>OX637346.1:9567812-10994800 GCA_951799405.1 Agapetus fuscipes | reverse complement strand
TTCGTTAATCCAATCATTTATGTCACCTGCTTTCTCTACGCTCAACATTTAAGTGCGATGCCTATGTTCAATGAGATCTTTTCATCGGTTGATATCTCCCACCTGAGTGAGAATCAGCTTAAACAAATGCTTACGCTTCTGTTAAGCTGATTTAGTTTTTCTAGTTAAAGCTGTCGCTTAATTGAGAATATTTTCCTGTTGTGTATATTATTTTCTAAAACACATATCTATTCTCTAACATTTTGGACCCTTCAGTCTCAAATATAGGCAATTAAAGCTGGAAACATTAGAATAGTTGTGCGAGTCCAAAAGCAAAGCACTCATAAACTAAGCTGATCGACATGATTTTCTTAACGCTTTTCATGAGTCGTTTTACTTCAGGTCGTTCGAATCACTAAATCATTAATATTTGTAAGGGTTTGGTGGTTTACACAGTGAAATTCCATTGTATATTAATTAAATAAACAAAGTTTTAATTCACTTTTATAATTCTTTATTTATGCAAGCACATTGATTGTCCTGATGATGACAATCAATGTGCTAATGATTGTCCTGATGATGCCTTGTAGGCGAAAGTGCTTGACATAAATAAAGAATTATAAAAGTGAATTAAAACTTTGTTTATTTAATAAATACACTAAATCATTGTTGAGACTGCTCACCCTATCTATAATCTATAATCTAAGTTGCAAGGATATATTCATTTAAAGCTCTCAGATGTAAGCCCACAAACCAACAAGTGTAGTTCGCGCTTACAAATGCTGAATGTGTACTTACAAATAAAATCCAAACCTCAAATGAACATAAGCCCCACAACTTTTGCCGACCTTCCCTGAAACAGGGGTAACATTGGCAAAGTGAACCATTTTTTACAGTATGGGTGGTCAGCCTCATACCAACCTATAAGTCAAGGAATATGAATAAAAAATTACATTTAAATATATAAAAGAACAAAACCTTACAAAGAAATCTATACAAAAAAAGTCAGAAATTTCCTATGCAAAAAATGTAGCAAATTAATACACCAACATTAGAAATCACCATTGCAGATTAGCCGCCACTTCTTCCTGTCCTTGCACACTTCTTTCATTTCATCCAGAGTCATAACCTTTTTCATGCAAGTCCTCCTTTTATTATGACTCTGGATATCCCATTCATTCGCTATTTCAGAAATTTGATCCATCCATACTTTTCTCGGTCTTCCTCTACCACGACATCCATCTATTTTAGCAACATATACTTTCTTCGTCAATCTTTCATCACTCATTCTCTCCATATGCCCGAACCATCTTAACATACTTCTTTTAATCTTCACTTTCACACCCTAACTGGTAGGAAATCACAAAAGAAGCAGAATAGTGTGCTGTCGCTGTGTCTGCGGACCGTGGCTTGGCTCCAGGGGCATGCAGTCTGTCTGAGACTTGGGCAGCTCTTGCCTCGCCCACTCCAGGTGACATCATCTCCTCCTCCGCTGCATTAGCCGTTCCTCATCAACTCTGCCGGCAGCCCACACCATACATATAGGTATACTATACAACACAGGTTCCGAAAGTGGTCCCAAGGGTCCATTTTAACTTGATCAGGGTCTGGGCTTCGCTAACGCTACTAAGCTATAAATATAGTGCAAACTTCTTGCTGAGCGTTCCCCAAATTGCATGTAGCGTGTGGAACCTATTTATTTTTACAGGTAAGGGGCCGGCTTTACGCCAACCACTTCAGTTGAAATGGGGGCGTCCAAGTTCCCGAGGGGGTTTGTATGTCCTCATTTCCTGTGAAGGCTGAGCAAACCTTGCCGGTATTTTATT
This sequence comes from Agapetus fuscipes, assembly GCA_951799405.1. Classification (NCBI taxonomy): domain Eukaryota; kingdom Metazoa; phylum Arthropoda; class Insecta; order Trichoptera; family Glossosomatidae; genus Agapetus; species Agapetus fuscipes. Next base: position 10,992,995 of record OX637346.1, on the reverse strand, counting down.
TCGGGTTTGAAATAAATACCGAAACGGCAAATCATATCTGACACCCTCGGTGGGTATCGAACCCGAGCTCTCGGCATGGAATGCAAGCACTCTACCAACTGAGCTATCGACCGGACGGGCTTGGCACTTCAAGAGATGTAGATGGAGATATTTGGGGAAGGACCTCGTTTATTTAGTTCCAGAGACAAATTGATATCAAGAAGTGGCGCTGTATGTAAAAGATTGGAGAGCTGTACTTTAATTCTCAACTTGATGGACCGTACCGTACACGTGAAGCAGATTAGGGAGTTTTTTGCTATCAGTGCTTTAAAGTCTGCTTTAAGAATCGCACAAATAAATAAAAAATAGTTGTGATCCTTAGCCTTGAATCAACAGCTTAAGATTTTTTTTAATGAAGTTCACAAACTATAAAATTTGTTACAAGGGAGGGAGAAGGCATTTTGAGATGTTAAAGGTAAAATTCTTTTAGAATCTCTGGTGTACAACATCAGTATCTCAAGTACAAACATTGCGTTTAAACTCAACCATAGCTTCCTACCAAAAATTATATTGAAAGTAAAACAGCACAACTTGTAATCGTGTAAGTTTTCTTAAATTTTTTGATAAACGTTTTGGTTAAGTTCACACGTCAAGTCTTATACTTGGCGTACAGTACACAAGAACGCATCACAATACCGGAGATGAGAACCCGGGATCAGCGGAACAAATGCCGCTGTAAAACCCCCACGGCCGTCGTAAAGTCTGCACTCTACTCTTTATAGATAACAACTCAGCGCATGACATTCTTAATAAGCTAGTAAAGGTCTGTGCGTTGGTCATTTCAGGAGATGGATACAATGCTGTATATTCTATGTGCTAGAAATGAACAAACTGCACACATGTATGTGGATGCCAATCACCTAGAATAGAGATATGTGTAAGATCACATAAGAGGCTTACCTCCGGTGATATGTCCAAGTTATTGGAGGATTCTATTTATTTTCATAACACATTTTTCGTAATTATGGAGTGACTAACGTTGTAACCATTTATTGTTTCAGATGGCGCACAGGAGCATGACCTTGTGCTGGTGTTTGATGGCGTTGTTTGGATCTGGCTTAGCGCGCGCACATCGCCGCGGTTCTTCTGATTCCATCTTGGATATTGTCAACACGCAAGAAGTAGAGCGACTTATTGCGAGCAGGCGGCACAACGCGTCTCGTCCAGAACGCAGATACCTAGTGCAAAATGACCTCGATGAAGACTTCCTCGACCCGAACCCATCCGCAGTCATGTACGACCCAACAGATATAACTGAATACGGCCCACATAGGAGCAGGGAAGGCAACAACAGAGTAGGAAACGAAATCGTAATGAGGCAATACAACGCTTCAGCACCACTCCTCCCACATGAACTGATCAAAGAACTGGCAGCCTACAACGGACAAAAACTATTGAAATCCAACAAAAATGCTTTGGTAGTAACAAAGAAAGAGTATCTAAAGAAAGATTGGTGCAAGACTGAACCGCTTGTACAAAGGGTCAAGGAAGACGGTTGCCTCACCAGGACAATTGTAAACAAGTTCTGTTACGGACAGTGCAACTCGTTTTATATCCCAAAGAACCCTCGCAGGCGTCGCACCAGACCACCGATTGCACCAGAAGATGAAAGAGACGATGAAGATCAAAATGGAGCTGCTTTCAAGTCATGCGCTTTTTGTAAACCAAAGAAGTTCTCCTGGATCACGGTTACCTTGAGATGCCCCTCGCTTGTGCCACCATATCGCAAAAAGAGGATCCAGAGGATAAAGCAATGTAAATGCACGGCTGCTGATGTGAATTGATTTGTTTTAGAGAATATATAATGGGCGTTACCTCTAATATGGTGTTACCTGATAAATGAAGCGTGGACGGCATGTTATCGACGTCCTGGGCTTCGGTTCTTCTGTTATTCAATGTAGAGGGCGTATGTTTAGCGCTCAGCCCAAATGAATATTCACTACACTGAGTGACACGTATCTCAGCTTACTATAACCTTTTTGTGTGGATGGATTTTAAGGCAAACTTACTATATCCCACGAACTTTCTTCTACATTGAAACTTGGTACCACTGATAAAATTGTAGTCATCTGTAAAAGTGACATTATTGGCAAACCAGAATTTTTGCAAGTTTATTATTCTGTAGACATTTATAATCCGCAGTTGTAGCAGGTGTATTTTTTTGTAAGAATCCGAAATGTCATTTGAAAATGCGGCTATGAAAATAAATCATTACTTGTGTACATTCCTTACTTTATTTATTGTATATGATTGTCTAGTGCGATTGTTATGTTCCTAAAATATTCACTAATAATAATGTTACTAACGTCAAATTTTATTTAAATAATACAATGTAAATTTCAGTAAGTAATCGTTTTATGTGCTTAAGATTGGCAGAAAAAATAGCATAAAAGTCAGTTAGCTTTTCTATAGACAAATGGAATGTTAGCTGAATAAGAATTAATTTCAAAATCACACATGTGGTAACGTTGTCTTAAAATTGACTTGATTTTATGACGTGCATGTTTCTAAAATCTAATTAAACTTTATTTCCAACTCTTAAATTGATATTTTTTGTAATGAATCGGAATTTTTCTCAATGTATTATATTTTATTGTAAATCTCTGTTGTTTAATAATTTAAGTTTTATTTGTAAGCTCCTAGTTTATAGATTATTTATTGCATCTGAATAAAAAAGAGTATGAACCAAATAATTGCTGGTAAACCTAATCATGCTAAGTCCGCCATCTGGACTTTGTTAAACTGAAGAGTGTATAGTGTATAGTTTTTTACTCGTTTGTATTTATGCCACAGCGTTCATGCAGAAGAGGAATTTCATTACGATTATTATTATCTAAATAATTTATATAAATAACCCACCTAAACTCTAGTACGTAGGTTTGTACATAGAATTTAAAATATAGTAAATAAATGGTAGAATTTCATCTGAAACTACGGTCGTTTTCACGTGTTTAAAGATTAAAATTATGTACAATAAACTTACAATTTCGAATATTAGATGTATAACTTGTATTATCGGGGTTTCGTTTGCATTGTAATCAACGTCCAATTAAGACACTCTTGATGTGTGGTGGTCAAGGATGAATTGAACCCGCAGATTAAAAGTGTCTCCTAAGAACGTTGGTTACAAAACCAACGAGAAGTTGAAAATAAAGTAAGCTCTACAAATTACAATGATAGTTCGTCTAATATATGAATTTGTAAATTATTTGTAATTTGTATTTGTAAACAAAACGAACAGATTTTAAACGTCTTAGATACTTTAAGATTTAATTCATCAGATGGCTTAAACCCAAAACCAGAATTAAATCGACTATTTAGTATGGAAAAATTTCATTAAAATTGTAACCTTTTTAATGAATAAGCTGCTAAATGTCTATTTTATTCACACTGGACCGCTTTTAGGCATCATTTTAATATTCACACGAAATGAACTTTATTGATATTTAATCAGTCCACATATTTTTGGAAGGCATACATACTGTAAAAATGTTTCGCTTTGCCAATGTTACCCAGCTGTTACAGGGAATGTCGGCAAAAGTTGCAGAGGTCTATGTTCATTTAAGGATTGTATTTTAATTTGTAAGTACACATGCAGCATTTGTAAGTGCAAAATTATACGTGTCTGTTTGTTGCCATGCATTTTATGTGAATTTTAAATATTCATACATCTTTGTAAGATTATAAATTAAAGACAAATGAGGAAATAAAGAATTGTTATAAAAAAACTTGTGTTTTACTTTTGGAAATCCACTTTTAGAGTATTAAATAAGATCTGCTTTTTGTGTCAAAATATGCTGATTTTCTTATTTTAGAGAAAAATAAATTGTTGAAGAAAATAATTATCAAAAAAAAATATGAGTGTGGTTCACTCACCCTTTTCATGAGACTAGTGTAAGGAAGAAATGAGATTTAAAAAGTTTTGCAACGATCATGCCGAGATTTTAACATATATTTTATGTTTTGTTTGAATTCATTCAAAAAAATTATAAATTAAATATATTTTATGTTTCAAGTAATTTTTTTTCGATAATACTTGTAACCATTTTCTTCTCGTATCTGTGTTCAGTACTCGTTAAAGTTAAAGAACCTCAAAGTAACTTTTACGACAAAACAAAGTCATTTAGCAGAATAATGTAGAAAGTTATTGAGGAGTTATTTAATTTTCTTACAAATTTTTGAAAACTACATGGCCCCCTTATATCGTAAATGTTTGTGCTAGTTTTTATCTGGGGCGCTTAAAAATTTGCAAAACAACAGAAAATAATTTTAAATTGGATATACATTTTTTTCTCAGCGTGCAAACTTCACTCTTATATGGGACTGCAGTTCTTAGCAACAAATAAAAAATATTTGTATGGCTTTTCCTAACAACCCAGCCGAATGACACACTTTTTCCCCCCAATTTGATTGTGTTCAGTCAATCGTATTTAATTTAAATAAAAACCATAGAATTGTCAATGTGTGGCTTTTTGTGAATAATATCTACTTGAAAACAATAACCATGTATTATAGAAAAATGAATTATGTGTGTAAATTCTAGTTTTATTTAATAATTGAATACCTTAAAAAATTGCAATGTTATAATTTTTGAAAATATGAAAACTCACATGAATAAATATTATGTTTGTTGATAAAAGTATGTTTTATCTTTCATACCACTTACTTCTCTTTTTCAGGCGAACGATTATTAGATTTGAGTGATGAGACGAATGCAACTACAGTCTCCAGTGAATAGACTTCCAGTTGCAAATGCAACTCAGATTGTGAGTGCCCTGCCTTAATCGTAGTATCATTGTTGTAGTATTGATCAGTCCCTTGTTTAGAAGCTAGCGCTACGGACTCGCAATTGGAAAGTAGCTAGTTCGATTCCCAGTGGAGCTCACAAAACTATCATTTAATTTTCAAATGTGCTCTCTACTTAGAGTTACAAAAAATAACATCTGCCTTTACCAATGACCAATCAAATTTATGCAGCATTGAAGACGCTGGGTCTTTCTTGAGTATTTGCACTCGCTACAGCGATGATTAAACTTGCAGGGGCTCTTGATGTGTGATCTACACAAAACAGCGCTCACGAGAGAAATCATCTTTATAATATATGTATTACCTATCTGTAATAGACATCAGGGAAGATAAAGGGACGCCTCGTCGAAAAGCTGGGATTGCGAAAACCCAGGCTCACACTTTCATCCGAAGAAGGGTATCACAGAACGCTCATGCAATGCTACTTTTTTGTGGCGGAAGACCTTCCCGATGGTCGTGACCCGACCCAGCAGTAATTCTAGATTTTATTATATTTTTTATGGTTTGTGTATTAACACTGTGAAAATTCATATTTTTTTATTATTATTCAATTAAATAACACTTTTTAAGTTTCAAAACACTGTTTTTATTTCCACAAATCTCTAATATATTTAAAATTATCAATTTTTAAATATTTAAAATAAATAAAAATATTTTAAATATTTTAAAGGTAATATTTAAAATATTTAAAAATTGATAATTTTAAATATATCAGAGATTTGTGGAAATAAAAACAGTGTTTTGAAACTAAAAAAGTGTTATTTAATTGAATCACAATCAAAAAAAAAAAAAAAAGATTCTAGATTTATTTGTTCGTCCACTAGAGAAAACAGCAAAAACCCGAAGTTACTGACTCGGTGCAATGTCATCGAGATGTGCTTCTTACTACTTCGTGCCAATCACAAAGGATGTGCTGACGGCGTCTTCAATCGACTGGGAGGAGATCCAGTCTGGGGTCCACGGATAGCTGGCAGAAGGCAGATGTCTTGAATGAACAATGTGCGAGACTGGACCGGGATTAGAGGTGTGGACGAGTTGTTTCAGACAGCCCAGGACAGCGAAGCCTTTGTCACAGTGATCGATCACTTCGAGAGGTCTTGACACGGCATTCTTAGAAGAAAAACATGTTATGAAATTGTTGTCATATTTTTTAGGCGTCACTTCTTTTACTACAACTTAAAATTTAACTGAAAATATAAAAATGTGATTTTTGTACAACAAAAAATATTGATAAAAGGCGTTGAAGCTCTGCGACAATAATAGGAGTGTGAATGCTTCAGAAAAGGAGATAATGTTTATTAGACTATTTTATTAATAACATACATATTATTTTATATAATAAGTGGGTTATATTATTTAAACTAAGTTTACACATAATAAATCATACATATTACAATTTATACGTGTTGCTATGTTTGGGTCAGCGATCTTCATATACATACTTATCCTAGAATAATTAGTGATATTATAAGATTACAATTAATATACTTCCTGCTTACTTGTGTACCCTGTTATAATAAATATTAAATAATTAATGATTACTTGGGCACACAAGTATTAAGTACAAGCCGCAGATCTCATGGCTTATTCAGATCGACGATACAAACATTAAGAGTAACAAGTGATGATTGAGACTTTCACTCATTTAAAAACAGATCTTAAACAATTGACTTGAAAGTTGTTATCAAGTCATACTTCTAATTTTGTATGTAATCCAAGATGTGTTTTAATTAAGAAAATAAGTATTCCCTACACATAGTAGTTCCCTTAAATCTAAACATTTTGCAAACTACCTTAACCTTAATAACAGTGCATAAAATGTATTGACATAGATTCTTATTGAAATCTAGATAAAATATATATTTGTCCATCTTAGTTGCAATTTTTTTTTCAGATGTTAGAAGAATTTCCGATGTCATACGTTTTTAAACATTGGGAAGGTGTCCAAGGAAAGCAGAAGTCTTCAGGAGTGAGATGGTTGAATGACAGGATGAACGAATAATCGTGGACCTGTCGAGAAGCAATAAGGCCCACGAATATATAGTTCATCATCCATTCTTCAACCGAAAGGTGGCAGTTTTAAATTAACAATAACCAAAATCCGTAATGAGTAATATCTTTTTCCTTATATCCAGTAATTTTATCCACGAATCGAAGCGAAGAACAAATATAACTTTTCTTCTAATATATTCAATATATATTGGTAAAATAAATGCCTCAGATATTTTACTACTTTTTTAATATATTTTGTGTTCTTTTATGTAGTCAATTCAAGGATAAAATATTAATATTTTGTATAGTTTTCAAAAAGTGTTATTGATTATCAAATCATGTTTGTTGAAACTATTTCATCATTATTGTTGCATACATTTTTGCGATACTTGCCACGATAAGTTCTTATACTTTTTTTGAAAATACTTCATTTTTCTTGGACACGTTTGAATAGTTTTCCATTGAAATCCGCACCTTCGTTCGTAATAAAATATATCCCATATCATAATAGCCATCAATTAACTGTTACACATTAAAATATGCGTAATTACAAGTTAAACTAGATAGATATATTATATAGCTTAAAGTCAAACTTTCAATGCGATTGCACCAATTTGTCGACTTGTATTTAAATTACGTACAGCAACATTGATGATATTTTAATTTTTAACACATTTTTATCAAAGTTAATCTTTATTATATTTTACTTTCCTATAAATCTAATCATTTATCGCAAAAACATTGATAATAATTGAATGAAATGGTATTTTAAAAAATACGAGTGTCAGAGAAGCTGTCAAATCGTGTTCCGTTTGGGGATTCGCTAGGTCGTCATCATTAGAGGGAGTCGATTATAAAAATATTATTTTTGTATAAAAAATAATTCTCTTTAGAAAAAGAAATAGTTAAAGATTTTAATCAATCATTCTGTGAGGACATTTTTTGTAAAAAAAAAAAATTATGTCATTTAAATTGCATGTGTTTTCAAAATTTGTTACTGAGAGTTTATTTAATTTATTTTTTGTGATAAAATTTGAACGTGAATAATCGAAAATAATTAATGCAGAATGTCAACATTGTTTCCTTTTTTGGCGGCAACAGGCAGGCGTTCTCCTGTCAGGTACGGATTCAAGCTCTGAAAAAGAAGAAAAAACGTGAGCGTAAGTAACTGATTCAAAATAAATATTCGAGCTCTGAAACGCGAGAACTATTAATTCCATAAGGACAGTTAACCTAGCTAGAATTATTATCATCATTATCTTCTAAAGACAGTGCCTTGTTGTGTCAGCCATCTGTCTCCGTTGGTTGCCATCATCTTGAGCTGCGAATAGGAGGAGACATCCACGAGCCGCTTTAAAGCCTGGAAGTATGAAGTTATTGAGTGACCTGTTGTTCATTATCCCTTGCTTTTTCTTCAAAAATTTTGCTAAGAAAGATATTGTGTCTAACTGAGAGTCATATAAGTTGGTTTTCCTTTTCGATATTCTACTAATAAGCTCTCTTCTTTCTTCAATTTCATTTTTTTGTTGAAATTTATTTCGACCCATAATGTTTTGGAAATCTTCCTCCAAATTCGCATCTCGAATACCTCTATGTGTTTTTTTTATTTTCTCTTATAATAATTCGAAGGTATCAATTTTGAATTATAAATTATTGTACATCATTTTCATAAGCCTAGTTAATTATTGTTTTCACAAGTATCTCAATAATTTTTGGATACAACTAAGCGATTTTCCTTTTAGTGAATAATTAATTTTTAAATGAAATATGCCTAATGAATAATCCATTAATAGCAAATAAATATATTTTGTATGCTTTGTGTATTAACCTTGTGAAAATTCATATTAATTGATTTCTATTAAATTTTATGAAACCAAAACAATTTTAATTAAACACTGCATTAAAAACATAACAAAACAAGAACCGTCTGATATCGCCTTTGGATTTTTTAAGCCTAAGGCCGTTTGTCCACCGCACGCCGTCACCGTCACGTCACCGGGAACGAGATGACGGCGCCGAAGTAGCGGTACATGTAATGTATTTATTGTATTGCCTGGTTATAGGCAATAAAATACATAACCTATTACCAGCGAAATCGGTCGCGGTGGACCAACGATCGCCGTCACATCAATTAAACGCGGCCCGAAATAATCTCGTTCTCGGTGACGTGACGGTGACGGCGTGCGGTGGACAAACGGCCTTAGGCTTATGGAAAATTAAATCATAGCTTTCAAACCCGTAAAAAACATCTAACGATTCGAAAAGGGATACTCGTACTTATAAAAACAGCCTGAGATACGTATATTACAAATGTAATGATAACATTTAAAAACTCAAAACTTGCAGGTATATCCCATTTAAATCTGGATGCAATATCCGAAATTGCGAATGAATGGAATATCCAGAGTCATAATAAAAGAAGAGCTTGTATGAAGAAGGTTATGACTCTGGAGGAAATGAAAGAAGTATGTAAGGATAGAAAGAAATGGCGGTTGATCTGTGATGTTGGCGGCTGGGGTTTGTTAAAGTAAAATTGGTTTTGTGATTTAGTTTTTTATGTCAATGTATAAATTGTTATTTTATTGATTTTAAAAATGTAATTTGTCATGTATGTTCCTTGAATTATAGGTTGTTATGCGGCTGACCACCCATACTGTAAAAAAATTGGTTCACTTTGCCAATGTCACCCCTGTTTCAGGGAAGGACGGCAAGAGTTTCAAGGCTTATGTTCATTTGAGATTGGGTTTTTATATTGTAGGTCCACATGCGGCATGTGTTAGCGCGAAATTATACATATCTGCTTGTTGGGAATGCATTTAATATAAATCTTACATGATATATATCTTTGCAGCTTAGATTAGATTAGATTAGATTAGATGCAATAAAAGCCAGGTAACCATTTTGATAGTACGTCGCAATTATTTTCAAAATTAACAATACATGAGGTAGGTCATATAATATCTCCTGTTTTATTGGCTCATAAATAATATTTGCAATGGCTGCTCAATATTTGTACACCTTCTATTGGTTGAATTATTATTGGAAAATAAACTGCATTCCTGTGATTGGTCAATCTTGATAGGTTGACTTCTTATTTACATAAAGTTATTACCTCCATGATTCCATTGCATTGGTTTGTATTTGAAGTGAATACAATGAGTTGTACATCGGAATAATAATGTTAGGTACTGAAAAATTGTATATTTCAACGCATTTATTGCCTAAAACTTAACAAAAATTTAAAATCTAAAAATCTAAATCTAAATCTAAGCTGCAAAGATCTGTATCATTTGAGATTCATATTAAATGATTAATTAAATAAATACACTGTTTTAATTCACTTATTATTTATTTTAAATATGTCAAACGTTTTCGCCTAAAAAGGCATCCTCAGGACAATGACAATTGATCAGGAATTGACAATGACAATCATTGTCATTGTCCTGAGGATGCCTTTTTAGGCGAAAACGTTTGACATATTTAAAATAAATAATAAGTGAATTAAAACAGTGTTTTTATTTAATTAATTATACAATGGACTTTCATTGTGTAAACCACCAAACCCTTAAAAATATTTTTCATATTAAATGCATTCCCACAAGCAGATATGCAAAAATTCGCGCTTACATATGCCGCATGGACCTACAATATAAAAAAACCCAATCTCAAATGAACATAAGCCCTGCAACTCTTGCCGACCTTCCCTGAAGCAGGGGTGACATTGGCAAAGTGAACCATTTTTTACAGTATGGGTGGTCAGCCGCATACCAACCTATCAGTCAAGGAATGATACTCCAATTAAGATACAATGCATTTTGTATTTCAATGGATGAAATGAAAGGAGTATGCAAGGACAGGAAGAAGTGGCGGCTAATCTGCAATGCTGATTTGTAATGTTGGTTTATTAGTTTGCTACATTTTTTGCATAAGAAATTCTCGACTTTTTTTGGATAGATTTATTTTTAAGGTTTTGTTGTTTTTTTTTTTTTTTTTTATATGTTATTTATTACTCGTATTCCTTGACTTATAGGTTGGTATGAGACAGACCGTTCGAAGTTATTGTCGATACTGTAAAAAATGGTTCACTTTGCCAATGTCACCCCTGTTTCAGGGAATGTCGGCAAGAGTTGCAGGGCTTATGTTCATTTGAGGTTTGGATTTTATTTGTTAGTACACAATCAGCATTTCTAAGCGCGAACTACACGTGTTTGTTTGTGGGCATACATCTGAGAGCTTTGAATGAATATATCCTTGCAACTTAGATTATAGATTATAGAATAGCATTTTCCTTTTATTTTGACGACATTTTGACACTGTATACATCGGAAGCCAGGGTCTGAAATCAAATTATGTCCTTTATACCGGTCTGTAGTCTAATGGTTACACTTCGGACTCGTAAATTGAAGGTCGTGGGTTTGAATCTCGGTGAAGCACAACAAACATGCTTTTCGCTAGGTTGAAAAAACCATTTAACTTTACCAAAGACCGGACATCAAAGGCCTATCCCGCCTAACAGTAACTGGGTATTGCTTCAGAATTATCGCTTTGTAGCGACGACCAAATTTGAACAAAATACGCTCGATGGCTCAGTTGGTAGAATGCGTGCATTCCATGCCAAAGCAAGGGTTCGATCCCCACCGAGAGTTTCAGAAATGATTTCCCGTTTCGGTGTTTATTTCAAACCCAAAGTAGATAAATACCGGCAAGGTTTACTCAGCCTTCACAAGAAATGTGTACCAGCCTCCTCGAGATCTGAGAAAGCCCCAATTCAAGAGAAGGGTTGGCGTAAGGTCGGCCTCTCCTACCTTCACTGGCCACATGCGATCCCTACGGGGAAAACACGGCAAGAATTTACACTTTATGCGTAGCTTAGTGGTACTAGTAGCGTAACATATAATTTTGTAGACTTACTCGGGCTGGTGTTATTAACTATTCTATTTAGCAATCATCAGGCTTCCAAGATTATTTGAGGTGAGATTCAAACGGAAACGAACAGAACGGGTGAATAAATGCTGAAGTATCCCCTCACCTTCTTGGCATGGAACTTCTTAGCCACCAGATTCTTGTGCTCATCCAGCTGTAGCTGATGCTGCAGGTAGCTGTCCAGACCTCCTTCTCCCTGCCCAACACCAGCACCAGTTCCCGCGCCATTGGGGTTGCACTCAAACATGTGCTCCGAGTCGCACATGCACTCCTGTTCGCTCTGGTACTCCCTGCTGAAGGCTGCCGTGTTCTCAAAGTTGGTGATGCAGCCTTGTTCCTCTGAAAGTTAAAGTTTGTATTCCAGTAAAAATGAATGTAGGGGATATTATGAGAAGAAAACTACATCCAGATTTTTTTTTTTTTTTTAAATAGATTTGTGAAGAGGAATACAATTCACCGACCTATTTTGCCTGGCTATAAACAGGTATTAACGTTATCATTCAATGCTTCATAATTTTATATTTGTAATGAATTATTTATGGATAACTACCCACTGACATCTGTTGAACAAGGGTCGAAGTTATTGTCGATAAAACATGACGCAGGCGGGGTTCGAACCAGCGTTAGTGCCAAGAACGCAAATTTGAGCGGCGACGCCTTATCCCCCTCGACTATCCTAATGACAATTATTGATTTTGTTAAAAAAATAAGTAAACACTTTCACGCTGAAGAAACCCATCATAGACATGGGCAAAACGTCCTGAAGCTCCAGCCCCCACAGACCACGTCAACAGACCACAAACATCTCTTCAGCATCATAAGCCGGCTGGGTAAGCCTACAACTCTTATTCAGTAATTTGTTTGTTACAACTCACCCCTGTAGCCAACGGGGCATGGATTGGGAGGGTTGCAGTATGCCGGGAGAGCAGCGTCAGGCTTCACCTGTACAGGACGGCTGAGGGCGCTGTTGTGTGACAGAGAACCTTCGTCACCATCCCCACCATTCGCCAGGTACTGAGCCAGAAGGGAGCTGAAAAAAAATGAGAAACATCAGGGCCTACTCATCGCTGAAATATTCCAGTTTCGATTACAAATGGATCGAAGATAGCTTCGAGGAACACGAGACTGGTGAATGAAAAAAAACAGCAGATCCATTCGAGGGTATCTACATACATACATGCGACCGGTGCGTAGTCTATTGGTTAACACTTCGGACTCGTTATTGGAAGGTAGTGGGTTCGAATCTCGACGGAGGAGAAAACATATTTAATTTTTCAAATGTGTTTTTCACTGGGTTGAAAAAAGAATCTGCCTTTACCAAAGACATGTCACCATGGATCCATCTAACCTTGCACCAACTGTGTCTTGCTTGAGAATTGGCGCTTTCAACAGCGACGACCAAGCAGAGGGCTCGTTAGGTGTGATTGACACAAGAACAGCGCCAACCCAATAAATCATCCTAATATTATTATTTTACATATGTTTGTTATATTATGTACTTCATAATCCATGCATTGAAGCATATCCATGTATGTTCACTTTTACATTCACAAATTTGCTACAGCAAAATCATCAAAGCTGTTTTAGTCGACAGTAAAATTATCTTTAAAATGTAGGCAGCAGGGGCGTGCATCCCATTCAGGCACATGCGCCTATTAGGTATGCAATAGGTACATATATGATAATAAAATACATTTAAGCTTGATATTGAGATTTAAAATTCAAAATTTAAGTTCGATTGGAGCCCTCGTTAGCACTTTAGTAAATTTCAAATGAGTTATTTTAAAGGAATGGGTGATAATATTAATTATTAAGAAATGTACTGTAATGTACCATATTAAATGTACCATACTGTAAAAAATGGTTCACTTTGCCAATGTCACCCCTGTTTCAGGGAATGTTGGCAAGAGTTGCAGGGCTTATGTTCATTTGAGTTTTGGATTTTATTTAAGTACACAATCAGCATTTGTAAGCGCGAACTACACGTGTTTGTTTGTGGGCATACATCTGAGAGCTTTGAATGAATATATCCTTGCAACTTAGATTATAGATTATAGATTATACCTATTCGCATATACCCATAACGCGCCTGGTAGGCAGGTATGCAGGTATGCATCAACTTTTATTTTCAATTTCTTAGATGACGTCATCATCAATCATTAAATATTTTCAGGGAAAATTTTAATTAAAAATAATTCACTCAACCTTTGGAGATGTTTCTGACCTGTCATTTGAACATTGCTTCTCCTTTCATTAATTTTTTACACGAAATTTTTTTTTATCTTATGCCTACTCGAAGAAATGAACACATATGAATACATGTAAGTAATGATTATTGCCATAGTTTATATGCGAATGCAATAGTAATTTTCATTATATGCGTTTATGTGGGTGTTCACAACTTAACGGCCATCTTTATGCATTCACATACGTATCATGACTATTTCATTTATTACTTTAGTACCATATAACCTTTGTTTTAATGTAAGCGTATATTCTGTGATTATGTATTGTGATGATCTGCCTATGAAGGTTTTTTTTGCGTATAATATTTATTTTACGTGATATTTATTGTTTACCCATCAAAACATCCACTGAAGTGTTTGCATCATTGAGGCATAAATACGTTATCTAGCTTCATAAATTATCCTTTGATAAAAATAAAATAAAAAGGAAAATATGAATTCTATATGATAAAAATACTGGGCAGAATTTTCCAAAAATCCCTATACTAGGAATTGAGTGAAAATACAAAAGTTCGTATGGAAAAGTGTATAGGAGCTTTCTTATTATCATACAAAATATAGATACCTAAGTAGTTTAAATCATATTATGCGTACTGAGGCTGCATAAAACAATGCAGAGTATAACAATAGAATATGTATTATTATTATAGTTATTTTTGTATACCTATTGGCTTTTTGGTTTAGATTTCTTTTTAAGGTTTTGTTGTTTTTATATACCTGAATATAATTTTTAATTTGTATTCCTTGACTTAAAGGTTGGTATGAGGCCGACCCCCCATACTGTAAAAATGGTTCACTTTACCATTGTCCCCCGCGAACTAACACGTGTATACATTTTCAACTTAGATTATAGATTTAGAAGTTCCGTTACACATTTAACTGAAAAAACTAACGCAATTGCTTCATAATATTATTTTACAAAAATAAATACATTTAAAAGCTCAAAAACTTCGTAAGCTTTGCGGCACCTTCTTGTGTAGGTATTCTAGAACCCAAATATAGAGAAGTCTCCACACATTTTTTTTTTAACAAAGCAAAATATGGAAACACAAATGCTACCTGTGGTGCATGTACTCCTGGTCTCTGATGCTGGGGTTGGGGTTTCCATCAGAGAGTGACTCGTAGTCGAACTGTTCGCCCATGTCCTTGGCAGACCTGGCCATCAGCCCAGGGAAGTCCTCGTAGGAGTCCGGAGCCTCAGCCAGATCCTTGCCCATGCGCTCCACCACCTCGCGTAGCAGCACATCGGAGATGTAATGCTCCTAGAAACGCCAAAAATTAACTTACTTGAAAATCAAGGCGATGAGCATTCGATTCTTTCAAAGTCCGGTCGATAGCTCAGTTGGTAGAATGCTTGCATTCCATGCCGAGAGCAAGGGTTAGACCCCAACCGAGGGTGTCAGAAATGATTTTCCGTTTCAGTGTTTATTTATAACCTACTTCCACATAAACTTAAGTGGGTGGCGTAAGGTCGGGCCCTCACCTGGAAAAAACATAGGTTCCACTCGCCATATCCTATCCCGTCGGAGAAAACGCGACAAAAAGTTACACTACATGTCTAGCTTGCTAGCGTTAAGCCCGGAAAATGAGAAGAAAAAAATAAATATGAATATGCACCAGGGCTGCCGACAAGAGCCTCCAGGTCAGACGCGTGCACAGGATGTAGTGCATGAGGATGTTGCCTTGGGCCCGATGTCATGGGGCCTGTAGGCGTGAGCAGCCTGCGCTACCAGCAGCACCAGGGCTGCCGACAAGAGCCTCTAGGTCAGAGGCGTGCACAGGATGTAGTGTATGAGGATGTTACCTTGGGCCCGATGTCATGGGGCCTGTAGGCTTGAGCAGCCTGCGCTACCAGCAGCACCAGGGCTGCCGACAAGAGCCTCCAGATCAGAGGCGTGCACAGGATGTAGTGTATGAGGATGTTACCTTGGGCCCGATGTCATGGGGCCTGTAGGCGTGAGCAGCCTGCGCTACCAGCAGCACCAGGGCTGCCGACAAGAGCCTCCAGGTCAGAGGCGTGCACAGGATGTAGTGTATGAGGATGTTACCTTGGGCCCGATGTCATGGGGCCTGTAGGCGTGAGCAGCCTGCGCTACCAGCAGCACCAGGGCTGCCGACAAGAGCCTCCAGGTCAGACGCGTGCACAGGATGTAGTGTATGAGGATGTTACCTTGGGCCCGATGTCATGGGGCCTGTAGGCGTGAGCAGCCTGCGCTACCAGCAGCACCAGGGCTGCCGACAAGAGCCTCCAGGTCAGACGCGTGCACAGGATGTAGTGTATGAGGATGTTACCTTGGGCCCGATGTCATGGGGCCTGTAGGCGTGAGCAGCCTGCGCTACCAGCAGCACCAGGGCTGCCGACAAGAGCCTCCAGGTCAGACGCGTGCACAGGATGTAGTGTATGAGGATGTTACCTTGGGCCCGATGTCATGGGGCCTGTAGGCGTGAGCAGCCTGCGCTACCAGCAGCACCAGGGCTGCCGACAAGAGCCTCCAGGTCAGACGCGTGCACAGGATGTAGTGTATGAGGATGTTACCTTGGGCCCGATGTCATGGGGCCTGTAGGCGTGAGCAGCCTGCGCTACCAGCAGCACCAGGGCTGCCGACAAGAGCCTCCAGGTCAGAGGCGTGCACAGGATGTAGTGTATGAGGATGTTACCTTGGGCCCGATGTCATGGGGCCTGTAGGCGTGAGCAGCCTGCGCTACCAGCAGCACCAGGGCTGCCGCGAGCGCTGACTGCAGCGCCATCTTGTTGTTAGGACTAGCGGACAGCTAGCGATCGCTGGAAAAATAAGGGGAAAAAGCAATTCGTTAAAATTAGAAGTAGTTCATATATCAGGTAACTTCCTAGTTTTGGATCAAATTAACTTATCAATTGACTGGCAAAGCTGCTACGACAGGGGTCTTCAACCTTTTTTAGTGCAAGGGCCAAACATCGATTTTACATCGTCCGAAGGGCCACAACTTTTCACGACACTTTACCACCTTATCAATAAAATAAAAGACATACATCATTTCAAATTTCAATAATCTTTATTGGTTCATTAAAGTCAATCTTTATTGATTAATTAAAGTCAATCAATGTGATTTTTGACATTGTTTATTTTTTACAAGTTTGTCAATATTTGTTTTAATTTTTGTGGTTGCAACCCGCAGACTACCTTCCAGATGTGCATCTGTAATTCTCGACCATGTTGTCGATTTCACATACTTCATACGAAAAAACAGCTGCTCACACACATATGTGCTCCCAAACAATGAAATTATTTTATGGCATTTTTTCACTCATATGTTTGAAAGAGTGACATTGAGAATGCTGACGATTGCGAGTTGTATATTATACTCGTATGTATATATCGCATATCGTTGGGCGCGATATTTTATTTTTTTAGCCTCTGGTGGCCGCGGGCCGCAAGAAATTAGCTGGCGGGCCACATGAGGCCCGAGGGCCGCGGGTTGAAGACCTTAGTGCTACGAGTAGCATTGTTTTAGTTTCTTGCTCCAATTATAGCAAATATCATATTCCATAATATCATCAGTTTGGGTATTAAATCGACAGAAATCGGCACGGCCAGTTGGAAAATATTAACTGAAGACAGTCAAGCGTAGACACTTATTCCCGAAACGCTTTCAATAATAATAATAATAATAATAAAACAATATGGACTTCATATTGTATCATTTTTGTCGTAAACCAAAATGGTAGGGTCAGAGAATATACACTTGTTCTAGTTTAATTCAATACCTGTATAAATTAAAAATATTTATATTTAATTTGAGAAAAGCGTGGCTGATGTATAAGAAAATTTAAGTATATTGATAACACCTTAAATAATGAAAGTAAATAAGCATTAACTAATACTACCCTATGTTTTCAGTTTAATTAAGGACTAAGGACACATCAGATTTTATTAAAATGGCTATGAGGTTAACATTAAAGAATACGTAAAATTTTAAAGCAGAAAAAAGGAGAGGCACTTAATAGAAATCATTAATTGAAAAGTCATTCACCATATTGTAAGTGATAAAACATATGATATGGCATACGGTTCTAAAATATACATATACGTAGTAGCATCAATATGTAAGTACCAATATAGGTATAACACCTGTTGGAAAAATCATTAATGAATGTCACTAGGTACAATCCAAGTATAGCACAATATTGAATAAATATCTTACCTAAAATAATAACAGTTTGAAAACAGAAAATATGTAATATTTAAGGATAAATATGGATAGTTAATTAATTTAGATTTAACTCAATTTTTAAATTCGAAAGAACTCTACAAAGATAAAGTTACAATAGTATGTTTTTTGATTACTCAGAAATGTTCATTCAAAGATTAACTTCCCTCTCTTGGTAACGAAGATTAAAACTGAAAAAAAAAACTAGGAAATTACGTCATTCTCAAGAACCTACGTCAGAGAATTTTGTAAATGAATATAGCATACGTCATTGAGGAGTGAAATAAAAACAAATACTTTAATATAGGATTAAAAATAACACAGCACACGTAGCACTTAAAAAATTACATATATTACTACATTTTATAGTACCTTGATTTTGTGGGGTCTTCAGAGATGTGAGATTGTAGTTGGGATAATGGAGTGATTTAAAATGTAGCAACTTACCTTTAGACGAAAATGTCAGCGAGTGGCTCCATGGGGAAGCCGCTTTCGTCAAATAATCGATGGGCGGATTGCGCAGGCGTGGGGAAGCGCATGTGGGCGGGAAACTATTGAGCGTCCCTGCCGCCCCCGCCTCCCCCCCTCGCTGCCGCCCACTGCCCCCCGCCCTTTCCCCGCCCACAGCCCACACATTTACCCATACGTGAGTGTGTGAGCCTTGATTATATGTGGGAATACTTTATTTTATTACTCGTCCTTTGAGGCTTTATTTGAAAATTAATAAAAGTAAAATTAAAATGTATTGATTCACTGTAGAAACTCAAAAGATTTTTTATAGTCGGATAATGTTAAATTTTTCAATAAAATTCTCGTTGCAATTTGTTGATAAAAAAAAAAAAAAAAAATTGTGATATTTATAATATATAGGTTTTTTAAGGTAATTTATAATATATAATTTATTTTATATAGGTACCTACTGAATAGTATTTTAAAAAAAATCTTGATGGACATCTTATCGATAACAAATTAAATTAAACGGCTTTCATGCAACAGCTGCGTACTTTTACTCACTTACAAATTATTTCCCTCCACTGTGAAAATGTTGATAAATTTTTAACACAGATGTCAGTAGCACATTGTACGAGGAAATATTAAATTTAATTAGAAAATTCCAAGCTTTATTGTCATTTTATTTTTCTACACAAAATAAAACTTTCACCTTTAGAGCTTTTTTTCATGATTCATTCTTAATAATTTATGCTATGAAGACCATAATCTCATGGCTTTTAGCCTTAAAAAAAATAACATTCTGTCACTCCTTTGTTTAAATGTAGGTAGGTATTTACCTACATCTTTAGTAAGCTTCGTCTGCGTTTTTTTTCTGAACTGATGATAAATGTATTCCGCTTTAATTTTTTGGTCTTTTGATGAACTTGACAGCCGTTTTTGAGCCTTGGCTGAATCCAGGATTCTCTTCCACTTTAGTACTTTTAATAATATAATTTATTTTCCTCCAACCGATCATATTGCAACCATTTCTTTTTTGTGATGGTAACTGATATCATCCATTTATCAAGCCAAAAAATATCCAGCTCTTATTTGGCAGGTTCTCAACAAGCTTTCTTGTTTTCCATCAGCGCTTTGGTATGCGGCTGACCACCCATGCTGTAGAAAATGCTTCACTTTGCCAATGTCACCCATGTTTCAGGGAAAGTCGGCAGGAGTTGCAGGGTGTATGTTCATTTGAGATTCGGGTTTTATATTGTAGGACTACATGCGGCATGTTTAAGCGCGAACCTAAACATGTCTGTTTTGTGAAAATGCATATAATGTGAATCTCTAATGTTACTTATATTTTGCAACTTAGATTAGATTTGATTAGCTTCTCAGAGCATTCTAAGACATTGGCATTTTCTCGATGCCTTTCTACCTGTTAGAATATTAAGTCATTCTCTTATCTATCTATAATAACCTATAATCTACGTTGCACAGATACATTAACATTTAAAATTCATATTAAATGCATGCCCACAAACAGACACGTATAAGTTCGCACCTACAAATGCTGTACCTATGTGTATTAACAAATTTAAATCCAAACCTCAAATGAACACAAAGCCTGCAACTTTTACCAACCTTCTCCGAAATAGGGGTGACATTGGCCAAGTAGGTGATCAGTCTCAAACCCAAACTATAAGTCAAGTAAGTAGTTTTATAATGATAAGTAATATGTAATAAGACAAATTTTAAGTAGGCATTTCAATTAATTATAGAGGAATTGTATTTCGAACACAGACACGCATTTATATTTGACTTTACTTTTCGCAATAATCAGTTGGTGTGGAAAGACATTCCAAAATAAAGACCGGCAATGTCAAAGGTATGATCCAAATGATGAACCTCGTTGTACCTGTGGGGAACCCAATTCAACTCAATCAAATACGTATTCCAAATCTTTGCGATCCATCATTTCTTCTGCACACTTGTCCCACCCACTGTCCATCCAGGCTGCCAAACCTATATCATCATCTCACAGACATTTGTTTATTGTTACGAGTACCTATTATTTTTACCCAAACAAAAAAAAGCCAGACTGTAAATCTTACAAAATCAGTTTTTTTTTTCCTTTTTGGGGAGATTTCATATTTTATACGACAAACTGAATTATCCCTTATTCCAGAAAACGTCAAAGCACGGACTCACACCACATCAGTCTTACACGTGGCATTTCACTCAGAATTATTATACCAGCGTCAAGCCTGAATAAACAAGTAGTTTGTTTTAAAAATATTGTTGCAAATCTGGTAAAAAGCCTAGTGGTTTTTCCCCAGATTTATAAAAAAATCTTTAAAAATGGGCAATCCTTTCTGATACTGTAACTGTAACTCTGTCTCCATTCCGCTAGGGGTGGCCAGAGCCTCTGCAGAGTTGCTTCCATTTCTTCCTATCCTTACATGTATCTCTTTCAATTCATTCATATCCATCCCCTTTTTTATGCATTTTCTTTTTATACGCTCGCTTTGTAAATCCCATTATTTCACAATCACTCCACGCTTTTCTCGATCGTCCCTTACCTCTTTTTCCATTCACACTACTTCTGTATATAAACTGTTATGTAAATAGTACTTAGGTATAAACAAAATAAATAGGGTAGGTGTATATAGACTCTAGCTGTAGGATGAATTATTATTAAGTACCTAGAGTAAGGAAATATTATGTAAGCAGTAGTTGTATTGGAAGCTTGTGGAATATGATAGACGTTTGCAGACGAATTTAAGCCTAGAATGTTTGATTGCCATTGCTATAAAAGGCGTGAATCGTCTGCAAGGAGTTCAGTCTCCAAAATACTATTAGCCGTTACAGGCCAAGTCAGCGAAAGTCAACCATTGTAAAATAAATTGTGAAGTAAAATAAATTAATTTAAAATAAATCTCCGGCCGTTTTAATTAAGAAGACCAATATTTTAAATTTCATTCAATAGATCATTTCTGCTCGTGTTAGTCCTGATACATCTATAAAACGGTTGAGTTCCGCTGTAAGGACAACATTAATAATAATACTTTTTTTTTGTATGTAGGTAATGAAATTCTCGATCAAAGTAAACTGCACCACAAGTATAACACATTACGTTCAAATTAACAAACTCAATCATGGCGTTACCCAAAAATGTATGGAATTCTACATCACTCCTTAGGGGCGCTGTCTTAGTTTATATACATTTTTGGCGAAATGGTTGAGTTCAAGCGTCAAGTTCTATACTTAGGGCACTGTCGTCTCCACAGGCTGATTATGTTGACCGGAGACTCAAATTGTAAGAAAACAAGTTTCTTTAGCAAATGACGTCAAACAAAATAAATAAACGAAAATATACAGTACCTACCCTAAGCACACAACGGTTCGTTTACACTTAAAAATAGCGTTTTGCCAAAAATGTATGGAAGCCCAAAAAATACGAGTGGCGCTGATAAGGTTGCCGTATTTTCTTTGTAAACGCTGTGGTTTTCAATAGGAGTTCAGAAAACGAAGTGAACGCTCTCAAAGGGGGTTTATGATATAAAATGTTTTTGTTTTTCAATTCAAATATTTTTTGCCCTTTAGATATTTTAGACGTGTTTTTATTTCATCTTTGTCACGGAAAATAATTAATATATCGCCACCTTAAAGGTATAAGTGATAAGTGCTGATTCACTGCTTTGAGAAATCGTGGATAACACTTTTTATTGGAAGTAACTTTTCATTATATGTAAGTAAACTTATTATAAGGAAGTGCTCATGAAAAACTTCTAAACTACAGGCTTTTCTCACTTGTTTTGTGTATTCTCTGATAGAAATAAGGAAAAAGGAGCATTTATCTGAAAAACCCAGGTATCGATATAACATTTTTTTTAACAAAAACAAGAACAGAAAAACAAAGAATTTTCAGCAGAAAAGTGATAAATATTCCTGTAATATTTTTTGATTTTTTAAATATGTAATCTGAGAGTCAGATATACATAAGATTCATATTTTCTTAATTTTTCACAAGTAAGTACGTTAGAGTTGGCACTTACACATGTTCAATGTGTGCTAGCAAAATAAGGAGCAAACATTAAATAAATATAAAATCTGCAACTTCTGCCAACTTCAATCGAAAGAGGGATGACATTGGCAACAGTGTAACAATTTTAAATTATGATTAACCCTTTACCAACCTTAAAGTTACAGAACATGAAAGAATGAAAAATAAATGGTTTCATATGAGATCTTTAGATGCAAAAATAGCTGAGAGCATAACTTTACCATCAAAGATACGAAGGGTTTCGTATGTTGCGAGTGGAACCTTTTTATTTTAACAGTTAAGGGGGCTGGCCTTACGCCAACCACTTAAGTTGAAGGGGGGGAGAGGGGAGTTTATGTAATAATGTATACTCAAGGTTCAATAACGAAACTGATGTACGGGTTTGTACTTTTTTTTTACTACAAAATGAAATACAGAAATAAAACAAATATTTCATTTATCTACGGTTCATGATATTATGATCAATACAATGACAACATTAAATAAACTTCCGAAGTCTTTCATTATTTACCCTTCGTTGACGTCAGAACTCAGGAAAACACTTAGCGGGAATTAAGTGACGCTTATTTGGAGATTATTGGAAAATTTAACCAACAAAACAATATTATCCCAAAAGTAGGTATGCTGTACTCACCAAGTTTCAAAAGACTTCCTCAATATAATTATTAAGATAAGAGATAAAGTAATTATGGGAGTGTTTTCGTGGAAGATGGATCAGTAATTCAGAAAATGTATATTTTTATTCCAAACAATATAAGTAAATGGAAAACTTATAAGTATCTCTAAGAACCGTTTGGTTTCGATGACGACGGAAAGCCGCTTGAGTTGTAATCAATGGTATTTTATTAAAGAAGTAAAAGTCGAAAAGAAAATATAACCATTTTGAAAAAACTATTGAAAATACGGTCGTTAGGCATTTTCTATATACTTGATGAGATCCGCACGTGAATTGGCATAGATAAATTTGTTTCGTCTTGCGGGCGGGTTGCTAGAAAAAATGCATTTAATATTTTGTTAGTGGTTAAATAAATAAATCCTTCCTTAACTTATAGGTTGGTATGCGGCTGACCACCCATGCTGTAAACATGATTCACTTTGCCAATGTCACCCCTGGTACAGGGAAGGACGGCAAGAATTGCAGGGTGTATGTCCATTTGAGATTGGTTTTTATGTTGTAGGCTCACATGAGGCACGTGCAAGCGCGAACTTGTACATGTCTGGTTGTGAGAATGCATGTAATGTGAATCTCCAATGTAACATATATTTGCAACTTAGATTAGATTAGATTAGTGGCTTTGTCCAAACTTGGTTCACTTTTACCAATGCCACCGCGATTTCAAGACTGCTCGTCGAGAAAAAAGTACCAAATTAAAAAAATGCTCCTAGTCCATTAAAATGTGTATTTTATAAATGGATCTCTCAACGTTGTCAATCTTCTACATCAATTGCGTTTTTCTTTAGCTTGAATTCCGTAAATATTAAAAATGAGTTTTATTTGTATAATGCACGATTCGTCATAAATAAACTAATTATTATTATAATTAATTAAAAAGAACTTTCACAAAATCTAGATAATGTAAGAAAAACAAAATCTTCGTATTTTCTTTATCATCCATTTATGTTGAGAAAAAAAAATGTAAAACTTGTCAAATCTTTTGCATTTTTTCAATCAACACGACTAAGGGCCTGTTGCACCAACCTCCAATCAATATTTGACATCCAATCCAATTTGATTGCTTAATTCTGGTAAGGACCTCGGTTAAATATTTCTCGGAAGTGGGTAATAATATGATGGAATTTGAACAGGAAAGATGATGTACATCAGCCGGTTTACGTATATGCAACCAAATTATTGATTTGATGGGAGAAATCATACTTAATTTTGATTTTTGTCTGATTGGAATATGGTGCAACAGGCCCTTGCCGCTCACACTATTGCTTCAGTGTATTCAATCAATCCTTCGCTTTATAATCAACTACCGTTTTAGAATTTCCGATCAGAGTTTGTTTGTTTCATCAAAACAACTATCGCTGGGTAAATATTTTGTCAAGGAGCAAACGCTTGTGTGAGATCGCATCACCTTGCGTGTCACTTTACCTAGTATAAAAAAATACTTATCAAACTCAACTGCAGCGTTTAATAAAAATGTATTCAAACTAAAAAACACTGTTTTAGTTTCCATGACTTTTTTACACAACGCTTTGATTGAGTTGAAACGTTGTTTATGCTGCAGATATCGACGGTTAAAAGGAACTAATAAGCGGCGTTTTGGTCAAAAATGAGTTATGAATGCTATCCTACTCAAAATTTTCCGTTCTCTCTAATGCGCTCACTCCCATAGCTCTACGATGATTTTTTTTTGTTTTTTATGCCCAAACATACAACTACGTTTTCGAAGTATGGTTTTGGTGTAACCGACCAGATTTTGTCCTAAAGGCGCTTGTGACATAAAAAAATCGTAAAACATCGTCAAACTATGTACATTAATAGGTATACCAATAAATGCCTTAATTTTTTTGTAATTATCGAACTGTTTTGATTTTGACGATGTGATAAATAAATAAAAAAAGTTATGCTAGTTTTCTGCAAGGTCAAACTTTAAACTGCTCTCCTGAACAATTAAGTTTTTGTCGTTTATGCCCTATAACCTTTTAACCGTCGATATAATTTATAGTGTCCACCGTTATAGGGTCCTACATATGTCCCAGTGTACGCGCACTTTCAGCGGCCCAAGGTCTGAAGCGGGTGAGAGAATCAGAGGCCCTGACCTCTCCGATGCATTTATCCCTGAATCAACAGTATTGACCTGAAATATGCACCCTGACCTGTGGGTGCATATCCAAAACGCAAACGCATATTATCTTTAGTCCAAATTACAGTAAAACATATCACCACCTGAAAGCAGGCGCGTGCATAGGGTATAGGCAAATACATTTCAGAATCAATATTTTCTCCCATTTCTTTAAAATAAGTCATTTGAAATTGACTTAAGTGCTAACGATGATCCAATTGAGCTTAAATTTTGAACTTTAAATCTATTTCAAACTTAAATGGTTTTCTTATCACATATTGCCTACCTATTAGGCGCATGCGCCTGTATGGGATGCATGCCCCTGCCTGAAAGATAAAATTTAAAAGTGTGGATTCATTGGATGATGGATTCATTTTTTCCAGGTATAAGCATGATAAGCACGCAGATCCTAGGGCCATTAAGTACATATCAGCAAATATTTGAAAGAGGTGTAAATAGTTGAGTGTTTATATTTGATTGGTTTTTTGTATATTATTCTTATCATTATTATTTTTGTTATTTTTTTCATATATCTACATGTGTGTATATATGTATAATTCCTATTTCTGTATTTTCTATTTAAACATGTTACCTCTTTATGTTATTTTACTTTATTTTTTGTCTTTCTGTTTTTGCTGAGTAAATGACTAAATAGTGTATATATTATTTTTGTTTTTTATGATTTTTATCTATTAGGTGATTAATTTTAAGTTAAGATAAGTTGGAATTCCTCCCCAAAACACAAGCTATGCTTACTTTGGGGAGTATTTATTGTAATTAGATTTTTAAAATTTATTTTTATTGTAATACTTTGTACATATTGATAAAAAACAATAAAGACCTTATGATGATTATGATTATGATTATGATTGATCTGAGAAATTGTGGATATAACATCTTATTGGGAGTTACTTCTCGTAGTAAGTGGCCTAATCATTTCCCATGAAAAACTTCTAAACTATACGATTTTCTCTCGTAGAGAGTAGGAAAACAGTGCATTAATCTTAAAAACCCATGCTAGCTTAACATGCCACTTATTTAGTTTTACCTTTAAGGTATCGCTTATATGGTCGAGGGGATAAGGCGTCGGCATTCGAATTTGCATTATTAAAACAATCGCAAGTTTGAACCCCACCTGCGCCGTGTCCTATGGACAATAGCTTTGACCCTGGGTCAACAGATCATATGGTAATTATTGATTCAATAAAAAAAATCACAAATGAACTATAAATTTATAATGTTGATACGGGTTTCTGGCCAGGGAAAATAGGTTTGTGAATTGCATTCCTGTTCACAAATCTATTCAAAAAGGGGGACTCTGGATGAAATGAAAGAAGTATTTAAGGACAGAAAAAATGGTGTTTAATCTGTAATTTTGGCGACTCATTCTTTCATAGTTTTTAATTACATGTAATTAATATACATACTGACTTTTTTAATGTACATTTCTTCTTAGATTATGTTGTTTTTATACAGTTTAAAGTTATTAATTGTTTATATTTATTGACTTATAGGTTGATATGAGGCTGCCCACCCATACTGTAAAAATGGCTCACTTTCCCAATATCGCCCATGTTTTAGGGAAGTTCAGAAAGAGTTTCAGGGCTTATGTTTATTTAAGATTTTTTTATATTGTAGGTCCACATGCGGCATGTGTAAGCTTAGCCGTGTCTGCTTGTAATATTGCATTTAATGTTAATCTAAAAAGTAATGTATCTTAGTAATTTAGATTCTAGATTATAGAATGTTTGTTATTTCTATAATCTATAATCTAAGCTGCAAGGATATGTTAACATTTAAGGCTCATATGAAATGCATGCCTACAGACAGGCACATGTAGGTTCGCGCCTACACATTCTGCATGTGTGCATACAAATAAAGAAAACCTCACATGGACATAAACCTTGCAACTCCTGCCGCCGTTCCCTGAACCAGGGTGGCATTGGCAAAAGTGAACCGATTTTTACAGCACGGGTGGTCAGCCTCGTACCAACCTATCAGTCAAGGAGCAAGGAGGGTCGTATGTATAAATTACCATGCTCACACCTGTAAGCTCCGCTTACGCATTCTGGAAGATGTCTTGTCAATGAAGTCATATAGAACGGTATGAGCTTTGTGGGCGTGCATAAAATATGATCCTTGAATCTTTACAACTTAGATTAAAGATTAAACAAAAACCCTAAATGAATCTGTGTGACCGATCTTTTAGTAAAGTCAGATAATAATAAAGAATATTAGGATGATTTATTTGGTGAGCGCTGTTTTGTGTGTATCACACCTCAAGCGCCCTCTGCAAGCTTGTTCGTCGGTGTAGAAAGCGCCAATTCTCAAGCAAGACCCAGTTTGTTGTAAGGTTGGATGGACCTTTCAGTGACCGGTCTTTGGTAAAGGTTTATGAATTGTTCAACCCAGCGAAGAGCACATTTGGAAATATAAATGGTATATTTTTGTGCTCCGCCGGGATTCGAATCCACAACTTTCCATTTACGAGTTCGAAGTGTTGCCACTGGACTACCAAGAAATGCCAACAGCACGCGGTGTACTTAGCGGTCACCCATTCAAGTAGCATCCGCGCCCAATGTTGCTTAACTTCGGTGATCTGATGAGAACCGGTGCTTTCAACATGGTATCGTCGTTAACTTTTTGACTGTTTAATGGTTTTTTTAACCTAGCAAAGAGCAAGTTTAAAAAGTTTAATGTATTTTTGTGCTCTTTTAAAAATTTTAATCACGTCCTCCTATTAACAAGCCCGTAACTTTAACCACGAGACTACGGACTGGTCGCATTCATCTATTCCTTCACACACATACGAAAATTTAAATATAATTTCATTAATAATTTTGTGTCGATGAACTAAATACCCTTTTTTATTATTTCAATAAACTTTCACAGACTTGGAAACATAAAAGTTATGAAATTACATCAATGTAATTTTAAAGATATTAATTTTCAATATTTACATTCCAAATATCTCGATTTAAATTCATAAAATTATTATACTCGGCTACTCGATTTGAATTAAACATATTTTGGTTCGGCACCTTGCAACGCCATCTCCCAATCTCCCATAGGAATCAGTATCCAAATTATTATGCCACGTATGTATGGTAACTAAAACGCTCAGTAGAGGCACTGTTTTAGTTTCCATTTAATTTCTTGTTCAACACTATGTTTTCGCATGAATGTAAAGTTTTCACTCAAGGTACAGAATTCTACGCGATGGATTAGAATATTTAATATCGAGTGAAATTTTATTTTTTCATTAAACACAGTCTGTCAAAAGTGTGATCAACGTTTGGCTGAAAAAATATAATTGAAAAACAATAATTCATGAATATTTTTTAGTGTAAATCTGTTAACACAGTGAAGGTCCATTTTTATAAATATTTAAAAATAAAAAAATAAAGTGAATTAAAACAATGTTGTACCATTTATATTTTTAAATATTTATAATAATTCATGAATTTGCACCCCGGTGTAAATGACATCTTAATTATATTCAGATTTTGTACATTTACTCTATATAATTATAGTTAATGTTATACATATTAAAAATCTATTGAAAACAGTTTTTGTTCTGTTTTGAAATACAAGTTATAAAATTGTTTTTCGAGTTAAAACTAAATTACTAAGGTTAAAACTCTAGCACGCCAGACGGGGATCGAACAGGCGCTGTTTTTATATCAAACACACGTCAAAACCACAAATCAGAAAAAATCAGACATAACACCTATTAGTTCTTTGAACTTTTATCCCGAAAAACTAGAATAGTTTATATGGTTTCCCACAGATATAAGTGCAAATGTTGTTTACTTTGATGAAGACTTATTCAGTTTTTGTATTAATTTTACCAGAAACATTCTGGAAGCTTTGAGAAGAAATAAAATCCGTAAAAAAGCGCTAAAAATAGCATGGTTCAACATAAAATATATCACTATTACAAAATTGGAAAACGCTCTGAAACAAGTGCGTAAAAGAAATTTCTCTAAAAGAAAAGATAATACTTTTTCACGAATGTACATACAATATATTTAAGGGTTAGGTCGGTGATGTGTTCCAACAGAATTCACAAGATATTACTGGTAGTTGGTTTGGAGGCGTCGCGGCGTCTATTTTTAGCTCCCCGGGGTGGGTTCGCTTTTGCCGCCCACGCCTGTACGGGGGTGGCTGAAAGGGCAACCTAGCCCCTGCCAAGTTTTCACGATTCTCAATGCAAGGCGCAGCCAGGCGCGGACCATTCTTTGAAAAGGTCCCGCCTGAACGAAAACTCACCTACACAACATCTCTCACACAGTCTATTCTTATAACAAACTTTCTAAAAATAAACTTATCCAATCGAGAGTGACTGTAGCTGTGACGTTATTTTTTCTGCGCACATAGTACACAATTTATTGCCGCGTTGTGATAAGAAAAGTCGTATTTGGCGGTGACAGGTTAGAATGGCACAGTGACAAAACGACACATGATAGAACGATACATAACAGAACAACACATGACAGAACAGCACATGACAGAACATAACAATGACAGTACATCACATGAAAAAACATCATGTGATGTTTTATCTTGTGATGTTTTGTCATCATGATGATTTTTTATCAACATCATGTGACGTTTTGTCATCATGATA
This sequence comes from Agapetus fuscipes, assembly GCA_951799405.1. NCBI lineage: Eukaryota > Metazoa > Arthropoda > Insecta > Trichoptera > Glossosomatidae > Agapetus > Agapetus fuscipes. The sequence goes on along the minus strand of OX637346.1, from coordinate 10,962,878 downwards.
TTCTTTCCTGTGATTTTTTTGTCATAGTGATGTTTTGTCAAGTGATGTACTGTCATTGTGCTGTTCTGTCATGTGCTGTTCTGTCCAGTGTTGTTCTGTCATGTGTCGTACTATCATGTGTCGTACTATCATGTGTCGTTTTGTCTATTTGCTGTTCTAACTAAACTGTGTTGTTTTTTCATGGAACCGTATTTGGCAATAGGATCCTATTTACCTTCACAGTACACAGGACCAATTGATTGATATAGGACTGACCTCCTATACTTTAAAAAAAATCTTTCGCAATGCATGTTCCAGGGAAGATGGCGGGAGTTGCAAAGTTTTTATATATTTTTTCCGATGACACTACTGTATTAAAATTTGAAACAACAAAGCGTGTTCAATCTTGAAACAAATGTTTTCTTTAAAATATCAGAGATGTATTGTAGGAGTATTTTTTGAGGTGTCAAATTTCTTCACGTCTCGTCGGAGTCTCTCATTTAAAATATTCCCAAAGCGTTATATCCACAGGTTATATTATCTCAGTATCTATTTAGTATCTATCCATCAATATCCAAAAAAAGTTGTCATATTAATTTGCTAAAAAAAAATACTGTTCCATGTTTACAAAGTAACATAAATATATACAGACATTTTGTTTAAACTTTCGCAAACACAACTAACCTGCACATATAATACGACTCCTGAAACCGTTGTCTACAAAAAAGTCGCATAAAAAAAATAATAATATTAGGATGATTTATTTGGTGAGCGCTGTTTTTGTGTGTATCACACCTCAAGAGCCCTCTGCGAGCTTGGTCGTCGCTGTAGAAAGCGCCAATTCTCAAGTAAGACCCAGTTGTTGTAAGGTTGGATGGACCTTTCAGTGACCGGTCTTTGGTAAAGGTTTATGAATTTTTCAACTCAGCGAAGAGCACATTCGAAATATAAATAGTATATTTTTTGTGCTCCGCCGGGATCCGAATCCACAACCTTCCATTTACGAGTCCGAAGTGTTGCCACTACGGACTACGGACCGGTCCAAGCATGTGAGTTAATACTTACATACTCTTTTATCATGCAATAAGTTAATTTGAAATAAAGGTTTCTTTGTTTTCGATGAAGTAGATTCTCATTTCTTATTATGGGTAAGTGAAACTTGCCGGTCCAATAATTTAGGCTTAAAAAATCAAGTGCAACACCCATTGTGGGGTTTAAATCCTAGCCCTCTAGTTTTAAACATATATTTATTTATATTTTAAAGATATTATATTAGATGAATTAATATGGCATAACCTTACGACCGACCTACATCAAGGGGCTCAAAATTTTATAAAAAGTAATTTATTACTTTTATCTATTTAAGGAATATTCCATCATTTTATGTAGATGTAAATTGTAAGCTCGGAAACAGGCCCCGATAATGAGTTTACTTAAAGCACTACCTCTCAGCCGAATAAAATTACATTCTAGGGTGGATCAAAGTGAAAATATAATAATAATACAAAAATAGTTCAACTTTCAAGGTTTCTGTTCTACACTTCAAATTGCTCGACAAGGGTTTTGTTTCAAGCTTTCAGCAATAGCCTTTTAACTGAAATAAAAGGAAAAGCTATGACAATCTCGCATATAGTGTATTTCTTTAATTTAAAGTCACTTAAGAGTGTTTAATACCCTAAACCTGTCGTTTTTGTTTCTTAAACTTGGTAAAAGAGCGGCAGTAATAAAGAATAACATGCGTTTTTATTAATTATTTATCTAAATTATAAAGGTAAAAAAAATAACACATTTGTATCGTTTTGTTTGTATGTGCTACATTTGGGATTTTTTTTTGAATTACAGAATTACACATTGTTTATGGTCAGATAAGAAACTGTCTGATAAATTGAATTCCTGTTCACAAATATATAGTTTTTAAAAATTAAAGAAAACAGCCTTGGACCGATAAACCATAAGTCTTTCAAGTCAAATATGCTCAGGATCTGAAGTCGACCATAGATTTTCCTGATTTCCAAAGCTCAAACGAATAATCAGCATAGAGTACAATATACGTTAAAACGTACTCATCAAAAATGTTAACAATGAAAGATTTTAATATTTGTTTTCCGGGTGCGTCCGAATGTTTCGTCCATGTTGTTTAAAGGCTTCTTAAGAGATGAGGGGATTTCAGGGTAAGGGTAGATATAACAGCGGCAACAGATCCTGAAAAACAACCCTCAAGTTTTAACCACCGACTATGAAAGCCAATATCTATAGGCTTTCATAGTCGGTGGATATTATATCTATAATACAAACGCTTTAATATTCCCTCAATGTTTTGACTATTTACTTTTTAAAACATTTTATCTTACTTTTAAAATGATCCACTCTACATGGGCTGTACAAGTATAACAAAGTTAGAGTTTTAGTGTCTTGCCTGCTGCGACGAACGACTTACCTGCTGGAAGGTTTTTTGCCTGTAAAGGAGTATTGTCAGTCATCCTAATGAAATAACTTATCACTATGCGAAACATTTATACAAATAAAAAAGTCCCTTTGAAAATACATGTAGAAAAAGATTTCATAGCTACATAAATATGGTGGCAATTTTGTTTGATACATGTGTTTATTTTATTTAAGATAGATTTGTGAAGAGGAATGCAATGCACCAACCTATTTGGCATTGCCAATAACGTATAAGCATAAATAAATAATAGTTATTCCTTTCCGTTCCTTGACTTATATGTTGGTATGCGGCTGACCACCCATACTGTAAAAAATGGTTCACTTTGCCAATGTCACCCCTGTTTCAGGGAAGGACGGCAAGAGTTGCAGGGCTCATGTTCATTTGAGATTGGGTTTTTATAATGTAGGTCCACATGCGGCATGTGTTAGCGCGAAATTATACATGTCTGCTTGTGGGAATGCATTTGATATAAATCTTAAATGATATATATATTTGCAGCTTAGATTAGATAAGACAATGCATAGAAATTTTCAAAACATAGAAATCTAATAATGCAAACGTAATGCTGTTGTACCACATGGAATTTTTTCAGTAAGCCAGTTCTAGAAGTCTGCAATCTTGGTGCTACGGTTTCAGTTATGGTGATCTGTTACGAGATTATTAACAGGTTTATTGACAGTCATTTAAAGCTCTTCCGTGAGCTTTTTGAAATGGGGTTAAATTTTTATTACTGAAAATTTAATTACAATGTTCTTAAAATAACGCTCAAGAATTTATTTAGAAAGAAAATATCATTTCATTTGTTAAACAAAGTCAAATATTATTCCCATGAAAGCTTTTTGTGTCATTACGAGTTAAAATGACGGCAGTATGATTCCACAAGTATTTTAAAATACACCAATTATAATTTAAAACTGCCTTCAGTTTCGTGAACAAATAGTTGTGGTGCATTCATGGTTCAAAATTTAATTATTCTGAGGACAAAGGAGCTATCATAGTCGCCCACGTCCGTCGTTGCTCCACATACAAAGAGCAGCCTCTGGCTGAACTTTCACATTGTGTGTTTTAATTAAAAATATGGCTATGAAAACAAAACACCATGATTAAAATAGCCACTATTCAAACTCAATTATTCCAATCAAAGGACCAATTATGCCAATTTTCGTTGCCGATAAAAAAAATTTTTTTTAAATGCAACAGCTTGTTTTACGATTTGAATCGTTAGTCGTAGGGTTTTTTTTTTTTTTTTTGAGATTTTTTTCCACTTTTAATGGTATTAACAGTCTTGATATTATATTTTGTATTATTTGTGTATTAACACTGTGAAAATTCATATTCTTTTATTTTATAATTTTTGAATGAATTCAAACAAAACACTGTTTATTTTCACTATCTAATTTATTTACAAAAGATTTTAAACTTTTTAAATATGTAAATTTTATAGTGAAAAAAAGATTTTAAGCTTTTTAAATAAATTTTATAGTGAAATAAACAGTGTTTTGTTTGAATTCATCCAAAAGTTATAAAATTAAAGTCTTGATATTGTCTAAAAAATGTTGAGCCATCGTAATTTAAAATTATATTTTATTAAAATAAAATAAAATAAAAAGCTTGAGTAATTGTTTCTTCGTTTTTTTTTCGACTCTTCATCTTTTTTATTTCCATTTTCAATATTTTAACAATGTTACGTATCCATATACCATAGACCAGAAAAAAATAGTCATTAGTAAGCATTGTAATGTTCACCACTGTTTCACCAGGCAATGTATACATTTTACATCATTCGTATGAAATTATTTGTTTACTTATTTGATCTAAAATTATGACAGAAGCACGACCATATAACACCATCAAAAATAGAAAATCCAAGTATCGAGGGAAATACTATCCCGATGTCACGTAATAAAATGTGTTTACAATTTGTCAGACAATATGTTGGGAAAAACATTTTCCGTCTTTCTTTTCTTAAAGACGCAATAAAGACACCACGTGTCACCTTCAATGATGTGACCTTAAGAAAATTCTATCTTTATAATAATACAAAAAGCCCTATTAGGATTTCAATGAAGACGTTGAAAAGCAAAATATATGTTTTAAAAATTATAACACTTTCATTAGGCTGTCCTTTATTTTTTCAAGAAGGTTTTTAAAATGCAAACTTCCTAATTTTATTTGTTGACCCCTAAAATACTCACAGTTTATTTTTAGGTACCGGAAAACGTGTCGGCTTGAGTTTGAGGTTTTTTTTCATTCGTTTCTCTATTACACATCCGCTCTATTTTTTACATGCGATAATATTCACATTTTCTACTTTTAAAGAAGATCTACTTAAAGTAATGAAGGGTTAAGCTTTTTCTTATCCGAAATATGTGCATGTCACCAAATTAAGAATTTAAATTTACCATGCTTTCAATAAGACCTTGCAGTTATATCGGCTGTCATGCTCTTGCTCATGCGGCTAAACTACCTCTTTGTGTTGGCAATTTACTTTATTTTGTGAAATAAAATAAATTGCCAAATTGCAAGCAAACCTTCTAGGCACTGCCTAACCGTGTGACGTAACTTTTTACTCTTATTTATGTTTTGAATGGCTAGGTACAAAATGTAATGGGTGAAAAGGTGTAAACGAACAAATTTAGGAGAAACATGTAAACACGTATGGCGTATCATGTGGCTGTAGATATAGCGCAACTTCTTACCGCTTTCTCCCCCAAGGAGTCCCATTTGCCGTGGGGGACCTATTTATTTTTACAGGTAAGAAGTCATCCTAATTCCATAAACTTCACTCGATGTGAGGGTTTCCAAGTTCCTTATCGAGCTCGTTGTCATTTCTTGTGAAGGCTGAAAATCTCGTTGGTTTTGAGGTTTGAAATACCTATGCACCGAGACAATGACACCGTTATGTTTTTAAGGTCCGAAAAGTCTACAAATTAAAATACACAGGTCCTCTTTCAAATTATTTATTTACAAGTGATTTATTTCTTACAAATTTATATTTCACAGTTTATGTATCGCTGACACTCGTCGATCAAAGCCGATAATGTAACTGGGCGGCTGTACGCGACTCTCAGCTTTATATTCTTTATACTACGGAACATTCCAGTGAGTAAATTCGCTAGCCCATTCCTGAACAGTCTACCAATTTCGAGAATCATTAATTTCTAGCAATACCTACGGTGTACACATATATAACCCTACTTATGACAGAGGTATGTTATGGGATGTTTTGAAAGCATACGGAGTGAATGGGGCTCTCCTAGGTGCGGTGCATGCAAACTAGGAAAATAGTAAGGCATGTGTTCGTATTGATGGTGAGTATAGTGAGTGGTTTGAAGTTTATAAGGGTGTGAGGCAAGGATGTGTGATGAGTCCATGGCTATTTAACATAGTCATGGACAAGTGTGTCAGAGATGCCCGACTTAATGATTGTGGATTGACGATAGGAGAGAGCAAAGTGAGTGTTTTACTGTATGCAGATGATGCAGTTCTTGTTTCTGATTCAGCAGTAGAATTGCAAAGAATGCTCTCTAGATTGAATGAAGCTTTGTTAGGTAACCATCTGAAGTTGAATGCAAGTAAGACGAAAGTATTGATTTTTGAAAGAGATGATGAAAGTATGAATTATGAATTTAAAATTAATGGAATGAATGTTGATGTCGTAAATGAGTTTGTATACCTGGGAAGTAAGTTTGAAAAAGATGGAAGAATGACCGGTGTATTTGAAAGAAGAGTAATGAAGGGCAGGTGTGTACTGGGTGCAACAGCTTGTATCGCCAAAAATCAAAACATATCTAAAAATGCTCGATTGGCGGTACGCAGTGGCATACTTTTACCCACCTTGATGTATGGAAGCGAGGCCTGGACGGTGAATGAAAGTGAAATTAGTAAAGTCCATACTGTTGAAATGGACTTTCTAAGAAGTATGATTGGGAAAAAACGGAGTGACAGGGTGAGGAATGATTTTGTAAGAGAAGAATGTGGTGCAAGAGAAAGTGTGAAAGTGAAGATTAAAAGAAGTTTGTTAAGATGGTTTGGGCATATGGAGAGAATGAATGAGGAAAGACTGACGAAGAAAGTATATGTTGGTAGAATAGATGGATGTCGTGGTAGAGGAAGACCGAGAAAGGTATGGATGGACGAAATATCCGAAATTGCGAATGAATGGAATATCCAGAGTCATAATAAAAGAAGAGCTTGTATGAAGAAGGTTATGACTCTGGAGGAAATGAAAGAAGTATGTAAGGATAGAAGAAAATGGCGGTTAATCTGTGATGTTGGCGGCTGGGGTTTGTTGAAGTAAAAAAAAATGGTTTTATGATTTAGTTTTTTATGTCCATGTATATATTGCTATTTATTGATTTAAAAAAATGTAATTTGTCATGTATGTTCCTTGACTTATAGGTTGTTATGCGGCTGACCACCCATACTGTAAAAATAAAAATTGGTTCACTTTGCCAATGTCACCCCTGTTTCAGGGAAGGACGGCAAGAGTTGCAAGGCTTATGTTCATTTGAGATTGGGTTTTTAAGGTCCACATGCGGCATGTGTTAGCGCGAAATTATACATATCTGCTTGTGGGAATGCATTTAATATAAATCTTAAATGATATATATCTTTGAAGCTTAGATTAGATTAGATTACATATGACATAATGCTAATATAACTATATACTACCTACCTGCTATAATAACTATGTATGGAATAACTACCTAATCTACCATTTACATTACAATACATATTAAAAAAATACGTTGAAAAAATAAAGGACGGCCTAACGTCCTTTGTGTTGAAAAGCTACCGAACCATGGCATTTTTCTTTTACGTAAGTAACTACCACCTAGCTTAGTCAACAAGGGCAAATTATTTTTAGCCTTTTTTAATAAATTTACTTTCTTAAGTCTTTCAATTGTCTAAAAATAAACCAGTTACGTGGAGTGAGACTTTATAATTGTTTCAAGAAAATCAATTTTTAGTACAATCAATTTTGTGTCAGTTGATTTTTTTAATTTAAATGGCTATTTTTAAATGTTCATTTGTAATACTTCAAAAACAGTATTTTTATTAATGAACTGAAAAGAAGTATTATAAATATCTTCTGAATTGAATTCACAGAATTAATTCCTTAAACAGAAATAACAATCACCTTCCAGTAACTTTATTATTTCCTTTTTTCCCCTATTGTATTTACAATAGCCAAAACAAAAATAAGTACATTTTATAATGTTTGCAATTTTTGTCATATAAATGAGGTATACACATTTTAAATTGTAAATTTAGATGGCCGAGTTGCTAAGCCAAAAGCTAAAAAAATAATTGTTATTAATTGGTTACATACAATATACGTGCAAAACATCCGTGGAAAAAAAAATTCAACTCATTAAACAAACATTATTAAAACATAATCATTAAACAAAAACATTATTATAAAAACTTTTTTATTTAAATTTATATTTTGACCATAATATCTGTTACAAGTACAAAACCATACACATAAATGTACTTTAACAAGTTAAAACATAAATATTACATGGAAAAAATATTAAGATGACACCGATAGAATACGTTTCATCTCAGAGATAGAAAAAATGTGAACAGCGTGAATTTGCTATTGGAAAAATACGCTTTTAGATGTCGTAATTCGGTAGATTTGTAATATTTTCAGCGGTCCATTTGTTTTTATTGTGACCGTAGATTACAGGACGCCGAAAAATCCATCGCTGGGCGTCGGTCCTTCCGAGACGCTTTTCGTAGACGTGTATGTAACAAACATGGAGGCTACAAGAGACGCCAGACAGGCGTCGCGACGCTCCTAAGAGGCACCGCCCCAAAAATATATTGTACCCAAAGCATACAAATTTATGAAAAATATATGGAAACTAAAGTAGCACCTCTAGTGAGCGTTTCTATTTTTATGCAATTTTCTCAAAACGTCAGGGCTAAGCTACAACGTGGTACTAAATTTTATCTGTTACAACGTGAATCATGAACGTACACATTTTTACGGAGCATTTTAATTTCACATATATGCGAATAAATTTTCAATAAAAAAAATACTTATATTTCAATAAATAAAGCTTATTCAAGTTATGTGGCCAGTACCTAATGTAAGCCAAACGAAAATCTTATACTAAAAAAATATATGTATGGATTGAAAGATTCGTGTTAACTTGAAAATCAATGGAGAATCAAATAATATTCACTATATTACAATAAGAACATATTTCCATAAATTGCTTACATATATTTTTGAGATACACTTCAAAATTCACATCATTTACGAGTAGTCTTTCAATGAATACGTTTTATTTCACTTCAACATCATATATTTAGAAAACAAATAAACTCGTAATATGTAAATTATTTCCATTATTACAAAAATAATGTGTTTACATAGTAACGCTTCTCGCAAAATATTTATTTTTGTGTTGATCACTTCATAGACGGTTTTGTAAATTATAAATAATTCATTGAATATTGTACAAACGCTTCTCGCGCAGTTTCTTGCGTACACAAAAATAAAGATGAATAATACAAATAATAATAAAAAACAACAAATGAGATATTTTATCGAAAAAACGATAAATAATTATTAAATGGAATCTATCTATAATCTGAGTTGCAAGGATATATTAACATTCAAAGCTCATATCAAATGCATGCCCACAAAAACATATGTGTAAGTTCGCGCTTACAAATTCTGAATGCGTACTTACAAATAAAAATCCATACCTCAAATAAACATAAACCCAGCAACTTTTGAATCAAATAAAATATTCAGAAATTCCTGCAAACGGTGAAATACATGTAGTGCTATTCACACACAGCAAATCCATGGCTCATCTGCCACCTAAAATGAGTTTTCAATACAAATAAAAACGATGATCCACAGATCAGCTTGGTTAAATGTGTTGTGAATAGCACTGTTAGACATTTGAAACTAAGTCAGAAACAAGAAATTTTAAATAAATTGTTTTTTTTGGGATAAAAAACTTAGCTGCATATACTTACATACATTTTACATAAAATAATAAAATAATATTAGGATGATGACAGATTCGAAATATAAATGGTATATTTTGTGCTCCGCCGGGATCCGAATCCACAACCTTCCATTTACGACTCCGAAGTGTTGCCACTATGGACTGCGGACCGGTCCAAGATGCCAACGACACGCGATGTACCTGAGCGGTTACCCATCCAAATACTCTCCGCGCCCAATGTTGCTTAACTTCGGTGATCTATGGGAACCGGTGCTTTCAACATGGTAACGTCGTTGACATACGTTGATATAGTTGATATAGTACAATTTCTTCCAAAGTACTCCCAGAAGAGCTGCTTGTGGTGGGTGTAACCTATTTATTATTACGGACTAGTAAAAGGGTCAACCTTACTTCACTTAAAGTTAGGGTTTCCCTGCTCCCGATAAAGCAGGTTCTCTGAGTAAACCTTGCCGGTACTTAGAATTTGGGTTTGAAAGGGAAATAATTTCTGACCCTCTTGGTGAGGACCGCACCCTAGTTCTGAGCATTGAAGGCCACCTTTCAACAAGACTTCAATTTTCTAGATACAAGTTATATTAAGAATTGCACACATCGTAGTTTATGAAATACTAATAACACTCTTAGCTGGAAAATTTTGTAAATGGTGGAAACACAGTAGACCTGACAGTGGCGAAGGGTGCCATACAACTCGATTCCTATCGGCTTCCCTTTTAAAATGTGGCAACAAAATAGTAAAAGTAAAAAAATACATTTAAAACCAACGAAACAATACGTATTTTTTCCCCATTGAAACCATGCAGTCTACTTTATTATCATTTTTGCCTCATTTTAAAAGGGAAACCGATGGGAATCGAGTTGTATAGCATCCTTCGCCACGTCTGTCTACCACTTTATTTAAAAAGTGTATGAGTCGATATAAAGTTTTTTTTGTGAATCAGTAATAAAAAGATCTCAGAAACCGAAGAGGAAGAAAAAGATTTGCTAAAAACTTCAGATAGTATTACGAACGAACTGTTTTTTTTTTTTATTATTTAAACAGTCAAACCAAAAAAAGACGAATACTTTAAGTACTATTTAAAAATTGCAATTCCACTCATGATTCCACTACAGCAAACGAGAAAACATTCAAACATGTTTTTGATTTATGTTAGAAAATTTATGGATTAAATTCCGCTTTTGAAATATAGCTATACCTCCCAAATTTAAAATAAGACATTCGCAACATGACATAAAATTTCAAAAAAACAACAAACACGGTAATAAATAGTGAACGAAGAGTTGACCATACTTTTCCATAAAGCGGGTCGTTATTTCCGAAATATAAACTCACAAATTTTGTCAACATTTTCCTCAAACATTTTATGTTTGTCGTGCTGGTAAATGTATTTTCTTATCTCGGTGCTTGCAATGTTTGAAAAGTTTTTCCAAAATAAACATTGACGCAGCTTAATAACCTCAAATATTTTCAAAAGCTAATTACGGTTTCTGTAGAGAAATGAAAAAAAAACCCGTAATTTTTTAAGTGGCCAAAAATTTTTTTTTTTCAATTTCCTTTTTTTTAGATATACAAAAAAATTAAAAATCCATACCATTCGATGACTAATACATATTGTTCTCCCATTTTAAAGGTGTACAAACCAAGTCTTCATTATTTACACAAAACTGGAGAAAAAATTATCACTAACTAGAAAAAGAATATCAGACTGCTTTTGAGGTCTTATTCACACAAAAAAAAACAGTCACCAAAGAATGAAATTAGTTTTGAATATTAAAATTAGGATAATTTCTTTGGTGAGCGCTATTCAAGTGTGATCCACAACCCAAAAACCCTTCTGCAAGCTTTATAGAAGTGATGTAAAATGCGTTGATTCTCAAGTAAAATCTAGTTTCTGTAAGGCTGGATAGACTTTTGGTAAAGACTGATTAATTTTCCAACCCAGCGCGGCGTAGAGCAAATTTGAAAATCAAATGATATCTTGTTGTGCTTCGCCGGGAATCGAAACCATTACGTTCAGATAATACTGAAGAAACGTTAACTGGTAAATTTTGAAAGTCACAATATTTTGCCTATAACGCAATTTTAATGCATTTAAAAATATTATGCAATTTTATATTTCAGTTTCAGATGAGATCAAATCATAAAAAAAGAAATCTGAAATAGAAAAAATAGACACAGACAAATTGAATCTATTTTAAACTGAGGGATTGAAAAAAAAATCTGCTTTTTTTACTATTAAAAATGTTTTTTTTTTAAACTGTTTAGCTTTGGCTTGAACGTATCTGTATTCCAAATGGTGTTTTTTTTTATTATTTTCCTTTAGCAACACATAAAACGGTGAACGTACAAATACCCATTAAAGTATTGACCTACTCTGATATTAAAATCATGACCTTAATTTTATTACCTGCAAAAGTCTTACTTTTTTAATCTCATAACGTTTTATCTCTTTTTCATAAAAAAATTCATTTCGAAAACCATGCTGTTTGAGTGTATATTTTGTTTATTTTATATTATACTATCTAATGAAGCTTTATATCTTTCACAGGGCGGTAAACCCTATGTATTGACAGCACTGCGGAAAAAAAAGAATAAAGCAGAAATCGGACGGGATCACATCTGTCGTTCACGGTTTTGTTTTACTCTATTCGAAATGACAGAAAAATTGAACAAATCCTCTTGTGAATTATTTTGTCTCGATGGTCAAAACAAATGGTATAAAAGTAAGAACATGAATGCCCCTTAAATATCTTTAAATAGATAATTAAGTATTTGAATAAAAATATATATTTCAAATAATTTAATTAGCCTACATTTTTAAATACATGAAGTTATCTACAATGGCTACGATTTTTCCATTTTAACACAATACTCCAAGTAAAACACTTTACGTTTAATCTTAACCATAAGGTATACCGAAACAGTGCGGAAACTAAAACGGTTTCTCTAGTGAGTAATTTAATTGTCATACATTTTGATTAAGCGCTATACTTGAGTTTAAACGCAAAGTTGTAAACCTGAAGTATGGCAAAAAAATATCCGTAGTACATAAATCGCTTGCTCCACGTGATTGCCGATGTATTTTTAGTTTGAAATTCCTAATATAGAAATGATTTGAATAATTCTTGAAAGTTTTATAACGGAATCGTCAAGCTCCCTGCTGGGCTTCGCATAATTTTCACAACTTAATGGCGTAGTAGCACGCTCAGTACCGCAAGTTAAATCTCTACGTTTAAACTCGACCGTAGCGTTTATAGCAAAATGAATGAAAACTAAAACACCCTTTAGAAGCACTATTTTAATTGAGCTACATTTTTTGGTAAACGATATGTTTAAGTTTTCACGTAAAATTTTATACTTGAGGAGTAGTACGGGCGAGCCTTTATAAGGTGTGCTCTTTTGACATGACATATGAAATTCCACATGCTTTTATGTCTTACAACTACTACTTTTTACTTAGTGTTGGTATGATGATTAGACATAATTCATTAGGAACCTATCACCACGATTTTTTTTTGTTTGTTTAAAATTGAATTGAATGACTTATGCTTTATGTGTACTAACAAATTAAAACCCAAACCTCAAATTAGCATAAACCTTGCAACGTTTGCTGACTATACCTGAAACAGTGGTGAAATAGGTAAAGTGAACCAAAGTTAACCAAAAAATAAAACTACGTTTTGAAAAAAATAGTTTATTTTAAATTAAAATGAATTTTCACTGTGTGAATACACAAACCCTACAAAATCTAAAGTGAACCTTTCTTACAGTATGAGAACCCTAATAAATATTAAAAAAATAAAAAGCAAATAAAATATTGTGTTTACCCAGATTGAAATGGTTGATTATATCAGTATTATTTACTTGCTTACACAATCGCTTACAATTTTCTCTAGTAGGTAGGTACCTTCTTACTTCAATAATTTTTCTTGTCATTTTTATTTTTAAAAATCTTTCTTCTGTCAATTTAATAAATCTAGTGAATTACTTTTTAACATGTCATTTTTTGTACAACGATTTCGGAACGAAGTTCCAATTTCAAGTTTTTGTCAGCCAAGTGACGTAACATACATATCTAGATGACTCCTGTCCTTAGAAACCAAAAACCAAACACAGAGTTCTATTCAATTAGCAACCTGGTGGATGACGTCACAGTTTTCCATGTATTTTTGTACCAACATCATGTAATCTATTTCTTTGCCTTGTTATGAACCTCTTTCTACCACTAAGCCACACATACAGTGTATCTGCTCAGGTGGCAAGTGGAACCCATTTATTTTTACAGATAAGGTAGGCGGCCTTACGCCAACCACTTCAATTGAAGTGGTGGTTTCTCAGTTCCTGAGGGTCTGGTACTCATTTCTGGTGAATACTGAGTAAACCTTGGCGATATTTTATTTTGGACATTTGGATAAAACACCGAAACGGGAAATCATTTCTGACACCCTCGGTGGGATTCGGACCCGAGCTCTCGGCATGGAATGCAAGTTCTCTACCACTTGAGCTATCGACCGGACCTTTTGTACAAAAATAAAATAAAAACACAGTCAAGAAAATTTACTAAAATTGTGATTATCCATTGTTTGCAACACGTTATTCTTTGTTTGGTTAAATATTGTGTTAGGTATTTCAAAGGCCGGCCGGGACGCGTCCTAGACAGAGCTACCACCCCCGCACGTGTGAGAGAGACACCGCAATACCATCCCCTCAGGTGCGAGCGAGACAGAAATACTATTTTTAAAATTTCAAAAAACTCTTCGCGAAGCTGAGCATTATTTTTTTTGTTTTTTTTTTATTACGACATAAAGCAGTATGATGCTAAAAGCAAAAATAAACAATAATTCACACTTCATGGGACATTTTCCACATCAGATTATCGCGGGAAAAACATTATTTTCAGGAAACATTTTATCTGAAAATTATTTTTAGCATAATGCCTTGGGTTTTTTTTTAACTTGTACCGTCTTAAAAGCTTACGTTTTTTCATTCATATTTTTTGCCTTAAAATCTTCAAAGATTACCTTGGCAAAAAAATGTTTTTTTTAAGGACGTTTGGAAAAAAAATAGGTGAAAAATAGTGACGTCGCCCTCACGGTTGCTAGCCAAAAAATATTTTCCATTTTTTTATTGGTTGCTTAGGACCCTAGTCACGTAAACCTGAAGCGTCACCCAATCCAAGGAAAATGGAAGTGTTCTGGCTTCTTACTTTTTTAAGGTACCTTAATTTTTTTCACATAAAAGGTTTTTTCTCAAACAGGAAAAATTTCGGAACTAACAATTGAATCGGAAACGATTTCTAACATGTTTCCAATTCTAGGTATCTGGACCATTAATGAACGAAGTAAGGATATCGAAATCAGTAGAGTTCCATATTTGACGAACAAGGTATAAAAAATCATGAACTGATCACTCTGCCGTTTAAGAATGCCCCCTAGTTAAATCTTTCGAGATGACTGTGGACAAACATAAACAGGATCCACAACAAACAAGAAAGTGAAAAGTGAAGTCTGCTGTACAAAAACGTGCCTTCATAAACTTCAGGGTGAAATTATGGGGCGGACAAACAATTTGGTAAAAAACAAAGGAGCGCTTCATCATAAAACACCCTCCTGCCATGAAAGACCTCTACGAAGCTACGCCAGGATCAGTAAGGTGTATATAGATTCTTGATATCTATCTGTAACGTTGTCCAATGGCCAAAAAACTTCTTACATCTTTCACGCCCTTACGAAAAAGAAAGTAATGATAATAATAATAATATTAGGATGATTTATTTGGTGAGCGCTAATTTCGTCACACCTCAAGGGCCCTCTGCGAGCTTTGTTATGGCAATAAAAAGCGCCATTTCTTACCCAAGACGCAGTTGTTGTAAGGCTGGATAAACTTTTGGTCCAGCAAGATCATATTTAAACTATAAATGGTATTTGTTTGTGCTCCGCTGGGATTCAAACCCACGACCTTTCATTTACGAGTCCAAGACCGGTCTGAGTGAAAGGTAAGGAGGTTATCTCTAGAGTGGTGATCGACGTTAAGGAGACCTGACACAAAAGTGGAAGAAGAAAAGGTTAACTTGAAGCTTAAAAGCTAACTTGAAAAATAACTTTACAGACAACTTGAAGATTAAAGCTAACTTTAAGCCTCTTATTACAAATTCGATACATTTTCTGTCTCTCAGTGACCTTAAACATATTTCACAATTATTTCTAGACAAAGTTATTCTGTTTTCTAAGCGAAAATTAAACGAAAACATTTCAATTTATTATTCATTGCATAATAATCCAACAACGCCATTGTATACATTGAATGTACGTCAATTTTATTTATTCCAATTCAATGATCAACTATTACTGCTGCGACATAAAACGGGGCTACAATGTACTCGTATACAATAGAATATTAAAAATATTATTTGTATGGGAATATTTTACAATATTATATTCCAATATCAACGAAAAACTTTCAATGTTATGCGTCTTTTGAATTTCTCAAAATTATGTAGCTCATTTTAAGATGCCATTTTTATTCCATTTTGAGATATTCTTATGTATTTTAAATTTACATCTACAATTTTGACGAGCACTTTAACAAACAGGTTTTCCTGATTATTTCCATAAAATTATATTCATGCTTCTTTGAAATATTGTATGTTAAAAAAGGTGTAAAAAAAAACTTTAAATTTGAACTGAACTTCAGGACGTCCGCGTCGTCGTTCTGTGCCAAAAATGACTTGTGGGTTTATTTTTCAAAGCTCGCTTTTAACAACAAAGTTGCAAAATATACACATTTTTATTTTATTTCACTTTTATTCTCAGTTTATATTTTCTAGAACCTAAAGAGCGAGCCATGCCGGTTGAATTTCACCCGTTAAAAAATAATAGGTATTATAATAAAAAGTATTACAGCAAAAAAAATATTCAAATTCAGTTTTAAAAATAGAGTCTACGCAATGGCTGCGTAGGGAAACCCGAGCCAGGTTTTATTTAACGCGAATATTTTATGAGAGGCTTTTACGGTCCTCGTTGACCAAATCTCATTTTAGATCAAATATGTAAATTTCCTCCACGTGCCCTGTTTCTTTTTCTAAACGGTCTTTTGTGCGTACTAAAAATAATAATACAAGTACCGAAATAGCATACGCGGTTCATAAATCAAGAGGGAATCCAAAAATAGAATGAGGCCTATTTGCGTTCTCACTAATGTGCGGCTTTTATTACACGGAGCGGATTTTATACAAGTGGGTATGGAGTGGCGAGGCTAAAATACGAGAGAGTACGCCTTAAGTGAAAATCTGAGCTTTGAAATATTATCTAAGATATATCCAATATTTAATTATTCCTTGCTCCTTTTTATTAATACCAATTTTCCTGCCCTTCAGACTGTTGCCAAAGCTAAAAAAAATAAACCTATCGGTGTAAGGCTCGATTGGCAGGCACAATCAGTTTCACACGAAAGAGTTTCATTGTGGTATAAGAATTGTTTAGGACTTGTTTCAACCATATCTGTGCGAAGCACCTGGGGAGCAAAAATAAATTATGCTTGGAGCTATAAATATTATTTTTAATTAAGTTCTTTACTTTTAGTTTTCTATTCATTTTTGTTTTAAATATAATAATATAAGTGTGAATGAAAGAATAATTTCAATTATAAATATAATTCCTTGACTTATAGGTTGGTATGAGGCTGACCACCCATACTGTTAAAAATGGTTCACTTTGCCAGTGTCACCCCTGTTTCAGGGAAGGTTGGCAAAAGTTGTGGGGCTTATTTATTTTTTTTATTTATTTATTTATTCTTAAAGACACCAACAGAACAAAGGAGTAGCACATACACAAAAAAAACACAATAATACAAATACATAAGTATCTCCAATGCTCCAATAATAGGTGCCTATCGCATAATCTTATTTTAACAATAATTAAATTAGCGGGAGTAGGTATTATGAGTTGGAATAGGTAAATACACTATGCCGGGGCGCTGAGCATCAACGCACATATACAGCGTACAATGCTGTACAGCGATAACCAACGCACACACGCACAATGCATCAGATTCATAAAACGTCACCGGCAATGTCTATAAAATGCTTGCGTTGAAATTTCAGGCATTTAATAAATAAAAATAAGAATACTGAACACGATGTCAGCCATGCAAACAGAAATAAAAACATACATGAAAATTGTTTACAAATATAAACAAAAATAGAATAGAATAGAATATTCAAACCATGATTTAGGGTTGTTTAAAGATTAGCTTAGGTATGATTCATTAATAGGATATAATATAAATTTAAAATTATCAATCTCGACAAAAATTACCCCTTATCGCAGTTTTAAGTGATTCAATTGAACTGGAAAATATATCAATATCGGGAAGAACTCTCTCTAAAGCATTGTTCTTATGTTCATTTGAGGTTTGAATTTTATTTGTAAGTACACAATCAGCATTTGTAAGCGCGAACTACACGTGTTTGTTTGTGGGCATATATCTGAGAGCTTTGAATGAATATATCCTTGCAACTTAGATTATAGATTATAGATAAATGCTTTTCATGAAAAAAATATGTGGTGTGTTAAAATAAAAGTGTCCTCTTAAAAATGAAGCAAGGAAGTCGACAGTACTTGAGGTGAAATAAATCCTCAATTTGTGAAAATAAAGCTCTACGTTGTAAAAAATATACATGTTTTCTCATAAAATACCAAGGAACCTATATATTTTACAAAAATATGTACTGTTTAGTATTCTCGTGTGCCTCGAATTTTGTTCTCTAATTATTGTGCTAAATCAGAACAAGATATGATATGTTTAGCATGACACCTATAATCTAAGTTGCAAACGTATATTGATATTTAAGGCTGATATTTAATGCATTTCCACAGGCAGACACATGTAAATTCACGCTTACACATGCTGCATGTGTACATACAAAATAAAGCAAACCTCACAAGAGAATACACCTAGGAAATCCTGCTGCTTCTCCCCGAAACCTGGGTGGCATTGACAAAACTGTACCAAATTTTTACAACATGTTTGGTCAGCTTCATACCAACCTATTAGACAAAAAATCTCGTCAACAACACACAGGATTAAATTAATAAGCATGAAATAAGCTCGATATGGAATCTCCATGTTGTTCTCTCACTCTGTGCATGGAAGGCAATATTAAACAGGTGAAGCTTTAACGCTCTTTGACGTAAGCCTTTATGGAGGCTTAATAAAACTCCACTTACTTTCATCATTATTACTTGCCTGCCTGCCTGCCTGCTTATTCTACAATTCGCCTGAAAGAAATTTCTTACATTTTGACTGAAAATAATCCGTTAAATTAAATAAGAGTGCCGACTTTTTGTTTTGCGGGTAGAAAATGAAACTGATGACTATTAATTTGAGTTGTAAAATATAACATTGAAATACCATTTCACTGTTTATTGAAATCGAATTATTCACACTGAAAAAAATACTGAACTTTTCGGAATATGTCATGTGTATTTTTGATACCTACTTTTTTTTTAAATAAAAGTGTTTAATATTTAATTTATTGATGATGGTCGAAAGAGTAAAAATGTTTGACATTTTACGATAACATTAAAAGCACGTAGTGAAAATAAAACAATATTATAAAAAAACTTCACCATGTCAATATGCAAACCATTAAAAATGTAGCCATTTTGATACATTTAAACAATTAACTATAATTAGATTAAGGAAATAAAAATTGATCAACTTTAAATGCCTCATATACACATTTACATCAATTATTACAGCTGTCAAGAGGCACACACAATATAACCAGGGAATCAGCGGCGTGCATCACACACAGGCACATGCGCCTAATAGGTAGGCAATAATGATAATCTATAATCAAATACATTGTAAAAAAACATTAAAACTTGATATTCAGATTTAAAATTCAAAATTTAAATTCGATTGGAGCCATCGTTAGCACTTCAGTCAATTTCAAATGAGCTTTTTTAAAGAGACACTGTGTAGAGGCATTCACTTTGTAATCATTCATCATAAAGTATAAAAAAATAATAACTACTTTCTTCTAGATTACGGTGAGTTTATATGAAATTTCACGACCGGTTTCGCATACAATCCGTTTTCACCTTCAGGTAGCTAAATAATTAGTTAAATAGCCACCTGAAGATGCAAACGAATTGTTTGCAAACCCGGTCTGGAATTTAATATATACTCACCGTTATCTAAAACGAAGTAATTTTTATTTTTTATCTTACCTATACATATCTTAAATTTGTGCTGAAAAAAATAGGTTACAATTGTTCACAAGAACAATAAACAAGATCATGAAAAGAAGAATATAGATCGACCTCCTCTTCACATGTGTGAGATGGCGCTTTTTAACCTTTAAATGTCAACACTTTTAATGAAATTGAATTCCTGAACGTTTTATATCTAAGAATTCGCCCCGTCTTATTAAATAGGCATTAAAAAGAATGCCATTTTTTCAGCATTTCCTTTCCTTTGATATTCATCATTTTAATAAGTTAATATTATATACATTTTATGAAATTATTTGATTGATTCGCTAGCCGAACGCTGCACAAGGCGGACGTGTTCACGCGGACGAAGTGCACATTTGTGTTTGTTTGGATTGTGAAACTAAAAAGAATCGCGCCCAGCAGGGCGAGATATTTTTGAAAAAAAAAAATGGATTCAATACTAAGTGATATAAAGGAGTGTATTAGTAAAATGACGGGATCAGTGAAGGAGACTAAAATAAAGCTTCAACTGGAGCAGAAGATCATGCTACTAGAAGAAGAGATGCATGCTGAAAGGGACTCCCTTCAGAAAAAGATCATAGAACTCCAAGAAACGGTAATAACAAACAGCAAGCATTACACTAAAAAGTTGGAAGAGTTTATCGAATCTGGCCACAAAACCACGCGGCGGTGGCTGGGGAAGATAAAAATGTTAAAAAGAACAAAAACGCAGTGACAAATTACGCAATCATGGTAGAATCAAAAAACACATTAAGTGCCGAAGAAATAAAAAAAAAGATCCAAAAAGAAATCAACCCTACTGAACTAAAAATTGGTATATCGGGTATAAAAAAGACTGGTGAAAAAAAGATAACAATTACATGTACTGAGAAAACAAGCGCAGAAAAATTGAAAAAAGAAATTTCCAATACACTTGGAAAGGAACTGACGACAGAAGAAATGAAAAAGAAAAAACCATACATCATACTAAAGGGACTAGAAAAAAACCTCACAGAAAAAGAAATCATCATGGGCATCGTAAACCAAAATGAGGGTATTGAAGAAAAAGAAAAAGAGAACATAAAACTTATAAAAGAACTGAAAAGTATTAACCCAAGAGAAACTACCAACTATATCATACAAACAACAGGGAGACTTCGAAAAATTCTTTTAGAAAAAGGCAAAATTAATATAAAATATAATAGAGCATACGTAGAAGACTGTTACCCATTAGTACAGTGCTATCACTGCTTAAAATATGGCCATACAGCACAAAGATGCCTAGGAAGAACACAACCACCAAATTGTCCACACTGCGCTCAAGATCATACCTACGCGAAATGTAACAACTTAGAAAAAGATGCGATTTGCAGTAACTGTCACTTTTTAAATATTAAATACAAAACAAAAAACGACACTACCCACAAGACAACTAGCCCTCAATGTATTTACAGACAAAAAATGTATAAAATTGCCATAGATCGAATTGACTACGACTAAATTTACATATTTATGACTGACATAAACATAAGCTACATAGATTCTAAACTAAATATAAATGAACTAATATTCGACTCATTCTATGAAGCAAATCAAATATTAGTGAAGTGTGAAAACAGTTTAACAATCCTACATAATAACATACGGAGTATACAAAAAAATTTTGATGAATTTGTTATTTCAATAAAATTATTAAATTATTTACCGGACATTATTGTGTTAAGTGAAACCCACTCTGCCGGACAAATAGAGTATAATATTCCTGGGTTCACTTATTTAGCTGCAAGTACCAAAATTAACAAGAATAGCGGTGTGGCTATATTTATTTCGGATCGTAATATTATGATAAACGTAAATGAAATTAACACTGTACCTTACGTAAATATATTAAATCTTGAAATTAATAATAACAATAAAAATTATAATATATTTGCAATCTATCGTACTCATACATCAATTATATCACAATTTATAGAAGGATTAAAAAATATACTCGTAACTTGCACAAGTAAAAAAAACATTTTGGTTGGTGACATGAATTTAAATATTGCTGATAATAATTACACAAACGATAAAGATATCTACTTAAATATGCTGGCAGAATTGAATTATTTCTCCTGCATTAATTCATTTACAAGAAATATTAGAGGACAACAGCCATCATGTTTGGATCATATATTTACAAACATCCCCGACTTTCATAATATTACTTCCGCAGTCATTCACACATCTATAACAGATCACTTCTCATGTATATTTAACTATAAATACAATACTCCACAGATAGAGACAAAAAAAACAAATAAAGTATCAAAATATAATAAAATAAACCTAGATGGTTTAAAAGATAAATTAAATGTTGTGAACTGGTCCGATTTATATCTAATGAATAATGTAAATGAATGTTGTATAATGTTTGAAAATACAATGAAAAAACTTGTTGAAGAATCAACAAGTGTGCAACATAACATAAAACACAAATATAAGCCGATTAAACCATGGATCACACATGGGCTAGTAGTATCAATCCGACATAAAGAAACTCTGTATAAACAAACCCGTCAACAACCGAACAATCTAAAATTGCTCAAATATTTTGAAAAATTTAAAAAAAAGCTTACAAATTTAATAAAATCCACAAAAGAAAATTATTACAAACATAAATTAGAACAAACCAAAAATAACCCTAAAAATGTATGGTCTGTTATAAACGATTTTCTTGAAAAAAACAAAAACATGAAAAATGAAATAATAGCCATTAATCATGAAAACGAAACCACGTGCTGTAGAGAAAATCCCTCAAAAGCTGCTAATATTTTCAACAATTTCTTTTCAAGTGTTGGAAAAAATTTAGCTCAGCAAATACCTGGAAAAAGTACTTCTCCCGAATTAAAGTGCAATATAGAAGAGAAACACATGATATATATATTTCAACCCACAACAAGGGAAGAAATAGAGACAGTAATTAGCAATCTGAAAAACGGTACGGCGCCTGGATATGATGCTCTTTCTGCTGAAACTTTAAAACATATTAAAGAACAAATATCGAAACCACTACAACATATAATTAATTTGAGTTTTGAAAGTGGAACGTTTCCTTCAAATTACAAAAAAACAATAATAACACCCATATTTAAGACAGGAAATCGGGAAAAAGTAAACAATTACCGACCCATTTCTGTTATATCTAACATAGCAAAAATTTTTGAAAAATTAGCAAAAATTAGGTTAATTAAATTTATAAAAGCCAACAATATAATACACGATAACCAATTCGGATTCATGGAAAATAGAAGTACTCAAGATGCCATCGCGAAAATAACGAACTTAATTCATAGCTCACTTGACCAATCTTTTAAATGTATCGGAATTTTCATTGATTTAAAAAAAGCATTTGATAGCATCTCTCACGAAAAACTAATTGTAAAACTGAATTCAATTGGGATAAAATTAAAAGCGTTACAATGGATAAAAAGTTACTTATATCAGAGATCTCAAATAGTTAAAATTAATAGTTCTTATAGTCAACCATCAACCGGTGAATTTGGTATCCCACAAGGTACTGTACTGGGTCCATTACTATTCATCTTATACACAAATGATATTTTCACTCTAAAACTCAATGGAAAAATAATATCTTATGCAGATGATACTGCCATTATATTGGAGGGACAAGATTGGCGCTCTATTAATGAACGAGCAAATCTTGACATGAATATACTGAAGGGGTGGTTCGATAGTAATATATTATCACTAAATATTAAAAAAACTCAATTCATTTCTTTCGCAATAAATAAATTTAATTCAGAGCCGCCAATTAAAATCATCATACACAGTCAGAATTGCAATGAAACTAAAAACTGTGAAAACACATGTTCAACACTAACTTCAACTAAAAATATAAAATACCTAGGCATTATTATAGATCAAAATATGAAGTGGAAAAATCACATAATGGAACTGGTCAAACGAATACGAAAATGTATATACATATTCATAAGACTCAGAAACATTCTTAAAATCGAACAATTAAAAATGGTATACTACTCAATTGTACAATCAATGTTACAATATGGCATAATTGGATGGGGGGGATCATATGATAATATTTTAAATTCAGTCAAAATAGCTCAGAGATTAATTATTAAAGTAATTCTAAAAAAGCCACCAACATTTTCAACAGAATCTTTATTCAAAATTTTTAAGGTACCAACTATAGAACAAATTTTCAAACTGTACTCTATTCTGGAAATAATAAAAATTGACAAAGCAAAACAATTTGAAAGAGCTATATCAAGGAGAAGACAAAATTTTATAACAATTCCTAAATTTAAAACAAAACAATTCGAGAATAATTTTATCTGTAGGGGAATAAAATACTATAACATATTGCCAAATGAAATCAAAATAATTAAGGATGTTAAAAAAATTAAGTTTAAAATAAAAAAATATATATATTCATAGTTCTACTTATTGATTGGTTGTTTCTAATTTTTGGTTTTTTTCATTTTTTATATTGTTAGTTTATTTTTTTATTTATTCTTGTGTATTACCTATATTTTTTTCCTTTAAGTATTATATTAAGTTTTTATCTCATTATATTATATAGAATATAAATTAAGAACATAATTTATTTAAGATAGCTGCGATTCCCTCACCAAGCACAAGAGCTTGGCTCTTCAATTGGTGAGGAAATAACAATTAAGTTTTTATTATTATTTAGAAATATTACTTGTTTTAAAATAAATTTGTATTTATATTTTGTTAAATAAATAAAAAAAAAAAAAAAAAATTTGTTTTTTCGTAATCTAAATAAGTAGATATTTTATTTTATTTGTTCTTTTGGATACCTACCTGTCGTTCTTCAACATTCTTTAATTTAAATGGGGGAAATTGTATTTCAATTCTTCAGGGCACCGTTTTTGTTTGTGACACACGCAAAAGGTCCTCACAAACATAATATTTTTTATAAAATTACGCATTAATACTTTTGCAACCTTAAGCTGTTTCTCTCTATTGTCCTGTAAGCTGCAAAGCACGCTCCCCAAAATAAGTTCTTGTCTGGCGATGCGGCATAAGCATTAAGCAAGTCGACCACTCCGTCCCTCAAAGATCTGATCGTACGCCACCTCAAGCCCATCTCAACGGATGAAAGCACGTACACCAAATATAAAAGAGTAACACTCTATTAAGAGTCTCAAATTAGTATGAACACGGATCATTTTATAAATTCAAAATTATATATAAAATACAATACATACTCCTGCCGTTTTGTGAAACATCTCTTCAGTATTCTATCTATCTACCTACAGCATAATTTGCAAATATAATATTTTCAATTTTAAAATTCATATTAAACGCGTGCCCACAAGCAGACACGTGTAAGTTCGCGCTTACAAATGCTGCATGTTTACTTACAAATTAAAATCCAAGCCTCAAATGAACATACACCTTGCTACTTTTGTGCCGACCTTCCCTGAAACAGGGGTGACATTGGCAAAGTGAATATTTTTTTTACAGTATGGATGGTTAGCCTCATACTAACCTACAAATCAAGGAATACAAATAATAAATAACAATTAATCTTTTTTTGTGAAAATAAAAGTGGTTTTGAAAAAGTTTTTTTTTTTTTTTTTAAATAGATTTGTGGAAAGGAATGCAATCCACCAACCTATTTTACCTGGCCAGTTGTCTTCATGCAAAAGCAGAAGCTTGTGTGCATGCAACGGCATCTGTTGAACCAGGGTCAAAGTTATCGTCGCGGGATTCGAACCAGCGTTATCCGGTTCCAAATAACCTGTCTTGATCCCCGCGGCTATAGCACCGACATAATTAATTAAATTAAAATTTAAATTAATTTTACTCTGTGAATGCACTAACTCTAGAAAATTTAAATAACATTTAAGTATACACATTATACAAACAATAGAACTTTAAAAAGAAATGTAAACAAAAAAGTCAGTAGGTATATGAATTACAGAAAATTAAAAATGATCAAAAAATAAGCCGCCAACATTACAGAGAAGCCACCATTTTTTTATTGAGTAAGATGGAAGAAAAACTACGTTTTAAAAATTACATTTCTCGGTACAAGAAACGAGAACGCCGCGCCAAAGACTTACAAAAGTGTACATTTTAATTAATGTAACAATACGATTTTCGCAACAAAGACTTTCGCTGTAAAGAAAATACTTTTTCACGTTGCATTAATAATATTCTCACGTGCAGGGGGCAGTTTTCAAAGGGGTGTAATTGGATGAAATAAACTCGGTATCGAAGTTTTTTATGCAAAGATTTTTTTTTCGTCGTGAGCAAAGTTAATAAAATTGCGACGTAAAAAAAAAAGATAATTAAATTATTCCACAGAACGAGAAACTGTTAACATACATTTTTTGTTTATTTTCTTTGAGAAAATAAAAAAACAATGTTTATAGAGTTTAAATTTTATTTGTTTGAATTTATTTTATTAACCACGTTTTTATGTTTTGATAGATTTCCGATAGGTTCCACTCAGCACATGCGACCCTTCCGTCAAAAACTCGGCAAGAAGTTACACTATATGTGTAGCTTAGTAAACAAAAACACGTTTGTACTCTTTTACTGTTGCCAGCAGCATCGAGACACGTGTTTCAAGTACTTTCATGTTTTTGCATACAATATGATCTGTGCTTTAATAAAAAAAAACAATCTTGTCAAAAGAAAAAATCCTTGTGTGGAAACCGAATAAACTTCCTTTAAAAAAACGGATAATAAATTAATTCTGGACTCAAACCTTCCACAATCTTAACCAAGACACTTTAACCATTGAGTGCCATTGACCTTATTTTAGCTGAAGATTACGGCCCTAATACTAACTCCAAAAGTAATTTCAATTTTTTTTCAGTTATTATTCATTGTGAAGGGGGATGTAAGACACCAACCAATTAAGTGCTGGCCAGAACAGGTTTTAGGATTCTGAATGAATAATTCATCACTTTTACTAATTATTTTGATAAATTTACAGATTTGTTGAATAAGCGTCAAAGCTATCTCCAAAGGGCTCGATGGGATTCGAACCATTATTGATATTTATTACAAACACGCTAGTCAAAGCTATCAAGCCCGTCGCCCTCGGCAAAAAAAGCCTTACACTGCGCTCGGTAAAAACCGGAGTCAAGTCACGTATTGAAGAGCCGATCAGAAGAGTAAACACAGTGTTTGGAGAGTGTGCATTTGCAGATGCTGGTCCTCTGGCCTGGAACCGCCTGCCTCATCATGTGAAAAAGCTAGAGGACCATTGAAAGTTCCGAAATGCAAAGAAGATAAGTAAATTTCTGGCATCACATGCACAAGCGCCCTTGGAGTGACATCACGGAACGGCGCTGTAAAGAAATCACCAACTTATCATCAACATACTCATCATTATCATCATCATCATCATGACCCGCTTACCAATGGGGCCGATTGTGTAGGTACACATACTAAGACCTTTAAGCTAATTTTCAATTATTCACACAATATTATGATATTTTCTTGGGATAATAAATAACCCTGTCCACCCTTTAGTTTTCGTCCCCAAGTTTGGCGTCCCAACCCGCGCTAGCCTTGCGGCAAACACGCACCCTGTAATTAATAATGCCTAACAAAAGATCATCAGCTCTTCAAAAAAGTAAATAGCCCGCCCTGTAATTATGCTTGCTCTATGCGGACTCAGCCTCTCGGACCAAACTGTTGAGCATACAACGCGTGTGTTCACAATGTATCATGCACATTAAATAATTCATTCAATATACACCTTTGTTTCAGGGAAAAGCGGTGGAAGTTGTAAGATTAATGTTCAATTGGCCCCCTTATTCATAAAAAAAAACAATTTAAATTGAATTTTCCAGTACTAAAAAGTAGGTTTAACCTGGTTTAGGTTCAAACAATCTAATCTATCTATAATCTTTAATCTAAGTTGCAAGGATATATTCATTTAAAGCTCTCAGATGTATGCCCACAAACCAACACGTGTAGTTAGCGCTTACAAATGCTGAATTTGTACTTACAAATAAAATCCAAACCTCAAATGAACATAAGCCCCAAAACTTTTGCCGACCTTCCCTGAAACAGGGGTGACATTGGCAAAGTGAACCATTTTTTACAGTATGGGTGGTCAGCCTCATACCAACCTATAAGTCAAGAAATGATTGATTGAATGATTGATAATTGATTGTAAGTAATAAGGCCGTTGAAGTTTAAGTTTTCTTTTGCAATTTCACACGTAGTATTTGTACGTGTTATGCTCATTTTGAAAATTGTAGGAGGCGTACGTCCAGGATTAGTCTGAAAAAGGCTGAGAAAAATCAACCGCCGCAAACGAGCAATGCCCACGACCATACCATGTTGAAAGCACCGGTTCTCGTCCAATCACCGAAGTTAAGCAACATTGGGCGCGGATAATTCTTGGATGGGTGACCGCCTGGAAACACCGCGTATCGTTGACATTTCTTTGACCGGTCCATTAACAACAATTCGGGCTCGTAAATCGATGGTTGTGGATTCGAATCCTGGCGGAGCACAAAAATATACCATTGATGTATTAAAATGTGCTCTTCGCTGGCTTGAAAATTCCATAAAAACCTTTACCAAAGACCGGTCACTTAAAAGGTCCATCCAGCCTTACAGCAACTGGGTCTTGCGTGAGTATTGGCGCTTTTTAGCGAAGACCAAGTTTGTAAACACCTCTGCGGCACTACAACAAGTGTCATAGACCTCTAGAGTCTTTGAAATCTAGGGAGTCTCCCGCACAGAATTTCTTAAATTAAAAAAAAAAGGTAGAACATGTCCTGAATCATTGTGAACATACCATGCATACACGAATACACCAGGCTACTACTACACAGCTAAGCTTCACATTTAGTTGCATTTCTTACCGCGTTTCTCTCGAAGGGATCGCATTTGGCGAGTGGAGCTTATTTATTTTTAAAGTTAATGGAGCTGGCCTTACGCCAACCACTTCAGTTGAAGTTGGAGTTTCCCAGCTCCAGGGGGGCTGGGACTCATTCATTTATTGTGAAAGCTGTGTAAACTATATGTAAAATCAAAGTTGCAAAGATATATTAACCTTTAAAATTCATATTAAATGCGTGCCCACAAACAGTCCCGTGTAAGTTTGCGCATACAAATGTTGCATGTGTACTGACAAATTAAAATCCGAACCTCAAACGAATATAAACTCTGATACTTTTACCGACCATCCCTGAAACAGGGTGACATTGGCAAGGTGAACCATATGTTCACAGCATGGGTGGCTTATACTAGCTTATAAATCAAGAGATAACTATAATAAAGTAAACCTTGCTTGTACTTTATTTTGGGATTGAAATAAACACGGAAACGGGAAATAATTTCTGACACCCTCGGTGGGATTCGAGCCTGAGCTGTCGGCATGGAATGCAAGCACTCTGCCAACGGACTTTGAACGAATGATAATAATATATAATGTATAATCTAAGTTGCAAGGATATATTCATTTAAAGCTCTCAAATGTATGCCCACAAACCAACACGTGTAGTTCGCGCTTACAAATGCTGAATGTGTAATAACAAATAAAATCCAAACCTCAAATGAACATAAGCCCCACAACTTTTGCCGACCTTCCCTGAAACAGGGGTGACATTGGCAAAGTGAACCATTTTTTACAGTATGGGTGGTCAGCCTCATACCATCCTATAAGTCAAGGAATATGAATAATAAATTACATTTAAATATAAAAAAGAAATCTATACAAAAAAAGCAAAAAATGTAGCAAATTAATACACCAACATTAGAAATCAACACTGCAGATTAGCCGCCACTTTTTCCTGTCGTTGCATACTTCTTTCATTTCATCCAGAGTCATAACCTTTTTCATACAAGTCCTCGTTTTATTATGACTCTGGATATCCCATTCATTCGCTATTTCAGAGATTTGATTCTTCCATACTTTTCTCAGTCTTCCTCAACCACAACATCCATCTATTCTATCCGAATAATTTGAATAATCGACCACGCTGGAAATCTAAAGGTGAAAAGTCAAGGCGACCGACTGACAGTGCGCTCTGTACGCGGTTCGTTCTGCGCTGGCGCCGTGCTGGGCCCGTGGGCAGCGGCTAATGAAGACGATGGCCTAACCAAATAGTAAGTGGAATATTTCCACTAAGTAAATTATGACTTAGAAACGCTAAGATCATTAATTTTAAATGCTGCGTGTCCATTTTCACTTATTATTTATCCAGGACCGACACATTTCGCTTCCTGAATGTTTATAGGTATTTAGTTGCTATTCATTTTCAAACCAATAAAAGCCTGGATGTAAATCACTCTCTTTGCAAAACGCTCTTCTTTATAGTAGCAAAAAAATAAAAATAAACATGTTTGTGTGTTGAAAAAGTATCTGGGTGCTCAGTAAATTGTAAAACCATTTAAGATGTTTACGACTATTAAAAAAGATTAATCTAAAAACTAGAATCGAGTTGTGTGGTAACGCAACTAAGCTACACATATAGTGCAACTTCATGACGCGTTATCCCGTTAAGGGTTTCGCATATATGTATGAATTTATTTAAGCTTTTATCAGCTCTTTTCTGGTACTTTTCTGGCTGGTACTTTTTTCTTGTGATGGCTGAGTAAACCTTGCCGGTATTTTATTGTGAGTATTTTTACTCGAGTAATTTTTGTTGGTATGCGGCTGACCAGCCATTATGTAGAAAATGGTTCACTTTGCCAATGTCACCCCTGTTTTAGGGAAGGTCGGTAAGAGTTGCAGGGTGTATGCCCCTATTTTTTTTTTTTTGTATTATGTATATCATTTTTCACGCTTCTCGTGATCAAGCAACAGGAGTGCCACCCGAGGTATGCTATTAGCTTCAGTAACATCGAACCATTTACTTAGAGTCATGGCTCACGCCTCTGACCTAGGGGTTCTTGTTTTGCCGTGCCGTTGCTTTTACTTCATGGGAAGGCCTTCCACCACTTGAGAAAATATTGTTATGTAAATAGTAGATGAATATATATATGTAGGTGTACATCGTAGGTAGCAATAAGAAATGAAATAATCCCTTTGTACTGTCGAAGCTGGTAGAGCGTTTGAGAGTGTGCTGGCAAATTGCTCCCTAGAGACTTCTGTCTCTGGAGTATATAAGGAGCAAAATTGGGTGCAGGATGGGAGATAGACATTCGTTTTTGGTCGAAGAACCAGTGTGAGGTGCTGAACTGTGAAATAAATTTATGTTGCTAAAAGTGTTAAAAATCAATATTCAATTGTTAAATAAATTAAGTGTAAATAAATATCCAAAAAGAAGACCAGTTTTTTTGTCTAAAGTCTATCCGTGGTCTATCCGAACCCAAAAACACTACAATATATAACTTTGTATGAGCGTTCATGTGCTGTGGGTCCCTACGGTAGGACTGCTACGAGGAGGGTTTGAGCATATTTTAGAAAAATCCTAGATATCCGACTTTATTTCTATATGACTCGTCTGTATTTGTAAAATATCCATCGGAACGCTAAATGTTGAAAGTTTCCCTTATATTTCTTAAAGCATCAAATAAATCAAACACTTAATCGACTTAAAGACATAAAATTTCCTTTTCTCCTTTACTTGGAAAGAAGAGGTTGTAGAAAAACGGCTACGTAGCTTCATATTTATTTCTTGTAGTTTTCCATAATATATAATCTAAGTTGCGAAAATATGATCAACACAATAATAATCTTAAATCAAAGTTGTAACAATTAAGATTCAAATTACGTGCATTCTCACAAGTAAACACGTAAAAGTTCGCGCTTACACATACCGCATGTGGACAACATAAAAACTGAATATCAAATGAACATAAGCCCTGCAACTCTTGCTGACCTTCCCTGAAACAGGGATGACATTTTCAGTGTGAATCTTTTTGTATGGTATGGGTGGACAGCCTCAAACCAACCTATAAGTCAAGGAAGTCATGCATATAATTACATTTTACACCTTTATTATTTTTTCTGTGCACGGTGGTATGCAACAGTCTGGGTGATAGCTCAGTTGGTAAAAATATTGCGTACAAACCATAGAACCAAGCTTCGCTTTCCACTAAAAAAAGCTAAACATACATACTTCCTTAGCCAGAACGGATGCTAACATCATCAATTATTAATTCACAATTTCACCAATCTGATCCAACCATACTTTTATCGGTCTTCCCGTTCCTATTTTTCCTTGCACATTTCCTCTGATCCATGAATAGTATTTTATTGTATGAAAAATTCACAATATGCGGCAGTTGAGCCATGGATTTGGTGTATGTTAGAATATAGTTTCAGCTTAGTTTCGTTGCGTAGATCGTTTGTAATTTGAACAAAGGTGTCCTGTCATTTAGTCATTTTGTTATCCCTCACGGCTATAATCTTTCAGTGATTTCTGAGCTTCCTTTGCTTTGTATAAACACTTGGGAAAGTGTAGCTTCACGGTAGGGCCTTCTGCCACTGGCGACTCACATAACTTTTGCATGCGAGTCCTGTAACACATCTCCGGATGGGATGGATATACAGGGCGTGGGTCAGTGGAGGGGAGACTGACCCTGATCGGTTCTCTCAGGAGACTGACCCGCTATCGGTTCTCTCAGGCGAGGCCTCCCGGCCAAGCTTGAACATCAGGTGATCCCGCCGCCGCCGGATGGACGCCTGACGCAGCGTGTCAGGGACTCGGTTCGCGACGCTACATACGCACAGTGGCAAAGGTACTGGGACGTCACATCGTGTGACAAGGTCATCTACTCCTTTTTTCCGTCGATCAGGGAGCGCATGGCTGCGCGGTGGCTCGTCCCGGACCACTTCACCAGCCAGTTCCTCACTGGTCACGGGAAATTTGCGCACTACCTTTTAGAACGGGGCGTCATCTCTCAGGGTGGAGGGGAGTGTTTGTGCGGACCCATTGCCCAGGACGTGCGGCACGTCCTGTGGGATTGCCCTCTGCTGCACTCTCAACGAGAGCTCCTCATCGACGCAGTCCGGCCGGCCGGTTCCGGACCGGTCGGCTACGCGGACTTCGTTGCCAGTAGAGCCAACTACCTTGCATTCCGCCGCTTCTGCCAGTCCTGGCACGAGTTCGCAGCCGCGGGCTCAAGACTGGGCAGAGGTGACCATTAGCCCTCAGTCAGTCCTCGCGACACCCATACATATTGACGTATGTACACCCATAACTTACTGCGCTCAGCGCGGATGGCAACTCGTTCGATACACGTCAATGAAGGGCTCCCGTCAGGCACATTAGCTTCAGTAACCTCGACGTTCTGGGGAGGGTGGGACTTCTTAGAGTCATGCGTTAGCCCCTGATTTGAGGATCCTCTTTTTCCTTTCTTGAGCAGAGTAACTTTAGCTGATTAACTTCAACGGGAAGGCCTTCGGCCGCCAAAAAAACATTGCAAGTGAAGTATCACCAAGTGAAGCGACTCCGCATGAGTTGTATGAACTTGGTGGGTGGAGGTGGGTAAAGTGCCTGACCCTGAGAGAAGGTGTTGTCATTTTGGACCCCTATGATTATGCAGATCAGGGTGGGAGAGGGGCGGAGTACCTCTCCTCTCCCGGGAGGGGCGGGGGGCGCGCCCAGAAGCCGCCCACTACAAAATCTTTACAGCACCCGCCCGTCTGATTCCAGCACTCTATTCATTCCCCATGTAACCAGTATGAGACTTGTTTAATTTAAAATGTATATAAACTCAAACACGCACAAGGAACTCTGTTCAACTTATATATATATTTTTTAAATACGCTTTATCTAAGTTTAACGCCTATTCTTATACTTGGCGTACAGCCTAACTAATACGATCAAAAGGAAAAATATAAAGTAAATATAAATAATTCATACGTGCTGAGAGCTCTAATAATATTTAAAATATAATTGTATTTAATTTTCAAATAGCATGTTTGGGTTTATATATTGTAAGTCGACGTGCGGCATGTTTAAGCGCGAATTTATACGTGTCTGCTTGTGTAAATGCATGTAATGTGAATCCCCAATGTAACATATCTTTGCTACTTAGATTAGATTAGATGTTTGGAGAGACAATTATTGTTGTTCACATCTATGTTCACTAATGTTCACATCTACTCACGTTTTAGCCCTGCTGTACAGTGCACTGGTGCGGAGCAGGCTTGAGTATAGCTCGCTTGTTTGGGCTCCAGATAGTGCCAAATATGTTCTCATGCTGGAGAGGGTTCAGAAGAAATTATTGAGATTTCTCTACATGAGGACATATGGGTATTATCCTTGGCTATATCCAAGTGCGTTTGTACTCGGCATGCTTGGTTTCAGTAGCCTGGAGGCAAGACGGAATGATTTTTTGATAGTTCATTTTATCCGCTTGATTCGTGATGATATTTGTAATCGCGCTGTTCTGGGGCAAATTGGTCTGTATGTTCTGGACAATTATTGTAGACAACGCGAGCATAGACTATTGCTACTCCCAAGATGCAGAACTAACCTACCTAGGGTTATGACTGTGTGGAGGGAAATTTGGCTATGCTCAATGAGATCTCCTCTTCGGTAGATATCTTCCACCTGAGTGAGAATCAGCTTAGGCAGAGGCTTACGTTTCTCCTAAGCTGATTCCGGTTATTTCTTATCTTTGATTTTTTTTTTTTTTTTTAATTCTATGTCATATAATGCAAAATGAATGTTTGTAATTATTGTATGTATTAGATTTAACCTGTGATGTACAATAATTTGTGTAAAAAAAAAAAAAATGTGAAAAGACAAGCTTTCTTTAAAATCCAGCTAGTACAATAATTTAAAACGATATAAATGCATTAATATAAGGTTGATTTACTTGTTACTTACTTGATACTTACCTCAAGACTACCTTACAAGGCTTACATCAGTCGCGTGCATAGGGTATAGGCAAATACATTTCAGAATAAATATTTCCTCCCATTTCTTTATTATTACTCATTTGAAATTGACTGAAGTACTAACGATGGCTCCAATGAAACTTTAATTTAAAGATTTTTTATCTGAATATCAAGCTTAAATGTTTTTTCACCATAAATTGCCTACCTATTAGGCGCATGTGACTGTAAGGGATACACGCTTCTGGCTTACATGTTTAGTCATCCCCATCCTCAAGCCATATCTGAACCTTTGTTGTTTGTCTTTGATAAATGTAAATAAATTTTAAATCCAGCGAATGGCATTTTTGAAAATTAGATTGTAATTTTTGTGTATTCCACTGGGAATCGCACCCTATAACTTCTAAGAACGAGTCTGTAGCAATCTAATTACTGGACTGCAATCGAGTAATTTTTTGACAACTATGTATTTTAGCCACGTTAGACAATAAAAAAGTAAGGCAACGCAACTAAGCTACACATACAGTGTAACTACTTGCCGCGTTATCCCCGAAGTGTTTCGCATGTGGCAATCGGAACCTATTTATTTTTACAGGTAAGGGGATGGCCTTACGCCAACCACATCATTTGAAGTGAAGGTTTCCCAGCTTCCGAGGGGGCTGGTACTCCTTTCTTGCAAAGGCTGAGTAAGCCTTGCCAGTATTTTGAAATAAACACCGAAACGGAAAAGTAAATACAAAATATGAAAAACAAAACACAATGTTATTTTCTTTGAAGCTTTGTTGTCTTTGAACATTTAAAGGTTAAGATTGTTTACAATGCCAGTCCATTGTCTTAAAATTAAAATGAAAACACATACAACTCAAATAAAAAAACAAAACAAATGGACAATGGTGCTTAGGATAAGATGATGCTGATGGCAGATCTAAAGAGGTTACATGACTGAACATGTAAACTTTTTTCATTTAAAGCTGAAAAAAACATAATTACGTACTTTTTTTTTCATAAAAAAAAAGCTGTTTACCAACAGGCATGATATATTTCATTGTACGAGTCTTATATATATTTTCGACGATACCAGTGTTAATTATGAATTTCGAGGAATTCTGTATCATCATATTTTGTATTTTTAGCCGCCGCACCTCAAAACCCAACAACGTAAATCGGAAATATGCTCGCAAATCTGACAAATGAGGATATTTCCACTTCCCACTGACAAAGTGTGATTTTCCTTTTGAAGGTTGAAACAAAAGCTCTGTACTTTGAGTTTTGATTCATGCATTTCAGTAAATAAAAATGTTGTTTAATAAGCCCATACAATGTAAATAATAATATTTATTCAACTAAGAGTTTATGTATTTACACAATGAAAATTCATTTTTTAGAAGTATTCAAAAAAACAGTTTTTTTTCACAATTGAGTATTTTATATTGCGTCAAGTACTTTTGACTGATGTCATTGTCAAGAGGGTGATTTATCGTCAATTATAGATCCTTGATTTATCAAACGCTCACAATAATGATAAATTTTATTTTATATTATTTCATAGAATATTGTGAAAATCGTCAAGGAAATGCGCAATGTCGAAAACTAGTACGCAATGTTTAAAAAATAACTACTATTAGATTTAATTAACGCAATGCAGAGATCTCTTCTTTTTGTTGTTTTAATCCATCTAGCTTCCCTCCAACATTTTCGAACAACAAAAAAAATATTTATCCCTTCCATTAACTTATGATAAATCTTCTTTGAATAAATCAAAATGTACTGGGGATTAAACCTCACTTTCATACTCGTACATGTATTCAACCCGAATTACGTTAAGAGTATCCAGTACCTCCGCAAATCTGTCTCCACTTTGTTCTGACCTTGCATGCTTTCTTCATCTCTTTGACATTCATCACATCACTCTTTTCATGCATGACCTCCTCTTTTTCTCACTGCAGACTCCAATCATTTTCAATCTTGCATAATTAATCAATTCATTCTTTCCTCGGCCCTCTCCTTCCAAGCTCATCTTTGAATTATTTCCCTTGTACCATTTTTTTTTATCAGTTCATTATTTTTAAATCTAAATAAATTTCCATTCGCCACGCACATGGGCTTAGTCTCTTTTTGGTGAGGTAAAGCGTTACATAAATATAATCAAATAATGTAATAAAATAGAGGACAAAAAGTGTAAGTATTATGAATGTATTTCAAATAAATAAAAATGCTCGACAATTTTTTTTTTTTATTTTTTTTTTTATTGAAATAATATAAACAAGTTTACATTTCCCAGGAGTTACATAAACTCATTTGGGACTTGGTACTTATACTCTTACACAATACTTAAAACTAGCCATACAATATAATTAAAAAAATATTAATAAAATAACAATTACTGAAGCAAACAAAGACAGAAGAGAATTAGCGTCTCATACCCAAAATAAAACAAAATCATCACACTGGTACAGCATCATTGTAAAAGGACTCTAAGAAATAAGACTTTATTGCATCATTTTTTTGTTTATTTTTCATATCCCTCTTTATTTTTATCGGAAGTCCATTGTATAGGGACTGTGCAACATTTGAAAGAGACCTCCTTGCAAACTTTGTCGATCGAAAACCTTGAATATGTAGATTTTCTGAGCTTCGAGTATTATAATTATGAAAATCATTATTATAATGGTACTCTAAATTTGTGTGAATTGAGGATTTTAGAATTTTAATAATGGTGACAGTGATGTCGTACAATGGTAGGACCTTGAATGGAAGAACATTGCTCTGTCGATAAATGTCCTTCACGCATGTATCCCATGGTATGCCAAGAATGTTCCTCAAAGCTCTGTTTTGCACAACTTGCAGCTCCGATATTTGTTTTTTGGTGGCAACCCCCCATATGCAAGTAAGATACGAAAGGTGGGAATGGATCATGGCATAGTAAATAGCGAGTAATGTTGACTTTGGAAGTAAATCCCTTAGTCTGTACAGAACGCCAGTAATTGGCACTATTTTTGATTTAACATGGTCAAATTGGTAATTCCAAGAAAGTTGTGGATCAATATATAAACCAAGATATCTAACAAAGCTGACTTTATCAATATTATTCGATCCAATAGTAATATTAAAGGACATATTTCTCGATTTTCCAAACAGCATATATGACGTTTTCTTGACATTCAAACTTAATTTATTTAACCTTAACCAATTAGCAAGATGTGAAACATCTCTTTTCATTAAATTTTCTAGTTCTTCTCTCGTTTGCGAATGATAAAAAATTATGGTATCGTCTGCGTATAGTTGGAGGGTACCTCGAATATCCCATGTAGTTATATCATTGATATAAACAAGGAATAGAAGAGGCCCGAGAATAGAACCTTGGGGTACACCACATTGTATTTTAGTGAATTCGCTGGAAAATTTCCCAATTTGAACTGCACAGGATCTATTTGTAAGATAATTGGTAAACAGTTTTAATGGAGTTCCTTCGATTCCCAAATGTTCCAATTTATTCAGCAGAATTTTGTGGTCGACCGTATCAAAGGCTTTCTGTAAATCTACAAAAATGCCTGCGACATATTGACCATCATCTAAATTTTTTTGTAAATTCGATATGAAATCAAAGACTGCACATTTTGTGTTAGAATGCTTTCGAAATCCATACTGTTGTGGTGCAAGAATCTTGTTAGAAATGAGATATTCGGTGAATCTATCTTTAATGACATGTTCAAATATTTTTGAAAATATTGAAAGTATCGAGATTGGTCGATAGTTGGAAACATTTTTTTTACAGTTGCCTTTATAAATCGGGACTATTTTTGCTATCTTAAGCTGATCTGGAAATATACCACTTGACAGTGAATCGTTTATTAAAAGTACAAGGTGATCAGCTAACTGATCCTGACAGATTTGGACAAGCGCAGGCGTGATACAATCAACACCAGGAGCTGATCTCTTCTTAAGATTTGAAATAATAAGCAAGATTTCCGATTTACTTGTTTTAGGCAAACTAAAAAAACAATTTGCTCTGGGTACAGTTCTAATTGTGCATGTGTCACCTGAAAGTGATTGAATTCTATCTGCCAACGAAATACCAACTGAGGCAAAAAAATTATTGAATTCTGTGCAGATTTGATTTGGTTCCTTTATCTCTGTATCATCTTTTAAAATGCAATCAACTTGGGTTTTTTCATCTCTCGTAGTGTTCGATAGGATTGAATTTATTGTTTTCCATGTTTGTCTAGGGTTATTAGCATTTTGTGAAAAGACACCTCCAAATCTCCTTCGTCATCATCCAAATCTCCTTGTAAGTACTTTCACTTTAATATTCTCGTTATAAACTTACTCATTATAACCCAGCTCTTTCGAATCTTATCATTCATTCTCCAACTAACCACATATTTATTTAAAAGCATAAATAATATTTGTTGAGAGTACATTGCGGATCCATTTCCATGAGCTTTTAAAAGTATTTTAGCATTCACTCTACCTCTGTTACTTTTTGTCGTCTCTCCCCGAGACGTATTCTGCTTCTCGTAAACTCAATAAACTACCACTTTCTGATGTAACTCGATTGCGGAAAAATAACTCTTTGCAAAATATTGCGGTTTCGTCCCGTAAGACGAGTGTGCTACGGTTTTCCTTGCATAGCCGTGATCTTCAAAATTTGAGTTTCCAAAAGAAGTCAAATCATTTTTAAATATGATTTCAATTAATAAATTTTAAAGGATAAATAAATAAAAAAGAAATAATGAATGGTTTTTAAAATTATATCTTCCTTGGTGGAAAAATCTCCAGTCAAACTTAAAAACGTCTTGTGTAAATTTTCTAAGGTACAAACCATAGAAAATTACGGAGTGAATATATTATAGTGAATTATTTTAAAGTTTTATGTCTTTATAACCGTATTAGAGAAGTTTATTTTACATACTTCAAACATTTCGCTCACATGCGCCTGGAGCATCTAAAATCTAAGTTTCAAAAAAAGATCTCATTTGAGATTCACATTAAATTCATTCCCACGTATAAGTTCGCGCTTAAATATGCCGCACGTGGGCTTACAATATCAACTCTTGTAGACCTTCCCTGAAACAGGGTTGACATTGGAAAAGTCCCCCCTGCATCATTAGCGGTTATCCTTGTTTTATTATAACGCACTTTTACAAAGGCTGAAAAAAAATACAAATTAAAAGATAACCATCAGTGTTTTTCACCAAAGATGAAACATTTTTTACTATTTTATTTTCAATTTTCTAAAAACCTTTAAATAGAAATTTCACTTGACTTACAACTGAATTTTTTCCCCATATTTTCAGTAAGCTGAAGTTTAAAATTACAATGCATTCTCAGTTGCCTTATTGCATTTCATAAGACAATTTGTAACCCGTATTCTATTTGTGTATTTTGCACTTATCTGAACTAAATATAACCTACGGAGAGAATAATATTCAATACTTAAACATCAAAATATCTTAGCGTATGCAATACTCTTAAAATAATATTCCTGGAGGGAGAAAGCCTGACGTTTCAAAGAAATATTACTTTGCATATTTTTCTTTCAGAGCAACAAAAATACAAGAGCCACATGCTTATATAATTTACTGATGGAATCCTGTGAAAGGATATCCACGTGACGTTACGTATTAAATTAGATTATGAGATTTGGAAAAGTAGACAGCGTTCGCCACAGTTAATGAAGGGGGCCAATCTCCACCCTGGGTGAGCTTACCAAATGTGATGATGACGATGAGATGCTTACGTAATTATTAATAACCGGCTGCTGGTCCCTCAAGATCTCGTTTGATTAAGATGTCAAACACAATTCTGATTAATCATGTCATTAGCTACAAACGGATTGGCCATTAATTAC
This sequence comes from Agapetus fuscipes, assembly GCA_951799405.1. Classification (NCBI taxonomy): domain Eukaryota; kingdom Metazoa; phylum Arthropoda; class Insecta; order Trichoptera; family Glossosomatidae; genus Agapetus; species Agapetus fuscipes. Next base: position 10,922,556 of record OX637346.1, on the reverse strand, counting down.
TCGATACATAAGTAAACACTTATGTACATGCTTCAGACAATTATATTGTATAATACACACATGGTAAGAATAGACTAAATTTAATTCACTTCATAAGCGTTCAATTATTTTTGTTGTAAAATATGCACAATCAAATGATCCTTGGGTTTGTGGTTATCAACACAAACAATGAAAATACAATAAAAATAATTCTGTGTTTCCACACATTCAAAATTACCGGTCAATATCTCAGTTGGTAGAATGCTCGCATTCCATGCCGAGAGCTCGAGCTCAAATCCCATCGTGGGTGTCAAAAATGATTTCCCGTTTCGGTATTTATGTCAAACTCAAAATGAAATACCGGCAAGGTTTACTCAGCCTTCACAAGAAATGCGTACCAACACCCTCGGGAGCTGGGTATGTATTTAGCAATAAGGTAGAAGGGAGGTTGACCAACTCACATAAAAAAGTAAATAAGTTAAAAACACGAATTCTTTACATTTTGGATTAAAGTGATAGCAATTTTCCAGCAATTCTAGCAATGCGGTTGGGGTAAGGTTGACTAACTCAAAAGTGTAAATAAATAAGCTATAACACGAATGCCTTATAAAAGTTTACCTAGAGACAAACTGAAATTAGGACACTCATATTTATTTGTAAAATATCTAAGCACGTACAGACGAATATTTCAATTTTCAATAAATTCACCAAAAAGGGTCTTTAAATAATTCTCAATGACAAACGACAATCAATATTTTCGACGGATAAAAATAACTCCCACCAAATTGTCATCGGAATATTTTAGCCGGGGGTTTCATTTGTCCACCAATTTGAATTCATAATTGACTCCATAATGGCACATCGATCAAAATGACAGGAACCATTTTAAATTCTCCACCAAACTTATCCTCTACGTCAAAGCTAAAAATATATGCGGTGAACATATTGCTAGAGCGGTGTTGGCATGGGAGAAACCCATTATTTCCAATCAAAAAGAAAAATTGTCCGCTGCTGACGTCCGTACGTATGTAGTACATACACACATCCACAATGATACGTTACTAATAATGAGTACACTCATTTGCAGTTTTTCCGTCGTATTTTATCCGATAAGACAATATTATCTTATTTTCCTTTTTTGTTATTTTGTGCTCTTTTTTCCCTTCTTTATTTTTTATTATTGCCTGTTCTATATTTCCTTTGAGTCTCTTTTGCTGTTACAATTATTAACTTTCTTTTTCTTTTCACTTTATGTAATTTTTCCATATATTTTTTTAATTTAATTTTCTTCTTCTTTCGCCGTCATTAGTGAGTTTCTTTATTCTATTTAATTTTTTTTTTGGAAATAAAGATACTGAATCCTTCCAAAAAATATTGTTTTACAACAAACGACGAAGAATTAGATATGAAACAATAAAATATACTTCACTTCAATGAACCGAATAAATAAAGTCAATAAACGTGTGGGAGTCCACGTGGCAGCCATTTTGCTTTCTCTCCCCTATTCCCGACGCTCAGAGCTTAATCTTTTTCTGGAAAAGTCTGTAGTTTCATCTACTTACTACATATTATTCCGATATTGAATAAAAATCTATAAGCGCTTGATACGCCTTACTCTGTGTTGATCTTTATAGGAAACTCAATATGAAAGTGTGGAATAGAGTTTTGTAATCTGCTTGCATCAGCTTGCATTAAAAAAAAACAACAAAGAAAAGGGCTTAATTTGTAACTAATGTTGTATATTTTTAAGCACATTCACTCGCAACGTTAACGTGTGTATAATATGTTGTACAAAAGTAAATATATATTATTTAACAAATATAAAAAATATTAATATATAAATACTTAATAAACTTCACGAGTTGAAAAAAATTGTGTTTTTTTTTTATTTTCCCATTTTTAATTTAAAATAAAAAAAATTCAATGTCAATACACAAAACCCTTATAAATTTAGAGATATATAAAAAAGTTTGTTTTCGTGGAATGTAAAAAAAAGGTAATTCAATTCGTAGAAAAATTTTGGCTACAAAAAGAACACGAATCAGCTATAAACATGTAGTAAAAAATAGTTCTTTGATATGAAACTTGCCACTCAAATTCAAATCATATAGTGCAACTGACGCCTCTATAAAACTTCCAGATGAGTTTCTTTTTACGTTAAGGGATCAGCTTTTCCTATTACGTGAATAAATTACATCAAATAACTTTTCCCAGCACATCAAAGGTCTCCAGGGCTGGTTTTCTTAGTAAAAACTTACCCTTGCAGCGGCTGTGCCTCCCAAGGCTTGCGATATTACACTAGTTCATGGAGACAAGCACGCGTCCTCTAAAAAACAAAAACAAGGGGTGACAGTGTGGGTCTAAATAAATACCTGCTATCAAGGTAACAGATTTTATCACTAGTATAAATGAAGTCACTAACGTAGGCAATACGTAGCTTACTTTATAACGACTCACCGTTGTAATGAATGTACATCCCAAGGCTTACAATATTGCAGTAGTTTATTGACACATACTGTAAGACAACAATATAAGGTACGAAAAACTTATAAGTTGGTAAGTGACTGACCATCCATACTGTAAAAATTGGTTTACTTTTGTAGATTTCACTCCTATTTCAAGGAACGGATGAAAGAATTGAAGTTCTTAAGTGCATTCGAGATATTTTGTAAGTACTCATGAAGCATGCGTTAGTGCGAGCTAACACGTGTTTGCTTATGAACATGCATTTTATCACAATCTAAAATTAACCTTTGCAACTAATATTAAATCTATAACTTCACCAAGTTAACAGGCTTCATCAGTAGTATAGTATGTGACGTCGCTAACGCAGATAACATTTTAATCGTTTTAAAAAAACTTTGCATCGCAGTGATTTTCCGACCCAAGACCACGGATATTACGTTATTCATGAAACAAGCAGACGTCCTGTTCGAAAACAAAAACAAGAGATGATAGTACGGGGCTGAATACCGCTATCAAGGTATCAGGCTTCAGCAAAAGTTTCAATGACTTCACTAAACTTGAGCACTATTTGGTCTGTTTTTTCAGATAAATATTCTTAACTACGTTGTAAGTATTGACTTAATCCTAACGTAAAGCGACAAGTTGTTGACTTGATAATTGGTTGTCAAAAACAAACCCAAAATGAGAAGAAAATTTTAGATTAAAGTGTCAATTTAAAGTACATACTGCATTTGAGAAAAAATTTCAGAAAATTAGATTTTTTAAATAGACTTATAGGAGTGTAAGCATTTAAAATGACTTATAAATAATTTTGTGTATAATATCTAGTGAATCAGTTTTTTTAGTACGTTTTAAGTTATGGGTGATTGAAATCTGATAGGGTTTTTTTTTATCTTTTGATTATTTTTTTAGCTTTTAGTGATAGTTTTTTAGAAAATTGGACTTAGACAGCGACTTAAATTTTCAATACAAAAATATAGATAGATAGATAGATTTATTTTCACACATTGTAGTACATGACAGGTTAAGCCTAATAGATACAATAATTAAATATGAATAAACCTCGGTACCAACAATAATAATAAAATAAGTACCAGGACTTATACTAAAGGCAGTTTATTCCAATATAGTACTGAACACGGTTTTACAAAGTAACAAAGTTAAATGGTATTCCAAATTTTGTTAAAAGCGTTTTTTTTTTACATTTTGAAATACTCACTTCCTTACTCAGTCACAGCTCGTACAAGTTTGTACTAGGGGTAGAGTTATACTATTTCGTCTAGGGGTGGCACCGAGTGCGCTTGGCTGGGCGCCAGCTACCCGGATGTGTGGGAGCTTTCAGTGCATTCGCTGCCAACCCTGAAAAACCATTGATCGGCTAATGGTCCCAGCAAGACTATAGATGGTAGTAGACCTGCAGATCTGTGCCCCAAGTATAAAACTTTACGTATACACTTTACACTCAACATTTTACTTCAAAAAATTAAACGCTCTCTAGTTGTGCTGCTTTAATTTCCACAATTATTTTTGCAAACGCTTTAGTGTAATGTTTCAAACTTGGAGTACTGAACCCAATAATCTTATTGACTAGAAAATAAAGTAGAGTCATTGTTGTAGGTGAATCATAAGACAATGAAAAATATAAGTAAAATACTAGGGAATCCAAAAAACATCATTTTATTTTGATGAAAACATACGCATTCGAAACTGAGTCACAAAATAACTTTAAAAAGTGGACAATGTACAAACATACTTGTATTTAATAAAATGTAAACGTAATTTTTTTTAACTCAACGTGAAAATAATAAAGCGAGAATTTTCTAATATCGAAAAATTTCAATAGAACAACATAGTACAAATAAATGTGCATCCTCCTCTTGCCGTGTTCTCCTCGAAAGAATCGCATGTGACTAGTGAAACGTATTTATTTTTACTGGTAAGGTGGCTGGCCTTATGCCAACCAGCTCTTGAAGGGGCCGGTACTCATTTCCTGTGAAAGCTGAGTAAACTTTGTGTATTTTATTAAAGGTTTGAAATAAACATCGAAACGTGTGTTGCAGCTCAAAAAACGAGAATTTTTGGAATAAATTAGTGATTAATTTTAAGCAGAATATTTTATGCTCTTGCCAACAATATTTTCACACAGCATGCGCAGTAATTTTTAAGAAATTCTAAATGTTAGTTATATTTTAAAAATAGCATAAAAGCTTTGAAATTTTTTCCCTAACTTAAGGGAAATTCAAGCCACTAGAGAGTGACAGAGGAGGGAAGGGAGGAAGAGTCCTGTTTACCTCAAAAAGCTATTTTGGGACGAAATAAATTTCATGTAAATTATTTACATAGAAGTGGACGCGCTGAAAATGTACTACATAACAATGAGTCTATTTTCATACAAGCGGTACCCGGGTTGATTCACTGCGCAATTGGGATTGTGGAATACATTTATTTGCACAGGTAAAAGGGTAAACCTAACCTCTTAATTTGAAGTGGGAGTTTTCCTGCTCCCGAGGGATGGAGTAGGTTATCAAACAAAATATAATGATTCTATCGTTTAGGAATGAATTGATATTGTTTGATCGATATCAAACTTAAGTAGATTTATTTTGGGAGTAATTTAAAAGTTTCCAATATTTGTTATCAAACCGCGTTAAGCGATTTAGAAGAAAAAGACAAACCACTGGAATTTTCAAAAGAAAGCTAGTGTTATTTATACAGATGGTGCTTTTTATGTGGTACTTTAAACCAAAAAATATAAATAAATAAAAGCTTAAATGCAGAAAACTGGAAGAAAAATGCCGAAAAGCAGTTGTTTGTAGTCTGATCGACATCAAACTTTACAGAACCCAACCAATATATTTTCTGTAACAATTTAAAATTTGTTCGGTGACTAAGCCCCACATAGGGACACTTTTATGTGGAGTTTCATTATTACAAAGATAGATTAAAGTAAAAAGTGTTGCGCGTTTCTCGACTCAAAAGTATTTTTACATTTTGTACAGCCTAGAATTTGAATTACGGTTTTATCCTTGGTCTCGCGGCGACACTGTGGGCACGTTCACGCAGAATTTTCTCTGTAATGACATTTTTGTGTAGATATTGCGCGCGGGAAGGAACCTTGAACTAATTTCGTCACCCTTCCTGTGGGGGTTGCCGAATAATGATACCTAATCTACCCTGTCATTACACGCGCCCAGTCAACTAGGGGAGAGACTATGGACGCCTAGCCGCCGCGCCGCTACTTATTAAAACATCCCCTAAAATATAAACTAAAAATAAAACATCACCAAAAATTAAACATCACGAAAATAAAACATCACCAAAAATAAAACATCACCAAAAACAAAACATCACCAAAAGAATGTAACTTCACAAAATCATGATTTTTTTGTAGTTTTGGTTGCTTATTCATGACAAAGGTTTGATATTGAAAACAATTAAAAGTTTATTATTCTGTGATAAAATCATGATGCAAATCTAGGGTGTAACCCATCTATAATCTACAATCTAAGTTGCAAAGGTACCTATATAAAATTTGAGATTCATATTTAATGCATTCCCACAAGCAGACACGTACTAGATCGCGCTTGCATATGCTTCATGTGGACTTACAATATAAATACTCAATCTCAAATGAACATAAGCCCTGCAATTCTTGTCATTGTGAAAGTGAACCATTGCTTACAGTGCGGGTGGTCAGCCTCATGCCAACCTATAAGTCAAGGAAAACTTGAAATAAAAGTATTATTGCGCTCATATTTGTGTCTGAGGCATTGAACTTATGATAAATCAATAAAAGTAAAAAAAAAAAAAAAAAGCAATGTTACTTTATCGAACTCATCACCGAAGAACTTCACTATTCTCGACGTTTCGTTGGACGTTTTTAATCATCAAACTCAGGATGACGATGAGCAAAAATTAACAACAAATATTTTAATATGGTAACATATTAAACGCAAGTTTTGTAACATATTAAACGACAGTTCGTCTACATAGCGTAGCGAAATTCTTAAAATATTTTATTTAGAAGAAAAATAAACAAGAAAAAAATGGAAACAAAAATACAAAAAAAAGTACTCAAATTTATATTAATGAAAATTTTCAAGGACGAAAAAAATATGTACGTTCTGTTTTTTAATAACGTACAATGTGTACATAACACAGTGAAGGCTTTATTTTTCCTGAATAAACAGGAAAAACAAAGAGATTATCGAGGTTATCCCATACGAGCAAGACAGCTACAAGTGCTTTAGAAAAATTCTTCTCTCAGCCATGTATTTTACAGAATAGCATTTTGATTGAAAATTGTATTTTGAGACTATTTTTAGTTTTTTAAGGATTTAGTGATTTGTACTTCAATAGTATTAATCGAAAGTAAAACAAGCTCCATTTAAAAAAATCTCAAAAAGTAAACGACGATTTGTGAAGTACACGTCCAAATACGTCAATAAGTCCAATTACTATTTTTCCTTGACTTTCAGGTTGGCGTGAGGCTGGCACACATACTGTTAAAAATAGTTCACTTGCGTCAATGACACCACTCTTCAATAAAAGACGGCAAGAGTTGCAGGCTTTTGTTCATTTGAGGGCTGGGTTTTCTTTGTAGGTGTCCATGCTGCATCGAGTACATAAAAAGGAACAATATTATGAAAAAAAAAATTTAGCTTAGTTTTTTCAGACTTTATTGTTAAAGCTTATTATCTAACATACTCGTACGTCAATCCAATCTGTCAATTTTAAGAAAAAAAATATATAACTTTCCTCATTTTATACAGAAAAATAAAGGAAACCGTTTTTGACTGATAGGTTGGTACGAGGCTGACCACCCGTGCTGTAAAAATCGGTTCACTTTTGCCAATGCCACCCCGGTTCAGGGAACGGCGGCAGGAGTTGCAAGGCTTATGTCCATGTGAGGTTTTCTTTATTTGTATGCACACATGCAGAATGTGTAGGCGCGAACCTACATGTGCCTGTCTGTAGGCATGCATTTCATATGAGCCTTAAATGCTTACATATCCTTGCAGCTTAGATTATAGATAGTTTTTAGATTATAGAAATGAGATCCAACGAACCAACAGTAACCAAAATAATTATATTGAAAAAACTCTGACAAAAAGTTTTATACATCAAATTATTTTTTCCTCTTACAACACGACAAAAAGAAGCTATTGTGTAACCTTCAAATTATTTTCAATCTTTCCCTATAACCAAAAAAAAAAATCAACTGTTTTTCAGCAGAAAATAAATAAGATATGAAAATAATCTTACATAACGATATTATGTAGACCAACGCTAGCCATGGGTACTTTATATTTGATGAACATTCTGAATACGTCATAACAATTTCTACTTGTTGTCAATCCACCGAGGAAGGCTGTCCGAGCTGGGGAGGGGGGCTGGGGGTGATGGACGGGGGTGGAGTAGTTCTGTGGTAGGGGCTGGGGTGGGTGGGGGGAGGATGATGACGTCAGCAGTTGCCTTGCCACGCAAATATCCTGAAAATAACTGAGCGCAAGATTATTACAGTTACTGTACTTCACTCGATGCAGATTTTCTGCTCAATGTCAAAAGTTCACTTCTATTTGCGCAGATAACAACGGAAAACCACTAAGCTGAGTGGATGGATTTGCGGTGTTATATGTTTATATGTATGTGTTGAAAAATAATTGAAAACTATAAATAAGTGTACGAATCGCATTTCTATATGAAACATACTTGTACAAATATTAATTGTAAAACTAAGATGAAAAAATATAATTTGTGTTTTTTTTCATTGAAATGTTAAAAAAAAATTCAGAGTATTTTTGAAATTAATTAGTATTTGCATTTTCATAAGTACCATATCTGTAAAGATATTTTCTGTAAAAGTATGTTCATAAAAAACATACAGTAAATTTTTCCTTTTTGCCATTCCTAAAAATGTTTCATTGTATTTTTATTACAGTAAGTAATTATTTTTTTATTAGTACGTTATGGCAAAGAACGGTAGTACGAGTAAGAGTAATAAAATTGTAGCAGGTTCTTGTTTGCAAATTTATTAAATGAAATATATATATATATTTTAATATTTTCCCCTTTCGTTAAAAAAGACACATCATCCATAATTTTAATTATGTAGATTTTCAGCAGTTACTTCGTGAAAGTACGTTTTAAATTACATAAAATGTTTTTAATTTAAAGTTTTTGGCATTTAAAAAACGTACATTTGTTATGGTTTTTATATACCCATCAGTCAAAAAAATATTGCTACGACTTTAATTTCTGCGACCATAAACTATGACTCATTTGTTGGAATTTTGAGTCACTTTACCTGCTTAAATATTAAGTAATTTTATGGGGTTTCGATCAGTGAACTTTCTCATCAGTAGTCTGGGGTACTAACCATTAGACTATTAGCGACGTGGATGATTTCTTATCTTTATCATACTTTTGGCGTAGACCGATAAATAACGCTGTAATCAGAACTTACAAAGCGACATGTAATTGCAAATTGAGTGTTCATACTGGCAGATTGAATGACGAAAGCACTTTTATCTTTCCGATCAAAATAATAATGTCAAGTACCCACTTAACCCATTTTTTTAATACGAAGATAATCTGTGTACGAAACAAGATACTTTATCAGTTTTTGTACAAAGGACGCTACAGTGATGCAACAGCTTTTATAATAAATGCTTTTTAAAGGCCAATGATGAGGATAATATTTTTATAATTCTACACAAACAAAGATATTTACAAGTCAAGCAAAGGTGTTATTAGCAAAAGTATTAGCAAAGATATAAAATATAGTAATAAAGATACAAAATATATCTAGATTTTGGGTTCACATTTGGTGCGCACCCACATGAAAAAGTTTGTGAGTTAACGTTAACGCATGCTGCATTTGCACTTACAAAAGAAACTCCAAATCTCAAATGAATATAAAGCTTTACAACTGGATGACATTACAAAAGTTAACCAATTTCGACAGTGTGGGACGTAAACCTGATTCCAACCCTTTTAATCTAACAACATTAATGCTTTAGAGAAAAGTAACATTGAGTCGTTTAAAATCAAAGGCGGGTTAGGATTCTTTCCAAAAATTATGTAAATATTATAAAAATAGAGAAACTGATTTCCTTTTTTCCATAACATTTATAACAAATGAACAAACCTTCACTGCCTTATGCGACTTAATTTTTACATTTATTTTGTACCGAAATAAATAAATCCTTATTTTGTATACATAAAGATTTTTTTTAACAATCTCACAAACAAAAAAATAGGAAAAACTTTTAGAAATCCTTGAGAAATTTTTGCCCACAAAAATGTTTTCAAAAATTATAAAAAGGAAGTAATAATAGTTTAAGAAAAAAATCAGTGTTCTGTTTATGCCATAAAAATATTATCAAGAATCGTAAATAACATTTGAGCAACGGCATTCGCGATTTTCAGCGTTTTATAGTTTCAGTACTCCATGCATAAACTTATAGTAACCTGAACTATGTACATAAGAGAGTCATCGAATATTTCAAGTATTGTGTAGAAGTCAAAAAGCACACCTACAACTTTTCAAGCAATATTTTGAAATATTCGATGACTCATTCGATCAAAATTCTTACAAGTGTATACTATGCGCAAATCGTATTCGGAACTAGCTCAAGCCAATAGTAAGTTAACTATACCAAATGTTACGTTAAAACTTAATCATAGCGTCTTACCAAAAATGTATGTAAACTACAACAGTGCTTCGTGGGGGCGTTTTATTTTCAGTACATTTTTGGTAAAATTCTACGTTTGAGTTTCTATTGAAAGTTGGGGTCTTACATAATGTTCCATACAAGCACACAAGTCTGAATAGGATAGTCCATCTCGTATCGCAGGGCATTCCCCTGGTTTGGTTTTCCCATACTATGTCTGCGTCTGGCAGAGTGGCGCCAGACGACTGACTTTTTGTCAACAGATTTTAATCTGAGAATCGCGAAACTTGCCAAAAGTGGAAAGTTCCGTATAACTACCGAATTATATCACCAGCTTTTACGGTCGTGATGTCGAGTGTGTTTTCGACAGAGCTCTTTCTGAGTTTTTCTTCTTTCACACATAAAAAACAAAAAAATGAATTAAGTTGACGTTACAATAATCACATACTTTGGACTATCTTATGTAATACAATCTAAGTTTTAATAGATATAAGTAGCAAAGGGTACCATAAAATCGATTCCCATCGGCTTCCCTTTTAAAATGAGGCAACAAAGTAAAAAAAAATACATTTAAAACCAAAGAAACAATACTTTTTTTTTCCTCATTGAAACCATGCAGTCTACTTTATTATCATTTTTGCCTCATTTTAGGGAAGGGAAACCGATGAAAATCGAGTTGTATGGCACCCTTCGCCACTGAATTAGATATGAATATTTGAATTGTATAGAATAGCGTTTCCCAACCTATTTTCGCCCATCGCCCTTTTATGCGTAAATAGATAAGTCCGTCGCCCCCTCATGCCTAAATTTCCAAGAAAACCATCGTCCATCGTTTATTTCAAAAACTCCGTCGGCGTTGGGGGGCTTTAGACACAGGTGTCAGGGCACTATAGGCCCCCTATCGCTCCATCGCCCTCCAATCACATCCTTCGTAATTTTCGCCCCTCCTAAGATCCCAAATCACCTTTCAGATTGGGAGCTACTGGTATAAATCTGCCATCTTGGACCCTTTTTCGAAAAAGATAAAAACATGTAGACACAGAAAAATGTTTTCTCATCATTTAGATACATTTCGGTCATTTTCGAAAAAAAATCTAGAATGAACTTTTTTGTTCGAAACGGATCATTTTATGAAAGGCGGTGAGGCATATTTATAAAATAGGGAAATAAAAATTGCGATGAATATAACGAGATTGTTGAAAATAAGATGAAACAGAGATAAAAGTTGAAATAGTAAGTACAACACTTTCTTGTTTTTTTCTGAAACTTTTTATTGCCGCTATTACTGTAAAACGGTCAAGTTTAAATAATTAAAACGAACCGAAAACACATACAATGATACTCTGGGTGTTTAATTAAATTTTCAGACAATATTTACATATCTCTGTTGGCTTTAATATTACAATTTATTAAAATAATTTTCATTTCAATGAGCTCCTCGTTTCGGCGGCTTATTTCTTGTGTGGGCGAATGAAACACGAATATCATTATTGTAAACATCCAGAACACAGAGTATGAAACATTACGTAGTCACTCAACCATATAGTTCTACCAAAACTGTATGCAACCAAAAACACTCAATCGAGGTGCTCTTTTAGTTATACACATTTTCGGTAAAACGCAATTGTTGAGTTTAAGCATTAAGTTGTACACTTGGGATAAGGACTGGTAAAAGCCAAACAACAAAGTAACAGTCTGTATATTGTATATAATATTTTGCCTACGGTTACCTACGAAGTAACCGCACTCGTAGCGGTTGGTAAAGTAAATGTTGAAAGGGATAAAAAAAAATAGGTTTATCTATGTATTATCCATTTTACCGTGTGTTCCGAATATTTTGCTAAACACATAGCATGGCTTTTCTCATGACTCCTACAAAGTATGCATTGTTTCCATAAAATTAAACATCCTTGTCAGATATGTAATGTAGTTATGTAAACGCTAAGCAATGTGAAATGTTTGCTTACCTAAATATTATGTAAAGAAAATATGTATCAAAAATTGTTATGTAATAAAAAAAGGTTTTTGGTCATGAAATTGTATTAGTTTTTTTTGTATATTAAATTCATACATTCAATAAAAGTTTCAGAAAAAAATGATTTCTGTATAAAATAAGAGTATTTCATAAAGGACAATCCTTTTCACTTGATTCATAAATTTTCGGTATAATTTTTTCAATACTTTGAATTTTTCATAGCATTATCTATGAATAATGAAACGACGGTGTTAAATAAAGGGATTTGGGGAGAATGGATCGCTGCAATGGAAAGACTCAGCACTTTCTGGGAACTATGAATAAAAGCTGAAGTACCGAAAAGCGATGGCTGATTTATGGCGGGCTGATAAAATTTATCGGAAATAAATGTGTTACAGGAATCCATGAAACTGTACGATTGCTCTCCTAAAAATCAATTCAATGAACGATCGTTTAAGAGTACATATTTTATATCGAAACTTATTATGGATTAAGAAAAAATTTAATATATGAATTTAATGAAAGATTGCAATTTGAAATACAAAACAGCAACAAAATTTTAATATCGCAGTTAATCAAATAAAATAATGTACAAAGTACACGTGTTTGTATTTTTTTTCCAAACAACACAAGAAAAGTGTTATTTTAAATATTTAAACAATATGTACATTTATACTTACTTAAAATCTAAAAAAAAATGCCTTCGAGTTAGTGTACGAGTTTCCTTTTTCTATACTTTTTATGCTTTCAAATAAATGGAATAATCTACCAATTTGTTGATAATTAAATTTTTACAATCATTCGATTCCCTCCAGGCTACTCACCAACGAAGATGACTATGGAAGAGTATATGGAATGAACTGCCTACGCCAATAAGTAAAAGTCTACGAAAAACCGTAGAGCCAAAGCGCTACGCCTACTGACTCTAGAGAGCTACAAGCAACGAAAGTTCTAGAAAGGAGCCCACGCGAGTCTGCTTGCCAGGGCGATTGGAAAATTCTTTTGGTCTTTGGCTCAAAGGGAAAAATCATACTTCGGCAATGTATCATAAATTATATAAATATTCATTCGTTTGAAAAGAAAAATGAGACTCATTTCCCAGAAAATGTTCCTTTATTTTATGTCATGAAATGTGAGTGGGACATATTGTATACATCCTTTGATTATATGACAACCTGTTGTATAATTGAAAATATTATTTCTTTGTTATTTTCCTGCGTATTTAAAAAAAATTAAAAACATTTTCTGTCTGTAGAATTCATTAAAAAATGACCTTTTTTTAATTGATAATTTAAAGAAATCCTTCGTCTTGTAAGCATTGATATTCAAAATCAGTATTTATTGGGTAGTGATTCTATTGACGGAATAAATAAAATAAATTTATGGCGAACTTTGTTGGTACATTGGCAGATAAATCTTGGGCATACTACAGTAATGTAAGGTTTCACGCACTTGTACGCCGGGATACACTGTGGTAGATTACGAGGCGATGTTTTCTGGCATTGTGCCAAACCGCCATGTTCTAGTTTGTCGCCAAATGTAACCACCCAACTGAGCCAACACCTTCTACCAAGGAGGTACACCATCCAATTCGGTTCTCATGACGTCACTACAGGCAGGCAAGCTCCCGAAATCTAATAAAGTAACTACAAAATCCACAACATATTTTTAAAGCATAATAATGTTGTGAACTTTAAATACGTGCACTTATACGCGCATACACCTATGCACGTACTATAGAACCATCTAGGAGAATGTCGTTCTAGTGATTGTGTGTTTACATAATGTTCTGGTGGTTGAATGATCTAGTAAGTGCGAGAAAGACCCTCTCTGGTTAATTATAAAAGAGATCAAAATGGTACGGACGGGGAGTCGCAAGAAAGCAATTCGCTAAGTAACACTTGTCAACAGTGATTGTCAAGTTGTGAAATAAATTGTTAATTGTGAAAAATAAATTGTGATAAATAAATTCTGTAAAACTAAATTCTGGCATACTAATTAAAAAGAGCATCCAGCAGAAAACGTAATAATAACATATATTTTACTCGTTTAAACATGTATTCAAAGGCATAATTTTTTATCTACCAAATCTTGTTACTTGACAACCATGTAAATTCGAGGAATGTTCTGAATTGAATGTACTTCAGTCATGTTATGAGGAATGAGAAATACCGCCTTCTTCATCTTATCATACAGGGTGAGATTGAAGGGAGAAGAACTCAGGGACGTCGAAGGACATCTTGGCTGAAAAACCTACGATAGTGGTTCAACAAAAGCACCAAGTCCCCATATCGAACCGCAGCATCCATGGTCAAGATAACCACGATGATCGCCTATCTTCGATATAAGTGGCACCAAAAGGGAAAGAAGAAGTTCTGAATTTCAAAAATTAAACAACATAATTTGAACACATTGATTTTCTTATTTTTTAATAGTTTATTGAGTATTGTTTAAGATAATAATGCCTTAAATGGTAGAAGATACTGCCTTAGACCGCCGACGGAAAGGCAGATCCTGAGTTTATGATTTGTCTACAAACGTTTATTGTGTCTGAACTGCTAAGTTTAGCTGATTTATCCTTAAAACTATATCAGAAACTGAATAATTTAATACCACAAATACATAGTTAAATAGTGTTGTGGTTTATGTATTTAGGAACACATCCATAAACAAAAAATGTTAATTTTACTAAATAAAATGAAGAAATTTCAGCGGTTTCCAAAAATTATGATCGACTACCATCTAGAAGTTTACCTATTTTTGGTATTTCATAACACAAAAGTAAAAAAAAATACCCAGTATGTAAGATAACCATTTTGAAGAATTAAATAAAATAAAAAATATGGGAGCTTTTTGTGGGCCCGAAGAGAGACATGCTTCACCAAATTTAAACGAAAAGATGATTCTCAATCAAAAGAAATTGACTGGGATTCTTTATGAATTTGAAGGGAAGAAAGGAAAGTATAAATGAAACATAGAACACATAATATTTATGTTTAGACAAACTATCATGATATTGAAATAAAAAAACATCAAAATAAACGTTGAAAAAAAATCTTTTGAAACGATAGATACTGTTCAGAGCTGTACACGGAATAAAAAATAACACTTTTTTATCATTATGTGTGAAAAATGAGTAACACCAAATGAAAACTCAAAAGTAGCTTATTTCCAACACGAGTGTTCCTTGACTTATAGGTTGGTATGAGGCTGACCACCCATATTGTAAAAATGGTTCACTTTGCTAATGTCCCCTCTGTTCCAGGGAAGGTCGGAAACATTTTCAGGGCTTATGCTCATTTGAGATTTGGATCTTAATTTGTAAGTATACAAGCAGCATTTGTAAGCGTGTTTCTGTGTACGGGCATGCATTTAATATGATTTCATATGTTTGCAACTTCAATTAAAGATAGATTATAGATTAACTTCCAATAATATGATAAAACATAATTCAAACTAATGTTTGTATTCTGGGAAAAAGTAATTAACGCTTTACGGTACCTTCAATACTAAGCATATTAATTATGCAAATATTTTCGTATGACCTACAATCAGGCCCGGGTCAAAGGCGGCTCGAGTGGTGCGACCGAACCAGGGCCCCGCGCCCAAAATGTCCCCTTTAAACTTTGAAAATACGAGTATACTGAAATATGATTTTGTGATGATGGACTTATTTTGATCACTTTTGGCTCAAAAATCCTCGTGTCGTACAGACAAAGACACTTTTTATTTTTTTAAGAAATCCTGTGCTGGAGACTCCCTAGATTTCAAATACTCTAGGAGTCTATGACACTTGTTGTAGTGCCGCAGAGGTGTTTACGAGCTTAGTCGTCACTACAAAGCGCCAATTCTCAAGCAAGACCCAGTTGCTAAGGCTGGATGGGCCTTTTGTGACGGGAAAGGTTTTCAACCCAGCGAAGAGCATATTTGAAAATATACATGGTATATTTTTTGTGCTCCGCCGGAATTCAAGCCCACAACCCATAACCATTTACGAGCCCGAAGTGCTGCCACTGAACTACAGACCGGTCGACTTAACTCTGTTAGTTAAGAAATATTTTTTTCTTACACGGAATCTTTGAGGGCTCCAAATGACCTGAATCTCCAGGAGCAATATATGTGCAATTTCTTACTGATTTGGTGCCTTATTCAACCATTTAAATAATATTTGATTAAAATTTATCTTTTTTGTTGTCAAAAAGGGTGGAGGGGGTTTATTATAAGGGGAAGGTAATTTTAGGGAGGGGTGGGTATGGGGGGGTCCTGAGCTTTATTCCACACCAGGGCCCCCAAAGGGGTGAATCCAGACCTGCCTGCAATAATAATAACCATCCGTTGATATCACATTTCCAGGTACGTGCGCCATTTGTTTCGTGGAAATCACACAACAAAAAATGTGGAGTCATTACTTGTTTATGTAAAGGCTTTATTCATTGGACTTCCACGTAGCCCAAATGCGTTTCCGAGTAACAAAAAAATTACCCAGCCATCCAATTAAAATGGCAGAAGCTTTGTTGATATACTGTGATGTTACGGAATATAATTTATTTAACCAATAATGACCATAAAAATGATTTGTTCTTGAGCATTTATTTTACATGGAATAAATTTGCATTTTAAAGGAACATTTTTCTTTTAACTAGCTAGCTTCAATAAGATTCATTTCTAGGGCATAATCACCTGTATTTATGAGTCAAAAATACATATTGATATTTCATAAACTATCAGTGCTCATAAAAACGCAACTAAGCCACATATATAGTGTATCTCCTTGCCGCGTTATCCTCGAAGGTGTCGCATGTGGTGATTCGGGACCTATTTATTTTTACGGGTGAGGAGCTGGCCTCACGCCAACCACTTCAGTTGTAGTGGGGGTTTCCTAACTCCTGGAAGCGCTGGGTCTCATTTCTTGTGAAAGCTGAGTACCTACACCATTTCGGTATTTATTTTGGGTTGGAAATAAACACCGAAACGGGAAATCATTTCTGACACTCACGGGGGGGATCAAACCTTTGCTCTCGGCATGGAATGCAAGCATTCCAACCAACTGAGCCATAGAGCGGACTTTTCACGAGCTTGTTCGTCGCTACAAAGCACCAATTCTCAAGCAAGACTCAATTGCTGTAAGGCTGGTTGGACTTTTGTGACCGGTCTTTGTAAAAGCCATGAATTTTTCAAACCAGCGAAGAGCATTTTTCAAAACATAAATGTTATATTTTTTTGCTCCGCCCAATGATACTCTTAGAACACAACAGTCCGACATTATTGCATCCATTCACCTAAATCTAGGTCTTTCACTACCCTGGGCTCCTCCAGGTGCATCACTACTCTGATGGTCATTTGTACCAATAGGCAATAGCCAATATAGTCTATTGAATTTTATTGACCGGACCATATCAACGTCTTAAAATGCAGTTCAAACAACAGCTTATAATCATTATTATCAAATAAAAATTAAGCTCTCGTATTTAAATCAAATAACTGAAAAATATTAAAAACCAAGAATCCATACGATAAATATGGATACCATTGTGAATATACAAGGGTGGATGCCAAGTATTTTGTCTGTATGGGGATAGTGGATTTGGTTTATCCCCGAAATAGCAGGAAGTGGTGAGAGAGATGCATGAGAGGAATAAAATCAGAAGCGTAGGAAGATAAAAGCCAATGCCGGATTAAAAGTATAAACTAAAGCAAAGTAAGGGTTAATTTTCATATTTTTTGTATGTTACAATGGATTTATTTGTAAGTAGGTACATTTAATGCGGATGTTATGTATTTTTGCTTGCAATGACAATTATATATCCAAACGAAAACGTTCCTTGATTTATATTTTGGTATAAGGCTGACCACTCACATGATAAAAAAATCACTTCAATATCACTCTTATTCGAGAGAAGGATGGCAAAGAAATCAAATTAAAAATAATAATAATAATAAGATTTTGTAAAATATCAATTTCTAATTCAAAAATTATTGTTCAGTATTTCAAAAAACACATGAACATTTATCAAGTTAATAAAGAAATACATCTTTTTTTTTATGGATCCGTATGTACATACTTACGTTTTTTGTACGATATAAGTATTTATTTCTCTCCTTGAAAATAAAATATATCAAAGTATTACATTGTTCTTATGTTTCCCTGAAATCAATGAATCAAAAAATCTTACTCACCTTATTTAACCTGCCACCTTTAACTATAAGAAGTGATGCATTCTAGTAAAAAACATGAATCCGCCTTTACTTTCTATAGCACTACAAGTATCGCTGGAAAATTTGTGAATGAAACTCAGCGTGAACTTAGCAAAGATAAACCCTTATAAATCTGTTCACTCTCGCGTAGAGCGTTGTCTCCCTTACACTTACGTCACATACCCCAGCAGTATTCACGGAACATTTCCGCGGCCCACACAACCTGTGGATGGAAAATCCGATCAATATTGTGGCAACCAGCCAGCCAATCACAGGGCAGAGCGGTGGACGTGCGACCAATCAGAGGCCGAGGATGCCAGCTGCGCGCGCAGCAATTCATTCACTTCGAGTGGGCGGTTGAGGCTTCGCGGGCGGGCAGCGTCTATAAATACAGGGCGGCGCGCGGAGGGCGGCATTCTACCCGCAACCCTGCCACAGTGCTAGTGACGCTCCACGCCATGACAAGTGGTGAAAAGTGGTGAAAAAGTATTGTGAAAGAATCTGAAAAAAAACAACAACAAAAAAGTTGTAAAAGAACTGTTTAAAATAAGTGCAGATTAAAGTGATTTTTTTAAGGATTTACAAAACAAAAGGTAAATATTTTTATATTATAAAACATAATTCTCAATTTATTTTAATTTTAATTTGTTTTTGTAATTAAAAATATTCGTTATCTGTGTTTTCACTGCATGAGTGCGGGAGCACAGTGGAGTTAGGAGGCAGCTCTCCTGCCCACCTGTTGCTGTGGCGCCAAGTCCGTCTACAGGCTCTTCTATATAGTGCTATTGATCGTCCAAAAATAGAATTCCAACTCCCGGCTCGGCCTAGTTTCATTCACATTCGTAAAAATAGTTTTTTTCTTATCATTTGTTAACTTCCCAAATCTTATCGAATATAATTGTAAAAAGCCTCATTTCATATATCACTTCATAATCATAGTCATCATCATTTTAGCCTTCCCTTATCTACTGCTGAATATAGGCTTCATATTTTCTTCTCTACAATGAACAGCTTTAAGCTATTTGTAACCAATGGTTATTTTGAAAAGAATTCGAAAATTATGTGTTAAGTATTTGTTTTTCTGTTTTGTTACAGAAGGAATAATAAAACAAGATGATTTCGTTTAGTGTAAGCGTGGGTGCCATAGCTTGTATCCTTGGAGCTTTAGGAGCTCTGGGAGGGGGTGGAGCGCTCCCCGTGTATGGAACTACCCGCTATGGCCGCCCTGCATGGTCTCCATACAGACCTCCTTACTACCGCCAGCCCTACCCATATGCGCAATCCTACCCTGACGAGATGTACTACCAACCAGAGCCTATGATCCACTATCCCTACTACCCAATGTCCCGAGCCTACAGCAAGAGCGATGTCTACCCACCCCTCTACCCTTACTACTACAATGAAAGAATGCGCCCTTACACTTATTACGGAAACGAGGAGACTTATGAGCCAATCGATGACACCCAAAATATCGATACACACCCTGATGCATCCAGAGGAAGTGCCCGAGCAGACGCTCTTCCTGTTGGTCAAGAAACTTGGTTTGAAGGTGAAGCTGCTCCCAGATGGCAAAACGACTACGATGATGTGAACGCAGCATTCCTGCAAAACCTCATTGTCTCTCAAATGTACAACGACGCTCTTGCTAATGACGATGTCAAACCTACTGAGGAATCTCCTGATAATCATCTCGATATGGAAGGTTTCGATAAGCATCGCACTCCTGATTATTACAGCGAGCGAGACACTCGAGACTTTGAAGATGAAGATGTCAGGGAGCTGAAAGCTCTGGCTGGAAAGCCCCTGTACCATGTCCCGAAAACAAAGATGTATTCCCCAGTTGCGAGTGCTAATGATATGAGCTACCGCAAGCAGCCTCAGCAGTGGTACCGGGACACAACTACCTCTAAGCCAGTAAGGCATGAAGACGATGGAGATAGCTACAGTGATGATTATCCTAATGACGAACCCTGGATTAACTGGAGCAGCAAGAGGAGCGACAGCAACACCAAAAAGACAACTGCGAAAAAAGCTATTTTCAAACCTAGTCCATCTGTGGGACCGACTACGGCAGCTCCTAGCACTCAAGCACCAATTGCAGCAGCAGCTGTTGGAGGACAAAAAGAAATAGTCCTCCTGAGGCCTGCCACTCCTGTGCGCCATCCTTTTCCTGAGCCAGTTCTCCAGATGCTGGCAGCCAACTCTCCGCAGCGCAAAAGGGCTCCGTCCGTCTATGATACCATCAAACAACTTCTAACAATGGAAGAATCTCTGAAACCGGTAAGTTAATTTTGTTGCCATACTTTTTTTTTCAAGTGCGCATTTTAACTTTGTACTGGAAAGCTACAAGCAATATCATTTCCAAGTTCTATTTATTTAACTTGATTATTTGAATAATGCTTAATCACTTAAACAAGTTGTCTTATCAAGCTTAGTGTTCTTGGTTATTCCAAGGACTGCCTTATATAATTGAAACTTATAGTATACACATTTCATGTGAGAAAATCTTTAAGTCTGTCAGGAATTATTTCTGTATTTAATTTCGGAAACAAATAGTTAAATTAAGATGGACCCATAATTGCGATTGGTAGAAGGCTATCATGTTTTAGATTATTCTTTACGCAAAAAAATATATTTGTAACATACGTTTGTATTTCTAATAAAATATAAATGGCTCTGAAAAAAGCTTTCCTTTCATAAAGTATTACGTCATCGCCAGAATATATCGTGCAGCGAATTCAATATAATCGGACCGCACTGTCATTCAGAATCCACTTTGTACGAAAGCTCTATACGCGCCTGTAAAGGGTGTGCTATAGCTACATTGCAGGTTCGATCGTCCCATACCCCGGACAGCCTAAAAATAGCTCGCAGCTTGCAGGGGAACCCATTGAGCGCTCGCTAACGTATACCTAACAAATTGAAGGTATAGATGTACTTCAGCGAAATCCCATACACTGTCACCCAAAGAAACATCTTTATTACAGTTGAATACTTGTTAACACACCGTTTCCTTTGTTCTCAGAAACCCGAAACTAAGTCCAGGGTCCAGAAGAGATTCATTACATCTGAAGACGAATTGGTCGGAGAACTGAAGAGCCTGAAGCGAAGGGGGATGGCGTAAGCGCCCCGCAGCGTAACTAACTGAAACTCATGCATTAAAAATATGCTAACAGGAAAAGACGGAAAGATTATGTAAACAGTATTTATACATTTGAAAATTATGTAAATTTCTTCATTTTTGAGACTGATGTGTACATTATTGTAAAAAAATACTTTCTCAATTTTGTTTTCTGATATTACTAGAGTACCTAAATGAACTTGTTTTTTCATTATTTGTTTTCGATTGCTATAGAATAGCATTTTTCTTAATTTTTAACATAATATTGACTTTTTCAATTTTTTGTAGCTCAACTTTGCATTCACTTCTGAGCAAATTATGAATGAATAAATATGTTAAAAAAATATTGTAAGAATAAATTTAATTTTATATGGCATTTAGTAAGACGAAATGCAGACCCCTTCCGAGGCAGCTATAGATAAATAAAAATTGTAAATAATTGAAAAATAATTAACATTTGATAAGCTAGATAGATAATGATGTAATTTTTATTTGAGAGAATTTTAATTGATTAGTTTACTTTTTTAATGATTGATAATATCAGTATCCTTAAAAGTTGTAATTTAATAAAATAATTGAAATATTCAACCAATATCATTTTAAATAAAATGTTGATTAAGTTTTGTGAGTATTAATCTACGTTATGATTACAAACAGTAATACTAAAAAAAAAAACTTCACGTTGGAAATATATAGGTGATTTTATTTTGTACGCGATCATGTTTTTTTTTGTTTTTCTCCATTTTAATTATAGATGACAAATATATTTTAGTAAACAATGTAGGGTAGATAAGCAATAGAATAAAGATTGTCTGTACCTAAATGCATTTATAAACTTTTATACATAAAGCTACATTAGTGATATTATATAGATATTTTTGCAATGTGTGCTTATTTTTGCAAAAATATAAAACATTTTACTTACCACACTTTTTTTCATAGAAGCTATTCTATTTTTTCATAAATCTCATAAAAAGCTTCGTGTCTTATCGCTTGAAAAAGGTGTGAGTGGTTGAAAAAAAAAACATGAAATTATGATAACGGTTGACATTTTTTTTTTGTATTAACAATTACATTTAAATTTTTATCTTTTTTTTTCAAAATGAATATTTTTTTCTTTATTTTCAATATAAAACCATAATAATACTTTTTGAAAACACATAAAAGAGAACAATAATCTAACAGAAGTATATTCTTTTGCGGGTTGGCAAAAAACTCTACGTACTAAAAAATTATTTTTATACGCAGATTGGAAAACTTACATCTTCATTTTTTTCTGAGAAGAAAATGCTTATCATTTATTGGTGTAACTTTGGTATCTTGTGAATGACAATACGATTGATAAATAATTATTTTTTATATGCATCTATACAAGCAAAAATATAGCACAAATATAAAATGTTTTTATTTATCGAACCCCACATATTGTATACATCTTTATTTATAGAATTAGCTTAACAACCTCTTATGTCGTTTCATAATATATTTATCCTCTCCCAAACTATTACCAATCGTTCAGCACGTTCTTAAAAATATAACTATCAGAAATACCCTGAGTGTAAAAGTTTTTGTGTAAACTCAACCATAACGCGAAAAAATATAAGGAAACTGAACAGTTCAGTAGGCGCGCTATTGTATTTTCGTTGCATTTCTTTGGTTAGCCCTAAAGCGTAGTTTACACAGATCGTTTTATATTTGGGGTACTGTACAGTATACACGTCCTTTTTCAACAATCTTTGTCACTTTTTTGACGGCTTACGCTTTTCCTAATGCTCCTACATACTAAATGACCTAACATTTTCCTGTACAAGTGCCAACCCTTGAACAAGCCATGAAACCCTAATATTTAAACAAGTCCTTCTCACAGGAACACGGTGATATTTAAGCTTTACGATGTTTTGTATTTTTCTCTGCCTGAACTTGAAGTCAGTAGAATAGTAAAGTACATCTTCGATTTTATTATGAATACGCGTATGCGAGTCGTATACAATCAAGAGCAACAATCTTAGTTTTTTTTAAATGAGATTAATACTATATGGAAACACAGAAAATGGCATTTCCTTGTGTAACATACAAAATATAGTATTCTCTGTTTCAATGGAATTTTCTCTCAGGTTCATAAAAAATCCTAGATTGACGATTTTGATTCTATACAACTCAATTGATTAAAAGCATTTTGGCGCTGTTAAAAAAATAAGTACCTACTTTAAAATGTAATTTAAAATTAAATAATGTATGGTGTATAACTGATACAAAGTAGTGACACATGGAAAAGGTAATGATTTAAAAATGAAAAAAATCAGAACATATCTCGTATAAGGGAAATTATTGAAACTACCTACTAAATTGTACATAAAATATTTTATATTTAACATTTTTGATAATTATAAAGATGTGTTTAGAATAGACTACATAAGAGTATATTTTAACATTTGAAAAAAATAATTTTGTTTAAAACTACGATTTCGTTTCACACTGGAAAATTACTTGATTAGGTAGGTACTCATACAATCATAAAAAATATTTGTGTATCACAGAATATTGTAGAACAATACTGAAAAAATCACGATGGTAGAAAAGTGTTAATTTTTATGTTGACAAATCTATTGAAATTGTCATGCAAAATGGTCAAATTTTGACATGTTTTAAAACTTAATTTTTTTTTTTTTTTTATGTTTTGAATTATATTTTTAGCAATGTTCATAATAATATGTAAACGCAGCTGTTGCGAAAATTATGAATAGCCATCCAAAATAACAATTATTAACGAGTAGAATGTGTGGATATAAAAAAAAATGTACAACATCTTAGAATGGAATTTTTGAAAAGAACTGATTGTAAAGTACATGAAAAATACTTAAAATATAAAATGAATACAATTTAAATTTGCATTTCTTTTATTCCTCTCCTCTATATCTAAATTAATAAACCTCTAATCTTATCTAAGTTTCAAAGATAAGTAACATTGGGGATTCCCATTACAAGCATTTTCACAAGCAGACATGCTGCATGTGAACTTACAATTTAAAAACCAAATCTTAAATGGGCATACACCCTACAACTCCTGCTGACCTTCTCTGAAACAGGGGTGACATTGGCAAAGTGAACCATTTTCTACAGCATGGGTGGTCAGCCACATACCAACCTATGCCTAAAATAACCAGTCTTAAAGACACAGATTTTTCTGGATGATACTTACTACTAGTTTCGAGGGAACAGTACCTCCCATTTCAGACCCAGATCAAGATGGTGGACTTCATGCATTTTAAGTAAGTACATGGGATTGGAGGAGAAAGGCGTTGAAAAAGCAGCGGTGTCGACGGTTGATCAAGGAGATCAAGACCCACCCCGGGCTGTTAGTCCTGTGATGATGACGATGATTACCTGCCATCTTGAAGCATATTTTAATTTGCTTCAATATTGTTTTTTTTTTGTACTGTGAACGTTTTTTTATAAAAATATATCAATTAACGATGTAAAACGATGCAGTACGGTGGTAAAGAAAAAAAATCCAAAAAATTAATATGAAAAAATACACAAATGAAAACAATGTCAGGTTGGAGGTTCTAATAGTATTTCTAGTAAAGACAAGATTTTTCAGCCAAGTTTTTCTTTTTATACCTATATTTACTCAATGGTACCTACTACTAATAAGTTTTATAAAGTAAACTCCTAAAGACTACATAAATAAAATATTGATTTCAAAAGTTGGTAGGTAGAAGGTACGTATTGTCGTTTTCTTGAAATAATCTATGGAGAGCATTGTCCCCTGGCCGTTTTCCAGCGACCTATTAAAAACAGATCAATATTATGGAAAACCCGGAACGGTGGGGTTAGAAGTGTGCAGCCTGCAAGATGTGGCCTATTTAGGGGAGACAAGCCGGAAGACAAAAATAATCTGAGCAGGTTCCTGCTTTATACGATGTTTCTACGTTAACTCGTGAAACCGTAAATTTTATTTCGACACAACCTTAAAAAAAAAAATTAGGCTGAATTATTTGGTGAGCGCTGTTTTTGTGTGTATCACACCTCAAGAGCCCTCTGCGAGCTTGGTCGTCGCTGTAGAAAGCGCCAATACTCAAGCAAGACCCAGTTGCTGTAAGGCTGGACGAACCTTTAGTGACCGGTCTTTGGTAAAGGAATATGAATTTTTCACCCAGCGAAGAGCGTATTTGAAAATTTAAATGGTACGTTTTTTTGTGCTCCGCCGGGATTCGAACCCACAACCGTCTATTTACGATTCGTCAGAAGTGTTAATCACTAGACTACGGAGTGGTCCATTATTTTTAATTATTGAGTTTTTGTATTTATTCTTAAATTTTATTATTTCAGTTAATCCTTGATCACTGCACAACAAGAATGTCTCCAGAAGACATCGGTTTCGACACTAACGAACTACCGAAAATAAGTAAGTTATCTTATGACGGTTCATCTACTCTCTGAATTTGTCAGTAACTTTAAACTATCATTTTTAAATGCCTTATTTCATAATTATTAAAAAATGCAATCTTAATAAAATACCTACTTGTTGCCTTTTTTCAACATATCTCTAAGGATGTAGTACGTACTTACATATTTGTGATTTTTAGCTCATTGATAGTAGCCAACCTTTCAACAGATGTATCTCCAATAAGAACTACGGTTGTTAGACGTTTTAGCATTATTAGATTTACCCGTGATGTGGAGTTGGAAATAATTCTCCACGTTTCATCAGAAGTCCTGTGATAGATAATCTGATGAGATAGGAATATATTAACATTATAATAATAATATTAGGATTATTTATTTGGTGAGCGCTGTTTTTGTGTGTATCACACCTCAAGAGCCCTCTACGAGCTTGGTCGTCGATGTAGAAAGCGCCAATTCTCAAGCAAGACCCAGTTGTTGTAAGGTTGGATGGACCTTTCAGTGACCGGTCTTTGGTAAAGGTTTATGAATTCTTCAACTCAGCGAAGAGCACATTCGAAATATAAATGGTATATTCTTTGTGCTCCGCCGGGATCCGAATCCACAACCTTCCATTTACGAGTCCGAAGTGTTGCCACTGGACTACGGACCGGTCCAAGATGCCAACGACACGTGGTGTGACTTGGATGGGTGACCTGAGCGGTCACCCATCCAAGTACTATCCCCGCCCAATGTTGCTTAACTTCGGTGATCTATGGGAACCGGTGCTTTCAACATAGTAACGTCGTTGACAATTGAGATACACGACTCAATCTGTACCCTTACCTAGTACGAGTTGCAAAACTTGAGTAATGTAAAGTTTACGGCAATTATTATAGAGTGATTTCCCCCAAAATCTGCCGTTTTTGTTTGTTTAAACTTGATTTTCTTCATCACTGTAACCCTTTTACTAAGACCATAAAGTGTAAGAAACAAAAACGGCAGATTTTGGGAGAAATCACTCTTTAATATTTTCCGTAAACTTTACTTTTCTCAAGTTTTGCAACTCGTACTAAGGGTACAGATAACTCTGGGTACGACTTCAACAAAATGCACTAAAATTCGACATTCTTCAAATCACAGTTCGTAAAATACGTATTTTTTTAACATCAGTCAAATACTTGTATTATACAGCATTCTACGACCAATGTATGTAAGTACACCATAATCTTGCAACCAATTTCGGCTATCTACGTCATTAAAACCATCGTTCCAATACATCTATGAATTGAAATAAAATAAATTTGAACATGTTTTACTTTCCTTTATTATTTGAAATGGTAATAATTTATACAAATTACCTAATACAATGAAAAAATAAATCGACTGACACGAAGGCTTTGCTTTGACCTAGTTCACAATATAAAAAACCCTTCGACCTGTGTAGGTAAAAGTAGGTATAGATGTTCAAATTTTATTACGTAAAATACGCCTTATTTTTCATTTTTAAGTCCTCATTAAAATATATTTAAAAATATATTTGATTTGTAATAGTTTTATGAATCGGCAAGTTGAGTGTGAATTTGCTTCTAAGTTTTACTCAGAGACTTGGAGAAACCATTGCTCATCATATTGCTAGTTAAAAATGCATAGTAAAAAAAAACTACAAATATAAGCCCTGAAAAGGTATATTTTCATGTGATTAAATCAAGATTGCCATAGACAACTATTCGAAATTTGGTCACTCCTACAAAATATTATAAGCAGTGATATGACTTTGATGATAATATAAAAATAATTATTTAAAATAAAATAAAATTATTTTTTAAACGTAGTTTAATTTTCACAATAATATTTTATATCTCCGAAAGTGCTCGAGATATAAAATATTATTGTGAAAATTAAACTCCGTTTAAAAAATAATTTTATTTTAAATAAAATGAATTTTCACTGTGTGAATACACAAACCCTACAAAATCTAAAAAAATTATAAAAACCTTTCTCAAAGTTTTCATTAAAAAAATAAGTCATTATTTTACAACGTCTCAGTATCAAGTAAAATTAACCCAGCCTTCTAAGTCAAAGTAATAGCACTTACAGAACACTAATGGATTACTTTTATTTACAAAAAATGTGTAATACACTTAAGCTTGTATTAAAAAAAAGCTAACTTTTATCTCAAAGCGGAGCTTTTCTCAGAAACAAGAAAAATACCATGTCATATTATTCAAAGGTCCATTATTTAAATAATATACATCAAATTTGTAAGAAGGTCTTGTTTACATAAATACATAAAATAACCAATGAAATGAATCGTAAGTCATTTCACAAATTAGTCAAAGTATAGAAAAATCTTTTCATACAACATTTTTAATTGCAGATAATATCTCGTTTACACGGGTAGAGTATTAGTGCATTAATAAGAGGGTGTATTCGTGGACGATTAGCCCAGCCAATACGCACTAGCCAGTAAGATTTTATTAGTGATAGTGGGTGGGTGTGGAGAGCATGAAGGCTCACGCACATACACAACTACAATGCATTTTCATTCGACCCGTCTGAATCAGGTAAGTAAAACCAGATTTTAATTCACATGAGTTTATTTTTGGACACGATCAGTTTCGGGAGAAGCAGTACCTCCCATCTTCAGGTGTAAATAGAAACTTTACACCTGAAGATGGGAGGTACTGCTTTTCCCGAAACTGGTCGTGTCCAAAAATAAACTCCTGTGAATTAAAACAAAGCAATTTTTATTTTATTGTATTAAAATGAACTTTCACGAAGTTACTACTGAAAATCTAGATAATATAAAACTAGTTAATTTGATCACCATTGACAAGAGCTCTTTACAAAATAAAAATCTACGTTGAAAACATAATAACCAAAAATTATTTTTCAATTTAAATTATTTTATGTTTTTTTTATAGGTACATAAAATACCTATTATTGCTTGTAATAATACTGGAAGAGTGAATAAAACATTTCTTAGAACTTTGACATTGGAAAAATATTTAGGTTTCTTCAATTACCGCTTAAAAGGTTGTATCAAAAACTTTCCCCAATACTCAATACATACAGATCTTTTAAAGTCAATTTTCCCATACTAAGAACTGGATTTAATTATAACTTTGGTATCAACTAGTCTTATGAATAAGATCGTTTAGGTTTTATTAATTTGATTTGTGAAACGAAAAATCGGACTTAAATCTATTTTTTGTACGAAAAAAAAAATACTCACACCATAATAAAATTTCAAACAATTATAAATAAGGGAGGGCTTATAGTTTAATAAAATAAGCATAAGTATGAGTCAAATAAAATACAGGCGTAAGATCCTTTATTGGAAGTTAAAGTCGCTGGATATGGTCGATGGAATAAGGCTTGTTATTGAAACAAGCGCAAGTTTGAACCCCGCCTGCGCTGTGTCCTATCAACAATAACTTTGACCCTAGTTCAACAAATGTCGTTGCGCAATTATTAATTTATCTAATCTAATCTAATCTAAGCTGCAAAGATATATATCATTTAAGATTTATATTAAATGCATTCCCACAAGTAGATATGTATAATTTCGCGCTAACACATGCCGCATGTGGACCTACAATATAAAAATCCAATCTCAAATGAACATAAGCCTTGCAACTCTTGCCGTCCTTCCCTGAAACAGGGGTGACATTGGCAAAGTGAACCAATTTTTTACAGTATGGGTGGTCAGCCGCATAACAACCTATAAGTCAAGGAACATACATGACAAATTACATTTTTTTAAATCAATAAATAACAATATATACATGGACATAAAAAACTAAATCATAAAACCAATTTTACTTTACCAAACCCCAGCCGCCAACATCACAGATCAACCGCCATTTCTTTCTATCCTTATATACTTCTTTCATTTCCTCCAGAGTCATAACCTTCTTCATACAAGCTCTTCTTTTATTATGACTCTGGATATTCCATTCATTCGCAATTTCGGATATTTGGTCCATCCATACCTTTCTCGGTCTTACTCTACCACGACATCCATCTATTCTACCAACATATACTTTCTTCGTCAGTCTTTCCTCATTCATTCTCTCCATATGCCCAAACCATCTTAACAAACTTCTTTTAATCTTCACTTTCACACTTTCTCTTGCACCACATTCTTCTCTTACAAAATCATTCCTCACCCTGTCACTCCGTTTTTTCCCAATCATATCTTATCATACGAGTACCTTATCATACCTTATCATACCTTATCATATCATATCATTCCCAATCATACCTCCCAATCCTTGACTTATAGGTTGGTATGAGGCTGACCACCCATACTGTAAAAAATGGTTCACTTTGCCAATGTCACCCCTGTTTCAGGGAAGGTCGGCAAAAGTTGTGGGGCTTATGTTCATTTGAGGTTTGGATTTTATTTGTAAGTACACATTCAGCATTTGTAAGCGCGAACTACACTTGTTGGTTTGTGGGCATACATCTGAGAGCTTTAAATGAATATATCCTTGCAACTTAGATTATAGATTATAGATTATAGATACTTCTTAGAAAGTCCATTTCAACAATATGGACTTTACTAATTTCACTTTCATTCACCGTCCAGGCCTCGCTTCCATACATCAAGGTGGGTGAAAGTATGCCACTGCGTACCGCGTAATTTATAATTCTGTGCCTCCTGTGAAAAGTGATACAACTCAAAAATCATCATTTTACAGGAGAGCAAAAACAAGATTTAAAAAAATCTAATTCATGAACTAAGTGGGCTAGGTAAAACATAAGTACCTTATTTTGTAGATAAAAACATTTACTTTCACTGTGCATTTTAATTTTTATGGTAAATATTATACTTTTAAAGTAATTTACTAAACTCTGTCAGTTGTACCTTTTTTGCCTATACTTGTATCATTTATTACGTGATAAATGATACAAGTCGAGTTAAATTATATTGCACCTATAAGTTGTCTTTGTGTAAAGTGATACACAAAAAGTGTAAAAATCTAATAACTCGTAAGATAATATTCCTAACAGAATGTTTCTCAAACTAATTATAAAAGTACTACCCCAAAGATTCAATTGTTATACTTATAATAGGGATATTTTCATCATTTACCTGAATCGTATCACTTTGCTAAATTTCCAGTCAACAATTGGTGTAAAGTGATATAACTCTAGATGTATCAATATTCACGATAAATTTGTAAAAACTGATGAGTAGAACAATTACTTAAAGCGGTACAACTCGACTTATATCTATTTTCACTTTTTTTTGCCAAAATCCTGCCAGTTATATCACTTTTCACCAAATTATCTCCTAAACTATAGCAGATAGAAGAATGTGAGTAAGACCAAAAAATTGCTAACTTTTTTCTGATTATTTCTGTGCAAAAAACTCAAAAAGGGTATAACTCGAGTTGTATCACTTTTCACAGGAGGCACAGAATTCAATAAACTATCAAATAATCGATTATTAATTGATGATGCTGTTTCAGGTTTCAGGATGAACAAAGCTGTTTCAGGTTTCTAGCCACGCAAAATAGTTTGGTGAATTGCATTTGGTTTTAAGGAAAAATAAGAAGTTAGCTAACCGATGGAATGGAGGAAGGCAGTCATTGTTCCCATTTACAAAGGTAAAGGGGACAAAAAAGACTGTCAGAACTTCAGACCAATCAGTCTACTCAGTATACCAGGAAAAGTCTTCTGTAAGGTGATTATAAAAAATGTGATTCTGACTACTAGTGAAAGGATTTCCGATATACAGTCCGGCTTTATGGCCGGTAGAGGCTGTGTTGATCAGATTTTTACTCTACGACAACTTGTTGAAAAACAATTGTCGGTGAGGCGGAAGCTGTTCACGGCCTTTGTAGATCTGGAAAAGGCTTTTGACTCAGTGGACAGAGGTATGTTATGGGATGTTTTGAAAGCATACGGAGTGAATGGGGCTCTCCTTGGTGCGGTGCGTGCAAACTATGAAAATAGTAAGGCATGTGTCCGTATTGATGGTGAGTATAGTGAGTGGTTTGAAGTGTATAAGGGTGTGAGGCAAGTATGTGTGATGAGTCCATGGCTATTTAACATAGTTATGGACAAGTGTGTCAGGGATGCTAGACTTAATGATTGTGGATTGATGATAGGAGAGAGCAAAGTGAGTGTTCTACTGTATGCAGATGATGCAGTTCTTGTATCTGATTCTGCAGTAGAATTGCAAACAATGCTCTCTAGATTGAATGAAGCTTTGTTAGGTAACCATCTGAAGTTGAATGCAAGTAAGACGAAAGTATTGATTTTTGAAAGAGATGATGAAAGTATGAATTATGAATTTAAAATTAATGGAATGAATGTTGATGTCGTAAATGAGTTTGTATACCTGGGAAGTAAGTTTGAAAAAGATGGAAGAATGACCGGTGAATTTGAAAGAAGAGTAATGAAGGGCAGGTGTGTACTGGGTGCCACAGCTTGTATCGCCAAAAATCAAAATATATCTAAAAATGCTCGATTGGCGGTACGCAGTGGCATACTTTTACCCACCTTGATGTATGGAAGCGAGGCCTGGACGGTGAATGAAAGTGAAATTAGTTAAGTCCATACTGTTGAAATGGACTTTCTAAGAAGTATGATTGGGAAAAAACGGACTTATAGGTTGTTATGCGGCTGACCACCCATACTGTAAAAAAATTGGTTCACTTTGCCAATGTCACCCCTGTTTCAGGGAAGGACGGCAAGAGTTGCAAGGCTTATGTTCATTTGAGATTGGGTTTTTATATTGTAGGTCCACACGCGGCATGTGTTAGCGCGAAATTATACATGTCTGCTTGTGGCAATGCATTTAATATAAATCTTAAATGATATATATCTTTGCAGCTTAGATTAGATTAGATTAGCTTATTTTTTCAGCCAAAATGTTGTGAGGTAATGTACATAGGTACATATCGCCACCTTAAAGGTAAAATTGAATAAGTGCTGATTCACTGATTTCAGTTATCGCGGATGAAACATTTTAATGGGTATGACTTCTCATAGTAAGTGAACTAATTATAAGGAAGTGCTTAGTAAAAAAAAATAACTACAGGATTTTTACACTTCTGTAGTGTTTTCTCTCGTAGAAAATTGGAAAAAAGTGCATTTATCTGAGAAACTGTGAGGGTTTTTCTTCTCTGTCCTGCTGATTGACACAATTAATAATTAACAGCCACTTTAATATGTTTACTTTTATTTCTTTCACAATGTATACACAATTAACCACAGCACAATAATATTCTTTATTCTTAATTACACAGGCTTGTGGCTATCCCGCCAGGCAAGCTTCTCCTCCCTCTTTTCTATATTCTTCTGTTTTCCTTTTCATTCAAATTCAAATCTCATGTTCCATTTTACCTAACAAACAAATCCATCTCGTTACAATACACCTCCTTCCTCTCATAAAAAAAAAACATTCCCAATTTTTTTTTTTTTTTCTTTTACAATGAGTAAATAATGTATCATAATGCTCAGCCGGCGCCACATATTTTGTTTTTTTTAAGGATAAATTTCAAAAATATGAAAATAAAAAAAAAACCTGTTTCTGATACATTATTCAGTCATTAATACCTTTTTTAACAATACCAATTATTTTCATACTAAAATTAATATATTTTTTTTAACACAAATTTCATATTCAATATTATAAACAAATATTTGTTTTTTTTTTTTTTTTTTAATACTTAATTCAACAATTCAAAATAATCAAATAACAATACATAATAAACATTCACCAGTTTATTAATCAATTCATTAAAATAACTTTTTTTTTTTAAACATGTATCACATCTTTCCCAATATTTAAATTTATTTCAAATTTATTTTTCATTAATAAATTTATCAGTCCATCAATTTTTTTTTTTAAAAAACTTTACCTTCATATGTAATACTTTGTTTAATTAATATTTCATACCTTCATTCATGCAATGTTTCATAATTCATTCATTCACTGATCACTTTTATATCAACTTTCACCGTATCATTCATCACCTCAAATTTTTCATACACATGAAAATATGTTTTTTTTTATTTCTTTCACAATGTATACACAATTAACCACAGCACAATAATATTCTTTATTCTTAATTACACAGGCTTGTGGCTATCCCGCCAGGCAAGCTTCTCCTCCCTCTTTTCTATATTCTTCTGTTTTCCTTTTCATTCAAATTCAAATCTCATGTTCCATTTTACCTAACAAACAAATCCATCTCGTTACAAAACCCATGTCAGTTTACTATGTCATGTATTCAGTATTATAACCGACCGGCCCGTAGTCTAGTGGTTAACACCTCTGACTCGTAAATGGAAGGTTGTGGGTTCGAATCCCGGCGGAGAACAAAAAAAATATATCATCTATTTTTTCATGTAAGCTCTTTGGTGGGTAAAAAAATCATATATCTTTACCAAAGACCGGTCACTAAAAGTCCATCCAGATCCAGCCTTACAGCAACTGGGTCTTGCTTGAGAATTGGCGCTTTCTACAGCGACAACCAAGCTCGCAGAGGGCTCTTGAGGTGTTATACACACAAAAACAGCATTCATCAAATAAATCATCCTTATATTATTATTATTATAACCTTATTGTGGGGTAAACAAGTACTTATCTGTTTGTTTTGAAAAGGGAAATATTGTTATGACGACTCAACGTATGGGAAAGTAGGCCTCGTCGGGGTCTCTATATATAAAACTAGGTCAGAGCTCGTCACGAGGAAGATGACTGGTAACAGGGCGGCGACCCCAGCCCCCCAAGTACAAAAAAAATCTACAAACTCAACACACTTAAAATGTACGCAAACTTAAAACAGTGCTTCTAGTGAGGGTTTGGGTTTTCTTAAACTTTTGGTGAAACGCTATGGTCAAGTTGTATACTTAAGGTGCAGGTCAGGCCCAGCCAGCCGCCCAACCGACTTCCCGATGACCTGATAACCTGCGCTTTCGATAACTACATTATACTTACCTACCGATAAGTGCCCTACCCCAGCGGAATCTTTAATCTTTTAAGGAATTTTCCTACCCAATAGTCGACTGAAAATACCGTTTCGAATGCTAAGGCACAAGAGAATTAACGTCTTATAAATTGTTATGTTTTCCTTGACTTATTGTAGCTTGGTATGCGGCTGACCACCCATGCTGTAAAAATGGTTCACTTTTGCCAATGTCACCCCTGTTTCAGGAAAGGACGGCAAGAGTTGCAGGGTGTGTGTCCATTTGAGATTTGGGTTTTTATGTTGTAGGTTTACATGCGACATGTGCAAGCGTGAACTTGTACGTGTCTGCTTGTGAGAATGCATATAATGTGAATCCCCAATGTAACATATCTTTGCAACTTAAATTAGATTAGATTAGATACCATTTGATTCAAAGATTACATGAAATTATCCTTAAAATCACATTCTACACAATCTGAGCCAAGAAAAAACGTAAAACACGATAATGTGAGAGTTGTTTTTAATATTTGCCAGTTGTCTTCATGCGAAAGCAGAAGCTTGTGTACATGCAATGGCATCAGCTGTTGAACCAGATGGTCAAGTGGGATTAGACGCAGGATTCGAACCAACGTTATTCGGTTCCAAATACGCTAGTCAAACATGCGCCTCTACCCTCGGCCATAACACCGACAAACTTTTTTTACCGCTTATTTTTTTCATTTTTTAGATGTGTACAAATGGATTTGTGAAAATTTTGTAAGACTTGATTTTAACTGAAATTAATGTATGAGCATGTATGTATGAGGTCGGAACATTTTTTATTTTTTTCTCAGCTACCAAAAGTCAGTATTATCTGAGACTGCTGTTTTTATCAACCAATAACAATATATTTATATGCCTTTTCCGTAGCAACCCGATCAAGTCACATAATATTGAATATTGTCTATTCCAGCTCACGTGCGAACCTTATTAATACGTGCAATAAAGCTGAATAGAGTTCAGTAAAAGTAAAATTTCAAACTTTCAAATATTTGTTTGGTAGGCTGTTCGGTTATTTTTGTAGATGGGGAAATATGGTATCACTGCAGCTGTCGACTGCCATTTGACGTTTACTGTTATGAATGTTGTGACGTTTAAAATTTTCGAAGCATGACTGCTCATATGGAAGATTCTTGCGGCTTTGACCCATTTCATTTATTTTAAATTAAAACATTAATTGTCAACTGAAGTATAAACCAACCGTTAAGGGGAGTCCTAATAGCTTCATAATCTGATAAAACCTCACCGGTTTTAATTTGTTATATTTTGTGTGTTTGATTTGAATTAAGATGCGTCGTTCGAAGGGATATCAAGATTTGGATGAGAGTGGAGAAACTCCTAGAAGCAGAGATCCGCCTCCCGTACTTGGTCCTGTCCAAGAAATAGAAATGGCTACCGTGTCAGTCGTGCCTGATGGTAAGTTCATTGATATCAGATTTTTTTTTGTTAATTCGACATCCTGCAATCGAAGTGAACCGTTTGAAAGAATTCACCTGTAAATTTAATGGTTTATTGAGTCCGCATCACACGCTCACTTCTACGTGTCTAAAAATGATGTCCTCTGTTTGTAGCATGCTACGCTACCACTAAGCTACACATATAATGTAACTTCTTGCCGCGTTTTCCCTGAAATGGTCGCATGTAGTGAGTGGAACCTATTTATTGCCGGCCTTACGCCTACCACATCAGTTGAAGTGGTGTATTCCCAGCTTCAAAGGGGGCTGGTAAAAGAGGCTAAGTAAACCTTGTTGCCATTTTTAATTTGGGTTTGAATTAAACGCTAGAACAGGATATAATATTTGACGATTTGACGATTTGCAATTGAACCTTAGTGGTCTGGCATGGAATGCAAGCATTATACCAACTGAGCTATCGATCAGACAAGATAGTAGCAGATTATAAAATGTTTGGATTATATTACCAGTTTTAACCCTTGGGGTAGGGGTGGCATGTATAGATGTCATGAACACAGAGACAGACTTGCACATATTGCGGTTAGCACCCATGCTGGCCATCAAAGTAAATCATCAAAATTAATGAAGATGTCTATGGTCTAACAGGGGCCGGCAACATTTTGAGTCGGAAGAGCCAAAAGTTATGAAAATCGAGTAAAAGTGGCTGAGAGATAGAATCGGTGCTTCAGCCGCAGGTTGCCCTGATCTAAAATAAAGACATTAAAACACACGGCTATCTTTGTGACAGTCTAACATTAAATTCAATGTTCTCTCGAAGAAGCATTCATTCTGATATCGCCTTTCCGTTATTCTTCTGATACATCTATCCTATATTATATTACAGAAACCTTCACAGTCACCCAGGCAGTGAATGCCCTGGGATTCGGCTGGTTCCAAGTGAAACTCTCTCTTTGTACGGGGCTCTGCTGGATGGCGGACTCCATGGAAATGACAATCCTCAGCATTTTGTCTCCAGCGCTACATTGTGAATGGAACATATCCAAGTAATTATTTTTCATTATTTCATCACTAGGTTCTACCAATTTTGAATGAAATTATAGCAAAAACCTGTAGGGCATTGCCTGCAAATAAGACTGCTAAAGAGATGGAAAGCTAGTTGGTGCTCTACTTCCTAAGAATTTGGATTTTAACATGGTTAGAAATCCGGCGGGGCTTAAATACAGCGGTTAGAAATGTTCCCTTACCTAATAGCATACATAAGGTGGATGTCCCAATTATTGGCAGCTTAAGGAAATTTTTAAATTGAAAAGCTCATAGAAATTCGAATTTTTATCTGATTCTGTTTTTTTTTGTATCAGGACATTGGAAATATGCTGCAGTATTTAAAAAAGAAAGAATTCAATCAAAATTATGTGAGGAAATAAGTTTTATTTAATTAATTGAACAAAAACTCCGATGTCCCTATTATTGGCAGGTGAAATTCGGATTTGTCCCAATTATTGGCATACCTTTGTCCCATTTATTGGCACCTCAGTTTTTTAATCGATACTTTAGTTACAGCTAACATTTTTCTTAAAAAGGGGGAAGTTTTTATCAGAATAAATGCAGAGAGGTTCAAGGAACAAATGTTTATTAAATTTTGGCCGAAAAATATAATATAGTTATACAAATAAATAAGAGAAGTGACAATTTTTTTAATTTTTTTTAACATATTCACAAAACATCTTATTCGATGGCATTTGCAGGTCAACATCTTCCGTGGTTTTTTTTCGCTGAAGAAGTCACTTCTGGATCATCTGCCTTTATCTCTTTAACCTCTTTCTTCAATTTTCTCCAGACGATGAGCAAATTAATATCCTCCATATTCATTTTTTTTTATAATCATTCGCTTCCAAACATTTCCTGAAACTTTGTTATTTTACTGGTCCTACTAGTTTCTAGTCTGGAAAGTAGTTTATCAAGTATATCTTCATCTCCATCTTGTTCTGGTGCATTTTTAGTGCTTGAATGATTCACGGACGGAATTTTGCTGAAGTCGATTGCATTAACGTTCCACGGAAAGAGTCCGTACTTGCGAAAACCATTCTTCAAAGTATCAGGTTTGACAGATTTCTGAATTGAGGATGCTAGGAGGGGAGCGAAGTCTTTTTTCTTCAATTCGTAGGGCATATTATTGTGTCTCCATGTGTTGGTTTCTTCCTTCCATGAATGCTTTAAGCTTGGAAAGACAGCGACATCCATCGGCTAAATGATGTGAGTGGCATTCGGATAAAATGCTACGAGTATTATACCAAGTACTTTGTCTCTTTTAAGACTAAGAAAAAAAGCTGCTTCATCAGCATTAAAAATCCGCTCTGGATCTTTTGTGTCATCGGCATCACCTGATGTGTTGTCAGGGTCTAAGATATTTGGCTTCTCCGGTCTATCGCAAACCTCTTGCTCTGTAGGTACTCATGGATTTCCGCATGCCATCTGATTAATTTCTCTTTGGTGACTGAAGCCCGTGAGTTTGTCCAATTCTGTGGGGTTGGGATGCTAATTTCCCTGACGTGACAGCAGCAATTACTTTGACCATGTCTGCGCCATCATACATTTTTCTCTTTGGATCCCATCATACATCTTAAAAAGAAAGAAATTTGAGCAATAAGTATCGTATTTGTCTAACTGAAATTGTAAAAAAATGAAGAGTATAAATGAAAATTATAGCGCCACTGAAGAACGTTTGGCAGAATGTGAGAGAAAAAAGGACTTATTAACAGTTTTTTTCTAAGTTGCTTAAAATGATCTCTCCTGATAATAAGTATGTAGTTTCCATTTTCTTATCCATTGTACTGTAACTTAAAATAAGAAACTTCAGAGGTCAAAAAAAATGAATGCCAATAATAGGGACATAACAGGTTTCAGCTTGCACCTATCATGGGCACCCCTGCCAGTAATTGGGACAAAAGAGATTTTGGTGTCCCTAATACTGGCATTTATTTTAAAAAATAGTAAAAATGAGTTTATGCCAATGACAACAAAGTTTCTATCTAGAGAAAGCCTTCACAAAACCACTGATATAATCAGAAACCATTCAAACTTAAAAGTAAAGTAGAAAAAAAACAAAATGCTCACCTTGTTCCTTATCGAAATCAGTAAGAAATCCCGCCAAATGCACCTTGCTGAGTAGGTGCTCACTTTGACTATTTTTTTTGTGTCCAAAGCTGCCACCTATACACTTGAAACTAGAAACACAGTTTGGACAACCTATGAAATATTTATTCCAAATTTTTTCTTAACTTTCCCTGCCTTTGAAGCCTTATTATAAGTTAAAAACTGAAAAAGTGCCAATAATTGGGACACTGCCAGTAATTGGGACATCCACCTTACAGCCTTTTGCTTTTGGCTGCTAAGGATCCTAGTTACCAGACCTGTGATGTTTTTAAAAGAAAATTTAAATGCCCCAACTCCACAGCGTTATATGAAATGAGATGAAAGATAAAAGATTAATATCGTGTTTGCAAATTAAGATATTGTTTTTTGTATCTGAAAGAAATTGGAATTGAATCCCAATTTCTTACGATTATGAAGACTCACTTCTTTGAAGCATTAATAAAACAAGTCCCTTAGAGCAATAAAAACCATAGAATGAAACTCAACAAATATTCAGATATAATAATATTATTTATTATTATATTATTATATCTGAATATTTGTTGAGTTTCATTCTATGGTTTTTATTGCTCTAAGGGACTTGTTTTATTAATGCTTCAAAGAAGTGAGTCTTCATAATCGTCTCAAAGTTATTTATGGATACCGAAACAAGCTCCACTGAAGACACCTGATTCCATAGAAGTATGTTTGAAAAAGATGGAAGAATGACCGGTGAATTTGAAAGAAGAGTAATGAAGGGCAGGTGTGTACTGGGTGCCACAGCTTGTATCGCCAAAAATCAAAACATATCTAAAAATGCTCGATTGGCGGTACGCAGTGGCATACTTTTACCCACCTTGATGTATGGAAGCGAGGCCTGGACGGTGAATGAAAGTGAAATTAGTAAAGTCCATACTGTTGAAATGGACTTTCTAAGAAGTATGATTGGGAAAAAACGGAGTGACAGGGTGAGGAATGATTTTGTAAGAGAAGAATGTGGTGCAAGAGAAAGTGTGAAAGTGAAGATTAAAAGAAGTTTGTTAAGATGGTTTGGGCATATGGAGAGAATGAATGAGGAAAGACTGACGAAGAAAGTATATGTTGGTAGAATAGATGGATTTCGTGGTAGAGGAAGACCGAGAAAGGTATGGATGGACCAAATATCCGAAATTGCGAATGAATGGAATATCCAGAGTCATAATAAAAGAAGAGCTTGTATGAAGAAGGTTATGACTCTGGAGGAAATGAAAGAAGTATGTAAGGATAGAAAGAAATGGCGGTTGATCTGTGATGTTGGCGGCTGGGGTTTGTTAAAGTAAAATTGGTTTTGTGATTTAGTTTTTTATGTCAATGTATATATTGTTATTTATTGATTTTAAAAATGTAATTTGTCATGTATGTTCCTTGACTTATAGGTTGTTATGCGGCTGACCACCCATACTGTAAAAAAATTGGTTCACTTTGCCAATGTCACCCCTGTTTCAGGGAAGGACGGCAAGAGTTGCAAGGCTTATGTTCATTTGAGATTGGGTTTTTATATTGTAGGTCCACATGCGGCATGTGTTAGCGCGAAATTATACATATCTGCTTGTGGGAATGCATTTAATATAAATCTTAAATGATATATATCTTTGCAGCTTAGATTAGATTAAATCAAGTCTTATTTCAACGCTTAAAATATAATTTTCAGATATCAGCAAGCTCTC
Source organism: Agapetus fuscipes (assembly GCA_951799405.1). NCBI lineage: Eukaryota > Metazoa > Arthropoda > Insecta > Trichoptera > Glossosomatidae > Agapetus > Agapetus fuscipes. Next base: position 10,881,530 of record OX637346.1, on the reverse strand, counting down.
ACTACAACAATAGTCTTTCTGGGCATGATGCTCAGTTCCACATTCTGGGGAAACCTCAGCGATAGATACGGAAGGAAAACAGTAAGTCACAACAAAAGAACAATTATTTGTGCTGTTAAAACATAATCCTAGAAGTTTTACATGTGCTTGAAAATAAAAAAATAAAATGAAATGTTGGAAAGACAATGTCTTGTCGTTAAAACTTCTTTTACATCCAGTCGATAACTCGGTTAGTAAAATGCTTGCATTCCACGCCTGACCACTAAGCTTCAATCTCACCAAGGGTGTCGAAAATTATATCCTGTTTTGGAGTTTATTTCAAACCCAAATTAAAAATTCCGACAGGACTTATTTAGCCTTCACAAGAAATGAAAACCAAACCCCTTGGAAGCTGGGCATACCCTACTTCAAGTAAAGCATTTGTCGTATAGCTGGCTTCCTTATCTGTGGTAATAAATAGGTTTCACTTGCCATATGCGAACCCTTTGGAAACAATGCGGTAAGAAGTTGCACTATATTGTCTGGTGACAAAATATTTTCAAACATTGTCTTGGGATGATTAGAGTCATCATGAAACATTTATAAGAAAGTGTTTCTTTTCTGTGAGAAACCCTTCACCCCTTTATTTTACTGCTTACAATATTATGAAGGTGGATAATATAATTTTCCTTTATTAATGTTCCAGGCTCTGAGCATGTGTGGTGTGCTGTTATTCTACTATGGATTTTTAAGTGCAATCGCCCCCAATTTCTTGTGGCTTCTATTTTTACGAGGACTTGTAGGATTTGCCATTGGCTGTGTTCCACAATCGTAAGTCACCAAATAAACAAATCCTTTAATTTATCATTATTTCACATCACTCAATACCATGCTTTTAGTATTTTGCATGCATATTTTGTGGATTTTTTTCGTAGCTACTAGATTTTCATTTGTTTTTGTTCAATTATCTCATTTGTGTTGTCATGTTTGTTTTTGTAGTGTTACGCTTTATGCAGAATTTCTCCCAACTAAACAGCGTGCCAAATGTGTTGTTTTATTAGATGTGAGTATAATTTTCATACCATTTTTGTTTCAAACCTACCAACATTATGACATTATCGTTCGCACATTTTTATATATTTTTTTGCTAAATACCCTATCCTCTGATTTGTTCATTTTGTTTTTATACTACATATATATATGTAGATACTATTGTATTCTCGGATCTATAGTGCCGCCAGTCAACAAGAGTTATATTGAAAAAAATGTGTTGGAAGTTTCTTGCGGATCGGATAAATACTTAAACAGAATAAGGTGCCACAAATACCTCGTACTTTACTATCAAACCTTTTTGAGGGAGTATTATCGCATAGCATATTGAATTGGAAACACTACATTTGTGACTTGTAGCACCCTAAATCAGGGGATAAAATATATTTGCAAAAGATGAAAGTTTTATTGTGTAAAATTGATTGAAATATTATGATGACTTATTTTTAAATATTTTTCTGTAAGGCCTTAGAATCACAGTTTTTCTTGTGTAGCCAACATGCAAGTTTTTTTTTCTGTAATAATACAAAACTTAATAGCTAATCTTGATAGTTACTTTGTTATGCATTTTTTCAACAACTGATTTTAAATCTTTCAGTGTTTCTGGGCTTTGGGAGCCTGTATGGAAGTGGCTCTGGCACTAGTTGTAATGCCCACTCTGGGTATCCATTGGCTACTTGCCCTCTCCACTGCGCCTCTGATTCTATTTGCAATGATTTGTCCAGTAAGTCTTATATGTAAACAGACTTTTAGTTCATATAATAATTTTATGAAACTAAACACTCAGATACCTAATATTTATCGTTTTCAGTGGCTTCCAGAATCTGCAAGGTTTCATGTGGCGTGTGGACAACCTGATAAAGCTCTTGCAACCCTTGAACAGGTAACTAACTTCATCATGGGTGATCCCCTGATAGGTCAGGGGAGAATAACGCCTGTCATTTTTTTGTCAGAGCAGGATGGATTATAAGTAGTAATTAAGTTTACAAAAAATGTTGTGCAACTGGGAGATGGGAGGGAGGGGGACGTTTTTACCTCCCCCCTCTTTCATTTGAAGAAGTTTTTGCCATAATTATCCAGGGCTGGAAGTCACATCACCACAGTAATTCTTACCTACCGAATATCGGTAATATTTGTATGAAGACCTGTCAATCCAAGATGGCCGTAAATGGGCAGCTGATTACTTGTTCATACAAATATTACCAGTATTCGGTAGGTAAGAATTACCGTGGTGATGAGACTTCCAGCGGCATCTTAATTTTTACAGATAATGCTATAAAACTTTTTCATGTTATTTCAGGTGGCAAAAGATAATGGTCGTCCCATGTTGACTGGCAGATTGGTTTGTGATGATTCTGGTAGTATGGGTCAAAGAGGACGACTGGCTCCCTTACTTTCACCTCCATTGCGGAATACATCTTTGCTTTTGTGGTTTATTTGGTAAGAAATAAATTCAAAAGGGTTGTATATTTCATCGCAATGGAACAAATTTTGATTTATGTTTCTGTATGTTTTTAGGATGACTTGTGCATTTTGTTATTACGGGCTTGTCTTGATGACCACAGAATTATTTGAAAGCACAATAGATCATGACGGAGCATGTGCCGCTGACTGTAGACCACTGCAGACCACAGATTACATGGATCTTCTTTGGACAACTCTTGCTGAGTTTCCTGGTAAAACTTATTTTCAAAAAAGTCTAATCTAATCTAAAAGAGAAGAGTATGTGGACTTGTGATGTATATCATGCTCCTAAATCTCAATCCATATGGGACTCCTCAGGCTGAGATGGGCTGGGCAGGCATGTACAAAGAATTTTGTACGCACATTTCTCTAAAATAATGATGAAAGGACACCCGGATGCAGGAAAAAAGTTGGAGGAGTGAGAGGGGATGCAGTTTCTCCAGGTGACAGAGGGAAAGTCAGCCACTGATGACAGGAGCTGGAAGTGAATGTTACATGAGGCCAAGGCTCGTTATGGGCTGTAGCACCATCAGAAGTAGTCTATAATCTATCCACAAGTGATTGCCATCATCATCTTCTATAGCGCCTTGTTGTGTCATTTGTCTCCGTCTGCCCAAGTGATTGTACAAACCGCTATTATTCTGGCTTGCAAACATTTAGACAAAAATAACATGTCCGTTGTATCTACACAATATATTGTTAAAAATTCAATTATATGATTAACATTTCAAACACAAACTAAAATAAAGGCTCTGTTTTTTTCTTTTTTCTCAATGATAGAGATTGCCACTCTCCTCGTATTTAACCTTTCAGTTATGTTAATATTATGTATCTTTTTCCAGGAATATTTGCCACCATTTTTGTGATTGAAAGATATGGCAGAAAGAAAACAATGGCCTTCCAGTTCATTATATTTGCAATGTGCATTTCTTTCCTTATTGTTTCTACCCATAAGTAAGTAAAACTATTGGATTCAGTCCATTGCAAGTCTTTTATATCAGAGAAGAACTGCCCGTTTGTTTATGTTTGATTTCATATTTTAGCCGGACATTTTTGACCTGCATCCTGTTTCTCGCTCGAGGTATCATTGCTGGCTTGTTCCAGGCAGCTTATGTCTACACACCAGAGGTTAGTAACCATAATCAAGATCATATAATTTATTTAAGCTCAACTGATTTATTTTTTGACATGTGTTGTTTTCACCACTACAGATATACACGGCTTAAACTGAATTTAGATGATAGCTAAAGGAGGGTACTGCTATCTCTTTAGGGCTTTCAAACTGATAAAATTAATTGGTTTTATTTTATTATTCTATGACAAAATACTGCTAGAATTCTAACAATTCAGCCAACTTCACATTGAGCTATCAAAAGTGACGTTTTACAAGACAGTGGGTTTAGTTCTAATTTTAAGCCGAGTCAATCCGTAGGTATTGTCAAATCAGGAAAGACTCGACTTATTAATTTTGGTTGGTACAAAAATCTCAAATCTATTGTTTTTTAAATCTCAATGCCTCACTTTTGAATCATAATGTCTATCTTGGGAATGGCATTCATGACATATTACACTACCAGCAAATTAAATTATCATAATTAAATAATAAGTTTCATTAAAAGAAAATGTCTAGATTTATGTCAACAACTTTTTTCAGCTTAGTACAATGTAAACTTATTTACTAGTGGATCTTTTACTCTTGCAGGTGTATCCCACTCCACTGAGAGCAACTGCAGTGGGTGCTTGCAGTGCGGTGGCCAGACTCGGTGCCATGATAACTCCTTATGTCGCTCAGGTTATTGTTTATCTAATACTTGTGATAAATTTCATAATCCAAACATATCAATTCACGTGGATTCAATTAAATAAATCTGAATTCACAAGCAGATTATTCCCTAGAAACTTCTAAAATTAAAGTGCCTTATCTGTTTCAATCAAAAATACTAAATGCAAAAATTATTATCATTACCCCAAGAGCAAAACATTGCGTAAACTCCCCTCGATCAAAAAAATGGATGGAAACTAAATCACTCACTAAGGGTGCTGTTGTATCTTACATATCCTTTTGTATTTACGCAATCGAGAAGAATTTCCGTAATGCTTTATACTCGGGGTACTTATCTTTCCAGTTACTTTTTTTAAGGCTTTCAGTGATATTCTCTCTAAAAAAAATATCAATAGAATCTGGAGTCCTTTTTGTTATGGGCAATTATAAGAATAATTTTGTGATTTTATAGGTATTATTAAAATCTTCGGTGGGGCTGGCGACTGAGGTGTATGCCATTTCTGCACTCTTGGCTGCTGTCGCCTGTTTGGCTTTACCAATCGAAACTAAAGGACAAGAAATGAAGGATACCATGACGGAGGCACAAAACAGTACTTAGATAACCTCATATAAATTGTCTTCAAAATACTGATGTACATAGATTGTACTGAAAATAGGTGACAGTTGAGCAAAGGGGCTTTGATATTTGGGGCTACTAATGAAATGGCCAACACAGCTAATTTCATGACGGACTATCAAAAATGAGTTAAACAAGATGGCGCCAGTAGTTCTACCTTCATTCATTACAATTCGTATGCATCAGTTTCTCCTCAAAAATAAAATGGCTTTTACTAAATATATACATAACTTTTGTGATGGCTGGTTACTTGTGCAGTATTATAATATTTTCTATTTACAATGATTTATTTTATATAACGTTAATCTAATTTTAAGTATTTATTTGCTTATCCATAAGTAGGATACATTATTTTACCTTTTGTACTGTAATAAGTATTATTTTAAAATATTAGTTTGATCACGAATGGTATAGCATTGCACACTGCTATAATGTCAAATCAATTTAAAATGTACCAATTATACTAATCTAATCTAATCTAATCTAAGCTGCAAGGATATATACCATTTAAGATTTACATCAAATGCATTCCCACAAGCAGACATGTATAATTTCGCGCTAACACATGCCGCATGTGGACCTACATTATAAGAACCCATCTCAAATGAACATAAGCCCTGCAACTCTTGCCGTCCTTCCCTGAGACAGGGGTGACATTGGCAAAGTGAACCATTTTTTTTTCACAGTATGGGTGGTCAGCCGCATACCAACCTATAAGTCAAGGAACTATACCAATTATACGATTGCATTTATAGAAGTATTAGTTAATATGGAATAAACTAAAGATCAGCTATGATATTTTTTTCTCACAGTATATTAAGATTAATATCTGAAGCATTTAATACACATTTTAACCCTCCCTTGGTCCCACCTGTGTAAAAAAACACACCTAGAGTTTTTCTCGGAACTTTCCAATTCAAAGCCGAATCAATTATGTTTTAAAATGTAATAAAATGTTATGTTTTCAAGAGTGTGAAAGGACGTCTCCCAGAAAGTAAAAGGATAGGAGTAACAGAAACATGATTGTGTGTTTTCTGGCACATTACGTCAGAACAAAGGCACCAAAAGGGGACAACCCGCAGATGGTTAAATCTTTTGAACATAAATATTTTTAAAAACTCAGTCAATATCCTTAGGATTAATCCAAAAAGCGATCTCATCACAAAACCTCTTTTTTCATTTATGCTTGTAGTAAAATAAGTATGTGTAACATGTCTCCTACTGTATTATTTTTTATTTATTGACTACATTATAATAGGCAAACTACTTCTTCTAAGTACTCCTAATTGAATTAAATTATTACAAATATAAGCTTAATACTAAACTATGAAAATAATTATTTTTCGATGGCACTACAGCCCAAATAAAAGCATGGCCTCTTTAACTTCTACCTCCTTCCTCTGCCAAGGATATCTAGTTTTCAATTTGTAGAATCTGAGCTGCTTCCACACTTCATCCCTCCATCTCAGTCGGGGCCTTCTCATTATTTTTCTCCTCCTTGGCTGGTCATCTTTATTATAAAAATTTGTGCAATAAAAAGTGTTTGTACTAACAGGATCTAAATCTAAATCTAAGCTGCAAAGATATGTATCATTTGAGATTCATATTAAATGCATTCCCACAAGCAGACATGCATAATTTCGCGCTTACACATGCCGCATGTGGACCTACAAAATAAAAAACCCAATCTCAAATGAACATAAGCCCTGCAACTCTTGCCGACCTTCCCTGAAGCAGGGGTGACATTGGCAAAGTGAACCATTTTTTACAGTATGGGTGGTCAGCCGCATACCAACCTATCAGTCAAGGAATACAAGCAATCAATACATTCAAATATATATCATCATAGACACAAACCTGTGTATGCATGAATTAAACTTAAAAAAAAAAAAAAATTATCCATCTACTCTTTCTGCTATTACCTCATAGATAATTTTTAACTTTATTTGTAATGCTTGTAACATTTTAAACAATCTGTTCTATTTAATTGGTTAAATTTTATTCAAATGATAAGATATGGATTCTGCGCAAATGACAAAAAATGTAATGTCACTCGTCTGGGTTGCTACAGAGAGTGCCTACTAATATTCTGTGACTGGTTACTTAAGACTCTAGTCATCTAGACTTGTGACATCTGCCCACTGAGAGAAAAACAGAAATTTGTAACTGCGTTTCAACTCCATTGTTATAATGTTGTGAACTAGAAAATTGCGGTGATTGAACCAAAAATATACAACTAGGTAATAAATAAAGATGATAATATAGAAATTAATTTTATAGTAATGCTTGCATGCATGTTTATTTACAACTTCTACTTTTTGATAATAAATTTACTTTTACTTAACGTTGAATTTATATTTTATTTACAATCCCTCCAACCCATAATCTATAATCTAAGTTGCAAGGATATATTCATTTAAAGCTCTCAGATGTATGCCCACAAACAAACACGTGTAGTTCGCGCTTACAAATGCTGAATGTGTACTTACAAATAAAATCCAAACCTCAAATGAACATAAGCCCTACAACTTTTGCGGACCTTCCCTGACACAGGGGTGACATTGGCAAAGTGAACCATTTGTTACAGTATGGGTGGTCAGCCTCATACCAACCTATAAGTCAAGGAATACAAATAATAAATAACATTTAAGTATAAAAAGAACAAAACCTTCAAAAGAAATCTATACAAAAAATTGTAAAAAATTTCCTATGCAAAAAATGTACCTAGCGAATTTATAAACCAACATTGCAGATAACCCATCATTTACAGAAAAATAAATATACAAGCTAGAACATAGGTTGGTATGCGGCTGACCACCCATGCTGTAAAATGGTTCACTTTGCCAATGTCACCCCTGTCTCAGGGAAGGACGGCAAGAGTTGCAGGGTGTAAGTCCATTTGAGATTTGGTTTTTATGTTGTAGGTTCACATGAGGCATGTGCAAGCGCGAACTTGTAAGTATGTGTCTGGTTGTGAGAATGCATGTAATGTGAATCTCCAATGTAACATATCTTTGCAACTTAGATTAGATTAGAACATAGCCATGAACATAAGCCGTGGTCCAATTTTACCAGACGCCAGCCATGGTCCATCTTTAGCCGTGGAATGTCAGCCATGGTTCAACTTTACCAGACACCAGCTTTACCGAAAGCTGTGAAATTTAATTCCTGAGAAAGTAAAAGGAAAGAATACTCCAATTCAATAACATTATTTTCTTCTCTCTGTGGCTACCATGAAGAAACGAGTAAGGCCGATTTAGATCATTTTTACTTTCGTCTAAAATTTAATAATAATATTAGGATGATTTATTTGGTGAGCGCTGTTTTTGTGTGTATCACACCTCAAGAGCCCTCTGCGAGCTTGGTCGTCGCTGTAGAAAGCGCCAATTCTCAAGCAAGACCCAGTTGTTGTAAGGTTGGATGGACCTTTCAGTGACCGGTCTTTGGTAAAGGTTTATGAATTTTTCAACTCAGCGAAGAGCACATTCGAAATATAAATGGTATATTTTTGTGCTCCGCTGGGATCCGAATCCACAACCTTCCATTTACGAGTCCGAAGTGTTGCCACTACGGACTACGGACCGGTCCAAGCCAAGTCTCACTTATAAACAAAAATATAAGGGACAAATACTTTCACTATAATCTATGTATCTATAATCTAAGCTATAAAGATATGTTAACATTTAAGGCACATATTAAATGCATGCCCGCAGACAGGCACATGCAGGTTCGCGCCTAAATATTCTGCATGTGTGCATACAAATAAAAAAAACTCACATGAACAGAAACCTTGCAATTCCTGCCGCATATCTCTGAAACGGGGTGGCATTGGCAAAAGTGAACCAAATTTTCAAAATGTCAGCACATTGACTTTTTTTATTTGCATTTCAGATTCATATTTATTTTTCACAAGTTGACACATGTAAGTTTGCTCTTACACATGCTGCATGCTTTCTTGCAAAATAACTCAAACCTTAAAAATACATACACCCTGCAATGCCTGCTGAAAGAGGGTAATATTGGCCAAAGTGATCAATTGAATACAGCGTGAGAGGGAGGTCAGCCTTATATCATAAATCTACGTATACATACATCTATAATATAAGATGAAAAGATAGGATTCATATTAAATGCAGCCCACAAACAGACATGTGTAAGTTCGCACTTATAAATGCTGCATGTGTACTTGTAAATTAAAATCCAAACCTCAAATGAACACAAACCCTGCAACATAATTATGCCGACCTTCCCTGAAACAGGGGTGACATTGGAAAAGTGAACCATTTTTTACAGAATGGGTGGTCAGCCTCATACCAACCTATAAGTCAAGGAAATAAATCATTATTAAAATTCAATTGTTTTTGACAATGCGTGTAGTACTTAACATAATACTCTATGTACTTAACTATGAAAAACCAAATAAATAAATAAGAATTCATATCACTTAGGAAAAAAAATAAAACACAGGTACAGCTTTGCACAAATTTATTGTAAAGTTCAAATTTAAAATATGTGTATTATATAGAAAGACTAAAAATTATTACATATATAAGATTCTTACAATCTTTTAGCACACTCACAAAAACATTCTTCAAATTGCACACACAACATATTCAAAACCCACAATTTTCAATCCAAATTATCATCAGCTTCACAATGCTAGTTGCACTTACACATACAAATACAATATTTGTACACAATACTTTCACAATCATGATTTAATTTTATGATACAATAAATATCTTAAAATGGTGGATATTGATCTGCAGGGTCTTGACCGTGGTCCATTGCTTTATCCTATTGCATATGTTTTAGTAATAAAGATCTAAAGAAGTTACATGCAAATTTGTAACGAAACATAAGAAAGGCAAAGTGATAACCACGGTCAAGACCGGGAAGAACAATATCCAGCATCTGAGGCCGGCCGTGAAAGCCTTAAATTTTTTTAAGTTTGTTACTTTTAGGACCGGTATTTTCATGGTTAGCTTATATGTGATTTCAAGCTGATAGAAAAAACTACCCACACGATTGACAGAAGTGTGTCCTTTTCGTTCAGTAAAAAGTCGCTATGCTAACGTTGAAAATACTGGGCCTTAGTCATTACTTCATTTGCCATTAATTTAAGATTCTAAAGCAAAGTTAACTTACATTACCAACAGTATGGAGGTTTCTTTTAATATAACTAAAGCAGTCCATCCTAATTAAAGGTGACTTTTTGCCAGATTTCGGTGGTATCAGCATAGGATTTTTCATCTTACAAAAACATAATTTTTTATACCTCAAAAGTCATGTACAAAGAATAATAAATTACAGCAATAATGGTTAGAGCAAATACGCATTCAAAAAGTTTTTGAAAGATGAATAGGGAAAGTTTGAAAACAGCCAACATAACATTTTTCCTCAAATTAATTGGATTGGCAACGTGATACTGTTCTTAAGCATGCTATTTTTTTATTATCCAAACAAGTTAAGGTCAAACAAACATTGCTTTGCATTTAGTAGGTCCTGTTTTTTTAATTGCATAAGTTGCTCTTCTCAGTTTCATACATTTTTTTTATTTTAATTTTATAAAAAGCCAGTGTTTAGCCTCTAGAAAGGAATGCAGCATTGTGAATATGTCTCTTCAAAGATATAGACGCCTAGGAAAAATGTGCAAGATGAGAGAGGTAACAGTAAACTTAAGTTGTATGTGTAAAAATTCCCTTAACCGGTTTTGAATTAAGAGTTTACAAAGTGCAACCTAAATAATTAAGAAATAAAGTGGTAGAATAATATACTTTCTTCCATTCCAATTACATAGGTATAATTCTGTCAGTAAATTACCATACATAATACAAAAGCCTTACATGATCACAAGAGAACTTCTGATTTTGTTAGGTCAAAGTTTCACTTTTAGAAAAATGGTTAAACATGATGGCAAAATAAAACAAATTTGGCAATTCTTGCCCAACTTTCATGGGACAAATGCCATGACACAAAACTATGTGAGGTTAAAATTTTACATTACTAGTAACAGTGCCTCATAAAAAATAAAAATTACCAAAAGAGATTGAATTTTCCTGGCCTGCTTGTTTAGGAACTAAATATGTAAAATACTTTTGAACACAATAATTAGAAAATATTAACACCATCACTGGTTGCATGTGATAAAAATGATTTGGACATGTTTGGAGCGTAATAATAAAATTCTATATACTTACTTATTTATTGTGATTATTTTGTAATCTTTATTATTTCAATCCACAAAAGCCTTGACTTTTTGAAACACAAGTTGTATTATCTATTTTCACACATGAAAAATCATTACTTATTTATTCTACAATAATTAAGTTCATTAAACAGAAGAATTACTCAGTCAAAAAATGCAAAATAACATTAGGAGAATAGGTGTAAGTAAAATCATTAAACAAAAATTAAGATAAAGTGTAATACTCGTATCAGTACACATTAAAAGTATTTACATGGTATGATTTATATAATATTAGCATCTACAAAGGTTGGCAATGTTAGCATGGGCGTACCCAGGATCAGATCTAGGGGGGGGGCAAGATTATTACCAAAATGTACCATCGAGGGGGGGGGGGGGGGGAGTAGGCACGCAATTTTGAAAAGTTACCTCCCTAAAAAATAGACACATTTTAGGTGCCTCCCCTGGCCATAGCCCATGCTCTAGGGGGGGGTAAGGCATGATCGAATAATGATGATTTTAGTAATTGCAATACAATTTATTAACAAATAATTTATTAATAGATCCATTTTTCTCTTCCAGGCTTCCTGGTTACGCCCATGAATGTTGGCATGATTTACTATAGACCAAAAAACCGACAACTGTTAATTTTTTTTTTTTTTTACAAGTAATGCCACATTATACCAACAATAACCCTTTAAAATAGACAATGCGTGCAAGGTACAAACTAAATGATAATTTTAAGTTTTTACCTTACCACCAAAGTACCACCTAGGTAGATAAAGTATAAAGCTTTGTACCAGATTTCTGGTACTAAAAACTGACGTATTGAATATTCAAAATTTACAACAAGGAAGTTATGGAATGTAAACTAAAAAAAACATGGAAAGTCATTTTTAGTATTTTTAAATCTAAAAAAATATTTGAAAGCACTTTTTAAAGAAATGGTACACAGAATTAGAAATTAGATTTTTTCCTAGGTAAGTAAACGTCATAGGTCCTGTGACTAGGGCCTTAGCAACCAATAACAAAATATCAGTGTTCCTTTTCCCTAGCAGACTAATTAGTATTTGATTTATCCGTTCAACAGGGAGATTTAAAATAATAAATATATTGTTTACTAAACATTGCTCCGAGTATTAAACATTCTCAAAGCTCACCCTATAATCTATAATGGATAATCTAAGTTGCAAGGATATATTCATTTAAAGCTCTCAGATGTATGCCCACAAACCAACACGTGTAGTTCGCGCTTACAAATGCTGAATGTGTACTTACAAATAAAATCCAAACCTCAAATGAACATAAGCCCCAAAACTTTTGCCGACCTTCCGTGAAACAGGGGTGACATTGGCAAAGTGAACCATTTTTTACAGTATGGGTGGTCAGCCTCATACCAACCTATAAGTCAAGGAATATACAATAACCCTGATTGCGTAAATGAAAAATATATTAAATAAATGGTGGCACTTTTACAGGGCAATTTTGTTTTCATATTTTTTTTAATTTACGCAAACAAGGCGAAAGTTACGCAATGTTTTACACTAGGGGCACACGCCTGGTATTTTGTAGAGCTTATGTTGAAAATCACATGTTAGTTTCAGTTTTCTTTTAGTGAAGTGGAGCAGTAGGTACTGACAGCTGTTGGATTTTCTAAGGAATACATTCCTGTCATCTCATTGGCTGATATTCCCCACAGCTTTTGAGGAAGCGACAAATGACAACAGATGAAGGAGTCAATTCAGATATTAGATGAATCTTGTGACACAAGAATACCATACTGAGTGCATTACTTATGCTATTTGAAATGAATGAATCCAACTATAGCTTCACAAATATACAACACTAGTGAGCAGGAATGAAAATTATTTTTATTTAATTGAAGAGAATATATATACTTACTGTTAATTAGTGTTTGTTTCAAGAAACTTGGCAGGGTCAGTTTTTCAATTCAATAAATCTGAACTAAATTGTATCAATATTAAAGCAAAATAACTTTTCTTATAAAATATAAGGCTGCCATTTACAAAATTATAATACATGAATGTATACATTATCACAAGAAACAAAACAGTTAATACTGACTAACAGAATAATTTGTACTAAAATGGTGATGCTTACAATATTGTGCACCTAATGAGAAATACAAATTATCTTTAATCATCTAATTCAATAACGACTGTTTCACAAACTTTATTTATTTTACTATCCTCAGCCATTAGCCGTCTTAATAAATCACAATTAGGGATGTGCAAGTCTTTGGCATCTTCCAATAAAGACTTGATCTTGTCAGCTCGTCCAAGCAGTGATGCAAACGGCTTCAGTACACTTTTGGCATCAGTAGCCCACTTATCATAACTTTTCACTCGAAGTTTTAGAGCATCCAATAAACTATGAAGTTCTGTCAAATTGTATCTATAATGTAACACAAAGTTTTCCACAGAACACTCGCAGCCTTCTTCTGTATGGTCTAGGCAGACCATGTTGTTGCACTTAGTACAAAGTAATGCCGATGAAAAACAAGTTGTCTTGCAAAACTCACACAGCCGAGCATCATCCTGCTGAAGTTCAAACTTGAAGCGAGTGCTTCGTGTAACTCCTCTATTCTTGAGCAAGCCTCTATTACTTGCTTCTTGTTCCACCATGAGAACTAACTCTTTATATGTCGGGAACGCCATACACATATCCAGTTTGTCTCCTTCCAAAGCCATGCGACAAATCAACTCTTCATGAGAAAACACACAAAATCTTTTCAAATTCTTGTAATGTTTAATACAGTCTCGTCCAATTGGTAACCAATCATATGGAGCAAAATTAACAGCTTCTGCAAAGTTGTATCCTTGGTTGAAGCCCGTGTGATAGGACCTGGGAAAGGTCACTACAAATTCTCCTGCTTTCTGGTCAGTCCGGTAAATGGGCACACCCGCATCCATCAAAATGTTAGGATTTAATATTGTCACAAGTTGATGCAATAGATCAGGCTGTGATTGGAAGAGTTCGGGAGTGGCAGCCTTCATAGTCTTTTCCAACAACTCAGCCCCACTACCCGGAACTCCATACCAAGTTTTCACTTCACCCCAATGTAAAAAGTTGATAGAATAGCTCCAGTGATCCTCATTGTGCCAACAGAAGGCTGAGAAACACATTCCGACATACATCCAGGGAACAGTCATTCCAGATATGTCTGTATTAATGTATCTCAATACAGAGCCATCTAATATGGGCAGGTTATTCAAATTCCACCCAGAGTCTACATATTCTTGATCGGATGCAGATATATTCATGGATGACTTGGTAGGAAACCCTGATCCATGATCCATAGAATGTAAATCAGCCCCATATTCAACAGTAACATCCTCCTCGGTAGAAGTCACTATTCTCCAGAATTCCCTTTCCACAGAGGCTGATGATACATCATGCCCCGGCATGTTGAAGTAATCGGACTTGAATCTATCTGCCATCTCCCCAAACTGCTGGAGAGTATATTCTCTTTCAGCTTGGGCAAATCCAAAAGCTTCCACAGGTTTCTGTATTTCTTCAGCAATGCATGCTAAACAGCACCAATCACCATCAGGAATCTGAGAAAGCGGAGGAGTCAAACAGAAAGTGTGATAAGTTTCAGAGCAGCCATTGCACACTAGAAGATCCTCATCATTGGTGTCTAGTTTGCATGTTACACAGCGATAATATGCAAGAGGATCTGGCTTGTGCTTCTTCCGACAATTGCCAATATTTTCCTCCCCATCTGTAACACATCCTGGCATCTTGGGTCCAGCTCCATAGCACTGTAAGCGTCTCAGTTCTCTGTTGCATTTTTCGTCATACTCAGGATCAAGCTTAAAATCTGAACCTGTTTTCGTAGTTTTATACTTAGTTTTGGAAATTACTTTTGGCTCATATAAATCAGCATCGATTTCAATAATTTCTAACTTATAATCTCCTAATTTAACTTCATTTTTCAGTTCCTCTTCAGACTTCACGATAGTTGGCTTTTCAGGTCTCTTAGCAAACTTTATCTTTCCAGCATCAAATTCGAAGTAGGGTAATAAAATACGTTCATACATTGATTTTATCGCTTCTATGGACTGGGCGTTATTATAACCCATCATTGAAGCAACTTTTCTCCATCTTCTGTCCTGCGTGCATTTCTCAGGCCCACCTTCGAGTTTCACAATGTGGAACAAACTGAACAAATCTACATTTCTCTCTTCTAGAATAGGAACTTTGAGCGGTCGTCCTTGAAGATGCCAAAATTTTGTGATTTTATCCAGGAAGTTTAACTTGACTCTCGTAACTCCCTCGAGTTCATTCAGTTTTTGAATTCTTGGAACAAATTTAAGCTTTTCTATATCCAGAGAAAAGGGAGGCTGCCACCTGGCTGGTGGTCTAATTTTGCAGATCCCAGTTTTTTCTGCGACAGATCGGATTTTATTTATGTATCCAATGGGATCGGAAAACTCTTCAATAGTGGGCTCAAACACTGGAGCTTCTGGTGGTGACACAAAGTCGAATTCATTTCGACAAGCGTAAATACTTCGTTTCACTGTTTCCCATTCCATCTTGAAATTTGTATATTAACACTACTTAGTACACTCGCGTCACTTAAATCTTAGAAAACATGATGAAACGCCATCGAAAATTCACAGCTGATCCGAATTTACTGACCATTGACGGCGACCGCCTCCGAAACAGCCGCATTGAATGTAAACAATTGGTGGTTGAATACAAATAAAAATGTACCAATATTCTTTGATCGTAGTGAGATCACAAAATATTCCACTTAACACTTTGTTCCTAGGCTCTCCATTATATATTTTTATTAACTGCGGAAACTGTGAGTATGCCGCGATGTATCATCACGTGGGCGGATGTACAAAAACCGTATTTAGCACCGCATATGGACTATGGAAAACTCCGGATGAACTCAAATTAAGTTCTGGCCCTTATCAGCCCTAATCATGTCATATTTCGGTCAGTAGCCCTTGTAAATCACTGACATAGAAAGGTGATAACATAACGAAAAGTAAAGTTTTTCAATTAAAATTATTTTATTGGATGGTTTGCAACTACTGGCACACACTTTCTACCAACAAAACCAAACAAAGGGACTACGTGATTTCCTCTCCTAGAAAAATGGCAGGACGCAGTGAAGTGAAGTAGGGATGGACCGTCGTTAAAATGTTAAGAGTTTTTTTTTTGTTTTGTAGGTAAGAATGTTAAAATTATTATCTAAGTCAACGTAAATAAAAAAATGTAGTAAAATTAAAAACAACAAACCATTTTAATGCTACACTGGAATACTTAAAAATATTTATTATCAACTGAAATAGTAAACTGCGCTTAATGTAAAAAGTCAAAATAAAAAACAAATACAACATCATTTAATAATGATAAAATTACATTAACAATAGAAAAAAATAGATTTTAAGTAATGCAACTACTGCAAATAGTATAATGTGTTAAATAAATAGTTCATTGTAAAATAACAGCTGCAGCATTAAATTTTATGTTGTGGTCAATAATCGGATTTATTATAAGCAAAAAAAGTTGAAAACATTGTTTCGATAGTCATCACATATTTTAATCGTTAGTTGACAGAAAAATTTGGTTTGCTGGTTTTTGAAATTGTATAACTATGTTGTTTATCCCATATATTACATGTATAACTGTTTGTTTGTCTAATAATAAAAAAAAATATATTCATTACTAATCAACTTTATAAAAAATATTTTTGATGAAGCAAGATATTTTTTGTATTCGCATTACCTAGTGTGGTTAGGGTTTGGTCGTGTTGCCCATTATTCATTAATATTTACAAAATGGCGCTCGCTGTCAGTCAGTGTCATCGATTATTATGTGATCTTTATGTTACAAAATTAAATTTTATAAGACATGGCCATCGAGTCAGAGGAAAGGCTCCAGCCATTGCGAAGACGCTTCAGCAGCGCTTGGATGGATTGAATGTTAAAGATGAAGTATACGATGCCCGCGTGAACATAGGTCTTCCGGTTTCGAGGTTAGAAAGTTACTGAAAAACATAATTTGTTGTATTACAACTCATTTTTCTATTACTACGCCTTGGTTTCATTTAACATAGTACCTACTTAGAATTACCACCGCCTTATTTATTATTACAGAGCGTCCAGGTCGGTCCAAACGGCTCAGCGCTTAAGTCATGTCAAGAATCAAAGAAAGGATGTCAATTTGGAAAAGCTTTCTCGTAACCGTGAGCTGCTCATCGACCTAGACAAAGTACACAACGATTGGCTAAAAAACAATGGACCACATCATATCAAGAAAGTCGCAGAGCATTATGGCATTTATGAGCATCTTTACCATGAAGGATTTTTCATTCCTCGCGTATCATTGAATGTTTTATTTCATGTTGCACCGCGAAATGCTGCCCTTCCAGTGTATTACGGTAATACCATTAAGCCGTGCGAAGCCAAGGATGCCCCAGAAGTATCCTTTACTACAGATGAAGAAGATAGCTTGTGGACTCTAATGCTTACCAATTTAGACGGACATCTTACACAACCAGGGAAGGAATACATTCATTGGTGCATTTCTAACATCAAGGGTGATAAAATAGAAACTGGAGAAACTTTGGTGAATTACTTACAGCCTATTCCACCCAAAGGAACAGGCTTTCACAGATATGTCTTCGTTTTGTACAAGCAAAATAAACCCATCAATTACTCCATCGACAAAGGTAAATGTAAATAATATTCAAGTTACTTAGAAAAGCAATATTCTAAAGTGTCTTAAATATTTTCATTTATATTTTACAGTTGAATCCTGTACCAATTTAGAAGATCGAACATTCAAAACAAGAGATTGGTATCAAAAATATCAAGATGACATCACACCGGCTGGAATTGCTTTCTTTCAATCCGATTGGGATGAAACACTCAGAGAATTCTACCACCAGTCGTTGAACATAAAAGAACCAGGTAATTTTATTTGTCTAAATTTATTTAAGTCTCTTTAATTATAACACATGCCTGAAAAAAATATTGTCTCTTCTAGGTTTTGAGTACGACTTCACAGCGCCTTACATTAAACCTCAAGAATGGTTCCCATTGCGAGAACCTTTTAATCTCTACATGGACAAGTACAGAGATCCTAAACAGATAGCCAAAGAATATCTGTTGCTGAAGTTGAAAAATGAACATCCATTCAAGAAACCAGCAGTTCCTCTCAAGTTTCCCAATGCACATCCGTTCCCCAAGAATATGCCATCGTGGTTGAAACTTCATGAGAAGAAGATAAGGTTAGGCTGGGGTAGAATAAACGATGTGTAAATCCTCAATTCCTGTTCTTTACTTGTAGATTTATCTATTTTAGAGTTTTCAATTTTAATAAATAGCAAGATAATAATTAAACCTATCGCACGCTTAATAATAAAGAGCAATAACTCAAAATATAAGAATGTTGGGAAATCACGTTTGAAGTTCAGACAACCAGTACAACTTGTATGGGATGAAAAAGGCGACCAATGTTTTATCTCGGTCATATCGTCCAAATTGAACGGCTGTCGCAGTCTACCTATTCTTCTCGCATTGTTCTTGCGTTTTATTACAAAATCTCTTTATTATTAAACGTGCGCTATGAGTGATGAAACTAAAGCAATTTTATTTTATTAGTTGGTAGAATTAAAAGGCAATTTAACTCTTCCGATATTAGATGAACGATTATGGGAGAACTTATATCATTCTCGACGCTTCGTGGGCGACGTAACCAACGTCTTCAGGAGACACCCTCTGCACGGCAGCTTCATGTCTTAAATCCGAAAAGTTAAATTACCTAATTGTTAAGTGAACATATTTGTTAATAATATGTCAAATGACCATAATTCCAGCTTAAACCTAAGAATGAAAAGGCATTCTTTGTAAAAAAAATGTTGTATTCGAGAAAAACAGTAATGCACAAAAGGTATGTATGCAGTATATCTTAACTCATTATGTGAATCTATATAAATAATTCGTTGAGATAAAGTTTTCTATTTAAAAAAAAAAAACAAAAAATAGTCTTTATCACTTGCTAGCAACTTCCTAACATTTCATGTCTTATCTGTGGTGCCAAAATAAACATAATAAAAACATACATTGATGAAATAATATCAAGAATGTATTTTAAAACAATATAAAAACCATTAAAAGAATAGTACCTTTCGCTCACACACTACTTTTATGATAATAGTCATTTAACAACCACCTAACAAGAAAGTGAATACAACATGGCATGGAGAGAAATCACTTAACCTATTATCATTTCAAGAAAAGAGTAAACAATATAATATACTTATGTGAACTGTAATTAGAATGACCAGTTGTATATTTTAAGATAAATGCAGTCTTCATATAAATGTACTCATTGTGTAGCTGGATTAGTCGAGTCCGACATCATCAGATGGGGCACCTTGTCCAAATGGCGTTTGTTGTGGAGGAGCTCCTGGGAAGCCTGGCATGCCCCCCATGCCACCAAAACCTCCCATACCAGGCATGCCCGGCATGCCACCACCTCCAAACATTGTAGCAATCTTCTTCAGTATGTTGGCCACCTTAGGGTTGCTTTGGTATTTGAAAATATTCTCTGGATTTGCAGTGACATCTTTCAATGCTGCAGCAACTTCAGGATCCTAGAAAAACAACAGATTATAAAGTATAACATCATGTTACAACAGTTGAAAAATGCTTGTGAAGTAAGTCAGTATCAAACCTTGAGGGAAGCAAGGATCTCTGGGTCGTTCAAGAATCCTAGGGAATCAGCCATGTTGAAGCCAGGAGGAGCCCCACCTCCCATTCCTTCGGGGAATCCCTCACCGGCTTCATCTTTCTTTCCTTGAGCAGCAGATGCATGGGCAGCTTTAGCTTGTTGATAGCGTTTCAATTTTTCTTTGTGCTACAATCAACATTATCAAACATAAAATTTAAGGCTTTCATGGCCGATGTTAATAAACAACAAATCGTTTTCGTGTTCTTTCGGGTTTGACCATGTTCTATTTGCAGCTCCTACATCTGCCAACGTTTCGCTTTCACGAGCAGGAAGCATCCTCACGGCGAGTTATCGAGGATGAGCGAGCCAACGTTTCGCTTTCTGCTCGTGAAAGCGAAACATCGGCAGATGTAGGAGCTGCAAATAGAACATAGTCAAACCCGAAGAACACAAACAATTTGTTAATTATTATTAAACATGTTCATAGAATAAATATTACAAAATAAATTAATCAAAAGTATTTTTTTATTGTAAACACACCTCTTTTTCTTCCTGACGCCTTTGAACATTTAGATGATGAAGACGCAGCTTTTCAGCATTGGGGGTAACTTCCAACAGCCACTCCTGAGCTTGTTCATCATAATCTATCTTGCAAGATTCTCTCAGATCAGCGGCAGCTTGCTCAAAATCTCCAAGCAACCTATTTGACAAATAATATTTCTATTCAACGACACAAGGGTAAGGGACATACTTCCGGATAAATATAAGAATAGGAAATTAACCTGCGTGCTCTCCCACGGAATTTGTAGCTCGCTGCACTGTCGCAATTAAGCTCCAGCGCATGAGTGCAGTCCTTAATGCAGGCATTTGGCTTGTTCAGTTTTAAATATGCCTGTAATGTAAAAGGACATAATTATATACATACGTAAAACCTACAACATGTAACCCAATAAAAAAATTACACAAAGATAATAACCTGTGCTCTTTTGGCAAAAAGAAGAGCACTTTGTGGGTTCACTTTGATTGCTTCTGTGTACATCTGAATAGCTTCTTCATATTTTTGTTCACCAAACAGTTGCATGGCAGCGCTACGCTTTGTGTTGGATTCTTCAATTTCTTCTTCAGTTGATGCTTTATTCGGGTCACCAAACTCTTGTGAACTCTCAATTTTATCTCCTTCAATCACACCTGTAAAAGACATAATGGATAAGGCCTTCAGCTTCAACTGCTAACTTAACCACATTTGTAGCATAGGATTTTTACCTTCCATATCCAGCTCCGGGTCAGGCTCTGGTTCCGACTCATCACTGCTGAATGTTCCAGGAGCAGGGACATCTTCCGTTTTAGGTTCCCTAAAAATAATTTTGCGTTAAAGAGGTAACCTCAAAAACCTTGCGTTACAGAGAAATCCTGCAAGAGGAATATAACAAATGGTTATTTTAGCACAGAATTGTAAGCAATGCACTTGAAAAAAAATTAAAACTCAGAAGAGCATTTAAAAGTATATTGAAACAAGAGACATACAGTGCTATTATTAGACATTTCGGTCGTCCGTTGAGCCCATGCTTTGACAAACTAATGATGCATTTCTATGCAGACCTGTCAATCCAATATGGCCGCAAATGAACAGCTGATTAGTCTTCATACAAAAATTTGCTAGGTAAGAATGACCGTGGCGATGAGACTTCCAGCCCAGGCATCATTAGTTTGTCAAAGCGTGGGCTCAACGGACGACCAAAATGTCTAATAATAGCACAACGTCAAACTCTTTTAGTTCTTTTGTACATTATTGTGGTTTAACTATTAACAGAGCAGAGGATGCCAATTATAGACCAGTCGTTAGTTTAGTGATAAACACTTTGGACTCGTAATCGAAAGGTAGTGAGTTAAATCCCTCACATAAATGTACTTAATAAACACAAGAAAAAAATCATCTGTTTTTACCGATGAACAGTCAAAACAAGTCCATCCAGATTTACAGCAGTTAGTCTTGCTTGAGATGTTGATGCTTTCTAAAGCGATAACCAAACTCGCAAATGACTCTTGGGGTGTGATTTACACAAAACAGCACTCACCAAATGATCAATATATTATTATTTAGAAGAGTTACAAATCTTGTTATGTGCCACCTGCATTTTCCATTTGACTAGAGCAGAGAGTAAGCGATCCAACTGAAAATTCCTCTACAGAGGGTTAATTTGTACGGCGCAATTAACAAATCGATTGTGTACTACATATGCAGCAATTATTCTAAAGACGCAGAAAGGCTTACGTAGAATATCAATCGTAAACAAGATACTCACTGCGTCGGCGGTGGAGGGTTAGGTTTAAATGTTCCTTCTGGAATTGTTCCACCCAAAGATATTATGTACTCTTTGAAAAAATCCAAGCTTGGATGATGAAGCATCTGCGGCATTGCTTTACATTGCTGAATGAAGCTTTTCAGCTGAGCAACGTGTTCGTCATTCATCATGTGAAATAGTTTTAACTCCTTCCCTATCAAAGAACGAATTTATAACCTTATTAATGCAAACATAAAGCGTGTTAAAATAAACAATGTAATCAAAGTCATCATTTAAATAGCATGCCCCTTAGGGATATCATGGGTTTATTTATATTAAATTTCTCAAATGACATACCTTGTAACACAATAACAGCGAATGCCGCAAAATGGCGATGAAAAACAACTTTGACACTTGGTTTTCCGATGTTCTAGATTTTTCGTTGAAAAATGCGCGCTGTGCAAGGCTGCGCTACAAAACTCTTAACCACAGAGCTCTTAACGTAGTGTTGTGCCGTTTCAACTTTATGAACGTGCCCACAGAGTATAGAACGTGCTTACCGAAACTACAAAAATAAATTATTCTTCAGAACCAAAAGGTGAAATCTGTGATTTTATTACAAAAACGAGATGGATAGAAAAAAGAGCATGTCATTTTCTGTATTGCTAATTTATCTCATTTAAAAAAAAACCTCATACATTAGTACAGCGGTTGCCAAAGTGGTGGTCCGCCGACCACTAGTGGCCCGCGAGAAAATTTCGCTGGTCCGCAGAAAAATGTGGAATATACTTAGTTGTTTTGTTTGTACAATTTTTGTTTATTTTATTATGGTTTATTAATAAAGCTTTCATAACTTGGTTACTATTAATAGTTTCATTTAATTAACTAGGTACATTTATTATGTGTTCTTTGATCACATTTTTTTTTATAAATATATTTAACACTTAAAAAATCCTATTAGTGGTCCGCGGGATTTAAATTATTAATTAACTGGTCCGTGAGGTCAAAAATATTGGTGACCGCTGCATTAGTACATACAAAATATTGTTTCTGCAAAAGTAGCTAAGTAGGTACCTCTGTGGTAGGTACCAACTTTGTGGTTTCATACATATTATTTTTTGTTCTTGTTTCTTCTTCAAAATTAAAAAATATATTATTTGTACTGGCTTAACAACCCGAGTACGTCTTGATCAGAACATCATCGGAGTGGAAGTTCCATTTCTCAGCAGGAAATCATCACACATCTAATTCATCTAATGAGCTCCATTTATTAATCCCTCGCATTTCAGAAAGGGAAACTCGTAGTACGACTCTCATTCATCCCTTTGCAGTCGATCTCAAAACTATGAGAACTTGGCATTTTCATGACTCATTCCTTTGCCAAACTGCCCGTTTATGGAATGATCTACCAGTTCCTGTGTTTCCTTCCCAATTTAATCCGGTTTTATTCAAAACCAACATCAATCGCCACTTCCTTGCAACGCCTCACGACAGAAGCAAGGCACCCTTCCAGGGTGACATAGCCCCCAAGACTTTCAAGAATCGGGGAGCCTCCCGCACAGGATTCCTTAAAAAAAAAACTAGGGTTTGAGTGTATCTACAACTTCTGTCTATGGAATTTCTGTTGAATCCATTCAGCCATTGTCTACTTCAATAATTTTATCCTAAGGTATTTTTCACGCTAAAGGCATTTTGCCTGGATTGTCTATGGATATGAAGACACGAGACTGTGTGAGAACTTTCATGCATGATTTTTGACTCGGTAATCTATAGACAAACCATAGAAAATCTGGGCAGAATGCATCTGGCTTGTAATGGACCTAATAGTTTGAAAAATGTATGAGCTTTGTTTACAATTTCATAAGTAGGTATTTATAAACTTTGTTTCATTTTACAAATAATATGATTTATTTTATTTCACTTCAGACTTAATAATATCCATTTAAATATATTATAATATTAATCTATGTAAAGGAGAGGAAAAATATAAATGTTTTTTTACACTGTAGGTATGTTGACAATAAACTGGGAAAACTATGAGTAATTATCCTAACTTCCATTTTATTGAGTTTAAATTTATGAATGCAGATCTATTGTAAATTATATTATCACATCCCTTTGTAAAGGCATTCAATCAATTTAGGCTCTCACACAGAACATACTAGTAGATTACAGAATATATTCATGTTGTGAGGCTCACAGAAATCATAATATACGTGCATTATAAATTATAATCAGTTAAAATATTGGTAAGCATACAAAACGCATTTAATTTGATTTAATCTTGTATATTATAAGGCCACAAGAGAAACAAAATAAATGCACCACTTTATAAACAATATAAGGTAAAAAGTGATCTGCTGAATGTAACAGATGATGGCTGACATGCATCATTTCAGCGGATGCCAGAAATAATTGGATCTGTTGTTTATATACATAGCTCTTACATTATGTAGTAATTATTATAAATTAAGTCATTGCTTAATCAGAGTCACTGCCAGATTCCGAGAGGCGTAAGTCGTCAGTAAGTAAATGAACCGGCATTGAGGCCTCAACGCCTGTCGTGGAGTTCCCATTCATGCCCCCTGAAACAAATTGAAATATTAATCATTTTAAATAATATTTATTACAACATTTTATATGAAATTGAGGAACAGATTGTATAAAACCTAATGGGGGAGAGGGTAAAATTTTTCAGTATTTATTTGGAGTCAGATTATCAGGAGTAGTGTCCCTTCTATGCCAATGAGGCACAAATCGAGTTCAGTTCAGTTCTACCTTCATAGAACTAGCTGAAGAGGCATGACTCCTGATGGTGTCAGGTACGATTCCAATGAAATGTAGATAAATTCCACCTTTTTTATACCACAGTTTGCAAAATCTGTTTTTCAATAATTAAGAAAACATATTATTATTTGTGGGATTTAATCATTAAGCTTTCACAAATAAAGTATAGCAACCGTTAACAGGAGGGTTTTGTCTGCTGGGTGGCTGTTTTCTCCTTTCAGCTTCACTGTCGCTGCCATCACTGTGTTCACTATCACTGCCACTGCTGGAAGAGCTGCTAGACGAGCTCAATCCCCCCAAATCTTCTCCGTTCGGCTGCAAAATACAAACCACAAAACATACAAGCCCCACAATGTTTAGAAAATATTAAATAAATGATGTTAATATTATAAGCAAGCACAGCTGTTTTAATATTCATAAGAATTAGATGCTCCAAGTTTATAAATTCTGCAGTTTTAAATATCATATTATCAAAACGATCACCAGTTGCTAACTAAAATGATAACAAAAAACAGCTGTTTAACATAAGTAGGTAAAGAGAAAATATGTTTACCACTGCAGATGGTATGTTCCGAGTTTCAGCATTGTGTCCGTTAACAGGCTTGGTTTGAGAAGGTGCCGCGGTGTGAGGTTGAGGAATTTCTGCACTTGGCTGCATGAGGTCATCCAGTCCAATCATCGGAAGACTCGCAAGGGTGCTCTGGCCAGAATTAATAGTCCAACTAAAATGCAAGGAACGATACTTGTATTTCTATGAAATGAATGAAACCAATGAAGTTAAGAAACAAAGCAATATACGCATGAAGCAATCAGTTACTGATGCTGGAGTGATGTTTTCAGGGATCTGTTGCCATGATCTATGGGAGCTGGAGCTTCCGGACGTTTCACCCATGTCTACGATGGGCTTCATCAGCGTGAAGTATGATGATGATCTTGATGAGAACTGTTCTCATGGCAACAGATCCCGGAAAACATCACTCCAGCATCATCAGCCGGCCGTGTAAGCCTAAAACTCTTATTCAATCAGTTACTTATAATTCAGATTACTTTTCTGTTGTGTCTTAATTTATTAGTTACACTTATATTTTGATTTCTTGTAAAAGTACAGTGTAACGTTGTCACTACAAATGGAAGATATTGCAATAAGTGCAAATGAAGTTTTTACTACTGTGTTAAAATCATTCCTACCAGGAGGTATACATTCACTGTTACATTGAGTCTTTAACAGAAATAAAATATGCAATCCCCAAAATTAGTTTTAGAGACTTTCTCTACTAGGTGTTTCCTACAGGCTGTAACATCTTGTAAATGTTAAAATTTTCACATTCTTTCATAAATATAAAGATAAAAGTACGTGTTATTTCACTATCATAAAAAAAAATGACATCAGTAATACAATATTAAATCATAATTTCTAACTCCAATGGGGCTAAAATCCAAATCAAGCTTTGACCTCCTAAAAGCTGCTTCAAAATCTCTTCGTGTTTCTACTATCGTCCTCCAACACTGGAGAAGCCGTGGGGAAAAAACAGAATTAAATAATTGTAATTACGGCGCAGCTTGTGGCGGAGAGGTGCGATGTCGAGGAGGAGAGGTCTTCTGTGTGGTGGGAGTGCCCCCCTTTCGCCCCCCTGAGGTCACGCGCGTGCGGGAAGTGGAGCGCTGCGTGTTGTTGGCCAGCTCAGTGATGGGCGTGTGGGGTCGCGCCCCACCTACTTGAGAACCAGAACTTGGAGCTGGCGGGACAGGCTTGTGGGGTGCCTCTTGCCTGTGGAAATTCATAAATCTCAAACAAGACATTCATAATAAAACTTGTAGTTGCATTTATATTATTCTTGGAAACTCAAGTGCAGTCCATTTTTAACCCTTTTGATTCAGCATTTTGGCAGGAATATAAGATGCCTACATGAATACTTTCGATTTTTTTGTTTTACTTCAATCAATTTCGTACTTCTTTAAACAAAGAATACCACAATTTTTACGATGACAGATGACATGAGTACCTTCAAATCGTCATGGCATACATATATTACAAACGCAAGTCTGCTCATGAGATCTACGCATTTCACCTGCAGTCAAATGCTTAAAAATCAAAGTCAAAGGATAACAATAACAGACGTTAAACATAATCGCCTAGAAACCATCCAGAATATACTTTTTACTCTCAATTAACCATCAAGACTTTCCTCTCTTTCCAATTGTGCTTAAGCAACCCAAGTTGAATCTTGCTGCTTTCTCACAAATGCTACCCTTCCAACTTATTTTGTCCCCTGCAGACGTCTTCCAGCTTATCACAAGGAGAAGCTGTGTGGCATAAAACTTACAACCTACTCGCAGATCGGACACGGAGAATAATAACCTTGCACTTAAGTTTTTTGTTAGATCATTCCCATAACTACAAATGCGTCTCACCTCGTCTTCTTAACTTGAATATTACTTGAAAGTTTTTCTAAAGTAAACTCTCCTGTAACTTTATCAATTATAAGGACACACTCCTTCTGGTAAGGCCTTTGATTCCCTTTGAAGACTGTTTTCGGTATACCAGCACCATCTGCAAAAGAGATAATAAAATAAAATATACATAAATTTCATGCTGTTGAGAAGAGATTATAATATTTTATATTTCTTACCTAAATGAGGAACTGTTACAGTGACTTGATTATTACTACCTATATCAACTGTTGCCATTTTGTTGGCATCAACGGATGCAGGTTTAAAGTCACCTGAAAATAAAACAAAATTATAAAATCTAAGCTGTTAATTTCTGACTTTATTTCAAAGAATAATTGATCCTTTTATTACATTTGAGTGTATGAAACGAGGTGGACTTGTTGTTCATAAAGCTGGAACCAATCTTCAGCTCCCTCACTTCACTCCCCAATCTCATCTTGTCTGCCATTTTGCCTTGCAGTTACCCCATTCAATAGACACGGCAAACTAGAAGATATACACAAGTCACGTTAGATATAACTTCTTCTACACTGGCACTACTGCTCATATCGAGTTCTGGCTCCGTAGCTTGAGCCTCCAACAGCCCTGGTTCTCGGCCGCCGCCCTCCAGATTGGTACCTGCAGCAGAGACGCTGCATCCCATCCCTTCCCACCCCACATGTAAGGTATTAAAATTCATGCAAAAATAAAAATCTACCAGAAGAATGACGCTGTTTACTCATTTTGACTTTTGGGTTGTTGTAAAACGTTTTGCAATCAGCACAAATTATATTAGAACTAAAAACACGCATAAACAAAACATGTATTTTCTTACCGAAAACCCATTAAAATGAGTACCTACCTTCAGCTGTACACCCTTTATTTCATAGGTTGACGATAAACATTAATTTTATTAAAAAAAAAAATAAGCAACAGTAAATGCCATGCATAATATTTTATCTTAACTGTCATTTGTATTATAGAAAGTCCATAAAAAAAACATGGATTATTGAAAAGTTGCCTGTAATATTGTTAACAGAAGAAGATAATATTTTATATTGTTTTAGTTATTATTTTAAAAGTTTAAGCAAATGGCCTGACATGATAGTATAGCTGTATTGATGACACTGCACACACACCTAGTTGAAAAAATATTTGAAAGTTCTCTTTGACTTGCCACAAAGCA
Organism: Agapetus fuscipes; assembly: GCA_951799405.1. Classification (NCBI taxonomy): domain Eukaryota; kingdom Metazoa; phylum Arthropoda; class Insecta; order Trichoptera; family Glossosomatidae; genus Agapetus; species Agapetus fuscipes. The sequence continues at coordinate 10,853,048 of OX637346.1, read as the reverse complement.
AAATATTTCAGATTCACCTATAAAATGAAATAAAGGGTTTATCAAAGCATAATCTGATGTGATGCAATGTGAAATTCCATATTCTATACTACGGAATACATTTCTCAAGCCCAAAGCGAGGAATAACGCAGATAGGAACCGAAATATGGCAAGATATCGAAAAGGAAATAACTTATTTACACTTACTATCATGAAGGAATACGGTTTTAATTATATTTTTTACATCGTTTGAAACTTGAATCTGAAGGAAGAAATTACTTAAAATATTTAATTTGGTGTTAAATATGGCAAATCAAAAATACGGCAACAAGTCCGACTTTCGACCCACTTCTCATTATGGTTGACCGCAGCGACAGCTATCAGGTAAATAAATAACCTCTAAAAATGAAAGTGACACTAGTGACGTTTAAAAGCAACGAGACTAAAAAATCCAGAAACTACTTTACCTACCGTTTAATATAAAAAATATACAAGTATGAATTCATTCAGAATTTTAAACACAAATAAAGTGAAATATATTGTTTTTCAATAAATAAATTGATAATAAAAAATAATTAAAATATATTTGCTTGTAAAACTAAAAACGGCCATATTTTTTTTAATGTCCACCCGAATTTACAGAGAAAGTACTGTCACTTTGACAGTTGTGCAAAAAATAATAGGAAAGTTGGTACCTGGGAACAATGCCATGAAAATATATACGTGCTTGAAGCTTAGACGTTTATAAATTATATTCTTATAACTTTCATCAAAAAGAATTACAAAATTCTACACCGTGAATTTCATCCTACGATACTTTAGCATGGCTTGGCGAAGCCATGGCAAGGATAACGCTGATATGGTGAGGAATCTGAAGAGTAAGTAGGCGCAGAGCTTTTCTTTTTTTACTGTTATTATATATACATTGAATAGTGAAGGGTGAAAAAATGTTTATTTTTTATATGATGCTGATGTTCCCCTCTGTCTTACGACACCACTTATATGGCGCGTTCCAATGAAGTCAGTGGTCAAGCTATAAGTATGAATCTAGTGCCATAGCTGGTAACTTTGTACCTGTACTGTATTGTTTAATCCTTACTCGCTACTTGAGAACGGACTATTACTGATAAAGGAGTCGGCACAAAGCTCTCGATTTCAGTTTTTCTCCAGGGGGCGACGTCACAGTCCTATGTGACTAGGGTTCTTATCAATTAATAACAAAATATTGGCTAGCTTTTCTTTAACAACCCGCAACATTTTTCCCCCGGGGAGCTTTTGAGCCAACTCCATTTTATCCCATAACATTTCAGGTAGACAAAAAATACCGTTGTGAAATCTTGTTCATGCCATAAAATAAACAAAAATTGAAATGTACACACATGAATATTTAGTTTTTTGTATAATTTCTGTAAGGACATGGAGAGCTTAATATTTTAACAAATTGTGATGCATTGCATTTGATATGAATTTTAAATGTTGATATAGCATTGCAACTTGGATTATAGTGGTGAGTCCTAAAATAATACATGCTTACAGATAATGGGCTCATAAAATCAGAGGAGGTGGAAAATGCCATGCTGTTGGTGGACAGGAAATTTTACAGTCCTGTGTCGCCATACTTGGATGCTCCACAACCCATCGGATACTCTGTCACCATCAGCGCTCCTCATATGGTAGGTATATTTATTACAATAATTATAAACGTAGTATAATCTTGATAATCAGGCGCATTTAGGCAACAAGGCGGGGCCAATGGAGTAGAACAGACTACCACCTAATGTGAGGAAGGCAAAAACTGCTGTATCTTTAAAGGAGCACTAAAGACGCGTCTTTACAAAAAATCTAATCCGTGATTTGAGAGGGCCCTTGAGGTGTGAAAAACGGTGCTCTTTAATTATGTGTACCTTAGAAATAAATTATCCTTGGATATATACTTATATAATATGGGATTTTTTTCCTATATCCTATATTATTTTAATTATTTAATTGAAGATTTAAATCAAAACACTGTTTTGTATTTTCACGATTAAAATAAATTGGTATACCTGACAATGATATTTTATCGAAGACGTTTGTAAATTAAATAATAAATTGATTTTAATTGTGAAAATACAAAAGTGTTTTGATTTAAATCTTCAATTAAATAAATAAAATAATATTAAATATGAATTTTCACAGTGTTAATACACAAACAATTCAAAATATAATATAATCCTGTTTATTTCACATATTTCCCTTCTATAAGTAATAATTTTTCCAATTTCATCCATAGGGATATTCCCCTCAATCCCCCAATGATGCACCGCCACTGCTCCTAAAAATATATTATAGTAAAACAGTGTTTCAAAATAAAAATAAAAATACTTTGTTTTTTGAAGTATTATAAAGAAAGAATTAATAATGAATTTTCAAGTGTTAACACACAAACCACAAAAAATATAATAATTACGTCATTGGTTTCAGCATGCACACGCCTTGGAGCTCTTGAAGGATCACTTGGTTGCCGGGGAGAGTGCCCTTGATGTGGGTTCGGGGTCTGGCTACTTAAGCGCCTGCATGGCCATCATGGTGGGCGACACGGGAAAAGTTGTCGGCATAGATCACATCTCATCACTAGTATCCATGGCAACGGCAAACATTAAAAAAGATAAACCAGATTTGCTGACCACGGGGAAGCTTAAATTTGTAGGTTAGATTTTAAAAATGTTTTATAATGTTGCATATAAATACATTATACATTAAGAGACATGTTTTTTTTTATTATTTTGTAGTTTGAGTTCCTGTATTTATTTTATCTTCGCTGAGTATCATCAAACACAGATATTTCATACAAGCTGTTAGTATGAAAAATTGACTATCATCAGTTATTAAACAGACAGTTCTTTCTTTTGAGCTCAGCAAGAAAACCTTATAAAAAACGGAAGGATTTCTAGACTGATAAAAATCAATTTTTCAGATTAAATATCAGTTTTTATTATGCCAAAAAATTGCTTATTTTTTTTTGAGAATATCCTTAAAAATGGAATAAATGAAATAAAAAGTGATAAGAGGAACTCATAATGGAGATTTCAGAATGAAACAGAGCTCTTCCATATACGTGGCTTTGCCATCATTAAATGATTCTTTCTCTTTAAATCTTTGAATAAAGTAGGGTGAATACTAAGCATACAATTGATTGTTCAAATGCAATTGATCATAATAGCATCAATCCGATGCTTCGATTATCAATTCTCATAGCATTACTTGTTAATACCAATGTTGAACTTTATATATAACACAAATTGCATTTCACTTTCTTTTCTTGTTGGTAGATTTACAAGATTAAAAGCATTTCATGTAATACAAAATATATGCGAGTGAACACCTTTTCAGCTTCTTTAATTCTTGTATTTCTTTTTAGTTGGTGATGGCAGGTTAGGCTATCCTGAAGATGGACCTTATAATGCAATACATGTTGGAGCTGCCGCCCCTGTTATGCCTGAAGCTGTAAGTTGATTTTATTAAATTTCCAGTTTCTGTCGATGGAATCTGAACAATCATTTTTTTCTTGTCGGGCAGACGTCCCACATCTGGGTCACTAGATTTTTTTTTTCTTAAATAGATTTGTGAAGAGGAATGCACTTCACTAACCTATTCTGCCTGGCCAGAAACAGGCATTAATATCATCAATTATTAATAATTCATTATTGTATATTTTTTAATGAATTATTAAGTCATAATTACCCAAATGATATCTGTTGAACCAGGATCAAAGTTATTGTCAAATGACCCAGGCGAGGATCGAACCAGCGTTATTCTATCCCAAATACGCTAGAAAGATCAGCCACCTGAACCCCTAAGCCATAATACCGATGTATATCTTATTCAAATATATATCTTAGCAAACAATAACAAAATATTTGTCAGCTTTCTCCTGAAGAACCTAACCGTGTGACATCACATTTTTTCCCCGATCTATTTGTGCTGACTCCATTCTTCAATAGATTAGTTTGAAAAACAAAAACATACATATGAAAAAAAAAGAATGATTGCAAACCATAATAGTGAAGGCTTAATTTCTCAACATTTCGTTGGAGTTGTATCCAATGTCATCAACAGTGTTTTTTTTGAGCTGATGAGGTGCAGACTGAATTGAAAGCATACCTACATATAATTTTAACATGATTTCTTATATTTTTTGCAGTTAATAGAACAATTAAAACCTGGTGGGAGATTGATTGTTCCTGTTGGACCTGAAGGAGGAAGTCAACATCTTATACAGGTTTGTGCTATTTTTCATCATTGAATTGTTAAAAATTATCAAAACTGTGAACTTCAATTAAATTGCTAAAAAAGCTCATCAAAGCCATGGGTGAAACCTCTGGAACTTCCAGCTCCACGGCAACAAATCTCGGAAAACAACACTTATGTGACATAATTTATTGTTGAGATTATAAATTAATGTACACATGTTAATCATGGGAACAATACATAAGTAAAATACTATAACTCAACAATAATTTTACATAAAAAAAAATAATAACAATTTAAAATGACAAGGAAATCTGGGCTGGAAGTCTCATCACCACGGTAATTCTTACCTACCGAATATCGGTAATATTTGTATGAAGACCTGTCAATCCAAGATGGCTGCAAGTGAACAGCTGATTAGTCTTCATACAAATATTACCGATATTTTGTAGGTAAGAATTACCGTGGTGATGGAAGTCTTTCCAGCCCTGGTCAGTTCAAATATCAGAATGAGACTGCCTTGAAGTTAGTTACAGTCTCACAATAATATTCTTAGGATAGCAACATTTCTCCCTGAAGTTGACACTATTTAATCCTTTCCTTAACAACTTGACACTGGCACCCCTGCTGAATGCGGGAATCCGCCACAAAGAAGAAGAAGAAGAATCCTTTCCTTAGGAAACAGCACCATCTGTATGAGAGAAAGTCCTTGACCTTTTTTAGCATGGAAATTGTGTTATTACATAATTTTTTCACCGTTAGTAGCTATAAAAAAGGTTGATAGTGTTTTTTTTATATTGACTATAGTTTTATTTAATTTACAGGTCGATAAAACAATTGACGGAGTAATCAAATCAAGAAAGTTGATGGGTGTTTGTTATGTTCCCCTGACTGACAAAGACAAACAATACAGAGAGTGACGTCTATTTATATTTATTAAATTTTCTATCATAATTCTAGTAGTATTTTTGATATTGTGGCGAGTTTCTAATTTTTTTTACTAATCTGTAAAAGTGACAAACAATTTGAAATTATTTAAAAAAAACATTGCACAGTAAATGAATGAAGTCAATATATTTTGTTTAATGAATTTTATTTATTTATATCAGATGATATTGCGGTAATCTAAGATTTTTTCGCAAATGAGGTAAATTGATGAACACTGAAAATAACATTATCTGTGTTCCTATGTATTTACCTCAATTTCCAAAAAAATCTAGATTGTCCCCTTTGATTCCACATGATCCAATTATAAAAATAAACATAATTGTAATAAAAGCAAAATGGGGTTTTATCAAATTCATATAAACTTAATTAATTATAATAATGAAGTTGGAACAAAAAATCCAGAAAAAATTTGTGACATAACCCCTTCTTTTTGTAGCTAAAAGCCTTAGCCACCTGGACCTGTGACGTCATCTAAATCTAAGTTGCAAACATATACATCATTTGAAATTCATATAAAATGCATTCCCACAAGCAGACACGTATTAGTTCACACTATATAACATGCCGCATGTGGACCTACAATATAAAAACCCAATCTCAAATTAACATAAGCCCTGCAACTCTTGCCGACCTTCCCTGAAATAGAATGAAATAAATCATCCTGAGGGAAATTTAAAATGTTTCAACTCCATTATCTTTTCTTGCCCCGCATTGGTTTTCCGAATCGGTTCTTCTTGATATTTTTCCCGTCGTTTGAAGAATCAGCTGGTTTGTGTGCAATATGAAGGATAGTCCACAACATATTGCCATCTGTCTTATTTCCAACCAGTTCATCAATTTCAGCCTGAAGAGACAAAATTATAAATTATTTTACAAAGAAATGAAATGCCAACTCCTGAAAGTGATAACTCAAGGAAAGGTACCAGGAAGGAAAATACAAGGTCAGAGAAGAATATGTTGGCTTTACAATTTGAAACAATGGTTGGGAAGAGCACTGCATTGCTTTCCAGAGCTGCAGTTAACAAGGTGGAAATACCCTTGATGATCACCAAACTTCACTTGGAGAAAAATATTAAAATGTATGAACAAACCTTTCCAAGTTTTATCATGCTATCCATTGACATGCCTTTGTTCATCACCCGATTGATGTTTTTGGAATTTACGCCTGGAAGCTTCAACACAAAATCATGGATCTTTGGATTGTATCTTTCCATTAGAATGCCATCTGCAGATGAATCATCACCCAGAGCTAGCGCATCAGATGCCACTGGCTGCGCTCTGCCTTGCTGTAAAATAATAAAATTACAATTATTTTTAGAGTAACGAAACTTTACAATCCTATAGAAATAACCTTACTTTAAGTTCAAAGAAGAGTTCAGCTGTAGCATAAGGGCTGGGAGACCAAATAAGTTTTAATCTGGGAAAGTGCAGGGTCAAAAGTTGTAATTTTTGTTGTACATCTGCTCCAGATATATCATTTGAAACCACATAATGTCCCTGAAAAAAGAATCAAAATTTTAATTATCCTCATATATCATTTGAATCATCCAGGTTTGTGGAATGATTATAGATACCTACCTGAAGGTGGAATGGTCTATTTTGATCAAACTCAATGAGCAACATTGGTCTTGCGTAGTGGCGACACATTTGCGTGCATTGCGTGTACAATCTCCCCGAGTTTAACGAGCCGATGAGATCTGAAAGAGACTTTCTTTCCACACATATTTCTGGCGTTAAGATGTAATCACCAATCTATAAAATCATAAAAAAATATCAGGTATAATTTACAATTAGTTTCTTTTTATAATGAAAAGTAATTGACTTTTTCTTACACTAATTGTGACAGGATCGGTATCAATTCCCTTTTTGTGCAAAAGAGCGGGAAGATCAGAACGGAACTCTCTCATATCAACAATGATGCGCTGCTTTTCCGACACTACAGATGCATCTTGACCACCTGCAACAAAATAATAATTTTAAAACTGCTTTAAGATTAACGATTTTCAATAAAATTAAAAATAGGGAACATACCAGCTTTTCTTGTATTGACATTTGGTTCAGCTATTTCTTGATTATCTTGTATCTCAGATCTACCATCTTGGTACGAAGGTATAACCATGGTCTGAAAAATTACATTAATCATCCATTACCGTAATCACAACACCAATTGAAACCTCAATGAATAAAGTTTGCATCATTGTTTAAGCTATTTGTCATTTATGATGAAAAAATCCTTAAAGGCAATCTTACACTTTTAGTTTCTATAAGAAGTTCAAAGGACTGTTTCTCTCTTCTAAGCGATGTAAGATAAGCTTGTTCTTCCGTTGTTTGAGCATGCATCAGAAAGAACACTGTGAGTGGTGGTTCATCAGCATCTTTACGAGCTTCATACAATTCTATCTGCCTTGTAGCGGTGACATCACTGTGATACATGATAATATATTTTGGTTGCAGGGCTCGTAAAGTATCCTCCAGACAGATTCCATCTACGTTGCTTTTAAAAGTTCTTATGCAAACTAAAGGATTATCAAAATATGTTTGTGATAAATCCATATCCTCCATCTGAAATATAAAGAATCAGTAAAAAAATCTTCATTACAATACTAAAAAAATATTCTGTCAATGGATTCAGCAAGATTTTTTTCTTGGGATGGGATGGGATGTCACAAGTCCACATAACTAGCGTTCTTAGCAACTAATAACAAAACATTCTTAAGTAAACTTCCTTGGTATCTCAGGTATCAGGTAAGGTCACAATTTATTTGTCGACAGAATTTGTGTGGACTCCATTATCATAGTAGGTACATACTTGTGAAAATGGTTCAAAGATTGTTTCATCCTTGTTTACACTGCATTGAGTGTCATTATTTAGTTTGCTTGTGACAGTTTGTGTCATTGTCAGCATGAAAGTTGTTTGATCCATTATATCTTCCTCCACTTCATCTTTTATCAAGTTTTCTAGATTGTCTTCTTTGCTTGTTGCATCATCTTTTGAGGTCCCTTCTGATTTCTTATCTTTTGTGTTTTTTAAGTTTTCAACTTTAGGATTTGAGCACCCTCTCAACAATTTATATTCCTCAGAAACGGCATTTAATTCCAGTTCATTTCTATTTGCCGAATACATCATGTATTCTTGAGCTCCCATTCTTAAATATAGATTCAATTGCACGCAAGTTTTTGGATCATTGCAGAGAATAAGAATTTTGCAATCATTTTTTTCATTTTTAGGATTTTTCTTCCTGTGTTCTGGAATTTCAACTGTCAAAATTTCGCTTAGATATTTCCATTTTGAGCAAAGTTCTGGACTGAATTCTACAAAAAAGAAAAACTATTATTTTAAATTTCAAGTACTTTCATTGTACAACAAATTAAGGCTGAAACTGATGTACCAAAAAATTGTCATACCTTTATTGGCATTGAAAACACGATTTCTAGAATGTTTAAAAAGTTGCTCAGCCGAATCTAGAAGTATCCATCCAGAATTGACTCTTGCATATTCTGGAGTCCTGTACTTGCTTACTGTACAGTAAAAGGTCACAGCATCTTGATGGATTAGAGTTCTGAAATATATTCAAATAATATAAGAGTTATCCACTCATTATGCAAGATAATACAGTTGAATTTCTTCCTTACATGATCAAATCTCGCATAATCTTTAAATCCTGAATTAACTCCTTGGTCCTTGTACTGAGTTGATGCCATATTGTGTCCAACTGTGACTGAAGAATTTTGTGAAACTTACGGGTTATGCAGTTTTCAACAGTAATTTCCTGAAGCAAACAACATAGAAAATAGCAAAATACAGAAAAGTATCCAAAGGTTCTTAGTTTTATTTTTGACACTTACCTGTAAATCCAAGGTGCGATTGATTCTTTTCAGCTCTTTTGTGGTGTAGTTCATGATGTCTAATATACATGTTTGTATAAGTGTAGTCTTCTGTGTTAGAGGAACATGAAGTTCTATAACAACGGGAGGCCGAGCTTTCAGGCATTGCAAAACCGTTCCATGAAATCTGAAGGAAAATAATATTATAAATTTGTAGGTCGAGTTGTAAAAGAAAAAAATGCATATTTCTATACTTACCTTGGCCATAAGAAAAGATCCTTCACAAATAATGATCTCATAACCTTTTCAACGTGTGAGAACCCAAATGTAAACCTCTCAGGAGAGTGTGAAAATGCTTTTATGAATCCAGTCTGTAAAGTAAAGATAATTATACAAAAATTTAGGAGGTTACTCTATCACTACACCATTTTCTAATGCCTAAAATTGTCACTCTGCCCATCTTGATTGTCTGAAGGTGTAGGTGAGATATGTAAATCTGGAGCTGGCAGAAATGAGAAGAAAAGAAGGCATTGTTCAATCATTTAGCAAACAAAATTTTAAAATATCAATATAATTGTGAAACAATATAAAAAAGTAAGTATGAAATAAAGAGTTCTCTCTCAAAAAAATGTACCAAAATCATCAAGATATCAGAATTTTAAGCATATAATATAAAACATAATTTACTTGATAAGCATATTAAAGTTTTTACATGAAACTGTCTTAAATTTTTTTTTTAAGGATTACAAAGTTAATGTCTCATGGATTAAGCAATGATAGCACATACTTACTTTGTTTTTCTGTCTGTACAGCCTTAGGGCAAAAGCTTCTTGGCACGATTCCAATATGCTGTGTGCTCGTAGCACTATCACTCCGGTAATGTGTTCTACGGGAACCCTATTCTTCAGCAAGTCCACCACCAAGATCCTTGTAGATACAAAATGCACACCTCCATTTAAATAAGTTTTTTCTCTGAAACATAAATGTACATTACTTAATAAGGTTTATCTATTTTAAATTACAAATGAAAAGAGAGCGCAATTTTGTGTGTGTGTCACACTTCAAGGGCCCTCTCCGATCACGGATAAGACTTTTAAAAATGTGTGTCTTGAGTGCTCCACGAAATACACCCACAGATTTGTAGTTCTTCACTCCGGGTGGCAGTCTGTTCCATTCCACCGGGCTCGCAACACGGAAAGCACGGTCTCCGAAATTTGTGCGGATCTGACGGCGCGGCTGAACCAAATTGATCATACCATCACCTTCAGATTCGAGTGTCTGGCTACTCATACCCATCTCAACATATTCAAAACATTTATAGATTACTGGTAGTTGTTCAATTGAGAGTCAGGACACTACGTTGGCTGGGTCACATTCAGCAATTCAACTATCAGGGCCTGGAAAAGATAGTTCACACAATAGATAAGACACAACGGGGAGCAGGGCAGAGGAAAGTCACATATTATCAAGATGATCGGACGGAACGGTGGCAGACTGCTGTGCTGTAGAAGTATTGGACTGGAGGAGAAAGGCATTGAACAAGCAGAACTGGCTGCGATTTATGAAGGAGGCCAAGATCTATCTCCAGTTGTTGTGCCAATGTTGATTAAATATGTTGATGATTGAAAATTCACCTGATGAAATACTACCTGATGAAATATACTTAAATAATGTTTGGACAATGGATTCAGCACAAATTTGAATCTACATTTTTTTTCTCTGCAGGCAAACAACGCAAAACCCTGTGGATATGGCGTTTAGCAACTAATATTAAATTAGCTTTTTAGTTTCTCCCTAGCAAACCTGCTGGGTGACGTCACATTTTGTTGTTTATATCACTTGTGTCGACTTCGTTTCAGACACAGATGTGCCCGCTAGGTAAGAAGGCGCTAGTAGTTAATGGGATCATGTTGATAAAGAGTTCTAATTTATGAAATGGCTTACCTTTCAGCCGAAGTTAAGGGAAGAGGAGATAACTTCAGTTTATCCATAAAATACTTTTCTTCTGCATCAGCACTATTAATTACTAAAACAAGACTTGTAGGATCCAGGTGCGTCCGAAGAAGATTAAGCACAACTATGTTGTCGTTTAAACCTCTGAAAATGATTTTTTTTAGTTTTAAATGGTTTTAATTCAATATTTGGATCAATTTTTGAGTTTGCGAGTTCATTTAGGTTAGTTACTTACTTTGCACAAACCAGCAATGCATCACATTTTAAAATATTAACAAACATTTCGTATTCATAGTCAAGCATATTAAGCTTATTTTTATCATGACTTTCAGTAGTTTCCATTTTTAAATTCAACCAAAATCATGAAAATTTGAATTTTCGTTCTACGACGGCTTTTGACGTTCCCGAACTTCTGTTGGCAGCACTGACGTATTTGGCAAAATAATTGATTCAGATCTTTTAAAGATCCGGATATTTTTCAAGGTTACGCTAATATTTTGACGTTTCGACATTCACGGCATCTAGATTATTGATAAAATTTGTTGAAATAAGAATTATTGCTTGCTTTTAGTTTCGTAGTTAATTTTTCCAATATGTCGTATAATATAAATGACATATGCAGGGTGTGCTTAGTCACAACGAGTAGTCGAAAAAACTCTAATTTATTTTTCTCGTCTGGCAGATCTATACAGCTTTGGGCAAAAGTGATGGCATGTGCTTGGGTGCAGGTATTCGAGGGCGATGGCTTACCGTCGCAGATATGCTGCAAATGCCACGACAAGCTCGACATCGCCTACCAGTTCAAGCAGCAGTGCGAGGCGTCGGACGTCCAGATAAGACAATATCTGAACAGAAATGCCAACAACAAAGTTCCTCCAAATAACATGGACATGACACAGGTTTGGCAACAAACAATGACAGCATTCGACATGTTTTTCCCTTCCTGCTTTATCAGTTTCTCCGCAGTTGTGGTATAATGTGAAAATTTGTTTCAACGCTACTTCTAACACAACACAATGGCAACAAAACTAAGTTAAACATGTACTTAGGGCTATTAAATAAAGTTTTAAACTTTCTCTTTCATGGTCGGTGTTCAATGATATAGTTTTTCTCGGGTTAGACCATGTTCTACTTGCAGTTATTTTGTCTGCCGATCAGTTGCCAAAAGTAAACGGAGGATAAAGGTGCCCCGTCGCTTCGAGCCTTGAAAATGTTCCCCGCTTGAGGGAATGAAACGTCGGCAGACAAAATTACTGCAATTTCTTATTGCATTGTTTTTGAAGGCATAGCATGTAGCCTGTGGAATCTATTTATTTTCACAGGTAAAGAAGATAGCATTATGCCAACAACTTCACTCGAAATGAGGGTTTACTTTTCTCCCAAGGAGACAGGCTCTCATTCCTTGTGAAGGCTGGGTATACTTTGCTGAGACTGATTTTGGACATGAAATAAACATCAAAATTTTAAATAATTTCTCACTTGGATCCTTACGTGGAGATGGAGCTCTAGCCCTCTAGCATTAAATGCAAGTGTTTTACCATCTCAGCTATCTTCTGAAACCATCCTTTTTTAGAATTTCTAAATGAACATTCTTTTTAGAGTCTGTTATTTACTTTTAAAAATTATATTGCTAATAACTGACTGCTTTGAAACTGGCATAGCATTACTTTTTTCTGTCATAGCCTTGAATGAAATTGATGACGGATGTCTTTTTTATTTTGATTCCAGTCCCAACCAGAGTGTCTTGCCGATTGCAAGCCGCTGAATTTCAACATCACCAGTGAATGTTTGGATCTCGCACAGACTGATCTGTCTCTGCCAGCTTACAGACTGATGAGTCAGGATGCCCCCTTATCTCAGATAGACTTCAAGATCAGAGAAAATGATCTGGCCTCGATGAAACAAGAACCAGGATTTGTTGCCAGTTTAAATGTGAGTAAATTTGAATATCAATTGATAAATATGAGGCAGAAAAAAAATGTGACTTCATTTTACGGGGGTTGGCTTACTAAATAGCATTCTGAATTTTATTTTTGCTTGCAAAGGATCCTAGTTACCTGGACCTGAGACATTATCCTACCGACGGAGATTTGGAATGTTTCGACTTCATTCTTAACTACTATTTTTTATCTTGAGTATCCAACTTATTTTGTATTGTCTCCTGCAACTATACAACAAGCGATATCTTGTATTTTTTCAGATGCGTCTCCACCTTGAGGTGTCCTTGCATACTTTATTAATTTATGCAACTTTCACTATATTCATGCATGTACTTCTCTTTCCTTTACTTGGAAGATTAAAATAATTTACAATCTTTAAGCTGATTATTTGTTTTCTATTTTACAAATTAATAATTCATTTTAAAAATCAATTATTATTACAAAAACAGAGTTTAATTCACTTTTTTCAATTTATTTATTGGCTCGAACGTTTTCATCAAAAAAATCTCCTTAGGAGCTTACAACTATAATAACAAAATAATATTTTCTGTTTCAGCTCTTCAATCCCATGTCCCTGTCTAAAGATGACTGCCAACTCAACCCATCGTTCAAATGTGAGTCATTCAATGAAAATGATGCCATGCTGGACAGCTTGTCAGCCAAACTGTTTGAATCTGTGAACGAATCAATCAATCAAGGAACACCAGAAACTGTGAATCACATTGATTCAAAACTTGCCGTTTGGGACTTGCAACAGAAACATGCACACATTGTAGATAAAAATGATTACCTGTTAAAATACGATGTTGCGAAAGATACTTCACAGAACAGTGAAAAAGATCTTATAAAAACCAGTTTGAATGAATCGGAAGACTTATCATTTTTGGCAGATGAAAGATCTGTTAGCCCGATAGTGGAAAGACTCAATTTATTATCGGAGACTTCAGAAGACTTTTCAACGAATAATATTCACAGTGATTGTGCAGTTGATGCCATGGAGAAAAAAAATATGAATGAGAAGGCAAAGGTTTATGAAGCAACGTTGGAGAATACAGAGAATGTCATAATGGATAATGAACTAAAACCTTCCCCGCAGAAGCCTAAGAAAAAAGCTGATAAAGAAAACAAGGTTGGTGCAACCTGAAAACATATTTATTTTGCCTTTTATATGATTCCATATTAATGGGAGAAGTGCATTTCTTTTATGTGTTTTAGAATGAAATTAAATATGATGCCATCAATTCTCGCGATAAAAAAGAAGTCCACGAACAATGTGAACTTTGTGGTAAGATTCTAATGTTTAATAATAAGACAAGAATGAAAAATTTATTAATGAGAAATTCTAATTTCTTTTATATTCTTAAAGGTAAAGTTTTCAAATACCGCAGCTACATGGTAAAACATCTGCGTACACACACGGGAGTCAAACCTTACGAATGTGCAGATTGTGACCAAAAGTTTGCCATGTACCATTCACTTATCAAACATATGCGAACACATTCAGGTAAAATTTCATGATATTGCTTCTTGTACGGCCTTAATCTTGTATGGAGCTTGGAGTCTCCTGCTCCAGCTTTCAATCTGTATTAATATTACGTACATGTCTTTACTTATTGAAATAATGATTTAATGTTTTAGGCGAAAAACCTTTTATATGTGCTGTTTGTGGAAAACGTTTTACCCAGTCTGCAGGTAAATTAATTCAACACCATTTTCATTATTGTTTACTTCGAAAATGGTGGTTCTTAGAATGCTTGTTTTTGCAGGTCTCAAATCTCACATGAGAGTGCATTCCGGTGATAAACCTTTTGCGTGTGAAATATGCACCAAGACTTTTTCGCAAAAGAGTAATTTGCTGAACCATAAACTAATACATTCCGGGCAGCGAGATCACATCTGCAATATTTGCTGTATAGCATTCAAATTTTACAAGCATTTACAAAGGTGACTCAAACATTTCTAATTGCCAAAAAACTGTCATGATGTATGCATATTGATGGATAAATAATGTCATTTAATCTTTCAGTCATATGAAGCTACATTCCGACCAGAAAGAATTCAAATGCTCTGTTTGTCTTAAAAGTTTTCATAGGTTTGTATTCACTCTTCTTACCTTACCTTGTCGAAGATTTGGGAGACTATTAGTTACTCAATATGTGCAAATTATTATTACAGAAAGAGTTATCTCCGCACGCATCTTGCCATCCATAGTGGAGAAAGACCGTACAAGTGTTTAATATGTGGGCACGCATTTTCCAATTCCAGTAATCTAAGGGCACATTCCAGGACTCATTCCGGCTTGAAGCCTTATAAATGCAAAGTATGTCTGTTTAGTATATTTTATATTCTTACATTCATTACTCTGTATCCTCCTTCCAGGGGATGCCTCTTTCATTCATACTAGGATAGTGTAATCCGGACTAGAACAGATGTAGGAATTCACAAATAGACCTGTGAATTTATAAGCGTGAAAAATAAAATTTCTGTGTTTCAGTTAGTTAATTATTTTCTGTCATTTCCTACTCACTCAAGCTGGGACAGTATTTGTGAAAACATTGCGTTAACTCTCTTCGATAGTGTAGGTACACTTTTTTTTATGAAAACTATTACTCACTACAGGTCTTATCTAAATCTAAGCTGCAAAGATATGTATCATTTGAGATTCATATTAAATGCGTTCCCACAAGCAGACATGCATAATTTCGCGCTTATACATGCCGCATGTGGACCTACAATGTTGTATATTGCTGTCGTATATTCTATTAATTTTCCTATTTACACGATCGAGGGGAGTTCACGCTTTTATAAATTTATTAAAAATGTCACAAAGCTACTGCGTAAAATATAGATAATTAATCTACCCATTTTATAATTGGGATGTTTCAATTATCTAGACTCAAATGTGCTAAGTATTAAAATAGGAATGTGCTGTTTAATGAATACAATGGTTTTGTTTATTTCAGACTTGTAAAAAGGCATTCGCGCAGTCCAGTGCCCTCAATAGACACATGAGACAGCATACTCTTGTGGAAACTCCGGGATTAAAAGGCTGATGGGTATGAAATCCTGCCATACATTTGGAATATTGCATTATCTAGTCATTTTGTTTATTATGTATAAAGAAAAACTGTCATTTATTTCAATAAATAAAACCTCTTGTAAAACTTGAGCATTTATTTTATTTACAATTTATTTCAGACACATGGAAAGATTCTGTAAATCCAAATAAGCAACCTCTAGCAACTAATAGTAAATGAAACACTTTGCAGGATTTCTAGGATTCTTTCAAACTTCTCAGAAACTTTCGCTACTGATAGAAATTGTTACATTTCAATTAAAACGCTGTATTTAGTACTTAGGTTTGTTTTAGATCATAAGTAAATAAATATGGGGCCAGGGCCCTATGTCTTTCCCCACACCAGGGCCTTAATCCACGCCTGCACAGGAAACTTTAAGAACAAGTTATAAGAATAAAAAACAAAAAATGTAATATTTTCATGTCGGTTCATATCCCTTGGATTATTATTTAAAATTGCCTCTCCTGTGGTCTTGACTCCCGGTTGTTCATCAATTATTTGACTGGTCTTCCTGGAGAACGTCTGCCAGCTGGGTTTTCATTCATAGAAGTCTGTAACAGTCCCAACTTTCCTACATGCACACCCAATATCTTCTCATTAGTCTTCCCCACCTGACGATACTAAGTTTTCAGGTTTTTTGAATAGACAAAAATACTGATGAAAGTGTTTTTTTTTTCCTAAGACAGTTTACTTTTTCCAGGAGTTAAGTGTTGTTTAACGTGACGTCTTAAAGCTGATGATTGATTGAACGCAGCTTTACAGAATTCGCACTTGAAAGGTTTTTCACCAGTATGAATCCTGAAAATAAAATTAACACCAAATATAAGATTGAAAAACATGTTATAAAAAATAATAAATAACTGATGCATCCAATAACTTATGCCTAGTTCAGACGGATAGAGTACTAATGATGATGATGATGATGATGATGACTTGGTATAGCGCCGTTTCGTGAAGATTGTCACTTCAAGGGCGCTTTTTGTGTTATCGCGGCGAAGTAGTGTGTCTTGAGGGTTTTTTTAAGGTTTTCCCTGGATTTTGATTGATAATGCGTTAGTATGTGTGTGTGTGAGAGCTTCTCAACGATTGCTTGCACCTTGCGAGGGCATGCACCACACTCACATACTAATACAAGCGCACTGGCATGTGCATATAAGAAGTCACTGATAAACCATCCTACTAATGCATCAGTACTTGACTTGTGTCACCGGGATCTTACCTGAAGTGTGTCGTAAGGTTGGAAGAGTTGGTGAACTCTTTTCCGCAATCCATGCACTTGTAATTTTTCTCTCCAGCGTGCACTACTCTAATGTGAACATTCAGATAGTTGGTTTTGTAAAATGCTTTTCCACATAATTTACAAACATGATTTTTTATCCCTGAAAAGAAAATATAATTTAACAATCTCCAAGACACCAACATTAAATATTTTGTAAATGCTTACTACTTCTGTTTTAAATGGTTAACATATATTTATGTAATGGATTCTCGGAATATGTTTTTTATGAAAATGTTTTTGCTATTGACCTGTATGTGTTCCAGCATGACTCATTAGACCAACAGCCGTTTTGAAGCTTTGGGAACATTCCTTACATACATAATTTCTTTCACTCGTGTGACTCTTTATATGCGACTTGAGATTACTTGGTGATGAAAATTGTTTACTGAAAATGAAGAAAAAGAGTAAATTTTCAACAAGAAATGAAACAGCAACCAATAAATATTGTAGGAAATTATAAAACAAGTAATTACCTGCAAACTTCACACTGATATGGTTTTTCTCCAGTGTGCAATCTCTTGTGAAGCAATAAATTCCCAGATTGGGCAAACTTTTTGCTACAAACCTAAAAATGACAAAACATACAAAATAAATTATTCTACAGATTATCTGAGTCTTATAGAACCACGGGCGGCAATCCAGGACTTTTTGGAAATGAGAAAAATGCATGGAAACATAGAAAATGACATTCTGTGTTGTCAAAGTATGGTCTCGCTAATTCAGAGACCACTTATTTGGTGATACCAGTAATACGGACAGACAATGCGGGCAGCGGTAGGGATGTTTGAAGGAAAGCGGGAGCCATTTCACAAGCATCACGTGGGTCCCGCCTTTTTAAACCTCACATCAAGGCTTACACTTCATACATGTTAATTTTTTCACTAGTGAATCTTGTATATCTCACATGACGTATCTTTCTATAACATAAGTAATTAAGTACATAAAAACATAAAACTTTTTAAATAATTATCTTTTAAAAGCTATTAAAAATTTGTAGACAACAATCCGGCACACCTTGATAATCTACAAAGGATCTTTTTTTGCCTGTTTGGATTAGCAAAGCCGTACTGTATTTCTCATTTTCAAAAAAATCTAGATTGTTGCCTTTGGTTTTATAAGACTCACATAGAATTAAATTATTCAAGAATGTATATAATTTTAGAAGGACATGTTCACATTACATCACATTCAAATGGTCTCTCTCCGGTGTGAATTCGTCTGTGTTTTTTCAATAAGCCACTGTAAGGAAAAGTTTTACCGCAGTCTAAGCACTTATCTGGTGTCTTCAGTTTTTGAGATTTCAGTTTCTTTAATCTCTCTATTGCAGCATTACTAGAAACATTAAAAAAAAAAAAATAATCAAAGAAATATACTGTTTTAATTCACTTTTTTATTATTTTATTTTAAATATGTCTAACAGTTTTCGCCTCAAAAGGCATCCTCAGGAACAATGACAATGACAATCAAAATATTGTTTGTCTATTTTGAATGTCATTGTCATTGTTCCTGAGGATGCATTTTTAGGCGAAAACTGTTAGACATATTTAAAATAAAATAATAAAAAAGTGAATTAAAACAGTAGATTTCTTTGATTAATTATACAATGGACTTTCACTGTGTAAACCACCAAACCCTGAAAAATATAAAAAAAAAAAATTACAATTTTGTAGATTTCACACAGAATTTGTTGTTTCAGATTTACAAATTAAGGAATAATAAATGTGAAAGTGTATTTCCACAGTCATATACAATTAATCTTCAGATGAATTTTAGTCCCATTTAATTTTTCCCGTTTAATTTGTGCGGTTGATAGCTCAGTTGGTAGTGCTTGCATTCCATGCCGAGGGGTAGGATTCAAATCCCACCGAGGGAGTCAGAAATGATATCCTGTTTCGATGTTTATTTGAAACCCAAAATAAGATACTGGCAAGGTTTACTCAGGCTTCACAAGAAATGAGTACCAGTCCCCTCGAGAACTGGGAAACCTCCACTTTAACTGAAGTGGCTGGCGTAAGGCCAGCGCCCTTAGCTAATAATAAGGTTCCACTCACCACCCCTTGGGGGAGAACGTGGCAAGAAGTTACACTATATGTGTAGCCTAGTTGTGTTTTATGACTGGAAATGCAGTAAAAACAATATGAAATAACTGACTTGGATTGAGTTTTTTTCTTCACAGTTGGCTTGGAGCTCTTTGTGCTTTTATCAAGTTGATTTTTCACTTCTAATTCTTTTTTGTAACTCAATGATTCTGCGTCATTTAAAGAATCACTCAATAAGTCAATATCACCTGTAAGAAAATGTGCGGTTATGTAACTGTTAATAAATATTACATGATTTAAATTGTTATGGAGTTCTTACCAAAATTGCTGTAATCATCATCTATGTCTGAAGCATTAGGAAAAATTTCTACATTCAAATTTAATTCATCAAGTTTTTCTACTTTAATGATATTGCTAAAAAAAAAACAAAACACACGCATCAATACATTATTTAGGAGAGAGTCTTTTTGTAAAAAAGTACTTCTTCCGTTTTTTAAAAGGGAAAGTTTTTTGGAAGTCCAGCCAATAGCTCAGTTGGCAGGTAGAGTGCTTGCATTCCATGCCGAGAGCTCGGTTTCGAATCCCACCGAGGGTGTTGGAAATGATTTCCTAGTTCGGTGTTTATTTCAACAACCAAAAGAAAATACCAGCAAGGTGTACTCAGCCCTAACAAGATGAGTGAGTACCAGCCCCCTCGGGAGCTGGGAAACCCCATGTCAACTGAAGTGATTAGCGTAAGACGGCCTCCCTTACCTGTAAGAATAAATAGGTTTTACTCACCACATGCGAAACCCTTCGGGATAGCGTGGCAAGAATGTATTCATCTTGGTATTTGATAATTTCCTTGATTTATAGGTTGGTATGAGGCTGACCACCCATTTTGTAAAAATGCTTCACTTTACAAATGTCATCCTTCCTTTAGGAAAGGTCGGTAAAAGTTGCAGTGTTTATGCAGCATTTGTTAGCAAAAACTTATATGTGTCTGCTTGTGGGCATGCATTTAATATGAATCTTAAGTGTTAATATATATTTGTAACTTAGATTGTTTTAATACCTTTCTATCTTTAGTTCTATGTCCATGGGATCGATCATGCTGTTCAGTAGACATTCCCTCAACATTTTGTCGGAGTTCTCACATTGATGCTTGAATTGAAAGGAAATTTCCAAGCGATATGCACAATTCTTGCATATTCGAGAAGGCAGCCCATCATTCTGTGTCAGCTGCAAAAATACTCACGTATTTCAAAAGGGATATGTTAGAAAAATCAATTCAAATATTGTGTATGCCAGATATTAACCTTAACATCGGTGCAGATCATGATCATGTTAGATGGAGATGAATTGGCCTCAGCTGTAAAAAGTGGTATTAGATCTGCATCGGCAAGCATACATACTCTGCAAATTTTCTTAATTTCCATGTTGTATGTAAAAATCTGGTGTTTACAATTTTGTATTTTTGTTCCGACACTGACAGCGAATCCTTGTTTACTTGGGTATTCAGGACTACCAACATGTTGGTTTAAAGTTGTCACAACTGAATCGGATCTCTACCCAAGTACCTATCTATCTATCTATAATGTATAATCTAAGCTGCAAGGATATGCATATGAAATGCATGCCTACAGACAGGCACATGTAGGTTCGCGCCTACACATTCTGCATGTGTGCATACAAATAAAGAAAACCTCACATGGACATAAACCTTGCAACTCCTGCCGCCGTTCCCTGAACCGGGGTGGCATTGGCAAAAGTGAACCGATTTTTAAAGCACGGGTGGTCAGACTCGTACCAACCTATCAGTCAAGGAGACCTACCTACGTTTTATTTTTATTTTTTTTGAAAAGCCGGGTTGCTAAATATTTTGTGAATACTTTGTTTTTGACAGCTAAGGACCTTAGTCTCCAAAACCTGTGATATCACCCATCTGAGAGAAAATTGATATTAGATGATTGGTTTCAATTCCATAATGAAAGTTTTTTAAATATTTATAAGGTCCGCACATTTTTTTATATTGAACTTTTTTTTAGCGAGCAAGCTTCAGTCTTGTATGGGACTGCCGTCATTGGCAACCAAGAGCAAAATATTTGCATGCCCTTTTCCTCGGGACGACATAATTAAACTCCTCATTGTAAAATATGAAGACCCCATTAAAAACTTGCATATACCTACTTACATATTCTTAGACAGACGTGTGTCACTTTTTTTTCATTAAACTTATTTATTGTAATAAAACGAACCAAAATCACATTAAAATCTATATCTTAGTGCTATTTTTACCTATTTTTTATGAAAAACGGAAAAACAATACAATATCTGAAAAACATCATCGCAGAGCAGTGGCTTCCAAACTTTATGCTACCACGCCTCCCTAAAAATATATTTTTTTTCGCGCCTCTCTTTGCACGTTTTATTTTTTTCGCGCCTCCCTTTATACGTTTTATTTCTTAATATTCATACTAATACTACTATAGACACATTTTTGGCGCCTCACCTAGCCACAGCTCACGCCTCCCCTGGGAGGTGCGCCCCCCAGTTTGGAAACCGCTGTCGTAGAGCTATGGGCGTTAGCGCATTAGAAAGGGCAGAAAATTTGAAGTAGGATAGCATTTTACCTAGTGATAATAATATATAATAATAGCATTGACGTTGTGGGATATATCGGTTTATTTAACAATACTCGTCCCCGTAAGTGCTTGTTTGTCTTATCTCCCAGAGAGGTAAATTCGAGTGAGCAATGTTTGTCTGTGTACTGGACCAATGTGTTTTTATGAAAACCAGTTTTTTTTTGGAAAATGGTAAAATAACGGCGGACGTGATGCTGCGAGTGCTTGAGTGCTCGTTGCGCCTGCTGAGGGATCCTCCAAGGATCCTTGTGGCCTGGTGCGGTAGCAGGATCAGATGAGGCGAGGTGGACGATGTTGGACGCCCTTCAGGTTGCTCCCAAGGATGTTTCCGCAGCTTCCGGAAATATATCCAGTTGCAGGAAGGTTGGAAAGGGGGAGGAATGTTGGAAAAGGGCTGGACAGGCAATCAGTTACTTTTGAGAAAAGTGTGGGCATAAAAAAGACCCTTTTAGTGGGGTAGTCTCTGCTAGAAAAGGAGACGATTGTCTCCGCTTCTACTAACGGCGAGAAGGTCTTGAAGAAAGATTAGTTCAATCTGCTGCAACGTAAATACATAACAAGTACGAGAGAGGATTCAATCATGCTCGTTTTA
This sequence comes from Agapetus fuscipes, assembly GCA_951799405.1. Classification (NCBI taxonomy): domain Eukaryota; kingdom Metazoa; phylum Arthropoda; class Insecta; order Trichoptera; family Glossosomatidae; genus Agapetus; species Agapetus fuscipes. Next base: position 10,830,562 of record OX637346.1, on the reverse strand, counting down.
GCTGTATAAAATAACCATTTAATTTTTCTTCCTTTTTTTTGTTCTCGCAAATATTCACAAGGTTTTTACAAGGAGGCACGTTCTTGTTACAGACAAAACACCTCGCCAGTTTAAACATCAATTTTCCGCAAATCCCCTATCACATTCGTGGGAAACGTAATATCCTTACTAAAATGCTTAAAATAATAGGAAGGCATCTGCGGTGGCGGCTATAAAAATACAAGATAGCGATGACGTATGTCTACGCCCGGAGGAGGCGGCCGCGTAGCTCTATGGCCCTGCGAGATAGAATAGCCGAATACGTGCACGATAAATCACTGAAAAATACGGGGCCATTCAAAATAGCCACGTATCGAAAGGCACGAGGTTAACTGTGCTTGCTAAAGGCGCGGTGTGCGGTTCAAGACACATCCCGTCACCCCTTTTTGATATCTAAATATTATGTTGTTGGTGTGTGTATCCGAGAAATGTTAATAAATTGCCCCTACGAAGAAAAACGCTTGGAAAGAAATATGATGAAAATTTTGTCATTTTCATAATCTTTACGTAAGATGGTACGTAGTTATTACTTTTTCGTATTCGTCTTATTTCTCATTACTGAGGGTTGTAAGGCCTATGGAAACAATCATCCTTCTCATTTTTCAGTTTTTGAATTGGCTGCAGGCAGCGCTTTAACCACCGAAGTGACATCACTTGATGGATCCATCGTGTGACCAACCTAAGATACTGTTATGCTAAAAAGATAATTAAAATTAAATTAGGCTGATTTATTTGGTGAGCGCTGTTTTTGTGTGTATCACACCTTGGACTTGTATGAAAAAGGTTATGACTCTGGATGAAATGAAAGAAGTATGCAAGGACAGGAAGAAGTGGCGGCTAATCTGCAATGTTGATTTCTAATGTTGGTGTATTCATTTGCTACATTTTTTGCTTGGGAAATTTTTGACTTTTTTTGTATAGATTTCTTTGTAAGGTTTTGTTCTTTTTTATATTTAAATGTAATTTATTATTCATATTCCTTGACTTATAAGTTATAGGTTGGTATGAGGCTGACCACCCATACTGTAAAAAATGGTTCACTTTGCCAATGTCACCCCTGTTTCAGGGAAGGTCGGCAAAAGTTGTGGGGCTTATGTTCATTTGAGGTTTGGATTTTATTTGTAAGTACACATTCTGCATTTGTAAGCGCGAACTACACTTGTTGGTTTGTGGGCATACATCTGAGAGCTTTAAATGAATATACCCTTGCAACTTAGATTATAGATTATAGATTATTATATACACCTCAAGAGCCCTCTGCAAGCTTGGTCATCGCTGTAGAAAGCGCCAATTCTCAAGCAAGATCCAGTTGCTGTAAGGCTGGATGGACCTTTCGATGACCGGTCTTTGGTAAAGGTTTATGAATTTTTCAACCCAGCGAAGAGCAAATTTGAAAATATAAATTGTGTCTTTTTTTTTTGCTCCGCCGGGATTCGAACCCACAACCTTCCATTTACGAGTCCGAAGTGTTACCACTGGACTACGGACCGGTCAATAAAATATGCTGGTACAAGTATTTGCCAAATTACTAGTTCCACATTTTGTTTTTGTTGCTACCTATTTCTTAAAGTTACAGTTTTGAGCTTTAAAACATTGTACTATCTTCATACTTACAGTCTTACACAACCAAAATTTTTTAATAATAATAAGATTTTTTAAATGTAGAAAACGAGAGGAAAATGTGAAGGTACCTACTGTTGAAAAATGTACTCTAATCTTGAAATACTGAAAAAGTACCTAACAGTGTATTTGTTGGTAGACAAATACGAGTAGGTATCGTCGTTACATCTTGCTCTCTGACGATAAATTCTAGTAAGAATATAAAGATTAAATTGGAGTTTACAGCTTGCAGGGTGAGTGCAGTAAAGGTGCTGGCCACTCCTGCAACTTACCGCACTGATATTTGAGATTAATGGCCTCTTGAAGCTCCCGCCGACCGCATGCAGGGAAAGAGGAACGTTATTTTGCATCTCCGCAAAGCTCCTAGCACTTTTTTTCTTCTCCCTTACGTACTTTTCAATAAAAACTTTAATAACTTTTCTTATCAAGTTAGTTAAATTCTTTATACTGCTTTACAGAGGTAGGTGTGCCGGAGGAATAGCGTATTTTCTTTTACTACCTCAGCATAAGGTAACAAAAAATATAATACCAATAAAATGGAAGCTTGCGGAGTACTTTAGGTGTATTTTGAGGTGGGATTCTTAGTTTTCTAATGCAGCTTACTACCGGCTTCATTACATGCTCAGTAACATTCTGTGTAAATGGAAAATGATACGGTTTGATTTTTTTATTGTAAAAAAAGTGTCCTGTGTCAGTTAAGATTGGATTAACAGCAGGAAGCTTGTATGGACACAGAAAAATCGGTTATTTTACATTACAACAACTACTTAAAATACGGTGTATTGCAGGGGCGACTTCAGGAAAATTTAGATAAACGACTTTGATGAAGAGTATGAAAATAAATTAGAACAAATTAAAACTCATTTTTGTTAACTTTTCAATGTTGTTTGGTCTTACAATAATTATTAATGCCATATTTTTAACATTTCCATAATCGTAATTCAAAACTAAATGTAAATAACTGTAGGTACTAATTGAAAGGGATCACCAATGGCGATTGGTGAAGAGCATAAAAAAAAAATGAAGGCATTGTTGTAGTTTTGTATTACGTTAATAAAAATAAAAATATTGGTTCAGATACATATCTAGGAAATATGGGAGGTGTATGTGATGTAATGTACTCGGAAAATAAACGATACACGATTTTAGTGGGAAGATTTCAGCGATATTGAATAAGTAGGTCCAGGGAGAGGTGGGCTGCAAACAGTCTCCGGCTCTCGAGGAGATTTATCCCTTTCCGGCGGAGGCGGAGGTCCGCCAGCAATGGCCGGAGTGCCCACACACAGCCGCGCTGGCCGTGACTTGGAGTGTGGTCGCCATTCTTCGGCGCTTGATTAATCTCCCCGGATAGCCGAAATAAATATCATATCGAGGGATGCGAGGCGCCTGCAATTGACACTTTGCGGGAAGCTCTACGTCTTGAGCCGCACCTCGAGAGCGACCGGACAAATTTGTTAACGCTCTCTGAGTTTGCTTAAAGGCGTACGTACGTACATCTAAAACTAGTTAACGTACCTCTGGCTCCGAGATCCGGCCAGTGTCGGATGCCAAATAAATTCCCTCCTTCAGCTCTAGTTGGGAGGCAACTTGAGATAACGTGAGATGAACGTAATATACTCGCGATTATTGAGGCAAACAAAAGGTATATTCATGGTTTAATATTTTCATCTTTACGCTACAAACATTGTTTCAATAGAAATCTATATTTTATTGGGAATAATGATTTGCTTTGTTCTGATTTATGTTATAGGGTAAAAAAACTCACACCATGGCATCTGTCTTTGGGTTTCAGATTGAAAAACAGCCAAAATCGAGCAATGACTTTTCGTAGCATGTGCCTTAATCTCATTCTGCTTTCAGGCAATGTATTTTTGTAAACCACCTGGAGAAATTTTACTGCATTCTTTATCACTTCAGCTAGGCTTTCCTTCAGCTCTTTCTCGCTTACAAACTCTGTTCAACATTGTTTAATCAGTAATTAATTAATGTTATTGTTTGTAAAGGGTTTATGTAAACTCGCACAATACTTTTTGCCAGAAGGCTACACGAACGAAATGAAATAAATGAATACCCACTTGTACGCACAACAAGCAATGTTCTTACAAACACTTCATACATTAAACAAAATCAGTGTGAATTTCAATTAAATTACAGCTTAAAAATGTTATTTCGTTTGTCACAATGGCGGTCGCCAAACACTGGGCGCGGTTCAAAAAGAGATAGTCCGCGCGGAGTGTACGGTAAATATTGAAAGTTGCCTGAAAATCAACGAGCTCTTTATACCGTTAAATTTGCTTTAAAATAATTCAAACGGCGATTTTTACTTTTCGCGAATCCAAAATTAAATGCTGGCGAACGATCCGGGGACATTTCACGAGTATTTTGCAAAGTAAACGAAGTCGGATAATGATTGGTTTTCACTTGGCTCTGGTGAGTAAACCTGCTTCATACAGATTTGATTGCGAACGACTTGGCGCAGTTGAAGCTTGTAGGAGAGATTTTCTCACAACCTATTTACATAATACCTTCTACGAACAAATAATACTAATTCTTCGAAGTGAGAGAGCTCATCAATAAATAACTTTTTTTACTAAAATAACTAAAATTCGCGACTTGAAAAAATATGTAGATAATACCTGTAAGATATCAATGATAAGTTTGAATTTGTGCTGAAAATAAATACTACGATTAATCGGTATATATTCTGAATTGTATTTGGAAAAAAAAATGAGAAGTTTAATATTCAATCTCGGATATCTGTTATGCGAAAATAAAGGAACTCGTACCTCAATTAAGAATTAAGTTTAATGCTACACTAGCTTAACTTTGTAGTAGAGTTTTAGCTTCTAGTTAATCAAACTGTAATCATGCAATTTCTAAAATAATACACATCTGGAGTGTATAAATCTCAATGAGCTTAAATCAGTGTAACCCCTTTGGAGGCGTCGCGCAGCGCATCGCAGAGTACAAGAGACTAAAACTCCATTTACCGTTTACGGTTTAGCCGGCCGCGCCGGTAATTATCATTAATACCTTTTAACACTGAAACCCGTAAATTATGGCATTCAAGTAAGTCCAGTTGCCTTGTAGGGCTTATCCTGTGATCCCCGCAGGTCCGGGCTCCTTAGGACCGCCTTGCAATTAATGGCCCGACTTGGAAGCGACCGCGCTGGGATTAGACACGACAAACGCTCCGAGCGTCATCCCTACAAATTGTTCCGGTTAGTCTCAGGATGTCTGTCGGGACAATGGGCGATGCTGCGTCATTGATGGCGGCTATCAGCGTTAATAATGCAAGGATTTCCCTGTTCCTGGCACCTCTCCTATGCCTGTTTCAGACGGGCTGATATCTTTAGTAGCGAGTGATAATAGGTGCTATCTATGTACAGCTTAGTTCCATGACAGAGGGCTAGGGTTCGATCCTCACCAAAGGTGTAAGAAATTGCACTATACATATGTGCAGTTTAGTTGCATTTTAGTTAAGTTTACACGTATAGAACATAAATACACAAAAATTACGTGTATGTAGGTACGTAACGCCTGTAAGATTTTCATTTATACTTCATCAAAAAATACTTAGGTACTACTTTAACAAATGGTTTTATAACAAGTCTGAAAAAATACTCCATTAATTGTTTTTTATTCAATATAAGTATACCTATCTAGTGTCGATTTGCGATTGCTAATTTAAAAGATTGATATTATTCATTTTCTGAGCAGAAATAATCAAACATTTATTTCCGGTGCGCAAATCATCTGGAAACACTGAAAGTTTTTTTACACTGGCACCTCTTACTTTCCCGAAAAATATATACAAACGAAATCTATCTGTGTTGGTATGTACTTATAATAGGCGAGTAGGTATGTCTGCACAAGTGCACACGCGGCAACATGGCATACACTCACCTACTAATGCACTCGCACTCGACCCGTGTGAACAGGCTACAGCTCCACACCTCACACTCCCCTCACTAAGGAGATGCCGTCATAATTGAAATACAATCTCATCAATACGCCGAGCACATCTCACGTGCGGCACTGGTTACATCTGTGCTGTAACGTGAGATGTTGTGATGATAATATGCGATGAGGTGAGCCGTACATCCTGACAACCTAATATGGCCAAATTACTTTACCAACTTGAGGTGATACGCGATATTCTAGCGAGTTATTATGAAATAAAGAAGTTTGATTACTTTTTTATTGATTGTAGAGGTATTAACTTTGTACCTAATCGTTCATCATTAAGGATAAAAGAAAAACAATTTGGTTTTCGATTACTTGAGTATATATATTGACCTGACGATGCAAACGGATGTTTGCGAAACCGGTTGTGGTATAAAATATATACTCAAGTAATCGAAAACAAAATTGTTTTTCTGTTATCCTTAAGTTTTATTACATTCACGTACAATATTAACCAATTTTTTTGAATGTTGGTTTACCCAACTATTTGTACCCAAGTTAAGAAACATAGACGAAGACTAAGAAGACAAAATATTCGGCTTTGAACTAGGTACTTAGATTCAGATCTTTGACGGACAAACTTATTTTTTTCATGTTTATTTTACTAACCTTAATTTTTAAATTTTTTACCGCTCTCTATTAATAGAATGAACAAATGTTCCGTGTTTACATTTTAATCAGCGGTCAAACATCACAGGCTCATGTAGCTAATCGCAGCAAACCATTACACACTAATAGAAGTTTTATGCTTATACGGCCTGACGCTGGAGAGTTGTTTTCTGAGATCTGTTGCCGTGGTCTTCAATTCACACACCAATAAAATATAATTAAAAAACATTGTACTCGGCACAATTTTCAAGTTTTTTCTCAACGAGCCATTAACCAATTAACCAATGACAAAATAGTTGTTTGCCATTTCCCTAGCAACCCTACCGTGTGACATCACAATTTTGTCTATGTGAAATCATGAATGGACTTCATTCGACAAAAAAAAAGTATTAATTTTAGTCAATCTGTTCGGTCGATAGAGTGCTTGCGTTCCATGCCGAGGGCTCGGGTTGGAATCCCACCGAGGGTGTCGGAAATGATTTTCCGTTTCGGTGTTTATTTCAAAACTCAAAATGAAATACCGGCAAGGCTAACTCAGCCTTCATAAGAAATGAACACCAGCCCCCTCGGGAGCTGGAAAACCCCCACTTCAATTGAAGGGGTAGGCGTAGGGCCAGCTACCTGTAAAAATAAATAGGTTCCACTCGCTGCAAGCGAAACTCTTCGGGGATAACGCGGCAAAAAATTACACTATATGTGCAGCTTAGTTGCGGTTTTTTTGCGTTTGCGTCCTCTGTTTTTAATTAAAGCTTAATCTTAATTACATAATGTATTTGTGCTACGAGTACTCAACTACTCATTGCAGTATAAGAACCCAAAAGCGGCACACAAATTATCCGTCGCAGTAAGTTATTTATACGCGATCACATAAGATGTAAACAAGACAGCGGCGCTGTCTTTTGTTTCGTTCCTCCGACAAGGAAGTGGTGAGATTAGATATGAAATACCCGAAATTAATTTAACAGAATCGGGGTCACACCCCGCACGCACTGCGTCGCGACGCCTTTACATGTAAACCAAACCCCCCCCCCTGCGGAAACAGATAATTTAAAATGAAGATTAAATTTTATCAAAATTCCTTGACTTATAGGTTGGTATGATTCCTTGACTTATAGGTTGGTATGAGGCTGACCACCAATACTGTAAAAAATGGTTCACTTTGCCAATGTCACACCTGTTTCAGGGAATCTCGGCAAGAGTTGCGAAGCTTATGTTAATTTGAGATTGGGTTTTTTATATTGTATGTCCACATGCGGCATGTGTGAGCGTGAAATTATGCGTCTCTGTTGTGGGAATGCATTTAATATGAACCTCAAATGATACATATGTTTGCAACTTAGATTTAGATTTTTAGAAAGTGAGTTTTTGTGGTGTAATTCTTATCCAAAAACAGGGCAGAGTGTCGATAAAACATTTAGCTGTAAAGCTCGAAAGCCAGCGTTGGAAATCAATTGTTGTAAATTGTGAACTAAATTGTGTAAAATAAATTCTGTTAAATATTTGCAGTTCAATTAAAAGAGAACCCAGTAAGACATAACAGTACATATACTTCATCTAAATTTGCAGAGGCAATGATTTTTTTTATTTTTCATGAAATTTTCAATATTGCAAAGAGGATTCGGTCGGTATGAAGCCGACCACCCATGCTGTAAAAATTAAGCACTGTGCCAATGTCACCCCTATTCAAGGGAAAGCTGGCAACAAAAGCAGGGCTTATGTTCATTTGAGGTTAGGTTTTTGAATTGTAAGTACACATGCAGCATTTGTAAAAACGAACGTACACGGGTCTGTTTGTGGGCATGCATTTAATATGAATTTTAAATGTCAATAAAATTCTGCAACTTGGATGATTTTAGATTATATTAAATTACATATTATTTCCGCAAGTAGACGCTCAAGATATTTCTGCACGAAAGCACAGTCAACAGTGGGATTAATGTTTTGTAAATTTGGATATCAGAAAAAGATTTGAGATTGTTTAACACAATTTTATTTTATCCTAAGGAAATAAAAGTCGACCAAGATTGGAGCCTTGGGGTACTCCAAATGATACGTTACAAATTTCATGTATTTCTTTTGAACTCAATAGAAATGAACCAAATAGTATGAATAAGATTTACATTGGTAAAGAACAGCTTTACCTTTCTATCAACATAATAAAGATTTAACCTAAAAAAAATAATAAAAACATTTAAAAGTTTGTCCTGATGATGCAAAAAAAAAAAAAAAAAAACGCAACTAAGCTACACATATAGTGTAACTTCTTGCCGCGTTATCCCCGAAGGGGTCGCATGTGGCGAGTTGAACCTATTTATTTTTACAGGTAAGGGGGCCGGCCTTACGCCAACCACTTCAATTGAAGTGGTGTTTTCCCAGCTCCCGAGAGAGCTGGTACTCATTTCTTGTGAAGGCTGAGTAAACCTTGCCGGTATTATTATTTTGGGGTTTGAAATAAACACCGAAACGGGAAATCATTTCTGACACCCTCGCGCTCGGTGGGATTCGAACCCGAGCTCACGGCATGGAATGCAAGCACTCTACCAACTGAGCTATCGACCGGACATGCCTTGTAGGCAAAAGTGCTAGACAAAAATAAAAAAGATAAAAGTGAATTAAAACTTTGTTTATTTAATTAATATGTAAAAGTTGATTTTAATTAACATTAAATATACTTGTAATTGAAAGAAACCTATCTGAAAATCCTGAAATTGTTTGTCTGAAAGTGAGAGCGGTCTAAAATGAACATTAAAAATTGAATTCGCTGAATTATTTAATGAATATTGTTCTTCTGTTTTGTTCCAACTCTCCCGATTAATAATTCATATCTAAGTGGCGATATTTTTTCAACTGAGTAATGTGGACTGCCAGTTGCCTTTAGGAGTAACAGAGTCGCACAAAGTTATAGGGAGGAACTGTCTCTGGTTAGTGTAACTCAGACACAGGCCAAACAATTTAATTCCTCTAATTCACTTCTGCCATCCTGCTACGTCAGAAAATGTAAAATAAACTCGACATTCTTGTTTCATTGTTTTAAGTAATACTTCAAAAGTCCCAATAAAGGCAAGAGTAAATAGTAAAGAATTAATTCTAATTGCAGTGGTATATCTGTATTTCCTTGAATAATACGTTGGTGTGAGGTTGACTCCCTATCCTGTATTGATTGTTTCACTTTTTATGATACCATCCCTGTTTCAGGGAATGGCGCCTTTGAGGTTTTATGTTTTGTTTTAAAAGTACACATGTAGCGCTTGTGAGCGCGAACTTACATATGATTGCTTCTGGGCGTGCATTAAATATGAATGCTAATATGTCACTACAACGTACAAAAGGTATTTATTTACAGACTTCCTTGCACCTACACTAATAACAATTGAACGTAAAATCTGCAAGTCTTGTCGCCTTCATCTGAAAACTGAGAGACATTTGACAAGGTGAAACATTTTTTACAATATGGGTGATCAGTTTCGTGGAAACCAATAGCTACAGCAGCTTATATTAACAATGAGTTTGATTGAGGCCCAGTATTTTTCAACGTTAGCTTTTCTGACTTTTAACTGATAAAAAAATCTACTCTAACAATTGACATAAGTGCGTCCTTTTCATTCAGTATAAAGTCGCTATTCTTATGTTGAAAATACTGTCCCATTTTTTTTAAAGCAAATTCATTACCACAAAACAATGACAATTATTAGAACCGGTATTTTGTGGAAATATATTTCGACGTCCATATTTCGGAATTCATGAGTCGATATGAGGATATTTTGTGAATCACAGATGCAAAAATCTTAACCAAGAAAAATAAGGAATTCCAAAATGTATCTAAACAAGTTTGTAATTATGGTCCTACTATTTTACGAGTTTCACTGTGAGAAAGGAAATTGTTACATTGTGTTTTTTCGTGGGAAAATAAAATAATTTTTTTCGAGGCGAGTGTATTGAACACAGGAATTTCCTTGTAAAGAAAAGTTTTCGCCATCTTTTTACTAAAAGTTCCACAGGAAATCCCAAAAATCTCTATATAGTCGGGCGAGCCATCCATTTAACCGACGGATCTGTCAAAACGCCTTCCACACCCTTATCAAACAAGGAGCGTATCGCAATGTAGGGATACACAGATCGTTTCAGAAAACATACATTATTTTGTGCGCTTCAATATCTACATGATTTCACGAGGAACATATTTTATACTTTCACACCATATTACATTACGCATATTTTAGGAAAGTTTGAAATATGATGTTGCTTTGTTGTGGAAACTATATTTTGTAGCACACATAATAATGAAGAGTTTTTAGCTGGAGTTTTTCTACCTAAATTCAATACTAAAAGGAATGTTAAAATAGTGTAATTGATTTGAATAATATGAATTCTTTACTATTTTTCATGTCTTGGGTTCATATTCCACTTGAAAAATATTTCGAGTTGTATCAATGATTGTGAATGGATAAAGAATACAAATATATTTATCTTAATTTATTTTTAATATTCTTGTTTAACAACCTTATCTTACCACTTTTGAGCTTTTCTGTCTTATTTTGTACTATTTTAAACCACTTGCTTACGTGTTAGCTAAGAAGTTCCATTTAAGCAAATATTTGCGTTTGTTTAGGTATATGTTGTAAGAGTCAGTCTGTATGAAATCAACCACTAAAAAAAATAAAATAAAGATTAACTTAAGAACCTTATAATCCGATAAATCCTGGTGTTAACGCATCCGCTGTAATAAAGGTATTGTTGCAAATGTGTAATTGTGTGATGTGGGAGTAGGTGTGAGTATGCCTGTGTAAGTCTGTAAAGTCTCTAGATGTAGGTGCTTAAATAATTGTTCTTATATTAATTGTTCGAAATTGTGTGAGTATTGACTCAAATGTTCTAAATATAATATTTTGGCGAAATCTCGCATGTTCCAGTTCCCAATGTTTCAAAAACAATCCTTGTGACTTCTTTAAAAAGGGCCAAAGCTGTCTGTAGCGTTAGACTTGTATCTGAGCCGTCGAGCTACACTATCAAAAAGTCACTCTGTATATGTATCGTTTGTGAACAGTATCTTAAAGTACATTATGCAAAATAAATAACCGCAATTTTTATTAAATTGAACCCGGTAAAATCATAGAAGTATTAAATAATGCAAGAGTTGTTTCTGTTTTTGATCTTAGTGATAGCGAAATGAGTAAAGTATGTACGGTGGAAATGAAGCATTTGAGAAGTATGACAGGAAAAACTTTGAGGGATAGAGTTAGGAATGAATGGGTAAAAAAAGAATGTAATTTGAAAGAGGATGTGAAAGTTAAAGTACAAAAGAATGTGATGAGATGGTGAAGAATGAATGATGATAGACTGACAAAGCATGTATACAAAGAAAGTGTGAAAGGAAAAAGAGGGAAGGGACGACCGAGAAAAGTATGGAGTGATCAGATTGAGGAGATTGTGAAAGAATGGGATGTACAAAGTGAGCGTAAAAGAAGAAAATGTATGAAAAAGGTGATGGATATAAAGGAATTGAAAGAGGTATGTCAGGATAGGAAAAAATGGAGGCAACTCTGCAGAGGCTCTGGCCACCCCTAGCGGAATGGCGACAGAGTTACAGTTACAGTTACAGATCTCAGAAACGAAGTTTGATTGAGAATATTACTTATAAGATTGCGTGTAATAATTTTCCTTGCTTTGTTATTCCCTCTATCTCACCTACATACCGCCCTCTGGAGCAATGGCCGGTCCGTGCGGTCACATTAATATCTGATGGACGATAAATTTCAGCACAATAGGAACATAATTAACAGGCTGATTCAGATCCATCCAGATACCGCAAGCGCGCAAGTAGATTGAATGCTGACGGATTACTAAGCGCGCACAATGATGGCCAGTTCCGCCCTTGTAATAGTGCACAAATTACAACAAAGCTGTGGGTTAGTGCTTGTGGCAAGTACTCCTCATTTGGAGTTGTCACTTGCACTTGGAAGCATGTGTGAACGAGCACTCGATTGAATTAGATTACTAGGCATTTGTGCAACTGACAAGGCAGTCTCCTAAACTTTTTAACCCTCGGCAATGTTCATTTTTTTTTATTGTTCGCCGATCTTCACTAGAAGTTACACCAAAAGAAGAAGAAGTAAAAGTTCAGTCCGGTTGAATCTTTCTGGATGGACCTTAAAAGAAAACAATGGTGTTCAATTGAGACAATTTTACAATGTGCTTCAACTTAGATCATGCCTATTTTGCATGGTTTGTCTATGGATCACCGGTTCAAAAGTATTGTAGCGTAAGGTGATCTTTCTTGGAAAGCTTTCGCACAGTCTGTCCGGACAATCCATAGACATACCTTAGATAAACCGGTCAGAACGCGTCTAGTGTGAAAATGACCCTATCCCCCTTTCAGACGGTCTAAATCCGGTCGCAAAATTAATGAGATCGTCGGACAACACGCGCTGGATTGTGTGAAAGCTAATTTTCAAATCGAATTGTTTGTAAAGGCGCTTACTGAGCCGCTTGCATTATAGATTACAGGTAATCACAATTTTTCGTTGGCTTAGGTTACAGAGACTATAAATTACGGTTCAGGTACAACAAAGGCCTTATTAAATTTTCCTGAATGGCCCATGCGAGTGCCCACCTCAGTATTGATCTCCTGGAGTGATATATGCTGTGGTCATTATTGGACAGCCTCTCACAACTAACTCTATAGACACAGCTTGGATGGCCCCTATGGCTTTCATGAGATGAGAAACAATTACTTACGATTAACTCACAATCAATACTTGGGTAACTTACACAACACAAACAATCAAAAGTGGAAACTGTGCATGTAATCTAAGCAAATTTATGAGAAATTTATTTATGAATGTGGTTGTTATTTGTGTTTGATTGCCTAAAAATCAAACTCACCTTAATTGCAACAAAAATACTAATTTAAATAAGGGTTAAATTTTTTTATAAATAAAATGAAAAAAATTGCTGATTTTTCGTGAGATGATGCTGAGGGCATAACGAGGGCGTTTTTGTATGAACAAGTGTGTCTCTACTTTTTTCTTTATCTCTTCGAGAGCTATTCCGTAAATGAAATTAAACACTGTTTAAACTTTAACCCACTGAAAGCTGTATAGATCTTAACCAGAATATTCTTTGCATAAAACTGCGTACGTTTGTACATTCATATAAAAGAGTACAATTGCGTGACACTTTCAGTTTTAATACATCGATTAAACATATATTACGCGGTTTTCAACTATTTATTTTTATTATACACAATGAAACTCCTTCCTCACGGCAGAAGCGTGGCAGCCTACATTTTATTGGCGCCCAGAATGGGTATTCTTTGAGATATTTTCACATTTGACACGCAATAAAATGAAATTTTATTCTCTTATTCCGTTATGGCAGCTCCCATGATTTTTTACGATTTCACCAAATACTTGGTGCGGTTTTGCTTTTCAGTGAAGCCGCTAATCTATATTTATAAATATGAAGCTTTTGAAATCGATATCCCCTACGCCTGGCTAAGCCGAACAAAAGGTTTTCATACAATTTTTAGGAAACGTGTAGCCTGCTCCCAAGATAGATCCTGTGAATTTTGATGTCGATTAACTTGTAAACAACATTTATTCGGAATGGTTAACTTTTACCAATGCCACTCCGTTTGAAGGAAAGGTGGCAGGATTTGCAAGGTTTATGTTCATGTGGTTTAGGTTTCGTTTTTGTAAGTGCAAGCCCAAACTTACATGTACCTGATTGTGGAAATGCATTAAATATGACCCTTTAATGTCAATATACCTTAGCAACTTTGATTAAAGATTGTAGAATAGGAGTTTAAGGCTTACACGGCCAACGGTGGATACTGGAGAGCTTTTCACGGGACATGTTGTCCAGGGACATGAGTTGTCCAGGCGCACCCGAGTGCGACGGACGTGCGACGTATGTATGTGAGCGAGGTTCTTGAAAAACATTGATTTATTTCTGGTTTTCTAACCTTTAATCTGTGCAGCTGGTGTTGATGTTGATATTTTTTAAATCTGTGTTTTTAAATCGGTGTTCTCGTAAACTGTTTTCTCATTCATTGAGCTAGTGTTTATGTTTTGGATTAATCAGTAAAGCATGCTTTCTGTGACGCCATCTTGTTTGGTCAGTGTGTAAGGGGATGACGAATACATAAATGACAGCTAGCGCCATGTCCGGTAGCAATAGCGTGTCTATAGTTCGAGAACTTTTAATCTAGTGTTAAATCTTTGTGAAAAACGTTATGATGTTATGGATTAAATCAGCACAGCATGTTTTCTGTGACGCCATCTTGTTTGGTCAGTGTGTAAGGGGATGACGAATGCATAAATGACAGCTAGCGCCATGTCCGGTAGCAACAACGTGTTTGTAGTTTGAGAACTTTTAATGTATGGGAGTGTTTTCAATCTGTGTTTTTTAAATCAGTGTTCTTGTTAACTGTTTTCTCATTTAACTAGTGTTAAATCTTTGTGAAAAACGTAATGATGTTATGGATTAAATCAGCACAGCATGTTTTCTGTGACGCCATCTTGTTTGGTCAGTGTGTAAGGGGATGACGAATGCATAAATGACAGCTAGCGCCATGTCCGGTAGCAACAACGTGCTTGTAGTTTGAGAACTTTTAATGTATGGGAGTGTTTTCAATCTGTGTTTTTAAATCAGTGTTCTTGTTAACTGTTTTCTCATTTAACTAGTGTTAAATCTTTGTGAAAAACGTAATGATGTTATGGATTAAATCAGTTCAGCATATTTTCTGGGACGCCAACTTGTTTGGTGCGCGTGTAACAGATGATAAACTTATTCCTAGCCCCCAGTGACAGCCATCGTCATGCCCGGTTCCAGCGGCATGTTCGCGGTTCGAGAATTGTTAAATTTACGCAAATACGCCAGTGTACCAAATAAAATAATAATATACATATTTCGGAAATGGGACATTTTCTCGGGAGAAACATGCACTGTCAATCCTAGGAAACAAAGGACCAGAGGGAGGCGAGGTGGGAAGTGCACAAGGAAAAATAGGGGATGGGTAAGCCAGGACCCCGCTCATTGCTTGGTTTCCAACAGCCCGTGCAACCAGATTACTCAGCCCTGTCATATTCAGCAAGCCACACAAAATGTGCAGTCAATAAACAACAACGGTATCAACTTAGAGGCTGCACTACAGGACGAAACAAGTCCTACTCAGGAATCAAGTAATCCAAAAAATACTCACCCGTTTATTAGATCAAGGAAATGTGCAAAGAGAAACCGACAACCTGTCGAAGGTGACATTGGTGCCAACCAAAATCCTGAGCCACAACAAAAAGGCAAGAGTATAGGCCATCCTCTTCCAAAGTCTGACAGGCATACAGGGCTACCAGCTCGAAAACCAGTTACACTTGGCTGCTGGAATCTGCGTTCGCTAAATAATAAAGTGGACGATGTTGACGAATTATTCAAGGATCAAAACATCAACATCTTAGCACTCACTGAAACATGGCACGAGAGCTACAACTGCGCTGCGCTCAAGAGACTGAGAGGACTTGGGTACTCTGTAGTGGAAGCAGCAAGAACAGCAACAGGGAAGGAAAAAAAAAATAGCGTCTCATGGACCAATCACGGAGGAGTGGCTGTAGTGGCGAATCAAGGAGTCCGAATGGAGAAACTCAATACTATAAAGGTCACTACTTTTGAATACCTCCCCTGTAGAATAACATCCAATGGCAAAACACTCACATTATTAACAATTTATAGGCCAGGCTCTAAAGCTGTCACTTCAATTTTTTTCGACGAGCTGAGAACATTACTTGAATGGCTAGCAATCAGAAACGAAATGTTTATAATTACAGGCGATATAAACATCCGTTTGGATAGAAGCAATGATAATCATACCAAGACCTTTACTCGTTTACTTAAAGACTTTGATTGTGAACAATGGGTAACAAGTCCTACACACACGGGAGGAGGACTACTAGATGTGCTTATCTCACGGAAGGAAGACCAAGCGCTTAATGTAAACGTCATAGATGTGGGACTCTCGGACCATCAACTTATCACAGCAAGTGTTCCACTGGTTGGAAAGCCCTTGATTTATAAAGAAGTCAGTACCAGAGCATGGCGTAAATTTGACGTCGAAGCTTTCTGCAGCGACGTTCGAGCCTCGCCGATCTGTGATGCAACCTCTTACTCACTTCTCTCCCTAGACCAGCTCATTGACCTGTATGATGAAACATTCTCTAAAATAATTGATCAACATGCTCCAAAGACTTTTAAAAAAACCAGAGAACGCATATCCAATGCCTGGTTCGACAGTGAGTGCCGAGCTGCAAAACAAAAGATGCGGAGATTTGAAAGGCTCTACAGACGTGGAAAGGACATGAATTTCAGAGTAATGTGGATTAACGCTCAGACAGTGTACAAGTCTACAATGCTGAAAAAGAAATCGGAATACTGGTGCACAAAAATTACAAGCCAGCAGGACAAACCTGCCCAAATGTGGAAGTCACTGAACAATCTATCGGGAAATGTTAAGCAGACTCTTCTCACCAAAACAAGTGCAGTAGAATTTGGTACTTTTTTTAATGATAAGATCGAAAAAATCAATGCATCTAATGCAAATTCATCAAAAGATCCTGTCTTACCTACTACTGATGATAATGAATCACAGAAGAACAACATCGATTATTTCACTGAAACAACAACAACAGAAATTCAAAAACTGTTATCAAAGTCCTCAAACAAGCAGTGCGAGCTGGATCCACTACCTACGTGGCTTGTGAAACTCTGTGCACATGATATTTCACCCTTTTTAGTGCATCTCATCAACCAGTCAATGAGTAAAGGATACGTCCCAGGAAAACTCAAATGTGCCCATGTCACTCCGATTCTGAAAAAAATGCAGCTCGACCAAGATGTGTTAGCCAATTATAGGCCTATATCAAATTTATCTTTTGTGTCAAAACTTCTAGAACGAATTATTTCAGAAAGAGTGACAAATCATTTAGAAAATAAAAAACTTATGCCCAGAATGCAGTCTGCATATCGGAAACACCACTCCACTGAATCGGCACTTATTCGTCTTATGTCAGACCTGATCTCCTCAATAGAAGGTGGAAATGTTGCCTTGCTGGCAATGTTAGACATGAGCGCTGCCTTTGATACGGTGGATCACGGAACTTTATTACAAAGACTCAAAATTAACTTTGGTGTTAAAGGCAAAGTACTTGCATGGTTCGAGTCTTATTTACACGATAGAAAGCAAGCCATTAAATTTCAAGGCGAAATATCACCTGCACGCATTCTGAAATACGGAGTACCTCAAGGCTCCGTATTAGGCCCAATGCTTTTTATCTTATATACAAAAGATATTGAAAAGATAGTGAGCAGCTATGGGCTATCAATACATGCATACGCTGACGACTGTCAAGTATACGCTAGCTCCAAGCCTAATGATACTGAAGGGTTGAAATCTCGAATGGCTGCGTGCATTGGAAGGATACAGGAATGGATGACTCTAAACAAGCTGATTCTAAACCCTCAGAAGACTGAAATTCTGTGGGCTGCCACATCAAAGCGTCAGAATCTCTTAGATTTGCACACACCGCTGACACTATCGGGAGGAGACTCTATCTACCCATCAAAAACTGTGGATCTGCTAGGAGTACGATTGGGCACAGACCTGACATTAAGTGAGCAGGTGGATAAAACATTAACAGCATCTTTCTTTGGACTGCGCCAAATTAAGGCAATTCGCAGATGTCTACCCCCTGATGCATTAAAAACCCTGGTCAATGCCTTTGTCCTGTCACGGGTAGACTATTGTAGTGCGACTTACGCAGGACAAACAAAAAAGCAAAACAATAGGCTTCAATCGGTCCTTAATTCGGCAGCAAGACTGATTTTCGGAACTGGAAAGTTCTGTCATATCACGCCAATACTAAGGAACCTGCATTGGTTGAAGTTTCCAGAGAGAGTAGCTTACAAAATATGCTACACTGTGTACAAGGCACTCAACGGGAAGGCTCCAACATACTTGGCTGAACTGCTATCCCAGCAGTCCAACAGGAGTGATCTGGTGCTAAGATCCTCTGTATCAGGAGGGATAAGACTAAATGAGCCTCATCGTCCATACCGAACATGCTTCGGCGACCGAGCCTTCCACAATGGTGCACCTGCAGTGTGGAATGGACTTCCTCTGGATGTCAAAACCGCAAGCCCAGAGTCGACGTTCCGGAAAAAACTCAAGACCTACCTGTTCAGTGTATCATATCCCAATTAATCCTACACTTTATTTAACTACTTTTATGTTTATGTATTACTGTACGAATATATTATTTACCTATAATGTAAGATTATTATGTATGTGCATTTACATGTATACGAGTATGGACATACCCCATTATTTATATTATTCCCTTCATATCGTCTCATTCCTCATATATTTTATACCAAGGGCCCTTGAGGTGTGCTACACACAAAAACGGCGCTTCAAATAAATTATCCAATTATATATATATATATATATGTTGCTGTGGTCTATGGGAGCTGGGGGTTCCGGAAGTTTCGCCCTTGTTTGCGATGAGCTTCTTCAGTGTGATGATGATGTGATGTAATGTTGATAAAACTGTTTAATATTGAACTTAAAGCAAATGGATTTTAACTCTAATAAAAATGAAACTTTGTATTTGCCCTTGCAAATAAATCGTCCGCATTATCATAATCATCAGTACTTATCCATAATCTATTATCTTAGTTGCTTTGATATCTTCAATTTAAGATTCATATTACATGCATTCTCAAAAGCATACACGTATAAGTTCGCACTTGAAAATGACGTGTGAAATTTACGACATCAAAAACTCACTCTCAAATTAAAAGAAACCCTGCAATTTTTGTCGACCTTCCCTGAAACAGGGTTGACAAAGGCGAAGTAAGCCATGTTTTACAGTATGGGTGGTCATACTAACCTATAAGCCTCGTTAGCAAAAAAAAAGTGCCACAACGATTTCACTGCATAAAAACACTCTCTCAAATACACATAAGCCCTGAAATTAACCTTCTCTGAACTAGGGATGACATTGGCAGAGAGAACTATTTTTTACAGTACCTATGGTTGCTTATTCCAACCTATTAGCCTCGTTAGCGAAAAAAGCTCCACTACAAGTTAAGTACTTGACGCAAAGCTGGACTCTCTGTGAAAATAAATAGGTTGTACATGCCCGCATTGCGTAGTGAAACACGCCGGGTGCCGCTAGTAAAATTATAAAGTAGGCGGGAAAAACACTGCAAGGTGCAATTTAGCGATAAGCCTCAAGGAAGCTCGCAGACACTAAATCCCGCCATTCTCGCAACGCTCCGGCCGTTATTTACGAGTGTGTTAACACTGGAAATATTTTAATTTAAGTTTTCCCGCGGAAAATTGGCGTAATATGTTTGTGAGCGGCTTTGTCTCGGGGAAGCGTATAGGTGAGGAGAAAATCCCCGAGAGATACGTAGCGCTAAACGGCCAGTGCGATAAAGAAATCTGAGAGGAGTGTTATGATGAATGGCGGTCGTTAAGATTAAGTGTTTTGATATTTCAAGAGGAAATTGTCTCGTGTTAAAATGTTACCTGCGATTTTTACGTGTTTTACTAGCTCAGAAGTACCGCCCGAATGTAACTGAGAATCCTATATTTATACTACCAACAGTACATTTCTACAGAATATTTTTTTTTTTTTTTTTTTTTTTTTTTTTTTTTTTTTTTGTGCACAACAGGTTTCCCTTATTACAGTGCACCCTCACACAGTCATTAACAAGCTGGGAGGAGCTCTTTAACTAGATCTTTGAATGATTCTAAGTTAATGTAAAAAATGTCTATGTCAGCGGAATTAATCAGAGTAACACTCCGAGTTAAGGCATGTTGTGCCATGACGTCGGTACGGGACAGCGGTACATGAAAAAGTTCATGCCGTCTTCCCCGGCCGTAGCCATCTGGCACATAAAGCTCAAAACTCTCTAACAGGGTGGGGCTGTCAATTAAGCCGTTAATGATCTTGTAACAAAGCACCATAAGAGAACCGTTGCGCCGAGATTCCAGGCTCCTGGAGCTGGTTTTCTCAAGTAATTCCTCATGGTGCATAAACTTGGGATAATTCCCATGTATTCTCATGAGGAAACAATAGAGATTATGCGAAGTATCTTTGTAACCATAAACTATTTATACATGTGAAATTCTAGGGATTTAAAAAAGTATCATAAATACATAGAAACAATCAAAAAGTGATGCGTGTGTGTTTAAAATTTCAAACAACAAAAATATAAAAAAATAACGGATTCATAAGAAATTTGTGGCGAACATTCCATACAAGCAGCATAATATGGTAAAAATGCAATTGACTTCTAAATAACCTCAAACTGATAATGAAAAAGGACAAATTTAAATATTATTTTAAATGTTTTTACATCTACATAGTGTACACAGCTGTGAGAAATACAAGGGAAAACGGTTGTTATCAAATTAAATAAAAGTTTACAATTTGTATGCCTCATCAAATAAAAAAAAACCATAACCATTTCTTTGTGAAATGTTTTAACAAAATCATAATGTATTTTTGTATTAATGTGTAAAAATATATGTTTGCATGTATCCAGAAACTCATGTTTATTTCGAAACAAAAGAAATTCCATCTTATAATAATGTCAAAAAGTTTCAGTCGTTTTTCCAATCTTTTTCCTCTGCGGTAAAAAAGGAAAAACAAGAGAATAAAGAGATAACAAACAACTAGTTGACTACGATACATTTATCTCAATTACTAGCGGATACAAGCACAGACACAATATATCAATGGTTTGGTAATAGGTACACATGATTCTGGTGCCATGGGACTTTGGAGGGGCAGTGCCCCAAGTACCTATAGGACGTTACTTCGAAACTAACCCAAAGCGTTTTATCGAAAACGTAAAGAAACTAAAACGCTTCCTAGAGAAGATATTTTACTTTTTATATACATTTGGTTAAACGCTATGGTTGAGTTGGGACGTTATATTTTATACTTGGGGTATAGGAAGGTTGCCTGAGGCGGCAAACTGACATCAAACCAAACATCCACCCACACCGTCTGCTTTTTCACCAACAAAATATTACCTCCCAATTTAATAGTCATGAAATGTTAAGATCTAGTTTTGCTTGAAACCTGAATGGTGCGCTCAAAATAAACATTATAAATCTATAATTAGATTAAATAATATATTATTCATGTCACATTAATGTTTCAAAGGAGAAGGGTTAATGCTCTACGATATGTCATTTAAGGGTGGGAATGAATCAAACGAGAAAAAAAGTCCTCGGGTGTATGAATACAAGAAAAATCTTAACCTAATGTAATTTGGATAAAAAATATTATAAATGTCAATGAAAATTCAATTTTGTAGAAATTAACTTTTTGGGTTTATTTTGCATACAGCTAGATTCATTTTACACCTGAAGATGGGAGGTACTGCTTTTTCCGAAACTGGTTGTTTACAAAGTAAGCACCATAGTGAAATTTAACAAAATTGAATTTTTGTTTAGAATTATAAAAATGAGCTTTCACAAAATTACTGCCGAAAATCTAGGAAATAACTGATTTGTGGAAATTATTACTATAACAACGTTTTTCTTACTCAAAAATATTGATTGCAGCTGAAAAGAATTAGCATTTTTATTTCTCTTAAAATCTCTGATCGTTTGGTATTCAAACTGTATAAGTACTGCATAATTTATATTGAAAATTACCTTATTTTTTTAAATTTCGTTAGCTTACAATTCTATTCACGTTATTACTATAAAAAAATAATGTTATTAATAGAATTTGGTATAAAAAACCTACACGTGTAACTAACACAAAGACCTGAAACAATTTAATGAACATATTATATTATTTTGTTAAATAGTAACGTTTATTTTTAATATAGATTTTTTGTGTTTTTTTTTCTGTTTTTTGTTGTTTCACAAGTTTTCCGTGAGCTGAAAGTGAGTCGGGTAACTTTTGCAAAGAAAATTTCATTACAATAAAGTTGTGTAATAAATGAAATTGATCTCGTGTTATATTTGCTCACGAAAAAAATGCTAATTAATTTACCATTAGGAACAAGAACCACTTCCACAACTTACTTTTGTAATTCTTCTTTTTGGGTTTGGTATCCTTTTAGATTACTACTCGTAGATATCATTATGTTCTGGACACGAAATGAAGGTCATGCAGACGATATAATGTCTGGGTGTTTCAAACTTAGCTTGGCGACTTTGTAGTGAAAGAAAATGACAAAATCATGAAGTTCATCTTCAGTCGTCGCGTCGCACAGAGGAGTATTTCACCTCGAAAGTTGAGCAAAATTATTTAGTGGGTTTTATCGATGAAATATGTACTAAAAAGCAAATTGGGGTCGTAGTTATGTATTTAAAACATCATTCACATACAAAATAAAATAGATGTATATATAACTTACAAAAAGAAAAATATATACAATTACCCATTTCAAAAAATCAACATAAGTATATTAAAAGTAAAATAATCAGAACTGTCATCACTAGACCCATTCTCGTCTTCATCATCAACAACGATAATTCGCACGTTTAATAATAAAGAGAAATAACTCGAAAATTGGGAAAATCGAGATTTTGTAATAAAACGCAAGAACAATGCCAGAAGAATAGGTAGAATGCGACAGCCGTTCAATTTGGACGAATATGACCGAGACAAAACATCGGCCGCCTTTTTCATCCCATACAAGTTGTACTGGTTGTCTGAACTTCAAACGTGACTTTCCAACATTCATGTTTTTTGAGTTATTGCTCTTTATTATTAAACGTGCGAATTATGATCGTAGGTCTCTGTTACTACGTCCGATATTTCCAGTAGCAAGAGTTGCAATATCTCACTGCAGAAAGGCTTACTTTTTCTGCGGGGCCTTTGTCTTATACTGCTCATTAAAGGGTCCAAACTTAACAATAATCTATTTAACACATCTCTATTACAGTCTTCTCGTGAAAACTTTCTTGAAAAATTTTGCCTGTCTATTCGAAAATGTTTATTACGGGCCTCAGCCGCCTCTTTAGTATAGCATGGTCAATTATCGTGGCTCCGTGCCTCAATATTTTGTGCATTGTCGGTATCATTGGGTGCCACTCATACAACTCCACATAAAGTTTGGCTGTTTGGTCTGCAAAACTTTCAAATTTTTGCACATCGATTTTGTGTCCACTTGACAAAGTCTCTAAAATGACACTGCATTTTTTTATAAAGCTTATGTCAACACCTGTTATGCGGGAAGAAGTTTCTGGATCTGAGAAAAATCTTCTTGAAGTATTCCCGTCATTTGTATTCCCAAACCCTGCCTTGGTAAAATCCACTAACAGACCCATTTCATCTTTAAAAGACTGTTGTATACTTTGTTTCGTATCTGCCACAATCTTTTTATCTACTTGAGTGCTTGCTTGCCATTTCTTTATAGGTATTTTATAAGATAAATGAAGAATGGATTAAAAAAAGCGGATCCTTGCGTGTTATATAGATAATCCGAATTTAAGGGCATCAGGATTATCTGGTTTTCTTTTATTTAAAATGTTGAAGTCTTTTGATGTTTGCCCGCATATTTCTGTCCGAACACTGTTTTAAGACTTCATATAGTGATATTTTTGTAATCTCCATCACCATTTCTCATGGTTCTGTAATAAAAAATATAAATAAGGAATTAAAGAAAAGAAATATTCAATAAAATTATTTTTTTACATAATTTCTAATAAAAATATTTTTAAAAAATGGCGGCAACATGCGGCACATTTTTCTTTGAAAATAACATCAAAATGAACTAGTCTTTACGTTACATTGAGAACTATAGGTTAACTCAGCTTAACTCATGTACAAAAACATCTTTGTATTTAGCGTTCACCAAAACAAAAGTTACATTTTTATTATAAAAGTTTAAAATAGTGAAAAAAACACTTTTTCGAGTACAACGCTAAAACTGAATATCTTACAATTTTTGAAAAGTTTTAGCGGAAACATTGTAGAACTCCATTTTAATTATTAAAAAATGATAACAAACTTTGTTTAGTTCTACTTTATTTATTTTTATTTAGTTACAAACAATAGTAAATTTCCTACTCTTCACTTAACTATTTGTTTTTGTCCATATTGTTCTTAGTATACAACTTGATAAATTCACAAAGCTATTCTTTATAATTTTTCATATTTCTCCTAATTCTACTGTGTGTATAATATTCATTTTGCTTTATATAGTCTCCCATTATTTTAAGATTTCAGTTTCTCTGAGGATGGCCAAGAGGCCGAAACCGGTCACAACTCGTTATTTTTGTTTGTAACTAAATAAAAATAAATAAAGTAGAACTAAACAAAGTTTGTTATCATTTTTTAATAACTGAATATCTTAAATTGAAGTACATACCTTCTTCTCCAATATTCATTTTGGTTGTTATAAAATTGCTCCAAACACTAACTCAAAAAATGCGAATGAACGATGCACGTTTTAGCAGGAGCGCCGAGAGCGAGACAAGCGGTCACCACAATGACTGGATTCAGACTGCTGTTACGGTTGGAGAAGGGAAAGAACGTCACTAAAATGGCCGTTCAGTGATGGAACAGTTATTGGGCTTTAAAGTAGCACGATTTGTGAAAGGCTTTAACCAATTTCGAGTTTTCTACTTTTGCTCAAGTTTTTATCCTTAATACTCCTCTGTGCGTCGTGCAGAGAGGGTGTCTACTACGTTAGCTACGTCGCTAACGAAACGTCGAGAATAATGTGAGTTCTTTTATAACAGTTCGTCTAATATCCGATTAATTAATTTTAACTGTGTAGTTATGTATTACTATTGTAAATATGTCAAACAACCGTAATTCCAACCTACACCAAACTCATGAAACTAGTAGAATTGGTTTTTTATTTAGTTACAAGCCATTTCAACTATTGTTCAACCCCCTTACAATCTACAATTCTCAGTATCTCTGTCTCAAGGAGCCTAAAAAGGCCAAAAATAATACGGCAAAATAAAACAATTGTTTATTCATTGTCATTGGAAATCTATCAAAACTATACAAAACACGTAGTTGGAGACAAAAACGATGGACAGGCGAGAGTGAAAGATAATTTTGGATTCAACCAAGGTCCAACCAGGGCTGTAGAACTTCTGAAGAAAATATTGTTTAAAAAAACAATAAAAAAACAATAAGATTTCGAAGACCAATTGTTTGCTTCTGAAGCGTATGAAGTTGGCGTAAACAGGTTCAAGACTTTTTGTACAGAAGATTAATGAACTCACTTTTTTTAATTGATTTTATAATACAGTAATAAACTTTCAACAAACGATTATCCAAATCTGCATAAGCTTTTAAACTGGAATTGCGGTTATTTGACAAGTTAATAAGACATAAATATGGACATGCTTTTCTAAGAACCATCAACTAAAAAAGATGTTTTTTTTTTCATCTTGTCGTTTTTCTAACCTCCTAACCAACACCCTCAGAAGTTCTCTCAGCTAGTAGGCTGGCAAGGAAGAACTAAGTTTTGACCTAATCGGAAGTCTTAAATATTTTTGTTTCTATTCTTTATGGTTTGTGTATTAACACTGTGAAAATTCATGTTTTTTTATTGTTATTTAATACTACCTGAAGATGACTATATTGGTCGAAAACGTTTGTAATATTTGAAATATTTAAAAATTAGTAATTTTTGAATATATTATATATTTGTGAAAATAAACAGTGGTTTAAAGTTTAAAAAGGTGTTGTTTAATTTTTCTTTCTGTTTTATTAACCGCCGTTGTAGCGTTTCTTTAACGGTTCAGATTTAATTGTTTCTGAGGATTAGTTTTTCGTAAATTGTCGAAACGTTCGAAGTGTATAATTATGAATTTTCATTGAATATAATATGCTTGTTACAAACAATAAACAACGTACAGATAATCATACCGCCTATACATATGTATTCCCCAAAACGCAGAGATGCGAGGAAGTCGCGGTAGCTAATTTACATTAAGATCAAATGGTTATTATGTAATCAAATTATTATGGTAATGTATGTGGCTATCTCCGGCATTAATCTCCAGCGTATTTACCTACAATGTTTCTTGTGGGCGGCGGCTCGTCTTTGTATTATTACTGACGGATATTTGAGCCAAACAGAATCAAAGACAGCAATGTAGAATTTAGAAAAAAAGTGACATAAATGTACAAAAATGATAAGAAAATTATTTCTTGTGTTTTTGTATATTTATTTCATTTGCGAAAAATTACTAGATTGCTGCTTTTGATTCTATATAAATCATTTGCCAAAGGAGTAGGAGGAAACAGTATTCAGACACACCACGCGCAATATCGGATAAAGGATTTCGAATAAATACCAACTAATATGAATGGGTGAGCATAATACATACTGTAAACGTTGAATGTAATTTGTTAATGTGATTAAGATTCAAATAATTGTTTCCAATTTTATATTTAAGTTGTTTGTACATCGCAGTTCAAAAAAAAAAACTTTTTAATTCATGAAAAATGTACCTTGACCGTAATTCTTATTTAAAATGTTTTTAGAAATACTGAGGTCTACGGTTCGAATGCCTCTAAAGGTGTCAAAATTGATTTCCCGTTTAGGTGTTTCTTTCCATCCAATCGTGGTATATACACTATCCAGGTATGTACCTATCGGCCTTTAAAAGAATGAAAACCTAGTTTTTCTGGAAGTCCCAACTTAAATCAAGGAGATTCCTTGACCTCCAAGGAGGTTCGTATGAGGCTGACCACCCATACTTTTTTTTTTTTTTTTTTCGATTGAGAGGGGAAAATCTTCAAAAGATTCCTGCCATTGTTTCCGCCGGCAGGATATGTGAGATTTTTACTCACTAAAAACCCCCCTCTACATCTTGTCACACCCTGGAACTGCTCTCAAGCATGACTTCAGAGTGTGGTGTGTCTTTACATGCACAGCATGTCTTCACATTTCAGTTGCGTCAATTGGCAAATCTACACTATCTACATTGTGCTAAGACTACTATCTACATTTATACTACTATCAACAGAAACTACATTTTGGCGGGTCGTGTTCATCCTTCGCCTTACGCGCTCGGCATCCTCCTTCCCTCCGATCACCCATACTGTAAAAATATGGTTCACTTTGCCAATGTCATCTCTGTTTTAGGAAAGGTCGGCAAGAGTTGCAGGGCTTATGTTCATTTGAGATTTGGTTTTTATATTGTAGGTCTACATGCGGCATGTGTTAGCGCGAACTTATAAGTGTCTGCTTGTGGGAATGCGTTTAATATTAAACTTAAATGTTATATATACCTTTGCAGCTAAGATTTAGATTTAGAACGTAAGGCTGACTCCTAAATTTTGGAAAGTAAATCAGTTCCACTCGCCAAATGTAGACTCTTTAGTAATAAAAAGTGATCATCGATAGACTTCATAGATAGTCGCTATTAGAAAAAAGGCTCCGACTCACCCTGGGTTGTTGCATAGAACATGATCATGATGATGATGATGATAAATAGGTTGTTTTGCACGTGGTTTAAAAAAGCAGGTGTGGAACCATAGACTCTCAAAATTAACACAATGAACCAACTGGGTTATAACATTCGAAATATGTGTAAACTGACGGATACTCCGCATTCCTTAGGTGGACAACTTGAGCAATACAAATATTTATTACAAAGCCCATATTGATAGATAGGGATTTGCCGACCCCTGTCAGAACTCGTAAGGTATCTTATTTGGGAGTTATTTTAACAGAAAAGAAGTGTTGCATTGTTGCAATTAATCACTAAATAGAGCGTCAAATATTGTAGTTAAAATTATTATATGTATGTGTATTCAAAACGCTTGGGTTTTGTTTTTTCCAACAATGATAAGATTAAAAATACATGTTTCCACGGAAAGATGATTTATTATTTTTTTTGTGTAGGCATACAAGTTTAGTTACACTTTTAATATAAATTATTCCAAAACATAATAGCACACGTGTTTCTTCTTCTTCTTCCCCACAAAATACTTTAATTTAAGTTTTTGAGCTACCTACCTAAAAAATTAAAATAAACTTTGTTTTTATTCTACTATTATTTGTAGAGAGTAGAGAATAAAAACAAAGTTTATTTTCATTTTTAAAATTAAAATGGAGTTCTACAAAGTTTCCGCTGAAACATTTAAAAAAAAAACATTAAAAAAATGTTCATGTTTAGTGGTTTTATGTTTCTCTGAAATGTAATGTAGGTTTATTATTTATATCTATTTATGGAAAAAAAATCTTTAAGGATTTCAAATTTCATTTTCAATATCTAAGATAAACTTCGTTGTTTTTTTAATAAAAATGTGTATAAAACATATTACTTACAGTTTCAAAGAAAACGCCTTAAAAATGTTTATGCTCATTATGTTGATTATTAAAGTATACAAAAACTAATTCATTTTATTTTCTTAGGAAACACATCTAGAGACATCTGATCATAGAAGTATTGGTTTTGCAAGTAAAGTACTAAAATTAGGCTCGAGTATGCAGAGCATATTTAAACAGCGATTATCTCTTGTAATTGATGGTGAAATCTCGTCATCTGCTAATTTGATGTTGGGACACAAGTCCCTGTAGTAACACACAAGGCCTTGTTCAAGTGCCTGGACTTACAGCTAACCAGAACAAATACTGGATTAATTTTTCGTTTACCTCGATTTAGATCTTTCAATTTGTATTTCACAAAAATTTGGTATCTATAATATAATTTAAGTTGCAGAGATATATTAACATTTAAGGCTCTCAAATGCATGACCACATCAAACACGTGTAGTTCGCGCTTACAAATGCTGAATGTGTATCTACTTACAAATAAAATCCAAACCCTGACAAAGGGGTGTTATTGATATCGTCTCATGAATCAAGAGATGAGGAAGCCAAGCTATCTTTCAACCTTTTTGAAAGCCTTCCAGATGAGCGTTGACCGATTGGCATTTTATGAGCTACGATGTGTGCGTTCATTCTTGACTCATCCAATATTTCTCTTGGATGTGCTACCTTTTACTGTGTCTTTCATTTCACAAGTCATTTCGGATGCGAGCGCACAATGTTCTGTCTGTATTCACTCTATTTTTTTTAAGCATTTCCAACACTCTAAGCAGCCTTTTGGTTCTCTCTGTGTCTATTCTAGCTTCTACAAAATAGGTTTTGATTTACGTAAACTAAAATAAGATCAGAGTTTAAAGCTGTAGTCACTTTCTAGAAAACTTATAGTTTCTTATTAATATATTAATATAAAAAACACACTGTTTCAATTCACTTATTATTTATTTTAAATATGCAAAACGTTTTCGCCTAAAAAGGCATCCTCAGGACAATGACAATTGTCACTGTCAATTAATTGTCATTGTCCTGAGGATGCCTTTTTAGGCGAAAACGTTAGGCATATTTAAAATAAATAATAAGTGAATTAAAACAGTGTGTTTTTTAATTAATATACAATGGATTTTCACTGTGTAAACCACCAAACCCTAAAAAATATTTATAGTTTCTTGTCTACCAATAGTATGAATGCTGGATAAGTCCAGATTCCAGGGCCCGGTATCATTGTTTGATGTTTTATTCCTGAATCTTGTCCACAGAGTTTCACTAATCCCCGGTATCAAGTGGTGGTTTGGGAGTACACATGTACCCCGTCATGTGTATCTATCCGGTGAATTATCACATCGCATTCCTGGAGGATATAATGCTATACGGCTTATGTGCATTATGTATGGCGGAACCAGAACCCTGAGACGGAGTTTGCTTATCGGATACATCATTCAATAAATATCCGTCACTCCCTAATCAAGTGAATCCCATAACAAAGATAATTAAATTTACATAACACGAGGATTCTTCTTCCGGGTATCTAACCTTGTTTAGAATTTACCCATCGGACTGATATGTTGATTAAGATCTTTTCACAAAATAATATTGGCTCATGAATCCAGAGACGAAGATACCCAGCTATCTTTCAGCTTTTTAAGAGGTCTTCCAGATGGACGTTGACCGATTGGCATTTTATGAGCTACGATGTATGCGAGTCCTTCATGGCTTACTATGGAAATATGCTCTCTCCGAAGTTGTCTCCTGAAGTGCTACTCTGCTAAATTCCTTACGACTTTAAGGTGACGAGATAGCAACTTGTGTCCAAAAATAAGGTGTACAGTGATTTTTATCTATGGAGTTTTTTTGCAAGCGCTAGCAAGCTCCGACTTGGATTAATATCGAAAGTGTAAGATATTTAGCAGAACAGCGCTTCTGGATCTGCTCGATCACTGTGCAACATTTTTAGAGCAACTTATTCAACTGTTGATACATTATTTTTCTTTTAAAATATTTTTTCCTGAATCTTTGATGAGCTTGCTTAGCATCCTAGTCACATGACCTGTGACCTTTGCCCGCCGAGATTTTTTTTCATTTCAAAATTTGTGTCGTGTTCATTGCAGGAGATAAAAAAGTAATGTATTAAAAGTTATTGTGTTTATTATTAGTTTATGAAAAATGCATATTTTTTCTGTACTTTTATCGCTTTAGGAGATATCTCAATTTTTATGACAAAATAAATGTGTGACTTTGAACCCTCTTTAGTGATGGTTGTCTCAGCTCTTAGGGTAGGTTGTCACATAGTAAAATAAAGGAGATTATCATGGTTTATGTGCACCGAGTAATCCAACACCCAAGACGTACAAGGTTTGTTTATCGGATAAATCATTCAATGTAATATCCGACACTCCCTTACTAAGTGAATCCCGTAACAAGGGTTATTACTGCGGGACTTATTAATGGGTTTCTTCGGTAAATAGCGCAGGAAGTCAATTAGATTATGACAAGTTCTAGAGCAAAAGTTATAATCGCTTTTAACCATTTTGCTTCTCCTTCTTCCAATTATCCTACTTACTATTAAGGTTGGATAAGTAATTTTTATTTTGTAATCGAATTAAAGTTTTGAATTGATTCGGAACAAGATTAGCTGGGAGAAAAATTATGTCGTTTACCGGCCGGGAATGCTAAGAAAAAGTTAGTTAACTATTGTAATTGGTTACTAACGACGCTTATCTCTTAGAACAGTGACGTCTGCTCGACGAGAAAAAATGCAATTTGGAACCTAATCCCATCTTCTTTGCTAGAAAACATCTATAATCTAAACTGCAGAGATTAATTAACATTTGAGGTTTACCTCCATGCACATTCACACTCAAGCAAGTACATTTACACGTCCGCACTTACCACAACCGCAAATGAACACAAGCTCTGCAACTGTTGCCGTCGTTTCCTGGAAAAGAAGTAGCATAGACAAAAAAGTATATTTTATACAGTGAAGTGGTCAGTCTCGTTAGTTGACATAAAAGATAAAGATTCAACCGAAATGGGGTATTAATTTTTGGTTTTTGAAATTTTAGAAATCTTCTTTTTCTACTCCCATTTGGTAATTTACTAATTACAAAACGGCTTACGCAATCACAATGCCATACATTTCTACACCCGTTGCATAATGTTACATTATGCAACCATTAACCGTGTTAAAATGAACATGTGCGCATGCGCATTGTCAGAATTGGAACCATTTTTTAATTTCAAATGTCAACCTTGTATGGGGGTATGAAGACCTATCAATCCAAGATGGCCGCAAGCGATCAGCTGATTAGGCTTCATACAATATTAGTGATATTCGGTAGGTAGGAATTACCGTGGTGATGAGACTTTCAGCCCTGTTCAGATGAAAATAAATAAGTATATTTTATGTGTAGAGTCAAATAAAAATTGTTAATAGTGCTAAAATTTATCGAATTTATTTATCGGATTGCTCCAAATAAAGCTTTCCTTTTTTCAATGGAAAATAAAAGGCTTAAAAGGAAAACAATATAAAAAATTTCACCGCAAAAAATAAACCATCTCAAAAAGTTACTTGATTAATAGGTGAGTATGAGGTTGATCACCTATGCTGTACAAATTTGGTTCACCTGCCAATACAACTGCAGGGCATATGTTTATTTGAGTTTTGGGTTTGAATGTTTAAGCTTATATGCAGGATGTAAAAGCGCGACCTTATACATATGTGTCGGCTTGTGGGCATGAATTCAATATGAAACCTAAATATAATTTATTTTTACAACTTAGGTTAGATTAGATAATCGAAGGGAATGATAAATTACACGTTTTGACAAAGGTAAGGTTTTAATTACTTCAAATGGACGAGTACATTATAATGACTATTATTCACCATTTTGTTAATTCTCTCATGGTCGTAGAAAAAGTATTGTATGCCACTGCACGTAATTAGTCTTTGTAACACTCGTGCTTTCTATTGTGCCATTCGGCTGCGCCTCATGGCACAAACTAGCACTCGTGTTAAAAAGACTATCATTACTTGGCAGTGGCATAAATAACTATTGTGAAATTTAAGAAAGTGGCGTAATATCGGGGTGTTTCATTGTAGCATTTTTTTTTCAAAATGTTTTAATGACGTTGCAAGCTGGAAAAAATAGCAACGAGAGTGCCCTTGAGGTGTAACGCAAAAACAACGCTCATCAAATAAAGCATCACAATATATTGAATAAAATTTTTGTACGTTAATTAAATTTCAAATGATAAATATGTGATAAGAAATGATAGTCATTTTTTTTTAAAACAGAAACAGAAGTTTTCTTGCTCGGAAAAGTTTCAGAATATTATTTTTATTGGCATTAAAGCAAAAGTGGGCAATTTAAATTCCCTTGAATTGATCTTTGAAGTGCTCATGTGACAGTTTTCTTTTGTAAAAAGGCAAAAGGTTTGATCCCCCGGGAGGGGTGTTCATCAATTTGTTCTTTTGGCCTTTCTCCCAAAAGCCTTAATAAAAGTGACGGGGAAGTTTCTTAGGAGGCAGGTCAAGAGTGTATTTTAACCTTTTTTCTTTTGTTTGTCCCATAAAAAAGAACACACATTCTTATCTAATAGCCGTACAGGGAAAATATGTTTTCCAAAATACAGTAGAGCCTCGATTATCCGAGATCATTGTGAGTAAAACTAACCGAGCTTACAACTCGCCTATAAAAACAAATATTTCGAAAATCAGTTTCTCAACTGAATGTTTTGTTTTTATACGAAAGTGATTAATCTAATCTAATCTAATCTAATCTAAGCTGCAAAGATATATATCATTTAAGATTTATACTAAATGCATTCCCACAAGCAGATATGTATAATTTCGCGCTAACACATGCCGCATGTGGACCTACAATATAAAAACCCAATCTCAAATGAACATAAGCCTTGCAACTCTTGCCGTCCTTCCCTGAAACAGGGGTGACATTGGCAAAGTGAACCAATTTTTATATTATGGGTGGTCAGCCGCATAACAACCTATAAGTCAAGGAACATACATGACAAATTACATTTTTTAAAATCAAAGAATAAAAATAACAATATATACATGGACATAAAAAACTAAATCATAAAACCAAATTCACTTTAACAAACCCTAGCCGCCAACATCACAGATCAACCGCCATTTCTTTCTATCCTTGCATACTTCTTTCATTTCCTCCAGAGTCATAACCTTCTTCATACAAGCTCTTCTTTTATTATGACTCTGGATATTCCATTCATTCGCAATTTCGGATATTTGGTCCATCCATACCTTTCTCGGTCTTCCTCTACCACGACATCCATCTATTCTACCAACATATACTTTCTTCGTCAGTCTTTCCTCATTCATTCTCTCCATATGCCCAAACCATCTTAACAAACTTCTTTTAATCTTCACTTTCACACTTTCTTTTGCACCACATTCTTTTCTTACAAAATCATTCCTCACCCTGTCACTCCGTTTTTTCCCAATCATACTTCTTAGAAAGTCCATTTCAACAGTATGGACTTTACTAATTTCACTTTCATTCACCGTCCAGGCCTCGCTTCCATACATCAAGGTGGGTAAAAGTATGCCACTGCGTACCGCCAATCGAGCATTTTTAGAAATGTTTTGATTTTTGGCGATACAAGCTGTGGCACCCAGTACACACCTGCCCTTCATTACTCTTCTTTCAAGTTCACCTGTCATTCTTCCATCTTTCTCAAACTTACTTCCCAAGTATACAAACTCATTTACCACATCAACATTCATTCCGTTTATTCTAAATTCGTAGTTCGTATTTTCTTCATTTCTTTCAAAAATCAAAACTTTCGTCTTACTTGCATTCAATTTCAAATAATTACCTAGCAGAGCTTCGTTCAATCTAGAGAGCATCGTTTGCAATTCTACTGCTGAGTCCGATACAAGAACAGCATCATCCGCATACAGTAGAACACTCACTTTGCTCTCTCCTTAAGATTAAGATTTTAATAATAATACACTTTATTTCAGAGTACTCACGGGTGCAATACGTGACCAGCCACGAAAATGTGCACGTTAAATACAAGTTAAATAGGAAATGGAAGTAAAGAATTATAATTTATATGCATTTAATAAAATAAAAGACTGAGAGAAAAAAAGAATACGGAAGAATGAACAAAAACAAATACTTGTAATTTTACGATAAAGATAAAAAATTATATAGAGCAAAATAAAGCAATGACAGACTTCAAGATATGGAGAGATATTGCTACAAAAAATCACAGTTGGTAAACATGCTATTAAAACGTAAAACCTATTCATATTACGTTTCGTCTACAAATAAAACATTAAACATAGCTTACTGTATGTATGTGAAGTCTGTATTAATTGAGTTTTGAATATCCGAGCCAGGCTCGGTTCACAAAAGCTCGGATAATCAAGGTTCTACTGCACATTCAAGCAAATGTGCTTAAAATAAACGTTATACCGGAGCGTGTGTTGTTGAATTTACATTTTAATACAGTACATACAACCTTTGTGCGTTTTTTATCTCAAAAAATAGGTCAAACAAATATGTTTGGTTTATTGTTGCCGATTGAGCATGTTGTGTATTGTACAATATATTGTTGATTTATGAAAAAAAATTGAGTAAACAATAATATTATGTAGTCAGAGAGTAAACAAGACATTGCAAAAATAGCTCACTCGAATGGTATTGTTGTGTTTTTAGGGTTCTAATGTTTTTAAGATTTAAATATTGGTCTTCTTGATTAAAACTGCCGGAGATTTATTATAAATTAATTTATTTTGTTCACAATTTATTTTACAATTCACATGGTAGTTCACTTTCGCTGTCTTGGCCTGTAAAGGCTACTAGTACTTGGAGACTGACTCACTCACAGGTGATTTGCGCCTTTTATAGCTATGGTCATCAAACTTTCAATAACTTAATTTTGCCTGGAGACGTCTATGATATTCCAAAAGCTTCGAATACATTTATTACTTATATAATATGTCCTTATTCTAGGACCTAGGTATACTTAATAATAATTCATCCTACAGCTAGAATCTAAATGCATCTACCCTATTTATATTGTTTATACCTACTATTTACATAACAGTATATTGGTATAAATTTGGTCAAAATATGTGAAGGTAAAGAGAAAATAATTTCCTTTCTTTCCACAAGATTTTTCCATTTTTGATAAAAATTACTAATAGACGACTTTGGTTCTATGCGACTCATATGACAATTTAGTATTTACGTAAATGAAATTAGACCATCAAATTTGACGTGTCCACAAACATTCAAGTTTAAGTTCGACCTTACACATGCTGCAGATATAAAAAACATAAATCTCAAATGAAAACTTGTAAATCTTGCCGCCTTTCGCTGAAACAGGCAAATTACATTGGCAAAGTGAAACATTTTTTTACAATATTGGTGGTCAATCTCATACCAAAGCATACCTCAATAAAATTGTCTATTGACATGACGGGCATTGACTTTCATTGCTTGGCGCCAATTAGCTACCAAAATTGACAATATTTGCCCAGACTTTGCATAAGTCAAACATTGGTATGTTGTTGGCACATTAATATTTCGTGATGCATCTCACCCTCAGTGAATACCGGTTGTGAAGTCAGGTCATCACCTTCATCATTATCATCAATGGCACAAAAACCCGGGGTGGATCTTGCCCTCGCTTGATCAACCGTTGCCTTTGCTGCCTGTCTAGTCACACGATGCTATCGAAGAATAGTCCACCGCCACTCCGTCCAGTCATTTTAATCTGGGCTTCCTTCTTTAACAATAATAATATATAACCTAAGTTGCAAGGATATATTCATTTAAAGCTCTCAGATGTATGCCCACAAACCAACACGTGTAGTTTGCGCTTACAAATGGTGAATGTGTACCTACTTACAAATAAAATCCAAACCTCAAATAAAGATAAGCCCCACAACTTTTGCCGACCTTCCCTGTCACAGGGGTGACATTAGCAAAGTGAACCATTTTTTACAGAATAAGTGGTTAGCCTCATACCAACCTATAAGTTAAGGAATAACTTCCTTACTGTTTTTAAATCAAGAAACAAACAAGTACCTAGAAATTTCTTTTTAAAATGATCAGTCTGATAACATTGGAGAGTTGGTTTTCAGGTACATTCCATTATAACACAAGTTGTTTGAGAAAAATTGTTTTAAAAAAAAAAATCCAATCCTAATACGTCTCATCCAATGTTTCAGGGAAGGTTGGAAAGAGTTGCAGGGCTTAGATTCATTTGATATTGTGGTTTATATATTGTAGGTCTACATACGAAATGTGTACCAGCGTTATTGACACTAACGCTGGTCCGAGCCCCACCTGTGTCATGTCCTATAGAAAGTAATTTCGATCCTGGTTCAACAAATGACATTGGGTAGTTATTAATTAATAATTCATTAAAAATATTTAATAACGAATTATTAATTGATAACGTTAATACCTGTTTCTGTCCAGGCAAAATAGGTTGGTGTATTGCATTCCTTTTCATAAATCTATTTTATAAAAAAAACTTCTTTGAAAGTGTAGAATCGATAAAACCGTTTTCCAGGTATAGAGATACGTGAATCGTGATTTCCATCCCTCTGAACATCTGCTGAAACTGTAACTGTGACTGTAACTCTGTCGCCATTCCGCTAGGGGTGCTGTCAGAGTGGAATAAGACGATGCTCGTCATGTGAGCGCCCGTAGCGGTACATTTGCACTACATGATGTGACTTCGGCACTGAATAATGTATCTCAATAATACACACACTGTATAGCACCTACAGCATATGCGAAGCTCTGTACTAGCACATGTCTGAAGCAGGAACGGCTTGTCAATGATTCTAGAAGAGGAACACTTATTACTCTTGGATGGCCAAGAAGAATTAAAGAAGTTGGCTCCACCAAGAATCAAAACAACAATCTTCCAATTACGCGTCCTAAGCGTTTACTACACACTCGTCAAAGCCCTATAGGATGTTTTTCAACACCGTGATCGTTTATGGAAATACTGGTGAGTTTAGATTATAGATTGATACAATGAAATCGTGATTGCAGTGCGAACCTGATATCTATAATCTATAATAATAATC
Source organism: Agapetus fuscipes (assembly GCA_951799405.1). Taxonomy (NCBI): domain Eukaryota; kingdom Metazoa; phylum Arthropoda; class Insecta; order Trichoptera; family Glossosomatidae; genus Agapetus; species Agapetus fuscipes. Next base: position 10,792,905 of record OX637346.1, on the reverse strand, counting down.
TATAATTTCAGTTGTAAAGATATATTAACGTTTGAAATTCATATTGAATACATGCCCACAAACGACACGTGTAAGTTCACGCTTACAAATGCTGCATGTGTACCTACAAATTAATATCCAAACCTTAAAATTAACACAAATACTGCAACTTTTGCCGACCATTCCTGAATCCGGGGTGGCACTAGCAACGTGTGCCTTTTTTTACAGTATAGGTGGTCAGCCTCATACCAATCTATAAGTCAAAGAATTAACCATTCGACCATTGCTCGCAATCTTTGTTTTGCTCCGACCCGTGCCCATTGTCAAAAATCCAAGAAACGCTTTACACAATGATACTAACGATTCTTGGAAATAAAAGTACTGAGATGATTGCGAACAAATCGTTTATTATGGGCTGGTAATCCATGTAAATTTAACTTATTTATTGAAAGATTTATCCCAGATAATTAGAAGAAACAGGAACGACAATGCACTAGAGCAAGGGTGCCCATACTTTTTCTTGAGGAGATCGACTTAGCAAAAACTTATGAATAGGAGATTGACATTTGAACTGTTTAGCCCAACAAATATAACTCATAATTCATAATGTATAAATATAAAAAAAAAAAAAATAGCATAAGTAAATTTACTTTGAGTGCAAAATGTCAAATCAGTTTTAAGGTCGATCACTGAAATTTTATTTGACCGTATGGGCGCCCGCCTCTGCACTAGAGCCTCTAAGCCAGGGGTCTTCAACCTTTTTTAGTGCAAGGGCCAAACATCGATTTCACATCGTCCGACGGGCCACAACTTTTCACGACACTTTACCACCTTATCAATAAAATAAAAGACATACATACTCGTAATTTCAAATTTCAATAATCTTTATTGGTTAATTAAAGTCAATCTTTATTGGTTAATTAAAGTCAATTAATGTGATTTTTGACATTGTTTATTTTTTACAAGTTTGTCAATATTTTTTTTCATTTTTGTGGTTGCAACCCGCAGACTACCTTCCAGATGTGCATCTGTAATTCTCGACCTTGTTGTCGATTTCACATACTTCATACGAGAAAACAGCTGCTCACACACATATGTGCTCCCAAACAATGAAATCAATTTCATGACATTTTTTCGGATTTCAGGAAACGAGTTGTGATCGACATATTTTGCATAGAAATCAAAAACACCCACGTCGAACACACTGCACATCTATAACCTCCATCTGAAAATTTTCCGGCATGTCTTCAACGGATACACCGAATGGTCGGGCAAAGAGACTGACGTATTTTTCACTATCTCTGAAGTCAGAAAACCTCGATTGAAACTCTTTTTCGAGTAAATCTACTGGGGGGGAATGTGCCGAACCTTCTTGTGGTCCCCCCTGTGAGTAGTGCCATGAAAATAATCAAAATGACACAAAAAACACCGAGAACTCCGAAAAAAAAAGTACTCGTATTCGTATATATCGCATATCACTGGGCGCGATATTTTATTTTTTTAGCCTCTGGTGGCCGCGGGCCGCAAGAAATTAGCTGGCGGGCCACATGCGGCCCGAGGGCCGCGGGTTGAAGACCTTAGCTCTAAGCTCTCGCCGCCACTGTCTCGTAGCGACTCTGCACAAAGTTTGACGTTTGGTGACTGACGTCAGATCCGCCAGACGGGAGTATCAATCTTTAATTAAATTACATAGACTCGGCTCGCGCCCGAATGTGATTCGCAATGTTTTGGGTTAATTACATTATATTAATCTCGGTAGGATGGAGCAACCTTAGGAAGTGTGCATGACAGGAAGCCACCATTAGATTATTATAATTCAACTTGTCTATTGTGTAACTTGGATGAATCTATCTCGAGTTTCAGAAACTGCTGTTGATGATTAAGCTATTAATGATAAAGTTCAAAAGTGACTGGTCTATTTGATGTATTTTTTACTAAATATACCTATGGAGATCCGTAGACGTACTGGTGTCACTGATGTCATGCAGCGAGTGGCCTGCTTAAAAAGGCGCTGGGCTGGTCACGTCGCAAGGCATGACAGGCGGTCGAAAAGGAATGCCCAAAATTATGTCCAAGCGGGAAGTGGGGAGACCCCAACTGAGGTGGCTGGACGACATCAAGGAAACTGCAGGCAGAGGATGGCTGAACACAGCAGCGAATAGACAGAAGTGGAGAAGATCGGAGGAGGCCTAGGTCCAGAAGTGGACTGAGAAAGGTTGAAGAAGAAGGATGAAGAATATCTATGGAAAATCACAACCGGAAAAAACATCTACACGGTATATTGAAAAGGTGACCAAATCTTAAAACGTACATGTAGATCATTAAAAATACTTAAAATGGTCGAAATAGGCTTTTTAGATAATATTTCAAAATATACATACAAACATACTTAAAAAATGGTTAAGTTTTTGAATGTCACCCCTTTTTCAGGAAGGGGTTTGCAAGAGTTGCAGGGCTTATGTTTTTGAGAGTTTCAATGCCTCTTTTGCTACCATATGCATGCAATCAATAACGTCGTCAAAATATCTATAAAAGTCTTTGATATCAAATAAACCATTTTTCTTTCTAACATTCGCACTAGCGCATTATGCACACTCCCCTAATGTGCTACGAGGTATCATTTCCGCTATTGCAGTGTATCGAAAATGCAGCATGAATAAAAGCGTAGCGACTTCAGAGGTAAAAGTCGCCGCTCTTCCCGGCAGCGGGTCGTCCATAAATAGCGATCATTACCAAAGCAAAGAGCCACTCTGTATTTTAATTCAGTCATTACTTCCGCGCAACTGGCAATAAAATAAAGATCGTTACACACCGTTGAATGTCCTTTTTACATCCTTAAAATGTCGAAATTTCTCTTGCTTAGCATTACGTTTTACTTAAGAGGAAATTAATAGACCGGAGCCCACAACATACTCGCGCCGAGATGTTTTTTTGATGGCCTTTTCCCTTGCGTTTCTTCCATTACCAACATTCAAATCGTTTCTTTTTTTGCGTCTTGCGAAATACCATCTGTTATTTAAGTTGCAAAGATACATTTGCCAAATTTCGGATCCCCTTTTCGTGCACATACATGTACCTACAAGCAAATGCGCTTACATAATAATGTATAGGCGATAAATTAACATTAACTCATTACGTCGATGTTTATTGCATTATATGTCATCTTTTACAGAAATATTAGCAATATAGTACATTAAAAAAAGTATGGTTGATCAACCCTTTACAGACAATAATGTTTGAAAGGCTTAATAAATCTCGCATTTGTCTTACATTTTTTTTTCTAAATCTTACATGTTTTCCTTGCAAAGATGTGTACTACCTACAATCATTTCAGTTCGCTTTGAAAGAATGTAAATATTCATACAACGATTGGAGGCAACTCTGATACAAAAATGGAGGCAACACTGCAGAGGCTCTGGCCACCCCTAGCGGAATGGCGACAGAGTTACAGTTACAGTTACAGATTGATGTTTTTCTTGATTTGCATATTTTTGCATACCAGTAGATATTGATAAAGGAAGATATAAAATAGTGTGTGTAAACTGACAGTGCTGCTATTTTTCGTCTGTCTCTCTGCTAAAAGGTGCTAGTTTTATCGTCAGTTAATGAAAGCTTTTTGGCTGCCGAAAAATGGTTCATCATTGGTCTCCCCCTTAAAAACAAAGATTAGCTGTTTGTGTATTTTGCCCAGGTGCTGCGTAAGGTGCCAGTAAAGAACAATGATTGTAATCATCTAACGATCGCCATCGCGTTTTTTACTACTTTTACTCATTTATAAATCTAGCTTGGTATTGATGCATTCAACATTATTCGTGGGGTAGGATGTAAAAATATTCATTGCATTAGAATACTATCATCATTGATAAAAATAGATCTACGAGCATCGATATTATATATCACATCAACATACCTTATTACCTTAACGTCTACGAGCAGATATTAATAGCGATCTTATGAGCCTCGATAATTTCAGAATAGTTTTCAAACTATCAATGCGATGACAAAGGGTCCACAAGGAGGTGTACCATATTTAATGTAACAATTCGTAAGTCTATCGTCATCCACTCGGAATATTCATTACTCAATTTCCTGGTTCCGGGCGCCGTGATGCGGCTTTCTCTATGATAATGCCGTAAAACCCTTCACACAGTAAAGTTTATGGTCGCCGACTGTTATCCTCATTGGATATTGACCGCCGTCACTTGCTGCAAGTGCCCGGGGCTCCCTCACAACCACACACTCCCACATGGACACGAACTTATACATACATGTACCACTTCATGCTTAGCCCTCTGTGTGCCGCCACCAAAATGAGTACACTAAAAATGTACACGGGAGCTCTTTTCATGCTGCGTACATGGAATCTATCAACGGTTAGTAAAAATATTATAGAAAAAGTGCTCTAAATTGTCTAAAATTCATCATCTTTAGTCATTTTTAAAAAGCAGTCTTCCTTGACTTAAAGGCTGGTATGAGGCTGACCACGCATACGGTAAAAATGGTTCACTTTGCCAATGTCACCCCTGTTTCAGAGAAGGTTGGTAAAAGTAACAGGGCTTATGTTAATTTGAGATTTGGATATTAATTTGTAGGCACACTGTTGTCCTAATAGTTTGGTTTTCTTCTTCAAAATGTTACTTACAAACTTTATAATTTCTTTTGCTTCCTTCGACATATTTTTGTAAGACTTCTTTTCAACACATAATGTCTTGGTCATCTTGTCATCTATAGTTATCATTTTAATAAATGAGGATGCAAATTCAAGATAAATGGTAAGAAAACGAAAACACTTGTAAGTGTTAAAAAAGAAGATTCAGAACGAGAGCCATTTGAGGATTTGTGAGGAATTGAAGACTTCCGACAAACATGAGACTAGCAGTGTATGATTTGATTTTGTTTCCAAATTTAATACAAAGAAAGTGTGCGTAGATGGTGATTAAAAGCAAACTAATTGATGTACATAAGATAAAAATGACTTTCAAATTAGGGATGACCGATGAAACTTTCTCCACGATGCTGAAAAACCCTTCGCAGAGTAAGCCATATGGTCGCTGGCCATTACTAACAATGACTTTAAGAGAAAATGGTTCACTTTGCCAATGTCACCCCTGTTTCAGGGAAGGTCGGCAAAAGTTGTGGGGCTTATGTTCATTTGAGGTTTGGATTTTATTTGTAAGTACACATTCAGCATTTGTAAGCGCGAACTACACTTGTTGGTTTGTGGGCATACATCTGAGAGCTTTAAATGAATATATCCTTGCAACTAAGATTATAGATTATATACTTTAAGAGAAGATTTGAACCTTGATGAAATTTGTGTTAAAATGCGACTCGTTAGCGCCAATTGCGTTAGCGCCGTTTGACCGGTCCGTAGCTCAGTGGTAACACTGCGGACTCTGAATGGGAAAGTTGTGGGTTCGAATCCCGGCGGAGCACAAAAAATATACCATTTATATTTTCAAATTCGCTCGTCGCTGGGTTGAAAATTTCATAAACCTTTACCAATGACCGGTCACCAAAGGTCCATCCAGCCTTACAGCAACTGGGTCTTGCTTGAGTATTGGCGCTTTGTAGCGACGACCAAGCTCGTACACCTCTGCGGCACTACACAAGTGTCATAGACCCCTAGAGTCTCTAGAATCTAGGGAGTCTCTCGCACAGGATTTCTTAAAAAAGTAAAAAAAAAACCGCCAAGCCAAAAAGGGCTCAGAAAATAATTCAAGTATTAAATTTCTTCATCTAGAAGAAGAAAATATTTTGTAATTGGTGTAGCACACATGGCTTTGTAAATCGAGCTACATATATAATGTAGCGTAGAAGGTACATTTTTTTATGATAAGCTCTCGTCTATGGCAGTCACAGAGTTAAATATACTATGTGCATGGATTCTATCGTATCCTCTCAATGGGTTAGTACGTTACATGAAGCGCTGACTTGGATTTTATTTTGAAAATCGCAGCTATAAAATGCGAAATCGATTGGCACACTTTGATAGAATTTTCAGGAGGCTGTGTTTTACCCCTTTCGTTCTCTTGCGCCTTTTCTCCCCGAAATTGGTGATCATCATTACAGCTCACTGTCTGAAGGGTAACATCCTAAATGGTATCTCCCTGGTAAGCTGAGCCTTTTGATTTTTTTTCTAACCGGAATATTCTGCGGGGACTGCAAAGTTTTGGTCCTTCGAATTCGAACATTGGTTTCATCAAATAAGTATATATTACGAAAGCATCAACACTGTAGTTTAACAATAAAATAATTAAATATTTAGAATTTTATGAAAGTGAACATTACCTTCCTTAATTATGAAAGTGAACATACCTTCCTTAATTTGTAGAGTAAAAAACTGACGACAACAATTTTTAGAAATCAATGGTGAGCTTTTCTTTTATGTACTAAATTTCGAACTGAAGAAAATTTCAAAACAGCTCACGATTCGTTTATGCTGTTAACAATAACATGAAAGCTTGAAAAATAAACCAAAATTAAAAGTGCTTTTTATTCAAGAAAACAAAAAAGAACCAGTAGTACGCATCAATATGTTGGCGTACATGTAAGTAACCTAACAGTAAAGTAACTCAACTAAGCTACACATATAGTGTAACTTCTTGCCTGCGTTATTCCCGAAAGTGTCGCATGTGGCGATTCGGGACCTATTTATTTTTACGGGTAAGCGGGCCGGCCTCACACCAACCACTTTCAGTTAAAGTGGGGGTTTCCCAGCTACCCGGGGGGCTGGTTCTCATTTCTTGTGAAGGCTGAGTAAACCTTGAGAGCAAACCCTTGCTCTCGGCATGGAATGCAAGCATTCTATCAATTGAGCTATCGACCTTTTTTACGAGCTTGATCGTCGTCGCTACAAAGCGCCAATTCTCAAGCAAGACCCAGTTTCTGTAAGGCTGGATGGACCTTTGATGACCGGTTATTGGTAAAGGTTTATGAATTTTTCAACCCAGCGAATAGCAAATTTGAAAATATAAATGGTATTTTTTTGTGCTCCGCTGGGATTCGAACCCACAACCTTCCATTAAGAGTCCGAAGTGTTACCACTGAACTACGGACCGGTCTCTAAAGAGGGCTCCAATGTTGTATTACGTTGAACTCATCATCTCTTCTGTACGCAAATCTTCCATAAATAGAAGTGGGAAACCCTGAAAGGTAAGTTAGTCAGCAAAGAAGACGGTTGCAAAGTTTCGGCGGGCATTGTTCTGCGGGCTAATAATTTGCCAAGTAGGTCAAAAGTTGTTTTGTTTAAGTTTGCTTCCGTCAGTCCCTCACAATATTCGACGGCGCATTGTATCGCCAAGCCAATGGATCATCTTAAGCGCTGATGCCTTATCCGGGATACACTCATTAATTAATGTAAATAATAAAATAAGCATGAAAATTTTAAAAGCTTCCGAGAATCCATTCAGACGGCCATTAATTTTATATCGGATATTTACGATAATGTACAAATATCTACCGACTCGTTTCCGACCGATATTTTACAGCAGCATTTGAATGACTTGCGTTATTTTATGCTCGGATGGGGTTAAAGTTTACGTGATTAATAATGTTTGGATCAAATTTAATTTGATATTTGGATGTTTAAAAAACTTAATTGGATTTAAGCAGTTTAGTTGCTTAACCACAACATGAATTTGACAATACTAAATTGGCATTTAAAAAAGTTAATTGTGTTTGTTTATGCGAAAAACACGATAAAATTTTCAATAGTTTGCTTATGGCGCCCTCAAGATGGTCCTGGACCATTAAATGGCGCCACAGGAAAGAAATCATCCATCATCATCATATCTAAATGACTTTCAAGGCTATTGAATACAATGATATGCCAAAAAGTGCAACAAATGTTTTTTTTGTCATCATTTATACATTGGCTTACTTTTGTCAATGTTACTTCTGTTTCAAAGTTTACGCTCATTTGAAAAAAATGGTAAAATAAAACATGCAGCATGTTTGTACGTATGATAAATAAATTGTGAATATCAATGCCTCTTTCCAACTGAAGACTATATATTTGTCTATAATCTATAATCTAACTTGCAAGGATATATTCATTCAAAGCTCTCAGATGTATGCCTACAAACAAACACGTGTAGTTCGCGCTTACAAATGCTGATTGTGTACTTACAAATAAAATCCAAACTCAAATGAACATAAGCCCTGCAACTCTTGCCGACATTCCCTGAAACAGGGGTGACATTGGCAAAGTGAACCATTTTTTACAATATGGGTGGTCAGCCTCATACCAACCTATAAGTCAAGGAATAATTTGTCGATCAGAATAAAAGAAAAAAACCTTCTACGCTTCGATTACATTTAGCTCTTGAACTAGCACGTTGGTAAAATTGGCGCTTTGAAAATCTCCATGTAAAATGATATGGGATGTGTATTGTGGTAGATAATAATAATAATTTTCAGTGAGGGAATCCGAGCTCCCTTTCTGATAACAGACAGCCAGTTTAGTTTCGCAAGAAACAATAAATTACCGGCAAAGAAGTCAGACTGGGAGAGCTCCACGTTTGAACTTCCCGAGGCAAATTAATTCACGAACTTTCAATGTGAGAATAAATCTGAGGGTAAAGTTATGAGCATTTTTTTTTGCTTCCCGTTTTATAAGACATGTGCCCTACCTACCCTTTGCAGCGGAATACTTCGTCTTTATAAAAAAGTTGGGAATTTATGGCGCCGCTCACAAAGACCTGCAAGTGCGTTGGTATGAAGCGAATAGTGAAAACTGAGAACTGAAAATTTACTGGGTGTTCATTTTATTTTGATGCGTGGTGCATATTACTTCGGAAAGTGACAAATGAATCCTAATTAGAAAAGTGTTCAAATTAGGATGGTTGTATACATATGTTTGTCATTTAGAGCGTGAAAATAAAAGAAGAACGTAGAAAATTTGAGAATACTAAAATACAAACGATGCTTTTCATAAATAACAAATTTATTGCTCGTTCTCCACCTAAGATAAATTTTCTATGCAAAAAAATGATGATCTATGGATTAAATGTTTGATTAAACTCTATGCGAGAATCAATGCAACACCAAGCTACAAGCTAGCGAGCTAAAAGAGTAAATCTATTGATGGCGTTTTAACTAATATTATACCCAATAATTCCCCTACAATCTTCAGAAATCATAAACATGATTCAATGAACTCGGCCCAAATTTTAAAGACAAAAATGTGACATAATACCTAGCAAAAGGCAAAAAAAAAAAAATGTTATGGGTTGTTAAGGACCATAGTCTAATTTATTAACCTGTGAAGTTTGCGCGCCGAAATTTTTTGAGTCCATCGGAAAATCAAACAAGCATCATTATCATGCACACACACACGCAGAACACAGGGTGAATCTTGGTTTCCTTGAGCAACCGCTACCAACACTCTCTACAGATACTTTTCTCCTCAAACCCCATACTCTTAAAGCAAGGCAATTCGTCAACACCACCCAACTGAACAACAATTGTGTGTAACTGTAACTCTGTCACAGTTTCACTAGAGGAAGCCAGAGCCTCTGCAGAGTTCCCAGGAAAAAATACAGCATTTCCAACATCATCCATGTTCCATGGAAAAATGATGGCATACGCTGGACTACATCAATTCGAATGCAGGATCATGTTATTTGAGGTATTCAATACATAAAAAAATCGGTTCCACACCGTTCAATAACTAAAACAATGTAATTTTCTATCCTCTTGATTTTTTTTATTTTTTTTTTGTATAAAAATTGGGGTCTCAAAATATTTGCGTTTCGGAAGATGAAACTTTCTATTAATAGAAGATGGTATGATAATATGGGCATATTTTCAGGAGCCGTTGACGGAATTCCTCATGCTTGACCTAGCCATTATAATAATTTTTGAATATTTTCCCGAAGGCTCTCGCATCTGTTTCCCGAGTATAAAAGATTGTGCAAATGCTCAACCTCCCCGTAAACAGAAAAGTGTATGAAATATACAACAACGCTTCTAGTGAGTGTTTTAATTTTCATTTAATTTTTTGTTTATTGGACGGTTGAGTATTTACACAATCTTTTATACTTAGGGTACTATTTCGAACGTTTGCCAGGAAACCTCTATCATTATGTTCATCTCTTTTCTTCGGCACCATTTTCACTAAAGGCTCCGCGATATCGTTTGCACCTCTCTTTCACTCCTGGAGTGGATGGACCCGAAGATTCAGTGGGTCGTGAAATGACCAAAAACTGACATTAATCGTATTTCCAAAATTTCATCATACTACTTGGAATCTAGTGATGAAAGCCCATTAACACTATATGATCCAGTCTGTGCTTTAGTGGTTAACGCTATTTTCTTCTATAAAGCAGGTTGTTGGTTCGGTTTCCGGTGGAGCCCACAATTTTTTATTCCGGTTAAAAATTTCATACAAATATTGAAGACCTGCCATCAAAGGTTCATTCAGTCCTATATATCAGAAAATTGGCACGTTCTAAGGCAACGAACTAGCTCCCATCGGGCTATTGAGGTGTAATGCATGCAAGATAGCGCTCACAAATTTAAGATCCCTGAACAGCATACATTTATTTATTTACTGCGATACAATCTCACACTTTATTACTTTGAAAAAACCGACAGAAATACTGTTTTATTTTTCAGTCCAAAATCATGTTGATATTTTAATTGAAAAATCAATAAATCACATTTTTATTTCTCCAAAGAGAATCATTCATTCTTTAAACCTTATATTTGTTAATCAACACATATCAAAAAAGTTGCTTTTTGCACACTGTACAACCAAAAAAGATTTGGTATAAAGACGCGAAAAAACTCAAAGCCACCAGCTAATTCCTTTATTACAACGAAAAAGGTTTTTTGGTCCCACCGAAAATTTTAGACCTCCATAATATTATGCCAAAGCAGAATTTATCCCCAGCAGCGTTTTCATCTCTCTGCTCCCTTTAATTCATAACTTAGTGCCGCTATCTTTTTTTATTTAATCCTTTCTCATTCTTGCTTTAATGACTCTAATTTTTTCTTGCCTCCCGGCCTTGGGTTTATCTCCGTTAAAATGCTCAAAGTCTTTAGTCTTTATTTAAAATGATGTCCGTTTCATCAACTCGGCCGCTCCCGCCATTTGTAATATTTTATAATGACCCGGCGCGCGCGTTTGTACGGTGTCGCAACGCAGATTTTACCACCAGTCTTTGCATGTTAATAAAAATGAGTTTTTGCAAAAAAAATACTTTTACAAATAGTCTTTTCAACGAACAATAGTTACCGTGAATTGTTTTTAGCTACACAAAGTACTTTTTAAATTGACATTTGCTTACTTGTAAGTATAAGTTACTTAACTGATTTTTGAGGAAGCTTTAAAGCTTTTCAATTTTATTTATTTATTTAAACGAAAAATACATCTTCATTCTACAATTATACAACATGGCGTCAAATGCCGTAAAAATAAATGATAGATGTATTTTTGATGGTGTGTGTGTATTAACGCTGAAAATGAATTATTCTTTATCAACAGACATGAAAAGAATTTTGAAATTAGTAACCCTGTTTATTTTTATCTAAAAAAAGTGTTACGAATAGAGAAAAAACTTTTATTTCTTTCAATCATAAGTATGCTATATATACAAGTCACATGCACTACAGATCTTTTTTTTTGTATGTAGTTAAGTACGGCAACAACTATTTGCCCTTATTGGAAATTCACTACTTAACTGGCGACAATGAGGGATTGTTACAAAAATTAAATAAATAAAGAATTTATCATAGATTGCCGCGTTTGGTTCTATACGACTCATATATTATACGTAAGTATTTGTGTCATTTTTTTATAAAAAAATTCAAGTATTGAAACATACTCTGAATAAACAAATTAGAAATGTGGATCCAGATTTGAATAAGAAAAGGACGAGTAGTTCTTAAGGAGGGCATGTACTATGTACCTCCATTATATGAACGGGCTGGTTTCATATTAAAAGCCCTTGTACCCTTAGGAAGATTAGTAACAAAAATACCTTCCGAGAAAAAGTATACCCAAGGATAAGTAAATATCTTATGGACGTGGAACATCTAGTCATATTGAAACGAAAGGTTAAATTTAAAAGGGTCTCGAGCTTAAGAAAATATTCTACTTAGGTAATACGAGTATTTACATTGTACATAAAAAAAAACTGAGATACTTTTTTCCGTTCTCTAGAAATGGTTATTTCATATAAATATAAATATTCCGGTCCGGTGGGTAGCTCAGTTGGTAGAGTGCTTGCACTTCATGTCGTTAGTTCGGATTCGAATCCCACCGAGTCAAGGGTATCATAAAGGATTTCCCGTTTCGGTGTTTATTTAAAACCTAAGATAAAATAGCAACAAGGTTTACTCAGCCTTTACGAGAAATGAGAACTAGTCCTCGCGGGTGCTGTTTTAGCCCCCACTTCAACTGAAGTGTTTGGCGTAAGGCCGGCCCCCTAACATGTAAAAAATAAGTTCCGAATCGCCAACAGTTCGAACATAACGCGCCAAGAAATTATAATACGAGTATGTGTGTAGCTTAGAAGCATTTTACTTTCTTACAAAATTTGCCGTACATTCAGTCAAACTCTTGGCAATTTTATCCTGAACGATAATTTGTTACAGTATTATGATAAGCCTTGTTATTTTTTTTTTTTGCTAAAAAAATTAAACGGTAGCTCATACTTCTGGACGCTTATTTACAGTTAATAAAAACATTATACTTCACAAATCTGGTAGAGATTTTCAAGTTAATTTTCGAACGACAATGATCATGAATAACGCTGCAAGAAATCATAAACAAAAATATTAAAAAGTATTTTTTTTACATCTAAATCTAATCTAAATCTAAGCTGCAAAGATATGTATCATTTGAGATTCACATTAAATGCATTCCCACAAGCAGACATGCATAATTTCGCGCTTACACATGCCGCATGTGGACCTACAATAAAAAACCCAATCTCAAATGAACATAAGCCCTGCAACTCTTGCCGACCTTCCCTGAAGCAGGGGTGACATTGGCAAAGTGAACCATTGTTTACAGTATGGGTGGTCAGCCGCATACCAACATGACTTTTTTTTTAAAACGAATTTGAGAACTAATGTTGATTTAATGAATAATATTTTTGTTTTTGCTGTGGTTCATTTCACACGGAGCAGAATTCATAGTATGTTGGAAAAGTGGAATGTGTTTCAACTATGTATGTATGAGTTGAAAAACTAGATGACAAAGTTTTATGTAACTGGATGTCCCTCAGTTTTTGTCATGGATGTACATTATAGTCTCATATGTATGGACGAGGTTTGTCAAAAAAGAAGGTGAAATTTGTTGTCGCTGGTTTGGTCGAGCGGATAAGTCATCGGAACTCGAATTTGCGTTATTGACATAAGAGCAAGTTGTAACCCCGCCTGCGCCGTCGCCTATCGACAAAAACTTCAACCTTGGTTCAACAGATGTCATTAGATAGTTAATAATGAATAAATAATTCATTAAAATATTAAATAATGAATTGTTAATGTTATGTCAATATCTGTTTCTGGAGTTATCTTTGACCGATTTGTCGACATGTGGTATTAACTTTTTCATAATTTTTTATTTTGATCCGATTAAAGTAATCCTTCAAAATTAAATTTCAGATCTAATAGCTGTTTTTTTTCACAAAGCATTTCTGATTTTCGCTTTTTAGTTTGGCAATGCGTTTTTTATATACTGAATCGTGATGCTTTACAATTATCTTAACGAGGTATGATTAAAGTGTTGGTAAAGGCCAGAAAATCACGAACAAGCAATGAAGTGTGCGCTGGCGCATTATCTTGGTGTAAGATCCGTGAGCGGTTCGGAAACCACGTAAATTTGTTTTAAGTTTGATTAAAGCAAACGGCGCAACACTTCGAGGTATTTTTTACGACCTTTGACACAATATAACAAAAGTGAAAATCGAATCATGCAAAGCTTTACATTTTTTTTAAGCAAACCTCGTCTATATAAGGTTTTGTATGTATGTACGGTTCTCAGGTACTAATCTAATCTAATCTAATCTAAGCTGCAAAGATATATATCATTTAAGTTTTATATTAAATGCATTCCCACAAGCAGATATGTATAATTTCGCGCTAACACATGCCGCATGTGGACCTACAATATAAAAACCCAATCTCAAATGAACATAAGCCTTGCAACTCTTGCCGTCCTTCCCTGAAACAGAGGTGACATTGGCAAAGTGAACCAATTTTTACATTATGGGTGGTCAGCCGCATAACAACCTATAAGTCAAGGAACATACATGACAAATTACATTTTTTAAAAACAATAAATCACAATATATACATGGACATAAAAACTAAATCATAAAACCAGTACTCAGGTTGGTTACTCGTTTATTAATTAAAAAGTTGGCCAGCTTTCTGCTAGCTTGTTCATTTAATGACCTGATTCTCAACATCGTAAAAAGTGAAGGATTTAAGTTGCCCCTTTGGCAAAACGTAACTATGTGCATCGTATGAAAATGGACGTTGTTTTTGAGAAAATTCTTTGTAAAAAATGATGGCATTGAAGACGACAAAGAAAATTTATGAAATTGTTAACAACTAGCTACTTCATCAGCTGATTCAAAATATCGATTAGAAATTTGATTGATTGAAAGAAAAAAAGCGATAGGTTCAAGTATTTGTATTTGTACCAAATTTCATAAAATAATCTCATGCAAGATTGCAAAAGTGAGTAATTTTTAGACGTTAATTTTTATGAATAATGTAAAAATAAATCACAAAGTTTTTCTTCACGAGTTGACTTATTTTCTCGAGCGCTTTCAAAGTATCACATCATTATCAAGATGACAACTTGAGGAAAACAAAAGGATAAAGTTGTCTTCTAGATAATGATGTGATAACTTTGAAAGCGCTCGAGAAAATTAATCAACTTGTGAAGAAATGTTCAAGCACAAAAAATAAATATATAAGTGAATTAAAACTATGTTTTACCCATTAGAATTTTTAAATAATTAACAATGGTCTTTCACTGTGTTAATAGATTAACACTAAAAAATATAAGCTTTTTAATGTTTTTTTTTCTTTATTAATACATTTATCAGTTAAATTATTTCCAATATTGAGTTGGGAAGTACGAGTGTATATTTTATACTATGAGTTTGTAGACCCCAGAGATGTTTGTTGGTGTCGCCGCTAGAGAGTGCTACGCGGCGCGGCAGGCGCTACGACCGCCAAGTGAAAACGCCGTAGCGATCTGCACTAATGCACTTATCCCCGTTATACAACCGAGAATCTACTTACTGGTGACGAATATACTCGGTTGAATATCAACTTATAAGCTAAAATTAATATATACTTTTAGATTGAATAAGTCAGTAAAGATATTGATTATTTCCAAACATGTTTAATTCATTTTAAGTTAACATAAGTTGGAATCCTCCCCCAAACACAAGCTATGCTTACTTTGGGGAGTATTTATTGTAATTAGATTTTTGTAAGTGCAATATTATTAAGAACATATTGATAAAAACAATAAAGACCTTTATTATTATTATGTTTGAATTTAGATATTTTTTCTCGACGAGCAAACGTCAGTCTTGTATGGGACTGCCGACTTTAGAAACCATTAACAAAATATTTGATTTGCCTTTTCTCTAGCAACTGGATGGGTGAAGTCACAAAATTGTATAAGTAAATACGCGTGCGGACCTCATTAAAGAACAAATAAGATCACTAGGATCGTTGGTATGAGGCTAAGCCCCATGCCGTAAAAACTTGGTTCACTTTAACCAATGCCACCTCGGTTACAGGGAAAGGCGGCGAATTGCAAAGTTGTTATAATTCGTTTCCAGGTAACTGTCATTTTAATGTCTCTTTTTGACGCATGACGTTGTTATGCCCGCTTTCCACTGCGAGCGGGAAATAGCTGAGCGGGAGCGGGAAATAGCTGAGCGGAGCGTAGTGAAATAGTTTTGACCTTCCATTGCGAAAGAGTTTTAAAAAATAATGGTATTTGCCTTCCACAGCCAACGAGCTCGACGGAGTGAGCTAGGCGGGAAATGAGATGAGTCAGATGAAAGAGTTGTTTGCCTTCCATCTACAGCGGGCTTAGCAGAGCCAACTAGTGTGTGACAGCTCGTTGCAGCCTACGCCCAGATCAAACGTTTTAATTATTAATAAAAGAGTTTTTTTTTGTTTCGAAAAATGAAAAGTAATGTATTATTTTGCTTTAAACATAAAAAGTAGATGTTTGAAATAAAACATACATTTTAATATTTTCAAATTTATAAAATAATGTATGATGTGTTTTTGTAAATCATGTATGATGTGTTTTATCGCTGTCACGCAACTGCGCGGGTTGGCGCGGGGGGCAAACAAAAAATTGCAAAAGAGTTTTTTTTAAGTACACATGCAGCATGTGTAAGAGCAAACAAACACATGTGTGACTGTGCGTGCATTAAATATAAGCCTTAAATGTCTACACCTTATTTTTTTTATTTTCCAGGGGTTTTCATAGTAAACCAATATAAAATGGCAGCTAGTTTAATATTGAATTCCGAAAATATATGAGTTCAAAAAAAGTTGAAAAGTTTCTCTAGAATATTTATTTTGGTATATGACGGCGATAATTTTGTGGTACAGCGCAATATGTGGTATGGACAGCAATTTTCTATTTAACCGAGCAATAAAGATGATTTTTCCAGTCTATTGGCGATCCGTATCCATTGATTTAGTCCTCAAGTCGGGGTGACCCCGAGATCATACACCCCGATCTATGGCAGAATTATATACCCCGTCGCGTTCCGTAGTCCTATGATCTATCTCGGTCACATGGCAGTATTATCTACCCCTTATTATCATATGCATTATGTCATTTTTATACTCTCATTCTAAAGCGCAAGCATGTACCATTGTTAACTCTCAGTATTGTCTAGTACGTGGAGGCCATGGAAGAATCATTTATCTATGTCACGAAAGGATATTATCTACCCCGTCACATTCCATGGCAGGATCTTATACACCAGTATGCGTATCAGCAGTATAATTTACCCAATTACATTCCATAGTAGTTTTGTATACCCCGTTGCGTTCCTGTGGTAGTCGCATACCCCCTATTACCTCTAGTGGTCTCGAAAAATTCTGTGATACTATTACTATTATATATCAATAGTGTTATCAAGCCTATTATGCTAAGTGGCATACCAATTTATCCAACCAAATTTATTGGTAGTATTATTTACCTCGTCACATTTTGTGACAGAACCACTTGCCTCGTCCCTTGTTGTAGCTGGATCGCTTACCCTGTTCCGTGATAGTATATTTTACCCCGTGAAATTTTGTGGCAGTATTGACTACCTCTTAAAGTTTTGCTAAACATAGTATTATTAAAACCGTTACGTCTCGTGGCAGTATCATATACCCATTAAGGCGGGTCCAGATATGTATCATTTGCCCGATCCGATCACCGTATCCATAATCGCCGACGCGTATCATAATCGCATATGTGGATGGGTGATGATAAGCGCATCATGATACGAAAAATCTCGATACACCGTTATGACACGGCCTATCCTATGTCGTGTCGGTTTTTGTTCGATCATAAAAGGTGATACAGATACGAGCGTCGGTCAGTCTCTGACGCTTTCATCACTCACTCGCTTCGTTGCATGCGAGAAGGTCTCTCATCAAAGCTCTTCCTCCTAGTCTGTTTCTGTTTCTGAATAATACCGTTGGCCACCACCGTCTTTGTTTTGGTTTTGACCTTTTTAAAGAATATTGTGAATGACAATACAACAGGCATACAAAATTGCTACAGTCTCGTACACTTTAATCAACGGCGATGACATGTTTGATCGAGAGCTGACCCAGAACTGGGCAATTTGATACGCGATCATGACTATTGTGAAGATACGGATACGGAGCAAATCGAGGCGTGATACAACTTGATACGGGGCTTGATACGTAATAAGCTGATACGGATACGGTGATCGGATCGGGCAAATGACATGTCTGGACCCGCCCATAGGCAGCGGGGCGTCCCGGTGGTAAATCAAGTTTTTTTGTGAGACGCCCAGCGGTGCGTACTAGAACTAAGATTTTCTTTTTAATTTGGTAATTTATGAAAATTATTTTCAAGCGGCCAACTATAATTGCCGTGACCGACTGGTAATTAATGGAGGTCGTTCCGTTTAATCGTTATCGTTTTTCCAGGAAACCACCCGCCGAGTCTATTCAAGGGAAATCAATACAAATGAAATAAAATGTGAGCTGTAAAGTTAGTTAAGATTTTTTTTTGCTGTTGTATTTTTTCGATCAATTTTGCTTTTTTCCTGCAATATTCCAAATATTTAAAAAGAAATGTTTTTTTTAGTTTTATCTCAGACTATTTTTTTTCAGTAGTGAATGGTGAAAAGCCATGAAAGCACATGGATAACAAACATTTATTAATACTAAAAAATCCAATCAAATATTAACAAATATAAAATTTCTTTTTACACGCTGAAAACAATAAAAATATTGGTATCACCTAAAAAACAACACAAAATTAATGGGAATTTTAAGTGTAACATTTTTTCAAAGGTACACTTGTCAAAATCAGACCTTTTGCTGAATGCAAAATAAAAATGTACCTACATGTTTTTATTGTAATTTTCTATTGATTAATATAAAAATCAATAAAAATCATTGACCTCTATGAAAAACGACAGATTCTGGTAAAAACAAATGTATTAATTTTTTAAATCTTTTTAATGTTTTAGTGTGAACTGAATTTCCTGCAGGGTTACACATTGAACATTATTTTGTTGCAGATAAACTGCGCAAGTTGTCGAGCCGGGTTTGCTTTTTAAGCTGCAAGATAAGATGCGATAAATTTCAATGAAAATGCACAAACACTCCGACGGAACGAGGTGCAGAGAATGAGATGCAGCTGTAAATATTGCAGTTAACCACCAACTCCTCCACACCCTCACAATTCCAAACCTCCTGGAGCTCCAACCCTTTATGTTCCAAATCCCTTAACTGCGACGCAATTCAAATCATTGAAGGTCTAATGTCCTTTAATTCCAACAACTTTCCGTTCTTATTACCTTTAAATTTCAGCCCCTCGAATTCCAAATATTTTAGATACCGACGTTCAAAAGATCCACATCCTAAAGAAAGAAACCTCTATGTTTCAAGGTCTTAGAGTCAAGCCCCATTGTGATCTCAGATTCACACACTGTTATTAACAGAATCGAAGACGTGAATCATCCACCAACTAAAGTGAATTAGCATTTAAAAACGTTGATCCATGGATCATCCATAAGTTGAACGATTGTGAATCAAATTGATATTTTCTCGAAACATTTACAGCTCCTTCGTCTTCCAATCCTCTCGTAATCCAGATCTATGATATTCAATTCTCTTTTGTTTCAAGCTTCTTGAAGATCTCAATCCTGTCAGGTCACAGCCTTTTTGAGTTTCTAACCCTCAACTTTCAACCTACTCGTGTTTTAAATACCTTAGATTCTAATCTCCATTGATTTCTCCATTTCAGTCTCTTAGTGTTATTATTTATTCATGTGCCAAAAAGCTAATGCTCCAACTCTCCCGTGTTCCAACCTTTCCATCTTCGAACTACCTAGTGTTTCACCTTTCTAATATTCTAAACCTCTCGTGCTTCAACCCTTCCATCTTCCAAATACCTCACGTTCCAACTTCCTAATGACCGTCTCTTTCGTGCTCCAAATTTTTAATGTTCCAAATCTCCCGTTTTAAGCTTCTTCATCTTCCAATTACCTAATGTTCCAACTCTCTTGTGTTTCAACTTCCTAATGTTCAAAATCTATCGTGTTTCAATCCCTCCATCTTCCAACATCCTAATGTTTGAACTCTCTCTTGTTCCAACTTCCTAATGTTTCGAATCTCTCGTGTTCCAACCTCCTAGTTCTACAGCCCCCTCGCGATTCAACGTCTCCCCCTTCCGCGAAGCATCCCTGATGACGTACTTTATTCGGTTATTAAGATTTGCTGATTACTCCAGCATTATTAATTAGAGCGGGCTGCAACTAGCGCGGCAAGCTGAATGTTAATTTGCTTTTTGAGCGAAGAATGTCAGTGCAATTGAATTGATGAATAAATTATTCAGAGAGAATTTCTGAGAGCGCATCGCAGATCTTGCAAGTTTTGGATGTGCTCAAATTTCAATTGTGCAATTATGAGATAGTGCTGTATGCAGATTATGGTATTGAAATAGTTTCAGATAACGGAAATCTTTACAATATTTGATTATGCAAAATATATTGAGAATAAATAGCACACAATCATGAAAAACACTCAGCCATGCTTAGAATAAGACGAAGAGGCGTTATTTAAATACTTTATTTTCTTTTTTATGGTTAAAGCCAATTTTAATCATTAATGAAATTTATGGTAAGATAAATAAAGTTTGAAAGACTTTGAATTATTTTAATTTCAATGTAGTGCTGTGGACTTTTTCCCAGATCCTACGATTTTATCACGAATGTTAATCAATTATTTTTCCATCTCATAGGTCACGTAAAGACGACGACAACGTTATTCATTACTATAATAAATATCACAAAAAAATGTATCATCTTACCAAAAAAATATTATATGAAGTTGACATTTATTTTATTTGGATTTGATTTCATATTGAACGAAAAATGTGTGTCATAGGAAACAAAAATTCAACCTTTTTAATTTTTTTTGTTAACCACACAGTTTCCTTCCAAGTAACATTAACCAAAAGTATAAAAAAAAAATACATGAAAAATGAAATGTGTAATGAAATTTCAGCTTTGAGAGGAACGCTTTAAGTAAAAGTAATATTACGAATCTAAAATGAAGGAATACATTTTCTCGGCGGGAAACCGCACTCTGCCGGCGCATTAGCGAAACGCCTCGTATTGCAGTTTCGATGGGCGCCACAATTCTGGCGGGGAAAGGGGGCCCTTTTTGTGTTCATTAAGGTCTGCGAGGAATGCAAAGGGGGCCCCGCAAGAGCTCTCTGTTAATTATATGAACAAAAAGTTCAAAACAAACCCGTCTCTCGCCACAGCATCCATTTGCATAATATTTTAATCTACAATTCAAAACATTTATACGCGGGCCGGGCTAATGTAACCGAGTCTTGGTACTGATTTGATGGCGTCTTGGAGAATTTCCCGCCTTTGTAATTGAAGCGAAAACTGCTGCTAATTGACATTTTAATAAAACCCCTTTATGCGGTTGATCACAGCGAGATTCACGAGAAGTTCTTTTGATGAATAATAAGACGCCACTACCGGACATGATATTGAATAAGATATTCTTCTTCGCTTTGCTACAGTTAAGTAATGAATGTTATTAAAATGGACATAATTAAATCAAATAAATTCAATCGGAAAAGAAAGTCTCATTATAAGGTTTCAGTTGGAATTACGGTCGTTTGACATATTTACAATTATAAAAATTACACAGTTAAAATAAAAAGGATATTACACGAACTGTTGTAAGATGACTAACATTATTCTCGACGTTTTCTTAGCGAAGTAGCCAACGTCTTCAGGAGACACCCTCTCCGCACGTCGACGTACAAAAAAATCTTATTATGTTTGATTCATACTGGTTGAGCACTAATGCATTAGTAGCTTGAGTGTGTGCGTGGGCTGCTGTACTTCTGCTTTATTTAGGGTTCATTTACGTACTTAGAAAAACACATTACATTTATTTTCAAAGGTTCACATTATTTTTGCATGACCACTCCTCAACAGTTAGTCATGCGGTAAAATGTTCTACGTAAAATCCGTCATAAGAACATTTTGACAGCCTGATCAGATGTTTACTGGCGGCCATGTTTTATCGCTTTCTCTCTTCTTCTTGGTAGAAATGACGAGACTACTAACCTAGATCAGTCAATATTAACGTAAAAATCACCTTCGGTATTTTTTCTAAACGTTGAAAATCAAAGAAAAAATAATGTTGTTATTGTTTTGACTGTGTAATTAATGGTTTCGTATCCATATTTAGTATTTAATTCCGACTAATGTCATAAGAAGCATAATTGCTGTTGATTCTGTCCCCCTCCTAAAGCACACATTGTTACAGGCCCACCAAGATATAGCGTCCATAGATGCGTAATTAAAGGTTTTATTTGAATACGTGCCATGAAAAGCGGTCAATATATTTCACGTGCTTAGGGTTTTATTGTCCTAAATTGTAGCCCGCATTGATACTTCAATTATTTATTGTTACTGCCTCCCGCAACAACGAACCACAACCCAAGTATAAAACGTTTATCCAAAATGCTTAGAAACTAGAGAAGCGCTCCTATTGAGCGTTTGATTTTCCATACTTTTTGGTAGTGTTCTAGGGTGATTTTAAACGTATATCTTTAAACTTGGGTTACATTATGCTTAAACTCAACCGAACCGTTTTACCAAAAAAAATATTAGAATTTAAAACTCTCATTGGAGGCACTGTTTTAGTTTCTATATAACTTTCTTAAATGGTTGTATTTAAACATATAATTTTATACTTGAAGTTGGTACTGGGGCTATATTCGGTGTAAACTTAATCAATGCGTTCTACGAAGAAAATGTATTAAAACTTAAACTCTCATTACAGGCGCTCTTTTAATTTCTATACATTTTTGTTAGAGCTGCATGGTTGAGTTTGCACTAAAATTGTACATTGGGCTACATTAAGCTTACACCCAGCCAAAGCGATTAACCAAAAAATATAAATTGAAACTAAAATGGCCATCAGAGGCGCTGATTTAGATTGCGTACATTTTTGGTTTAAATGTTATGCTTTATGCTATGGTTACTGTGGTGCTAATCCATATCCCTACGTGGCTTTTCATATCATTATCATCGTTTTGACTGCTGCCTTATGGTAAACACACACGCCCATTGGCTCAACAAAAACAATAATTTAAATCAATACTAGTGCCCCGAGTATAAAACATCGCGTACAACTCACTTCGATTGCGTCAATCAAAAATGTATGAAATAAAACGACGGCACTCCTTGGGGGTAAATAAGTTTTCACACTTTTTCGATTTACGCACTCGAGGTGAGTTTTACGCAATGCTTTATAATTATTAGAGTCACTGGTTAGCTACAAGAGCTGATGTCATATTATGTAAGTCCTCAATTTACGCCAATTTTAATGACCAGTCCGTTGTCTAGTGGTAAAGTTTCGGACTGGTAAATGAAAATTCGTGGATCCGAGTCACGGTAAAACGCAAAAAATATAACAACCATTTATATTTTCAAATATGCTCTTCGCTTTTTCAACCCAGCGCGCTGAGTTGAAAAAATCATATACGTTTACGTTTACCAAATAACCGGTTAACAAAAGTTCACTCAGCCTTACTGCAACTGAGTTTTGCTTGAGAATTGGCGCTTTGTAGCGGCTATCATGCTCGTAAAAAGTCCGGTCGATAGCTCAGTTGGTAAAATACTTGCATTCCATGCTGAGAGCGAGGGTTTTATCACCACCGAGGGAGTCAGAAATGATTCCTCATTTCAATTTTTTCAAACCCAAAATAAAATACCAACAAAGTTTTGTCAGCCCTTACAAGAAATAAGAACCAGCCACCTCGAAAGCTGGGAAACCTCAACTTCAACTGAAGTGGTTGGCGTAAGGCCAGCCCCCTTACATTTAAAAATCAATCGGTCCTGAATCACCAGATTTTTTTTTCATTGCATTTTTTCCTGAATCAACACATGCGATCCCTTCAAGAATAACGCAGCAAGAAGCTACTCTATATGTGTAGCTTATTTGTGTTGCATTTCTGTGCTAATAATAAGTATTCAATTTAAGCTTTTGTGGTCTACGCCTTTAAAAAAATATGTCAGTGATATTTCCTAATATGTTTATATTGCATTTCCTTTTATGTTAAGAAACTATCTTATGCGATCTAGAAGGACTTTCCATGTAAAATAAGTCCCTTGTTCTTTTAGAGAAAAATGAGATGCATGAAATGGGGTGTCACAAAGTGATAGCCTGCATCGATGTGAATACAAAAGCGCACCTAAGTGCTCCAGACCAGGCGACGTGAAACAATAGTCCTTATAATACAATGTAATAGTGTCGACATTGGAGTGCATGTATCCAGTAACAGGGTCAATAGATACCTGCTATACGCAGAGAGAAGATATCCATAAGCACAACTGAAAATATACAAATATCTTCCGAATTGTTTTAGAAAGATTAAACATGCGAATGATGTATTTAAACCAATATAGTTCCTATATAAGTGAGGTGATTAACCTTTTTTTGGGTATAAGACCAACCGTTATGGGAGAACTTACGTAGCCAACGTCTTCAGGAGACACCTTCAAACCATACACTAAAAAACGGAGTTTAAATAACGTGCTATGCAGAAAAAACAATATCTTAACGTTCTATCTAACGACCACAATTATAAATTGAAATCGTGAATAATCTAGTCCACTTTATTATTTTGACGTTGTTTGGTGACAATTGTGCCTTTAAATTTCCAATCATTTCACCCATACTCCATGTCTCTATGGGTCTCTTATAACAATCACCTTCTATCGCCTTCAATATCTCCTTTATTATGAGGAATTAAATATATATTTTTAAAAACACAGAGTTTTAGTTTCCCTAATTGAGTATTTAATTCCTCATACAAATGAATTTTAACTGTGTGAATACACAAAATCTACAAAATGTAGATCCTCTTTTGTTTTATTTTGATAATCAGTCAATTTTTCCCAATTTAATATATATTTCTAATTGCGTCAACCCAAGGGCGCTCATTGCATAATTGGTTCGTGCCAAAAGGTGTATCTTTAATTTCCTTTTGTGTCTTCCACGACCAGTGATCATCCTCAACTCTAGAAACAGCCGGTTCCAGCAAGACGACCCCGCTGAGCTAAGCACCCAGTCTCTAAAGTAAACATTCACCCACCTGTCCATGTGTATCTCTAGAAAATTAGTGTCATTTGCTATCCTGTCTTTTTTTACTTAAGCCTATAGCATAATATGTTCTGTAGCTGCATTTCAATCTCTTACTTTTCATACAAATTGGTAAAACTCAGATTTTCAAGCTTAGTACAAATTTATAAATTTTGAGCCATAAATAAATCGCCATTGCCACTCTGAAACAGGAGTTACAGAACTCGTAAGCATTTTATTTCACATACTTAAATTACGTTAGTCTGTTATTTGTAGATTCACTATAGTTTATACCATAATCTTCTTTGACATTATTATGAGTATTTTTTATAAATTAAAAAGATAAAAACCCAGAATTCCGTGAGCTTAGTGATACCATTCTATCTAACAAGGCTAAACTAACAAGATTTTGGTATGGTATTCCAAAACGCTGAGTTTACCTGTGACGATATCTTCAGTGTCTTGGGGCAGGTATGTATGTATGTAGGTGCATGCCAGCCCTTCACCTGTATCCTGAGTACAAAACATTGGATTAAACTCAATCAAAGCGTTTCACCAAAAATATTAGGAAACTAAAACAGCATCTGGAGTGATAATTTTAGTTTCCATACGTTTTTGGTAGAACAGTATGATTTAGTTGAAACGTAAAGTTTTGCACTCAGGGTACTGCTCTATGCCGGGTTGAAGTGTTTGTCTTTGTCTCGTAGAGCTTTGCCCGACCAACATTCTTAACATTGTCTGAACGCTTCTCCCTTCTAGCCTCTTGGAAAATTTGTTCGCTGAGCGACAGACTTTGCGAGATGCAGCGATTTCCTTGCAGCACACTGTTATGAGATGAATATTAATTTGAAATATTTTGATTTGAAAATTTGCAATAAAATTAAAAGCCAATCGATGGCTAGGAAAATCATAATGAAGAACTGAAAAAAAAATTGTGCAAATTTGCAAGTACATACCTACTTTGGAAGATTTTATTTAAATCCATTATGGTTTCAGTATGCCTTACGTGTACAAATTAACTGATGAATACTTGAAACATGAACTTATAATAATCTATGCCAATATTGTTTTCCTTCTCTGAAACACTAATGTAAAATTCAATGGATCACTAAGCCATTAAGAAATATTTTTCACCTTCAGGCATTCCCTTTTTTGTGCTGAAAAATATAAACAAAGTCTGCAGTACATTAGCTTCATTATAAAAACGATTTTCTAAAATATGACTACAACGCTCTGGGAAATGTTTCAAAGTTATCGACAATGGAGGAAAAACTTTACCCTGGAATTTTCAGTTAAAAATACACTTTTTTTTCGTCTTCCAGCCGAGAGTTTTAAATTTACTACAAAAACAACGCAGCGGCGAAAAAAAAACTTTAGCGGAATGCAAAGTTTGTTTTGTGTGGATGGATGGATGGATACATATAGATCGATAAATAGATACGTAGATAGACAGATAGATAAATGAACAGTCAGAAAGACAATGAATATAAGTTTAAGAGGTAGGTACATCTAAGTTTTCTATAAAAAATATATCAACAAAGGCAATGTGGTATACTTTACGCGAAATATTGAATAAATTACCATCCATTTGGGTTAGTCATTGGTGGAAAAAAAGTCCAACAGGCAAATAGACACAGACAGTCAATTTTTTTTTTTATGCACAACAGGTTACCCTAGTTACAGTGCACCCTCACAGCTATCAACATGATGCAAGGAACTCTATTGTTAGCTTTTAAATATAAATAAATTACACTCGAAAATGTCTATATTAGTCTTTTAAAGAGTTTTATACTCCGAGTCACAGAGTGTTGCGCCACGACATCAGTACGGCTTTTCGGTAAATTAAAATATCCTCTCTCTCTCGGGTGTATTCGTCAGGCACACACAACCTGTAGCACTCCAACAGGGTGGGATTGTCGATAAAGCCGTTGATGACCTTATGAGAGAGCACCATAAGGGAAGTTTCAAGGCTTTTGAATACAGTCTCCCGTATGATACACAGACAGACAGATAGACAAACATACATACACACAGACAGAAATACAAATATACAGAAAAAAATAGCAGAAAGACGAATATCTGCTTAGGATATACATAAACGTGGAAACATAGACATTCAAAGCTCGCTGTGTTGAGAGCATTCTCTGAGAATTTGGGTTTTATGCGGTTTTATGGGTTCACGTGCGAGGCGGTAACGCAGTTTAGGCTCCAATCACACACTCCGAGTCGACAGTTCCCAACAACACGAAACAGTGTGCGGCAGTGAGTGTACGTAGCGCCACCCGGAGCCTTGCAAGTGGCATAAAAGCGGCGGGATTCCATTTTGCATGTTGGCTGCTTCTCTGGCTGGGCGGCCTCTCGAGATGTGCATTTGTGGGAAACGAGAAGGTTCAAGAGACAGAGATATACACTTTAGAATTGTAAATTTTTCTTACCTGTGAAGCATACTCTTATTTTTTTGGAGTTGTTTTAAGTTTATACTCATTCATAGTTGATTTTCTTAAAATAAGGCACAGCTTTATATTTGTTTAACAGTTACTATGTCACTGTTCAACTAGGGATGGCCAAACCCTTTGTAGAGATGACGCCATTTCTTTTTATACTTGAAAACCTCTATCAATTCATTCATATTCATCACATTCTTAATTTATTTCCATTACTTAAATTAATTTGTGTATCCTAAAAAAATCAACATTGTTTTATGCAACCTTTATTGTTATTTAGTCGTTACTAACGCTTTCGGAGAACCTCTTCGGGTAACAAATACTTGAGTTATTATTTGTTACTCCGAAAGAATGAGTAACGATTCAAAATAATAAAAGTGGAATAAAACAAAGTTGACCGGTCCGTAGTTCAGTGGTAAACTTCGGACTCTGAATGGGAAGGTTGTGGGTTCGATTACCGGCGGAGCACAAAAAATATTGGTTGAAAAATTCATAAACCTTTACCAATAACCGGTCACTAAAGGTCCATCCAGCCTTACAGCAACTGGGTCTTGTTTGAGAATTGGAACTTTGTAGCGAGGACGATCAAGCTCGTGAAAAAGGTCGATAGGTCAATTAGTAGAACGCTTGCATTCCATGCCGAGAGCAAGGGTTCGATCTCAAGGTTTACTCAGCCTTCACAAGAAATGAGAACCAGCCCCCCCGGGAGCTGGGAAACTTCAACTGAAAGTGGTTTGTGTGAGGCCGGCCCCCTTACCTGTAAAAATAAATAGGTCCTGAATCGTCACATGCGATACCTTCGGGGATAACGCAGGCAAGAAGTTACACTAATGTGTAGCTTAGTTACATTTTTATTTTTTATTTCTTTATTTATAAAAAATAATCACAACTTTTAATTACGGCTGTCCACCGCGTTTTACAAATATCTTTCAAAAATTTGTGTATCCTATTCTGTATCCATTTCCTCAATCTGATTGAAAATCCTTCTCTCAATCTTCCCTTTCCTCATTTTTCTTTCCCATTTCAACCCTTTAAATATTACTCAACTCATATGAGACATTTCACATGTTTATTAAATATGTTTTTCCTGCAAAACAAACTCGCGACTCAGGTAAGTAAAGTAGAGCAACACAATAACAGCGTGCAGGCATGTTGGTAAATGTTGAAGAAAGCTTCTGGGACTTTCCATACAGCCTCTCATGGACCCGCTCCGTTAGTGGGGGTTTCATTTCACCCGTGTGTATTAAAGCCTCCGCGAAATCAACGAGCTTTGAAAATTGTTTGTTGAAACATGCGAGCAACTATTATAGCACATTATGTAAATCAAAGCATATGTTTATTAAAATGAACATCTTGAGCTTTTACGTAAACCGTTTGTACCAATGTTACACGATGATAAGTACTGTTATTTATTATGGTATATTTAATTCATACAAACATTGTTCTCAATATTGTATGAGCACGGCAAATTACATCGCAGCGAAAATTAAACGTAACAAATTTAGTGAGATGAATCTTACATGTAAGATTATGTTTATATCAATCATTGTATATTGTTATTATATACGGGTTATACTTATTTAAAACTTCGGTTAATTTAATTCACACAATTTATTTTAAGATTTCGTTCACATTTGGTTGGTTCACAAAGTTAACTTTTGTACTGTAATGCTCGATAGCTCCGATGCAATAGCTCGTCTCCTTGCAAAGCATCTCAGTCTCTATTTAAAGGGGTATAAGAAAATATTCTGGCAGGGCCTCGCGTGTGCAAGAATATTCTAATTAGAATATTCGATCAAAGATTCATACCATATTGAACTTTTAAACATAGGCTTTTGATTTGCCGCCATGTTTTATTCCGTCTTATCTTCAAATTGATACAGTAAGATCTACCAACGGTCGTCGAAACTTCCACTCCTGATCATTTTCAGAAGTGGTGTTTGCTGCGTATTGCTGTGCTGTGTGATGTATTGCCTTTTCGATTCTGAGAAAAGGAGGCAATTGATGAAAGTTTTGAATAAACCAATGAAATCATAAATTACATTATCTAGGTTTTTAACAGTAACTTTGTGAATGTTCATCTTTACAATTTTTTTTATTTAAACAAAGTTTTTTATTAAAAAAAAACATAAATAACAGTTAATCATTCCATAAAGGGTGGACAGCTGGCTCTGGTGGCAGTGCTCGATATGAGCGCTGCTTTTGACACTGTAGATCACTCTTTGCTTGTACAAAAGCTCACTACCTCATATGGCATGTGCGATGATTTGTTGCAATGGTTGTCTTCGTATATACATGGTAGATATCAAACTGTGCAAGTGGAAGGAAAGAGGTCATCAAGAGTACCATTGGAGTGTGGCGTGCCTCAAGGGTCCGTCCTCGGCCCGCTCTTATTCACATTGTATACAGATGATTTAGAGCAGTTTGTCATCTCCAGAGGCTTGAAGTACTACTCGTATGCAGACGATATCTTCATCTTTAAACTCTGTTCACCTGCAGGGGTTGGAAAATGTAAGCTGGACACTATAAAGTGTATTGAAGATGTGGCTGCTTGGATGAACGGAAACCGTCTGAAGATGAACCCAGAGAAGACAGAATTCATGTGGGTTGCATCCCCAAGAAGACAGCATCTTTTGGATATAGAGTCTTTTAATATTATGGGTGAGACCATTAAACCCCAGGATTCTCTCAAATTCTTAGGTGTGCATCTGGATGGGGCACTTTCCATGGAAAAACAGGTATCGGGGATTGTGAGCTCCAGTTTTTTCCACCTGAGGCAGATAAGGCGTATTCGCAGCTGCTTACCTGTTGATGCAGCAAGAACTCTGGTGAATGCGTTGGTGGTCTCAAGGTTGGACTACTGCAACAGCCTGATGCTTGGGCTTCCTAAGGTGCAACTAACAAGATTGCAGTCCGTTTTTAACACCGCAGCAAAAGTGATTTTGGGAGGCAGTAGAACTGACCATGTCACTCCTCTATTGCAGAATCTTCACTGGCTGCGTGTCCCGGAGAGAGTGGAATTCAAAATGTGCCTGTTGGTATTTAAAGCACTCAAAGGAACGGCCCCTTCTTACTTAGCCGAATTATGTAAGCTTGACGAGATTTTTGATAAGCGGTGCACTCTTCGCTCGGCGCAGAGTGATGCTATCAACAAGCTGAAAATGCCATCTCGACGGAGCAGAACGGGCTTTGGGGATAGGGCGTTCAGTTCGGCGGGACCGTTGTGCTGGAACCGGCTGCCTTTGAAGCTGAGGACTGAAACCAGCGAGGAGCGTTTCAGGAAGGAGCTGAAGACCACCATCTTCACAAGAAGAGAGTGAGCGGTGGGCGCCCTTGGGGTGGCTGGAGCCACTAAACGGCGCCCAAAAGAAGAATAAGTCATCCAAATATATATATATAAAGGGACAGTTATACTGAATAATATAATGAATAGATACCTACTTATTTCATGGTCTAACAAATGAACGATAATTTTTCACAAAACTCAATATGTATTTTCTCTAAAGTTTTTAAGGTTTCCAATAAATTTGTTTGTGTTGATATTTTGTCCAATTATACGCATGTAAGTAGCAACGTATTTGTGTAAATAAATTATCGAAATTTTCAGAGGTAAACATCGCCTTAAAGGTAAAAATAATCGCCCGCCAAATTTATTGGGCAAACATTTGAACGAGATACATTAAAACGATAAAGACGAACTCGCCTTCTCAATGATGAAAAAATAATATTTATTTCTTTGCACAAAAATTTACATTGTGTTTCCTTGAGAGCTTGGCAAACACGGATAAGATTATTTAGGGAATACTTTATGGAGAAATGTGTTTGTTCAACAGCTCCAACTTAAGTGACAGGGCGTATGTAGAAAAATAAATTAAACAAAGACGTCGCACGGATGTTTTCGTAGGATGCACGCTAGCAAGTCGGGACATTATAAGCCCTTCGCGAGGACTATATTTGTTTGCCCGAAAAATCTTCGCTAAACTTGGTTATGCTTTAGCGTTTCATTGTTTACTTAGGACGGCGGGCTGTGTACAGACATCATTAACTGCCGGCGTTACGGGGACATTGCAAAATCTACTACCGACTTGACCGAAAAAATACTTAAGGCGGAGTTTTATTTTGTCAAAGAGGGACTCAGGGTTTGGTCAGGGGAGATGAGAAGGGCGGCAATTTCCTCGAGCGGGCGAAAGCAGGAAATTTATGTATCGTCTGCTCCACTCTTAAAGAACATGCCTTCACGCTTGTGTACAGGCTCAAAGCCCTACTTACGTCCCTTAATATTACAATTTATATAATTTTATTACTGAAAGATTTCGTGCTTTCTCTGCGTAATTGAGATGAACGTCGACTGCAGGGTGAGCTTTAGAAAACACTTTGTAAGATAAAGACATAAACCACGCTTACTCGTCCTAGGGTCTGCTTTATGTAGCTAATACGGTACAGCATTCGGATGACAATGTCAGGATGAAACAAAAAAAATCACTAGATTAAATCTTATATTATAGAAAAAAGATTTTACGAAAGTTGATCTCAAGAAGATCATATTTATGAACGATTCGATGGATACGTATTCAAAGTAAACAGCAACCCGAGTATAAAGCATTGTGTAAACTCACCTCGAACGCATTATTCGATACAATTGTAGCAGTGACATGCCATATTCCATTAATTTTCGATTTATGCAATCAAGGGAAGTTTACGTAAGGAGGTCTAGAAATTTGACTAAAACTTTGACCCTGGTTCAACATATGTTATTGGGTAATTACTAATTAATGATTCATTAAAATGAACAATAATGAATTATTAATTGTTGATATTAATACTTGTTTCTGACCAGGCAGGTTGGTGAATTGCATTCCTCTTCACAAATCTATTTAAAAAAAAAAAACTGATATAAATCATGCCAACTTTTTCGGCGTCATAATGACGTTTATTGCAGCTCCGTAAACAAAGGCTGAGAAATTTCACCTTTTGCAAAACACGCTACGTAAATAAGTTTTTAATTTTTTAATAATTCGTCAACCGTAATATCCATTGATTTTTTTATACATTTAAAATGACTTTATAAGTGTACGTGATGCAGAAATGATTTGTTTAAGTGTAGTAGATGCGATGCGCCTTGTTCGATCTCAATCCTATAACGTTCATTGGATCTCACCAGAGTGGGTCTCGCACGGGCGCAAGGCTTTCCGCTTTTCCTTCCTCCAGCAGAGTGGTGGTTTCAGTGAGGGGTGAACACGAGCCGGCGAGCGTCCAGTAATTGAATTAGTATCGGGGCAGGAATCGGATCAAGAGGCCGGCCCGCCCCCCCCCCCTCTCTCGGACAATAATTAAATCTTTTTCATTCGAAGTCGGGTAAATATAATTTCTAAAGACAAAATGCGAGCCAGCTAATGGAGAGGATAGTTTTATTTTTTTGGCCGGGATCGGGATGAAAATCATAACACAATTTGTCTGCTTCAGCTCGCAATAAAGTCGATATTTCAGAACAGATGAAAGGGCGCTTTGGTTTCATATTTTTTGGATCATTAAAAAAGGGTTATATTTGTGTTACTTTTTTATTAGTTATAAAATATGTGTTCAATGATAAATATAATATTAATTAAGTGTAATATTATAAAACAAACTCTATTTCTGAATATCGACACAATACAACCTACAAAATGATTCAACAATATTTCGACATCAAGAAATAATTAGAACAGAACCATGAATGGCACATAAATCTCCGTTCAATATCTCAGTTAGACTGGTTTGAATTTAGTCGCTCGTTACTAAAAAAATATCTTTATCTGAATACAACGCCTTTTTTTTTTTTAAAGGTTTCAAAAGCTTAAATTGGTATATTAAACCGAAAACTTTTTTCTGAATTGGATCAAAATATAACAAATTCAAGAAGGTGGTCGCTCCTGACTGATTGTTGGTATGAGGCTGACCCCCCCGTGCTGTAAAAACTGGTTCACTTTGGCCAAGACCCCCCCGGTTTCAGGGAAAAGCGGTAGGAGCCGCAAGGCTTATTTTCATGTGAGGTTTTGTTTATTTGTATGCACACTTACAGAATGTGAAGGCGCAAGACTGTCTGTGGGAATACATTTAATATGAGCCTTAAATGTTAACATATCTTTGCAGCTTGGATTTCCTTGACTTATAGGTTGGTATGCGGCTGACCACCCATGCTGTAAAAATGGTTCACTTTGCCAAAGTCACCCCTGTTACAGGGAAGGACGGCAAGAGTTGCAGGGTGTATGTCCATTTGAGATTTGGTTTTTATGTTGTAGGCTCACATGAGGCTTGTGCCAGCGCGAACTTGTACATGTCTGGTTGTGAGAATGCATGTAATGTGAATCTCCAATGTAACATATCTTTGCAACTTCGATTAGATAAGATTAGATTAGATTGGATTATAGATAACTTTTTTTTACTCAAAATAAAGATTATAAAAATATTATTTAAGACAGTATTTTTGTTAAACAAGATCAGATACTCTATTTTTCCGAGCAAATTTCTTCAAGCACTCAACTGGAGCTGGGTACGCCCGCTAAAATATTGGATATAACATCGTACGATGTATTTTTATTCGGCAGTAAAAATATTTCGCTGAGCACTCCGAGGGCGCGATCTCTTGCCAACCCTTTGTGCGGAGGGTTTGTTGATCTGGTCTTTAGTGGCCTAAGGGACGAGGTCACCCCGTGAATGGCTGCCATGGTTCGAGTGACACATATTGGGTATTACACCCTTTCTCTGTATATAATGGGATAAAGATATTTTTACGTCGCCTCTACACGTATGAGATTTATAGCGGCCATTGTCGCCGAGTAATTACCTACAAGCGTACACTCCACATACCTTAACAACTTCATATTTTTTAACATTCTTCTATTTTTTCTTGTCCTTTTAATACAACCCGGTCTGTGGATAGAATTCTAGCGTTTCATGCCAGAGGGCTGCGGTTCGATTTTTCATCGAAGATGTCTACAATGATTTTGCTGTTTTTTTGTTCATTTCAAACCCGAAATTTCTTCGGAGTCAACGCGGAAACAAATTGTGTTGTTTTTGCAGTTTAATGGTCACGTTGATGATGGTGGTTAAATAAAAATACCTGCAGGTTTTACTAAATCTCAAAAGAAATGAAAATTCAAGTAAAGTTGTTGGCATTGAAAATAAATACGATCAACACGAAACATGCAATATCTTCGGGGGTTTTTTGCAACTCTGAAGTTGCAAAATATGTGCAACTTAGTGGCAAAAGATGCAATAGATCAGCGATTATCAAAAAGATTTTCATTTTTATCCTGAAGCTCTTAAAAACGCAACTAAGCTATACATATAGTGTAACTTCTTGCCTGCGTTATCTCCAAAGGGGTCGCATGTGGCGATTCGGGACCTATTTATTTTTATGGTTAAAGGGGCTCGCCTCACACCAACCACTTTCAGTTGAAGTGGGGGTTTCTCAGCTCTCGGGGGGGGCTGTTTCTCATTTCTTGTGAAGGCTGAGTAAACCTCGAGATCGAACCCTTGCTATTGGCATGGAACGCAAGCATTCTACTAATTGAGCCATCGAACTTTTTTACGAGCTTGGTCGTCGTCGCTACAAATCGGCAATTCTAAAGCAAGACCTTGTTGCTGTAAGGCTGGATGGAGCTTTGGTGACCGGTCATTGGTAAAGGTATTGAATAGGTCTCTAACATTATATTTTCATACAAATAATAGTGTTTTGGTTTGTGGGTTAGTTGCTAGAGCTTTTACTTGCAGAGGCTTGTTTTAGAACCCTTAAAGAAAACATCGTTTTCATGTGATCAGTTTGTTTTCCAGGAATTTCGATCTTTAAAAATATTATTCTTTTCTGAA
This sequence comes from Agapetus fuscipes, assembly GCA_951799405.1. Lineage (NCBI taxonomy): Eukaryota > Metazoa > Arthropoda > Insecta > Trichoptera > Glossosomatidae > Agapetus > Agapetus fuscipes. Next base: position 10,757,752 of record OX637346.1, on the reverse strand, counting down.
AGACCTAAAAGCAACTCCACGAGACTGCCTACATAAACTGCAAAATATCGATAATTTTTGTTGTTGTTATGAATTTCGAAAACGGGAGTGAGATTTATTCAGATAGTTTTTAGTAAGCCTGCACAATGTACATGCAAGAAAAAGTGACAAAAAAGAAAAAAAAACATGCGCATACGGTTTCATTTTCTTTCACATTTGAGTATACCGATCACGAAGAATTTTGAAAGAATATCTAAAAAAGTTTCTAGACCATGAAGACTCAATAAGTGGATGAATCAATCGCAAAAAGAAGAAGTCTGTTGAGAAAACTTTTGAGAAATTTCTTCGGAATTTATGAATTATTTGCAGTTGAACTAATATAGGTTTTTACTTAAAAGTTGTCAATTAGAAGTTATTAAAAGTTCTTAAAATTATTTAATTTTAGAGGATACTCGACCCATAAAAGTTTGCAGAAATATCGTAATCATATCATAGAAATCCTTTTTTGAACGATTTAGTTATAATTCTTTGCAAAAACAATTCATCGGGTAAAAGCATTATTATGTTCCATAACTTGCTTGATTGATTTTAAATTGTTGCAAAATCGGATCTTCATCTTTTATGTTGGAGTAGTAAAAGGCCAAAACAAAATATATCTCAAAAATATATAAGAAACAAGTCATAATTTAACACTGTTAATGTTTACTATACTTTAAAAAAAACTAAGTTTTGTGGTCCTAAGCCCATTTTCAGGTTAAATTTAAATATGAGATTTTTTTTTCAAATTAAAACAGTGAAAATAAACGTTGTTTAAGATTTACTTGATATTTATTTATATCTTCTAGAAACACGAATGAATTGAAGGGCTAAAACACACACCTTAAACAGATAAAAATAATAGATTATCTAGATTTTTGGCTATAATTTTTTTTATTTTTATAAATTTTAAATACAAATACACTTTGTTAAAATTCACTTATGCGTTTATTTTTTGCACACCCGTTATTTATGTTTCATTTTACACCTGTACCCTGAGTACAACTTTTTCACTTTACTCGAAGTATTGTGTATTCGAAAAAAATGTATGTGAACTTGTAAAGCACCCTTGGCAAAAAAAGTTTCGAAACTTATTTTGCCAGAGGTGCTTTACAAGATCACATACATTTTTCTCAAATATACAATACTTCAAGTAAAGTGAAAAAACTCGTACTCAGGGTCCTGAAGATGAGAGGTACTCACTGCATCTCCCGAAACTGGTTGTGCATAAATAAACCCATAAGGGAATTTTAACAAATTTTATTTAAAGAAGAAAGAAAAAGATCAGATTAAAGGAGCATGCCAGAGCATTCAGGGGTCTGTCGGGATACTCGGAGATGGCAGACCATTGTATCGAGAATGGCCTCACGTTTGACACGGCCAATACATTGGTCCTACACTCTGAGTGTTTTGGTAGACGTCTGATGGCTTTTGAGGCACTTCAGATCCACAGACACAGAGAAGTGGTCGTGAATATCCAGATCCCTCCTGTCTCCCCGCTGCTTATGTGCGAGGACAAGACCATCTGATTACATTGTTTATTATGTCCTTGTATAGGATGACACTGGTTTACTGGTTTTGCTGTTTGATTTTTCGAGATGACTGGTGTAGTGGTGCATTTGTCTTTGTTTCCTGTTTTTAATTGTTTTATTTGTAACTTTTTAGCTTTTTAATTTTATCCTTCTGATGTTTTTTGATCTATTTTTGATAATTTTGACCGTTTTAGCCTCCAACTTTGATTTATACTTATTTCAATCTATCCTTTATCTTGTATACATAATGTCTCACCAAATGACGTTTAATATTAATTCTTATTCTTTCATAATTGCCATAAAACTAATTTAAAGTTAACAAAATTTTTACTGAATATTTTACCTACCAAACTGAATTTTATACCTTTTGACCAATTTTATTTTATTTATTTTATTTTATTATTAAAATGGACTTATAATTAATTAATTAGTTATTACCTAATAGATATTCTCTTACTTGTTTAATTTATTTAATTATTTCATTAATTTAAAATTTTACTGTATGTGTTTTACCTACCTGACATCATTTGTACCTATTGACAAAATTTCATAAAATAAAATTAATTTCTGTAATCAAATCATACCTGATGATGACCTTCTAGGTCGAAAACGTTCGTAATTTTGTTTTAAAGATTTTAATCTTTTAAATAAAGTCTATAGTGAAAATAAACAGTGTTTTGCTTGAAAAATTTCATCCAAAAATTATAAATTGAAACAAAATTTTATTTTTATTTAAAAATTTATATACAAAAATTTATTTATTTTCCATTAAAATAATAACATAAAGTGCGTGTACAAACCAGAATAAACATGAGTAATTTAAGTGAGATCTTGAATATTAAAATTACAAAGATTCAAACGTCAAAGTCTGTGTGCAATATTTTAAAAAGGCGAGCTTACTTTGAGGAACGTGCCCCGGTTTCCAACACGTTTTTCAAATAAAAGTCTTTTGAAAAGCAGCTCCCGGCTAATGCATTGGTATGGAGCTGAGGTGGAATTCCGTTACGGCTCACTTTGGAGTCGCGGTCAGCGGCAAGCGAGATCTTTCATCAAATAATAAAATTATAAAACCTCGAGTATATAATATTGCGTAAATACTGTTATAGTTTTCGTATTCTACTTGAATTAAAAAAAGCAGATGCATTTATTTCACACGATATTCCTTGATTTATATTGTCCAGTCAGTTGGCAGAGTGCTTGCATTCCGTGCCGTGAGCTAGGATTCGAATCCCACCGAGGGTGTCAGAAATGATTTCCCGTTTCGGTGTTTATTTCAAACCCAAAAAAAAAATACCGGCAATGTTAACTCAGCCTTAAAAAAAAGAGTAACTACCAGCCGTCTCGAAAGCTGGGAAACCCCCACTTCAACTGAAGTGGTTGGCGTAAGGCCGCCCCCCTTACCTGTAAAATAAATAGGTTCAACTCGCCACATGCGATAACGCGGCAAGAAATTAAACTATGTGTGTAGCTTAGTTGCGTTTTTTTTTTACAGGTTAGTATGAAGTTGACCACCCATACCATGTTAAAAATGGATCACTTACATAGCTAATATCGTGAAATTAATCAAGTATTCAAAATAGTGTAAAAAAAGACATCTTTTCATAACAATATTTCTTTGATAATTATTCATTCTTTTATTTCAAGCTATTGCTGATATATGTATTCCTTGACTTATAGGATAGTATAAGGCTAGCCACCAATACCATGTAAAAAATGAGTCACTTTCCCAATGTCCCCTCCGTTTCAGGGAAGGTTAGAAAGGTACATGGTTTGTCTTCATGTGAGGTTTGGATTGTAAATCGTGTAATTCGATATTGCATTCAATATGAATCTTAAATGTAATTTATCTTTGCAACTTAGATTATTTATAGATTATACTATAATAGGTCAATGCTATCTGCACTCACACTTGTAGCTTAAGATTTTACACTTTAGCTCAAACATGGCGTTTTTGAAAAAAATGATAAATAGTTTAGCTGGTAGGTACAATGCTAACGATTAAAAGTAGACGGCTAGGACTTGAACCCAGCCTGATTATGTTTTGAATTATGTGATAGTTAATTTATATTTTAATAATAATAACAATAGTAATAATATTCGGATGATTTTTTGGTGAGCGCTGTTTTTGTGTGTATCACACCTCAAGAGCCCTCTGCAAGCTTGGTCGTCGCTGTAGAAAGCGCCATCAAGCAAGACCCAGTTGTTGCTTGGTTGGATGGACCTTTCAGTGACCGGTCTTTGGTAAAGGTGTATGAATTTTTCAACCCAGCGAAGAGAAAATTTGGAAATATAAATTGTATATTTTTCTGCTCCGCCGGGATTCAAATCCACAACCTTCCATTTAGACTACGGACCGGTCCAAGAAATGTCATCAACACGCGGTGTACCCAGCGGTCATCCATCCAAGTAGCATCCGCGCCCAATGTTGCTTAACTTTTATAACTTGTTGCTTAACTTAACATTACATAATATTATTAATACAGAGTGTGCACCTCAAATTTTTTGCTAGCGGAGTAATAATTTTTATTACATGTCATATTAGTGCTGTGTGAATGTATTGGTGATATCCGTGTTAAGTAATCTTGATTTTATATCGCATATTGTTCGCCGTACTTTTTGCCTCCGGCTTGTATGTTTTTTGTTAAAATAAAAAATAAACATTCATATTACCATTAAGGGTTATTTTAGCAAATCTGCCGTTTAGTCTTGAAGGCTTGTTAGCCAATAAACATCTCGCAGAAACAGGGTTGTCACTCAAATTTTGTAATAAACAAAAAAAAATTTGTTATTACAATAGACAAGAATGACTGCGATAAATTTCATAACTGATGCTAAGAACATGATAAAATCATTATGTGAAATAATAAATGACACAAACAATAAGTTTACAAAAGATCAAATATCTAAGCTCACACCCAAACTAACCGATCTTCTGGGCAATATCAGCCTAATGGCAGTAAAGATGGGCAGTCTGGAGGGCGAGGTAAATGCTTTTAAAGCTGTATTAAAAAACCCTCCACAGCCAAATAATACCCTTAATCCTGCTGAAGTCTATGATGCTATTTCGGAAATTGAAGAACGCAGGGAGAGATCTAAGAATATTATTTTATTTAACGTTCCAGAAACGAATAACGCATTGCTGAACTCTGTTGATACTGATATAAAATCTGCCAAGAACATAATCAGTGAAGTTGATCCTACAGCCTTGCCTAAAATAAAAAAAAATACATAGACTGGGGGTCAGAAAAAATGACATAAACCGTCCATTGAAGGTTGAACTTGAAGATCCTTCGACGGCAAAAAATTTGCTCCTCAATAGGAGCAAATTAACTAGCGGTATCAAGATGAGGCAAGACAGCACGATAATACAAAGAAAATTGTTTGCGGAACTTAAAACTGAACTGGAAGAGAGGAAGAGAAATGGGGAGGAACATTTAGCGATTAAATATATTAACTCGAAGCCGAAAATAATTTCAACTGTTCCAAAAAACTACGGAGACACAAACTAAAGTGCTTATATCAAAACCTTAGAGGTATTTGTACTAAGCTAACTGATTTTGCATCTATTGTGCCAACCCTATCTTATGACATCTTCATCTTTACCGAGACTTGGCTCTATCCAGCAATCAACACCGCAGAGCTTGGGCTATCTTCTTACTCCACCTACAGACTCGACCGAAACAAACTTAACAGCAATAAAGTGAGAGGTGGCGGAGTGTTGATCGCGGTAAAAACAGGTTTCGTTTCTCGCAAGATAAAAACTTTAAATAATGATGTTGAGCATGTTTTTGCCTTATTATCCTTTAGTGGAATTAAAATGGTACTGGGTTCGGTGTATATTCCACCTTCTTCTGATATTAGTGTCTATCGTAGTCATGTTGAAGAGGTTGAACGACTCAAGGTTGCATATCCAGACGCAAGATTCCTCATTGTGGGAGATTATAATCTTCCCAATATTGATTGGAAAGATTTAGATTCAGACTCAGCAATGAATTGCAATCTAACTGAATGTGAAAAAAATTTAGTTGATATGTGTCATCTTCTAAACATTTAACAAATTAATAGTGTAAGAAATGTAAATGATAAAACACTTGATTTAGTTTTTTGTAGTAAGATATCCGCAGTCGTTTATGGGTCTGTCGAGGCTGTCGTTCCTCCGGACAAACACCACCCGATTCTGGATATTGTTGTGGATATGACTGGGCCAAGTAAAGGGAACGTTGTCTCTCCAAAATCCTACCGTAATTTTGTCAAGGCGGATTATGCAAGTATAAATGAGTTTTTTAATGAAGGCTGATTGGTCATTCATACATGGGAGTAATGATGATTTGAGCGTGTTGGTGGAAGGTTTCTACAACATTCTGAATAATGCAATTGATTTATACGTACCGATCACTAAAGTGAGAATATCATCATTCCCTAAGTGGTACAGCCATGATCTAATTAATTTGATTTTTGCGAAAAAACTTGCTCATAAAAAATACAAGGAATCCAGAGTGGAGTCTGACTATGTAGTGTTTACGGATTACAGAAATAAATGTAAAAAATGTTTACAAGAGTGTTATAGTGAATATATCAAAGGAATTGAAATATCTGTAAAGTCAGATGTCAAAAAGATTTTCAACTATTCCCGTCATCTTAAAAAGAATGAGAGTCAGAATGTTTTATCGACTAGTAGTACAGTGGGAGTATCTAACCTCTTTGCTAAGTTCTTCAAAAGTGTGTATTCTGACGATAATATCAATTATTCGTTCAATTTCACATCTCCTATTGATTTTCAGCTCTCAAATTTGTCATTAGTAGAGTCTGATGTTGCGTCTGGAATCAATTTAATGAAACCCTTAACCAATCCTGGCCCTGATAAAGTACCGACCATTTTTTTAAAGAATTGTGTAGCTAATTTGTCACAACCTTTATGTATTATTTTTAACCTGTCTTTATCTTCTGGGTGTTTCCCACTAATTTGGAAAAAATCTTACATCACTCCAATATTTAAGAGTGGAGATAAAAATGATGTCACAAATTACAGACCCATCAATTTATTGTCGGCCATTCCTAAACTTTTGGAAAAACTTGTTTTGTCTAAGATTGGTTTCGTTATTACTAGATCTTTGACGGTCCATCAACATGGCTTTTTGCCTAATCGGTCAACGGCCACCAACCTCATGGTTTACGAAAATTTTATCTCAAATGCCCTTAGTAAACGTAAACAAGTCGACGTTATATATACCGATTTTTCTAAGGCATTCGATAGAATTTCGCACAACATTTTGCTCATAAAGCTTCAAGCCATGGGAATCTCGGGCAGTTTTTTGACCTGGATGGGTAGTTATCTTAAGGATCGTTACCTAGTTGTTAAAATTGATGAGACTGAATCAGAACCATTTACCCAACCAAGCGGAGTCCCGCAGGGTTCTCATTTGGGCCCGTTGCTGTTTTTACTTTTTATTAATGACATCATTAATGTCTTTTATGAATGTCAAGTCCTTTTATTTGCCGACGACTTGAAGATTTTTAATGTTGTGGATTGCGTAGAGGATTGCCAAGGTCTTCAAAGTAACCTGGATAGACTGGCAGATTGGTGTAATTTTAACCGCTTATTTCTCAATGTATCGAAATGCCATGTGATGAGTTTTTTTAAAATAAAAAACCCCATCCATTTTATTTACTCTATTAACAACTTAAGTCTAGGAACAGTGACTGAAGTCTCAGATTTGGGAGTGATATTTGACCAGAAACTATCATTTGTTCCACATATAACCAATGTATGTGCTAAAGGTTTGAAAATGCTTGGTTTTGTGTTCCGCATTGCTAAGGATTTTCGTGATACCAATACTTCACTAGTCCGTAGTTGTCTGGAATACTGTTCACCCGTCTGGTCTCCTCATTATACGGTTCATATAGATAGTATTGAAAGAGTTCACATTAAATTCTTGAAAATTATAAATTACAAGCTTAAAATTCCTATTTCTAATTTTGATCCCATCCTTTTGAACTCTTTTCTTAAATTAAATAATTTACTGGAAAGACGCAAAATCATTGACTTGTTGACCCTTTATAAAATAAAAAATGGACTTATAGACTGTCCGTCGTTGCTGGGCGAGTTAAATTTTTTAATCCCTCGTCAAGGATCACGACACATTATTCCTTATCGCCCTGTAGCTTCCAATACAAATGCACAATATAACAGTTGCATAAATCGCCTTCAACGTAGTGGTAATACCTGTACACTAGACTTTGACCCACCCAACAATAACTTTGATAGGTATAGAGCTGGTCTGTTGAGGTACTTTTTGGATGAATAATGTTTTTATTTCTGTTGCTTGTATATTTCTTTTGATTTTTGATTTATATTTTTTCTCTAAATAGTAACTTTGATTTTTATTCTTATTTTTATATAGTTTTAGTTATTGTGTTTATTTGTTTCATTTTACTTTCATATATAGGTATTTATAATTTTTTTCAATCTATTTTTAATTGTGGTTTTATATTCAGCTACTTACTTCTAATTTCTGCTTACTATTTATACATTCATAAACTGTCTTTTCTCTTGTTTTTTTATCTCATCTCTCTATTTTTTTTTTTAAAGTATTAATACCTACTTATGTAATCATTATTTTGTTTTATGTTACTTTTTATCCCGGATAGTTTTCAATTGTAGTTCTGATATATTTGTTGTTTCATTTTATACTTTTTACTTACTCTTGTATTTATAACACTATTTTTAGTATGTATTGTAAAAGGCACTAAGTGTCGTGAATTTATAAATAAAATAAATAAATAAAACTTCGGTGATCTGATGAGAACCGGTGCTTTCCACATGTATCGTCTTTGACTTTTGTTTCAAAACCAAAATTTTCTTCAAAACCAAATCATAGTTCTGGCAAGGTACACCCTACCTTTATAAGAAACTAGCAGACTGACCGTGCTGCGCACGGTTGTCTGCTAGGCCCTTCGGGCAGTGTAAGTCTGGCTTCGCAATATTTTTTCCTCACACCTCCTTTATAGTAATTAAATGCTTTAAGAAGTAATTTGAAAAAAAAATTGCAGTAAAAGGGTTATTTAGTTCTATCATGTTCTGAGTATCTTGTATGAAGCATGAGGTATGAGGCTGACCTCCCATACCTAAGAAAATGTTCACTGAACGAATGTTTCTCTGTTCCTGAAAAGGTCGGCAAAATTGCAGGGCTTATGGTCAAGAGAGGCTGAAATTTTTATTTGTAATTACACATGCAGCGTTTGTAAGGGCAAACTCACTCATGTCTGCTTGGGGGCATGCATTCAATATGAATTATAAAATGTATGTATGCAACTTAGATTTATATTCTAAAATTAAAAACATCAAGTGCCACAATTATATGTTAGCGTGAAAGAACATTTGCCAGCTTGTGGGTGTGCATTGTATTTGAATCATCAAAACTCTTTTTGTAACTTAAGATTATAAATTAAGATAACCGTTGTTTAAGGATTTTTCAAACCCAAATGCCTTGACCTAAGGGTTAGTATGAGGCTTACCACCCATATCGCATAAATGGGTTCACTTAACTAATGTTCCCCCTGTTTCTGAATAGGTCGGCAAAAGTTACATGGCTTATGGTTATGAGAGGCTGAAATTTTTATTTGTAATTACACATGCAGCATTTGTAAGCGCAAAGTCACTCATGTCTGCTTGGGGGCATGCATTGAATATGAATTATAAAATGTATGTATGCAACTTAGATTTATATTCTAAAATTAAAAACATCAAGTGCCACAATTAAATGTTAGCGTGAAATGACATTTGCCAGTTTGTGGGCGTGCATTCAATTTGAATCATCAAATAACTTTTTTTGCAACTTTAGATTATAAATTAAATTTAACATTGTTGAAGGATTTTTTAAACTCAAATCCTTGACGGATAGGTAAGTATGAGCTTGAATACCCATATCGCAAAAAATGGTTCACTTGACAAATGTTTCCCCTGTTTTTGAAAAGGTTGGCAAAAGTTGCAGGGCTTATGTTCATTAGAGGCCTTAATTTTAATTTGTAAGTTAACATGCAGCATTTATAAGCGCGAACCCACTCATGTCTCCAGGGGGGCATGCATTGAATATGAATTATAAAAGTTATTGTATCTGTGCAACTTAGATTATATATTCTAATATTTAAAAAAAATCAAGTGCCACAACTATATGTTAGCGTGAAATGACATTTGCCAGTTTGTGGGCGTGCATTCAATTTGAATCATCAAATAACTTTTTTTGCAACTTTAGATTATAAATTAAATTTAACGTTGTTGAAGGATTTTTCAAACTCAAATCCTTGACTTATAGGTAAGTATGAGCCTGAATACCCATCTCGCAAAAAATGGTTCACTTGACAAATGTTCCCCCTGTTTTTGAAAAGGTTGGCAAAAGTTGCAGGGCTTGTGTTCATTAGAGGCCTTATTTTTAATTTGTAAGTTCACATGCAGCATTTATAAGTGCGAACCCACTCGTGTCTCGAAAATGAATAATTAAAGTTATTGTATCTGTGCAACTTAGATTATATATTCTAATATTTAAAAAAATCAAGCGCCACAACTATATGTTAGCGTGAAAGAACATTTGCCAGTTTGTGGGCGTGCATTCAATTTGAATCATCAAATAACTTTTTTTGCAACTTTAGATTATAAATTAAATTTAACGTTGTTGAAGGATTTTTCAAACTCAAATCCTTGACTTATAGGTAAGTATGAGCCTGAATACCCATATCGAAAAAAATGGTTCACTTGACAAATGTTCCCCCTGTTTTTGAAAAGGTTGGCCAAAGTTGCAGGGCTTATGTTCATTAGAGGCCTTATTTTTAATTTGTAAGTTCACATGCAGCATTAATAAGCGCGTACCCACTCGTGTCTCCAGGGGGGCATGCATTGAATATGAATTATAAAAGTTAATGTATCTGTGCAACTTAGATTATATATTCTTATATTTAAAAAAAATCAAGCGCCACAACTATATGTTAGCGTGAAATGACATTTGCCAGTTTGTGGGCGTGCATTCAATTTGAATCATCAAATAACTTTTTTTGCAACTTTAGATTATAAATTAAGATTACCGTTGTTTAAGGATTTTTCAAACTCAAATTCCTTGACTTAAGGGTTAGTATGAGGCTTACCACCCATATCGCATAAATGGGTTCACTTAACAAATGTGTCCCCTGTTTCTGAAAAGGTCAGCAAAAGTTGCAGGGCTTATGGTCATGAGAGGCTGAAATTTTATTTGTAAATACACATGCAGCATTTGTAAGCGCAAACTCACTCGTGTCTCCGAAGAGGAGTGCATTGAATATGAATTATAAATGTTAATGCGTCTATGCAACTTAGATTGTATATTGTTATAATACTTTAAAAAAATTAAATGCCGCAATAAGTACGGTTTCATATAAAAAGTTGACCTAATCGATCGTCATTATTTCTAAAAAATACATGTTATAACTGGTTGAAGTATAATTTTGAAATAAATAAAGAATATAGGTAGGTACTCAACGGAATTCAACCGAAAAAGAATCGACTTGGCAATGGCAACGATGGCAACTTTGAACAACGTTGAAGTGCTGGCAATTTATTTGAAATTCGAATGTCAAAATGAGTTTTGTTTCTCGCATAGGTTTTACATAAAAAGGTGTTGTGATTGATCATGTTTATTTATTTAAAAAACAACAATTTAAAATCTACTAATGATGAGGAAGCACATCCCAAGTCCTGAACAATATTTGTTGTGAATATGACGTGCATCTGTTTAGGAGTTCTTCAGTTTGAATGCCATTAACGCACAACTATTTTGTATGGGGAGGCCGTTGAATTTTATAAAGATAAGGGATGAGAAATAAATAACTCAGAAATAGTGGTTGAAAGGGGGTTGGTGTAAGGCTGGCTCCTTTATCTTTGAAAATAAAACGCGATAAGACATTGCACTTTATCGTTTGCGTATGAAAACTACAGGCGCTTATTTATTTTAAGAACATACATTTTTAATTATTTAAAAAAATCAAATAGAAACAAAGTTTTAATTCACTTATTTATTTATTTTTTGTGCTCTAACATTTCGCCTAATGTGGCATCTTCAGGAGCAGATTGGTTACAAATATTTTTATATAAAAATAAATAAATAAGTGAATTAAAACTTGGTTTCCATTTGAATTTTTTTAAATAATTAAAAAATGAACTTTCACTGTGTTAATAAATCCACCCTAAAAAATACATACATTTTTTTGTTGTAAACGCTTTGTTTCAGTTTAAACTTTTAAAGGGAAAGTTATATTCTCGGATTGCTGTAAGGTGAGGTAGCTGCTTGCATTGCGTGGGCAACAAGGATAATGCTATTACTCTCATATCACCCAGGCCTGTAAATTTTACCAGTTCACAAAGGGAATGCAAAATTTCAACGCTAAATTTGTAACGACGTTTGGCCCGTATTTAAATAATGACTTTTGCTAGCTTTGCCGCCGTGTTTATGGGGGTCCAGGCAGGAACTATATATTATTTGGTTTTTGGGACCTTTAGGGGCGGGTGGCGGGGCGGGGGAGGTGCTTTGCGGTGAAGCAAAAGGGTATCCCTCAATTCTATACATTTGCTCTTCCCAGTACATTCATACACTTATTGTAGGTACCTACATTAAGGTGGGTGGATTTTCAAAAACTCAGATTTTAGTAGGTTTGGTTGGTATAAGGTTTTCGCCTTTGAGATGACCAATAGCCATGAAAAGGCGCCATATAAATCTTGAATTTATTATTTATTAAAGTTTATGACACGTAGGTACTATCAAAAAGTCATTACGACATATGTAACTCGTAGATCGACTCATTCATCCCTTTGCAGTCGACGTCCAAACTATGTGAATTCGGTGCTTTCACGACTCATTCCTTTGCCTAAATGCCCGTTTATTGAGTAAATTACCAGTATGTATATGTGTTTCTAACCCAATTTAATCCTGATCTGTCCGAACCAATATTAATTGTCACTTTCTTTCGGTTTCTTAAAACAAAGGCAACACAATAATTAACAGTTATCCCTTCTATTAGAAAGAATCAGAACATTAGCTGCCACCTTACCTATATCCTCATCTCTACGGCATGGCACTCCAAAAAGCGTCGTAGACCTCTAGATTCTTCTAAAATCTGGAAAGTTGCTAATTTTCCTTTGCAAACCTTATACTAAAACTGGAAGCAGATGAAATGTGGCTCAATCACGGAATACTCAAAGTTTACTGGGCAGACATGGTGACCAACACAGAAGCTGTTGTAAAATATCAAAGTTCGGAAGATTTAATGTCGGGGTCATATTGTGGGAGCGGAAAAATACCCACTTTTTCAACTTACATTGATAGGAAAATTTAAGGGTCGACAAGGGCCCGGTAGGACACTGGCTGGGTAGGATATTCTGGCTGGGAAGCATAAAGGAGTGGACCGGCATCCAAAGTGTAGAGGGGCTGTTTCAAACGGCGCAGGACAATAAATAGCATGTTTGCCAAGGTGATCGCCAACGTTGGGGGGACCCAAAAGGGAACTTAAAGAGTATGATATATATGCATTATCAATGTCCTGATTTTATTTTGTAAAAAAACAATGCTGATGACATTATATATTTAACTAAGGAAAAATGGACAATACGTGATCTGCCCACACCTATTTTACATAACTATGTAGTTCACCATTAAAACTTTTACACAATTTCCAATGGGCATAGCTCGGAGTATTCGGCCTTTGTTTTTATAAGTGATTCGGTCGGTTTCATGTTTCATGGAAACCTTTGGGTAACTGATGATCGTTTGCAGAAACTTTGAGTGTACAGAAGGTTGTTTTATATTTTCAACTAAAACGGAATACCTTCCTCTGCGCTTTTATGTGGAATTATTTAAACACACTTCAAATGAGAGTAAATTTATTCTTTGGAATGAGAATAAATTAAATTTAATCTTATGCAAATAAAATTACCGAGATCTAAGAACACTGAAATATTAAATTAATGAGGAAATTTAAAAAAGTTAGGAGGGAAGTAAAAAACATGAAAAAAGAATAGCAATCTGTGGTACAATGGCAATACGCTAAGACACTGAATGTGTTTTTTTCTTATCAAGTTTTTTTACTTAGGCCCGGTAGTTTCATCGTTAGCATAGCGACTTTATACAGAATGAAAAGGACGCACTTATGTCAATCGAGTGGGTAGTTTTTTTTATCAGTTTAAAGTCACATATGCTAACGATGAAACTACCGGGCCTTAGTATTGTTACGTATTTCTGTTATTATTTTTTTTGTGTAACTAACACGAATGATTTATTTTTTATATAGATTAGAACATCATTTGCATTGACGTCTCTTTGAACGCCTGTGAAACCATTATGGCGAACGCACAAGTACATTCAACACTAATCCTAGTATGGTTGAAAATCACCATAATATAAGTACATACATACCAGCATCTACTGGACGCGTCTGCACACACACCCAGACCACATACCAACACCAGCATTTTCTAGATGTTTCTCGACATTCGCAGACTATTTACCGGTGCATACTTCACAACTATTAAATATCAAGCATCATGGTACTAAAATAACCACCATCGCTAACGCCCATCCATATAATTGTCATTCACGGTTTTTTTTCTGATAATTTTCTTATCCAAAGATATCCTTACATATGAAATGAAAGCAAATCCAAATAAATTCCGTTGAATAGAACCACTTAGGCACGTAAAGCAAAACTTTCCCTTATTTTATTGTTTGGATTTGTTGGCACTAGATTAAATAATATTAGCTCCGATATTCACAGTACAGATTGGATACCGTAGAACAGCTCTCTCTTACCACCGTTCACACGGGTCGAGTTGAGTGCATTAGTAGCCAGGTGTATGTGTGTACGTCATGTTTCCGCATGTTAATTATACACTCGCCTACATAAACCAAGACGATAGATAACTTTATATTGTGGCCAAGTAAGAGGTATTACCGTTTTTCAATCAATACGAGTTATTCAACGATTTATTTGTTAATGTTGTCCTTTTTGTGTCAAAAAATAAATGCCTTTTACGGACTTAAGGTAGGTTTCTTTTTCCGGTCCGTAGTCTAGCAGTCAACGATACGCTCTCTTAATTAGAATTTAGTGAGTCAAATATCCAGCGGTGCACCAAATAGTAGAAGAGTCTAATTTTCTACTACGTATTGGAAAATTGATCTGTCTGTATACAAAGATTAACCACAAAGGTCCATTCAGAGAGTCTTGCTCGCAAAATTGGCGCTGATTGGCAACGAACAAGCATGTGGTAACATATAAAAACAGCGCCTCAAAATAAGTCAACCTTATGTTTATTATACATTTATTTACTACTGACTACCATAGAGATCGACCCGTCTGAACTAGGCCCTCACCACTGAGAAATATTAGTTACGCTTACGCAGAACAATAATCCCAACCCACATTAACGACTGGCATTATGGACCACCTTCACAATTGGCGGGCATCTTTGTCGTTTTGTCTAGAATGTACCCGTAAAAGGCAATCATAACTTATTTATGATGTACACGTGTCAATGGAAGCAAAATATTCGCCAACAAAGGGCCCGGTGCCTGCGGTGCTTGTCCGCATGTTATACCAAGCGTGGGGTGAATAGAGATTTTGTGTGCACACTGTACAAGTATGTAAAGGAAACCGTAGAAGTGGGTGAATGCCGGTACATTAAGAAGGGCCGTACAATTAAATAGTTTAGAATTACGGTGCTTAAAATGATCCTTCCTAAGGCAACGGTGTTTGATTTTTGATAAAGATCATGAAGCATGGACTAAAATAAATTTGTGAGGACGAATAAAATTTACCAATCAATTATGGTTTAGATAGAAAAAGATTTGTCCTTTGAATGAAATAATGCATCAATTTAATTTCATGACTTCTTGATAACATCTACTCAATTACATTTGTTAACTAAAAGTCAAGCTATAGTCATGATGCCCGATGGGACTCGAACTAGCGTAGTTTTTATTTCACACAGCAAGTCAAAGTCACCGTCTTGACTCGCTTGGACATAGCGCCGGCTTTATTTATTGTTGTAATGAAAAGTTGAATTGAAGTAAAAATCATGATTTACATGATTTGATACAAATTATTACAATAAACATAATATCATTTCATGAAATGTTTCAGCGAAAACTTTGTAGAGCTCCATTTTAAATTAAAAAATAAAACAAAGTTTATTTTAATTTTTTTAATTTAATATCATTTCACTTGTTTTTACTTAAAAAAATAAGAAATTTCTAGAAAGATGACAAAAACAGGGGTTGCCTCATAATCTATAATGATAATCTATAATCTAAGTTGCAAGGATATATTCATTTAAAGCTCTCAGATTTATGCCCACAAACCAACAAGTGTAGTTCGCGCTTACAAATGCTGAATGTGTACTTACAAATAAAATCCAAACCTCAAATGAGCATAAGCCCCACAACTTTTGCCGACCTTCCCTGAAACAGGGGTGACATTGGCAAAGTGAACCATTTTTTACAGTATGGGTGGTCAGCCTCATACCAACCTATAAGTCAAGGAATATGAATGAATAATAAATTACATTTAAATATAAAAAAGAACAAAACCTTACAAAGAAATCTATACAAAAAAAGTCAAAAATTTCCTATTTAAAAAATGTAGCAAATGAATACACCAACATTAGAAATCAACATTGCAGATTAGCCGCCACTTCTTCCTGTCCTTGCATACTTCTTTCATTTCATCCAGAGTCATAACCTTTTTCATACAAGTCCTCCTTTTATTATGACTCTGGATATCCCAGTCATTCGCTATTTCAGAGATTTGATCCTTCCATACTTTTCTCGGTCTTCCTCTACCACGACATCCATCTATTCTAGCAACATATACTTTCTTCGTCAATCTTTCATCACTCATTCTCTCCAAATGCCTGAACCATCTTAACATACTTCTTTTAATCTTCACTTTCACACTTTCCCTTACACCACATTCTTCTCTTACAAAATCATTCCTCACCCTGTCACTTCGTTTTTTCCCAATCATACTTCTTAGATAGTCCATTTCTACTGTATGGACTTTACTAATTTCCCTTTCACTCACCGTCCAGGCTTCACTTCCATAATGATACAAAAAAACTTCAAATATCTTGAAATAATACCTTTTACCCTATACAAGTAGGTCTTCTTTATTTTAATCAAGTTATACTATGAGAAGGTAAGTATATTATAACAAAGAACGAATTGTTTTTTTTTGGATTATGTAAAATCAAGGACGTAAAATCGGTAGGTACATTACGAGTAGGTGTATGAAATCCATCTCACAATGGCTTATTCCGTAATTAGAGTGCCGCCGAAATCCAAAATATTGAATTTATATTGTATAAACAACATCAAATCAAAAAATAACAAGGATAAGCATCAATAAGCTGGATGAAGCGGAGAGGCTTTTCGTTCCCTTCTGAGGAATTTCGCATAATAATTGTATCGAATTTTAAGCAAAGTCTGGTTTTCTCGCACCCAAG
The DNA here is from genome assembly GCA_951799405.1 of Agapetus fuscipes. NCBI lineage: Eukaryota > Metazoa > Arthropoda > Insecta > Trichoptera > Glossosomatidae > Agapetus > Agapetus fuscipes. The sequence goes on along the minus strand of OX637346.1, from coordinate 10,740,691 downwards.
GATATGTATATTGTATACACAGCGACGTAGCTGGAAATGTACGTTTTTCATTTCCTCTTTTTCAATTAAGCGATAACGCCCGCTTCAAACGCTTTTTTCGGCGTCGTGCTAAAAAATGATAAGAGGGTCTTTGAAAGGAATACAAGATTACCTCGGGGAGACGCGCGGCTACTTAAATCTTTCTCTTTTTTTTGCATTTCTTCTGAGAGATAGATGCCTGATGTAGGGCAGTCGGACGTCGGCTGCGGCTCTGAGACCTCAACCGGCAGAAAATACGATTTCTCGAGGGATCCTATAATCCCGATTCAAAATTTATAAAATGACCGCATGCAGAAGGTATCGGAAAACTTTCGACCGGTTTTTGCCCGCGCTTTTCCTGAGAGAAATGATTATTAAATTGAGTTGGCAGGTAATCCAGAAGTATCGTCTGCAGTGAAAACCTATCTCTGAACATAATATTTTGTTTGACTGTAATATGACCAATCTGATGCACAATTTCATCTTTTTTGTATATCAAGCGCTCGGAATTGAGCAGTATCGAGAACTTAAACGGGAAATACTTTTAATGTATAAGCCTCCTAGCTTTGTCTCTAATCGTCTGTAGCTGACGCTCTACAGGCAAGGGTGTACTGGATTCGTCTTCGCGAAACTACTCCTCAGTCAGCTGGTTGTAAGGCAGATGCCTTTCCAAGAATTCCAAATCTCGACGTCATGGAGCAAAGTGGCGGGTCGTTGTCGTATCGGAGAAGTGAAGAGATGGTAAGAGTAGCAGATCGAAGTTTAGAAGAGCGGAGAGTAGTATAACAAGTCAGAAGTAGGAGAACAAGCGAAGATTTTGTAAAAGCGGCATCTACTCACATAAAAAAAAATGCTTAACGGCATTTAACAAAAACAGGGATGAGAACGAAAAATAGAGATGGGGCTTGAAAGTCTCGGTCCAATTGGGACGAACCAACAATTTATCAATTATTAGCGAATATTACAGCTTCCTCGGTATTTGCAAAAGCATTATTGAAAGCTTAGTGCATTATTGAAATCAACCATATTTTTAAGTGCCACCGTTAAACCCCTATGTATGCTAAGCGTCATTTCGTACTATGTTTCATGTTTTACTCTTACTATTAATTACTATACCTAACATTTATAAACACTGCTATTACATGTCAATCTCAGTGATAATAATGATTGCTCAACAAACAAAAAAAAAAGGAAAATTTATTTCCAAAAGCAGAAAATAAATGAGGAGACCAATGCCTGAGAGTTCCTATAAGATAAACCTACTGTGCTGTTTCTCTCACAAGGAGCTTAAAAAGATTGACATAAATAGGAAGGAATTGTGAAAACAAAATGATAAAATTTTCTATGAGACAATCTAAGTATGAAGACAGAAGAACAAGAAGAATAATATACTGTTGGAGTCAAATACTTTTTGTTAAAATGTTTCATACTTTAAAATCTTAGAAATGGAGTGCTAGGCCCTAGGCCCATAGGCTAGGAATAGGGTGCGAGTGTTTGCTAATATAGCCCTTACGCTAGGAGTTAACTTGTGAGAACAGAACTCCTAGTATAAGACATCACATAAGCTCCCCTTGATCGAGTAAATAGAAAAATGTCTAGAAAATACAACAGCACACCTATTGAGAGATTTAGATTTCATTTTTTTAGTGAGGGGATTTACGCAATGTTTTATACTTGGAGAACAGTAAGTCTGATCGAGCACACGGTGCGGCGTAAAACTAATCGTTTGGGAGGTGGCCGGGACATCCCCTACCGGGTTCTTTACGCGCTCCAAGGGGCGGGCGCAACCCTCTTCAACATTCTCAGAAGGTGGCCAACCCTTGCCCACATCAATGAGAACCAGGGCAAAGATCTACCTACCTGAGAATGTGTGTCTTTGATGGCTATAATATCATGCAGGTATTTCACACGGCCGGTGTCTGAACATTTTCATATAAAATATGGAAGCAGGTGCATTGGTATGTAAATAAAAAATACATCTAAATTTAAAATAAAATTGTTTTTTTAAAACGTAGTTTTAAAAAAAATAGCGTAGAAATAGCGAGTGAATGGAATATCCTGAGTCATAATAAAAGGAGAGCTTGTATGAAAAAGGTTATGACTCTGGATGAAATGAAAGAAGTATGCAAGGACAGGAAGAAGTGGCGGCTAATCTGCAATGCTGATTTGTAATGTTGGTTTATTAGTTTGCTACATTTTTTGCATAAGAAATTTTTGACTTTTTTTGTATAGATTTATTTTTAAGGTTTTGTTGTTTTTTTTTTGTAAACTTAAATGTCATTTATTACTCGTATTCCTTGACTTATAGGTTGGTATGAGGCTGACCACCCATACTGTAAAAAATTGTTCACTTTGCCAATGTCACCCCTGTTTCAGGGAATGTCGGCAGGAGTTGCAGGGCTTATGTTCATTTGAGTTTGGATTTTATTTGTAAGTACACAATCAGCATTTGTAAGCGCGAACTACACGTGTTTGTTTGTGGGTATACATCTGAGAGCTTTAAATGAATATATGCTTGCAACTTAGATTATAGATAGATTATTATAGATTATAGATAGTTTCATTTTCGTAATAATTTTTTCTATCTCAAGCACTTTCGACCTTCAATACTCAGGTCATTATCAAGAGTGATGTATGTCAAATTAAAATTATTAAGAAAAAACCATAGATCAAACTTTTATTAATTAAAATAAATAGGTATAGGTACAATAAAGATGAACTTAATTTAAATTAAATATAACAGTCAAAAAGTAAACAAAATTAAAGGAAAGAAAACATAAAATAATATATAATAATAAACGTCCGGAAGCTCCAGCTCCCACAGACCACGGCAGCAGATCCCGGAAAACATCACTCCAGCATTATAATAAATTAATCAAATCAAACATCCAAGGGTCAAAAAATAAAATGCTTAAACCACAAACAAAAATTGAGTCAACACAAAAAGACAAATAATAATAATAACAACAAAATGTCAAAGAATAAAAGTAAAATTGAAGGGATTGGGTAAGGCGGATTGCGGAAAGGAGCAATGAGCTAATATTATGTGGTGAGTTTTTTAGGGTATTTGTGATAAATTGGAAAAAACATGACGTGATGGGATGATGAGTTGTTTTGTACTGACTTTTACAGGATGTATTTTTGCAGAGCATATACCTATCTAGCGTTCACTAAATCATTAGACGGAGCTGTTTACTTCAACAATAATGTTTTTGAATAAACACACAACATCCAAGGCGATTTAGCCAAAAAAACGAATGAAACGGTTCTATAAAGTTGTTATCATTAAATTACGAGATTAAGAGTATATCGGAAATCGACTGGCCTCAAAATTTTTTTCATATTTTGGTATTTTTTGTTAAATTATGATTCAGAGTTTTGCTCCAATAGGCTGGTTGGGGAGAACAATTTATTTGATTATTTTGCTTGCGTATACCTATAGATCCGGTTTGTTGAGGTTAAAATCAATAAAATCAATGCAAAGATATATCAACGCATGTAAAAATCATCTTCAGTTACATCAAAAGAAAAAGAGTACGCACGTTTGTATCCTATTCTAAGAATTTGAATTTTTCCTCGAGCCGTTTTAATTTTATACATCCTGGGCACAAAATGTCGGAAATATGGCAAATTTGAAATAAAGCAAGAAGTTTGCATTATGCTCCTCACCAAGGGCCAATCATCACCAAAGATGTGCCCTGCATACAAAACAGCTCTCCAAGTGATTTTCTGCCGATCGTTGACTCCAACTTCATTTAGATTAAAAGTTTATGTTTAATGGCTCCCCAGTTATTACCAAGTTCATCTGCACCCCCCAGCAAACGACTTCACATTTAAATTGACTAAAAAGTTATTGGAACTAAAACGCTCACTAGAAGCTCCGTTATATTGTCTAGACACATTTGGTAAACGTAATGTTTGCGTTTGAACGTGATCTGGTGTCCTGGTCCGAGATACTTCCATTTCTGTGACTTACTTGGTACACTTAAAAGGGTTTTTCTTGTTGTCTAAGAATGAAGCCAAGCTGTGAACTACATGAAGAAAAGTAAATCATCTTAATCTTCTTCCGGTCACGTCAATCGCTCAGTTGGTGAAACGCTTGTGTACTGTGTACAGTGCGGCAAAGTTACTTTTTGATCACCACCAAAGTCATCAGATATTTCCTGTTTCGGTATCAGTTTGCCGGCCTCTTTCCCTGTAAAAATAAGTAAAACAAAAAAGTAAATTTTCGAATAAGATGGAGTTGATATAGTTAGCAAAACCATTATTTCTGAAGAGAGAATGAGAGTATTAACGTGTTTATATAAATTAATGTTTCGTTTAATGTTTTCCTTCTAACTTCTTAAGTGTTTTCCAAATCAAGGTAGAGAACAATGTCGGCAAGATGCCAAGCAAAATAAGACCTACGAAAGAACCAATTACCGTGATGATTAATTTCATTTTCTCTAACCAAGTTATCGGGGTATGTAAAGCCATTTGTCGTGGCCGGCGACCCAGAGCTGAATAACAATCGTCCTCTCCCTCGCCTTTATCAGCGAAACATTCCACCCCATACGATTGGTTTGGGTGTTTTCCACCTCTGCGTGCCCGCCCAAGAAAGAAAAAGCGGTCGAATAAAGGGCGGCGGAATCACGTAGGACTGATAGCGAAGGCGAATCTGAGGGAATGAATTTTTAAGGAACAGGCGCCACATCCGACAGAGATGATTCCGCCCACATGGTGACCAATAAAGTCGTACAGCCAACTTCCCATCCCGATCGAAAAATATTTTTATTTTGTTTAAAAAACCTTGAGTGAAAAATATAATGCAAAGTACTCCTCCTTTGATTCCCTTGATTACTAGTTCGGTGTCAAGCTAACCTTTCATACGTACTGTAAACATACGAATGACGCTTTGACTTTATTTTGTTGGTACACATGTAGCATTAAATGTGAATATTTAATGTTAATCCTGCTCCAAATGAAGCTTTTTACTTGGTCTGTCTTTCACTTGGATAATCTATTGGATGTGAATCTTGGTTCTATTTTACTCCAAACGCTTCTAATTTTTTCCATTCTCCATTCCAAATCTTCTTAAATAATGAGCTGAAAAAACAAATGCCTTTTAAAATCTTCTGCGTAACATTTGAATAATCTGAAGTAGGTATGACTGTAGCTCAATATCAGACACTGTATGAAAGCAAGTCTCTCTTCCAAGCGTGGAAAAACTCAATTTAAAATGCAAGGCTGTGACGTCGCCTGAGAAAAGAACCTTATTTAAGGCGCTTTATATCACTCCGTAGGTTTCATTCGCGTTCCACACAGCTTCAATTCATTATTAGACGGAATAATACGGGTAAAGATAAATTGTAGCCAGTTTTTCACACAGAAGATGCTGCGCCATTAAAAACGGAATTCTGAGATTGCAAAAAGAAAGATTGAGTTAGTGGTGGCTGGCCAAACGATTACATAGTTAATTCATGAGTAAAATGAGTAATTCTCTAAGTATTGAGTTTATTTTTTGACAGTTGAAGCAGTATAAATACGTTAATTTTTATGTATTTGAATTTAGGATGCCACACGTAGCTATGGTGAAACATCCAAGGCCGCAAGAAACAAAAGCCGCGTTCTCAAGATATTAAAATTGTGTATTGAGACTTTTCTTAAAAAAAAACATTGTAATAAAAATTTTTTTTTTGGGAAACGACTTCAGAAAATTTGGGATTGAAATACGAAGAACTAGTTAAATGTCTAATGTGACATCGAAATAAAATAAAAACAACCTTAAGGAAATTGAACAATTTCATTTTCTTTTCCCCTTCAACTACCGACATAAAAAGTACAAAACGAAAACTATGCTGATGTACAAGTGTTCGTGAATATATTCACTTCTTCTACATATTGTATCTTGTCAGGTCCTCATGACGTTGACGATCATTTGATAGTTCTTCAGTCTCGGTCATCGCAAAATACCTCCACTATATTTTTCCCTATCTCCAAAAATATTTCATCAAAACAGCTACATTTTCTCAAGCTGGAAAAGTCATAAACTAGGAATGCGGCGCTTGAAATGAACATTGAACATTGTAACGTCTTGTCTGTTATATTTGTAGCCCTTAATCTACGGAGCCGACACGCTGCAGTCGCGGAGATCTGGCGAAAAACTAATTCCCGTACAGAAAATCATTCAACATTCTACATTCTACGTTCTTGCGTGAAATTTGCTTTACGTTGTTTTTAAATTAGAGCTCTCTAGCTCCAATACTATTATATTGTAACTGAAACTCTGTCCCTATTCCACTAGAGGTGGCCAGAGCCTCTGTAGAACTACCTCCATTTCTTCCTATGCCTACATTCCTCTTTCAATTCATTCATATCCATCACCTTTGTCATGGATTTTCTTTCTTTACGCTCTCTTTGAATATCACATTCTTTCACAATCTCCTGAATCTGACTCCATATTTTTCTCGGTCATCCTTTACCTCTTTTTTCTATAGACCGTAAAAAAAGACCTCTCCAGTAGACCGTACAATAAGTAACTAACATAAGAGTAAACATTTATTATAATTATGGTTTGGACATTTACGGGCCGGTCATATGTAAATGTTATTGAACTCTGTATTGATCTGGATGAGTCTAGGGGTCAGAATTCATAAATGTCACGCAAGAATGATGGTTCGGACATTTACGCGCCGATCATAATATGTAGATGTTATTGTATTCTTCATTGATCTGGATGTGTCTACGGGTAAACATTCATAAATGTCATGTAAAAATGATGGTCTGTAGAGGCAAAAAACTGTTAGTGGGGATCGCAGCTGCAATGAGAGACGCTCAGAACCATTAAGCCGAGCTGCCCGACACATTAAGCCGAGTAGTCGCACACATTAAAAAGAAATGTTAAAATCATTAAGCTGGTCTGGCGGAGCAGAATGTCCGGTTCAACATGAAAATATTGTCGGCGAAAATTAATAACGGAAAATTTTGTAATAGCCTTGAAGATTTTTTAAACAAAAAATCTGATATTTACAGTGTATGAAAAAACATCTGTTACTTTAATTTCTTTTAAGGATAACATATTTTTTTCAGACACAAATATCAAATGTATATGTATTAGCGAGTGGATCCTATTTATTTTCATAGATTAGGAAGATAGCTTTTATGCCGATCACTTTATTGTTGAAGTTTTTCTGCGTACCAGAATGCTTCTTTTAAAAATTAGTGAGGTTGGTGTGAGCTTTGGCTTACCCTAGAACAAATATTTATGGTTAACTTCATGAATTGTTTTAATACTTAGTAATAGTTTTAAAAACTGGTCTTAAACTAACTCTAGAGGACAATTAAAACAAATCTATGGGTAACTGATATTTCTTTTAACGGTAACAATAAAATACCTCAATGAATAATTCTTTCTGGAATATCTTTGTTTCTTCTCAATAGATAACGATGCTTCGCAGACTTTTTATTCTTTTTAGTATTTAATTTTGATCGTAAAGTTTTCTTCAGGCCATTTATTAAAAGAAAATACTTTTTAAAAATAAGAAATTGTATGAAAAGATTAAAAAGAGCCAAATATGAAATAAAAATTGTAATGTCAGTTATTTTGAATAGCAGAGGATGCGAAGTAGAAATTTTAATATTTCTTGAGAATCGCTAAGTTGTTTGACATTTTATAAAATATATTTTTGAGCATTATGTAGCTTTTGCGTAGGAAGCTTCGAATTGAAATATAAAAATTGTGAGCACAAATACATATTATTTCAAGAGTGCAGTAAAACATTACTTTAAACAGATGTTTCTTTCTATATTATTTTTGTTCATCTTTTGGTTAGTGTAGGATTGTGTCATGGTTTTCTCAAAATCTGCTCCTTCGAGATGGATGTCCAGCTTTTTCTCCGTTGATTAAGTGGTCTTCCAGGGTCTAATATCTTAACCCCGTCTCCTGATATACTTTTCTACTATTGGATATCTCCAGAAGTATCTGCTAGCTCTTTTTCATTGCATAACATCTTTGACATCACAAGTTATCTCCGGTCAAGAAGTGCTTCACCTTGTATAGGTCGGAGACCTTTTAATTTCGATTGAAAAAACTTAACATGTAGTTGGACTATAAATTTGGGGAACACTGTATTTGTGTGAATCTACCATCAACAGCCCTCTGCGAGCTTGAAATTTTCCATAGAAAGCACCAATTTTACAAATAAGACCTATTTCTAGTAAGGCTGGATTGACTTTTTTGAAAATGAAATGAAATTGATTTTTTGATATTTCTGAAATCAAAATCACGACTTTTTGATTGCAGTCCGTAACATTCAACACTTTTTAAAATACCAGTAAAATAACAAAATTATTCAAACAACATTATTTATAATAACAACAAAAAGACACATTTAAGACTAACCGTGTATGATAAAGCATTTATACCTTTCTGTAGAATTAATGAGTGAGGCAATAGAAAGAGACGCGGATGTGGAAGTTTATATATCAGAATGAATTCCGCGTTTCGTTTGCAATTAAAAAAAAGTTTAATTAAAGAATGAAAAGCCGTGTGGGGGAGGGGCTTTGCGCACTGAGATAAAAGAAAATAACATTTAGTTCAAATTAAAAAAGAAAATTATTTTCCCGGCGATGAAAGACAGCTGGGGAATTTATGGCTCAGAAAATACCATATATTTTGCACAGCTGCTGAGAGTTTATTTTTTAGAATTATAAAAAAGTTTTTCATATTGTGTAATACATTCACTTATGTAATATACCATCTATACCATATTATACAATGTCGGTGTTGGTATGAGGTTGACCACCCATACTGTAAAAAATGGTTCACTTTGCCAATGTCACCCCTGTTTCAGGGAATGTCGGCAAGAGTTGCAGGGCTTATGTTCATTTGAGTTTGGATTTTATTTGTAAGTACACAATCAGCATTTGTGAGGGCGAACTACAAGTGTTTGTTTGTGGGCATACATCTGAGAGCTTTGAATGAATATATCCTTGCAACTTAGATTATAGATTATTATTATAGTGAAAAGTCAAAAGTGAAAGTAATACCTTTGAGATGTGGATTTTCGTATTCAATGTATTTTTTAAATTTTCCTCTACTCATTGATACTGCACATATACTGCACAAATTCTTACAGCGTTATCTTCCAAACGGTTTTATGTAGCGTGTAGAACCTATTTATTTTTATATGAGAGCCAACCACAGATCAAAAAAAGAAGTTATCTATGGAGCCAACATTTTGAATTGAAGCAAGGAATAACAACAGCCTCCAAGAAGGCAGGTTCTGATTTATTGTAAAGGCTGAGTAAGCCTTGCCGGTATTTTATTTCCGATTTCAAATAAACAGCGAAACGGGGAATCAACACCCTTAGTGGGGATCAAACCCAAGGTCTTGGCATAGAATGCAAGTATTCCAGCTATCAACTAATCAACATGAAGCTACCAAACCTACCAAAATGAATTAAACTCAAGAAGTGAATTATCATAAGGTTTATTTGCATTTAAATGCATATTTCTTGACTTTTATGTATTCCTTGACTTAAAGGTTGGTATGAGGCTGACCACTCACCCTGTAAAAAATGGTACACACTGCCAATGTCACCCCTGTTTCAGGTAAGGTCGGCAAAAGATGCAAATGTTTATTTGAAGTTCGGATTATAATTTGTAAGAACAGATGCATCATTTGTAAGCGCAAACTTACATGTGTATGTTTGTGGGCATGGTAATATATCTTTTTACAACTTAGATTTATTAGATAAAAATGAACTTTCAAAACGTTACTGCCGAAATTTGGTATAATATACTGAACCTGTGTACCTGTATTAAATGTTTAAGCCATTCAGTCATATGTGAAATAATATGAAACGTTGTAAAGATGATATATCTTGGTTAGCGGCGCTGTCCCGGCTTGTGTTGCCGTGATTGGTGTTGGACGGCGGCAGTTAAGATGACCAGGTTATTTGTCCGGGTCGCAGAAGCGCTATTTATCACCCCGGCGGTGCACCCCTCCCCCCTCCTCCCACCCACTCGGGGCGTGATGTGAATGCAAGCCACCCACCCCCCAGAAATCCCGAATATCACCCCGGAATCTTACACCCACAGGCCGCGGGGGAAGTGACCATATGCTAATCGCTGTTGACGTTTCTGTGTTTATAAAGGCAAGACATTTTGAGGAAAGTATCCAATCTTTCTGATTTACTTTTCGATCTTTGACTGTATTGTACAAAAAAAAAATAAGAAGAGGAATATTTTCCTTTTTGTGTCATTTCTATCGAAGATCGGTGATCATCATGACTATTTTAACTTTGAATGTTGCGGTGCTTCTGACAAACCATTATATTTTATTTTGGGTTTGAAATAAACACCAAAACGCGAAATGATTTCTGACACTCTCGGTGGGATTCGAACCCGAGCTCTCGGCATGAAATGCAAGCACTTTACTAACTGAACTATCAACTAGAGACTAAGCTGAAAAAGTTCATTTTGGCCAATCCTAACGAAAAGATGGACCGCAATAGTGTCTTTATTTCTTCTAAAAATTAAAAGAATAAAAATGTTTTTTGGCCCTTGGCCAGCAAGAACGTACAATTACCTTAAAAAAAATGTACATTAACAGATTCTTGGTTATATTCTAGACAAAGATGTAGAAAATTTGTAACAGATTTAAAAATGCTTCAATTCAATGTAAGTTTATTGTACAACATTTTACGCGAATGTAGTTGGGAAAATCCCAACCGAACAGCATTCAAAGTGAGATATAAACCCCGACCGGATAACGATATTAATAAAATGAGATTATGCTTTCTTTTATTGTAGCAATCGAGGGTGGCTCGTAACTCGGTATTTGGGAGCAGTAATACATGGAAATGTTAAAAAGATGGGTCAATACAAGGTTTTGGATTGGTGCAGTCATAAAAATAGGCGCGCAGTCATCAATGCTGCCGACGATCGGAGGGGCTGTAAAAACTTTATGTAGTGACAAGTACGTGATGGGTTTTGAAGGAGGCGAATTTAAATTGATGTCAAAGGATCGAGTGGAGATGATTTCAAATGCTTGGTGCCGGTAACAACTTAAGCACCAATGGTGCTTAAGTTGTTACCGATAAATGTTTAAAAAATCACATTGCAATAGTATACTTGACGGATTATTTTGTATCAAAAGTGTGTTATGATTCAAATATGGACGAATTTTGGTCACAATAACGCACAAAAAAGATATTTTACTGGAAATGGTATTTGGAGACGCTGCAACAAAGGTAAGAACAGCCACGATGATCGCTGATCATCGTTAGATGTGCCACTGAAAGAAGGAGAAGAATGGAAATAATTTGAAAACTTTTATTAAAAAATAAAACTTATCCCAATAGTCTTGTTAATTTCCGAATGGAAATGATATTGCTGTTTGGAAATTCTTTACAAAACTCTTCAGCAATTGTTATTTCTTAGTCTTTAGTAATTATTGTTATTTACCCGATGATGGAAGTGATTCCGAAAATATTTGTAAATTACTTCAAAAATCAATAAAAGTGGAATAAAACAAAGTTTTAATTAAATTTATTATTTTAATTCTTAATTAAAAAATAATCAATCTTTAAAACTCTTTAGTTTTAATTTGTATGGAATTGTACAAAAGTAATTGTTAGCCAATAAATTACTTATAATAATAAAATTACTAGAAATAAATTACTAGCAAGACTCATATTCGGGATTCCCAAATTCGCTCACATCACCCCGCTGTTAAAAAAACTTCATTGGCTTCGTTTCCCGGAGAGGGTGGTCTTCCGTGTTTGTTTAATGGTATATAAAGCCATCAATGGCTTGGCCCCACCTTATCTGGCTGATATGATTTCACCTGTTGAAATGGGTGTTAGGAGGCAGACACTCAGATCTGCGGGTGATGGAGTAGTCAATTTGGTTCAGCCGCGCCGTCAGATTCGTACAAACTTCGGAGACCGCGCTTTCCGTGTTGCGGGGCCGGTGGAGTGGAACAGACTGCCACCCGGAGTGAAGAACTCCAAATCTGTGGGTGTATTTCGAGGAGCACTCAAGGCACACTTGTTTAGAAAGTCTTATCCATGATCGGAGAGGGCCCTTGAGGTGTGACACACACAAAAACGGCGCTCTCTTATCATGTGTAATTTAAAATAAATCAGCCTGTTATTATTATTATTATTATTACTTTGAAATTAAATTATATAATTTGACTGGTCCATAGTCCAGTGGTAACACTTCGGACTCGTAAATGGAATCCCGGCAGAGCACAAAAAACTATACCTTTATATTTTCAAATTTGCTCTTTGCTGGGTTGAAAAATTCATAAACCTTTACCAAAGACCGGTCGTCAAAAGGTCCATCCAGCCTCACAGCAAACGGGTCTTGCTTGAGAATTGACACTTTCTACAGCGACTATCAAGCTCGCAGAGGGCTCTTGAGGTGTGATGCACACAAAAACAGCGCTCACCAAATAAATCATCCTAATTTTATTATTATTATTAAAAAGTGGTTAAAAAAGTGTCAATTGAAAAATACATACTTAAGTTCATCTTCAGTTAATTTTCTGAATGCCTTCCAACAAACAGATAAAAATCAAACCAACCACCGAGTGGGTAATAAAATCACATTTTCAAAGCGCGATTTTTACACTCATTTGACATGCAATTAATATTAATTTACATTATCAAAAGCGTAGTTACAATGTGCCTGCAGAGTTCGCCGTCCACCATACCGGGCCGGCCATACATAATTGAGCGTATGAGGGAGTTTGTAAATTGTTGACAAGCACACTTACCCGGAACGCATGCTGGGCCTGTAATGAACTGCTTTAATTAGCGGTTTTTGTAGGCAATTAGGTACACGTGTTGGCGGCGTGTCGGGCCGCGGGAACTTTCTGCAAGCGAACCAGCACCAGGACACCTCCGCAACAGATCTGCAACCCTAATACTAATCGCGCAACAACACTTAAACAGATTTATTGCTTTGTTACTTGCAACTTAAAAAACTGCAGATATTTCGTGAAAATATATTTCTAAGAAGTAAAATTGAATTATGCAAGCACTGAACTATAGACCGGACTGATTGGGAAGAGAGTTAAAAAAAAGATAAAAGCAGATGAGTGAGTTTTGTATCTTAAAGCATAAATAATGTTTATTTGCTTTCTAAGGAGAACCGAACCCAGTATCTTCTGATTACAAGAGAAGCCTTAATGACTAGACGAGGTATGTAATAACCTCTATAATTACATAGCTATATGTAAAATGTATGGTCTAAGTTAAAAAGATATACTGACTCAATGGAGGCTCAACAGAGGCTTCATGTGCATTTACAAAAAAAAAAAAAACCTCCGTGAACGAAAAAATTGCAAGTCCTGCGCCCCTTCCCTGAAATTGGGGTGGTATTGCCAAACTGAAGCAAGTTTTTGCAGCATGTGGGTGAACCTCATTCCAATCTGCATGGGGAAAGTCGGCACCTTTTTAGAAGACAGCAACCACTTTCAGTAAACTGAAGTGGGGGTTTCCCAGCGCATTTCTTGTGAACGTTGAGTGCACCTTACCGGTGTTTATTTTGGGTTTAAAATATACACCGAAACAGGAAATCATTTCTGACCCTCTCGGTCGGCATCGAACCCTTGTTCTCGGCATGGTATGCAAGCATTCTACCAACTGAGCTATCGACCGGATTTTTTACAAGCTTGGTTGTTGCTACAAAGTGCCAATTCTCAAACAAGACTCAGTTGCTGTAAGACTGGATGGACCTTTTAAAGACCGATCTTTGGTAAAGTTTTATTATTTTTTCAATCCAGCAAAGGGCGTATTTGAAAATATAAATGGGATAGTTTTTGTGCTCCGTTGAGATTCGAACCCTCAACCTTCCATGTAGGAGTCCAAACTGTTACCATTGAACTACGGACCGATCACAAGTCAAAGTCATGAAGGTTTTTTGTTAAAAATAAAAGAATGCGTTACTAAAAAATAAAACTCAAATCGTCGTGTTCGGTTATAGAAATTGGTCGTTTGCCCTTGTTGAATGCGTGGAAAGTACCGCAAAATATCATTGTAAATATGTTCATTCATTAAAAACAATGCTTTCATAGGACACCCAATATATTGTAGCGAAACCTGGTTGTGGATAAACATTGGTATCATCATTCAACCATAGATATAAATGCCATGGATGGAATTAACAAAACGACCGATGAAACCATAAATTGTAACCGTTTTATTAATGCTGTGTAATTCATCATTTGCAAGTCTTGATATGGTTCACCTAAATTTAATGTAAACATGGAATATAAAGTTGAATGGTTTTTATTGTAACACATTTCATGAAATAAAACAAACATCAAACCATCGATATTTCACAAAATAAGTTGGTACTCACATAACGTTAGTTACGCAAATATACATTCATCATATTTTAAGGAAAAATCAGCATTGATCGGTCCGTTGTTTAGTGGTAAAGCTTCGGACTCCTTATCGGAAGGTTGCGAGTTCAATTTCCAGAGGAGCACAAAAAAAATAAATTAAAAAATATTTTAAATGGAATTCCACAATGTTTCACCAAAACAAGTTATTATCAGCTTGCACAGCAATAAAAAAAAACCTCCGGGATAAAAAAAAAATGACCGGTTACGAAAGCTCCATCCGGCCTAACAGCAATTGGGTCTTGCTTAAGAATTGGCGCTTTGTAGCGATGCTCAAGCTGGTACAAAGTCCAGTCGTCAGCTCAGTTGATAGAATGATTGCATTTAATTCCGAGAGCTAGGGTTCGATCCTTACCGAGGTTTTAAAAATAATTTCCCGTTTTGGTGTTTATTTGAAACCAACTTTTACTCAGCCTACACAAGCACCCGAGGAAGCTGTTTCTCATTCCTAATTTTAAAATATTTACTTTATTAAGAAGAGCAATGCCCTTTATTTAAGGATATGACAGATGTCAAAAACAACTTTACCCAGAGTATAAACTTACAACAAGTTTTACAAAAATCTGTTGTATTTTCACTCAATTTATTAATATATACCACCAACGTTTTCAATCCATCACGATCATCATCAGGTACAACTAATATTTATTTGTACCTGATAATGATATAACAGTGTTTATATTAAATATATTTTAGTTCTATACAATTTAGTAAAGATCAAAAAAATGTATATTGTAAAAAAGAAGATTAAATTAAACACGATGTTCAATTGCTAAACATTTTGAATGGGAGGGTTCGTTCATTTTTGGGTGTTTAGCGTGTAGCATGGCCGGGACTACAAACCGCACCTGTCTGCCCCGGAATGTTGCTCGTAAACAATTTACATTTTATCTGTACCGCCCGCGCCCAAGGAGAGAGAGGGCTGGATATGTAGCTTAACGTATCCGATCCATACAATGTGGAAGGAATCTGCCTGAATGTTTTCAGAAGTAGAAACATTGAGACTGCAAGTATGTTTTTGTGTAGATAATCCACAAGCATGTAGATAAGAATTTTACTTTTTTTTTAAATGTAAAATAAAATGACTTTTTTCCTGAGCAAATATGTCAGGAATTATTTTATTAAAAAATATTGAAATTTTAAAAGGAAAAGAGGGAGAGAAGACTGAGAAAAGTATGGGTGGATCTGAATGGTGAAATTATAAAAGAATAGGATGTAGAAAGCGAATGTAAAAGAAAGAAAATGAATTAAAAGATGAATGCAGGAACAGGGAAAAATCAAGGCAAATCTGCATAGGCTCTAGCCTCCTCTAGCGGAAAGGTGAGAGAGTTACAGTTACAATGTGTTTAATTTTTGCAAATGTATTTTAGTTTTTAATTTTATCTATCAATTTTCAACTGATAGTTACTTGACTTTTAGGTTGGTATGCGGCTGACCACCCATGCTGTAAAAATGGTTCACTTTGCCAATGTCCCCCCTGTCTCAGGGAAGGACGGCAAGAGTTACAGGGTGTATGTCCATTTGAGATTTGGTTTTTATGTTGTAGGTTCACATGCGGCATGTGTAAGCGCGAAATTGTACGTGTCTGGTTGTGAAAATGCATGTAATGTGAATCTCCAATGTAACATATCTTTGCAACTTAGATTAGATTAGTTACCTTTTTTAGGACGTATCCTGTTCAGCACTAAAATATTGGGCTACGACGTCTTGGTCAGTAGCTATATCAACTATAAACTTCTATCAACTCTAAGCTCTGTTTTTATTTAAGTTTTGAAAGTGAAATCAATGAAATAAATAAACCTCACGTTATCCTAATGAAGAAAGCTAGAGAAAAAAGAGTTTCCATTCACGAAAAATTTAATATTTAAAAAGCAAATTCAAAGTGTCACCTAGACGTTACAATTTATAAAAACTATACGCAACACTTACGCTGAAAATGTGTGACAAAAATATTTGTACGTGTAGGAGGCAAAACATGTCTCATATTTTTTCGTCAACGCGGATAAAGCAATAAAAAGTTTCATAAGGGAAGGAATTTGTTTAAGTGAGCAAAGCCACCATTTTTCAATTACCCCTCTACGGCGGGAAGGAAGGTGGTGATAAACAGCTTCTAATACAGAGCACCATCTGTTTTTTCCAAAGCAAACATCCGGCAAACGAGTCCATCCATCTTCCGGCAGCCAGCCCCGCGATCGGGACATTTGCCTAAAAAAGGAGACACTTTGTATCAGAGGAGGGAGAAGGAGAACGCTCCAGACTGTCCCCGATCTTCACGGGACGGGGCGTCTAAAAAAGCGAGTGCGTCAAGCAATGTAAAGGAGTAACAAGTAGCGATTTATGATCGACCCGAGTACAATTCAAGCAATAAAACTCTTGAACCGAATTAACTTTTTCAGTACCCAGACCGCCAAGTGCTGTGTGGAATTTTAATCAAATCCGTGAGGGTGATTTTTTTCTCTCCACTCCGCCCCCAGCTCTCAGATTCTTAGAAATGGTTACAGTCTTGCGACGTCTTTGTTTTATATTAAAGTGTATATAACCCAAAGCGCTTATCCTCACTTAATTGTAAATGACTTACATTTTTGTTGAGATACTTTTGTATTAGAATTGTACAACTCTCTGTGTACAATCACCTTTGAAACCTTGTACAGTATTCCTTTTCATGACAATTTATAATTGTGAAATATCTTGATTTAATTATTTACAAAAAGTTTTTCCAAGAACCGGGAGTGATAGCAATTTTTCACGTTTGTGAGATTTTCCTCAGAGACTTTTAAATCATTTAAACGTAGTAGGCGGGCACTTATATAAAACGACGATTTTTCAACGTTAAAGTTTAGAAGTTTTATTTTCATGCTACTTGAAATTTATAGCCGGGACGCGGAATGGTTGCCGAGGTATTTTTAAATACACCTTGAGTGTAAAATTACAAGTCTCGAGATGCAGGAACAAAATGTACATTTGTTACTGGACATCTTAATCTCGAGATAAAAACTGTTATAGTGGAAATAATTAAAAAATATTACCGGCATTATTTATGTTCATTGCTGCTGAGAATGTAATAGTGGTTTCATTGTTTTAAGTATTTAATCATTTTTATTTCTTCTACTCATTTACAGAGGATTGTAGGTTTTTGACCTAAACTATGACTGAATACTCAAAGTTATACCGTCGATGTTCTATCTTCATTATGTAGGCCCGATAACATATTTTTTCCTTTGAGCATTTTAACGTAATGTGCGGAAATACGCCACTAAGATTCATACATAGCGAAACTTCTTAACACGTCATTTCTTAAGGAATTAAATGTGATCTATAATATATCTATAATCTAAGTTGCAAGGATATATTCATTCAAAGCTTTCAGATGTATGCCCACAAACAAACACGTGTAGTTCGCGCTTACAAACGCTGATTGTGTACTTACAAAAAAAATCCAAACCTCAAATGAACATAAGCCCTGCAACTCTTTCCGACATTCCCTGAAATAGGGGTGACATTGGCAAAGTAAAGCATTTTTTAACAGTATGGGTGGTCAGCCTCATAACAACCTATAAGTCATTTAATAATAATAATGGTATAAGAGTGATTTAGTTGGTGAGCGTTGTTTTTTTCAAGACACATCTAATCATTCATAAATAACTTTTATAAAAAAAAGAATCATTTATAAAAGTTATTATTTATTATTAAAAGTCAAGGAAAATGATGAATGAAACTAATTTATTTTTATGTATATGAGGGTCAACCTTGCACCTAGCGCTTTCCTTGATATGGGGTTTCTTTGTCTCTGAGGGGCAGGTTATAATTTTTTGTCAACATCGAGTAAACTTCATGTTAAATTGTACTTATATTGGTGTATAATTATAATTTTGAGTTTGTTATACACACTGAAACAAAATAAAAATTGTGACACCTTTGATTGAAATTGAGCTCAAGTTCTCTGGCTTTGCGTGCAATTATACTACTTAACTATATCCCACAATTCTTCAGGATGTTTTATTTGTCATCGACAATGTTCTCGAAGAACAAAAAAAATGTCTGAAAACGTGTTTTCAAGGCTAAACTCCCGATGAATAAACTTATTGCTTTGTATTGATTTTTAAAGTAATTATAGAATGCATCATTATTCATTTTAATTTTATACCAAAATATTCAGGAATATTTACAGCCCAAAAACGATGAAAAATATTTCTTCGTGATATAAGCGAGTCAATTGGTTTTCAGAGTAAAAACTCAAATTGTTGAAACTCGACCCCTGTATTTCGTAATAAAGCAGATTAAATTACTTTTGATCGATGATAAATGACTGTATTCACGGAAAACAATCACGTTTTTTTCCTTTTCACATTGTTTCCGTCTTATTATTTAAATCGCCCCAATTTGAATGAATAACTTGAAGGATATTCAATTAACGGACACACAAACGGCAGGCTTCGCCCTCCGCAGGGAAAACAATCAATTTGGTGAGTGAACACAATGCGGAATATTGAACTGGGTCAGAAAGCCTTCAAATATATCCCCAGCTAGGCTCGACCACAAATAATCACCATTTTACCTATGTAGCCCAAACTTGTTTGCACAAAACATGTTTCAATGTAAATAATATATTACAAACACGTAAACTACATTAACAATAAAACGCTACAAAAACAAACATAATGTTTTTGTACAAATTATACTGGTATACTTAAAATTTTATTTTTAGTTAGACATTGAAAAATTGATGGGTGAAAATAAACAATTTATTTTTAGGATCCATAAACAATTTATGATTTCAATTGTAAATACATATTTAAAAATGTAAGGCTCATGTTGTAAGCAATCCTACAAGGAATGACATCTAGGTTTACGCTTTCACATATTGAATGTGAATCCAGGAAAAAATAAGCCCTGCAACTCTTGTCGCCTTTCTTTCTATTTATTAAGTGAACCTCAACTAAAAAGTGTTCCTTGAATAGGAACTTGATTAGGAGACCAACCTTACATGTTGTACAAACTTGGTTTACTTTTGCCAATGCCACTTTGGTTTTAGAGAAAGGCGGCAGGATTTACAAAGTTTATGTTTGTGTGAGGTTTGGTTTATTTTTTATGTGCACATGTGGCATATTTAAAAGCGCAAACTCAGATGTGCCTGCGCGTGGGCATGCATTAAATATGAGCCTAAAATGTCAATTTATCTTTGCAACTTAGATTATACGACCAACTTTTTCAGTATGAGTGGTCTGTTATTCAAGGAATAATAAGAAAATAAATTATTTAAAAACTACGTTGGCACTTTCCCCTTTTAGTAAGCACCGTTGACTCTTTTTCGGGTAATTAAAGTTTTTTTCTGGTTTTTAATTCCCACGTTCTATTTTCATTTAAGTACTTTTATTGGTGTTATACTCGCCACACTAAAATTGTTTATTTTTGCAAGGCGAGAGCCCAGAATCGAAATGACCAGAAGCATGCCAACAACATATTTCAGAATTAATACTGGCATTATTTACTTTTCATAGCTTTATTCATTTGTCATTTGCAGAGTATTTAATTTGCAAAGTCACGAACACATAATCCAATTCTTGTAAAATGCCTTCATTTGCGTCTCTGCAAAATTCAAATTTACTCACAGTAAATTGGGGATTGTAAATAATATAAAGTCTTGAAAGTGTGTGCCAGTGGGGTAGGGTCGACATATAACACGATAACAAACGGCTCCTCTTTCGTGGTATACAAAAAAAAACCTGGAAAAATACTAATATAATCTAATAATAAGTATAATCTAAGTTGCAAGGATATATTCATTTAAAGCTCTCAGATGTAAGCCCACAAACCAACAAGTGTAGTTCGCGCTTACAAATGCTGAATGTGTACTTACAAATAAAATCCAAACCTCAAATGAACATAAGCCCCACAACTTTTGCCGACCTTCCCTGAAACAGGGGTAACATTGGCAAAGTGAACCATTTTTTACAGTATGGGTGGTCAGCCTCATACCAACCTATAAGTCAAGGAATTGAGGATACTACTGAGGATATTATAATAAATTAACGTGAGCATCTTTAATCTATTTAAACTTTTGTTTGTCTATGCATTTTTAGTGGATTACCGACAAATATTCCGGGTTAATTTTCTCAAATATTAATAATATTGAAGATATAAAAAATAGGTGGTCAACAAAACGGAGTACACAATTTTACTTCTAAATATCAAGAAGCTCGATTAGTCCAATATATAGGGTTTTCCAATAAGAGGTGTTATTTTGAATAGCCTGCTATTTCAGTAGCTGTCACTTTTGAAGCTGTTATTTTTTGACATTTGACAAGTAGAAACTACGCCATTACTAAAAATGGATGAACCGGCCGATCATCAACAACGTCGTGTCTTTGCTGATTGGGTCCTTGAAATGCATGAAATTCCATCGAAAAATCATCAAGACTGATGAGGCCCATTTCCACCTCGGTGGCTACGTCAACAAGCAATATTGTCGCATCTGGGGCTCGGAAAACCCAAGAGTTATTGTTGAGAAGCCTCTTCATCCTCAACGTGTGACTGTTTGGTGCGGTTTATGGTCCGGCGGGGTCATTGGACCTTACTTTTTCGAAAATGAGGTTGGATCAACAGTTACGGGGAATGGATTGCGCTATCGAGAGATGATTAATGATTTTTTATGGCCGAAGTTGGATGGTATTGATCTGGACAACGTTTACTTTCAACCAGACGGCGCTACGTGCCACACAAGCAACGAAACCATTGATCTTTTACGGGAAAAGTTTCCGGACCGTGTTATCTCTCGAAGAGGAGATCACAATTGGCCACCGAGATCTTGTGATTTAGCACCTTGCGACTTGTTCCTTTGGGGCCACGTGAAAGATAAGGTCTACGCTAAAAGCCCAGCGTCGATTCAAGACCTCAAATATGGAATTCGTATGAGGCTATCGAGGACATAGGGCAGCCATTTTGCGATTTGGTTATGGAAAATTTCCTGAAAAGGATATGGTCCTGTAAGCGTGGTCGTGGTGGCCATTTGGCTGATGTTGTTTTTCATTATTAACGGCATACCTTCCTCTTTATTATGAAATAAACATGCGATCATTTATCTCAAAAAATGGCATTTTTCTTTGAATATCAAAATAACACCTCTTATTGGAAAACCCTATATTATAAATTATTCTGTTCCTTATAAGTGTAATTATAATAATCTATATTTTTCATTTTTGGAAGTAAGCTTTTTTCAAACTTTTTTTTAGATGCTTTTTCAGCCATCTACTTCCTTCAGCTCTTTAAAGATTATTCAACAATCCATGTTATGGGTTTCTCTCTGCTTTCAGTGTAGTCATTTCATAGTGAGATTAACTGATACATTACATTTAATATATTTTTTCCACGTGGTTTTGTTATACGACAGAACTCTACGCCAATGGGGTGTAGCACTAACTACTAGCTATACTTACACCAAATAATGTATACGGTGTTTGGAAATGTTCGCTTGGAGAGCTACGGCGTAGCGTCGAGCCACGATTTAGAGAAGCTACGCAGGCAGCGTTAGAGCAGAGTTTAAAATAAAGGAAACAGTATCTCAAGTATAAAATTCTACGTTAAAACCCAAACAAAGCGTTTAGCCGAAAGCTTACACAAACTAAAACGCTTAATAGTAGCGGTGTCGCAGATGGCATGTGTTTTCTGGTGAAAGGCTTTGGTTGAGTTTAAATGTATAGTTTTATACTTGGGGTTTAGAGCACTTCGCGAGGAGACGCGAGCTACGAATAGGCGGCCCCATGCAAATGAGTGTACTGAGGCAGACACCAAACTTTGCTCCGTAACGTTTCGCCAGCGGTGGCTTTAGCCGAGACACCATCACTGCACTCTTTGTATCGATTCAAGCTACGATTTACTCAAATTTAATGTTAGCTATCTGGGTTATCATGTAAGCTACGAAATTGACGTGAAAAAAAATAATTCTCTCAGGGTTTCAACTCCAATTACATTATAGGTCATTTTGGGGGCAATTTTTTACGGTAAATTAGTCCTCCGCACAGCATAATAACCTATTATCTTTAATCTAAGTTGCAACTATATATAACGCAAAAAAAAAAAAAACGCAACTAAGCTACACATATAGTGTAACTTCTTGCCGCGTTATCCCCGAAGGGGTCGCATGTGGCGAGTTGAACCTTTTTATTTTAACAGGTAAGGGGGCCGGCCTTACGCCAACCACTTCAGTTGAAGTGGGGGTTTCCCAGCTCCCGAGGGGGCTGGTACTCATTTCTTGTGCAGGCTGAGTAAACCTTGCCGGTATTTTTATTATGGGGTTTGAAATAAACACCGAAATAGGAAATCATTTCTGACACCCTCCTCGGTGGGATTCGAACCCGAGCTCTCGGGGTAGAATGCAAGCACTCTACCAACTGAGCTATCGACCGGACTTTCAAATTCATATTAAATACATGCCCACAAACAGATACGT
The DNA here is from genome assembly GCA_951799405.1 of Agapetus fuscipes. Classification (NCBI taxonomy): domain Eukaryota; kingdom Metazoa; phylum Arthropoda; class Insecta; order Trichoptera; family Glossosomatidae; genus Agapetus; species Agapetus fuscipes. The sequence goes on along the minus strand of OX637346.1, from coordinate 10,717,828 downwards.
GTAAGCCCACACTACATAATGCTGCACTTCTAAATCTAATCTAAATCTAAGTTGCAAAGATATGTATCATTTGAGATTCATATTAAATGCATTCCCTCAAGCAGACACGCATAATTTCGCGCTTACACATGGCGCATGTGGGTCTACAATATAAAAAACCCGATCTCAAATGAACATAAGCCTTGCAACTCTTGCCTACCTTCCCTGAAACAGGGGTGACATTGGCAAAGTGAACCATTTTTACAGCATAAGGGGTCAGCCTCATACCAACCTATAAGTTTAAAACAATAAGGTTAATAAGCTTCAGTAAACGTGAGCTTCGATTGACCTCGATTTGAGATGACACACCAATTTGTTATTCGAAATCTTAGTTTATTAATGAAATTTCCCAAGGTTTTAGCAGTATGAGTGAATAATTGTGCAAAGTAGCAATTTTTTGGTACTTAGCGATGAAAAATTCAGTTAAAAACAGAAATATGTAGTAAATAACAGTGGAAGTTTTCTGTATTAGTTGGACTGTAGTTTGCTTCCTTGGCTTCCACAGGGAGTTCAACCACAAGGATGACCTTTTTTTTCCCAAAGGGCGGGATTCTGGTTACGCCAACAGTACCCTTAGTACGAGTCGCAATACTTGAGTAATTTAAAGTTTACGGCAATTATTAAAGAGTGATTTCCCCCAAAATCTGCCGTTTTTGTTTGTTTGAACTTGATTTTCTTCATCACCGTAAGTCTTTTGCTAAGACCATAAAGTGTAAGCAACAAAAACGGTAGCTTTTGGGAGAAATCACTCTTTAATATTTTCCGTAAACTTTACTTTTCTCAAGTTTTGCAACTCGTACTAAGGGTACAGAATTATAAGGCAACTGCAGGGAATTACCTTGAGCTGCTCCGGTTTCTTGAAGGCATTGTCAGAAGTGTGGATAGTGGTTCCTTCTTTATTGGCAGTGCTGCGCTGTCGACAGCGTTTGCGGTGTTGGAAAACGCTACTTCAACGAAACTAAGCTACACGTATAGTGTAACTTTTTGCGGTGTTATCCTCGAAGGGTTTCGGCCGGCCTTACCCCAACCCATTTAGTTGAAGTGGGAGCTTCTCAGCTCCCGAGGGTACTGGCACTCATTTCTTGTGAAGGCTAAGTAAACCTTGCCGGTATTTTATTTTGGGGTTTGAAATAAACACCAAAACGGGAAATCATTTCTGACACCCTCGAACCCGGGCTCTCGGCATGGAATGCAAGCACTCTACCTACTGAGCTATCGACCAGACTGAAGATACCTATTTTAATATTAGTTGTTCATAATGGAACAAAAACATTATGAGAATGTGTATTTTGTGCACACTTTCAAAATTGCAATACAAAATAACACTCTCAAATTTATTCCCTCACAGTCCGTTTCTCGTAAGCTTTGCTTTTCCCCGCAGCGCTGGTGGAGGGGAGGTCCCAGTCAGGGGGTTAATTAATTGGGCTCGCGGTCTGCGGGAATTATTATTTAGATTGATGGAGATATCACATCGCAACCCGTGTCTGCCCTACATCCGACACCCTCCCCGACCTCCGCCCCGCGCCCCGGCAAACAACAATCAACAAAGATCACACCATTTGCATCACCTTAACTGTTATAATCGCGGATAGGCGACTGAGACATTCCGAATATTCCAGAATAGAACGAAAGATTTAGGTACATTGACAAGGTCTGTGTATATTTTTGTTGAAGACCAGGGGCGGAATAGATCTTACCGTATCTCCCAAGTAACCTTTTAGGTTTTAAAAAGGTTACAAAAAGGTTAAAAAAGGTTCTGGGACCTTTTTGTAACCTTTTTAAAACCTAAAAGGTTACTTGGGCTACTTGAAGATGGGGCGGATTCAGCGGGCTCATTTTACATGGAACAGCTGTTCAGACACCACCATGTTTTATTGCGTTCTTTCTTCAAATACGTACGGTAAGATCTATCGACAGTCGTCTAGAATTCCACTTTTGGTTCTCTACATCATTCGGTTTTCCTTGCTTTCTTGGAGTTCTTAGCTGCATTGCTTGGGGCATGATCATTTCTGAACTTTCTCTTGGTATCTTAATGTAATCTGTTGTGATCACAATATTTGCATCCACGCACCTCACAAATAAAAACCATACAAAATTTAAAAATCACAACCTTTGTATCACCTAAACTGTTATAATCGCAGGTGGATAACTGAAAAAAAAATATATTGAGGATAAACGAAAGATTTGGGTAGATTAAGAAGATCTTTTTTCAATCTGTGTTGAATTCGGCAGCAAGACTCATATTCGGGATTCCCAAATTCGCTCACATCACCCCGCTGTTAAAAAAACTTCATTGGCTTCGTTTCCCGGAGAGGGTGGTCTTCCGTGTTTGTTTAATGGTATATAAAGCCATCAATGGCTTGGCCCCACCTTATCTGGCTGATATGATTTCACCTGTTGAAATGGGTGTTAGGAGGCAGACACTCAGATCTGCGGGTGATGGAGTAGTCAATTTGGTTCAGCCGCGCCGTCAGATTCGTACAAACTTCGGAGACCGCGCTTTCCGTGTTGCGGGGCCGGTGGAGTGGAACAGACTGCCACCCGGAGTGAAGAACTCCAAATCTGTGGGTGTATTTCGAGGAGCACTCAAGGCACACTTGTTTAGAAAGTCTTATCCATGATCGGAGAGGGCCCTTGAGGTGTGACACACACAAAAACGGCGCTCTCTTATCATGTGTAATTTAAAATAAATCAGCCTGTTATTATTATTATTATTATTATCTGTTTTAATTCATTAGTGGAGCTATTAAAAGGATAGTAGGTACTATGTTTTGTTTGTTTTGAGAAACTGAGAAGAAGTCGTAATTGATTTTGTTTTTTTTTCATCCACTCCAAGGTGTAGACCTCTTTTATCCCCTCAAAAGCTATCTGTTAATTCTCTTTAAGAATTCTATGTCATTTCTTAAAGCAATGACCAAAATATTGATTCTTAAATGCAGGTATTTGTTTCTATTCCGTGAACGTGACGGAATAGAAACATAGATAGATAAATTGCATTATAAGATATCTCATCGTATCTCCACAGCACCACCGTTATCCTGTCATGTATCCTCACGTGTTAGTTCAAGCTTCCGACTGTTACTTATGTAGTGTCATAACACTCCCGGATAACGAGTGTACCAATGCGATGCCGTGACGTGAGAGCACACCTTCGTTTGGACCAAGCAATGGAGGGAATTATGTTGTCGGTGTAATTGCATTCATTGTTCTCAGGACCGTAAGTATAATAGTTATCTTTGAAACTTGTCGACAGCGTTTGGATGCATGAAAACAAAAACAGCACCGTCAGTGAGTGTTCTAGTGTCAATAAGCATTTGGTTACACGTTGTGGTTGAGTTTAAACGTATAGCTTTATACTTGCGTTACAGGATGGAGAAGCGAGCTGCGGTAGAAGGCGTCGCACGCGAACATTTTGTTTCAACAACTCCCAACGTCCTACATACAATCGATTGTAATAATCCATTGTTATGCCACCAGGTGCAATGCAATTCTTGGCGGATGAATTATTTCCCATAGCTGGATAATGATGTTATTAAATGGAATGCATTCATCGTTCAGCTCACTCGATTATACAGAGAGTACAAAAGCGTTCAACTTGGAAATTATGAGGTTCATAAATGAAGGGTCTACGACGTGCAGTAATTTTGTTTGATGCAAAATATGAGAGTAGTTAAATGAAACCCATACACTTCAAAATCTCTAAATATTTTTCAAGCCGTATCCATCCTATTTTAGAAGTAAGCTTCTTTATTATGTTTTATTGCCTTGTTCGGACTCCACACTCATTGTTTTTCTTGTCTATTTGCACTCAACGTGACCTACGAAAACCAATTTATTAGGTCCATCTGTGTCTGACAACGCTTATTCAGTGTACCTGCTTATCTACATTAAAGATAAGTAATTCTCCATTTCTCGATTGTTCTAAACAATTTAGTTGGAACCTGCGACTACCATCACGGAGTAATATTTCATGTGGCTGACAATCTATGTAATTAGGGGTCTAGTGCATAAGCTTCATGTACATAACATTACCTATGTGTGCATTTACCAAACCTTGATATGGGAAAATTAGTAAACTGAATTGGATTTTAATTAATTAATTAACAGTCGACAAACAAATAATCCACTCATTAAAAGTCACGAATAAACTAATTATTATTTATTTAATTAACAAAAAACATTACTGCGTTGTGCTATTGAGTAAAAGCATAATAATATTAAATTGAAAATTTAAATCCATTATTAGGACAAACAAAATAAATTTACAATCTACTGACATTTGAACATTAACTGAGATTTTTTTATTCCACTAAGACCGATCCATGGTTAAGTGTTTAATTTATCAATGAAAGGTCGTGAGATCGATTCCCAGTAGAGCACAAAAAACCTTTGGTTTTTCAAGCATGTACTGTATCCTGCCGCCGTTCCACTAGGGGTGGCCGGTACCTCCGCAGATGCGCCTCCACTTTTTTCTGTCCTAGCATGATCTTCCATAAAAACCTGAACCATAAGACTTGTCCTAAAGTTCGTTGAGAATTACAAAAACTGGGTCTTGTTTGCAAGATTGGCGCTGATTATCGACAAACAGTATGCTTGAGGGATGATTCGTGAAAAAATACCGCCAACCAAATAAGTCATCCTGAAATTGATATATTTTATAACTATTGGAAAATCTGGACTTCAAATTATTGAATGGTTGGTGACAATTATTTGTTAATCTTGTTATCATTTTTGTTGTTGTTTGAACCACCCAGAATCTTGAGCTGTCCGATGAATTATAATCCCATAAAAGTTGCAGAGACACAAAAGCACTAAAAGTTCATATTAAATGCATGTCCACAAACAGACACGTGTAAGTTTTTGCTTCCAAATGCTGCATGTGTACTTCCAATTAAAAAAATCAAAGCTGAATGAACATAAGCCCAGCAACTTTTTCCGTCCTTCCCTGCAACAGGCGTGACATTGACTAAGTGACAGTGGCGAAGGGTGCCATACAAGTCGATTCCCATCGGTTTTCCGTTTAAAATGAGGCAAAAATGATAATAAAGTAGACTGCATGGTTTCAATGGGGAAAAATACGTATTGTTTCTTTGGTTTTAAATGTATTTTTTTTTCTTTGTGCCTATATTTTTTAACTACTTTGTTACATCATTTTAAAAGTATGGTTTTAAAAGTAAAAGTATTGTATGGCACCCTTCGCCACTGTTAAGTGATCATTTTGTTCACAGCATGGGTAGTCAGCCTCATACCAACCTATAAGTCAAGGGAACGGATTTGAACAAAATAAATTAATGATTGGAAAGTGAAGTTATGGTAGTTAGAAATTTAATATTGAATTAAAAGTAATTATGCTAATAGTGAAGTAGGGAAGGTTCTACGACAATGAAGGGCAAGCTAAACTGTCAGAAGAATTTGTCGCTCGAGATTGGAGATTGTACGTAGATAGGTATATAAGATGACTTTTGGAAGATATTGTATCCATGATGTCTGTTTGGCGTAAAAGAGACACTTATGCTGCGTCGGATATGATTCCGACAAGGCGTTGAGAAATTCAACTTTTTCTGCAAAGCAATTATCATAAAGCATAAAATCCGCATTTAATCTACTTTAAAAATCATACAAATTTAATGTTTTTCTTAAAATTTCAAATTAAAATTGCAGTCGATGAGTCAAAAATACACACGCACAGCTGATTTAAATAAACTTCTGAAGACGTACCGAGAGAATTTTAAAGCAATATTTTCAAAGAAATCTCTTCCGTAAGTTTTCAATAATATAATCCGCGCGGGTTTATTTACAAACGAATCTTTGGAAATAAAATCCCAGTGGCAGAAGCGCAGTACCCCACATAGAAAACCTTACGTTCAAACGCAATCGTCGCGTTTTAACAAAGATGAATATAAACTTAAACGTTCAATAGAGGAGCTGTTTTATTTTTTAGGGGTTTTTTGGTGAACGTTGTGGTTGAGTTTGAGGAAGAAATTTTGTGCTCAGAGCACAGGTAGGGACGGAGCGGTGTTCAACTATCTCGCTTGCCATGAATAGTTGATTGAAAACTTTTTTCTGCTGGTGTCATCTACTTTCCTCAACAGTTTTCCGCACTTTCTTGCTAGCGGGGAGAGAGAGCGCTCTGCGAGTATGCGAGGACATATATCAACGGATTTATTTGATTAAAAAATACCGAAACCCGGAGGAGCATGCCTGTACTATATAATAATGTAATATAATACACGAAAAGCTGACGTATTTTTAGACGCACTTATATTTTCGCTTTGAAATATTGATAATAATTTTTTTGGGCTTGGGTTACTTCTCAATGTTAAGTAAATGTATCCATACACTGTTAATCAAATTTCAGAAATATAACTCTACAAATATATGATTGTGGATTGTTTTTAATTTTCTCCAAAAAAATCAGAATACATTCCTTACAAATCTTTTCCGTGAAATGTGATAAGAGGATTCAATCATTGTTAGAGATCATACCATATTATCTTGAAGACAAAGAGAAAACTTTTTGATTTTAAATATGTTCACTACTACCTGATATTTGAAAATATTCTTTTAACATTGTACACGCGTAACATATTCAATTTATTTCTTATTGTTTTCATGAGGGACTCTTTAGGACTGGGCGTAACAGGTAACTAACATTCCATTGCTTGTCTAAATATAAAAAAAACAGTGGTTTCTGTTTCTGTAGGTATCTTGCAAAGGTAGTTATCGATACAGAAATCAGAGCGTAATTGACAAACATAATTTCAGAAAAAGTCAAGTACATTTTGCAAAAATAAAACCATGTTGCGTCTTACAATACAGCCAAGTAGTTCCGTTCCCCTCGGGCTGCCATTGCGAGAAGAGCGACATAAGAACCCTGCATTATAAAGGCCGGAATAAATCTTACCAACTTATTTTCTATGAACTGCCAGCGATGGAAGCACTTGTCTATGTAAAATATAGCGGCTATGAAATATGAACGATATTCTTCCTTACCTAAGTATAAAACTCAACCAATGCGTTATCCCAAAAATTTGCAACAACTAAAACCCTACAAAGAGGTGTTGTTACCGATTTTATACATGTTTCGTCCAACGACATAATTGAGTTTACAGGTAAAATTTATGCTTAGAGTACTGTTGTAGATGTAGCCGCTTTTCTTCTCACTTGTGTTCCTATATTTGGATTCTCACAGGTGCAAAGAGAAAATATTCCGTTCTCAATCTGGATGATTTATATAGGGGGAATCCTTTTGTATGCTTCGATTTTTATTTGAAGACTCTAATAGATAACAACCCTTTTTTAGGGTGTAATTTTTGAGAGATTGACAAAAATGTAATTTGTTTGATATATCTTCTTTCAGTTTGGCATAATATTTACATTTTTTTAAAAAATACATACAACACTCCTATTGTTATGAAACCGAAAAAATTATCTATAAGTATTTTTTTATACAGTACCCTTAGTACGAGTTGCAAAACTTGAGTAAAGTAAAGTTTATGGAAAGTATTAAAGAGTGATTTTCCCCAAAATCTGCCGTTTTTGTTTCTTACACTTTATGGTCTTAGCAAAAGTGTTACAGTGATTAAAAAAATCAAGTTCAAACAAACAAAAACGGCAGATTTTGGGGAAAACCACTATTTAATACTTTCCGTAAACTTTACTTTACTCAAGTGTTGCAACTCTTACTCAGGGTACAGGTCACACGACGCCCTTATCAAACATATATACTGTCACAAATCGTGCGTGGTATTTAAGGGCTTTTCTAAACTGGTGATACCACAGTATTTGCCTTAGCATATTTATGTAGAAAAATAATGCAGATTTCGTTTACAATTGGAATGTTTTGGTACTTAAAAGATTACTTTAATTTACCATTCAAATCTATTCACTATTATTACATCATCGTTTTTTAATGAAACTAATTGAAAGCTTTATTTTTTCATGTCAAGTATTTCAAAATTGTTTCATTTTAATTACGGTAAATGCGTCCGTTCAGAAAATTCTAATTCAAGAAAACAAATAGCGTTGAATTATGTTTAAAGAAAAAAAAACAGTGAATAGAGTCCTTGAAACCCTTTTTAGTACGAGAGTATTAGTACGAGGGGCCACAGCGAATAATGCCGTCGCGTTTATTTTTTGTCATTTAGCCCGATAGTAGGCGTCATCCCCCACCAAAAGAAAGGTCGCGCAAGGAGTGGGGGAAGGAGAAGGGAAAAAAGAAAGTAAACCACTTCATTTATCAGATGTTGTAAGTTTTGTGTTGGCCCCTTACAAGTAGGTACATCTGTAACCCAAGTATGAAACATTGGTATAGCCCTTGATTGTGTTAACACAAAAAAATGCATGAAAACTTCATCATGCACTAGGAGTGCTATTAAATATTTTATACATTTTTCGATTTACGCAATCGAAGGGAGTGCACGCAACTTTAAGTACAAGGGGTTCTATGCCTAAAGTTAACGTTGCAACTCAACTAAAGTGTTTTACCAAAAAATGAATGTAAACTAAAACAGAGCCTCTTTTGAATGTTTTTTTGTACATTTTTTTTAAGAACGCTATGATCGAGTTTGAGTGTTAGGTTTTTGTACTTGGGGCAGTGTTCGGACGCTGAACTTTTGTCAGTCAGAAAAATGTTGCCAATTAGGTGGGTTGATGGTGTTCTTGTGGCGGGCCATTACTCCAAAGGCACTAACCAAATTACCCCCACTGGGAGGGGCAGCAGGGAGGATTATTAAAAATATATATTGCGTGTTCTCTTGACGGCTCTCTCCGTTGGGGGATTAGTGTAATGGAGAGAGTTCTGGCTTAGTCTTGTGCCACCTACAGACGGTGACAGTGCGCATGTTTTTTAAGGCAGCTGCAAAGTGATAGGACTTAAGGCTAAAGAGTCAATATCACTACATACGGAAGGTATTTTTGAGTTCTCTAGGATGGCTTTTAAATGATTTTTGCAGAGTTGTTATTAATTTTTAATGATCTTCTTTTAACAACACACTTCAATGCTAAATTTTAGCATAAAGTGCGCAATAAGTAGTTTATTTCTTTCACACCAGAAGTGCATGAGCTTAAGACCAATTTGTAGGTTTTTGATATAGCAGGTTCCCAAGACAAACAATGCTTTCAAAATGTCCAGCAATGTGATCAAAGAATCAAAGGATTCAACTTTGTCCCAGAGTCTAAATGCAATCTAGGATTCCCAAATGGTGCAAGAACAATAGGTACGTTTTTGCAAACAAGACTCAGTTGCTGTACAAGTGGATGGGCCTTTGGTGACTGGTATTTGGTAAAGGTATATGAATTTGTTAACCCAGCCAAGAGCATATTTGAAAATATAAATGGTATATTTTTGTGCTCCGCCGGGATTCGAACCCACGATCTTCCATTTACGAGTCCGAAGCGCTAGTCACTAGACTACGAACCGGTCTACATATCTCAGAAGATTATTTACATCTAAACAAATTGATTACTTCTAGGACCGATTAGGACCTTTTTCGATCACATCTTTCTATACGAGCAGCTATCAAAACACCTGATACAAGATGTTTGATAAAATTATTCTTCCATAGTTTACTGCCCCGGTGTGAGCTCCGTATTAGCCTAGGGGAGGGAGCTGGTGACATGGACTAGGGAAGACGACTTCGCTGTCTTGTGGTGAGTTTGCTTAGTGAGACTCTAAGAACCACGCGCCCGCCGGAAATTAAGCCGGAAAAGCATTTTTTACACTTTAGCATACAAGAGGTGCGCAAACAAAACCGTTATTCTTTATGAGGGCGCTTCCTTGGAATACTGCTTATTTTGGCGCGCGCATTCACGGGGAATTTTATTTAAATAGAACACATTTAGCTTGAAATTGCTGCATTTTGTCAACAAAATGGAAAAAAACGTAGTATGGTATTATTGGTTTGCAAAAACTAACGATTGTTCTTGTACTCCACATAAATTATTGTTGTCCTGCATCACACATTTGTGAATATTATGAACTTAAAAAATGAGAATTTGATGATCTAGTTTGAGAATTTGGAAATAATGAATGAATCATTAATAATACTTAAAAATGTTTTTATAATCTACAATTTAAGCTACAAAGATGTTTTACATTTAGGGTTCATATTAAATACATGCACACAAGCAGACTCGTGTAAGTTCGCCTACACATGCTGCATGTGAACAAGCAGTGTTAAAACTCAAATCTCAAATTAACAAAAGCCTTGCAAATCTTATCGACCTTAACTGAAACATTGCAAAAGTGGACCATTGTATGTATGTATCCATAGTATGGGTGGTCACCCAAATACCAACCTAGTATACATACATAATATAAAAATATTTTTATATCAGATCTCAGAAGATGCTATGGCTTTGCAGAGCCCTTGCAGTTCAATCACAAAGCGGCTCTTTAAAAAGTGTTCTATAATTATTATCGGAAACTGAATATATGGTGGTCGAAGTAGTTTTGTTCTGGAGGTAAGTACAAGGTTTTCAAAGTTAACGCGAAAGAACGTGATGTATCTAATCTCATCTAATCTAAGTTACAAAATATATATAACATTAAAGATTTACATTATACGCACTTTCACAAACAGACATGCACAATTTCGCGCTTAAACATGCCGCATGTGGTCCTACAATATAAAAACCCGAATCTCACATGAACATACACCCTGCAACTCTTGCCGACCTTCCCTGATAACAGGGGGGACATTGGCAAAGTGAAACATTTTCTACAGCATGGGTTGTCGGCCGCATACCAACCTACAAGTCAAGGAGCTGAATGTATGAACCAAGTTATGAAAATTATTGCACTGATACTGGGTTTTGGGATTAAATTTTCTATGTGCTTGGGCCACCACTGGTAAAAGAAATAAAATGGTCAGAGCAACAATTACATTAACAAATCAAAAAGGTTTGATGATGTTTTTCACATTATATTTAAATATTTTTCCCAAAGAATTTCTGAAATTCGTATAAAATATTGTATCAAAATGTATTTTGGTTTTCGTTTTGTAATGCTAATTTATGGATCCAAAAAAGAAAGCTCACAAATACACAGAAAGCAGGCGAAATGAAAAGCAGAACAATCAAAATTAAAATAAGATTAAAAATTTCTTTGCGCTTTTGTGCACATGAATTTTTGAACTGTTGTGTAAATGCTAATACATTTTTGTTCCTTTTTTTAAGCCTCACCTACAATATATCATTTTGTCCTCAAGCGGTCTTTGTTCCAGACGATAAAACTCGCCCGTTTTAAATTAAACGTTCTTTGCAAATTCAGATACAACTTTTCGCGTTACATATGCTTTTGTTTTATTTTTTCAAGAAAAAAAAATTTTTTTTTCGCACAAAAATATGTTGAGAAAATGTACATAAAAAGTTTCAAGCCATTTGTAAGCTTGCTTTCTTAATTTGTTTTAAAAATTGCAATGATCGCTTAAAGGTCTTTACAAATAATATATAGTAGGTTGACGATTATATTTTTTTGTTAATATAATTATGTAAGCTATAGACTGTGTACAAAGAGTGTGTAAATAAATAAAACGTAGGAACAAAATATGTTTATCCTTTTAATTTTATTTTTATTATCCCTTTAGAATTTACGAATAAAAGACACCGTCTTTCGTTCAGACCTCAGAAGTGAGCAGAGCTCCGAAGAAGTCACCCACAGAGGAGACGAAACATCAGCTGAAAATCTTCAAGAAGTATCAAGTAAGAAGAAAATAAAGAAGAAGAAAAGTAGCAAAAATATGGACCACGGTCAAAACCTGGAACCAAAATATCAAGCACATAAATTCTTATTTTTGCAATAAGTTCGATGCTTATTGCAAAGTCTATATAATAATCCATAATCTAAGTTGCAAGGATATAATAATTTAAAGCTCTCAGATGTATGCCCACAAACAAACACGTGTAGTTCGCACTTACAAATGCTGAATGTGTACCTACAAATAAAATCCAAACCTCAAATGAACATAAGCCCCACAACTTTTGCCGACCTTCCCTGAAACAGGGGTGACATTGGCAAAGTGAACTATTTTTTACAGTATGGGTGGTCAGCCTCATACCAACCTATAAGTCAAAGAATATGAATAATAAATTACATTTAAATATAAAAAATTACAAAACCTTGAAAAGAAAACTATACAAAAAAAGATTAAAAATTTCCTATGCAAAAAATGTAGCAAATGAATACACCAACATTAGAAATCAACGTTGCAGATTAGCCGCCACTTCTTCCTGTCCTTGCATACTTCTTTTATTTCATCCAGAGTCATAACCTTTTTCATACAGGTCATCCTTTTATTATGACTCTGTATATTCCATTCATTGGCTATTTTAGAGATTTGATCCTTCCATACTTTTCTCGGTCTTCCTCTACCACAACATCCATCTATTTTAGCAACATATACTTTCTTCGTCAATCTTTCATCACTCAAAGTGCTTATGTCAAATGAAAAAGAAGGTAAAGCTTTAAAGTCCAGATTCAATCAGTTTAAAAAAAAATGACAACCTCTTTCGTTTGTATTAAAGAAAACCTTTATCTAACATCAAGCGATTCTCATAGTGCGAAAAAAGAGTTACAAATCGGCTACTTTATCATCTTAAAAAAAAACTCAAAAATCTAACTGTCGCCAATATCAGTTCAATTTATATCAAATACGGTTATTCCCATTAAATAAATTTGGTTGATTTGATCATTTCATGAATACTCGAGTCAATCAAACATGAGAGAGAGTATTCATGACGTCATCAAGTATACCTAAAGTCATGTGAAAGGCAATTAGTGTAAGTGTGTTCAATAAGCCAACACTGGTCGAGGACGGAAGGGCTATTCTGGGGTTAATTTTGACATTTAGTTAAGTGTGATTTAAGCAAAAGATTAATTAAATTAAATTAAGCATTGATTATTAAAAATGAGGGATTTTAATAAAAATAACTTTTGATTTTAAAAGGAATACTTTCAAGATTTTCTTTTATATCTGTAACTGTAACGTCGTCACCGATCCACTAAAAGTGGCCTGAGCCTCAACAGAGTCTTCGCTACTTTGTTTAAAAATAAATAAATAATAATCTGGCTTGACAGATAGAGTACGCAAAGATACATTTTCATCAAGACACTGATTTATAATGAATGAAATGTTACAAAGTTTCCATATAACTCATCGATATTTTTAGTTTTTTTTTCTTGTTGTTTATGGGATTTCCAAATTACAGAAAAAATAAAATATGGGTTCAAGTAAAATATAAAAAAAAAATCATTACTAAAGCCCCAAAATGTATAACACCTTTTTTCAGTTTCTTTCTGAAAAAGAGCATCGACAAAAAATGCATCAAATTTTACAGTACAATACGTATAACTTAGTATTCGTCTCAAACTATCCATTTCAATATTGAGATCATTATTTTTTCAGAACAGCACAGGATCTTGAACCCTTTATAATGGTGATCGCCAACGTCAGGGGAATCTGACAGGGAAGACGAAGAAAAATAAATAAATAATATAACAACTTCTTTCATTACTGTTATTCAAAGTGACGAAATATAATTTAAAAAAAAAATAAAAAAGTTAACGAAGGTCTTATTTATTAATGATTTACCTCCTTAATTATGATGATGTTGTCTAAAACCATCAACAATAACATAGTTTGTGCCTACGTTCTCATGTAAGAGCATTGAGGACATGTTGCGGGTGCTACGAGCCACCTCTACGCCTCTGCCAGTAGCTTCTACACATCTACGAGTCTACAACTCACCTCTCTACTCCAGTCAATTGTCCGTTAAAAAAGGCGTATCTTTAACAAGTTTTAAGAAAAATTCAGACTTTTTTTTCTTTGTTCATTTCATATAAAAAAAATAAACAAACTTTTTTGAGAAAATATCAAAACACGTGGTCTAGAATCAGCCAAATAGAATTCGAGTATTTACAAATTTTGTGTGCAAACAAAATTCCGAAACACAACTAATTTTAAAAAGATATAGCATTTCTCACAAACATTTTTTTGAAACAAAATAAAATGATCAAAATAAACGTGCAAAAAAATCCCTACACAAAAAGCATCGTTACATTTTTTACATAATAATACATTCGTATGTTTTGATTTTAGCGTTGTTCCACGTTTTGACTTTAATTAGGTAAATCTACGACACATAAAAATGATGTGCAAAATTAGTGCAAGTTAAGAAGAGTTTTCTGCCGTTTCTAATTTTAAACCTAATGTTATCTAATCTAAGTTGCAAAGATATATACACATTTAAAAATCATATTAAATGCATGCCCACAAACACCCGCGTGTAACTTCTAGTTTGCAAATACTATATGTGTAATAACAATTAAAAAACCAAACCTCACATGAACATAAGCCCAGCAGCTTTTACCGTCCTTCCCTGCAACAGGGGTGACATTGACAAAATGAACCATTTTTTACAGAATGGGTCGTCAGCCTCATACGAACCTTTAAGTCAAGGTATGATCATAAAAGTATTTAAACTGTATTCGCTACTAAGCGTTTTTGTATTCGTAAACGTCTTTGTAATAAAATGTGTCATTAAATTACATACTTTCAAAAATCCTTCACAAAGTTAGCCGTCACATCTAATACAAACTGTTGATCCGAGGGATAGTACCTCTTTGTCAGATTTTTTGTGAGACATATCACTCATACTTTTTTCACGATTTGACTGGAGTACTACACCTCTACGCCACGGTCGTAGAGGATCCGGTGAGTGGCGAAGTAGTTATTAACATAACAGGCCTGCGGGTGCTGGCATTAACATATGCAAAGGTAGCGAAGATCTGTACCCCAAGCATTAAAATTTAACTTCAAACTCAACCTTAGCGTTTATCAAAAAGTTTACGAAAACTGAAACACTCACTAGGGGCGCTGTGTTAATTTCCATACATTTTTGGTTGGGTGATATCGTTGAGTTGAAACGTAGAGGTTCACCCTCTGGGTAGTGGTGCTTCTGGGCTGAGCATCTGCTATCGGCAGGTTGTTGGGACTCTAAGCCTGATTAACGTTCACAAACCTGCAAAATTACCGACGTGATATGGAAATAAATTGAATCGTTATAATTTAAAATGATTATAATAACTTATATCAGTCCAACTATAGTTTAGTTTTACATCATTGACTTCAATCGTTTTTTTTACTAATCTCATTCTTCTTCTTCTTTATTTATTTCAATAATAATCTGATATATTTATTTGTTATGTTGGTGGCTTATTTATCTTTGATTTTACGTATTATTTTTTGTAAAGGTACCTATAAACTTATTTTGTACGTATTTTTTTGGATTTTGTTGTAGGTACCTGAATGTTATATATTATTTGTATACCTTGATTTATATGTTGGTATGAGGCTGGCCATCCGTACTGTAACAAAGGTTTATTTTGCAATGTCACCCCTGTTTCAGGGAAGGTCGGCAAAAGTTGCATGGTTTTTGTTCATCTGAAGTTTGGATTTTAATATTGTAAGTCAACATGCGGCATTTTTTAGCGCAACTTTAATATGAATGTTAAATGTAATATATTATCTTTGCAACTTAGATTATAGATTAGATGTCTCTTGTAGAACGGGAATTGCTTTAGAAAGAGATCTCTTCATCACTTAAACAGTTTTCTTTTAAGACGTTCTACAGTTATACTGTTGGTATATAGAGTCATAATAAAAGAAGAGCCTGTATGAAGAAGGTTATGACTCTGGAGGAAATGAAAGAAGTATGTAAGGACAGAAAGAAATGGTGGTTGATCTATAATGTTGGCGGCTAGGGTTTATTAAAATGAAATTTGTTTTATGTTTTAATTTTTGATGTCCATATATATATTATTATTTATTGATTTAAAAAATGTAATTTGTCGTGTATGTTCCTTGACTTATAGGTTTGTATGCGGCTGACCACTCATGCTGTAAAAATGGTTCACTTTGCCTATGTTACCCCTGTTACAGGGAAGGACGGCAAGAGTTGCAGGGTGTATGTCCATTTGAGATTGGTTTTTATGTTGTAGGCTCACATGAGGCATGTGCAAGCGCGAACTTGTACATGTCTGGTTGTGAGAATGCATGTAATGTGAATCTCCAATGTAACATATCTTTGCAACTTAGATTAGATTAGATTAGATTAGATTAGATATGCACTTGGTAGAAGGACAATATTATTACACAAACATTACTTCTTTTTAAATATTGTAATAAAAAAAATATACTCGAAATCCTTCATTACCCGTAAATTTCCTTCACGTATGCGTCCACAGATCATTTTTTTTATGTTTTCATAAAATTGACAAACATAGCGATACTAATTTCATTGCTTTAAAATATGTTTTTGTTTCTCTTTTATACATCTCCACTCATGACTATTGAATGTATAAAAATCTGGAAAAAAACCTTACTCGGTACAAAAATTTAATCATGGATCGAAAATATCAAACATGCTGATAAAATAAATCGAGAAAGCCTTTCTCAAAATAAAAATGTAATCGTTAGTAGGATTTTGGAGAGAAAAACTATTTTTTTACAAGCTCGCTAATGCGATTTTCGTGTAAATTAAAATATTTTTTGTACTACATTTAAGATCCAATGTCATCTCTGTTTCAGGGAAGGTTGGTAGTTGGAGGGCTTATGTTCATTTGACATTAGGTTTTTATGTACAATAGTTACGTACAATAGTAGAAAATGTATTTATACATTTTTACACCCTGTAAATTTTTATTAATTTAGAACGTTGTAGTTTATCAAGTTTTCACTTGCCATGTGTCACAATTTGACGTCATAACTTATTATTGCCGGGAGTATATGACATGGTGTGTTAAGCTCAATCGCTGGATCCACCCAGGGAGGTGCCCGGTCAGACAAATGAAATTACAACGGCAAGAAAACAGTGGTGAAAACTTGACTTATCTCATTGTTCTAAAGGTATCAACTGTATGTGGCAAGTGCCCGTTAAACCGAACGTAAAACATACGCAATATAAGGCCGTGCCCAAAGTATACAGCTCTGCGTTCAAACGCAACAATAACGTTAAACTAAACATGCATAGAAACTAAAACACTCATTGGAGGCACTGTTTTTGTTTCTAAACATATTTAGAAAACGTTTTTATTAAGGTGAAACGTAAGGTTTTATACTGGAGGCATGTCATGAGCTCACAAAGCCCCTAACTTTAGGATACTTCCACTTCCTGTACCCTAAGCATAAAATTTTGACGTTTCAACTCAACCATAGCGTTAACAAAAATGTATCAAAAGTAAACGCGCAATTGGGCTGCTTTTTTGAGTTTAAATACATTTTTGGTGAACTTCTTTGTTTGAGTTACAACGTAAATTTTGATTCTTAGACTTCCTGTACATTCCGCCGCATAAAGAATATCATCCCCAAGTCACGGAATACTTCAAGGAAAGAGGAGCGCTTTGATAATAATATGCACTCTCGAAAACATTGTGCTCTTTGCTTACGGCTTTTCCTGTCTCCAATGCGCAAGTACAGCAGCGACAATGTACAAGTGCCTACTTTCAGGTCAATCATAAAAGCATACGATAGTGGCAAACATTTACTGCATTCTTATCAAATTTTGAACTCTTTTATTATTTTTCTTCTTTGATGGCCTTACAGCTCATATTTCCCCTTGGCCTCCATCAGCCATCGCCTCCAACTCCTCCTGTCTACCGCTGCGGCTTTCTAGTCTGTCACCTGCAGTAGTTGGGTTGCGCCCTTTCTCACCTCATCCTCCCATCTCAGTCAAGGGAACTACAAAGGATGGACGATGAACTACTGACAAAAATACTTACAAAGGGAGGGTTAAAGTAAGTTTAGAGAAGTACTATCGAGAAAAAAATGCATGATAAAATATTCGAGATTGTTAATTACACGAACCTACAGAGTGAGAAAAAGAGAGCGTGCATGAAGAGAGTGATGAAAGTAGAGGGAATGAAATAAGTGTACAAGGATGAAACAAATTCGAAATACACTTGATGAGGTGCTGGCTACCCTAGCAGAATGGTGGCCAGACACAAGTACAAGAACCAGAACACTACGTAGTCAGCCGCATCGTGCAGCAGTCGTATCGAAATCCGCAGCTACAGTAAATTTTCCATACAAAAATTTATGATCCGTAGATCAGCGAAGGATTCGATGTTTTGTGAATAGCTCTGTAAGGTTTTAAGAAGTTTATGTTTTATAAAGTCTTATCTAATCTATTGTGAGTTACAAAGATATGTAGCATTGGGGATTCACTTTATATGCATTCTCACAAACAGACACGTATAAGCTCGCGCTTGCACAATGCACATGCCGCATGTGAAACTACAACATAAAAACCCAAATCTCAAATGAACATACACCCTGCGACTCTTGCCGACCTTCCCTGAAACACTGCTGACATTGGCAAAGTGAACCATTTTCTACAGCATGGGTGGTCAGCCGCATACCAACGTATCAGTAAAGGAACAAAGGCAATAGTGTGCAATAAGGTAGGTACAATAAGTTGGTTTGTCATTCAGTATTCAAATATGTCGCAGCGGTTCGGAGTATTGTCTCAGGATCCTGCACCTTTATTAACTCCTAGGGAAAGTTTTACTGCTCTAAATTAGCCATTTAGCCGTCCGGGGTAATGTGCTTTACAATAGTTTCACAGGCAAGGGACAGTACCCCAAGTCTACAGCATTACGTTCAAACTTAACCACAGCATTTCACCAAGAATTTACAGAAACATAAACGCTCACTAGAGATGCTGTTTTAGTTTACATACATTTTTTGCTACAACGCACAATATTGTTGAGCTATAATTTATACTGTGGGTGAAGAACAGATGGCTGGCGGGAAGAGTTGTCATGGAAACGCCGCATTTCAACAATAATGTACTGAAAATAAAGAGCTCACCAGAGGCGCTGTTTTAGTTTCCATACACCGCTAGAACAATGAGTATGATTGAAGGTAAACGCTATGTTTTATACTTGAGTTTTAAGAGCTGATGGCAAGCGAGAAATGTTATCATGGAAACGTCATACATCCTGGTGCAGTCACACAAAATATGTATTGATGGGACAACACCTTGTTCTCCTAATATAAACTTATACCTACATCGCGTCAAAAATTAATGCATGGAAATTGAAGCAGTGCCTCTACTGAGCGTACAAGTCTTAATATTTTTTTGTGTAGAACGCTAACGTAGAATTTTATACTGATCGTTGATTGAATCGTGCACTCGATCAGCTATGAGAATTGTTATGCTAATAGTATCATTTATTTGCTCAAGCTTACGATAAACGCTGGAGATTAATATGACGGGGACACTGTTGTTGGAATTATTGCATTTTGTCGCATGGGCATTTGTGTCACGTGGACGTTTTGCCGCGTGAACATTATTTATGTTGGTGGACATTATGTCAGTAGACATTTTGTTGGTGGAAATTCGGTCGATGGGCATTTTGTCGCGTGGACATTATGCCAGTGCACACATTGTCGATGGACGTTTGGTCGTGTGGAAATTATGTTCGTGCACATTTTGTCGACGGATATTTTCTCAGGGAAAATTTTGTCGGGTGGATATTTTGTCGCGTGGACGTTTTGCCGCTTGGGCATTACGTCGGTGGATAGTCGGTGGATTAGATATTTTGTTGGTGGACATTTTGTCGATGGAGATTATTTTGGTGGACATTTTGTCCGTGGGCATTATGTAGGTGGGCCTTTTGTTGCGTGGACATTATGTCAATGTACATTGTGTCGTTGGACATTTTGTCAATGAACATCTTGTCGTGCAAATGCCTTTCCCCTAGCAACTCGGCCGCGTGCTGACACAATTTTGTAAATATCAAGTAATGCGCGGATCTCATTATTGAATTAAAAAAAGGCGCCAAACATGGCTTTATTCTAATTGAAGAAAATCGAATTTTCTAAATATATATTTTTTTGATAGGGCCACGTATGAATCCCACTCCGCCTCCCACTAAAAGAGAAAATTTGTTGCGGCACGCAGGTATAAAAGCAGCCGACGTATCAAGAGAAATCAGACTGTGCGCGGCTTTTGACCGGAGAGCATCTCGAGTGATTTTGAAATCAGTATGAAATTTAGTGCGTGTTTTTTTTTGGTGAACATTTCCTGAACATAATTTTGTAGATTTTTAAATAATTTTTATCAAAGTGATTTTATTGAAATTTAATTTTTTTTTTTTCCAATAATAAAACGATTAGCTCTCGTAAATGGTGTGAAGTGTAATAAAAAGTGAAAGCCTAAGGGCCGATTTTTCAATGGTCAGATAAACAATCAAATAGCTAACTGTCCATTAAATTTATCTGAGGTTTTAATGGACGAATAAAAGTTTCCAATTTTTCAAACGCAAGATAACGGTTAGATAGTTATCTGACCGATTTTGTGTGACTAGCTCAGACAAGCTTCACACCATCTGCGAGAGCGAGACACGCTTATGAACGTTTTGTTACTTTAGAAAGAGATAGAGGACTTTGAAACTATGACGGCGGCTGACCAAATAAAAACATAACCTTAAATTGTCGGCTTGGCTCCGTGTTACTATTTTCTTATTTTTTAACTTAAATAGCTAATTTAAATATGTCAAAGATACTAATCTACCAATTTTAGTAAGAGCGAAGTGAGGTTGTTAACCGAATTAGTGGCGAATTATCGCACAATAATTGAAAATAAAGACGGACGCTGTCACAAATAAAGAAAAGGAAGCAGCTTTTAACAAAATTGCTTCATTATTTAATGCTGCTTCAGGCGTTAAATCTCAAATATGAAAGCATTAAAAAAGAAACGAAAAAATCAATGGCAACAGATATATAAAACTAGTGGCGGGCCCTCTTCAGGCCAGACAAAATCTTCGTTGCAATTCCTCATCGTCCCATACCTACAGACATATTATAGATCTTTCTCTTACAACTCTGCATGAATTTAAAAAAATACCACTGTATAATCTTCTTATATTAGTTCATCGTCAATGAAATAAAAAAATATCCATATTTTTACAATGAAGGACTACGAAAACGAAGACAACCTACAAATATAAGACGCGCGCTGTGACAGAAATGCCAATTTATTCGACAGTTAGCGGCTAACGGCGGAGTAAAGGGGCAGTTAAGTTTATTCGTCAGATAGGGAACTTAACGGGCCGATACAGCCTAACTGTCAATTGAAAAATTCAAAATCTTGTTAACTGTAGAATAAACCTTAACTGACTGTTTATCTGACCATTGAAAAATCGGCCCTAAGAATATAAAATGAGATCTTAAAAAACAAAGTAATATAATTAAAAAAGTGCAATAGGTGTTCGGTGTTTAAAAATAAAGTAAATTAATATTTAGTGCAATAAAAAAAAATTTTACTTAATAAAATTGCATACATTAATTTCTTTATAATTTTATATTCTTTTAAATAAGAGTGAGGGACCCACAAATGCATTTTATTGCACAAGTGTCGTTTTTTTCAATTGATGTTTTTCCAATCAAATTAACAAATAAAATTTAATTATTGTGACGTGGGAAAGCCAAGATTGGAGAAGCAGCCGGGAGCTTGAGCTGAACCACGTAATTTATTTTGTTCATTTTTTAACCCCGTGTTAAATTTATTGTGTGTTCCAGAGGTGTGTTCCTGAAAATGGTGAGTAAGCACTGTTTTTGTTTTTTTGAAAAAAGGAAGCATTGTTTTTGAAATAAAAAGAAGAAAGCGTTGAAATCACTGCGGTGCAACGACGCAGCGCAGCCGCAACGCCCGTGTAGCATTTCTCTTTCTCGTCTTCTTTCCCTCCATTGTGTATGTGTATGATATCGTCCAGCACGTGCGTTACGGCGAATATCTTGCGGGTCGCATGCGGCCCTTGAGGCGTCTTGGTGCGGCTCGCAAGATATTCGCCGCAACGCACGTGCCGGAGAACTACATGTCAATTTTCAGTAAATTAAAAAATAAAAACATTTATCAAGAAATTTCAAATGATTAAAAGGAGCGTATCGAATGAGAACCCGGCATCTTATCGTAATTTGGAAAATTTTGTAATTGAAAATGAACTTACAGTGAGTGAAAATGTAATCAATGACATTAAAAAAATCACAGTCAATCGATATTTGAAACCTTTAATAGTTATTAATGCCCCTGCCTAGTAATGATAGCCTTTGTAACACGAGTGCTAGTTTGTGCCATGAGTCGCAGCCGAATGGCATAAAAGACAGCACGAGTGTTACAAAGGCTAATTACGTGCAGTGGCATACACTTTTTCTAAAACCATGAAATAAAAAATAAAATAGTAAATAATAGTCATTATAATGTACAAGTCCATTTGAAGTAATTAAAACCTTACTTTTGTCAAAACGTGTAATTTATCATTCCCTTTGATTATAACCTAATGATTAGGTCCTAATCTAATCTACATATGTTGCAAAGATATATTGCATTTAGGATTCATATTAAACTCATGCCCACAAGCAGACACATATAAGGTCGTGCTTATACATGCAAGCTTAAGCATTCAAATCCAAAACTCAAATAAACATATGCCCTGTAACTGTATTGGCAAAGTGAACCAAGTTTTTACAGCATAGGTGATCAACCTCATACCCACCTATTAGCCAAGTAACTGTTTGAGTTTGTTTATTTTTTGCGGTGAAAATATCTTGTATTATTTTGATTTCCAGCTTTTTGTTTTCTTTTGAAAAAAATAAAGCTATAATTTGGAGTTTTTTGATAAAAAAAATCGATGAATTTTAGCACTATTAGCAATTTTTATTTGAGTATACACAATTTTTTTTTATCTGAACAGGGCTGGAAGTCTCATCCCCACGGTAATCCCTACCTACCGAATATCGGTAATATTTGTATAAAGACTAATCAGCTGTTCCCTTGCGGCCATTTTGGATTGACAGGTCTTCATACCCCCCATACAAAGTTGATATTTGAAATTGAAAAATGTTTCAATTTCTGACAATGCGCATGCGCACATTCTTATTTCAGCACGGTTACCCGTTGCGTAATGACCATTACGCAACGGGCTGTAGAAATGTATAGCATTGTGATTGCGTAAGCCATTTTGTATTTAGTAAATTACCAAATGGGAGTAGAAAAATAATATTTTAAAGAAGATTATTTAGATTTCAATTGCATAAGGAACCCATTCGTTTTAGAAAAAAAAAATTGCCCTTTTACAACAAAAGGTTGCCGACCCTTGCTCTATTGTATAGACTCTATACTGTTCTAGTTCATTTTATTAATGTCACCCCTGTTTCAGGAAAGGACGGCAAGGGTTGCAGGACTTATGTTCATTTGAGACTTGGTAATTTATGTGTTCACATGCGACATGTGCAAGCATTAACTTACACGTGCTTGCTTTGAGAATGCATGTAATATGAATCATAAAGGAATATATATTTAATATATATAGTTAAATATAAAAAGTTGAAGAAATATTTTTATGGTTTTCCAATGCATACATCCATTTTCGTTATTAAAAATTAGATTGATACCTTTGTTTTTATATGAATGAAATAGGATAAATATTAATCGAAGTATGTTCCAGTTGTATGGAATTATTTACAGAAGAAAAATGGAGGAGCACGCAATTCATAATTTAATAAAGCGTCCTCCTGCACACCAAGTATAAAACTTCACACTGAAACTCAATCATGGCGTTACACAAATAAATGTATGTAAAGTGCAACGCTCACTAGAGGCACTAAATAAGTATCTGTAATTTTATGGTGAAACGCTGTAGATAAGTTTAAACTTAAAGTGCTTCACTTGTGATACAGGTCATCCTGCAACGAGCATTGAAGGCAACGGAAAACATTAAATAATAAAGCGGTGACTTTCACATTTTTCTAGAAAGGTTTTGTAAAAGTGGAAGCAAGCCTTGCATAATTAAAAAGTTTGCTGCATGAAAAATGAAAGATCTGAATCGAGTTAAGTAAGGTTATCCTTTCAACTTCTTTTAAAATTATTTTTGTAACTATACACCTATTTCTGCTAGATGTGGGAAGTATTAAAGATAAGATATAAGGGAAGAATGGCGTATAAGCTATAAAAGAAGGCAGCTGAAGCAAATTATATACTTAAGAGTCAAGTGGATGTCTTAAAATAAAACTGGATAGGTCATAACGCCATATGCTATGACAGAAGATGGACAAAGAATGTTCTAGAGCAGTGGTTCCCAAACTTTTAATTTCGCGTTCCACTCACGAAATTATAAACCAGTGGCGTACCACTGAAGTGTAACGCAAAAAAAAACGCAACTAAGCTACACACATAGTGTAACTTCTAGCCGCGTTATTCCCGAAAGGGTTGCATGTGGCGAGTGAACCTATTTATTTTTACAGGTAAGAGGGCTGGCCTTACGCCAAACACTTTAGTTAAAGTGGGGGTTTCAAAAAGGTAATAAAATAAAAACTGCAACAAGTCTTAATAACAACAGTGCGTTTATTTATTAATAATACAATGATAATAATAATTGGTCATTTTGTATACAGCGCCGTTTAGTGGCACCCCAAAGGCCCTACTCTTAAGGCTGGTTCGGACAAGGCGAGTAATTTAGTCAAGTAACGAGTAATTTAGTGGCTAAACTTGTGCGAACCCCAACAATTTAGTCCAGTAGTTAAGTCAATGGTTTAGTCAAGCCGATCCATTTCATTCTATTTTTTCGGGCAAGTAGCGGCCCCGCCCACCGTCCGTGGGCGAGTGTTGCCGAGAAGCCACGGAAAAGTCCGAGTCCGAAGAGCCACGGAAAAGCCCGAGTCCGAGTCGAGTTTATTAGCGGCCGCGCCATTGGCCGCTCACTCTTGGCGGGGAAACGGAAATGCAAGAATGGCGGCAATTTAAATTGGCTGCAGTTTGAAAAGATAATGCCCGTTTTCAGCAAGAATATTTAAAGATAAAGTGCTGTTTAAAAATATTTAAGTACTTAAGAACTTCTTATATTTGCGAGCCCGATGTTCCGCTCTCTAAACTTAGCGACCTGTCAGTGAGGTTATGTCATGTTTAAACTGTAAATAAGTGGATATGCACACCGATATCCTTGGTTTTTTAGAAACTCTTGAGAATATAGAAGTTGCTAGGACTTATCTACGTCCAAAAAGTTTTGAGAAAGGTAATTTTTTTTCGATAAGAATAGTATGACATCGATTTTTGGTGCGGATATCAGCTGTCAAAAATACAATCATGTAGCTCCTTGCTGACAATAGAGCTGTACAAATATAGTTTTGGTAAAGATGTTGTGGAAATAACTATTATCGTCCATGAATTTATTACGTATTTAAAAACATCGATCTTTTACATTGATCGATGTTTATAGGTACCTACCATAAATTTGTCATATCACAGGCCTTATGATATCCTTCAGATGGATTGTTACTTATTGTTTTGTACAGAAACAATTCAGTGACACACGGGGATAACTAATTAGAGGCATTACAATTTTATGCCACTGTAAGCCATCAGCTGGTATCTGTGACAGACGTGAGAGGCGTATGTAGCAGGATTGAACAAGTTTCTCGCGGTCAGCCTCTGAAAAGTTGAACCATGTTTCTTCTTTAACTTGATAATTGATTGGTGACCGCCGTGTATTTGAAAATGCCGATTTTATATGTCGAATATTGATGTTAATTGTCAACAACGAAAAACGCAACAGAGAAATGCATCTGAATGCAGCTGCAGACTAGAGCCGTATTATAGTCAGTGATGTTAATACTTTTATGAAATAATCCCTACAACCTTTTAAAAAAATCCCCACATTTCCCTACGCCAAGAAAAAAAATCCTTACATAATTCCCCACACGTTTTTGGCAGTTCAAGGTTTTTTTATATCCCAATAGATGGCAGTAGCATCTGAAATCAACCTATGGAAAAAATTTGGGCTGTTTACTTTTACTGACCATACATAAAACACAATGTAAATTTGTGACAACAATGTGTCTTTTTGTATTGCAACGCACTGTAACGTACTATTAGTTTTTAAAATATATTTGATTTATTCAAACTGTCAATATTTTCTAAACAATTGACATTCAGCGTCACCCCTATTGACAATTTTCAGACAAACTTCGCGATCCACTACAAAATCCAAATTACCCTAAAAACATTTCTGAGACAATCAACAATCCAAATTTCTCAAAGAATATTTATGAGAAATAATTTTCCAATTTAATCGACTTAGAATATAAATAAATATTGTTCAAACTATTTCTTCTGGTTTCTATAAATTTAATAAGTTTAATAATCGTATTCATTGAAAATCCTTACATTTGGCTTGAAAAACGAAATCTGTCTTTTTTTCCCTACAGCCGATTTTGAAGGCAAAAATTCCCTACATTCGGGATTTTTCCCTACTTTTGACATCACTGATTATAGTGTGTGCATACAAAATATACTTTGTACACATCATTGAAAAGATAAAATTTCAATTAAAAAATAATGTTTGCAGCGTAAATGGTAGATATTATTATAAACATTAAAAAGTCATGTGTTGTTTTTATTTAAAATGTGTATATTATTTTATAAACCATAAAATACATTTCGAATTTACAAAAGTCGAGTTTCGAAGTTGTTTGCTAAACAGGCTCCTAGCTAGGTGGCCGGGCATAAATCAGTTAATATTACCAAACCATAGCCAATTTAAAGGGCTTTATAATAACATGATTTTAATACTCAATTAATATTTTCAAACTGCAGCCAATTCAAATTTTCCGCCATTATAGAAAGGGCTTTCTGCAGCTAACTTCGCACTTGTGTACTGTACTGGACCGTAATGCGAACGCTTCACGGGCGAGTAGCGCCCCGCCCACTACTAAATTACTCGTTACTTGACTAAATCAGTGGCCTTGTGCGAACTAGCCTTTAGTGCGAAAAGTGATGCTGCATCTTCGAGACAAGAGAGGAAATATTTGGCTCAGTTGTAGGTACTTAATTTTAAGCGCAAATTAGGGTCTATGTTTAGCTTACTACGATATTTGTTTTTTATTCCTATCAACATAGCAGAAAATCCGCTCTCACAAAGATACGTGGTTGTTAATGGAATTAAAAACAGTAATGCTTTTCCTGACAGCGATGGATATTCATTTTTTACTTTTAGCAAAAATTCACACAACTCCAGATTGTTGAATTCCGTTTGCAAGCCTCCATCGCAAGATAGTTCTATCAGAGATTCCTTTTCACTTACATTTAAATTTGCACGAACATTATCCAGATCCGAAACGAATGGGTTCCTTATCCAACTGAACTCTGAATAATATTCTTGAAAGTATTCTTCAAATGTTTCAACGATTATTTGGCTGTGATTTTTGATGTTATTGATTACATTTTCACTCACTGTAAGTTCATTTTCAGTTACAAAATTTTCGAAATTAGGAAAAGATGCCAGGTTCTCATTCGACACACTCCTTTTAATCATTTGAAAATTCTTGATAAATGCTTTTATTTTGTAATTTACTGAAAATCGATTTGTAGTTTTACCTTGCAACTTAGATTTAAGTCGTTGATGCGATTAAAAATATCTGATAAGTAAGCCAATGATATAATCCAGTGTTCGTCAGTCAGTCGATCGCGTAATTCAAAATCGGTCCCCATCAGGAATAGCTGTACCTCACAACGTAACTCGAATAATCTGCTCAGCATTTTTCCTCGCGAAAGCCATCTCACCTCTGTATGTAGCAGCAACTGAATATGTTCACTTCCCATTTCAGAACACAGTTCAGAAAATAAACGAGAGTTAAGAGCCCGAGATTTCATAAAATTTACCACCTTGATGGCGTCTTGGAGAACATGTTTAAATTGTTCAGGCATGCGTTTTGTTGCTAGCGCTTGTCTGTGTATACTGCAATGCATGAAAGTGCAATATTTTACTTTTGTGGCTACACCTCCGAATCTTCCTGTCATAGCTCGAGCGCCATCAGAGCAGAAGCCAACACATTTCATCCGATCAAGCCCATTTTCGGCAAAGAATCCACTCAGTTTATTGAAAATTTCATCCGCAGTAGTTCGTGTTGATAACGCCTCACATAATAAATAATCTTCCTTGAGTGCATTATTGTCATGTATATACCGCACGTAAACCACAAGTTGAGTGTAGTTCGTTACATCTGTACTCTCATCGAGTTGTATCGAAAAGAAATCGCTATGTTTGACATGATTGATGATTTTATTTTTAACATCTGATGTCATACTTTCGATCCTTCGCTGCACGGTATTATTGGACAGTGATATCAGATCTAGCTTTTTAGCTGACGTTTCACCCAATATACAAGTAACCATGTCTTTCGCTGCGGGTAACAACAGCTCTTCGCCAATTGTGTGAGCTTTTCCGGACTTTATTTTGTATGTCCTATGACCATGGCTGCTTGCGTCAAGAACCACCTCAAGAAGCGTCGCGTACCACTGGTGGTACGCGTACCATAGTTTGGGAACCTCTGTTCTAGAGGGAATGGCAGTGGTTCTTATCGTTCGAAATTGAATTATTGGCATCTATTTATTGCTCCTTTGACAAAAGGGGTGTGGCTTGAATGCAAGATGTAAAAGTACTTTGGTTCATAGCTTCAATCGACTGTAACCATGTTCCATTTAATTTTTAACCATTTTTTTTTAAATTCATTTGAAAAACCAAAGTTTTGATTCACTTTTTATTTTTATTTTTGGCTCAAACGTTTTCGCCTAATCGCCTAAAGGCATCTTCAGGAGCATAATCTATAATCTAAGTTGCAAGGATATAATCATTTAAAGCTCTCAGATGTATGCCCACAAACCAACACGTGTAGTTCGCGCTTACAAATGCAGATGCTGAATGTGTACTTACAAATAAAATCCAAACCTCAAATGAACATAAGCCCCACAACTTTTAATTGTTACAAATTTAATTTTATTGATTGTAGAGGCATTAACATTGTAATCGTTCATCATTAATGATAAAGGAAAAACAGTTTTGTTTTCGATTACGTGAGTATATTTTTATAAACCACAACCGGTTTCGCAAACATCCGTTCGCATCATCA
This sequence comes from Agapetus fuscipes, assembly GCA_951799405.1. Lineage (NCBI taxonomy): Eukaryota > Metazoa > Arthropoda > Insecta > Trichoptera > Glossosomatidae > Agapetus > Agapetus fuscipes. The sequence goes on along the minus strand of OX637346.1, from coordinate 10,688,825 downwards.
GGTCATTAATTTATCCACCTGATGATGCGAACGGATGTTTGCGAAACCGGTTGTGGTTTATAAAAATATACTCACGTAATCGAAAACAAAACTGTTTTTCCTTTATCGTTACAAATTTATTTTATTTTATTTTCTTTGATTTTTTGTTGTATGACTTCCCTGTGTAGTCGTGTATTATATCACTGAGTTTATTGGCAATAATTAAAATTATGTTCTTAACGTTTAGGTTTACTGACCACTAAATCTAAATCTAAATCTAAGCTGCAAAGATATATTATATCATTTAAGATTCATATTAAACCCATTCCCACAAGCAGACATGTATAGTTCGCGCTAGCACATGCTGCATGTAGACCTACAATATAAAAACCCAATCTCAAATGAACATAAGCCCTGCAACTCTTGCCGTCCTTTCCTGAAACAGGTGTGACTTTGGCAAAGTATTTTTTTTTTACAGTATGGGTGGTCAGCCTCATACCACCCATGCTGTAAAAAATGGTTCACTTTGCTAATGTCAACTATGTTTCAGGGAAGGTCGGCAAGAGTTGCAGGGCTTATGTTCATTTGAGATGTTTATTTTTAATTTTTTGCTTATAGGAGTGCAGTTAATTTGAATCTTAAATTTAATTTATCGTTGCAACTTAGATTACAGATTAATTATCGATATTAAAGAAAAACAAAAGTAGAAATAAATTATGGATCACAGCCAAAACCCGAAAAAGCAATGTATACATTTTCAGTCTCAAACTTATTCATATTTTGGATTATAATTCTAGTATACCACATAAATCATCATCAGGAATGCAATCTACGCTGCGGATTTGTTTTAATGAAGTCACAGACGTAATGAAGTGCAGAATAGTTGTTCATGATCACAGCAACGATCAGCGGTGAGGGGGTTGCACCATGGGCGAACGCTGTGTCACAATCCGATGGGACCTTACCACAAGTATAACACTCTACTCTCAACTCAACCATAGCGTTGTATCAAAAATGTATGACAACTAAAACACTCACTGCAAGTTCAGTTTCAGATTCTATATATTTTTGATTAAACGCTTCGGCTAAGTTTTGTACTTGGGGCACAGGATTCCTAACACACCAATCTAACTTCTCGAGTGCATCTTACCACAATGCCGGCAGTAGTTTACAATTGGAATTTATGTCTTCGGATGAATGGTGAATACACTGTGAAATTTATGAGATAAATTTTATTTTATCACATAAATTTTTACCGCTTTAATGTGCATTAGATGATGTATTTTATGCATTATTACTTCATATGTACCTATCTACATTTATCTAAAGATGGCATAATAATTTCAATGGAATTAATTTTTAACACATAATGTATACGATTTTTTTTAGATAATCGTACTCCTAGGAAGGGGAACCAATCCTGAAAAATAATGCTAAAAAATAATGTATATTTTTTTGACCATGATAATTAATTGATAGATACACAGTGAAAACAAAATCAATTGTAGATAAAATATTTTCAAAAGTAACGAAACTTTTTGACTGCGCAGTATGACTGCATACATTTATTTTTGTATTATAAAGTTATAAGAAATGCTGAAATAAATTCATATTTTTCAATTGAACCTTTCACCAAAAACACCAATGCTGTTTGCTATCCATAAGCATTATTTTGTTAAATTTACATGGGTGAAACCCGTTTCATTGAAAAAAGAAGAGATTAGGTATCTTATTTAAGTGTAAATGAGAGTGTAGTACGAAAGGTGTACAAGTATATGAAATAATTTCGAGTAAAAAGTTTTTATATGTGTTTTGCGGGCGGCCGGGCTGTGATCATGATTAAAACGAACAAGCATTCGCACTTAGTCCGAAATCGCGATTATATTTGGCTTTCTGGCGCCGGAATTAAAACCTCCCCTGTCATAAATACTTAAGGTTCCCGGGCTAGTCCGTGGGTCTCTATAAAAACCAAAGACTACATTACACCTTCACCAAAATTTTGTACGAGAAAGCTTAAGAGCGAGCAGCTTAAAGAGGTTAATAAATTGCGGTTAAAATCTGGCCTTGAAAACGTAAATGAATGAACAACCTTAAACCTGAAAAGTTCAAATATAAATTAACTTAAAAATCAAGTAAATTTTTCTTAAAAGTTTTCTACTTTTGTCTCAAAAAAGTGTTCATCTTTTGCTTACTGTACCATTCTTGGTTCTGGACAGATTTCTAGAAATAAACCAAAATTTGAAAGCAAATACATAGGTAATGAAACTTACAAACATAATAATCTTTCTAAGTTGCAAGGATATATTAATATTGAAAGCTCATTAAAAATACATTCCCACAAACTGACTCATGTAAGTTCGCGCTTAAAAATGGTGCTAGTGTTCTTACAAATAAAATCCAAACTTCAAATGAACATAAGCCCCACAACTTTTGCCGACCTTCCCAGACACAGGGGTGACATTGGCGATGTGAACCATTTTTTACAGTATCGGTGGTCAGCCTCATACCAACCTATAAGTCAAGGAATATAAATAATAAATTACATTTAAGTATATAAAAACAACAAAACCTTAAAAAGAAATCTATCCCAAAAAAAGTCGATAATTCCCTATACAAAAAATGTAACATAAATGAATAAGCCAACATTACAAATCAACATTTCAGATTAGCCGCCACTTCTTCCTGTCCTTACACACTTCTTTCATTTCATCCAGAGTCATAACCTTTTTCATACAAGCCCTCTTTTTATCATGACTCTGGATATCCCATTCATTCGCTAATGATTCATGATGCTCCTAAATAATTAAAACCTCCAATTCTTATCTACAAAGGAGCTCCTGCCTACCATTAAGCAGAGAAAGCTAATGTACTTCGGTCACATTATGAGAAATGAGAAGTACCGTCTCCTTCATCTTATCATTCAGGGTAAGATTGAGGGGAGAAGATCTCAGGGACGCCGAAGGACATCGTGGCTGAAGAACCTGCGACAGTGGTTCGGCAGAAGCACCAAGTCCCTATTTCGAGCCGCAGCATCAAAGCTATGATGATCGCCGATCTTCGTTAGAAGTGGCACAAGAAGAAGAAGAAGAATTCTTATCTGTTTCTATACTTTCAAAATTAAAATCTGAATCCGCTACCCAAAGCATCACAAAAAAAAAAACAAGGGATTCGTTCAGTGTGACTCAGTCCTTATTCGGATGTATGAAGTGCCTTTATATGTTTGTACCCCATATATGTATTTTCTACCCTTATATGTCTGTAGGCTCTGGGCTCGTAGGGGTGGAGATTAGCCGCGTTCCGCCCCAAACTGACAACGGCATAAGTGGACTGAAAAAAACTTTATGACACAAAGTGATTTTAAACTTTCACAGAGGGAAGTTTCTTGTTTATCAGCCTTTGCAAGTGGAACTCGAGAATTTCGCGCCGAGTTTTTTTTGTTTGTTTTTGTTCTTGAAATACAAAAAAAAAAATGTAGCGCAGCATACTTTGGATTTCTTTTCACGTAAGTATTATATACCTACTTTATTTATTTTGCTTTTGATACGTAAATAGAGATGCATTTTAACAAAAAAAATTCACTAGGGTACTAAGTTGGTTTTGGATGTAAAGTCTTTTTACGTTTGGTTTGAATACTTACGAAAATTGATGGCTTTATAAAGACACAAAGCTAACATCTGTTGCAATTTTTTAAGCTTAAAAAACAGTGGGGTGTATGAACCTTTACCAAAGATCGGCCACTTAAAGGTCCTTCCAGCCTTACAGCAACTGGGTCTCTCATGAGTATTGGCGCTTTGTAGCGACGACCAAGCACGTAAACACCTCTGCAGCACTTCAACAAGTGTCATTTTTTTTAAGGAATCCTGTGCGGGAGGCTCCCCAATTCTTGAAAGTCTTGGGGGCCTATATGACCCTGGAAGGGTGCCACAGAGGTGTTGCTTGAGTTCTTGCTTATGTCGTGAGGCGCTGTAAGAATATATACCCCTTTAGTCTATGAAGCCTTCGGAGTCTTCCGCACAGGATTTCTTAAAAAAAAGACTTTTGTTTCATTTTATAGGCTACACTAATAGATAAAAAAAACGTAGTGTTTCATGCAACCAAATGGAAAATAAACATTTTTCTTTTCATCAAACTCGTCATTTGCAAAGCTATTAAATTTGAACCAGTGTTCTTCATTTTAATAAATAAAATCAACTCAACTTATCGTGGATAAAAATATTTCAAAGTTTGCTTTTACCTACGAAATTCAATCAAATAATGTAGGCATTCGGATATAAAGTCATTAGTATCATCGACAGGAACATTCAAATGGATATTTAAATCTCTTTATTCACAAAAAAAAAATACGATGAAAATCACTGATACTCTACGGACGCTATTTTTCACGTCGGCTTTTAAAATGTTTCTCAAAAAGCATTCGGGTCCCGGAGGATGCTTTCTGTTGATCAAAGCTAATATACGCTTAGTACACGTCACATGTATTTTTCGGCAAAATTTGTGCACATTTACTTAGCCATTTTTTTTGCGAGAGGAAAAAAAACATCGAGTAAAATAAATTAACCGAAAGATGTCCTTTGAAAGGTTCTTTCTTTACATTTTCCATATTCTTGTTCTGTTAATCTAAAGAGATGCTGTCGAGAGTTTTGCCATGCCAATCTAAATTGGTTTTTATCAGTACCTTTTTTTTGTATAAGTAAATGAAAGTAAACGGAGATGTTTTTTTTTTTTTTTTGGTTTTTTTATGTTTTCTGAAGAGATAATATAATAAACTTTTACGTCTGCCAAACATTATTACCCCCAACGAGTTCCTTTTAATGTACGTAGGGAGTTACTTTGTACGGACCGTAATGTGACCCGAGTTGAAAAATAAATAAATATATATACGGGTATAATAAAATTATGCACTATGAGATCGTAAAGGGGAATATTTAAAAAAACACGTTTGAACCATTGAGATTTTTTTCTGAATTCTAAGAATTTGTAATTTTATATTCAACACTACTCTATCTAATCTGTTGGTCTACGTAAATTATATATCTGATGCCATATCTAGGCGCAAACAAGTTGACGTCATCTATACAGATTTCAGTAAAGCATTTGACTCTGTCTCTCACAAATTACTCCTCTTTAAACTTGAGAAAATGGGAATTGGTGGCCACTTTCTCTCCTGGTTGACGTGCTATCTTACTAATAGACAATTATCGGTAAAGATTAATAACTGCAAATCCTTTACATTCTGCCAAAAGAGTGGTGTTCCGCAAGGCTCCCATTTGGGTCCCTATTTGTTTCTCTTATTTTTAGACGATATTGCTAATATTTTCCTCGACTGTCATGTTCTTCTTTTTGCGGATGATGTCAAATTTTTTAGAGTGATAGAATCAAATGATGATAGTCTTAAACTTCAATCATCATTAGATAAACTAGTCGACTGGTGTCACTTCAATAACCTAAACCTTAACATTTCTAAATGCCAAATAATGAGATTTTATAAAATTAAAGATCCCTGTTTGCATGATTATTTCATAGGTCAACAAAAGTTAAATAGTGTTTTGGTTATTTCTGACTTAGGTGTTTTATTTGATCACAAATTATCGTTTATAAATCACTAGCAGTACCCGGCGTGTTTCACTACGCCATTTGGGCATGTGGTATCAATTTTTTTCTACAGATAAAAGAGGAAACAACAGGATCAAAAAAAAGTGTGCTAATCGGAATCAAGCTTCACACAATTTATCTCTAGGTTAATCTTCACGTTTTCTAAAAAAAAAGGTCTAGGTACAACTGTTAAGCAGCAGAGCCAAGCATACGGAAAATCGATTGCGGTGCTCCATTTATATTTAAGATAAAAAAATCGGCTATGTAACGTCACTCATCTAATCTATTCTAAGTTGCATGGATATAATTGTTACATTTGGAATTCACATTAAGTGCATGCCCACAAGTAGACACGTATAAGTTCACACTTGCACATTCTGCGTGTGAACCTACAACATAAAAACCCAAATCTCAAATGAACATACACCCTGCAACTCTTTGCTGACCTTCCCTGAAACAGGGGTGACATGGGCAGAGTGAACCATTTTCTATTTATAGTTGGTCAGATGCATATTGACCCATACAAGAAAAGAATATAAACAATAAATTAAATTTTATAATCATACAATTAAAGAACTAATCTATAAAATTCACTATACTCTTTGAGCAAAGTAAAGAAATAAATGTATTCCAAACAATCAGGAATATTTTTCAATGTAACCGCACTGTGAAACGTATGCAGTTGGGGAAAATGCTTCATACAAACTATCTCCATAAAAGTGTTTAATTTATGTTGAATTTTTGACTCCCTGTCCTGTCTTTATCCCGGCCAAGTGAATGCACATTTTTTCCCCACATTTAAAATGTGCTCTATCCATTATTTCAATAAGTGAAAGTTTTAGGTAGTGCACACGGAACATTTTCTATTGACAACAAAATTGTAAGTCGCACGGCCGGGTTAGGTAAAAGGCAAACATTTTGTTTATCTTGGTTGCTTTGGACCATTGTCACATAGAAGAAAGACGTTTAACCGCCGAGAAAAAAACGATCTTTAAATTTGTGATGAGTATATAATTTTACAGAAATGCGTTTTTTGAGAAAACAACTATATTATGTATATTTTAATTAAAAGTATGTTTCAATAAAAGGTTTTAATAATAATAATATATTTCAATATGGTCTTCTAGTTGTGACCTACGAACTTTTGTTTATCGTATTTTTTATAAGTGCGGGATATAAAAGCTTTCTTAAATTTCTAAAATTCAACTTGGAATACTTGAATAACATTTTTTAATTTGGCACTTTTGTCTAGGCCAGGGGTCGGCAACCTTTTGAGTCGGAAGAGCCAAAAATTACAATTTACAAATTTCAAAGTTTTTCCTTGACTTATAGGTTGGTATGAGGCTGACCACCCATACTTTAAAAAATGATTCACTTTGCCAATGTCGCCCCTGTTTCAGGGAAGGTCGGCAAGAGTTGCAGGGCTTATGTTCATTTAAGATTGGGTTTTTATATTGTATTTCCACATGCGGTATGTGTGAGCGCGAAATTATGCGTGTCTGCTTATGGGAATGCATTTGATGTGAATCTCAAATGATACATATCTTATTTTGGATTTGGATTTGTAAAGAGCCACAAATGTTTTTTTGCCAACAATAAATAGCGTCGATGGGGCGGGGGGAGGGTGGGGGGTGAAAAGCGAGTACAAGTAGCGGAGAGATCGTTAATCGATTCAGAACGATTTAGTTTTTTTCGATCAGAAGTATAATTCTGTGTTTTTTTTATATTTGCGTATGAAGCTAAAGAGCCGCAACTTCACACCCAAAGAGCCGCATGTGGCTGGTGAGCCGCAGGTTGCTTACCCCTAACCAAACCGATATCGATCCACCATATTTGTAAAAAGTCCGGTCTATAGCTTAGTTGGTAGAGTAACTGCATTCCATGCCGAGATCTCGAGTTAGAATCGCACTGAAGTTGTCAGAAATTATTTCTCGTTTCATTGTTTATTTCTAACCCAAAATAAAATACCGGCAAGGCTTACTCAGCCTTCATAAAAAATGAGTGTCAAGCCACTCAGAGATTTGGATTTTAAATTATGAGTAGGTACACATGCAGCATTTGTAAGCGTAAACTTACATGTGTCTACTTGTGAGCATGCATTTTATATGAATCTTTAATGTAAATGTATATTTGCAACTAAGATTATGTATTGTAGTTGAATATAATGGTCTTCTTCTATTGGGTGGTTACATACATACATACATACTGTAATGACCACTGAAGGCGCTCCACTACAGGCGCTCCATGGCCCTACCTGGAAAGGCAGACCATTTTGAGGTTAGGATTCCGACAACGGACAGGGGGCTCCTTTGAGGTTAGGTTGCGCGCTTTTGCAGTTGCCCGGCTAGCACAAGACTCCTCAGGGTGGTGTTCAGGCCCAACACCTTGCTCGCTTTCCACTGATGCTAAAGAGGTTCAAAAATATAGGTGATGGAGAGAAAAACCGGGTAAAGGAAAGACGGGATTTATTTTAAATTATGAGAAATGAGAGCATCACCACGCTAAACTGCACGACTGACTGGTTCTAAGTTTAATTAGATAATGTATTTAAAGGGTTTGATTAGCTCACGAGGACGGAGAGAAGTCTTGATGCTGGGATGCGGGTAGTCGATGCTGGGGCGCCGGCCTCGGGCACGGCAACGCTTTTGGCGGGATGTCGGGCTCCACACTCCGGAGGAATTGCGGCACGGGGCTCAGCCCGCGATAAGACGGGTGCGCTCGGCTGGACGGGGCAGGTGCTCCGTCCTCCTGAGGAACTTTGGGCACGGGGCTCCGGATATCAAGGAGTAGCCAAGCGGGCGCTTGCGACGGGTAGAAAGCAGGGGCTCCTTCCTTCCGAGGAATCCGCCACGGGGGACCCAGGCGCGGCCAGGGGCTGTGTAGTGCAGGCAATAACGGCGACTCAAGCCTCCGCAGATAGATGTTTTTGGCCACGTCTGGTCAGTGCTATTGGTTCAGGTGTTGAAGAGCTTGTGTCCTCGATTGTGGGAGGTCGACGCCTTTTATAAACTCCCTACCAGCGCGATGCGGAGCTTAACGGGGGATTTTAAGTGTTTCCCTCCTTACTGTCAATCTCAGCCTGTCTTCTTCCTCTAATCTTGATCCGGCTCAATTTCTGTGGCTAAAGATGCGCCTCAATTTCTTTCAAGTTGGTAATGACATTATTTTTCCTTTGACAGGTATAATGTTTTGACAGATCATGTCTTCTTCTTCTTCTTTTTTCCACAGGTAGCTATCTGATATGCTAGCTACCTGACAATACATACATACATACATACATACATACATACATACATACATACATACATACACACATACATACACACATCCGTCTTTATAGATATAGATAGATAGATTGCATTCCATGCCGAGATCTCGAGTTAGAATCCCACCGAAGTTGTCAGAAATTATTTCCCGTTTCAGTGTTTATTTTAAACCCAAAATAAAATACCGGCAAGGCTTACTCAGCCTTCATAAAAAATGAGTGTCAAGCCACTCAGGAGCTGAATAACATCCATTTCAAGTTGGCGTAAAGTAAAAGTTACTGGGTTGTTCATTTTAGATTTGGATTTTAAATTATGAGTGGGTACACATGCAGCATTTGTAAGCGTGAACTTACATGTGTCTACTTGTGAGCATGCATTTTATATGAATCTTTAATGTAAATGTATATTTGCAACTAAGATTATGTATTGTAGTTGAATATAATGGTCTTCTTCTATTGGGTGGTTTCAAAATTTACCGACCTCGTTGCTGAAATATCGAGAATTGAGAACCACTGTTTATTTGATCACCATCAAACTTCACAGGATTCGTTCTAAGAATATGTTACATGTTTCCTGAAAATTTCGTCAAAATCGGATGAGCGGTTTATGAGTCTATAGGGGACATACATACATACATACATACATACATACATACACACATCCTTCTTTATAGATATAGATATAAACTATGTTGCGGGTAAGGGAATGAAAATGTTAGGTTTTGTAGCAAGAACAACCAAGGACTTCAATAATATTCTTAGTATTAAAACGCTTTACATGTCACTAGTTAGAAGCTCCATGGAATATTGTTCCCCCGTATGGTCACCCTATTATGCCTGTCATATAAAAGCTATTGAGCGCATTCAACTTAAATTTGTAAAAATTATTAATTTCAAATTAAGAATTCCCGTCTCTGAATTTAATGCACAATATTTACTTAGTATTTTGAATCTTAATAGTCTCACTGATAGGCGTTTAATCAATGACCTCATTGTGCTTTTTAAAATTAAACACTCCTTAATTGATTCACCAATCCTACTTTCCGAACTTAATTTCTCCATCCCTTCATTTATTACCCGCAACTTAGTTCCTTATCGCACTGTATCCACACATACATCTACACACTTCTACAGCCCACTAATACGTATTCAACGTTTGGGTAATATATACAATGAAATAGATTCTGACACTCATACAAATCCTAAAACATACAAATATAATTTAATTAAGTACTTCAACTCCCATGGTACATAATAATTACATAATAATTATTGTAGAGTTGCATCTCATATAATATTGTACTGTACTATTGTTTACTCTAGTTTTATCAAATTTCTAGTTTATTTTTGTTACTTTAATATAAGACCTTGCTTTTTCTTTTTTGTTTTTTTTTTTGTTTTATCTTTGTTTTTATTTTTTATTTTCTACTTATTTTGTTAACTTTTTTGCAATGTATTTCAATTTTTGTTTACCCTCATCTGTGCGTTCTTTTATTTTACCTAAGTTTTAATATTATTACTTGATCATGCTCTTATTGCTCTATATGCTATATGCTCATTGCTCTTATGTTTTTCTTCTTTCTTTTCTCTCTTATGTTTTTCTCTTCATCTTCTTACTTTTTGCATAAATATCTTCTACTTTTATTCTGTAGTAATCTTATTGTAAGCTTTATTTTGTAGTAATCTGTTTTATTTTGATACTGTTATGTCTGTAATGTATTTTTATTTCTATTTTTGTATACATGTAAAAGGCACAATGTGCCGTTAAAGAATGAATAAATAAATAAACACGAATGACATGTCATTGAGTAAGTTCCGGAAAAGAACTCTTAAAGAAGAATGAGTATTCATGTCTGGAAGAAAAAAAAAGAATTTGACATGCCAAATCAAAATAAATTTATTGATGCCCTTTTTGCACAGTTATAGTTCCTTGACTAATGAAGCTGATCGCTCATGCTGTAAAACCTTGGTTCACTTTTTCCAATGCCACCTCGTTTTCAGGGAAAGTTGGTAGGAGTTGCAAAGCTTATGTTCATTAAGGTTTGTTTTTTTTGTATGTACCTACACATGCAGCATGCCACTTCCCTGCTTGTGAGCATGTATTAAATATGAGCTTTAAATGTCTTTTAATATCTTTGCAACTAAGATTAAAGATTTTAGATCATCAATTAAAAATTATTTTAATTCGACTTTGTATATGTTTGTTAGTTAAGCTACAATTATATGGAGGTGGCTGGATGATATCAAGAAAACTGCCAGTCGAGGGTTGCTGTACAAAGCAGTTAAAAACGAAGGCATGGAGAAGATTGCAAGAGGTCTACTTCCACGAGTGGACTGAGAATATTTGAAGAAGAAGATGAGTCATTAAATACCAAGAACCACTTGAAATAATTCCATCAACTAGGATTGCTTTCGTGTTTTTTATATTCTCGGAAAAACTCTTGAATATTAATGTGTTTAAAGTATAAAATTGCTTAAATCCTTCCAGTGTCTCCGCCCGTCCTGATAAAGCATTCATAAAGGCTTCCAAGTACTGTACTGTCGCCCGCACCAAAGCACTACATTAATTTTGTCAAAGCAAAAGACGCTGCACCAAAACGACAACAATCAAACGGAATAAATAAAAACCGTGTAACTGTTGCGTTAGAGATTGCTCCGCTAGAGCAGGCATGCCAAACTCAGATGAGATGGCGGACCAAGTGATGCATTTTCTATTAAGTTGAGGGCCGCAAATGACCAAAGTCCAAAACGTTGAAAACGGGGAGTAGAAAAGCAATCTATCTCAAAGAAGACCAACGGAGTTAGCTCTTTTTCACACGATCCGGTTTCGGCTATCCATTAGTTTCTACCTGGTCTCGAAGTGTATGGTATCACTGGGCAAACCGCATCAGATTGTGTGAAAGCGAATAATATTATACCCATACACCTTGCGAAACGTCTGTAAAAATATATGTCCAACATGCTTCTGAAAAGTGACTTAATATGTGCACACTACGATCTATAATCTATAGCAATCTGTAATCTAAGACGCAAAGATAAAATATATTTAAGATTCATATTAAATGCATTCCCACAAGTAAGCAGGTACAAGTTCGTGATTACACATCCTGCATGTGGACTTACAACATAAAATCCCAATCTTAAATCAACATTTTTCATCATCTTGCCCTGCAACACTTGCTGGCGTTCCTTTAAACAGGGGTGACATTGACAAAGTGAACTATTTGTTACTGAATGGGTATTAAATGGGTACTGAACTATGCATAGTTATAATAATTCGTTAGCTGTCGGGGGCCGATGAAGATTGTGTACCTATCAATATTAGTCTCCGAGGGCCACAACCAATGTCTTAGCGGGCCGCGTGTTTGACATGCCTGCTCTAGAGCTTAAGATTTTCTTTTTTTTGTCTTTTTTGTATATCTGATTTACTGCGATAAAGGTAAAAAACTTCACCCGGTATAAAGAATATAAATTACAAAGGAGAAAACTTTTATAGCTTTGTTGTTGGATTCCTTTATTTCATTTTGGGAGCAGTGCGCGCACAAAGCTCGAGACGAGAGGCGGGATAAAAAACAAGCAAGATGAAAAAGAACGTTATATCATCGACAAAAAACGGCACATACATCTCTCTGCGCTCTCGACGCTGGGATGCGGCCCCGCCACAGCTCCAAGGGTACAAGGAAGTCAATTTAACTCAAAATTTCACTTGTCTTTGCGGTTCTTAAAGTATTCATGAAAACCTTTCCTCGAATCTATGTAGCAACGTTAATTGTGATTCATTTATCGATATTATGCAATAAAGATAGTGTTTACTTGCCATCAAAAGTTGATAAAGGATTCAAATATTTTTTTAACAATAGTGACATAAGTATTTGAAAATCATTTTCTCTATATGAATTTCCGCAATGAAACATAGGTTGGTATGAGGCTGACCACCCATATTGTAAAAAATGGTTCACTTTGCCAGTGTCACCCCTGTTTCAGGGAAGGTCGGCAAAAGTTGTGGGGCTTATGTTCATTTGAGGTTTGAATTTTATTTGTAAGTACACAATCAGCATTTGTAAGCGCGAACTACACGTGTTTGTTTGTTGGCATACATCTGAGAGTTTGAATGAATATATCCTTGCAACTTAGATTATAGATTATTATTATAGAAACAAAATTGACAGTTATATAATAAATAAAACGGTTTAGGAATAACTGCATGAATGAAATAAATATTTAAAAATATAAATGGTAAAACATTGTTTTAATTCACTTTATTTTATTTGTTTATGCTCGAATATTTTCGCCTAATGAGGCATCTTCTCATTTCAATTATCTAGATTTTCGGCAGTAACTCGGTGAAAGTTTATTTTTATAAATTTAAAATAAAAATACAATTCGATAAAGTTCACTTATGGGTTTATTAAATGAAAAACGACCTCCCATCTTCAGGTGTACAATTATACATAATTGGCCTTATTCATTAGATTGGTTGAACCCAACACCGGAGTTAAAGCAACTTATTAGTATGGGAAAACCGACCTTATACTAATTTAAAAATTAAAACCTTTTGATGAATAAGGCGGAATGTTTCATTTCCTTCAAAATGATAATTCAGATGCTCTCACAACGGGTCACATGTACTGTTCTGTAACCTACAGCTGTTCCACTAGGGGTGGCCGGTACCGTCACTTTTGTCTGTCCTTGCAAATCTCTTTCATCTCTTCAACATTCATTACACACACTTTTCTTATTCTCACTCTGCAGGTTACATTTACGTAATCTCACCTACTTGGTCGCACCAAATGTTATTTTTTTTTACCTAAGTTTCGTATGGAATTAAATTCAGCAATGTAGGTTTTTTTTGGGAAAATGAGAGAAATCACTGGATACAAAATAAATAATTTCTCTTTATTTTTTTAATTTTAGGAAAATAATATCTTCATTGTCGTCATTGATTCTACGTGATTCACATAATTTCTAGTGCTGAGTAACTTAGTAGAAGTGTGAGCTCCTGTTTTTTTCACCTGAGGCAGTTGAGATGGGTCAGAAACTGTTTGACATCCGAAGCTGCTAAGATTCTCATTGCGTCCTTTGTTGTGTCGAGACTGGATTATTGCAATGGTCTGTTCTGGGGTCTTCCAAGGTTTCAGCAGTCTAGACTGCAGTCCGTCTTTAATGCTGCAGCCAAATTACTTTTAGGAGGACGAAAAACTGACCATGTCTCTCCTCTGTTGCGGCGCCTTCATTGGCTGCGAGTCCCAGAGAGGATTGAGTACAAAATATGTGTTTCTGTTTTTAATGCCCTCAGAGGAGTTGCCCCATCGTACTTGTGTGAATTGTGCAGAGTCGACCAGATAGGTGGAAAACGATGCACTCTTCGTTCTGCACAGAGTGACGCCGTAAACAGGCTTCAACTGCCTCTTCGACGGAACAGAACTGGTTTCGGAGACAGGGCTTTTAGTTCGGCTGGTCCATCCTGCTGGAATAGTCTACCTCTGGAGTTGAGAACAGAGACCAGTGTTGGCAGTTTCAGGAAGTTGCTTAAGACACATTTGTTTAACAGAAGCTTCAACACATAAAAGCGCCCTTGGGGTGGCTAGTGCCACTAAACGGCGCTGTATACAAATTGTCCAATTATTATTATTATTTTATTATTATTTAGAAAATACCATACTCAGTTAAGGAGTCTCACTTAGTGAAAACTAGTACTTGCAGTAAACAGGAGTTGAAGCATGTCAAGTCCCGAAGAGTCGCCTTCCTACCCGGCCACCTGACACGGGGCGAAGAAATTTTATCACATGGCGGGAAGCACGCCTAGCCTGAGAGCCAACTGGAAAACCTGCATACATCGCTATCTGAGTAGTTCCATCTTTATGCGCTCGTACAATGTATCCTGAACTACTCAAAACTTCATTAAATTCTTTAGAAAAGTGTGTACTTAAGATCGTAAAAGGTAACTAAGATTGTTATGAACAAGCTAGTGAGGAAATAATTAATTAGCTTAAAAATGAACGTAACATTTTGTACGTGGATTTTTCATGGTACTAGAATTATGGTTTATGTATGAGCTTAGTAAGTTTTAAATATTATTAGAAAGAAAATTGAACAAGACTTGTCTATTCCTTACGTGGAAAAATCTCGAAAAACGTTTTTTTTTGTAGTTACCTGAATTTCATACGTGAAGCTACTTTTATCAGAATAAAATGGGTGACATCCAATTCATAGTACAACAGGAATAAAAAAGAAAAGAAAATAAAAGCTGATTGGGGAAGGAGTATACTTTACAAAACTAGGAGCCTTAATTTGAAAGCAATGACCGATTTTATACTCAGTTTTTTTTTACATATTATACCCTTTTTTTGGTGTATTCGTTTTTTAAACGCTGTTAAAAAATGCTTCTATGTTGAAAACTGTATAAAACCTAACGTCAATCCTACTTCTTTGTCAATAAATCTAGAAAAAATGGTGCTATACGAGTGTAAGTCTGGCATATTTTGTATCTAAAATTATTTGTTGAAACAGTATGTCTACCTACTCGAATAACATTATCTACAAAATAAAACCATCACCAAAGATACATATTTGTTGTCGAAATATTTTTAGATGCAAAACATTTTTCTGCATGAACGTGATGTTTAAAACCTCTGGCTATAAAATATCAGGTGACTCTGGAGGAATGTGACTTGCAAAAAGCCAGCCAGCCCGCCACTCTGGCTTCCCCGTTTCATAACAAGGACCCGGAATTTGTTTTTTCCCGCAAAAAACATCCCGTAATTCAATACCATTTTACATAATTCTTCAGAGAATCTATGTATACATAATGTGTATTGTGGTGACAGGATAGTACAGCACAGTGACAAAACAACAAATGACTAAACGTCACATGACTTTACATCACACGACAGTACATCAGATGACAAAATATCACAATGACAGTACATCACATGACAAAACATCACAATGAAAAAAAAAACACAGAAAATACATCGCAACTACAAAACAATACAGAAAATACATCGCAATGCCAAAATACTACAGAAAATAGATCACAATGATCACAACGCAAGGACAAAAAAATACATGACAAAAACTCGCATACATCAAACACAATAAACCATAAACAGCGCATGAAAAAACACAAACATATATTTATTCATGCATACTATACCGTTGCTATCCCTGATTGTCGGTAAAGGCAGCATAAGTTGTACAATTAAACTCAAAATACATGTTTGGGTTCCATTTTCTCATGTTTCTTCTGCTGTTTTTGGTATTTTCTGTTTTTTGTTATGTGACGTTTTGTCATGTGATGTTTTTTCATGTGACGTGCATGGTATGTTCTGTTTTAGGTATGCGAGTTTTTTATTATGATGCATTTTCTGTGTTTTATTATGTGATGTATTTCATTGTGATGTAATGTCGTGTGTTGTTTTGTCACTGTGCTGTTCTATCACGGAATTGTGTATTATGTGCTCGTGGTTTATGCGAACAGGTTATGTATCCACCCTTGTATACATAAATAAAATGTTTGCACTGAATTGATGTGATGAACACATTGTGTATGTATAGACATCAAAGAAAAATTCTTCCCGTTTGTTCAATATATTTTTTTTGTGTAAAAAAATATTGATTCAAAAATGTGAATACAGACATATTCAAGTAAATATATATTTTTTGGTACTTGAAACCATTTGTCTTTCAATTTGGAAAAATAATTTGAGTTGCTAAAAAGCAACTCAAATTAGATTACAAAAGACTATAATTATAAATGAAAAACTAATTAAAATACCACACACTTTTAAAGATCTTTAACAATTTACAGTTCAGTATTTTAATCTTCTAATGATTTTAATTGCTTACAATTGGTAGGTAAATTTTGAAGTTCATTTCCCTAGTATGAATATTTTTCAATGTTTAATAACAAACAAGCATATATAGTTGGAGCATGTTGTTACTACGAATGTACAAGCATGAGAAAATTTGAGCACAGATAAATTGATGCTGGAGAAATATTTTCTGGAATCTGCTGCCGTAGTCTGTGGCAGCTAGAGCTTCCGAACGTTTTGCCAATGTCTACGATGGGCTTCTTCAGCGTTTTGACTCTGAAGAAGATGAAATGGGGATGGATAAAAAAAGATGGGCTTCTTCAGCAGTTTTACTCTTGCCGCATTTTTTTCTTTTTTTCCTTCTTGTTCCGGATTGTTTTCTTTTTCCTCGGCAGTAAGTGAACTATTTTGAACAGCATCGAAAATAAATCTTAAGTAAAGAAGTAAAATAAACTATGATTATTTTTGTCTCCAAATCAAACGAGGCAATCAATAATTTCCACATCTCCATCCAACATTCTGTATCCGCTAACTTACTCGTGCCATACCTGACGTTGGTTCCGTTTCATGGTAATTTTAGCACACACCGCCCGGCCGGCCAGCTACCAGAATATCGCGGCTATTTCAGCAAACCAAACACACTGGGTCATAAATTACTTAAGTGATATTGCGATGATGTACGACGCCGGAGTCGGATATGCCTGAAAAATTATTTATATGATACCGACTTTGACAGGAATAAGAATTGTGGGTATTCGTATCAGCATTGAAGGGGTTTGGCCACGGGCTACATGCCCTCACCTGCCAGGGCTTCATACCTCACGACAAACGTGCCCGCTTTCCTAAACGCGGCACGTTCAAATCGTTAAACATGTATTTTCGTATGCTTTGTGTAAGGAGATATGCGCGTTAGATTGAATACATTCGTACGAGAGCAACATATGCGCCTTTTCATACCCTTACAAAATGTATAATATTTTTTCTTGTTGTGCCAGAAAAATTACGTGTTCATAATAAATAATCCCGCCGGGAAGCCAGATGGAAGGATGATGGAAATGTGACTTCCTGGAAACTACTCAGGTGTGTGGTTTACGGGAAAATACAATTATTTTGTTTTGTAATGTGCGTCTTTTGGCGTAGGACTGAAATTAGTTTTCTGAGAAATTGAAATCACGCAGGCGTTCTTTGTTTTTCTTTCTATTTTTTTAAAGATGAAAATAGATTAAAAGGCTCTCATTTCATTCAAAAACTTACGTAAGCAACGCAACTCTTATATTTCTATATGTATATACCAGAGGTGCCCAAACGGTCGATCGCGAAAGGTTTTAAAGTCTATCGCCGAGGATATCGAAAAAATTTAGTGATCGATTTTAAAAATGTAGGTTTTTGCAAAAGAAAATTTAATTTAGTAATGCTAGAGATCAACAATTTTATACAGATTTGACATTTTGGGGATTTGAAAATTGTGTGCCAACCCCCCCCCCCCCCCCTCATCAGGTTTTTTATTGACAAAATGAACTTCTAAAATTGCGTGCCTACCCCCCCTGCCCCCCCCAGTCAACAGAAATAACAAAAAAAAAAGTAGACACCCCTGGGCTATACAGTTTAAATGTCGATCTCCTATTCATAAACTTTTGCTAAGTCGATCTCCTCAAGAAAAAGTATGGGCACCCCTGGTAAATACAATACAGCTAAAACATAGGAACTGATTTTAAAATAAATACAGAGAATCTACAAAAAGCCACAAAGGTACTGGAAAAACTAAATCAAATACTTAGTTTTTCAAAACAGTCAACATTACAATTTCATCAACAAAAAATAATAGTTTCGCCAGAAACTATTTTGCGCACATATATATATACATATATTTTATTTATTTATTTATATCTTATGTAGGTAAGTCTAAGTCTCTTTTTTAATAAATCCTGTGCGGGAGACTCCCTAGATTCTAGAGACTCTAGGGATCTATGACACTTGTTGTAGTGCCGCAGAGGTGTACGAGCTTAGTCGTCGCTACAAAGCGCCAATACTCAAGCAAGACCCAGTTGCTGTAAGGCTGGATGGACCTTTGGTGACCGGTCATTTGTAAAGGTGTATGAATTTTTCAACCCAGCGAAAAGCAAATTTGAAAATATAAATGGTATATTTTTTGTGCTCCGCCGAGATCCGAACCCACAACCTTCCCATTCAGAGTGCGCAGTGTTACCACTGAGCTACGGACCGGTCAAAATCAAAAGTCTGACCTTATTAGAACATTTTCTGTTATTCATTATGCATTAGTAATTGAATTCAAAACAACATTAAATTATCACAAACTGTACAATAATTATTCACTATTTCCCTTGCACAGGACGAGGCTGCGCAGCGTTTCCGGTCAGGAATGTTTTTCCTAAGCCAACGAATAATTCATACTAGATATCGGCGTACGCGTTCCAAATCCAAATAAAATTCAAGCTGTGTATTCTACTCCAAACAAAAATTCAAGTGTGAACAGTGAATTGTAGCGGGATTCTCGACATGTATTCCAACGAGAGGCAGTCTGCCCTCGCATTGATTTTTGGATGTAAAATGTGGTTTGTGTTTTCGTTCTGTGCACTGTTTACTGGGACTTGTTACGTGATTGCTGGCGCTGGACACATATCTGACACCACCGGCTGCTCCGCCCGTCAGTTCCAGTGCGCCAACGGGCGCTGCATTCCCTGCACCTGGGTGTGTGACAAGGACGACGACTGCGACGACCACTCTGATGAGAGCCCCAAGGAGTGCCAAGCTACAGGAGGCTGGGTGTTGCACGGCAAGAGGGCCCAGCGTAGAGACGCGGGCATGGGCGAGGACAGCCTGCCAGGAGCTACTCCGGCAAGGAGCTTGCCGACTCCCCCCCGATATTTGCCCGATTTATTTTATATTTATAATTTAATAATTTTTTAATACCTTAACGATTATGATGATGATTTGATTGTTTTAAATATTTGACATTTTTATTTTGACATTTTTATGTACTTACACTTTATATAATAATTGTTATTATTTAATATAATTAATTTATTTTTGTAATTAATAAACCCCATGTTCGCCAATATAAACGCAGTTCCACTCTGCAGAAAAACCGCCATAAACTTGCTCAGAGAGAATGAATGGGTGTTTGGAACTTGGAATGTCAGAAGAATGAATGAGTGTAAGGAGAAGGAAATCGTGAATGTGATGAATGAAAAAAGAATACAAGTGATGGGTGTGACAGAGACAAAAATGAAAGGGAATGGTGAAAAAGTATTAATGAATGGTGAACTGTATATCTGGTCAGGTGTGGAAGATGGGAATGAAAGACAGGGTGTGGGTGTGGTTATAAGTGAGAATGTAAAAGGATGCATAACGGGCTACCAAAGAATCTCTCCAAGAGTTTTGACTGTTAAACTCAAAACAAACAGGATGAAAATTTTCTTGGTGGCCTGTTATGCACCTGTAGATTCAGAGTGTATGGACGTGAAAATGAGATTCTGGAATGAGTTGAATGCAGTTGTGCGCGAAAGCAAGAAGAATGAATACATTATAATTTTGGGAGATATGAATGGATGGGTAGGTACGCAAAGAGATGAGTGTGTGAAAATTGTTGGTCCTAGTGGACGAGGTGTAGTCAATGATAATGGGCGACACCTGATAGCTTTGTGTGCAGAGCACAGCCTTTTTGCATCAAACACATGGTTTCGACATAAGGATGTGCATCTGTACACAAGGCAGATTGTGGGAAGTCGCACAATCATTGACTACATCTGTGTGGATGAAAGACTGAGAGGAGCCGTAAGAGATAGCCGTGTCTATCGTGGGCCTGAAATAGGCAGTGACCACTATCTCTTATGCGCTAAAATAATGATTGGAGAAGTAAGAAAGAAGAAACGTAAGAAGAAAGTAAGAAAGCCAAGAATAAAAGTAGAAAGTCTGAGTGATGAAAATGTGAAAGTGAAGTATAAATCAGAAATACAAAAAAAGTTAAGTGTGAATGAACTTGAAAAGAATGTTAATGAAAAAGATATTGAAAGCATGTGGAAGTTTATGAAAGAAGGAATGATTGAATGTGCTCGAAAAGTATGTGGAGAAACGAAAGGTGGAAGATTGAAAGGGGATGCCTGGTGGAATGCTAAAGTAAAAGAGGCTGTGAAAGTGAAGAAGGAATGTTACAAAAAGTGGCTGAACGACAGGAATGATAGAAAGCTAGAAGATGAATATAAGATAGCCAAGCAAATGGCGAAGAATGTAGTTTATGAAAGCAAAGCGAATGAACAGAGAAAGATTGATGAAAAAATGAACAGGTGTTTCACCGACAGTAGGAAGGAATTCTGGAGATGGGTCGGTGCCAATAGGAATAAAGATTCTGCATTGACCACCCCAGGAATCAAAAGTGCTGTTGGTGAGATGGTATGGGAGAAGGATGAAGTATGTAAGAGATGGAAAGAATATTTTGAAGGGATTTTTGGTCGGGGCGAAAGAATTTTGTTTAGAAAAATGACAGAAGAGAATGAATTTAGGATTTTGAAAGAAGAAATAAAAGTATCTATTGAATGTTTGAAGAATGGAAAGTCTGCTGGGTTTGATGGAATAAATGGTGAAATGTTGAAAGCAGGAGGTGAATGCGTGATAGATTGGATGTACGAATTATGTAAGCTTTGTGTGAATGCAGGAGTAGTACCGATGGATTGGAGGAAGGCAGTCATTGTTCCCATTTACAAAGGTAAAGGGGACAAAAAAGACTGTCAGAACTTCAGACCAATCAGTCTACTCAGTATACCAGGAAAAGTCTTCTGTAAGGTGATTATAAAAAATGTGATTCTGACTACTAGTGAAAGGATTTCCGATATACAGTCCGGCTTTATGGCCGGTAGAGGCTGTGTTGATCAGATTTTTACTCTACGACAACTTGTTGAAAAACAATTGTCGGTGAGGCGGAAGCTGTTCACGGCCTTTGTAGATCTGGAAAAGGCTTTTGACTCAGTAGACAGAGGTATGTTATGGGATGTTTTGAAAGCATACGGAGTGAATGGGGCTCTCCTAGGTGCGGTGCATGCAAACTATGAAAATAGTACAGCATGTGTTCGTATTGATGATGAGTATAGTGAATGGTTTGAAGTTTTTAAGGGTGTAAGGCAAGGATGTGTGATGAGCCCATGGCTATTTAACATAGTCATGGACAAGTGTGTTCGAGATGCTAGACTTGATGATTGTGGATTAATGATAGGAGAGAGCAAAGTGAGTGTTCTACTGTATGCGGATGATGCTGTTCTTGTATCGGACTCAGCAGTAGAATTGCAAACGATGCTCTCTAGATTGAACGAAGCTCTGCTAGGTAATTATTTGAAATTGAATGCAAGTAAGACGAAAGTTTTGATTTTTGAAAGAAATGAAGAAAATACGAACTACGAATTTAGAATAAACGGAATGAATGTTGATGTGGTAAATGAGTTTGTATACTTGGGAAGTAAGTTTGAGAAAGATGGAAGAATGACAGGTGAACTTGAAAGAAGAGTAATGAAGGGCAGGTGTGTACTGGGTGCCGCAGCTTGTATCGCCAAAAATCAAAACATTTCTAAAAATGCTCGATTGGCGGTACGCAGTGGCATACTTTTACCCACCTTGATGTATGGAAGCGAGGCCTGGACGGTGAATGAAAGTGAAATTAGTAAAGTCCATACTGTTGAAATGGACTTTCTAAGAAGTATGATTGGGAAAAAACGGAGTGACAGGGTGAGGAATGATTTTGTAAGAAAAGAATGTGGTGCAAAAGAAAGTGTGAAAGTGAAGATTAAAAGAAGTTTGTTAAGATGGTTTGGGCATATGGAGAGAATGAATGAGGAAAGACTGACGAAGAAAGTATATGTTGGTAGAATAGATGGATGTCGTGGTAGAGGAAGACCGAGAAAGGTATGGATGGACCAAATATCCGAAATTGCGAATGAATGGAATATCCAGAGTCATAATAAAAGAAGAGCTTGTATGAAGAAGGTTATGACTCTGGAGGAAATGAAAGAAGTATGCAAGGATAGAAAGAAATGGCGGTTGATCTGTGATGTTGGCGGCTAGGGTTTGTTAAAGTGAATTTGGTTTTATGATTTAGTTTTTTATGTCCATGTATATATTGTTATTTTTATTCTTTGATTTTAAAAAATGAAATTTGTCATGTATGTTCCTTGACTTATAGGTTGTTATGCGGCTGACCACCCATAATATAAAAATTGGTTCACTTTGCCAATGTCACCCCTGTTTCAGGGAAGGACGGCAAGAGTTGCAAGGCTTATGTTCATTTGAGATTGGGTTTTTATATTGTAGGTCCACATGCGGCATGTGTTAGCGCGAAATTATACATATCTGCTTGTGGGAATGCATTTAGTATAAATCTTAAATGATATATATCTTTGCAGCTTAGATTAGATTAGATTAGATTAGAACATATTCCGGCTCGCTATTGCACTCTGTGCCTCACACTACCTCCATACACATCACGTGCGTGCTTCTCCCAGTTATGTGTTACATACATTATGAAGCAACCACCCTACTGTAACCCAAGTATACAACTCTACGTTTAAACTTCATTACCAAAAATGAACAGAAACCAAAACGCTCACTAAGAAGCGCTTTTTCTTTTTTTGTATTTTTTTTGGAAACGCTTTGGTTGAGTTTGTTGGGGTAGTTTTACACTTGGGGTAGTGGCCTGTTGAGCCGCCGTACCTTGGCACAATAAAGCCTAGATTAATTTGTAAGGGTTTATTGTCTGGCCTGAATTTAATCTCGTGCCTGCTAGCGTCCACAATAAATCCAGGACACCGGTCAACTGGCGCTGGATTTTCTTATGAAGCGAGTGGAAATGCGATACTCGTGTCATAAATACTCATAAGTGTTTTGCCTCTTTTGTAACTGCAGATTTATTCAACAATAAATATCACTTTTTTCCTGAAAAAATCATCCTTAATCTTCAATCCATTTCCTTTATCGTGTTAAAATGCTTCTAGTGCATAAAAAATATCAAAGCATTCGCTTTAATCTATACGTTAATTGCGATACATTTAATCACGTTGACGAATTGTTTCCCTTAGTTACTGGAAATCCAACAACTTACCGATAAAAAATATGAAAGTTGTGAATTGAGGATCATAATATGTAATTAAATATTTTTTTGTACCTGACAGATAAAGTGGACCCAAATAAGCCTTATAAAATTATGCGTAAAGAAAGCTCTTAAAGCTGCATGATAACATTTTTACTGAAAAATATTTAATAGTTTTTCCACCGTAATATTCATGTTATTATTTTACTTAGATATTATGCCTGTGTGCATGAGCCTGCTTGTTAGCATGCTTGAAATAGAACCATAAATGTGAATATATCTTTGTAACTTAGATTATAGATTATTAAAGTTATAAAGATTGTATTGAAATGCTAAGTCTTCTAGTAAAGCCCCCCAAAATAATTTATAAAAACTGTATTTTTACAATGGAACGAAGATACAAAGAAAAGTGAAGATAACACTGTATCCAATAAAATGACCGCTTGTCATGATTATTTTTCTGTCAAATAAATGTGTATCTAAGCAACGATGTTAACGGTAATGTAATTAAAATAACGAAAAAACTTCTAATGCATAAGTGTTTGTATCTGTAGAGATTTTTTGTTCAAAGTTCATAAAGTAAAAAATAATAATGTTCAAGTAAAACACAAAGTTTTTATTCACGAGTTGATTTCTTCCTCAAGCGCTTTCGATTGTATCACACCATTATCAAGAGCACAATTATCAATTGATACTTTCAATGCGCCAATTTTAAAAGTGAGTTTAATTTATAAGTACACATTCAGCATTTGTAAGCGCGAACTTCACGTGTCTGTTTGTGGGTATGCATTTGATATGAGCTTTAAATGTTTATATATCTATGCAACTTAGAGTAAATATTATAGATTACATAGTAACAAATTATGCTGAGGTTTAATTTTCTGAAAATATTTTTTCTCTAACTAGGTACATATTATTTTAGCGGATCCTTCCACCCATAATTATTGTGTTTTCGTGGAGTATGCGGCAATGCGGTGAGCTTCCGCAGTACCCGCCCTATCCTTGCAATAACAGCACTCCAAGTTTCCACTCAACCATGGCGTTCTACCAAAAATCTTCATCAACTAAAACGCTCACCAGAAGCACAATTTTAATTCCAATGCATTTTTAGTGGAACTCTATGCTTGAGTTTAAACGTGAAGGCTTGCACTTGGTGTACTGTCCGTCCCGCCTATTTGACTGGCTGTTTGTATACCGCCCAGAAATATTTATACAGAAGCCGGCCTGCATTGCATAATGGAATCGGCTTGCTACTGTTGGACGCCAATACGTTATAAACCATTGAGATATACATGAATTAAATGCATAACAATCTGTGAATCCAACTTCTTGTTGCTTCTCAAATAGTTTCAGAAGTAAATCATACATGTCTAATCTTCCTGCGATTTGAAAAAGGTTATTTTTAATTTGGCGTTCATCTCGTTGGATGATTCCAGCCAGGTGCAACTCATTTTTTTTTATTAAGAAAAATCTTAAATCGTTATTTTGGAAAACTAAGTTATGAGATTTTTTTTTGGTTTGTGTTTTATTTTATTTCACTTCCTTTTTGTTTTTCGTTTTTCAATGCTTTAATATTACTTTTGTTTTGTTTTTGTGATTGGTATGAGATTGGTTTTTTGTAGGTGTTATGAAGCTAACATGTATTTTTTTAAATAAAAAAACAGCAGTTTTTTTCGGCTTTACATCTACCTGATGGAAAGAAGGAGTGTTCCTTGTTTTTAAAGTATCAGGTTTTTATTACCGAAAAAATAAATACTGTGTATTATTCAGCTTTTGAAAATAATACCTCTGATATGCCAAATACATAAATATTGAATGAACAAAAAAATTGTTACATAGCCGTAGCGTTTGCTTGTCGGTATCCTCAAATCCTCCTCATACCCGCCTTGTATGTATGTGTCAGAAGGACCCACAGCACATGGACGTTCATACAAAACTGTGGCGGAAGGCCTTCCTAGATCACGGGTGAATATAATAAAAATAATTATTCGCAACTCGCAACCGCAACTAAGCTACACGTACAGCGTAGCTTCTTGATCGAAGGGAT
The DNA here is from genome assembly GCA_951799405.1 of Agapetus fuscipes. Lineage (NCBI taxonomy): Eukaryota > Metazoa > Arthropoda > Insecta > Trichoptera > Glossosomatidae > Agapetus > Agapetus fuscipes. The sequence continues at coordinate 10,663,038 of OX637346.1, read as the reverse complement.
CGCATGCGGCGAGTAAGCCTATATATTTTTACAGGCAAGATTTCCGTCCTTCGCCAGTTGATGTGGGGGCTTCCCAGCTACGGAGAGGGCTGGTATCTACTTATAATAATAGTCAATATTATGAATATTTCAAATTCCTTGCAAAATTTTAAAATGCTTCCATGACTATTTTTATTATTTTAGGTATAGAATTTAGCTGAGGAACTTATACAACACAGGTCAGCGGAGTTGTTTATTAACACATAATTATGCGACGTAAATGTTCATTAACTTTCTGGTTTATTTTAGTGAGCCGTGATAACTTTTGATTAGCAAAGTAACCCCGGGGCATGCGTGTAATTTTTCATGAATATTAACGCAGGTACGTATGTTTCAGAAAGTGTTAATTTTTACACCTTTTATTACAAAGAGAAGTTTCATACCCTTCCCGTGTAATAACGCCGTCGGTTTTTACGACCTTCTAATGAACATTTAGTCTACCAGTCGAGTGGTGTGTAGGTGTGTGTGAAGTTTCCCCGACAGCTACATGGGCTTATTTTTAAATGAATATTAACCATTGTGCGGTGTAGACTTGAAAAAACATTTAATTCACGAGAAAGTGAAGATCGTAAACGTGTACTTTTGTAATAAGCCAGCCAAAATAAATAAATACATTTGAGTTAATATTTATATATGAAAGCCCTACTAGAAAACAAAAATGAAAAGGAGAACAATTCAAAAATAATAATGAATCGTATTATTATGTTTTTAAACGGGTTCTACTTAATTAAAACTGAGGTTTATATATTTTACACAATTTATTTTATCACTTTGAGCTCAGAGTTAAATTAACACAGTAGATATAGTTTGACGGTTGATTGATTTTTGACTCTCCAGGCGATTCTGGCCCTAATTTATCCAAATTATTATGATCTATCTATAATCTATAATCTAAGTGTCGGTATTATGGCCGCGGGGATCAAGACAGGTTATTTGGAACCGGATAGCGCTGGTTCGAATCCCGCGACGACCACTTCGACCCTGGTTCAACAGATGCCGTTGCATGCACACAAGCTTCTGCTTTCGCATGAAGACAACTGGCCAGGCAAAATAGGTTGGTGGATTGCATTCCTTTCCACAAATCTATTTAAAAAAAAAAAAAAGTTGCAAGGATATATTCATTTAAAGTTCACAAATGCATGATCATTAAAAATAATAAAATAAATAAACACTGAAACGAGAAATCATTTCTGACACCCTTGGTGGGATTCAAACTCAAACTTACGGAATGGAATGCAAGGACTCCACCAACTGAGCTATCGACCGGACTAATTCAATCAGGTAAATTCTGATCAGAAGTCCAGTGTAGTACGAAGCAGACATGAACTGGTCTTCAGATGAAATGACAGCAGATACTGCAAGTTTCCAAGCAAATACTTTCAATGGCGTGTCATATTGTATTACATTATCATAATGCGAGAGTGGATGTTTATGTATGAGGCAGTAATGTTTTGATTTAGAACGTGGTCGCATTTCCTCCCTTGGCTTTCAGCCGGCCCGCGCAAGGAAGGGCGGCAGGGATCACGTTTGTTCCATCCACAGATTCCGTAATAAATTCAAATTTTATGGCGCCGTGCGAGCGACGCCGCGCAGATTGTCTCTGCTCTCGTAAGCCATTCTGACAAAGACAGTTCACGAGCTTTTAAAGATGGCTGGGAAGCGGTTAGTTCACTGCATAAGTAATGCTGATCTGTAATGTTGGCGGCTTATTCTTTCATAATTTGTAATTGTAGATTTTTTAAGGAATCCTGTGCGGGAGGTTCCTCAATTCTTGGAAGTCTTGGGGGCTATGTCACCCGTAAGGGTGCCGCAGAGGTGTCGCTTGAACTGTTGCTTCTGTCGTGGGGCGCTGCCAGGTAGTCGATATACCTACAGATTTTGTTTTTTTATCATTTTCTTTGTAAGGTTCTGTTGCTTTTTATGTACTTAAATATTAGGTTTTACGAGATATGTATTCCTTGGTCGATATGAGGCTGACCACTCATATTGTAAGAAATGGTTCACTTTGCCAATGTCACTCCTGTTTCAGGGAAGGTCGCCAAGGGTTGTAAGCCTTATGTTAATTTAAGTTGTTATGCTGTAAGTCCACATGTGGCATACGTAAGCGCGAATTAATACATGTCTGCTAATGAGAATGCATTTAATATAAATCTTGAATTTAGAACGTCTTTGCAACTTAGATAATTAACTATAGAATGATGAAATGATGAAGAACAAAAAAAATAGCATCAGTAATGGCACTAAAATCTGGGGTGGCTCCTGCTCTCTTTGGTCAATCGCAGCCGCAACAAAAGAATCACGGATTTCATTTTCAGTTGTAGTACATAGATGACCATATTTGTTTGGTATGCTCAACATTCTACACTGCAACCGCCTTTCAAATACTTTAAAATGGTATGCAGTGTTGATTATTAATATATTTATACTTTATAACTATAATATGAATAATACAATGTAGGACTGCGGATCAATATTGACGAAACGGAGATGATGACAAAGAGCAAAAACCCTGCACACTGAGACAGAGACAGTTCAAAATACAAGTATGACTACTTACTCGAAGTGGTCAATCAATTTACTAAGCTAAGCTCCAGTCTAACAAAGAACAACGAGGGACTATCATTAATCAGAAGGAGAATCAAAGCAGTCAAAAAAATATTTTTCTCTTTATTGCCAGTTCCAAGTCACGTTGCTACAATAGAAAGTCACAAATAATCACACATAAGACTAAAGACTACTTTGGTCCATCCGGCCTTACAGAAACTGGGTCTTGCTTGAAAATTGGCGCTTTCTACAACAACGAACAAGCTCACAGAGGGCTTTTGAGTTGTGATTCACACAAAAATAAATCATCCTAGTATTATTATTTAACGGCCACTAAAGACGAAAGTGATACACTTTAATTGGGAAAATTATCCACTGTCCTATCCTCGCTGGCTTTGTCTGATCAAGGCTTTTCGGGGAGAGAGCCAAATCCATTCCGGCCGCTTATGCACCAGATATTATTAAAATGTAACCGGGCTCGCTCCCTCTTATCATTTTCGGCAAGAATGTGGTCTGTGGACATGCACCCTTTGGAATATTAATAAGCGTGAACGACCCTTATTACAATGTGTACCTATGAACCCCAGGGTATACCAGATAGCTACGGAATTAGAAGACTTTCTGGAATATCTTGATAATTCAATGAGAAAGTAAAATTTTAAAAATAAACAAATATAATATAATTCTTTTTTCTCGGATATTTAGTTCCCACAGTGCTTATTTGTCTTAAAGACTATACGAATCAGGGATGACCATGCAATGAAGTCGTCTTAAAACACACACATTATACGCAATCTGAGCTAAAAAAACATGTAAGACACCATGATGTGAGAGTTGTTTTAATTTTTTAATCAATAAAATTCTAGATTTCTTAAGACCATGGAGTTATCGCACGTTTAATAATAAAGAGCAATAACTCAAAAATTGGGAAAATCGAGATTTTGTAATAAAACGCAAGAACAATGCGAGAAGAATAGGTAGAATGCGACAGCCGTTCAATTTGAACGAATATGACTGAGATAAAACATAGGACGCCTTTTTCATCCCATACAAGTTGTACTGGTTGTCTGAACTTCAAACGTGATTTCCCAACATTCTTATTTTTTTAATTATTTCTCTTTATTATTAAGCGTGCGATATATTCAATGGAGGGGCTCTAAATGTAATTTAGTACCAATCGACATGGTGCACCGTCTTTGACACCGTAAATTGTTAATAGTGCTGTCTAGCTCAGGACATATGAATTGCTTTTGTTATTTTCTATGTAAGCGACGTGTCTCTACTCCGTCTTCAATCTATGAACATATCACCATGGAAACCCATCAAATCACAATCGTTACGGTATTTGTTACTAGTGTTGTTAAAAGTATGAAAATATCTGATAAATTCCGAATTCAACAATTTTCCGATCTCATTGTGTGCGGAATGATTTTCACAAGTATCTATTACCACAAGTATAGAAGTTACATAGGTAATTGAATAAGGAAGTACCTACAATCTTGAAAATAACCAGTTCCAAAAAATGCTGTCATTTTCGCGAGAAAAATATTTCGACAAATGAAAAATAAATTTTATTAACGTAATCTTTCAAAAGAGTTTTTTAAGTGAAATAGTATTCGACATTTTGTACAACATTTATTTTCTTTTGTTAGAACGTTTAGAAAATAGCCAGTTTGGCATTTATATGGATTTTTCCACTTAAGTAACACACTTGTTGACAGTTCAAAGGTTACCGATAGACTGAATTTGGATTTTTGTATAATGAGTGGGTTAGCGCACTTCTAATTCTCAAAGGATTGATTTTTTAGCACATCTAGTTCTTATATATCGACGCATAAGACACATTGGTCCAGTACACATACAAAGATTGCTTATATGAAATTACCTTGATGGACATAAGACAGACAAGCACTAAGGGAATGATGTCACGAAGCGTTGTAAGAGAATTTACATTATTTTTTACTTTTTTAGCGTCGTAGTGAACGTCATCTGGAGACACCCTATCTGCACCATATTGAAAGTTCTCCTACAACTCTTAGTCAAGTATCCGAGAAGTGTAATCAACTTCATTTTGTAAATACATCAACGATCGCTAATTGAGTTGAAATTTTACCAATAATGTCACAATTTTGTAGCTTTTTTATAAAGGATTCTTCCAACACTTCTAATTCTATATTTATTTGAGCTTTCCTCATTCCGTAAATCTCAAATGTATGAAATAAGCGATGGCACTCCTAGAGAGTGAATTAGTTTTAATGCATTTTTTCAAGTTGCGAGAGGAACTTACGAAATTTTTTATACTCGGGGTACTTAACGTTCAAAGAGCGCCTGACAAAAATATGACGTAGTGCCTTAGAGAACTAATGTGATTCAAAAAGCAATATCATAACGAACGGTTCCAAACTCACGTCTTCAAGTTTAAATTATGAATTCATCACAGCCTTACATAATTTGTTTCTTTTTATGAAGAACTTATATTTCATCTTATTCATGAAAATGAATAAAATAAACTAAATAGTATTTTTGGAGCTCATACATATTTCACAACATATTTTCAGTTATAAGCGACTATTTATAAACGATGGCATTTACCTAAAAAAATATCTTTTAGTTCTTTATAAGTCTTTGAATAGCTTTACTTTTTTAAAATAAAAATTCAAAATGATTTTGACCTGAGACTCGTAATCTTTTCACTAAAAAACATTTCTTTAAGTACACTTATAATTAAGTAAAAAGTTGCAAAAAGGAAAAAAAACTCAATTTATAAGTCTTCATCATAAAGCTAGGATTTTTTGAGTGATGCTTTCACACAAGAAAGGAGCAAATTATTTTGTAAAGAAAAAAAGAGCATTTACTACGGTAATATTTTATAAAATCTGTACTAAGTAGGCGAGGGTAGGTATGTTGTTATGAAATTTTAATTTTCGTGAAAAGGCAAGCGCCCGCCAACTTTTCGCGAGGCTTCGTCCCGCCCATGTGCAAAAGCGATTTTATTAAACTTTGAACTTCATTTAGACATCGACCTTTATTAAAATACAAATTTAGCGCTTCTACGGGCGATGATTGGGTTCTCCGTAGCTCTAAGGGCTGTTAGGTTAGATGCTCGGGAAGTGGGAGGCTTCATTGAAAACTTTCTTGCAAAAAATAACTTGAATATTTTAACACTTAAGTAATATACTTGATACGCTTATGAAGTAATATATATTTAATTAAGTTTTGTAAATTCTGTACAAAGATTGTGAAATTTTGCGTTTGTTTCATGTATATTGTAAATTTATTATCATTGCATAAGAATGTTCTCAAAAAGTGTGTTACTTTAATAATCTATTTTTTTTAAATACAAAGCTACCTCATGTAATCTGTTCTCATGCTCCTGTCGCTACTTTTGACAATTCTGGCAATAGTGAACGAAGCCAGGTATCCGGTTAATAACAATTTATCTTGCACCGTTTGTTTGTAGGATGCCAAAAGCGACAAAACTCAGATCAGTGGGCAGCGCGAGTAGCATGAGCAGGAGCAGTGCAAAGAACGTGTTTACATTCTGCCTTGCTCACTGCCTTACTCACTTTCCATTCATACAGGGCATAACAAAAGTTTAAGAGACTTTTTAGAGTTGGTGTATTCACACAGTGAAAATCCATTTTTATAATTTCTCATAAAAGTTGAGTTACATGAGCGAGTATGTATGAGAGAACACATTTCAAATTTATCAGAAGCATATTTTTAAAGTAAAAAATGTACATGCTTACTAACGAAACAAAAAAAAAACAAAGCTACAGTGTGCGCATTAATGGGAAATCGCCACACAAAATAACTTTTTATTGAGACATTTTATATTTATCTCGTTTTAATTACAGAGAACATGGCGGCGAAAACGCAGTTAGCCTCTTCGATTAAAATACTAAAACTGGATTGAACATTTCATCGTGGCCATTCTCTCTTACAGTCGGTGGTGAAAAAAAAAACAATAAAACCAATTAGACCGTCCGATAGTCCGATAGCCCGGCGCATCGTCCACCCGGATGGCGACGTTTTAATTCTCCATATTGCTTCGCCTCCTCACCACAATCTCTACGTCCACTCCCGCAGGGTTCCCCATTATAAATTCTAATTCTAACAGACCGCAGGATCGCTCGTAAAGACGCGGATTAAAACAAACAGGAAATACTTTTTACGCAAAGATTAAAAGTGTATTATTTTCTAAATATTTTTTTGCACAAAATAAATAGACACGGTAGGTATGTACGAGTATATTCTACCTACTGTAACTGTAACTGTAGCTCTGTCGCCATTCCACTAGGGGTGGCCAGAGCCTCTGCAGAGCTGCCTCTATTTTTTCCTATCCTGACATACCTCTTTCAATTCCTTCATATCCATCAGCTTTTTCATGCATTTTCTTCTTTTACGCTCACTTTGTATATCTCATTCTTTCACAATCTCCTCAATCTGATCACTCCATACTTTTCTCGGTCGTCCCTTCCCTCTTTTTCCTTTCAAGTGATAATTGTCAATTTGAATGCTACGACAATAAATATTAATTAGAAATCATTGGCTTAGAGGTGTTGGTTGAGTCACACCGTAATGGTTTGATTCACACCTCAAGAGTCTTCTGTAAGCTTGGTTGATGCTAGATGACGCTTAACTAAAGCTTTACCCAATTGTTGTTTAACTGCATGAAATTAAGAGATCATCTAAAATAAAAACACATGTAAATATGAGTCGTTTAGGATAAAAAAGACGACAATCTTAAAGTGTCTTCGAAATTGAGGTAAACATATCTTAAACATTTTCTCATCATTCTTGTATACTTTTAATTTAAAAATAATCCTAGCTTCCAACCTTTGATTTTATATAACTGATTTACTCTTTCAAGAAGATTTTTTGAAAATTAAACAATAAATTTAGACCTCAATTGATGATTCAGACCAGGATATCAAGGCCCAGGCGATAACAGCTTAACCACGACCGTTCTGAAATCCTAAATAATGTTTTTAATAAGACACATACAGTTTGCATATTAATCGGGGTCCGCGCCTTGTATTTGGGCATTCCGCCTCGCTACTAAAAATAAAGGAAAACCCCTCTGTGGTATTTTATATAAGCTTATTATGTAAATTTAGGGCGTAGCGCCCCGTTGGCTGGTTTTCTTGAAATCGCAAAAAAGCGCACGGAGTACTGCGGAGCGCCCCTAAGACGGGAGAATTAAGTGCTAATGAAAAATTGCGAAGGTGAAGTGTGGGGGTTAGTCTTTTATTATCGTTAATGAAATTTAAAACCCTCATCTGAATTGGATCATCAAGTGCGCTTTAAAGTGAACAAATTTTAAACAAAGGCACGCCCTAACGATGATTTATGTAAGGGGGAAATCTGATGAAGCCGGCCGCCCTCTCGTTATTTTTCAAGTCACTTATTTACCTGAAAGTGATCATTAAATTTGAAAGTTATCCAACTTTTTTAATAATCACTTTTTATGGTGAAAATAAAGTATTGCCTTGTCGAAGATTTATTATTTTCTTCAAGTTTTTTTGTAATAACTTCTATGATAGTGTAATGTAAATAGTAGATTAATATAGGTGTACATCGTAGGTAGTAAAAGTGATTATAATGTTATGTCAAAAGTAAATCAATATAGGTGTACACCGTAGGTAGAAATAATTATAGGCCTAAGAAATCTAGAAATTAAATGGTCCTTTTTTAGTCTTGAACTTGGTAGAATGTTCGCGAATGTGCTGGAAAAATTAATCACTGGAGAGTTCTGTCTGTGAAGTATATAAGGCGTTAAGAATTGAGTGCGTTAAGCCAGTGAGATAGTTGCCTTTGATTTGAAGAGTGTATACTAAACTGTGAAAATAAATTTGTGTTACCAAAAGTGTTAAAAATAAATCTAAATTTGTAAAATTAATTAAATGCAAATAAAGATCCTGAAAGAAGACCTGTAGGTATGTTTTAATTTAGAGACTTTTCGAACCAAAAACACTACAATAGTTTTAGGAATGGGGACCGGTCTTTCGTCAACCAATTATATTGAATTGGGGGTTTCCTAGCTTCAGAGAGGGTTGGTTATCATTAATTGTAAAGACTGTGTAAATTTGTCGGTTTTTATTTTAGGTTTGAAATAAACACCGGAACAGGAAATTATTTCAGACACCCTCGGTGGTATGCGATCCAGAGCTGTTGGCAGAATGCAAGCTCTTTATCAACTTAGCTATCGACCGGACTTTTCTGTAACGCATTGACAACAAAACAAAACATTGTTTTTAATGTCGGTGTTATAGCCGCGGGGATCAAGACAGGTTATTTGGAACCGGATAACGCTGGTTCGAATCCCGCGACGATAATTTCGACCCTGGTTCAACAGATGCCGTTGCATGCACACAAGCTTCTGCTTTCGCATGAAGACAACTGGCCAGGTAAAATAGGTTGGTGGATTGCATTTCTTTCCACAAATCTATTTAAAAAAAAAAAAAAAATTAACCTTTAGATTATCATTAAATCTTCTCTAATACACTTTTATAACGCTCATAATATTGTATGTACACAAAGGGCGTAGAAACTAAGCTACGATTTTTATATCACGACCAAGTTTTCACGTGCTTCCCCGCGCGCTCACACAAGAGAACTTTTACTTTCACAAGGTAATGCGAGGCTCCTACTTATTTATGACGAATACCACAAAGGTGTTATTTCTTCGTGGCACAGAATTTTTGCACAAAGCACGCAATACACAGCGCCATTATCATAATTGCCGGTGTTATTCTTATTTCCCCGGCACACGAGACTTCTTGGATGTAACGCGTTATGCCATGTTTTTTTTTCCTCTTCCCTCTCTCACATCTGCCAGACGTTTATTGTGCAAATGGTTATTTTACTGTTTAACGAACACATAAAATGTCATTGGCGAAACACTTTCCGGGTAAAATATTTACATTTCAAAACAAAACGAGAGCTTGGAAAGTATGTTTTTAATGGCTTTTTCTTTTAGTATAAATAATACTAATAAAAATAAAAAATGATTTCAGCCCAGTCACGCGGAGTGTGCAATACGTGACCAGATATAATAGCCATAATAGCATTTCAATAATACTAATATCAGTCAGCATTAAACCGTTTTGGTCAAGTGAAGAGCGACGTCTATTGTTTCCTGGTTTCCCTTGTAGAGATCATCCATGGAGTAGCTTGCAGGACAGGAAGGGCAACAATGTATTTGATCACTGGTTTCCTGAGCTCCACACTCGCAGTCAAGAGTTTTCATGCTCCAGAAATATCCTGGTTAACATGACGACTTTTCTTCAAAACATATCTCCACGCGGACTACTAAAGGATATTTTCAAAAGAAAGACCTTCTCCAGGTCGTCTCCTCAGTCCTTGTTTGGCTTACCCACCTTTTTTTTTTCAAAGATGACTTTGAAATGGCATTGTCTTAAGAATTATATCCTTCACAATCTTAGCTAAGAAAAAACCTTAACGAGAGCTAGTTGTTTTTAATGTTTCCAAAATCAATTCAAAGTATTCATAAGACATATAAGTACAGATAAACAAAAACTAAGGTGACGAGGTTGTACAAAGTCTCCAGGGCTCTTCCCACAGTCGCATTCTCTCCGCTTCTAAAGTAACTGGTAAGTCTACAATAACAAAATCAGAAAGTTAGAAAAACATTCTTAATGTCAAGATCCGTCTACATTTATATCATCTACTTCTTTCAATTTTAGCCCCACCTCCAACATTCTTGTAAGAAGTAATAATACTCAGATAACTCAGTCGAATGAAATAAAGTTTTTTAAAAATGGTTCACTTTTGCCAATGCCACCCCGGTTCAGGGAACGGCGGCAGGAGTTGCAAGGTTTATGTCCATGTGAGGTTTTCTTTATTTGTATGCACACATGCAGAATGTGTAGGCGCGAACCTACATGTGCCTGTCTGTAGGCACGCATTTTATATGAGCCTTAAATGCTTACATATCCTTGCAGCTTAGATTATAGATTATAGATTATAGTATAAAAGAGTTTCTTTTTTTAATAAAACATCATTAGGATTCTCTATACAAATTAAAATTTCATCAGAGCTTACATAATTTACAGTAGGTACAAATAGTAAACACATATCTGCATGATCCTATGAAATGAAATGAAATGAAATGTACAATTTTTCTATAGCGCCTTTTCCTGACTATAGTCACCTCAAAGGCGCTATGTGCTTAACATATTGGATTTATTCTCCTAAGAGGCATAGTATGATCCTCGAAATAGGGATGTCTTGAGGCTTCTTCTGAATCCTGCTTCTGTCGGGGACTCCCTCAGATATGTGGGCAGCGCGTTCCAGGCCACCGGTGCCGTTGTGCAAAAAGCACGTTCTCTTAGTATACTAGTTGATACTAGTTCCCTAAAAAAATGTATTAAATTGAAAAATGATAAACGATATAACAATAAAGACCTGATATACGTACAAATGTAAATTCTTCATGAAAAACAAGTTTTATAACATGTAATTTTTATGTAATTCTATTTGTTGTCACTATCTTGGAAATTCTTGATATACTTAAAAAATGGTTTAAAAATTAAATACAATATTAAAATGTACTTATATTTGAAAAACAAAATAAGACCACACTTTGCGTAATTTAATCTACACAAAAAAAAACCATGGGAATCCACAGTGTAATAATATTACATTTTAAGAAACTGAAAAACCTAACGAAGCCTTAACGTAGTGCGGAGTAGTACCTTGCCCAAAATATGTATGTAGAACTTTAAATGAAAACTTAACCGTAACGTTAACTAAAAAAATATACGGAAACTAAAACAGCGTCTGCTGTGGACGTTTCAGTTAAAATAGATTTCTGTGGAAGCGCTATGGCCTAGTTTACCCTAGAGGTACAGGTGGAGAACAGCATGGAGAATTACGAAGAAACTGGAATCCCCTGCATCTCATCTTCTCCAGGTGAGGATCTCGCTTCTTGAATGGTCCATGCGCAGCTGAGAAAACTGTTTAAAGACGCCCCGGCGGGTCGTAAATTAAGCTGAATCTCTGGTTATGGCCGCACCTCGTCTGCCAACTGCGAGGAGCAAATGTTTCGTAGTGTTGTTGCTCTTGTGGGGATGCAGGAGCGTCGGAAAGCGATGTATGCACTCCATGCTGTAACACGGTGAGCATTATTTGTGAGGAAAAATGTTTAGCAATCTGGCATATGAGTAAAAAATACAACAAATTTTGTTTTACTATTGAAGCTTTTGGTTTTTGTAAATAATGTTTTTAGCGCGCTTTTAAACTGAAAGTTGCCGGCTATTTATCCGTAAAAACAAATAGGTCCGAAATGCCGCATTAGACACCTTCGGAGTTTACGCAGGCATATACATATGTGTAGCTTTTTTTAAAGTTTTAAACCTACATATTTCATTCATAACATTACATGATGACGCATTTCTTTTTTTGACTTCAATTTTTCTGACTATCAATGAATCATTAGTACTTTGTCCTTTAATTTGGTTCAATATTGATTTGAAATGAAATGTTCATTTATTCATCGTAGAACCAGACATTTTTGTTCGTTCAATATAAACACAATCCGATAGAAATTGTTCCTTACTAAATCAATATTAATTTAGTGAACACAACATACAAGATATTATAGATATTCTGGTACAAATATATATACAGATATTCTGGTACTAATTTGAGTTTGGCTCGTGAGAATACGCCGTAAGCTTTGCTCCAAAAATAATTTCAGGACTTACTTTGAGCTTTTTACTTTCGTAGCATATTGCATCCAGCCAGAGCATGCTATGTACTTATTTTAAACGTTCACATAACGTTTATTTATGAAATATGACTACGTTTTTAGGTTAAAGCTCTCGTAATATTCTGCAAGCTGCTAAAATAAGTGGCGAATTGCATGATGTGCCTTATTTTACCCTTTTTGTCATATTCAGTTTATTTTCACAGTAGCTTTGTTATTGAATATTAAATTTCCATAAAGTAAAAAACACTTTTAGTAAGCAAAACATAATATTTTAAGATGTTTACAAGTCAAGAAACTTAATTAAAAAAAAGATGATAGGTGCATTTTAGTTTTTCTACAGAACCATTAAAAAGTGAAAGCTGCCATTGATTTTTAGGATAATAAAAAAAAGGATTAAAATTAAAATTACCCACAGAGCAAAACTATAATAAGTTGATATTAATTAAAAAGAAGAAATTACAGTTTAAGTAACCTTTTTTTTACATCAATGCCTTGATAATTTTTTAATCTTTTGATGACTGATAATGATGTAAGTCAATATAAAATTTCTCATGTTCATGTTTTCTACCGCCTAAACCAGACTAAATAGACATAAAAATATCATCATCAACTACGGGACTTTTGTAGACTTCCCTATCATACTGTTACGAAATTAGGGTTCAATTGTCTTCAAATTAAAAATACACAGGTCTTCTTCAATAGTTATTTATTTTACACAGTTACAAAATTTATTTTCACACTACTTTCTCGATTATTCCATTGGTTTCGGTTCACTGATCAGATGGCTTCGATGTGTTTGTTAGTCGCTATGATACTGCCCCGCTCTGCAGGCCATTCGCACCTTTATACTCTTCAGAGCAGTATGATCCAGAACTAAAGTCGCCAGACGGTTCCAGAGTAATTATTACGTCTCGACGCTTCACGTACTACCTAGAGATACAACCAAAATCCTACCTACAAATGTAATACAGAATTCCTATAATTATAACAAGTACCTACTTAGCCTAGAGAATTCTACACTTATACACAATTATCGATCCTACCTACCTATACTTATGAGGACTCTTATAACTATAACTACCCATACTTATTTCAATATTTATATTTACATAACACTACCCCCCACCTAGACTGTTTCGTCCCGGAACAGTCTTGACTCTGTGTAGGTAGGGGCATGCTGATCCACGTCGACACCCTGTGGTCAGGAAGAAGTGGCAGTCCACGGATTTCTCCCCACTGGCTCTCGGCTGCGCTTGCTCGCAGCACACCATGACGCTGATGCCGACTCCCGAGAACACTGCTTCAATCATACTCCGGATTATCCGCCAGTCTCGATTAGCGCGGCCGCCACCCATCTTCGGTATTGCCAGACGCGCCTGCTGATCCTCCAACATGTAGTCACGCAGCTCAACAAGGCCGTCCCACAATGCCTTGTAGTCCTCTTCCAGGTTGCTGGAATCCGGGACAATCAGGCAGTATGCTTGTTGACGCCCCTTCGGTAGTCTCAGAGCTCTTCCTTGCGGGCTGCTCGAGGGTTGCGGTTCTCCGAATTTGTATCGGAAGACCCGTGCAATTCCTCTAGACATATCTAGATCTTCCGGTACACTGCATGCCAGTGTGTGGTCCCCAGTGACCTCAAATAAGTCCTTGTGGACTTCTGTGGTCACCCCATGGCGAATCTTCTGTCCCTCTTGCACCTTGCTCCAGAACGTCTCAAACAGGGGCGCTTCTTTGGATGCGACGCATTTTTGTACTCTCTGGGCGGGCTGGTCATTGTTTGACCACTTTGCTCTTTGAGTTGGCCGGTGGTTATCCTTCATTCGAGCTCCCGCCTCCTTGGTGTTGCTGATCTTGGACTCCAGGTTGGCGATGGTGTCCTTCGTCCTGGGCCCCTGCCCAGCTTCCAGCTGCTGGAGCTTAGTCTTAAGCCCCTTGTTCTGTCTCTCCAGGCTCAGCACAGTCTCGTGCAACTCGTCCCTCTCGGCCTCCGCTGTTCGCCGGACCCTTTCACTGCTGGCCAAGTTCTTCGTCAGCTGCCTGTTCTCCGTCTCCATGACTTTGACCTTTCTCTCGGCATCCTGGAGCTGTTTCCTCAGCCGTTTGTTCATCTCCATGGTGGTCTCTACATCCTTGCGGTCGTCTTCCAATTTCTCCGGTCCTTGAGACTTTGGGCACCTCGCGCTCAGGTGTCCTTGCTGGCCACACGTCCAGCAGTGCGCCTTCTGTCTCGTTGGCTCAAGTTGCTGCAACACTTTTTCTATTATTTCCTCGGTTGTAGGTAGTTTGACCTCCTCTGCCTTGATTGCACAAACCCTGGCGTGGCCCCTGATGGACTGTTTGACAGCCTCAAATTCGAGAGCTCGGCTTAGCGCCTCGTTCAACGTCTTCGGAAGAGCCAGCTTCACTGCTTGCTGCGTCTCCCATTCTCTCAATCCGTTCAGGAACTTGTCCACTGCCAAGCTCTCGCAGATGTCATCAGGGAATGTCGGGTAAGCGTCTCGTACTAGGTGGACGATGTCCATCTCAAACTCCTGGAGGCTCTCGTTGGGCTTCTGCACCCTTGTGTTCAGCTGCGACTTGTACAGCTGCTCCAGGCACTTGTGGCCATAGCGCATATCCAAGCGCTGCTTCAGCTGCCCAAAGTCACCACGGTTGTCCAGGGGTATGGCCTGCAGAACCCTGAGAGCGTCTCCTCGGAGCGACAGGCTGAGAACCGAAGCCTTCTTCTGCTGGCTCCAGGCTCCCATCATGGCAGCCGTTTCAAAGAGGGTCAAATACTCCTCCCACGACGTCTTCCCGTCGAAGGTCGGGAGGTTGTGCTTCGCCAGCGAAGGGTCATCATCCCCTCTAGTGACCCTGGTTGGAGTTGAGCATCCCTGGTCGGTCTCGTCGTGAAGGCCTTTGGGGGATATTCTGGTGGACTCCATCTGGCCCTTGTCGGCCAGCTCGGCACGCAGATGTACCTCCAGATTTGACATCCGAGTCTCCATTTCCCCCTTCAGGGCTGTCATCTTCTCCTCCATTTCTCCCTTCAGGGTTGTGAGATTCTCGTTCATCTTCTCTTTCATGTTGGCGAGGTCTTCCTGCAGGGCCTTGGCGTTTTCAGCCATCTCCACTTTCAGGTCCGTCAGGTTCTCCTGCAGGGTCTTGGCGTTGTCAGCCATCTCCGCCTTCAGGTCTTCCCTCAGGGTCTTGGAATTGTCAGCCATCTCAGTCTTCAGGGTCTTGGCGTTGTCAGCCATCTCCCCTTTCAGCTTTTCCTCCATGGAAGTGAAGTTTCCGGTGATGCTGAGGTTTAGCTCGTCCAAGGCGCGGTCCCCTCCAGACGCCATGACAAAATATGCCGGGTCTTCGCCTGACTGTTCTAAGGCCTCCATGAGGCGTGCCTGTAAGGCCGCCTTCCCTCCTGAGGTCTCCAGGTCCCTCTCCAGAAGCTCATTTTTAAGCTCAGTGACTTTGAGGTCCTTGATGTTCACTTTGGTTGCCATTTTTTCAAAATTTACTTCAAAACAAAAATATTTTTAAATTTATTTAATACAAGTTTTGAGTTTTATATATATAGCTGTTTTGAATACGTACTTTAGCAAAAATAATAATTTGTCTGATTACACTGATTGGTAGGTAGGTACTGTCTTTTAATATTTATTTTTAATTCACCAATATTTTTAACATAATAATGTCTGATAGTACATAATTATTTATTTCGTCTCAAGTCTTTCAAACACACAGGTAGGTACTTAATGTACATTCACACACTTGTAAACAAAGGATAGTTATTCAAAAACTTTTTCTCGATGAATCTGGAACGTTCTTTTGTAATATTTTTCAAGATTTTTTTTTTTTTTTTTTTTTTTTTTTTTAATCACACACAATAATAAAAAACTATGGTCCAATTTGATGACTTTCTCAATGCGGTAAAATAGTCATTATGTTATGTCCAGAATTATGTCCAGAATTATGTTCCATATGATGTTCCAGAATTTATAAGCAACTTGCTTTTGCGTCTTTTCTTTTAACAAAAATTTATTTAAACACTTGTTTTCACAAAAGTCAGTTCACACAAAGTTCAATTTGAATAAAGTTCATTTTAACACTATTTAATTTATTTTATTTATTTTTAGACAGAAGATCTTAATTTTTCTTGACAATTCCGCACCTGACGCCAATTGTTACGAAATTAGGGTTCAATTGTTTTCAAATTAAAAATACACAGGTCTTCTTCAATAGTTATTTATTTTACACAGTTACAAAATTTATTTTCACACTACTTTCTCGATTATTCCATTGGTTTCGGTTCACTGATCAGATGGCTTCGATGTGTTTGTTAGTCGCTATGATACTGCCCCGCTCTGCAGGCCATTCGCACCTTTATACTCTTCAGAGCAGTATGATCCAGAACTAAAGTCGCCAGACGGTTCCAGAGTAATTATTACGTCTCGACGCTTCACGTACTACCTAGAGATACAACCAAAATCCTACCTACAAATGTAATACAGAATTCCTATAATTATAACAAGTACCTACTTAGCCTAGAGAATTCTACACTTATACACAATTATCGATCCTACCTACCTATACTTATGAGGACTCTTATAACTATAACTACCCATACTTATTTCAATATTTATATTTACATAACAATACTTAAATTTTTACGTAAATTTTTTTCTGTACGCTTGGTAGCTCAACAAGTCTTCTGTATTTCACCAAAATTGAAACCATCTGACATGAAAGAGTACGAGATATTAATTCAAAACGAGATATCTCATCTCTCTTTCATTTTTCAATTAACATTCATTCCATGTATGCGCTAAATCCACTAATTTTTACTACCGCACATGAAACGTAAATACTGATTTAATATTCTATTAGGTCTGCGGAAGAAGTGTTTTTGGCGGGGAGAGAATTTAATTCTGGAATTGTAAATTCGTTAAATGCAAATTAAGTCTGCGCTTAGGGCGGTAAGCCTGGTTTTGGTGCCGTACAAAAGCTTGACTTCGCGAAGAGCTAATAACAACAGTCGCATGTTCCCCCCCCCCCCTGTTTGGCCTGGCAAGGAATCTTGTTCCCTCTCGCTGGAGATTTATGGCCCCACTTCTTAAGTAAGCCCTGATCTACGTGGATTCGATACAGTCTCCTTGGCTCTATACGGTGTTTAAGAGAAAAATAAATGTACAATCGATGACTGTGCATCTTGAAGAATATTTAAACACGAAATTAAGTGACCTGATAAACCTTAATAATAAAAATAATAAATTGACAATATTTTTAGTGCCGTTTTGTGAATTCACTGCAAGGGCACTGCAGAGCCATAGCCCCTCCTGAACAAGCATGTCTTCAATCCTGACTTAAATGCACTTGTATTCTCCACAGCTCTCAGCTCGTGTGGTAAGGCATTCCACAGCAGAGGGCCAGCAAGGCAAAAGGCACGATCTAAATAATTGGCCATGTTGCTTCTGCAGGGAACCCTGAATCTATTCACAGCAGTATTGCATGCAGACCTCAGGGTACCCCGCCTACCCTCTACTGTGTCCCCCACACATAGCTCTGAGATATACAGTGGCGCAATGTTCTGCGAGGACCTTAATACAGTTAAGCAGACCTTGTACTCCACCCTCTCCTTTATTTTCAGCCAATGAAGCTGATCCCTGAGTGAGGGTGTGATGTGCTCAGTAATTTTGTAAACCTTGTTTCAGTAAACCTTGCAGCTCCTGCCGCCATTCCTTTAACGAGGTGGCATATCGAACCCGGCTGACTAATATTTTGTGTATATAGACGTGTTAAGTTTGGCATTTGAGGGATGAAAAATCTCTTTTTACGTACGAGTTAAATGTAGTTAAAATTAAAAATGTTTATAAGTTAAAAACATTTTTTTTACGTTAAAATAAATTCGTTCATTCGTGTTTTTGAAATGTCATATTGTATAAGTTGTAGAAAGCACAACGCCAAAACAGAACAAAAAACAAAAATTCCGTTCTTTTCTCACGAGTTTCACTTATAAAAAGGGCAAATTGTAATATTGTGATAATGAAGTTGTGTTCGGCCTTGGGGACATTGTTTCCGTGCGCGCAAAAAAAAAGTAATCACGAAAGTCACTTTTTTAAAAGCACATATTTTTATTGGAAAAGTTTGCGAGTCGTTTAACATTTCCAGTGTTAGCGCCTCGTAACTTTTTACTCTCGGCAGTACTGAGTCCTCTAGGAAGCAACTACGTATGTAGCCGTTAATTTTTTGCTATTCGACACTGAGTCGTATACTTTTTAGTGACTCCTGAAATTTGAATTTACTACGCAACATTCATAAACTGTAAAAGTGTGCATTTGATATTTGTCAAGATGTAGTTTTACATGTAAAATAGATGCTTTCTATCAAATAATCATGTTGTAGAAAAAAAAGTGTGTACATATAAACCATTAAGTAGAAAAATGAGGGTACAATTAAACAAAAATAATAATAAAACCGCGTAGCACACTATTTTTTTAAAGATTGTAAGAATGCCATGAAAAAAAGTTTTTTTTTTTAAATATCAGTTAATTGCTAAGTTTGGTAAAATGCATAGCTAGCACTCCATTTCGAGGGTTAAGATTCCATTCTCATCAAGGGTGTCAGAAGGGATTTCCTGTTTCGGTGTTTATTTCAAAACCAAATAAAATATAAGCAAGGTTATCCACTACCCAGCCTTTACAAGGATAAAACAGCATAAAATTAGACTTATATACACAGAGGAAAAGTCAAAAGAAAAAAGAAAGACCGAAAAAATAACGGCTTGATCAGATAGTGAAATTATAATAGAATGAGATATGCAAGGTTAGGAAAAAATGGAGACACTTGGGCCACCTCTAGCGGAATGGCGACAGAGTCACAATAAGAGAAGTTTCGTTTTTTCGTAAATAATGTTTCTTTTCTTTATTTTTCAGGGTTCGGTGGTTAACACAGTGAAAGTCCATTGTATATTAATTTAATAACACACAGTTTTAATTCACTTTTATTTTATTTAAATTATGTCTAACGTTTTCGCCTAAAAAGGCATCCTCAGGACAATGAGTCATTGTCCTGAGGATGCCTTTTTAGGCGAAAACGTTAGACATAATTTAAATAAAATAAAAGTGAATTAAAACTGTGTGTTATTTAATTAATATTTCTTTTCTTTAGTTATGACTCTGGATGAAATGAAAGAAGTATACAAGGACCGAAAAAATTACGGTTATAATAATAATCTATAAACTAAGTTGCAAGGATATATTCATTTAAAGCTCTTAGATGTATGCCCACAAACCAACAAGTGAAGTTCGCGCTTACAAATGCTGAATGTGTACTTACAAATAAAATCCAAACCTCAAATGAACATAAGCCCCACAACTTTTGCCGACCTTCTCTGAAACAGGGATGACATTGGCAAAGTGAACCATTTTTTACAGTATGGGTGGTCAGCCTCATACCAACCTATAAGTCAAGGAAACGGTTGATCTGTTATATTGGAGGCTAAGACTAAGGCTTTTAAATTTAAAATGATCATTTATATAGTCAAATGTAATGAATTATTTGTGTTACTTGGCTAATAGCTTGGTACGAGACCGACCCCTTTTACTGTAAAAAATGATAATTTTGCCAATATAACACCTGTTTTAGGGAAGGTTGGCCAGAGTTGCAGGGCTTATGCTCATTTAAGATTAGTGTTTTTTGCTGTAAGTACACATGAAGCATTTGCAAGCGAGAAATTACACTTGTTTATTTGAAGGCCTGCATTTTGTATGAAATTTTAATATGTATATATCTTTGCTACTTAGATTAGATTTGCACTTGTTTCAGTAGTACCTACATCATAGTAAATTTGATCTTATAAAGGTGATATTATAAAGCAATCGTGCCGGTTACCTGTAGAGTGCACCCATAATGCTCTAAGATTCAGTGAGATCATGTCCTCTTCCGATACGGAACGCGGCGCTAATGGTTCTTAAGATGTCGCTGGCCGTAAAATTATGCTTCAGAAGATACTTAATCGATTATTACACATATTATACGCTGCCAACAAAGGTCACTTGGCTTAGCAAGTCAAAAGGCAATGCATGAAGCGATGCATCTGAAAAGGACCCAGTAAGCTTGTTGTCTTGTGTTTTATACAAGGTATGCAGATTTTTACGATACTGAAACGACTTTCAAAACGGAGTATTCGAATTATGGAAAAACTATAATGTAACGAATCAGATTTTAAACAAACACAACATTCGTATCGTAATATCTTCACAAATTAACTCATCATTGAAAACATTGTAACAAAACATGAATACAGATTTCATACTATTAGACTTCTGAAATATGACGACAATTTGTTTCATTACTTTGAACAATTGTATACGTAGTGAATGAATGGAATAGTCATAATATCGAGTCATAATAAAAGGAGAACTTGTATGAAAAAGGTTATGACTCTGGACGATGAAAGAAGTATGTAAGGAGAAAAAGAAATGGCGGCTAATCTGTAATGTAGATTTGTAATGTTGGCGGCTTATTTACTTATTTATACATTCATAATTTTATGTTTTATTTCTTGTATCCCTACTGACTTTTTTTCGTAAAGATTTTTTTTAAGGTATTGTTGTTTTTTTAAACATTTATGTTATTTATTATCTGTATCCCTTGATTTATAGGTTGGTATGAGGCTGCCCACCCATACTGTAAAAAATGGTTCACTTTGCCAATATCCCCCCTGTTCCAGGGAAGGTCTGCAAAAGTTGTAGGGTTTATGTTCATTTAAGGTTTGGATCTTAACTTGTGGGTACCTACACATTCAGCATTTGTAAACGGGAACTTACACGTCTTTGTTTGCGGGCATGCATTTGATATAAGCTTTGATTGTTATATATCCTTGCAACAGATTATAGATTATAGACTACAGGTTTACGGTATAGAGCGCTCTTAATGTGATTTGTAACATTCTGTGTACTTTTCTAGTAAACATAATTCTTCAAACTACTAAAATCTTATTTCCATCTTATAAAAGTCATTTTATCATCAACTAGGCAAAAACTCTTTGGTACAATTTGTTTAAAGTTGTGCAACATTTTTCACATTGAATTTTACAATTTTCAAGAAGTTAATTTGTACGCAAATCTCGGTTATCTCACAACTTACCTAGGTCACCATTGTAATACATAATTATTTAAGAATAATCTTATTTATGCCGAGCGCGTTTCGGGGTTACTCGGAGTAAAATGAAAATAACGATATTAACGTGGTGCTTTTTCAGATGAGGCAAAAAAAAATAGAATCGCAGTCTTGGGACGCCTAGATGCCACTTTATATTCATGATGACTGCTACGGCGACGCTTTCTGCAAGGTAACCCTTCTGCAAAATTACATCCACGTTTTATGTCATGCTTATTTTTTCATCGTTTGCAAGTAATCTATAATAATAATATTATAATCTATAATCTAAGATGCAAGGGTATATTCATTTAAAGCTCTCGGATGTATGCCCACAAACAAACACGTGTAGTTCACGCTTACAAATGCTGATTGTGTACTTACAAATAAAATCCAAACCTCAAATGAACATAAGCCCTACAACTTTTGCCGACACAGGAGTGACATTGGCAAAGTGAACCATTTTTTACAGTATGGGGGGTCAGCCTCATACCAACCTATAAGTCAATGTCAAAGTACGCAACGCAACTAAGCTACACATATAGTGTAACTTCTTGCCGCGTTATCCCCGAAGGGGTCGCATGTGGCGAGTTGAACCTATTTATTTTTACAGGTAAGGGGGCCGGCCTTACGTCAACCACTTCAGCTGAATTGGGGGTTTCCCAGCTCCCGAAAGGGCTGGTACTCATTTATTGTGAAGGCTGAGTAAACCGTGCCGGTATTTTATTTTGGGATTTGAAATAAACACCGAAACGAGAAATTATTTCTGACAACCTCGGTGGGATTCGAACCCGATCCCACGGCATGGAAAGCAAGCACTCTACCGACTGAGCTATCGACCGGACTTTCAACTCAATGGGATTATTTGTGTGATTTTTAATATCTGAAGAAAATTGTAGTTTTTCTAGGTGGGTATAATAACTTGACCCCTCTATAGATTATTATAATCTAAGTCACAAAAATACCTGATGATGGTTGAATCACCGAAAAAGTTTCTAATTTCTATAACCCATAATCTGTAATCTAAGCTGCAAAGATATGCTAATATTTATGGCTCATATCAAATGCAAGCCCACACACAGGAACATGTTGGTTCGCGCCTACACATTCTACATGTGTGCATACAAATAATAAAATGAACGAACGAATAAATAAATGAACATAAACTTTGCAACTCCTGCCGCCTTTCCCTAAAACGGGGTGGCATTGGCAAAAGTGAATCAAATTTTACAGAACGAGGGTCTGCCTCATAATGACCAGTTCAGTTCAGAAACAAGAGAAAGTGAAACAATGCTGAACAAGTAATTGTTTTTATTAAAATAACTTACTACTTATCCAATCTAAGTTGCAAAGATATGTAGAATTGGGGATTCAAATTATATGCATTCTCACAAGCAAATGTTCGTCATTTTATTTCTCTAACCAATTACTAAGTTCGGCTTGCACAGGCCGCAAGTGAACCTTTAACATAATAACGTACCTACTTCCTGTAATAATAAAAAAAAAACGATTAATTATAAATTAATTCATGCAAAATTCTAAATAGTTAAAGCTTGTGTAAGTTATTGGTTTGATAAATAAAATGACTTTATTTGAAAGAAAATTGCTCAGTTAGCAAAATGATAAAAAAAAAAATTGAATTCTATTCAACCTTATAGAACTTTCAAAATTATACTAAAACACTATTTTTTTTTTCACAATTATATTTATTTAATTATTAAACAATTACTAACGTATTCAAAAATAAATATTAAAAAAAACAAACCATACAAAATATTATAAAAATAAAACAATTTTCGATGTACGAGTAGTAAATTTAACGAAAAAGTGTGTGTGTGTTTTTTTTCATTTTTTTAGCAGTACTGGGTAATAGAAAGCGTCTCCCGTGGCGGCGGCCGTGGATCCGTAACTATGATTTGTTGGGCAATAATGAAATCCTAGTAATTACGCGGTGTGAGGAAGCCGACGTGGAAAGTAAAAATGTACGTAAAAGGAAGAGCGCCGCGCCGTTATCTCGGCCAACTGCCGGTCGAGAATTACAGTCGGTGCGGTTAACGAGCAAGGTTTTCCCAGCCTTCAGCTATCTCCAGGTCCATCACGAGATTATAACGAGAGGATTTTTTTATGTTATCTCCCCGTGTGAGTGTGAGGCGGGAGATTTTTTCGATGGATAATATTTTATATACTTTTTTTGTGAGTGAAAAAAAATGTGTGTCATATTTTTAAAAAAAATTTTGTACTTGCTTTTTACACATAAATGATGGCGTAATTTAGTTATGTATTTCTTTTTTCATCTCAAAAAGAGTGTATAAAATTATAAATTGATGTATAAAATAAACAATTGTGCTGAGACTATATTTTGATTTTTTTAATTATGAAGAAAAAGTATTATTCTCCAACGAGCCGGAGATTGAATGTTTTTCGCAGGAAGTTTAGAAAATTGAGTTTTTCTTTGGTAGACAAACGTCGCAAAATATAGCTGGATTAGGTTGATGAAAATGTGAAATAATGGAATATACAAACCGAATGTAAGAGAAGGAAATGTATGTAAAAACGTGATGGATATGCATGAATTAAAAGAGGTATGTAAGGATAAGGAAAATGAAGGGTAGAATGGAAAATAATGTAGAGGCTTTGGCCACCCCTAGCGGAATGGTGACAGAGTTACAGTTAAAGACAAACGCCACACTTCTATGTAACTAGGGTCTATATCAACCGAATAAATCGTCAGTAAGCCTTTGCCCTATCAACCGTGGCATTTGATGTCACCACTTTTTTGACGTTTTGAAATTATTTTATACTTGAAGTTATCAGTTTATAGTAGTAGAAGATTTTTAATTCTTCCGCAAAAAAAAGATGGCTGAACGACACTTTTTCGCAAGAAAACTTATACTTAGCCCCCTAAGCCCCCTTATGAACTAGCGGTTAACCGCCTAGACGGTTAGCCGCGCGGCCTGCCGCTTTTCTGCGGCTTTTCCAATTTAGTATGCAACCGCTGGTGATCGTACTCACAAGAACCGCCATAAACCGCCGAACCATCTAAGCGGCCAGCCGCTAGTGCAAAAAAATTATGGCTGAACGACCATTAATCGCAATAAAACTTATACTTATAAGACAAGGGACAAAATGCAATGCGTGTGTGCCGGCAGTACCTAGGAGACAAAAAATACATGAATCCAAGCTATGTGTGTACAATGTTAGGGAGAATGAAACACCAAGGGCACTCGGTTTATTTCAATAAATTTCAGCACAACCTCTCGGCGTACTTATTTCAGCCCAAAAATATTTGCTCCATAAATGATTGCGCCTGTGGGTACTAGAGAAACTTACTTTCAAACAAATAAACCGCCATCCGGCCCTCCTAGACTTTTCACTTGAACGCAAGTTAATATTCAATTAAAATTTCTCTGCATTAAGAATGTACCGCCGTTGTTCTGAAATCAGCAGTAGAGGCCGCTTTCTCGCGCCGGGGCGTCCGCCTTATCTAATTTTGTCAAGTTTCCCTTGTAGGGTAGGAAGGGCGGGGGGTGTAGGCGGTCCGCCCACTTTCTTCCAGAACACGAGATAATCTCTACCGCTGATTAAAACTTCGCGAGTCTGGATCTGGAAGTGTGAAACTGTACGTTTAAACTCAATCTAAGCATGCATGGAAACTTAAACTCCCAAAAACGATCGCTGTTTACGTTTTATAGAATTTCTGGGTGGACGATGTGCTTGAGTATGGAGAGAATCTTTATACTTGGGGATCTGTTCTCCCCAGGAGTCAAGGCAAAGAGCTTTACGGGCAAGATACAATTATTGCAGCAACGGTGTTGGCGACAGTTCAGTGCACCGACCTCAGAATAAGATGTGAGAAGGCTGGTGGTTAAGGCAATTAAACGCAATTTACAAAAAAGTATAACGTATGCAATGAAAACATAAAATGGGATATATTTTTGCTCCGCTGAGATTCAATCCCACGACCTTCCATTTACGAGTCCGTAGCGTTACCACTAGACTAAGGACTGGTCCAATGTTTTCATTATTCACAATAATCCCGTCGTTCATCTTCTTACTATTATTATTTTTATTATACTCTTCACGCTACCCGTGATCTAGCGACAATCAAGCTCAACCCGACGTATGCTATTAGCTTCAGTAACATCGAACCACTTACTTTTTAGTTTGTTGGTCCACATATTCTTCAAGACTTTTCTCCCGAAAGCGTCCATCATCTTCAGCCATTCTTGCCGTCTGTATCAGCGCCTTACATCCATATGCAATACAGAATACAATAATGAATCACTCATTGAAAGATTTATATTTCGAAAGAAAAGTCCTAAAATGGCGTTTGTCCTTCTTCGACAGCACACTCCACCTGTGCTAGGTATCCCAGCGCAGCGAGTAACAAGGGGACTACATGCCTGAGGGAGCCGACTCCTAGATTTAATTTAAACCTATGAATTATTTATAATTCCATCCGAGGTGGAAGAGTGTCAACGCGGCGCGAGACTTTCATATCTCAATGTTAACATATTAAGATACAGCCCAGCTCTGAACTCGCCTCTGTACTTTAAGTAAACATTTTACTGTGTTTCAGCTGAACGACGAGATTAAAACATAACGTTTCAACTCAACAACAGAATTCACTTAAAATATGTATGAAAATTACAACGGAGGTTCTAGTGAGCGTTTTAGTTATCATACATTTTTGGAAAATGCTATAGTTAAAGCTTAACGTAAGTTTTATACTTAGTTTGTAGGTAATGTTAATGTATTCACATGGTAAGAATAATATTATTAAAAAAATATTCATGATATTTGATACCAATTTCATGTAAGAACTACTATTATTTTATTGATGAAAATATTCTACATGAAAAATGTACGGTTTAATTTGAACCACAAATATATTTTTTTTTTTATGAAGGACAACAATTTGAAGGTTATAAACCAATGCGTTAAGCCTTTCATAGACCAAACTGATTCATTTTATCAGAAAG
The DNA here is from genome assembly GCA_951799405.1 of Agapetus fuscipes. Lineage (NCBI taxonomy): Eukaryota > Metazoa > Arthropoda > Insecta > Trichoptera > Glossosomatidae > Agapetus > Agapetus fuscipes. The sequence goes on along the minus strand of OX637346.1, from coordinate 10,636,593 downwards.
ACGGAAATCAAGGTCCTCAAAATAAGTGCAATATATGACAAGAGAGGCGTGCTTGTTCTACGACAAATTAAAACGATACTTTTTTCATCAAATTCAAATTTCTTTAAAAAAGTATCGTGGTTCTATACTTTTAGAAAAAAAATCCGTAGTACAATAATTTCAATGTTGGTTTCTACTTCAGTTTGCCAACAATTGAAAAATAAAATCTATCAGCTTTATTGATCTAAACAAATAGATGATGCAAAAATGTAAAAGAAAAAAACTATGATTCGAGTACAATATATATTATTATGAAATTTTAAAGCTATTTGTCATGTAAAATTGTGTATTCCATTTGATATTTTCAAAAGAATCAAATATACCATAAAATAGAAAAACCTTGTATTATACCACTTCAACAACAAGTGTTTTTTCATAAAAAAAATATTATTTTGAAAAATTAAAAGAGCACCACAAAGCTTTGATATTTAATGTGTGTAGGTATGTAGGTTTTTCGTGAGCAGTATTTTTATTCATACTTGTGTGGCTCTGCGTCAATGCAGTGAGAGGAAAATTCCGAACAGTTTTTCTCCATCTGTCACTTGCAGGTCGTTTTTGGCTTACTCGGTAAATCTTTGCTAGAACCAGAAAGTTTTATCAAACATGTACGTTTATTTATTTGTTCACTGTTTTTCATACAACTTGCTTCTTATTTCCACGAGACGAAACTAAAAGGAACATTTTTCTATTTAGTTGTTGGTATTTTTCAATGGGCAATTGCCTAGGTTGAATGAAATTAACTCAACTGAAATTTATTAACTAAAATCAGAAATTTAATGTCTACAAACAAAAAGTTTCTAAATATGAAATGAAGCCTTTTCTTGAGGTAAGACACAACTTTTTGAAAAACAAGGAGGTCGCGTTTTTATGTGAAGTTTTTGGCGTAATGATGAACTACATACCTGTGAAAATAAATAAGTAACACACACAACATGTTTCTCCCCCACGGAAAAAAACGTGGTAAAATGTTACAGACAAACAAGTACTTAAAATTGTGCGAATAAGGTCCAAGATTCATATTTTTTTTATTGGTTGAACTGTTTTTAGGGGTATACACTTTTCGGGTTGTACACTATACAATATACAGAATATACACTAACAGAATGACGGTATGATACAGTACGACGAGTAAGACGAGCCACCACAAGGGGTACACCTAGTTTTCTCATAAAATACATATTTAAGAAAATCTCGCCAATATTTCCGTTTTGAGATTCATAAGTATCTTTCAAGAAAATACTTTTTTGGTAAGTATGTTACCAATCTAGTAAATATTCATACATTTGAAAGTAAAAAAAAATAAATAAAAAAAGTTAAAAGTTTGTTTACTAAAAAAGGTTTTACGCTAAACATTGTACAGGAAACATTTAAGTCAAAAAAAAATTAGTCAACACTGAAACAAATAAATAAAAATTAAACACACATATAATTCTCATGAAATAATTAGTTGTTTGAATCCGTTGATGAATACTGACCGATACCGGCGTATTATTTTGTTCTCCGCAATTAGGGGAATTAAGCGGGATTTATTCGGAGGTGGCGTCGCCCGGAACGCGCGGCCGTATAACGGTTTCCCGCGCTACAATTAAGAGCTATAATATCGCGAGTCGTGACTCATTATGTGCATAATTTGGCGGCACGCACATGCGCCGCACGCCACTCACGAACTTTGATTAATTGAAACTTAAATAGTGAAACTGTCGTTACGGAGAAAACTCGGCGGGGCTGGCTGTGATGCTTTACAGCTGCTGGTGAGGTGGCAGTGGAAGGTGGTAGCTGCTTGTAACAGAGTAAAGGTTGCTGGGCTGGAAGTCTCATCACCACGGTAATTCTCGTCTACCAAATATCGGAAATATATGTATGATGACTAATCAACTGTTCATTTGTGGCCATCTTGGATAGCCAGGTCTTCATACAAATATAACCGATACTCGGTAGGTAAAAATAACCGTGGTGATGAGACTTCCAGCCCAGTGTCGTAGTACTAGGTGATATGTAGGTACATGTGATGGGAAGTAACAGTTGCTGGGAAAGAGATATTAGGTTGGTTGGGTCAGGTGCTAAATGATTTTCATCTTCTTTACGTGTCTTGTTGGGTCCCACCGACGTTGAAGATCACCTGGGGGAATTTTTCTCTTTTCTGGGCAGCACGAAAAAGATTTTCCACACCTCTTTTTGCTTGACTTATAGGTTGTTATGCGGCTGACCACCCATGCTGTAGAAAATGGTTCACTTTGCCAATGTCATTCCTGTTTCAGGGAAGGTCGGCAAGAGTTGTAGAGTGTATTCGAGTTTTTATATTATAATTCCACATGCGGCATGTTGAAACGCGAAATCATACATGTCTGCTTGTAAAATGCATAAATTGTGAATCTTTAATGTTACATATATTTGCCACTTAGATTAGATTAGATTAGATCATCTCGATCCACTCTGGAATGTTCTGAAGCCAGGAAAACCGTTTTCTTCCAAACCCTTTATGACCCTGAATTTTCCCTTCGTTGACCAGTTGTAGGATGGAATATTTTTTCTTGCATTATGTAACCAAAATATTAAGTTTTTCTGCGTCAACATTTGATCTACGCAATAATTCAAAGTTACTTGTCATATGATAGTTGATAGGTGCTCGTTTTTAGGAACTACAGATATTTAGTTGTTGGTGGCTTAGTGCCAGGTGTAGTGTATGAAGTGTACAGTTTATAGATGCTACTACGAATATGCTAGAAAATACGAGTAGTTATAATAATAATAATATTAGGATGATTTATTTTGTGAGCGCTGTTTTTGTGATCACACCCCAAAAGCCCTCTGCTAGCTTGGTCGTTACTATAGAAAGTGCCAATTCTCCAGCAAGACCCAGTTGCTCTAAGGCTGGATGGACGTTTGATGTATATATTTTTTTTTAACCAGCGAAGAGCATATTTAAAAATATAAATAGCTTACATTTTGTGTTCCGCCGGGATTCGAGCCCACAACCTTCCATTAACGAGTCCAAAGTTTTACCACTAGACTACGGACTGGTCCAAAGATGCAAGATTGTTCGTGCTAGTTTTTCGAAACTAGATACTAGGCTGATGGCGACTTAGTGTTACTTAGTGGTTCTTAAGTATATTGTACAGGTGATACATGATCGTTTTTAAGTACTATTTGCTAAGAAATCGTTTTTTTAGGTACAATTTTTGATTAACTGAATTACTTGATTGTTATTTTGGTTTGTAAGCAACGCAACGCAACTAAGCTACACATATGGTATAACTTCTTGCCGCGTTATCCCTGAAGGGGTCGCATGTGGCGAGTTGAGCCTATTTACTTTTACATGTAAGGGGGCCAGCCTTACGCCAACCACTTCATTTGAAGTGGAGGTTTCCCAGCTCCCGAGAGTGCTGGTACTCATTTCTTGTGAAGGCTGAGTAAACCTTGCCGGTATTTTATTTTGGGGTTTGAAATAAACACCGAAACGGGAAATCATTTCTGACACCCTCGGTGGGATTTGAACCCGAGCTTTCGGCATGGAATGCAAGCACTCTACCACCTGAGCTATCGACCGGACTTACCTAAAATAAAATAACCAAAAAAAAAAAAACTAAGATTTTGTGTGTGGTGAGAGATGATTCACCACGAATATTTTTTTGTTATTTTATTAGCTGCAGAAAAAAATCAACTGCAGTATTTTGTGAAGAAAAAAGTTTGGTCTACACTTCGCTAGGAGCTGCTGTGTGTTTGGTAAAGACTAGTGAGCGAACGATTGCTACAAGCTTTTTGGGCTACCCGGGTACAGCTCTCTATAAAGCGTGTAACGACTACAGCAGGCAATCGATCACACTGAACGACTTTGAAATTTGTTGACGGTTAATTTTTTGAAAACCTTTATTTATATTTGAACACCTGATAAAACCAATCTATGTGAGAGTGTATAATTTTAAATAAAAAATAATCCATAATCTAAATTGCAAAGATATATTAACATTTCAAGCTCATATCAAATGCATGCCCACAAACAAACACGTGTATACCGCGCTTACAAATGCTGAATGTCTACTTACAAATAAAATCCAATAATAATTCAAAGTAAAAAAGTTTAATCTGATCAAAAATACGAGAAAAGAAAAGCAAATATTTGGTTAAAGAAAAAAAAAAAAAATGTACTTAAGGGTAAATTATGCTTCCAGTATCAACATGCTTTTTTTTCAATTTCATTTTCATTATTTTCTGAATGTTCGAAAAAAACATTAAAGTTGCTAACATCACTATCTCGGACACACATACCTCGTATGTATAAAATAAAACAAAATTTCAATTATCACCTTGTGATATTCCGACTACACCTCTGGGATATTTTATATTGATGAATGGCGTAGACCTGAGGTGTAATCTATCTATCTATAATCTATAATCTAAGCTGCAAGGATATGTTAACATTTAAGGCTCATATGAAAGGCATGCCTACAGACAGGCACATGTAGGTTCGCGCCTACACATTCTGCATGTGTGCATACAAATAAAGAAAACCTCACATGGACATAAACCTTGCAACTCCTGCCGCCGTTCCCTGAACCGGGGTGGTATTGGCAAAAGTAAACCGATTTTTACAGCACGGGTGGTCAGCCTCGTACCAACCTATCAGTCAAGGAGCAGTATGCAGTAAAATAATTATCGTGTATTATTGGTTGCTGGTAGGTATGTTCTACTACAATAGTTGTTGCTTGTATGGGGGAAGAAGTACACTGCCGTATTTAATGATCTATTTCAATAATACTTATAACATTATTCTGCATAAGCCATCAATCTGAAAATAAGCCCTCTTTGTAGTTTACAAATCATGCATTCCAAAATATGTACTGTAAAAATGATTGATTAAGATACACGTCGATAAAAAAATAAAAACAATTCCAACTTTTTTTCTATCAAATCCTACCTCAACGCAATACAAGTAGGTGCAAGTAGATACGGTATTTGCGTTCGAGTCTTGATGATAAGTTATTTGACGTTGGGTTCTCATTGGAGGGTTGTGAGGAAGGCTTCCAAGAGAGGGTGTATGTGAGAGTTGGGGGATGGAGGGGAAAGGCTGCGGTAGTGATGGTAGATGGCGAAGGAATTGGATCGACATCTTGACGCCCATATTTGCGATTATCGTGAAAGGAAGCAAACATCCCCGCAGAGTGAAGTTTATTTTGGGAATTGAAAATTATTGGGAGAGTTTAACCGATGAGGGATTTATACACAGCAAGGATATCTTCTAGCGGGAATATCTGCACAAGATTGACGCGAAAAAATCATTTTTCTACGAAGCGTTTTCATACATTCACAGGGTGAGGTTAACAATATTTTTAACTGGTAGAAAATGGAGAGGAAATTTTAGTGAAAACAAGACTGATGTCGTCCTACTATGTGAAGTATATACAAAGGCAAGGATCGCTTGAAGAACACGATGATATTAAAACTCTGCTCACTAGTTACATCGACTGAAGTACAAAGCCAAAGAGATATCAGAAAATAAATATAATTTCAAACATAATTTGTAAAGCACCTAAAAATGCTTAAAAATATACAGTATAAATGAAATAAGAGGTGCATATAACAATAGAGAGAAAAACAGGCTACTCTTTATATGTAGGCTCTGGACTCTTCTAACGTAATGGTAAGAGAGTAACAGTTTACGTAATCAATACAATTGTCAGCATCTCGAAGTATACTCGTACAAATGCAAAGGTAATTCCAAGAATTAGAAGAAATACAAAATTACGTAAATTGAAGAAAGTAATCAGAACTCTTTTGATATTTGGTCAATTAAAAAATAAAAAGTAAATGAAGTCAAAACAAATAACAAAATTATAAAACTCATTAATTTTTTTTTATGAAATCTCTTGAGAATTGGTTCAAAAAGACATTAAAGGAAAACTTGTCAAAGAAAACTGAAATTCAAAATTTGTACACAATTACATATGAAAAAGCAGCTACTAATTGAAACCTTTATGTATATTTTGCATATTTCTTGACTTGTGAATACCTAAATGTGCAAATAAAAGTCAAACAAACTTTTATAAAATTTTCATCGCACAATTCACAAAAAATTGGCTAAAAAATATTCCGATGTCCGAAAAATCTGCTGTGTAACTAGGCGGTATTTTTATCGAATTAAATTGTATAAACTCACTCACTTGATGTATTATATTATTGCGGGCTAACTCGGAACGTTTCCCCAGTTGTTTTTTTCGTTCGTAAGAAATGCGTGATTTAGTCGGAAAGCCAGAAAAAAAGTCTGTAAAAAGTTATGCCTTTACACCGCTAATGAGCATTTAACGAGAGGCAACCAACTAAATGGACGGGGGTAGATTAAAAAAGAACGCTCTGGAACCGAGCCCCTAAATTTCGAGAGAAGCCGGGTATTTCAGGGGAAAAGTATGAAGCAGGTCTGAAATGTACATAACTGCAGTTGAGACTTTTTAATTGTTGCTGCGTTAAAAAAATATACTAAGAATGACATACTCGTAGTGTTTGCTAACGTATTTTTAATTTTGTTTTATTTGAAATCTTGATGAAAAAGCTGCAGTTTCTGATTTTAGTTTAAAATCAATTTTAAAAGATTTAGGTACACAAGTTAGTACTACAAATAATTAATCCCCTATTTTTTTTCCTACAACAGGCGTACATATTTTGACAACTTTTTGTACCAGATTTTATTCTGAGTGGTCAAGCCACTTTCTTTTCTAGGACTTAAAGACGAAAAATATATGTAATGTCGAAAATGTCCTGTCATTGACTCATATGTAGGTCGTATGTGGCGAGTGTAACCTGTTTATTATACAAGTAAGAGGGGTGGCCTTACGCCACAATCACTTCAGTTGAACAGGGAGAAGGGGGGGGGGGGGGTTTCCAGCTCCCGAGGAAGCTGGTTCTCATTTCTTGTGAAGGCTGAGTAAGCTTTGCCGCTATTTTATTTCAAGCTTGAAATAAACATCGAAACGGGAAATCATTTCTAACATCCTCGGTGAGATTCAAACACGAGCTCTCGGCATGGAATGCAAGCACTCTAGCTACCAACTGTGCTGTCGACCGGATCAAACATTAAAATAATAAGGTTTCTCAAAATTGCTGCAATAAATCTTAAAATTTGCAGGGGAATAGATATTTTCATAATTTTATAGGAATTGTAATTACGAGGGAGGGAATTTTAAGGAGTTGTAAGAAGCTCCGACATTGCGGTCCGCTCATTAGATTGAGTGGTAACTGGTTGTAAGAATGGGAGGAGACTGGCTGCAGAGAGAACGTTACTTACAGATGTTGAAGGAGGCCAGGCTCACAAGTATGAGACCTTAAGTTCACACTCAAAAATACCGTTTTACCAAGAATGTATGGAAACTCAATCTCTCTTCACAGACGCTGTTATAGTTGCTATTTATTTTAAGTAACACGCTATGGTTGAGTTGAAACTTGAAGTTATGTACTCGGATTACAAGATCTATTTTCAGATATCTTGCAAAGATAGTGAAATGGTGTGTAACATTTATACTCTACCACAAAGTGGCAAGACAATGTCAGTTTCTTAAATTTTTTGGTAAAGAATTGATGATTGATCATCAAGTGTATTGATTTGGGGTTCTTTAAAATAGCAATTTAATGTAATTTACAATATTTATTTTTCACAATATAGGTTACAATGTACTGTTCACTCTTCACTCTCTGCTTACAGGTCTTCACGTTACAATGGTCAAAGCGACTCTGTCCCAAAATTTTTTTGCTCGTATTTATATGTGCGGCAGAGACGATTCTTGCATGTTCGAGAACATGGTAGATACTTCCATACTATATGGTACTAAAGCACTTTTTATACTATACCAGAGATGTCACACACACCAACCAGCGTATCTAGGCTCACGTACGAACGAATTCATAGTTTGTAACGGATTTTAAGAACTTTATCAAGATATGAAGAAGAATATTTATATGAAGAATGAGTTTATAGACGCATATTACGGTAAATACATGTGAGAAAAGGTTATAAAATTATATAAATTCATTGTTAGACTGCTTTTATAAGTAAACCTTCTTACATTTTGTAGGGTTTGTGTATTCACACAGTGAAAAGTCATTTAATTTTAAATTAAATAATTTTTTATTAAACGTTAAACGTTATTTTTGTGAAAATAAAACAACGTTTAATAAAAAATAATTTGATTTTAAACCTTCTTACGTTTGCTTTTTGGAATAAGGACACGTTTCTTGCATGCAAAATTAGCCAGGTACCCATCTCAAGGTAATACCAGTCTTCTTTGACGTATGATTGTACAAAGCTGACCACTGCTACTGTGAAAATTGTTTCACTTCTTTTCACAATCAATGTGACTCCTGTTATGTTGAATTGACTTTTTAATTTGTAAGAAAACATACAGCATGTGTAATTGAAAACTTTAATTCATCAGCATCTGAGTGAAAATAAAGTACAAACATTAAAAATGTGTTTGGATTTAAATCTTCAATTAAATAAATAAAATAATATTAAAAATTAATACATTCTTGCAACTAAAATATAGCTAATAGATGATCAACTTGCACGGCCCCTACGCAAGAATGACATGCAAAATCGTGAAACGTTATAAAAAATCCTTGATTTACAGGTTAGTATGAAACTAACCACCTATACTATGGTTTACTTTGCCAATGTTACCCCTGTTTAATGAAAGGTCAGCAAAAGTTGCAAGGTTTATGTCCATTTGAGGTTCGGATTTTGATTTGTAAGTACATCCTAACTTGCGAACTTACACTTGTTTCTTTTAATTGCATTTAATATGAATTTTAAATGTTAATATATTTATGCAACTTAGATTATAGATACATATATTATGAATGTTAAGAAATTCACTCAAGATAATGTAGACCAATTGAATAAAGAAAAATACATCTCTTGACCCGTCGCTTCTAAAATGGTAATCGGTTCACAACGACTGGTCTCTTATGAAAGCTATGTGTGTTAATTCTCATTTAATTAATTGTTGTTTATTTTGAGTACACTGTTGCACATCATTTAGACGGGATGTTTGCAGCAACGGGGGTGAAATTAATTTTCATTTTGTGGGTTTAAAATGGCGTGTTAAAATATTCGCGCTGGAGCCGTGTTTGTCCATGTGCAGGATTTATATTCTTAATCTCGCCGCTTCACTCACCAACTCTGCACCCCAAGTATAAAACTCAAACACAGCGTTTTTACAAATATATATGAAATCTAAAACGCTTGATGGAAATGCTGTTTCAGTTTTAGGTCATTTTTGGGGAAACACCATTGTTGAATTTATACTTGGACTACTGGATGCAAAGAGCTGCTTACTGTAATATTACATCTTTGTAGCCAGCTTACTGGGAACTAGATATGAGCCATATACATAGAAACAAAGGCGGATATCTATTTTTTTCGAAAATAAAGTAAAACGGGTAAAATACTGGAAACGATTTTCTAGGTATATCCATAATTTTTATCACTTTAGAAAAATATCTAGATGGTTGTATTTTATTTTATGCCACTTATGTGCAGGTACTGTGTTCACCTCTACATACAACCTTTATTTGTTTCAGATTCTAACGGTGTTATTCACACACAGCAAATTCATGGCTCAACCACCACCTAACGTGAATTTCCCGTACAAAAAGACGATGCTCCATGGATCAACTATGGATATAATGTGTTATGAATAGCCCTGTAAGTATTGTAAGTCTTGTGTACTGAATCAAGAATTATGATTTTGTATAAAAGACAAACATCGTAAACTAAATATTCCATACAAACCTCTGACTTTTTTCCTTCGTAATTTTTGTAACTTAGGATTATAACCTTTGTACAACCTGCAATCATTCCTTCTCAGTTGTCCCTTGTCGGTTCTGCATACAGTACACAAGCTAACTAGATGCCTGCTGCTGATTTCACTTGATCAGTACACCTGCGAGATCTTCCTTTCATTTTGTATTGTATTCTGCTCTTATGCACCTTTGTAACAGATCTCGGAATATAGCTCACAAGTGTTAATCAGATGATATTCTCTCTCTCAAAAGCATACGTATACCAAATCGATCATATTTTATTTTCTCACATTTCAGTCTGTATGAATGTAAATACACGGTGCTGTGTACTAAGAAAACCTCACGTCTTACTATTGAGAAGGCAGACAGCATCTGTACCCCAAAACTACAACTGTACGTTGAAACTCATCATTAGCGTTTACTACAAGATGTACGGCAACCAAAACAACAAAAATAGTGAGCGTTTTAGCATCTGCACATTTCTGGTGAATCTCTATGTTTCAACGTTTCATGCTTGTAGTATTTGGAGTAATATGTATGTAAACACGTAGGGCACGTATGTAACGGAGAGCTGAGCAAATGTTGGGCGAGAGCATCCCATGGTCAGCCTTATAAATGTTATCTCAGGGGCGAAGGGAAACACGCTCTTAATCGTGGCAATCAAATGGAGGAATAACAATTTAATACTCATAAATTTGTGGATTCACTCCCGGTGTGTGCTCTGTAAAACGGTTAGTTAACTAATTGTGGACGTTGTTAATTTAATTGATTGTAATTTAGAATATAAACGTTAATTTGATATGTACTTAAATTGATGTTCTATATAATTGGCCAATGTCACCTACGTTTCGGAAGAGGTCGGAAAGAGTGTTCATTTAAGATTTGGGTTTTTATTTTGTACACATGCGAATTGTGGAAGGACGAACATCTGCTTACGGGCATATATTTAATACTCGTAAGCATATTTAGTATTAATATATTATTGCGACTTAGATTATGGATTATTATAAAGTTCCACTATTTAACATGGCGGCACGTAAACAGCTGATAGCGTATGAATGTTTTCCATATAAAATAAATCATAAGGTACAGAGATCAGCTGTTTACACACCGGCACATTTTATTGCTTGCTATCTTCGAATTGATACTATAATATCCACCAATGCCCATTGATGAGTCTGTTGACCCAGGTATTTATTGAGAACTGCAGTCTCTCTTTATAACTTCTGTTTATCTCTTTAGTTCGGAGTAGCTTAACTAAAAGTGGAATTATCCAGAAGCTACGTGATATATCGCAAGACGCAGGGTTCAGAGTCTTGTACGGAGGGAGTTGGTAGTCACATACATAGTTGTGTGAGTTGGCGTTTGGATCAGGTGTTAGGGTTTCTCGGATGCATTGTTCCACTCCATAATGGCGGCCATCCCTCACTTCATAAATTATTACAGCATTCTCTACCCCGAGCACAAAACTCTACAGCTAAACTCAAACACAGCGTTTACCAAAAATGTATCTCAACTAAAACGCTCATTAGATGCGCTGTTTCATTTTTAGTACATTTTCGTTTTGTTTTGTTTAAACGTGATGTTGTATAGTTGGTGTGTAAAGTTCCTTGGGGACCACGCCATTGGAATCAAGGTACCACTTGCCTCCGTCTGCAGAGTAAACATGACGTGAAATATTAGATGGGAAGAAAAATACTAGCAATGCTTTTATGACGGATGTAACATATTGTTGTACTTTATAATTGTTTCTTGTAGGTTTTTTTAAAGGAAAGAGTGGTTGTAGACTCAACGGGCGCCTGTAGATATTTTCCGTATCTTTTTGAAGAACGCAAGCAATAAAACATGCTGATCGCTGTACCAAATGTTATTTATAAAAACATTCATATAAAGCTGTCTGCTGTTTGACCGCCGCCATTTTTTATTGGTTCTTCTTCTTCCTTAGCCATCTCTCCACTGCTGGATATAGGCCTCTTCCATGTTTCTCCACTCCTTTCTATCCTGTGCCCTCTGAATCCATTTCCGCCCCGCGACTGGAACAATTATTACAATTTTTATTGGTTGCTACCTTCAAATAGATACGGTAAGATATACAGACGCCCGTCGAGTCTGAAGGTCCAGAAAGTGATTAATTAGAGTGATATTAAGCGATGGGATAGTGCTTAGTCTTTACTAAGATTTTGCAAGTTTAAGTTCTCAGGGTTATTGTGCACTAAGTCTTGCAGGTCAAATAATTTCTTGCTCTGTATAATAAATTGATTGGGATATGTTTGAAAAAAGTCCCGAATCTCAAGGGTAAAAAATAAGATTTTCAATAACATTTCAACGAAAAAGAAACATTTTTACTGTACATTTACTTTTCGCAACCAAAATTGAACTGGTTTCTCATATTGTTGGTAAGTATGTGAAAAAATCTATATCTATAAAGAAGGATGTGTGTATGTATGTATGTATGTATGTATGTATGTATGTATGTATGTATGTATGTATGTATGTATGTCCCCTATAGACTCATAAACCGCTCATCCGATTTTGACGAAATTTTCAGGAAACATGTAACATATTCTTAGAACGAATCCTGTGAAGTTTGATGGTGATCAAATAAACAGTGGTTCTCAATTCTCGATATTTCAGCAACGAGGTCGGTAAATTTTGAAACCACCCAATAGAAGAAGACCATTATATTCAACTACAATACATAATCTTAGTTGCAAATATACATTTACATTAAAGATTCATATAAAATGCATGCTCACAAGTAGACACATGTAAGTTCACGCTTACAAATGCTGCATGTGTAACCACTCATAATTTAAAATCCAAATCTAAAATGAACAACCCAGTAACTTTTACTTTACGCCTAAAAATGGGAAAAAAAAAAAAAAGTTGGGAAATTTCCCCAAAAGTGGGGAATTTTTTTTTTCCCCAAAAGTCGGGAAAAACCTAACCTAACCTAACCAAACCTAAAAATGGGAAAAAAAAAAAAAAGTTGGGAAATTTCCCCCTGCGCATTGTTCCCACTTATCCCCCTGCGCATGGTTCCCACTTTCAAATCTGGGAAAAAAAAAAAAAAGTTGGGAAAATTTTTTTTCCCCAAAAGTCGGGAAAAACCTAACCTAACCTAAAAATGGGGAAAAAAAAAAAAGTTGGGAAAATTTCCCCAAAAGTGGGGAAAATTTTTTTTCCCCAAAAGTCGGGAAAAACCTAACCTAACCTAAAAATGGGAAAAAAAAAAAAAGTTGGGAAATTTCCCCAAAAGTGGGGAAATTATTTTTTCCCCAAAAGTCGGGAAAAACCTAACCTAACCTAACCTAAAAATGGGAAAAAAAAAAAAAGTTGGGAAATTTCCCCAAAAGTGGGGAAATTTTTTTTTCCCCAAAAGTCGGGAAAAACCTAACCTAACCTAACCAAACCTAAAAATGGGAAAAAAAAAAAAAAGTTGGGAAATTTCCCCCTGCGCATTGTTCCCACTTATCCCCCTGCGCATGGTTCCCGTGCTTTCAAATCTGGGAAAAAAAAAAAAAAGTTGGGAAAATTTTTTTTCCCCAAAAGTCGGGAAAAACCTAACCTAACCTAAAAATGGGGAAAAAAAAAAAGTTGGGAAAATTTTACTTAACTTTACCCACTTTACTTAACTTGAAATGGATGTTATTCAGCTCCTGAGTGGCTTGACACTCATTTCTTATGAAGGCTGAGTAAGCCTTGCCGGTATTTTATTTTGGGTTTAAAATAAACACTGAAACGGGAAATAATTTCTGACAACTTCGGTGGGATTCTAACTCGAGATCTCGGCATGGAATGCAATCTATAAAGAAGGATGTGTGTATGTATGTATGTATGTATGTATGTATGTATGTATGTATGTATGTATGTATGTATGTATGTATGTATGTATGTATGTATGTATGTATGTATGTATGTATGTATGTATGTATGTATGTATGTATGTATGTATGTATGTATGTATGTATGTATGTATGTATGTATGTTCCCTATACTCATAAACCGCTCATCCGATTTTGACGAAATTTTCAGGAAACATGTAACATATTTTTAGAATGAATCGTGTGAAGTTTGATGGTGATCAAATAAACAATGGTTCTCAATTCTCAATATTTCAGCAACGAGGTCGGTAAATTTTGAAACCACCCAATAGAAGAAGACCATTATATTCAACTACAATACATAATCTTAGTTGCAAATATACATTTACATTAAAGATTCATATAAAATGCATGCTCACAAGTAGACACATGTAAGTTCACGCTTACAAATGCTGCATGTGTACCTACTCATAATTTAAAATCCAAATCTAAAATGAACAACCCAGTAACTTTTACTTTACGCCAACTTGAAATGGATGTTATTCAGCTCCTGAGTGGCTTGACACTCATTTCTTATGAAGGCTGATTAAGCCTTGCCGGTATTTTATTTTGGGTTAGAAATAAACACTGAAACGAGAAATAATTTCTGACAACTTCAGTGGGATTCTAACTCGAGATCTCGGCATGGAATGCAGTTACTCTACCAACTAAGCTATAGACCGGACTTTTTACAAATATGGTGGATCGATATCGGTTTGGTTAGGGGTAAGCAACCTGCGGCTCACCAGCCACATGCGGCTCTTTGGGTGTGAAGTTACGGCTCTTTAGCTTCATACGCAAATATAAAAAAAACACAGAATTATACTTCTGATCGAAAAAAACTAAATCGTTCTGAATCGATTAACGATCTCTCCGCTACTTGTACTCGCTTTTCACCCCCCACCCTCCCCCCAACTACAATATAAAAACCCAATCTTCAATGAACATAAGCCCTGCAACTCTTGCCGACCTTCCCTGAAACAGGGGTGACATTGGCAAAGTGAACCATTTTTTACAGTATGGGTGGTCAGCCTCATACCAACCTATAAGTCAAGGAAAAACTTTGAAATTTGTAAATTGTAATTTTTGGCTCTTCCGACTCAAAAGGTTGCCGACCCCTGGCCTAGACAAAAGTTCCAAATTAAAAAATGTTATTCAAGTATTCCAAGTTGAATTTTAGAAATGTAAGAAAGCTTTTATATCCCGCACTTATAAAAAATACGATAAACAAAAGTTCGTAGGTCACAACTAGAAGACCATATTGAAATATATTATTATTATGAAAACCTTTTATTGAAACATACTTTTAATTAAAATATACATAATATAGTTGTTTTTTCAAAAAACGCATTTCTGTAAAATTATATACTCACCACAAATTTAAAGATCGTTTTTTTCTCGGCGGTTAAACGTCTTTCTTCTATGTGACAATGGTCCAAAGCAACCAAGATAAACAAAATGTTTGCCTTTTACCTAACCCGGCCGTGCGACTTACAATTTTGTTGTCAATAGAAAATGTTCCGTGTGCACTACCTAAAACTTTCACTTATTGAAATAATGGATAGAGCACATTTTAAATGTGGGGAAAAAATGTGAATTCACTTGGCCGGGATAAAGACAGGACAGGGAGTCAAAAATTCAACATAAATTAAACACTTTCATGGAGATAGTTGAAAAAACACTTAAGTGCATCATATTGTATGAAGCATTTTCCCCAACTGCATACGTTTCACAGTGCGGTTACATTGAAAAATATTCCTGATTGTTTGGAATACATTTATTTCTTCACTTTGCTCAAAGAGTATAGTGAATTTTATAGATTAGTTCTTTAATTGTATGATTATAAAATTTAATGTATTGTTTATATTCTTTTCTTTATATTCTTTTCTCGTTCCTTGACTTATAGGTTGTTATGCGGCTGACCACCCATAATATAAAAATTGGTTCACTTTGCCAATGTCACCCCTGTTTCAGGGAAGGACGGCAAGAGTTGCAAGGCTTATGTTCATTTGAGATTGGGTTTTTATATTGTAGGTCCACATGCGGCATGTGTTAGCGCGAAATTATACATATCTGCTTGTGGGAATGCATTTAGTATAAATCTTAAATGATATATATCTTTGCAGCTTAGATTAGATTAGATTAGATTAGTATAGGTCAATATGCATCTGACCAACTATAAATAGAAAATGGTTCACTCTGCCAATGTCACCCCTGTTTCAGGGAAGGTCAGCAAAGAGTTGCAGGGTGTATGTTCATTTGAGATTTGGGTTTTTATGTTGTAGGTTCACACGCAGAATGTGCAAGTGTGAACTTATACGTGTCTGCTTGTGGGCATGCACTTAATGTGAATTCCAAATGTAACAATTATATCCATGCAACTTAGAATAGATTAGATGAGTGACGTTACATAGCCGATTTTTTTATCTTAAATATAAATGGAGCACCGCAATCGATTTTCCCTATGCTTGGCTCTGCTGCTTAACAGTTGTACCTAGACCTTTTTTTTTAGAAAACGTGAAGATTAACCTAGAGATAAATTGTGTGAAGCTTGATTCCGATTAGCACACTTTTTTTTTTGATCCTGTTGTTTCCTCTTTTATCTGTAGAAAAAAATTGATACCACATGCCCAAATGGCGTAGTGAAACACGCCGGGTACTGCTAGTATGAATTATAAATCAAAGACAGGTCCTAATAGTCTAGCAGTTAATGCTTCGGATTCGTAATCAGAATGTTGCGGCTCGATTATCAGCAGAGCACTAAACTATCATTTTATGTTGTTAATATGCTCCTCGGTATGTTCAATATTCATCTACCTACATACAATCAAAGTTGGATGTATTTGGTATAGGGCCTATACCAAAGACATCCATCTTCACAGTAACAGGGTCTTGTTTGAGAATTTGTGCTATCTCCATCGATGACCAAGCTATTTAGAGGGCTCGCTATTTGCGATTCTCACAATAACAGCGCTCACTAAATAAATTATTCTACTATATGTTTACTTAGTTAATGAAAAAAAAATCGTACCTTGAAAAAGAATGCTAAGCTTACTGTTTGGTAAGCGTAATTACTGTTGGCCTAATTTTAAGTGAATAATAAATATTTGATACCAAACTCCGTTCACGTTGTTCCATTATTCCGAAAATATTTTTGTTTATTCTGCCCGCGGTATCATGTTCGTTGCCAAGGCAGCGGGTCCGTGTAAACAATAAAAAAAATGTTACATGAAATTATATCCCCTCACACATCGCACCAGAGTACCGGAGGCACTTGAAGAAAAGTGCCAGAGCCGTTTATATTGTATGCAAATATTTATAAAATACGTGTTTCAATTTAGATGGGATGTTTGATCTAAGGTGCTTGTGCAGGGACGTGCGAGTGTGGGCGGCGCGCCCGGCGATACAAGTTGGCGGGACGTGCGAGCAATACGTACTGGAATATTCCAGAATGCTAGCGTCCAAGATGAACAAACGCCAGTTTTTTCTTATGTAAATTATTATGATTTATTACGGGTTCATTTTTAATAAAACTGCAGTCCAATTTCTTTTTAACAAATCAATTACATAATATACAATACAATACATTAAATCAATACGTACAAAAGCTGCTCCGGCTATTTTTAATATTTATATGCTGTAATCGTAATTATTTTGGTGACAAAAGTGTGTGAAAGTATAATCGAAGTGTTAACAAATGGGACTTATGCTATTATTTTGATAACGGTACTGTGGAACTGGATAAAGTCTTTATTATTAACATATTTACATAGTCCTATTGAATAGTCATCGTCCAAGCACCTATAAATCTGAGTATAGGGTGGTCACAAAGATTACTGTGTATTTTTTGTCTAAATAATCGGTGAGAAGACATAAAATGACTGCTATGGAATTTATTACTGAGGCAAAAAACATACTAATGAATTTGAACTCGATTATTAATGATACCAACAATAAATTTAGCAAAGACCACATAGCAAAGCTCACACCAAGGCTTACCGACCTTTCGGGTACCATCAGCCAAATGGCTGTGAAGATGGGTAGCCTGGAAGGAGAAGTACAGGCGTACAAACAAATTGTTAATAATCCTCCCAAATCAATACCCAAATCGAATCCTTCCGACATGTATGAGGCCATTGCTGAGCTGGAAGATCGAAAGGAGAGGTCTAAAAACGTTATAATTTACAACTTACCTGAAGGTACTTCTAACACAATTGAAGGTATTAAAGAGGATGATGATTCAACTAAAAACACTATAAATCTTATCGATTCTTCAGCAACATCGGATATTGTGAAAATTTATAGACTGGGAATTAGAAAAACTGATTCATGTCGTCCAGTTAAGGTTGAATTTAGAGACCCGATAACAGTGAAAAAACTATTAAACTTCAAACGTATTATACCCAATGGAATAAAATTGAAACCAGATCAAACATATCAACAGAGGAAACAATTGATGGAGTTAAGGACTGAGTTGGAGGAGAGGAAAAAGAAGGGAGAGGTTAATTTAACCATAAAGTATATAAACTCGTCACCAAAAATTGTTTCAAGCACACCAAAAAACTACAGAGACATAAATTAAACTGCTTGTATCAAAATCTGAGAGGTGTTTGTACTAAAGTGAATGAGTTTTCCTCAATAGTACCAACCCTAGCATACGACATTCTCATTTTTACGGAGACTTGGCTTCACCCAAATATCCACACTGCTGAACTGGGGCTCTTCTCTTACACTACATACCGCCTGGACCGAAATGAACTCAATAGCACTAAAGTGAGAGGTGGTGGAGTGCTGATCTCAGTGAATAGAAATCTCAATTCCCGCAAACTCAAAACGATCAACTCTGATGTTGAACAAGTTTTTATCTTGGTGTCTTTTAGTGGTTTTAAAATGGTGTTGGGTACAGTGTATATTCCGCCCTCTGCTGATATAGCGGTCTATCGAAGTCATTGCGATGAGGTGGAGCGATTAAAGATTGCCTATCCTGACGCTAAATTTCTTATTGTGGGAGATTATAATCTTCCAAATATTAATTGGATGGAACTGGGATCGGACTCATCACCGAATCCTAATAGATGTAATTTAACTGAGCGTGAAAATACTGTATTTGATATGTCTCTTCTTCTAAACCTTAATCAAGTTAATAGAGTTAGAAATGCAGGTGATAGAATACTAGATCTAGTTTTTTGTAGTAATATGTCTGCAATTGTTAACGAATCAGTGGAAGCTGTTGTTCCTCCGGACAGTCACCATCCGATTTTGGATATTGTCATTGATATTACTAAACCGCAGGTCTGTAATGTTGACTCTCCAGAATCCTATCGGAATTTTGTCAGGGCTAATTATGAAGGTGTAAACAAGTTTTTGTCTGAGGCCAATTGGTCATTCATCAATGCGAAAAATAATAATTTAGGCGAGATGGTTGAGGAGTTTTACAGCATTCTGAATGGAGCCATTGATTTGTGTATACCAGTTACAAAAGTTAGAAAATCATCATTCCCTAAATGGTATAGCCGTGATCTAATTGATTGTATCTGTGAGAAGAAACTTGCTCATAAAAAGTACAAGGAGACCAGATTAGCGCCAGATTATGAGAATTTCAATTTTCACAGAAAGCAGTGTAAGAAAATCTTGGTAGCGTGTTATAATGAATATATTAATGGCATTGAAATGTCTGTTAGGTCTGATGTAAAAAAGATTTTCAATTATTCACGATCTCTCAAAAATGAGAGTCAGAAAACTATATCTAGTAATAATGTGGGAGAAGTACCAAACCTATTTGCTACGTTTTTTAAAAGTGTTTTTACTACTGATAATACTGGTCAGTCCTTTGATTTCTCATCTCACATTGATTTTCAGCTCTCGAGCTTGTCATTTGAAGTGTCTGATGTTACATCAGGTATAAAATTAATGAAACCTTTAACTTGTCCTGGCCCTGATGGGGTTCCGGCATTTTTTTTAAAGAATTGTGCTTCTAGTTTGACACAACCTTTGTGCACTATTTTTAATTTATCTATATCTTCTGGATGCTTTCCACTTATCTGGAAGACATCCTACATCACTCCAATATTCAAAGGTAAGGATAGGAAGGATGTCACAAACTACAGACCTATTAACTTGCTCTCGGCTATTCCCAAACTGCTTGAAAAACTGATTTTATCGAAAATTGGATTTGTGGTCACTAGATCTTTAACTAATTGTCAACATGGCTTTTTACCCAATAGATCTACGACCACTAATCTCATGTCTTATGAGAATTTTTTGTCGGGGGCTCTTGGTAGACGTAAACAGATCGATGTTATTTACACAGATTTCGCTAAAGCTTTTGATAGAGTTTCTCACAATATCTTGCTTACGAAGCTGGAAGCAATGGGAGTATCTGGTAGCTTTTTGTTGTGGATTAGGAGTTATATTATGAATCGTTCCCTGATCGTGAAAATAAATAACTCTGAGTCTGATCCTTTTACACAAACTAGTGGTGTCCCACAGGGATCTCATCTTGGTCCGCTGCTATTTTTATTATTCATTGACGATATTGTTAATGTTGTCCAGGACTGTAATGTACTTTTGTTTGCGGATGACATTAAAATTTTTCGTGAGATCGACTCAATCAACGATTGTATTAAACTACAATCGACACTTGATAGATTAAATAACTGGTGTTCACTTAATCATCTTAATCTTAATATATCCAAATGTCAAGTGATGCGTTTTTATAGAATAAAAAACCCATTGATTAAAGATTATGTTATTAATCATAACTTATTAAATAATGTTTTAGTCATCTCTGACTTGGGGGTTCTGTTTGATCATAAACTCTCATTTGTCGCCCACATTAACGATATCCGCGCTAAAAGTATGAAAATGCTTGGCTTTGTTTTCCGAATTACCAAAGATTTCCGTGATTTACAAACAATAAAAATTCTTTATACTTCACTGGTCCGTAGCGTTTTAGAATACTGTTCTACCATCTGGTCTCCTCACTTCTCGGTCTATATTGACAATATTGAAAAAGTTCATACTAAATTTTTAAAAATCGTTAGTTTTAAACTAAATATTCCTATTGCTAATTTTGACCCCATCTTCCTTAACTCCTTACTTAATTTAACTAGTTTGTCTAATAGGAGAAAAATTATTGATTTACTCACACTCTATAAAATTAAGAATGGTCTAATAGATTGCCCGATGTTGCTTGAAACTATTAATTTTTTTGTTCCGCGACAGGGATCTCGTCAGATAGTTCCTTATCGCCCTGTAGCTTCCAATACAAATGCACAATATAACAGTTGCATAAATCGCCTTCAACGTAGTGGTAATACCTGTACACTGGACTTTGACCCACCCAACAATAACTTTGATAGGTATAGAGCTGGTCTGTTGAGGTACTTTTTGGATGAATAGTGTTTTTATTTCTGTTGCTTGTATATTTCATTTGATTTTTGATTTATATTTTTTGATTTATATTTTTTCTCTAGATAGTAACTTTGATTTTTATTCTTATTTTTATATAGTTTTTGTTATTGTGTTTATTTGTTTCATTTTACTTTCATATACTTTACATCTTTTTGGTATTTTTATGTATTTGTGTTATTTTTGAAACTATGTAACCATTTCATGTAAAAGGCACTAAGTGCCGTTAATAAATAAATAAATAAATAATATAGTTCACTCTGTAACTTCTGTATTGGCGGTTTTACGGCTTGAGGATCACTGGAGCTTCACAGATCCGCAGCCTGTATTCATATGTGACCAAGACCTATTCTCATGTGTTCCTGATCAGACGAGACGCCTTTAGAATGAATGTTTCCAGAGAGTTCGAGAAGTACAAGGTAGGTACTTTAACCGGTTTATTATCTAGTGGTTAGCGCTACGGACTCGTAAATGACTTTCAAATAATTAATTATAAGTCAAAACTTTATTTTCCGTCTCAGTCACTTCTGCTAAGAGTTATAAGTAGCTTGGTTTTTCGCCCCTTCAGTGCTTTTTTTGTCTTTTTTACGATTGAAATTGTCTAAAGAATCACATTCTGCACAACTTGACCTAAGAAAAATCGTACAACCCGATAATGTGAGGGCTATTTTTAGTATTTTCAAAATCATTCTTTTAGCATTCATAAGACACATTGATTAAGTACACGTACAAACATTGCTCATGTGAAATTGCTTTCGATGGATATAACACAAACAATTGGTAAGGGGATGTTCTGCTAAACATTCTTAGCAGGCTGATTTTCGCAACTAGGCTACTTATATTATTCCATCCAATATAATATGGGAGTGTGTTGTGTATGGGACGCGGGCTACGAAATCATAATATTATGCGCGCCATGGAAAGCGTGTTTCGCGGAAAACTTTTCCGAATGCGCTATTTTTGCACCAAACAGGAAAAGTTTTCACAATGTCGAATCGATTTATTCTGATTAAAGCGTGCATCCGGATTGAATGCCCGCTGCACAATCCAATGTATTTTTTGCCCACTAAACTGCGGAAGAGCATATTTTTTGGGTGGTTCCTTTGTCGGGATATACGACCGCTGACTGATGCGACAAACAATGGAGTGATCCAAAAATATTGCTGCGGTGTACATCAACACAAATGTACAATAGCGGTTCAAAGGGTCGTTGATTCAAACGTCCGTTTTTAACAAAACTAAAACCGATTTTTGAATTAAAAAATTTTCACGCATCTTTTGCGCTGATTGAGTTACAAATCAAAGCAGTTTAAAGACACCTTCTTTCGATAATATTCACACACAGCAGATCGGGTAAATGGAAAAATAAATGGGAAATACAACAGCACGCCTTGTGAGTGATTAAATTATTATACATTTTTATTATCTACGCGATCGTGGAGAATAAGGGATGGTAGCTGTATGAAGTTTTTTTTAACCTAATAAAAATATTTTTGACAAGACAACGATTGTAAAAATAACGTTATTTTGAAATATGTTTAATGATATTGTATGCAGGCACAGACATATTATATTCCCTTAAATAACTCTCGTTGGTTTGGACTACATTTATAAATGCTTCAAAAATTTATAGTCCGAAATTCACTGTTTCAATCAATATTTTACCACCAAATACACAATAAATATTTAACTGTTTTCAAAAGCAAACAAAAGTTATTTTTTAATATAACATTGTGCACTCCATTATTTATTGACTTTAAAATGGAACCAAACAATATAATGATGAATCGTCTCTCCCATGGTGGATCCCACCATCACCCACTTTCAGATGATGGATGATAATGACTGGTGGTGTAATGGATGAGGCCATTCAATATCCTCGATTTCTGGTGTCGATCTGTTATGTTAACTGAATCGATTATTTTCCATTCATCGCCAATTGTATGGAGACAAGTTAATATACTTAGTCGCTTATAGTCAGTTACCTTTTTAAGGATGGTAAAACATCCACCTTGCTCTCCATTTTTTCAAGGAATTGTCGGTCTATTCAATATCAAAGGAAAATATGGAATATGGTATGATTTAAAGGTTAGAATGAAGCTGACTACCAAAAATAGTAATCTATAATCTAAGCTGCAAAGATATATTCACATTTAAAATTAAAATTAAAAAAATCATATTGAATGCATACACACAAACAGACACGTGTAAGTTCGCGCTTACAAATGCTGCGTGTGAAGCTTCAGCTTTTTCTCAAATATACATTGCAATTTTCTCAGAGGGAAATTCTACTTAACACTATTTTAACTTTTATTAACTGTTAACTTCAAACCGTCGATATTCCGGTAGTCCGGATCGATAACTAATTTGATAGAACAATGGCATTTCATGCCAAGAGCTAGGGTTTGACACCACCGAGGGTGTCAGAAATGATTTCCCGTTTCGGTGTTTATTTTAATGCTAAAATTAAATACCGTAATGGCTTAAATAAATAGTTATTTCAAAGCTAAAATAAAATACCGGCAAGGTAAAAATAAAAAGTTCTCGAATCCCCACATGCGACCCCTTCGGGGAAAACGCGACAAGAGGTTACACTATATGTGTAGCTTTGTAGAGTTGTACGTTTTTTTTTTCAATATAAAATGAGACATTAAACTCATATTTTTTTCCTGAAAAAAAAAAATGCATGCGCTTAAACCATGAGGATTAATTTCATAAAAGAATAAAAAAGTATACCTATGCTGGAGCTAAAATATTTTTATATTCAAAATTATTATTTTTTCATAATTAAAGTGCAAATTTCCCGGGCTGGCTTCAAAGTTCTCAATGAAAACCAAACAAGTTCCACACACGATATGCAGGCGAAACGTGCTGCGCACAAGTTAAGCTTAAATTATTACGTTTTAACTCAGCCATAGCGTTCAACGTAAACTATATGAATACTGGTCCCTAGTGAGCGTTTTAGTTTCTATACATTTCTGGTGAAACGCTGTAGTTGTGTTTAAACGTGAAGTTTTATACTTGAAGAACATGCAGCGCTTAGTTTTCAAACGTAGTTTATATATAAATTTATGGCCAACACAATATATGGTTAATAACATTATACTGTACATCAAAACTCATAATATAGGGAAATTTATTTGTAGCATGAATATTATTTTCATCGTTTTGTTTGTTTATATTTTGATTCCAGGGTACTACAAAGTACCCATCAAGTTAAATATTTTCTTTGAGTTTGATTAAAGATATATTTTTTAATGGAAACGCAGCATATTCTACATAGTTTAAAATGTGCAACCTTTAATAAAAAAATTAAGGCGTATTGGACTTCCTATACCTAAATATTTACTAGATATTTGCCGTTGAAGTATTTCATATTCTAGATATATAGGTCCGGTCAATGGCTTAGTTGGTGGAGTGCTTGCATTCCGTGCCGAGAGCCCGGGTTCGAATCCCACCGAGAGTGTCAGATATGATTCCCCGTTGCAATTATTTAAAAATTCAAAATAAAATACCGTCAAGGTTTATTCAAAATGAGTACCAGCCCTCTCGGGAACTTGTACTCATTTTGAGTAATCAAATCCAATGTCAAATTTTTGAGAAATCAAATTTGATGTGTCAATCAAATATTGATTGAATTTTGGTGCAACAGGCCTTGAGTAACTCAATTTACATATTTTTGGACTCTGGCATTTAGTAATGACTTTTTAACTATAAGTGAAAAATATGTGAGTTTGTAAAATTGAAGTCAAATTGAACTCAGTAAAACGAAAAGATTGCTATTAACATGTCCTTGAGAAATTAAATTACATACTGTTGAAAGAAAAAAAATGTTTTCCTTTAATTTTTATCCGTAGTCCTACCAAGCGTATTGGATTATTTTTTGTCGTACACAAGAAGATATGTACAACACATAAAGTAAAAATAAAAATACAAAAAAAGATACAAAATTATCTTGTCAGATTCATCAAACGCTGTAAAAATGAAACATGTGAAATTGATAGCCGCGTATCTTTATGGTAAAATTCAAATCATCCGTAAAACATTGGGGGCGTTTTTTTTCCATGTTTTTTATGTTTCTCTCTTATCACAAGGCACCATCTGAATAGGGTAACTCTGTTCTTGACGTAAATCACCACAAAGTATGACACGTTAAGAGTATTTTTCTTTTGATAAAACTTTTCTCGTTTAATTTTCCAAAAATAATAAAAAAAAACGTCGGGTCAACGAAGAAAACGGTTTATGTTTTTCATCTTATGTTTGAAGATTATTTTTTATGCTTCTTGTTTTTGTTTAATCCGTACAAAGATCGGGAAATTGATTTCGAAATGTGAAATGTCTTCAATTTATTTTTGGAGGGTAGATGCTCTCTACCTTTCATACTTTATATCTTTGTACTAACGGTTGTAATTAATTTGTTTATTTTTATTTATTTATTTATTAAATATATAAATATTGTATACAATAAATAAATAAACTAACATTTAAATTGTATTTCTGGTGCTAGGCATGTAATACTTTCTAGTATAAAGAATAAACAATTGACAAACATGAAGCGCGAACTACACTTGTTGGTTTGTGGGCATACATCTGAGAGCTTTAAATGAATATATCCTTGCAACTTAGATTATAGATTATTATTATTATAGATTAAGCATAATTTTTCCTAAAAATAAAATTTAAACACGACAAAAAAAGGCCTCAAACTTGGAATTGAAACAGCTTTAGAATCTAGTAAGTTATTGTTGGCAGCACGCTACGTCTACAAGTTATTTATACGGATTTTCATGAGTAAATTAGAAGCAATATTTTCACAAAGATTGACACAATAATACTGTATTAAGTCAGGATATCACATTTGTCTTTGATAGGAAAAATCAAACTATATCCGATGTGGCTTGTGCGGTCTCTTGTCCACTTAGTTCTCGCTTCCCGTCCGATTGCCTGTCAATATTGAATGAAATGTCCCAGCCGCGTCAAGGCCACTCGCCGCCTTACCACAATGCCACCCCTCTTCGGCAAGGGGTGGCCAGAACCCAAGCATAACACATAACGCGTTAACTCAACCAAAAAATGTACCAAAACTTAAACAGCGAATCTAGTAGGTGTTAAGAGTTTCTAAAGATTTTCTGTAAAACGCTAACGCAAAGCTTTGTGCGTGGGATGAAGGATAAACGTAACGGAAAAAAGTAAACCTTGGGCTCGTCACAAAGAGGTTACGAGTATCGATAGGCTTACAGTGAAGGGCTAATAACGCCGTGTTGACGTGACAGTAAGTTGAGGCAAGGGGAAGTTACTTCTTATAAATATGGACAGTTAAGCTTCTTTATAAATAAACTGATAGCGATGTATCATTTTGACCCGATTTTGGATAAAATCTGGTAGTGAAGGATCAAGAAATCATGAACTAAATGTACCGGTCGATAGCTCAGTTGGTAGAGTGCTTGCATTCCATGCCGTGAGCTCGGGTTCGAATCCCACCGAGCGCGAGGGTGTCAGAAATGATTTCCCGTTTCGGTGTTTATTTCAAACCCCAAAATAATAATACCGGCAAGGTTTACTCAGCCTTCACAAGAAATGAGTACCAGCTCTCTCAGGAGCTGGGAAACCCCCACTTCAACTGAAGTGGTTTGGCGTAAGGCCGGCCCTTCTTCTTCTTCTTGTGCCACTTCTAACGAAGATCGGCGATCATCATAGCTATTTTGATTTAGAAAAGGCCGGCCGGCCCCCTTACCTGTAAAAATAAATAGGTTCAACTCGCCACATGCGACCACTTCGGGGATAACGCGGCAAGAAGTTGCACTATATGTGTAGCTTAGTTGCGTGCGTTTGCGAAGGTTTTTTTTCATGATTTTGTAATAACCTTGTGAGCGCTTAATGTGATCAATATTGTTTATTTTATTATTTAAAAAAATGCAGTACTCAGCAGAGTGCAAAGCAATTATTAAGATTAAAAAAAATACTGTCAGTCAACCATATTTATTTCTCTGAATAATTTCCACACTCCTCCTTTTATTCACCGTTGCTGGACTGGCCTTGTGAACATATCAGGGGCTTGGGAAATATCTTTCCTAAGCCCTCTTTAAATTAGTAGGTATACCAGTATATTTGTATTCGATTTCTGAAATTCTTCTCTGCAGAGGCTCTGGCTACCCCTAGCGGAATGGCGACAGGGTTACAGGGTTACAGAACAATACAGTATAGTATAAAAAAATACATTGAAATGGTGAGCTCCTCCCAGAAAGTGTTGCTTTTTGAATGAGTTTTTCTATTGATCTACTGAGCATCTCTTAAGTATTTATTATTCATAATTTGATTATCCAGTTTGTAGAACGTTTTTAAAGCCCACATGCCATATAACCATAATAAAAAGTTTTGCAGTCTTGTAATAGTGCCGGGATAATCCGGTCTCATATAAAATAAAGTAGACCATCATAATTTCCCCAACATACTCCAATTAACGCCGGCGGGGTGTCAGTCGGGACAATGGGACCCGAATGGGAAAGGAAGAGTTTGGGCCATTCACGAGGGCGCCCATTTACCAGAGAGCCATCGGATGGGAAACTCCGGCGGAGAAATAAAGTTTGAGAAAGTTTTAAGCAAGAAAGTGATTATCTACGAATGTAGTTTGCTCGTAGGTAGGTGGCTCCGCCGCGGAACGGGGTATCTTTCCAAACCGTTTAATAGATAAGGATGCGGGGAATTAGCGAACACTTTGGCAGAGGGCACATCTCGTACTAAGCCGCGCTACAAACTTCCCGACAAAGTCTCACTTGTGACATGACTAGAGCTGCCGTATACAGCCGGGACCTCGGTGGAACACTTCTTCGTCTTCTTTTTTGTGCCACTTCTATCGAAGATTGGCGATCACCATTGCTATTTTGACTTTGGATGCTGAGGCTCGAAACAGGGAATAGTGCTTCTGCCGAACTACTGTCGCAGGTTTTTCAGCCACGATGTCCTTCTGCGTCCCTGAGATCTTCTCCCCTTTGTAAAGGATTATGAATTTTTCACCCAAGGAAGAGCGTATTTGGAAATATGAATGGCATATTTTTTTGTGCCCGCCGGGATTTGAACTCACAACCTTCCATTTACGAGTCAGAAGTGTTAAACACTAGACTACGGACCGGTCAAAGGCGGGTATTTAAAAAAATGTCTTTGAATTTATTTTAACAGATGGCATTTATGTTCAGCTTTATAGCTTACTTTTTTTTTTTTTTTTAAGACTGTGCGGGACACTCCCTAGATTCTAAAGACTCTAGGGGTCTATGACACTTGTTGTAGTGCCGCAGAGGTGTACGAGCTTGGTCGTCGCTACAAAGCACCAATACTCAAGCAAGACCCAGTTGCTGTAAGGCTGGATGGACCTTTGGTGAAACATTTGTTTCCTCACTACGTTTTACTACGTCTCCTTTACGCTTACCACCTTTACTACGCAATCTAATCTAATCTAAGTTGCAAAGATATGTAACATTGGGGATTCACATTACATGCATTCTCACAAGCAGACACGTACAAGTTCGCGCTTGCGCGTGTCGCGTGTGAACCTACAATATAAAAACCAAAGCTCAAATGAACACACACCCTGCAATTCTTGCCGACCTTCCCTGAAACAGGGGTGACATTGGCAAAGTGAACCATTTTCTACAGCATGGGTGGTCAGCCGCATACCAACCTATAAGTCAAGGAATAATTAATTAACTTACCAAATTTCTTCAGGTATCTAAGTGTATATCTGTTTATAATAATTGTCAATTATTTTTTTCTTACAATTTCTTGTCGGGAGAAAATTATGGCTTGTCGGGATGTCAAAACAAGAAGGTCCACAGCATTTACAGTACCGGTATATCAGGACGGATGGCAACACTAGACATGACGCAGTGTCTGGGTTTTCCTCACAAAACCAGCAAACTCGCCGCGGATTTTGTTGGCGGAAATTTTGAATGCATATTGGAAGATTGATGACATTCCATCGCTATCTATAACGCTGGAAATAACTCCACATTATTATGATGTAATTTTTTAGGGGGATGTCTTTTAAGCGCCAAGGTTTTTTCGATGCCTTTTCCAATTTATTATATGATCGCAAAAGCTTTCCAATTTTATCTTATATAACGCTATGTTATCTAAAATACATACACGTATGGAAATGAGCGATTTTTTAATGTAGTTGCAACAATATTAATAATTAGGTCCGCACGTAAATTGTCAACAATATCACCCGTTACCCGGCCGGGTTGCTAGGGAAAAGGCATACAAATATTTTGTAATTGCTTATATAAGACTGACGTTTGCTCACCGAGGAAAAAAAGCCAAAATGTTCCGACGTCAATACTTAAAAAAAAGCGATTATTTAATTATTTCATCGGGAAAAAATAACATTTTGTACTTAATTTTGAAAGTAATTTATGGGTTTTGACAAATTTAGACAGGTTTTGAGCACCAAATATTCTTTACCAAAATTGACAATTTCAATTTTGTATGTATATAATACATAATATGTGTACGAAGGATCCATGGACGCTCATCGAAGCTTTGAATTGTTCCAGTGGTGGAATGCCTTCTCGTGAAGTTAAAAGCTATGGCACAGCAAAACAATAATTCCTAACCA
Organism: Agapetus fuscipes; assembly: GCA_951799405.1. Classification (NCBI taxonomy): domain Eukaryota; kingdom Metazoa; phylum Arthropoda; class Insecta; order Trichoptera; family Glossosomatidae; genus Agapetus; species Agapetus fuscipes. Next base: position 10,606,881 of record OX637346.1, on the reverse strand, counting down.
CGAGGCGTGATCTTCATTGTTAAATTAAGTGGTTTGATGGTACTATAGCTCATAGCTACCTCGGGTGACACTTTTTGTGCAATAACTGCCAAAGCAGCAGAGGTCATTTTTTATTTATCCAAAAAAAATTGATGTTTAACTAAAGAGTGGATCTAGGAAAGAATAGAAGAGAAAAGCGGGAAGGGGCCGCGCTGTGTAAAGGATAAAATAGAGCGAAACTCATATTAAATTGCTAAAAGCTTTTATGGTATTGTGTTACAAGCCTTTTGAGTAAGTTATTAGCGACGATCTTATTTAGAAGGTATCCAAAATTTAATTATTTTTAGATTTTCCGTAACAAATATCATGTTTTTTTTTGTGAGGATTTTGTTTAGATACTTTTAGATGCTATCCAAATATAAAACAGTTTTTATTAGAAATGGGTTCAATTAAAGAGCGATGCTGGGACCGCAAAAAATGGCGCTTGTTCTGTTACGTAAATTAAAAGTATTTCTTACGCTCAATTTTGATTTTTATTTTTGAATACTTTTTTTGTTTCTTGACTTATGACCTGGTATGTGATGACCGATATGTTGTAAAAATTGGTTCACTTTTGCCAAAGCCATCATCGTTTCAGGAAAAGGCAGCGAAAGTTGCAGGGTAGATTTTGTTTATTTGTTATTTGTCTTTCAGTTTCAGTTTGATTAAGACCACTTGTAGGTACACATATAGCATGTGTCTGCTTGATGGAATACATTCAATATTAATTTTATATTTAATTTTTTATGTTAATAGTTTTTGCAACTTTGATTTATGAAAAACTAAATTTTCTTACCTATCTAGTTCTCGTGGTTCTGTAAATGGCCAAGAGAAGGCTTAGGAAATAAAAAAAAATCATCTGACTGAAAGTATAGTTTATTTTACAACAGAATATAATTTAATAAGATCTGTACCACATAAATTCTGCATCGAAACTTAAAACACATTTTTAACACAAACAAAAAAATTACATACTTATTTGTATTTCATTATATCTTACAATGATCATAATCTCATCACCATCCAACATATCAATAATCACACTTCTTATATGTAAATACAATAAATGTAATTGAACTATTTTTACTTTGGCAATTTTAAAACTATGATAAAACTTACATTAAGCTTCACTTTCAACCAGAACACAACTTTTTATAAGAGTCGAAACAGGGTTGAATAGGGCTCGAAGGGACATTATAAATCAAAATATATTTTAAGTAAGTTTTTTCCCTAGCCAATCCGATGAGTGACTCCATATTTTTTCCCTTTTTTTTGTTGCGACTCTATTTGAACGCTTGCTATTCACGAATTTGATGCATAGCTGATATACGGATCCCCGATTTGTTGTATGGAAAATTCACAGTAGGCTGCGGATGAGCCATGACTTTGTTGTTTGAGAATAGCAGCGTTAAAGGTTATGCCTAGTGTTGAAGTATAGCTGACTATATTTAAAATTGAACTATATTATTTTTTACAGATTTCGGAGGATTTAAAATTTTTGCTTATGCGGTAAATTAGACTACATTATGTTATCTGTCTGTCATGATTTTGTGGAATAGGATGAGCAAAGCTGCTATGGTGGACGCTCGATGGCAACTAGAAGCTCCATTTAACGTGGTGGCTGAAACAAAAGAAAACTTTCATTAAAACATAAGTCGGAATTTTCATGACGCAATTATTGAAGTCATTACACAGTAATTAGGTTGTATAATATAAGGAAGTTTTACATGAATAAAGATGTAGAAGCATAAAACGCGGTACGTTTGTTTGCAGGAAAAAAAATGTGTGAAATAATTAATAATGAATATTAGAACGATTTTTTTGTTAGCCTGGTCTTCGCTAGATAATGCACAAATAACCTAAGCACAACCCAGTTGCTGCAATGCTGGATGGACCTTTGGTATAACCTTATTAATTTTTCAGCCCAGCGAAGACCATAATTTGAAAAATAAAGGATTATACTGTTGCGCCCGCTTGGAATTGAATCTTCTAATTCCAATAACTAGTACGTATTGAACATTATTGCAAATTAAGCCAGTCCGTGGTCTAGTGGTTTACATTTAGGACTCGTGATTGGAAGGTAGTGGATTTAAATCTCGGTGGAGTACGAAAAAAAAACATTTTCCAAATTTGCTCTTCGCTGGGTTGAAAAATTAATCTGTCTTTACCAAAGACCGGTCAATATAATATGTAGGTCCATCAAGTTTTACATCAACTGGATTTTGTTTGAGAATGAGCGTTTTCTACAACGACGACTAAGCTCGCAGAGGTCTCTTGAGGTGTGGTGCACACAAAAACAGCGCTCACCAAATAAATCAGTTTAATATAATGCTTTAATAAATATTTTTTCCTTAACAAAAATGTTCCTGTTATAATAACGTATTTACGGTAATGTATGTACATACGCAGGTAGTTACATTATTTTTTTATGTGGGAACATTATCCGGGAGCGTGTTAGCGGTAGATATTAATAACACATGTTTGCTTTGGGCAATATAATAGGCTATTGATGTAATAAATACAGGCAACGAGGAAAAATAAGAAAATGCTATCTATGATTTATTAATCAAGCCGCCCGACTTGCTTTGGGCGGAGCGAAAATCCTAGAAAAACATAGAATAAGAAAGGCGTACACTAGAACCTCGATTATCCGAGTCCGTTTTGTCGGAGATTGCGATCATGGAGCTTACAATCCACCGATCTTAGCGGAATAAGTTCAAATAAAGAAATATTTTTTAAGAATGTTTCTCATTCTGAAGTGTTATATGCATTTGAAATTGCTTTAGCTTATGTGAAAAAGCATAATAAATCAATGCTAGCAAAAAATTCACTTAAGAATAAATAGAGAGATTTTGCTTCTAAAATCACCTCGATCAGGTAAATTAAAACTATATTCGATTGTTTCGTCATTTTTGTTCTTTTGTTACCATGTCATTCAGAACTTGCATAGCATTTTAACGGTGCGTAGGTTACAGCTTGAGATTGTTCCAGTTTCCGGAAAAGCAGGTATTAATTTGTCGTTAAATACTGTAGTTGCCTTGCATTTTAAGGTCTGCTTTAGTATAAAATCATACAAAATCCATTTTTTTAATCATTAAGTAAGGCAAGGCGTTTTTAATTGTGTCCAACTGCTTATCGTACTGTTTGTGTAACTACACTATGTTTGTTCATGCAAATTACGCGTATTTAACATAATTGTGTTCTTAAAGATACGTAAAGGCATTTAATTTTACAGGATGTAATAAATTCCGCTTTATCTGAGCTTTGGATTTGTTCGATCGATAGCGCAGTTGGTAGAGTGCTTACACTCCACGCCGTGAGCTCGGGTTCGAATCCCACCGAGGCTGTCAGAAAATATTTCCTCTTTCAGTGTTAATTTCAAACCCCAAAAGAAAATACCGGCAAGGTTTACTCAGCCTTCACAAGAAATGAGTACCAGCCCCCTCGGGAGCTGGGAAAACCCCACTACAACTGAAGTGGTTGGCGTAAGGCCAGCCCCATTACTTGTAAAAATAAATAAGTTCCACTCGCCACATGCGAAACCCTTCGGGGATCACGCGGTAAGAAGTTACATTATATGCGCAGCTAAGTTGCGTTTTGGATAATCCATGCTAATCTCATTCGACACGAGCTCAGATAATCGAGGTTCTACTATATCAGAGCAGACGATAGCCCTTGGTGGTTGGGTATTGTTGTGTCAAGGATCAGGTGAATCGATATTGTTGGCCTCTTCAGGTCTACGCCGGGTCAAGTGGTTAGAGAAGAATGGAAGAATACTCGGGGCCCGTGTAAGAGGTACGGGGAGACTTCAGAATACAGGAATAACTGTGAAGGACTAGCCGCGACGTACTTGCGATAATGCGTTGTTTCGCGATCTCAGCAAGAAAAATATGGAATCGGTTTTGATATCTCAGAAAATAAGGTGTATTCAATGGCTATGAATGTGTGTTTGTCAAGTCTATTATCAACGTTGTACAATATATTCATACAAAATATTAATATGTATGCGTTCTCATAAGCCATGTGCAAGTTTCCGCTTACTCAATTGTATGTACATTTACAAAATAAAGACTTAAATCTCAAATGACATTTGCCAAACTTCTCTGAAACGGGTGGACATTGACAAAGTGAACAATTTTTTACAGGATAGGTGGTTAGCTTTATTCCAATCTATAAGTCAAAAACTAAAAAAAACCACAAAATTCAGGATGGTTTTGAAGTTGATACATCCTCAAAAAGGAAAAAAAAAACAATGTCAAATTCAAAACACACCAAAACATCCAAGCAAAAAAATAATGCTATTTAAATTATGTTTGCATTGTGTGAATTCTAAATTTTACAGAAACCAGTGCATTTTTCTTGAAGCAATAAAAATAAAAACAAAACTCGACGCTGGTAACTTCTTTTAAATCGACTACACCAAATGGGGAATAAAAATTGAAGTACTTTCTAAGTTTTACAAGACTTGAAAGACATCTGCGTCTTCATAAAACTGTATCAAAATAAGTTGTAATATGCCTTTTGACAATCAGCAATAGAAGGAAAACTCATCGAACATAGCTGTCTCCAGAGACCTTACCCTGTTTCACTACTAAGACCTTATCCTGATCTGTACCAGAGACGGGATATTTTGTCTTAACAGGATGTGCGAAGGACGAGATACTTTGTCTTATGGGGTGTTCAAGCAACGTCAAGTACGACATATCTAAGGTTTTATAAAATGATACCATAATTAGTTGTTATATGCGTTTTGACAATAAGTAAAAGAGGAAATACATATTAATCGAAAATAACTGTCTTCAGAGCCTTAACCCTATTCCACTACTAAGACTTTATCCTGTTGAGACGAGATATTGTCTTATAGGAAAAACTAAGCAATATCAAAAACGAACCATCTGCGGTTTCATTAAATGGTGGAGAGCTGATTCAGCCCTCCGACTCAGTCAGACTTCTAGGAGTCACACTGGATCGGAACCTCACAATGGGAGAGCAATTGAACTCGACTGTATCTTTCTCATTTTTTGAACTTCGCCAGATAAAGGCGATCAGGAGATGTTTACCGTCGGGAGCAGTCAAGACCCTGGTTAATGCCTTTGTGATGTCACGAGTTGACTATTGCTCAACGCTGTACATATGTAGGTCAGCCGAAAAAGCAGTTCAACCGTCTTCAGTCTGTGCTGAATTCAGCGGCAAGACTCATATTCGGGATGTCCAAATTTACTCGCATTACTCCATTGTTAGGGAAACTGCATTGGCTTCGTTTTCCGGAGAGGGTGGTCTACCGTGTTTGTCTGATGGTGTATAAGGCTGTAAATGGTACAGCTCCTTCATATTTGGCTGACATGTTTACACCCGTTGAGAGGGATTTGAGGCACCAAACGCTCAGATCTGCAGGGAATGGCGTGGTGGACTTGGTTCAGCCACACCGTCAGACACCCACTAATTTTGGGGACCGTGCTTTCCGGTTTGCGGGACCAATGGAGTGGAACAGACTGCCACCTAATGTGAGGAAGGCAAAGACTGTTGGTGTCTTTAAAGGAGCACTGAAGACACATCTTTACAAGAAATCTTATCCGTGATTTGAGAGGGCCCTTGAGGTGTGACAAACACAAAAACGGCGCTCTTCAATTATGTGTACATTAAAATAAATTATCCTTAATTAAAATAAATATACCAAAATAAGTTATAATATGTCTTTTGGCAGCTAGAAAAACAGGAAAACTCATCAAAATTGTTGTTTCCAGAGACTTAATCCTGTTCTGCTACTCAAATTTCATCCTGATCTGTGTCAGAGACGGGATATCTTGTCCTAGAAGACTGCGCGAGAACAAGTAACAATTAAAAGGCGTAAGCCATATCAAAACGAAACGTCTGCGGATACATGAAATGCTATCAAAAAAGTTAAACTTTGCTTTATGCAAATCAGAGTTACAGGGAATCTCATAAAATACTGTTTTCTTTCAATTCACACTTACTTATTATTGTTTCTAGAGACTGGAAGCCTCGTCTTCTACAACCTTGTGCACAAAGTGTCTTGCCTTATAAATGCTCTCTTATTCATGGACAAAATCTAGTCTTCTAGATAAATTGCGTGTTGTCAAAGCACGAGTGCCTAGAAAAAAATAACTCCGAGGAAAAATTACGATTGCAAGACATTCATCAAAGAATTAAGCTAAAGGTTAGTACGACGTACTACGGTTGACGTGTATTTAGACTCAAGTATCTGCGTTCAAAAACCAAATAAACATAATGAAAAAGTGTTAATTACTGAGAATATTGTCTCATACGTTCATAAATAATCCGGCTGCGAGATTTCAAGAAATATTAAATGTTTGACATAGTTTTTTCTTTAGAAAGCTGGCTTGGCTTGATATTTCGATACGCTGATTTTTTTCAATTTTAAGTATTTTATTTCATTTTATAAACCACGATTTCAGCTAATTTAGTTCTATATTTCCCAAGTTTGCAACTGACATTTGACAGATGTTGCCATCCTTTATTCTTTAGCGATGTGGCAGGTAGAGCATGCCTTCTTTATTGGCGGCAGAGCAAGGGTTGAGGGTTCTAGGTCATATTTATGAAGCTGTTTTCTCGACCATCGGGAATATGTTAATGCGTATAAAATAAATTCCCACATGCGGTAGATCCCGGGAAAGATTATGATATCTTATGTTTTTTCTGTGTTTTTACATATTTTCTTTCCCCTTGCATCAGGAAATTCATTCTAAAAAGAATATGTAATATTTTTTCAAGATAAATCTTGTGGTTTTTCTAACCCATCTTAAGTCAAGAAAATACCCTTGTGATTTTTAGACATGTATGCTATTACGCATTTTGTTTTTGTGTTTTTATGATGAAAAGAGATTGTTATGTCATAGTTTTTCATTTAAAATAATTTTAATACACCTAGGTAAACATATTTTTTAGAAAAACTTTTGAATATGAATATACATAAGATCATCAGATACATCTGTAGTGTACTGCATCCTGCCGCTGTTCAACTAGGGGTGACCGGTACCTTCGCAGAAGCGTTTCCACTTTTTTTTGTCCTTACATATCTCTTACATCTCTTCAACATTTATCACTTTCCTCACACATATTCTTCTCTTATTCTCACTCTGCAGGTTCCATTCTTTGGTAATCTCCCCTATTTGGTCTATCCATTCTTTCCTCGATTTTCACCTTCCACGTTTTCCTCTGATATTTCCTCTGTTCCCTTCCTTCGTGAGTCGTTCATCATCCATTCAATTAAGATGTCTGAACCATCTCATCGTACTTTTTTGTACTTCTACGACATCTATTCAAGTAAGTATAATTATTATTTGTTATCTTGATAATGGTGAGTGATAACGGTGAGAAACACCGAAAGCACTCGAGGAAATAAATCAACTCGTGAATAAAAACTTTGTTTTATTTTTCTTATATTGCACAAAACCAGGTTACTAATACATGTATTTAAAATACATTCACTACAAAAGTGTTTTCCCCATTTGGAATCGATATAGTTTTCACAATTGGAAGCGTGAGGCAAATCCAAAGCGTTCGCCGACATTTGCGGTCCCCTTCAGCATTGCCAACGAAATAAATTCTTGGAAACTCCCGATCAATAAATAATGGCCAAATCTAACTAATGCATAATTTTAATGCCGATTTATGATAGCAGACGGATCGGCCTAACCGCAGAGGGCGTATGAAGGGCACATTTAAGGGAGGTTGGGGGCTGATATAGGACGTATGGAGGGTTGTACAAGCCGTATAGATCATAAGGAGGGTGGGATGTGGGCTTTCTGTCTAGATACCCATATTATATTCATGGTCAGAGATCTATGAGCTTAATGCTATCAATCATATCTCATTAATCATCGGGATCATCCGCAGATCAACTCAAATATTCAATACCATATTCCAATATTAAACTAAGTGATAGAATGAAAATTGTTTTGATGGTGCTAGATTTTCTTTGAAGATCTTTATCACATATAATTGTAATTAATGATTATGAAATATTTAACCTAAAAGACATGAAGCTTCATGAGAAATTTTGGTAGTAACGCAGGCTGAAAAACCTGCAACAGTGCTTTGGCAAAGACACCAAATCTCTATTTGAAGCCTCAGTGTCCAACGGGAAAATTGCCATGATGATTAACGATCTTTGTTAGAAGCGACATCGAAAGAAGAACAAAAAAGTGCGACATTTGTAATTTTTTTAAATAAATAAAATGGACTTTCTGTGTGAACCACCAAACCCTTACAAATATAAGGAGAGATTTTTTTTTGTAAATTGCAAATAATTCTTTTTAAATATTATACAATTTTCGAAGAAAACTCATGGCAGCTTAAAACTATACTCTAACTGTAATACTGTAACTGTAACTGTAACTCTGTCGCCATTCCGCCAGGGGTGGCCAGAGCCTCTACAGAGTTGCCTCCATGTTTTCCTATCCTGACATACCTCTTTCAATTCCTCCAAGGAAACCTATGGTTATTAAAATGATAAATAATTTAAAAAAACTTTGTAACCACGCGATTATAAATTATAATATTTCTTCTCGGTCAATTATAAAAACCCCGTGCTTGTTTTTAAGAAAATAGTTTACTAAGCATCACATACTATAATCCTCCTCAGGACATGGTATTTTCTTACATCGTCAAGTTTCCCAATATCTGAAGCAAACCATACTGCAATATTGTGACGACAAGACACCACAGTAATTACGAGAACAGCCAAGTTGTATGGGGTATGCATAAACGCTACCTAGCCGGGGATCCAAAACATATTTTTTTCAATAATTAAAAAAAAAATTGGTACTGAGATTCAAAGCATGTTAGTAATATTATAATGTATAATCTTAGTTGCAAAGATACATTGACATTCACAACTCATATTAAATGCATGACTGCAAGCAGACATGTGTAAGTTTGCGCTTACAAATGGTGGATTTGTACTTTCAAAATAAAATGCAAATCTCATGACCATAAGCCCTGCAACTTTGCCGACTTTTTCTGAAATGGGGATGATATTGGTAACGTGAACCATGTAGGCACAATTAAAGGGTTGATCGAGGGGACAAATGACCAACCCGAACGTTTATGCAGAATGTATAAGCAGATGTGCTGTGTCTCCTACGAAAATAATTGTCGCAGAAAGAGAAGAATGTCGAAAAATATTGTGAAGCATTGCTGCAAGCCAATCCAAAGTAGTTCCGAAATAACTAAGCAAAAGTACTAAGACGAATAGGAACCGTATTGATAAAGAAGAAGAAGAGTATGGAAGTGGAATTTTTCATTTTTAGATGGTGACCGGTCGATTGCTCAGTTGGTAGATTGCTTGTGTAAAGGTCTTTGGGTGTTGGGTGTTATTAAATAAAACTCTTGCATGCCCTTTTCTTACACGCAAATTTTTATTGTTTTTTCCAAGCTATTGTTTTTTGGAAACAAATGAAGCAGCATTCTAAAATTCAAAATTAACAGCCCTGTTAGGTACAAAATCACTACAGAGGTCCCCTCCAGCATTTGCCAAGGGCAGATGCGATGAAGGTGGTGATCGGTGAGTCTTGATATTCTCTCAGGTTTTTAGTAGAATCTGTCTGGAAAGTGGACTCGTCGGCCAGATCTTGTGCCGTTGTTCGGTGTTTGCTGCTTGTTGTAGCAGTGTTTTCTGTGCCGTTGTTCGGCGATTGGTTGTGCTGTAGTTCAGCGGTTGTTTGTTGTGCTGGGCAGCTATGTTGGGCGACGTTCAAACCTCCAGGGCCTCGTTGCGCTGGCTGGAATTGAGGAGTCGGCTGCAGCGGGAGTTGCTGTGGTTCAGCGGTTGCTGCTTGTTGCAGCAGTGTTTGTTGTGCCATAGTTTGGCGGGTTGCTGCTTGTTGCAGCAGTTGCTGTGCCATAGTTTGGCGGGTTGCTGCTTGTTGCAGCAGTTGCTGTGCCGTAGTTCGGCGGGTTGCTGCATGTTGCAGCAGTTGCTGTGCCGTAGTTCGGCGGGTTGCTGCTTGTTGCAGCAGTTGCTGTGCCATAGTTCGGCGGGTTGCTGCTGGTTGCAGCATGGTGGTTGCTGTGCCGTTGTTCGGCAGTGCAGCATGGTGGTCCCGCTGGGCAGCTTTGTTGAGCGACGTCCGATCCTCCAGTGCCTAGTTGCGCTGGGAGGTATTGGGGAGTCGGCTGCAGCGGGCTGAGGGTTAGTGTGCACTCTCAGGTTGTTTGTGTGGTCCGAGATAAGAGTCGTTACGCCGGGTTGGCGGCATTTTGATGCGCACTTTGGCTTTCATTGTTATTTCACTATTTTTGGTGAAAACTTGTTGACACTTGGTTGGAACACAATTTAATTGGAATAACACCCTTTTTAACTGTTTATTCAAGTCGGGGTCACCAATGTAAAGGTCTTTGAGTGTTGGGTGTTATTAAATAAAACTCTTGCATGCCCTTTTCTTACACGCAAATTTTTATTGTTTTTTCCAAGCTATTGTTTTTTGGAAACAAATGAAGCAGCATTCTAAAATTCAAAATTAACAGCCCTGTTAGGTACAAAATCACTACACTTGCATTCTATGCCATGAGCTCGGGTTCGAATCCCAACGGGGGTGTCAGAAATGATTTCTGTTTCGGTGTTTACTTCAAACCCCAAAATAGAATACCGGCAAGGTTTCACAAGAAATGAGTACCAGCCCCATTGGAAGCTTCATATAATTCAACTGAGTGGTTGGCGTAAGGCCGGCCCCCTTACTGTAAAAAGTAAATAGTTTCCACTCGCCACATGGGAAACTTTTCGAAGATAACGCCGCAAGAAGTGCCATTATATGTGTAGCTTAGTTGATTTACCTTGTACACGATCTGCCCGGGAATCGTCTCCTCCTTGCGCCGCGCTGTCTCGGCTCTCCAGTGCGGGCGCGCGCTGTGGACGATCTCCTTCCACGCTCACTTCTTTGCTCTGCCAGTAGAGTGTGGTTATTGTGGAAACACACTGTTGATAAAATAAAAATGCATTTCAAAAAAATAATCACGTGAGTTTTTCAGAGCATGACCAGCTAACACATTTGGACTTATAATATTTTAACGATTGAGATTGATTGGCTTGCTATATTTTTTGCATAAGACATTTTTTACTTTTTTTGTATAGATTTATTTTTAAGGTTTTGTTGTTTTCTTATACTTAAATGTTATTTATTACTCGTATTCCTTGACTTATAGGTTGGTATGAGGCTGACCACCCATACTGTAAAAAATGGTTCACTTTGCCAATGTCACCCCTGTTTCAGGGAATGTCGGCAAGAGTTGCAGGGCTTATGTTCATTTGAGGTTTGGATTTTATTTGTAAGTACACAATCAGCATTTGTAAGCGCGAACTACACGTGTTTGTTTGTGGGCATACATCTGAGAGCTTTGAATGAATATATCCTTGCAACTTAGATTATAGATTATAGATTATAGAGATGTTATTATTTTTTGTTTTTTTGTTGTACTATTTTATTTTGATACATCCGTTGAATTATCACCATTTTATTTGTAAGGTAAAAAAGCTGGCAAAAAAAACTTAAACTCCTTTAAGGATGTATTGGCCATTCCTAGCAACAGATTAGTGGCCAATCTTTAATCCAATATTTATACTTCAAAGCCTGTGCGAGGCAAATAGTTGTTTAAGAAATAACAAAGAATAGCCTTGAGCTTAAAACATGTTAACGTATAAGCAACGTCACTTCTTGAATAAAAACACAAATGTAATCCTTGTTTCTGATCGAGTTAAAAAATATAATGTTTGAAATAAGCATATGTCTTACCTTTAATTTCAGGTCACCTCCTTTGAAATGCTCCGCTTGCACTTTGAATTCCAGCACGAGGGTGCTGACGTGCAGTTTATTCGCCATGGCTCTCCTCCTCGGTCCTCTCAGCACAGCTCTGGTAGCCGGTTCTCCGTTTATGAACCACGCAAGACTCGGCGGAGGGCTCGCCGGACCTGACGCGCAACTCAGGCGTAGCGTGTCGCCCTCGGCGTAGCGGTCCCTGCCGCCTGTGATGCGCGGCCCCTCGGCAGGCAGAGCTAAGAAATATTACACGCTACGTGTTACGACAGAATATTATATGTGTAACATGAATAATACAACAACATATTTATAGACATAACAATTAACAACTAAAAATAAATGTGTTGTTAGTTCTACCCCCAATCTTTTATTAAAAACTAAATATCATAGAGGTTGTTCAAGTTTATGAACTTAAGTTTTAGTTTTATAAAGTTTAGGGTAAATTTCTGTACCTAAGAGCATAAACAATGGAAGTCACATTTAGTAAAATGTGCAGGAGACGAGTTTTAGTGAAAATGTGCACTTTTTAAAACCATCATAACTTCTAAACTAAACGAGATATTTTTGATCTGTAAAAACTTTTTATCTTCTTTTATCGATATTTGTTTAATGTGAAGTAATGTGAACAACGTATGTGGAACTTCCGTGGTTTATGCTCGCATTTTTATGTGCATCCCATATTTATTACACTTGATATCTCAGTAACTATGAGTCCGACGACTCCAATATTTTTACCACTTGTAGAACAGCTAATTATAATACTTTCTTCATCATTAACTCAAAAACGCTAACAAGTGGACATCCGTTGTTTATGCTCTAAGGTACAGATTTAATTGGTAGCTCAAAGTACAGCTGAGAAGAAATAATCACTTTTGTATTTGATGAATGTGTTCTATTCATTGATTTATAGAAAGGTTTGAGGCTGACCACCCATACTGTAAAAAAAGGTTCACTTTGCCAGTGTCACTCCTGTTTCAGGGGAGGTCGGCAAGAGTTGCAGGGCTTTTGTTCCTTTGAGATTAGGTTTTTGTGTTGAAAGGCTTCATAAAACATGTGTAAGCGCGAATTTATACGTGCCTGCCTATGGGAATGCATTAATTATAAATCTAAAATGTAGCATATATTTGCACCCTAGAACATAGAAAGACTACAGATTCTTAGTTAGACAAGTATTTTTGAAATTGGTGTCACGAGATTGGCTTGCAATTATGTCTCTATTTTTTAAGATTAACGATGCCTTACAAATGTTTTTCTTTCGTATGCGTCCAGTTGTAAAAAAAAAGTTTCAAGATTTTACTCAATACATAGCCTTCTTATTATTTTTATTCCTTAAAAAAAAGCCACTATTTTATGTAATAACTCATTTAATTTTCTTTTCAAGTATCCGTTAAGTCAGAAAATCTCTTTACCAGCTCCGTTGATAATTAGTGAAGTGTCTAGAAGGGCGCCGAGTGGAGACAGGGCTCGAGCAGCACTTTGATGTTTATTGAGCAGTAATATAAAATAATCTGATTGAAAAAATGAAGGCGGTCATTAATCAGCTGGCTGTCGACCCCTGCCAAGGGCGGATACAGACTGGCACCACCAAAATAAAACGTTACCCAAGCGTTTTACTAAAAAAATGTATGTAAACTCAAACAACGCCTGCAGTGAGTGCTTTAGTTTCCATACAATTTTATTAAAACGCCAAGATTGAGTTGGCGTAAGCATCTCATTAAAATTAGCGAGTAAGTACTGCTGATGATTCGCGTTAATAAAGATGAAGAGGGATAAGGATTAGTGAAAAAATTGTACAAAGAGGTTGTACTTCAAATTTTGTATTCTTATTATATGTTACGTAAGTACGTATGTATTCCAATTGTGTGTGAAAATGATTTTTTTTTTTTTTTTTTTAAATAAGATAAGAATTTCATACACAATTAATGAGGTACGAACATTTAAAGACTAGGAACTTTTTTTCTCGGTGAGCAAACGCCAGTTTAAGTGGGACTGTCGTCCTTAGCAACTAAAAACGAATGTTTGCATGGAGTTAACTATTTGTATGTTTACCTCGCATGCCAAGCAAGTGACGACTAAATATTATCTATGTCAATTCAATTTCGGACCTCAGTGCAATAAATAATATTTTACTGTATGGTAACGAAACCTGGACAATCCAAAAATACGAGAAAGACCGCCTGGAAGCATTCGAGATGTGGACATGAAGGAAAATGTCCAATACATCATGGGTCGAAAAGAAGTCCAACGAAAAGGTGTTGCGGAACGTAGAAGAAAGAAGAAAGCTGATAAATCATATTTTAAAAAGGAAAGCCAAGCTAATAGGGCACTCAATCAGACATAACACCTTTCTTAGCAACATCTTTGAAGGCAAAATCTTAGGACAACGCACAAGAGGTCGCCCAAGAACTTCATACTTTAAGGATTTGAAGCGGCTCATGGATGTATCCTCCTATTCACATCTCAAGAGGATGGCAGCAGACAGAGACAGATGGCTGATACAACAAGGCTCTGCCTTTAGAAGATGATGATGATGAGTGCATTAAGAACTTACAGGCTTAATTCCAAGGTATTTCAAAGAACTCAAAATAAGAATCAACATATAAACATGCTAATGACTTGCATGTTTATTTTTTGGTTTAAGAAAATATTCACTTTAAAAGTGAGTTTTTTTTTTAAATTTATATGGGCTTAGACAAACAAAACCCATTTATAAAGTAATGAACAAAATGATAATAACCTACAGGATTCTTTTCTATGATGAAAAAGTGAAATGCTTTTTTTCTGTTTGCGAGTAGAAGACGAAGCTTGTTTTTACTTTTTAATGGCAATTTGTTTCCAATTAAACACGTATAACCTTACAATGTTCACGCAGAGACCACTGAATTTTTTTTTTCCTTTTTGTGATGGAATCATGAAACATGTCATCTCAAAACCATTGGATAAGCAAAAAAAAATCGTAAATTTTCTTCAATGATTATTACGGGCTTTATAAGAATTACAAAATTCAATTGTGTTAGTGGTCTACCCAGACCTTTTAATGATAAGATCGAAACCCTCTTTCCACCGAAAATTTGCGAATTCATAAACGATACAAACAATACAATATTTACAGCGCATAATGCCAAGAGATAACTTTCTATAAATGTTGCTTTAAGAGATTTTAGTGAGGGTGATTTAATTTCCATTTTCAATTTTTGGTTAACACTTTGAAGATTAAAAGAAAGCGGCTATTTTTTACCCATCAAATCACTGCATGAAATAATTGAGTTGCAACTGGAATAACGCTCAATTGACATATTCGCAGTTATGATAAATATCAAACTTTTCAGATATTGGACGAACCGTTATGGAAGAACTTATATCATTCTCGATGTTTCGTTGGTGACGTAGCAAACGTTTACAGGTGACATCCTCTCAACACGATGGCTGAGGATGAACTGACTTTTTTAATGTCAAACTTTGTCACAAATCACTGCGTACCCTGGTACGGAGATAATAACTATGATTTGTTATGTCACAATATTCATCACTTTTATTTCGTTTTGAGTCCATGTCGCTAAGTGGCACTATGTTACCTATATATACGGCGCTATATATATCTATAATCTATAATCTAAGTTGCAAGGAAATATTCATTTAAAGCTCTCAGATGTATGCCCACAAACCAACACGTGTAGTTCGCGCTTACAAATGCGTACTTACAAATAAAAAAACCTGATTACTAAATTATATATTTTGTCAGTTTTCAATAAAAGTTACCTTTAATTCTAAAAAAACAAATAATATGCGGCCCTCCTGGTTATCTTTTGAATTATAGGTTGGTATAAGGATGACAACCCGTACTGTAAAAAGATGGTTCACTTTGCCAATGTCAGCCATGTGCCAGGGAAGGTCAGCAAGACTTCAGGGCTTATGTTCATTTGAGATTGGGTTTTTATATTGTAGGTCTACATGCAACATATTGTGTTAGCGCGAACTTCTACGTGTCAGCTCGTGGGAATGCATTTTATATTAATCTGAAGTCATATATATCTTTGCAACTTTGATTTAGATTAGTTGCAGAAGCTCTCAAAACATGTAAGAAGACCTAAAAAGATTTACTTTGTACTGTAATGATTGCAAAACGCCTGCACATTGTAGAGTCAGATTAGCCAAGCTACTCTACGACAACATTTCTAATTAGTGATTCATTAAATTACAAGGACAGAACAAAGAAGACGAAAAGAAAAAACGGTTTTCCCTCCGGGGTGTAAACGAAAGCGATAAAGCAGGCTCGGTGTCATAAAAAATGTTACGGCAGACGAAGGCGGGTGAAAAACATTACAAGTCAGGAAATGACAAATAAAACGATAAAAAGAAGATCCCCCCCCCCTGCCTTCTTGTATGCTTAGCCTGTGGTCCCAGCAACTACGCAATTTCCCTTTTACTTTTTTAACGTCTTGATTGCCATACCAAATTAAGTCGCAGCCGTGGCGCAGCCTGTCCGCGGGCGCTTTGTATAGATTAAAATTTTAGCATTCATCTCGAGCGTGAAGGTGAGCCGGGGGAAGGAAAAGTTTGACAAGTGTAGCTTGGCAACTCACAGAAACAAAAAAATGTGTATTGTGATGCGTTCATTTTCCGAAGATTAGTTTTTACACAGCATTTTATTTTGTTTGGAAATGACAATTTTCATAATCTCTCTATAATCTTATTGTAAGTTGAAGCTACAATTTAGCAACACATATAGTGTAACGCACGCCGCGTTGCCGCGTTGCCGCGTTATCCCCAAAGGTAACTCGAGCTCACGTCATTGAATGCAAGCACTCTACCAACTAAGCTATCAACAGGACTACAAGTAAGTCGCTATTATATATTACATTTAAGATTCATAATACATGCATTCGTATAAACAGCCATGTATAAGTTCACGCTTACAGATGCCGTATGTGGACTTCGAGCATAAAAACCCAATCTAAAATAAACATGAGTCCTGCAAACCTTGCCGACCTTCCCTGAAACAGGGGTGACATTGGCAAATTGAACCATTTTTTACAGTATAGGTGGTCAGCCTCATAACAATCTAAAAGTCCAGGTGAATAATTGTAAAAATAAAGCATTATGCACATTTTCATTGATAATCTTTGACTTTAAGAGAGAAGGTACATATCGCACGTTTAATAATAAAGAGAAATAACTCGAAAATTGGGAAAATCGAGATTTTGTAATAAAACGCAAGAACAATGCGAGAAGAATAGGCAGAATGCGACAGCCGTTCAATTTTGACGAATATGACTGAGATAAAACATCGGCCGCCTTTTTCATCCCATACAAGTTGTACTGGTTGTCTGAACTTCAAACGTGATTTCCCAACATTCATGTTTTTTGAGTTATTGCTCTTTATTATTAAACGTGCGATATATTGGTTGACTAACCGAATCAAATATTGAAAAGTTAATACATCTTATTTATAGCTTTCCCAATGCTTTGACGTTTGGACAATGTTTGAACAGTAAACTTTTCTGATTCACCATTTCGCTCAAAACAAAAAAAAACTACGACACGGTCTCAAATATTGATGCGACTGTCAAGATATCGTTTCGTACTATCCCCGAAGTCAGTTGTGAGGGAGTTGGGATCCTCTCATTTATGTATGAAACAGAGAGTCCTGTATTATTTATGTTAGTGCACGCCTAAAGTAGGCCAACGCGTGGGTACACAAAGAAAATATAAAAAATAACAATTTCAAGTAAGAAAAAAAAGCAACAACAAAAATATCGTGTAACATTTCATTATTTTTCAGGTTAGAAATATAATGGAATATTTTCAATGATTTTTTCTGTCACATTACAAAAATAATACAAAATGGATGAAAATAATTTTTGTAACGCGTGTTTTATTTTTGTAAAATATATTATTTTTCATAGAATATTAATTTCATTGATCGATATTGTTTTCTCTGGATTTATGTGTAATAAAACTGAATAAACAAAGGGTTTTATTAATGATTTTTATGCGGAAAAATGCAGATTTATTTGAAAAAATGTTTAATTTGTAACATGGTTTTTGATATTCATTTTCACGTTTAAAAAATCACATTAATTTTCGATAAATCCATTTTATAACTTTAAAAATACAAAGTATCATTACTGTTATAAAAATATTTTTAAGGTGATTAAATGTTATATACATATTAAACTAAGATAAAATTATATTATAATCCTTAAATGCAAAGATGTCCTTCAAGCAAAAATTTCATTTAAATAAAGTCTTGTACTTCCTTTGGAAATGGTGATTTTATTTACGACAGCACTTCCAGAAATTAAGCCTGTAAGCTTTGAGAGAGTTTTCGAGAAAAATTGAAACATTTTGTACAGCCGTCGCTACGTTATCTATATTTTGATGTAAGAATCTCATATCCTTTGGCAGTCACTTGAAAAGAACCTTTGTTAGAATGTCCCGCGGAGAAATTCTTTCCTGAGATATTAGCTTCTCAGACTAAGGCTAATGCTTGGTTCCGACGGGTCGATCTCTTTAGCAGAGAGTAACGAGTAACGAGTAGCGAGTGATAAGTGGTCTAAAGTGTCCAGGCATAGAGCACAGGCAAGTAGTTTTTACAGACCTGCAAAAGGTATTTTTAGAAGCACTACATACCGGAAATTGAATAAAAGACCGTTTAAAAGTTTGAAACTCGTGTTAAATAATAAGGAAATTAAAAAAAAAATTACGTCAGAAAGAATGGTTGAGGAAACTGCGTTATTTGTAAACACAAAGGGCCTGCATATAATACAGGCGGATGTACTAACATATTAAAAAAAACACATTTTTCTACTCCCATTTGGTAATTTACTAATTACAAAACGGCTAACGCAATCACAATGCCATACATTTCTACACCCGTTGCATAATGTTACATTATGCAACCGGTAACCGTGTTAAAATGAACATGTGCGCATGCGCATTGTCAGAATTGGAACCATTTTTTAATTTCAAATGTCAACCTTGTATGGGGGTATGAAGACCTGTCAATCCAAGATGGCCGCAAGCGATCAGCTGATTAGGCTTCATACAATATTAGTGATATTTGGTAGGTAGGAATTACCGTGGTGATGAGACTTTCAGCCCTGTTCAGATGAAAATAAATAAGTATATTTTATGTGTAGAGTCAAATAAAAATTGTTAATAGTGCTAAAATTTATCGAATTTATTTATCGGATTGCTCCAAATAAAGCTTTCCTTTTTTCAATGGAAAATAAAAGGCTTGAAAGGAAAACAATACAAAAAATTTCACCGCAAAAAATAAACAAACTCAAAAAGTTACTTGGTTAATAGGTGAGTATGAGGTTGATCACCTATGCTGTACAAATTTGGTTCACCTGCCAATACAACTGCAGGGCATATGTTTATTTGAGTTTTGGGTTTGAATGTTTAAGCTTATATGCAGGATGTAAAAGCGCGACCTTATACATATGTGTCGGCTTGTGGGCATGAATTCAATATGAAACCTAAATATAATTTATTTTTACAACTTAGGTTAGATTAGATAATCGAAGGGAATGATAAATCACACGTTTTGACAAAGGTAAGGTTTTAATTACTTCAAATGGACGAGTACATTATAATGACTATTATTCACTATTTTGTTAATTCTCTCATGGTCGTAGAAAAAGTATTGTATGCCACTGCACGTAATTAGTCTTTGTAACACTCGTGCTTTCTATTGTGCCATTCGGCTGCGCCTCATGGCACAAACTAGCACTCGTGTTAAAAAGACTATCATTACTTGGCAGTGGCATAAATAACTATTAAGTGTTTTTGCAAAACAGGTTGTTTTCATGTGTTTTTTACCTTTACCTAGTGCATGCGTCGAATATTTGTATTTACTCCATGAAATGCATTTTCTTAAAATATCTTTTTAAGGATCGCGACTATTAATGATGAATTTTAGGACTCAAAATTTAATAACGTTATTTTTATAAAAAGTATTTCTGTCATGCGCGCCATTCATCTGACCACACTTAAAGAATTTTCAACTTTGGTATCCCTCACTTGCTTGAAAAATAGGATGGATTCTATTGGTTTGATGTGTGTGAAGCACGCATAAATCAAACACACGCACACATCTACCTACTAATGCACCAGTACTCGACCCGTGTAAACGCTCCGTAAGGCAGCCTTCACATTTCTCTTTTAAAATATCACCTGCCTTTGTTTCCGAGAATAGCCCAAAGAAGAGTGTACATTTTTATATTCATCTGATGTAGCTGGTATGAATTATTCCCGACCGACCTTATCTTCATTTAAAATGCACTAGGGAAAAAATGAACAAAAGACATTACGTATACATTACATGGACCTTCTCGGGACTTAGATAAATTATATTAAAGAGACAAATGCCTTTATAACTCTGCTTCACGTTCATAAATGAGTAATTTTAAAAATTCAACACTCATTTTTGCAATGGTCGACTGAGAATCACAAGATTTAGGGTTTTGGGATTTGTTAGTTGATGTAAAATCTTTGACAATGTGATCTAGCACCAACCAGTCATTGGTTTGACATTACAATAACCACAATCTTAAGTCTTAAGGGCCGTTCTTATAAACGTTGGACTAAATATCCGTAAGTAAATACTCATTTAACTAACGGATGGACGTTAACGGACTGATCTTACCGATGGTCGTCTTATAAAGCTTTTTTAGGGCCGGTCTTATAAACGAGAGACCAAATATCCGTAAGTATCTCGGCAAGTTACTAACGGATGGACGTTGACGGACTGATCTTACCGATGGTCGTCCTATAAAGCTTTTTTAACCGTCCGTTAGTTCTCAATAATGCACTCGTATATTCGATGATTTTTTTACGTGCATTCATGAACATACGTCATCCGTTTGCTGTCAAAGACGAAACATAACCTAAAGTTGCTTTTGACAAATACGAAAACTACTAAGACAGCGCAATTTTAATGCATTATCTATCACTTTCGGAAGAAATTATCTTCAACAGGATAGAGTGTAGTAGTCCAATGACACGCAAAACTCACCGCAAAGAAACAATTCTTTGACAGCTGACCTAACCTCAAACCTTAACTAACCGGCCGGTATCTGCCATTAATCGGTGGGTCGGCTGTCGGTTAGATCTGTCGGTAACTTTTACGGAAATAAAACAAACGGATTCTTATAAGACGAAAAATGTGACGTTTGTATTATATTTCGGTAAATTTGGTACGACATTGAACTAACGGATGTTTATAAGACCGGCCCTTAACCGTCCGTTAGTTCTCAATAATGCACTCGTATTCTTGATGATTTTTTGCGTGCATTCATGAACATATGTCATCCGTTTGCTGTCAGAGAAGACTGATACAGCCCTATTTTAATGAATTCTCTATCTCTGTCGGAATAAATTATTTTCAACAGGATAGAGCGGAGAAGTCCAAAGACGCGCAAAACTCACCGCAAAAAAATAATGCTTTGACAGCTGACCTAACCTCAAACCTTAACAAACCGACCGGTATCTACCTGGAAACCGGGGGTCGGCTGTCGGTTAGATCCGCCGGTAAAATTAAACCGAAAATTTACGAACGAATTGTTATAATACAGAAAAACGAAATTTGTACCAAGTTTCGGTTTATTAGATTTGACATTTAACAAACGGATGTTTATAAGAACGGCCCTAAATGTAATTGTTAATTAAGTCTTCGAATGTTTCCTTAAGTGGAAAAAATAATGTGTTAAATTTATATGAAAATATATATATATTTTTATATTCTAGATATTCCGATCAAAAATGAATTGTAAGATTGCTTGCGCTCAAAGCCAGAGAGACAGGTTTAGATCCATACCAATGGCTGTACATAGAAATGATTTCCCGTCTTGGTGTTTATTCCAACACAAAACCATAGTGCAAGCAGGCTTTTCACGAGAAATGAGAACCTGGCACCTTGAAAACAAGCAGATCTTTTGTTTAATTTAATTAGTTGACGCAAAGCAAGCCTTCTTACCTGTGGAAATAAGTAGGTTTACATTGCAACATCCAATCCTCTGACTGCGTTTTTTTTGTGAGCTTTTGACGTGAAGGAAATAGAAATACAGCATTGATTAATACAACAATGATTGGCTAAATAACCCAGTGTGGGTAATGCATGTCTTCTTTGAGTAACCAAACATGATGAGTTCATCCTCAGTCGTCGAGCAGAGAGGGTGTCTCCTGAAGACGTGAGCTACGTCGCTAACGAAACCACGAGAATAATGTAAGTTCTTTTATAACTGTTCGTGCAATATCCGAAATATTTTTTAACTGTAAAGTTATATTTATTGTAAATACGTCAAACAACCGTAATTCCAACCTAAACCTAACAATAACCAATGCCAGTGCTGTCCGTCCAACGCCTTTCTCGTTACAGGACTTAAGTCCCATACTCCTACCACATTTCATACTAGGAAATAATTATACGTTGTTTCTGTTTACATGTACGAAGCTCTACAAATTTCGTCATAGATTATTAATGAACTTTACTCACCGACTACAGTCATATCTCCATGTTCTGCTACAGTATGAAAAGCCGGAGCCTCTCCCAATACTTCACATCTATATCGCCCAGTAGCTTCTAGCGGTACGCTTTGTAAGACAACTAGACAATCCGTTGAGTTATCCAACTGAAATTAAAGACAAAGTTATTCATTTATATCTTTCTACTGAAATGCATATTTTAAATAAAAGATTTTTGGATGTCATCCGAATTTTAATTTATTTAAAATGGAAGTTCTTAGAATGATCACATGCAGAACTTTGTGAGACCACATCAATACGTATTTAAAATGGAGCAGATTGAGGATGTGATTTTGAAGTGATTATATCTCCAAAATACTCGTACTTATTGTAGATAATGACATGCTAATCAAAGCTCAGTCGAAAGACCTCCTTAGAGGTGGAAAGATGACTTAACATCCTCATCTCAGGATATATAATCTATAATCTATAATCTAAGTTGCAAGGATATATTCATTTAAAGCTCTCAGATGTAAGCCCACAACCCAACAAGTGTAGTTCGCGCTTACAAATGCTGAATGTGTACTTACAAAAAAAATCCAAACCTCAAATGAACATAAGCCCCACAACTTTTGCCGACCTTCCCTGAAACAGGGGTAACATTGGCAAAGTGAACCATTTTTTACAGTATGGGTGGTCAGCCTCATACCAACCTATAAGTCAAGGAATATGAATAAAAAATAACATTTAAATATATAAAAGAACAAAACCTTACAAAGAAATCTATACAAAAAAAAAAAAAAAAAAAAATACATGAGCTGATATGAGTTTTTGTTGATTACAGCTAGAAAGATCAAAATTCAGAAAAACCTAGAAGACAAATTATGAATGTGAACTCATTGATATAATATATATAAGTCACCTCCATGTGTGAACATAAAACTTCATTTTATGAACATCAAAAAGTCTTTCGTTTTGAGACGCTCAAGATTTACGATGTTTTCAAAATTAGAGAATTTTGAATTAAGCCTCAGGACACTTCTTTTGTTTTCAAAAATGTAATTTCCATTTTTCGTAGTGTCTTCTACAACACATTGACGATCATCTTTTATCAAAAGAAGGTATCCTTATCTCCAGACCCATTATCTGGTAGTTAGTTTTTTGTGAATCACAAGTCAGAAGCTTTTAATTAAGAAAAAAAAATGAAATATATTTTGAAGGACTTACGTCGACCATGACCCCAGGCAGACTCAGGCCTTTTCCCGGGGGTTCGTCTTTTGGGTGATATCTGTAGAATTCGTTGCCGTCTTTGTACCATTTGATGGAGTAGAGGGACTCGTCTTTATCTAACTCGTAAAGGCATTCCAGACGGGCCGGACTTCCCAAAAGGATGTGATTTGGAATTTTTACCTCACTGAGGCGTAGACAGGTTGCTGTGCCTGTAAAAAATGAGAAAGTACGAATTAGTGGCATATCAACAACTACAAAAAGTCTTTAATAGTAAGAAACAAAAGGGTTTTATAAAAAAAAAAACAGTACAAATGTTCAAACAAATATTTTGTCATATTACGGGTTTAACAATGAAGAGAAAAGAAGTCATTGTATTATTAAAAACTATAATGTCTTAACGGATCATCGGTTTTTACATCATTTCTTCATTACAAGCTTCTTATGATTATTTGTTTATTTTTGTTGCATACTGGTATATATTGGTACAATTAAAAAGATAGTATAAATGAACAATCGAATGGGAATTTTCAATAAATTCTTAATATTCATAGTTCGTTAAAAAATACCGGGATACTAACAATGAACTTCAATGATAAAAAAATAACTACAGAATAATAAGACAGGAGCTTCTCTTTCACATTAAAACAAATTAAAAAATTACGTGATTTTTCAAAGTCAAGAAAACAAAAGAGGGAGGGGATTTGTTACGTGTTTGTTAACAGGTAAGTACGCGCATGTACATGCGTTGTGACGGGGAGGACATGTCGACACAGCTCATAGTCGCTTTTCGCTGCTCGGGATGAAATATGTGGGCAATTAATTACCGCGCCGATTGTGTGCGATGACCAGCTCGCGAACAAATTGTTGGGATATTCATGCGAACGCGAAACGTTAAGTATCGTGTTATTTCAGGGGCAAAAATAGAAACTAATAAGTAAAAAAATTAATTACTGTTGTCAGTATCAATTACACAAAAAAAAATCGCTCTGATGTATGGAATATTTATGCAACATACGAGTAAATGCTTCTTATATACAAATATGAAACTTGTCTGGTCAATAGCTCAGTCGGTAGAATGCTTGCGTTAACGCCAGAGGGCAAAAGTTTGATCCTCACCAAGGATGTCAAAAATGATAAACGATTTCAGTATTTGTTTCAAACTCAGAATTAAAATAAAGCAAGGCTTACTTAGTTTTTACAAGAAATGAGAACCTGGGAAATCCCCAATTCAAGTGAAATGGATGGTGCAAGGTAGGTAAGAAGTTGCTTTATATGAGCAGCTTAGTTGCCTTGCGTCTAACTCTGTAATTCACAATCCGCATAACAATGGTTCAACTATTGGCTGAAGTGAATGTTCCATACAAAAAAAAACGATGACCATCGACTGGCTTCAAAATTTGCCTTGCGTCTAGCCCTGTTATTTACAATCCGCAAATTAATGGTTCAACTATTGGCTGAAGTGAATTTTCCATACAAAAAAAAGCAATGACCATTGACTGGCTTCAAAAGAATTTTTTTTTTAACACTTACAAGCTTACTTATATATATAAAAAAAAAACAATATCGTTTTATATCGCAATGAACGTGTTTAAAAAACATTTAAAATTTAGATTTGGAATAGAAACGTTCAAACAGCATAATATTTGTAGATAGAATCAAATTGGACTGCGTGAGGGTGTCATTCCGTACGAAAAAACTTTGATTGCTCCACGGCTCAATGGCTTTGGATTCGATTAAAAACGCCTTTTTGGTGTTATCATAAAATTGGTGAAACAATAGAACGCTCAATAGTGTACGATAACGGTGTGATTAAATTCGACAGAGGGCGATATGTGAAGGGTTTCACTGAAAGTATATGCGTTGTATCGCGTAAAAAATGCCAACGACTCCAAGTTAATAAATTGAAGCGAAATCAAGGCAGTTTATTTGTTTTTTAATTTTATTTTTGATGGAAAAAAAAACTCACATACTTTTGGAGTAGGCGTGTTTGTAATATAAATAAATTAAACCAATATTACATTTTTATTGCTCCTTGATTTACATGATGGTGTAAAACTGACTACCCAATCTGTAAAGATTTATTCATTTTACCCAATGCCGCCCCTATGGCTATGTTTATTCGAGGTGCGTGGATTTATGTTTTTAGTAAGGCTTTTAATATTTTATTTAACTTCTTGTATATATATCAATATTTGATAGTATTTTGTTCATTAAGTTCCTATTTATACTTATAGTTGTATAATTTGTAATTTGCGCAATATATTATTTGTGTTTGTCGACTTATATGATAGTATCACGCTTACTTTCCGTACTTTAAAATTTGTTTCGATTTACCAATGCCCCCCCCCCCCCTGTTTGAGTAAAGACCTGCAAAAGTTTATATGAGATTTGTTTTTATTTAATTTTTTGAGTACACCTGCGGCATGTGTATGCGTTTGCTTGTGGCCATACAAATTATTATTTTAAGCTGTAATGTTTAACTACCTTTATAACTTTTAATATAGATAGTATTACACACACAGCATGTATAAGCAAACATACTGTTAAACATACTGTTACGAACTATGAAATCAAAGTACCTACGCGCACCTATACATGTAGATAGTGTGGGTAGAACAATTTAACAATTTGGGAGTAGTCTATGATGGTGGTAGTGGATAGAACGGCGTTCTGGTGTGAGCGAAAAATCGAAAAATGATCTGAAATTTGTGAGAAAGATCTCTTTTGTACGTAATTATATAAAGGGACTGCAATGAGCAATAAATCACTACAAGCATTTGCCGTAAAGAGATTATCAATGGTTGTAAATTGTGAACCAAACCGTGTAAAATAAATTCTGTGAATATAAATAATTGTACAGTTTTAATTAAAAGAGAACTCAAGTAAAATCGTATCAATACACATACCTGTTGTGCGTGTGCAATACTTATGACTCTTAAATATGAACACCTACATCTTGTAAACTTAGATTATAGATTATTCGTATAATCCTTTAATGTTCATAAATGTGTAAATGAGTCACAAAATGTCATATTAACATTTTGTACCCGTCCCAAGTTACAAGTTAGTGAATATGATAGTAACTTAATTATTTTACTTGTACATATTATGAAATTCCCAGCATATTAATGTAATAACTTTTAAAGTTGAGATACTTTTGTGATTAAGAAATTTCTATGAATAATTTTGAATTAATTTGCACACTGATACTGAGATAATGTTTTCATCCTCGACCCAGTTTTCAAATCAAAGTTTCTGGAACGATTCTCCGCAGTATTTTTTAACTTTAAAAATAACAAAACCTCATCCAATTTCAGTTGGCAAATTTCAGAAAAATTCCATGCAATTCGATTAAAAAATAATAGATCTGCGTTATTTTGAATTTGATGTAAAATAAGGTATAAAAATTAGTATTTTAAAATTAGATGTTTTATATTAGTTTAATATGTTATACACAGATACCAGTGGTATAATTACACTGCGCTCGGCTGAAACTGGAGCCAAATCAAGGATTGAAGAACCTATAAGAAGAGTTAACACAATGTTTGGAGAGCGTGCATTTTCAATTGCTGGTCCTCTGGCCTGGAACCACCTGCCACATCATGTGAGAGAGCTAGAGGATCATGAAAAGTTTCGGAATGCACTGAAGACAAGCAAATTTCTGGCATAGTTTGCACAAGCGCCCTTGGAGTGATTACATCACGAAACGGCGCTATAAAGACACCATCAACTCATCATCATCATAACGTGAATTTTATACTATTGTTACAAGGTTAAAATATTTTTAAACCGTTCTGTAAAGTTGTGTAATTTTAATTCCTAAGCAAGCAACACATATTGCAGTAGAAGTTAGGAGTGCACGACGTTGATAATGCATTGAAAGTCTTTGACGAGCCAAAAGATGAAAAATGGAAATTATAAGTAAATAGGAAAATGGGTCTCTTGGTATGCTTCTTCGTGACATTTTTTTGCTAAATGTAAGCAAGAGATAACTAAAAATTAATAACTTATCATGTATTAGGAATTCAACTAAAATAGGAACGGAACTAAGAGGCCACTCTCTGTACTTATAGTGAAATACTTAGGCTGTGTTGTTTAAAAACATTTCCATAGATAACTCAAGAAAACATTGTTAGGTTGAGGTTGACGTTACGGTCGTTTGACATATTTAGAATAATAATAACTAAACAGTTAAAATTTATTACTCGTATATTAAATGAACCGTTGTAAGAGAACATAAATTATTCTCAAAGTTTCGTTAGCGATGTAACTAACGTCTTCAGGAGACACCCTTTCTGCACGATGACTGAAGATGAACCCAAAAAACATATTTATTTACTATTATTTTTTTTAAGTGGTGGATAATTTTTGTTTATTTTATTGTTCTCATTAAAACAATAGCTTTACCATCCTATGTTGCAATATTGCAACTGTGCTGTAATTTCTTGCAACAATGTCTTTAAGTACATTAAAATAAGGCCGTATAAAATTCCTCAGATAGCGAATTTCCCCGCAGATACACACACACACACAACAATAATAAAAGCGAAGTATTCGCAATAAGCCGCACACGGTTGGAGGGAATGCTAGTACAAGGTTTAGTGTTTAGATAAAGCATTCTGAGCAGGAAGGGGTAATGAACTTAAATAGTTGTTGTTTACTTTGTAATTAAATAGTTGTACTTTAATTATTTTAATGTGCAGCCTTAAACTTTAATGGGATAATATTTTTAGACAAAAGGCAACATTTAGTGTGCAAAAATATCGCAGCCTTTATTCATTCTACATAATGGTTTCCATGCAGAATAAAATTTAATTCTTAACACTCCTAAGAGTTAAGATGACTCTTAGGTTAATCAAACGTGTTTTTTTAATGCAGATGGTTACCAGAAGTAACGAACAACTAAAAGAACGGTTACGTCATTCTTTTTTTTATGCTTTCAAAAAAAGGCAGAAGCAAAATTTTCATTTATGTTGATTAATTTTAAAACACACTTTATACAGGAACTTTTTGAGTTACTTAATGATTCAAATGAACGCTGCAAAACCAGCCTTATTTACAAAACGCTGAAGAAGGGTCGAGAGTTCATTAAAACGTGTCTGGATTCTTCTATACACCTCTACACCAGCACGCCCGAGTATGTACATTGTACATAGATACCAGAAGACTGCAGATGCGCATACATTCACACACTTTTCTCAATGGATATAGAATTAACCCAAAACATTTCAACTACCAAAACAACTGTCACAGTTAATCATTACCAATACATATTAAAATGATAGGTACAAAGTGACAATGTTAACCATAATTAAGGCG
Source organism: Agapetus fuscipes (assembly GCA_951799405.1). Classification (NCBI taxonomy): domain Eukaryota; kingdom Metazoa; phylum Arthropoda; class Insecta; order Trichoptera; family Glossosomatidae; genus Agapetus; species Agapetus fuscipes. The sequence goes on along the minus strand of OX637346.1, from coordinate 10,578,049 downwards.
TTTTTTTGTTGAGGGTCATTTTGGAAATAGGGATCATTTAAACCAGATCGTATATTTTGAGTATTTTCATCATATTTTACCACATATTTTTTTAATGAGAAATCAATATAAACATGCATTTAAAAATTAAAATTCAACCAAGATGACGTAGTAAATCTAATGTGCGTTAATCAGTTCATTTTTAATAACCGGGTGACTCTTGGGGACGTTGGAAACAACTAATTGTCAAGAACAAAGTGAGTTATCCAATAACAGATCGTTTAATATCTCATATCTAAAATAATTATATCTTACAAAAAGCAAACCAAAAAGAACGAGATATATTAAGTAAATATTATTAAACTAAAATTGATGTAAACTTCACAGTTGTAATGCGATGAAGTTATAGTTTATTTATAATTTCTCGTCTAAAACACTATGAAGGTTAGTTTTATATTCGTAGACAAAGTCATACAGGTTTTTTTCTACCACCTAGTTTTTTTTTAAGTTTTCGCTCTCTCATAGATTTGATTATAGTTCCTGACTACAAACTGTTTCCGCTGCATCATTTTTTAATGAAAGAACTAATACAATTCTGCTCACTGATAGCTTATGAACGGAAGTACTCGGGGCTCTACAATAATTAATTTATTGCTAGCATTAACTGATTTCATAAAAAAACCGCAGTTGTTGGTGCTTTATTGAATACCATATTTTTATTGTTTCATCGGACTATAATCCTCTATTAACATTTTTTTGGGTTGTTGAATTTATAATCTTTTATAGGTTCTAATATAAACACAGCGCGGAGATTTTTAATTCATTAAACTGTTTTATAAGAGGCTGTTATCGACTTTGGTCACACCTCTATACGGATAGGCTAATTAACAACCAATAACAAAATATTTGTTTGCTATTTTCCTAGCAATCCGGTCGTGCTAAGTCACAATTTATTGTTTATTGAATTCATTCGTTCCGAGTCTATTGACGGAAAGAGAACAAATAACAATGAGGTCCACAAATGAATGGATTTAGACAAAATTGTGACGTCACACAGCCGGGTGACTAGGGAAAAGACAAAACAATATTTTGTTATTGGTTGCAAAAAAATGTTTCCCTATGCAAGTGTAACGTGTGATGACCCAGTAAAAATACAAATTTACCTGAATGCAATGAAAATAAATCAGAACAGAATAAAAACAAAACTAGCATCCACTCTTCAACCGCCAACCAGAAACATTTTTTTTCTTTGACAAACTACAAAAAAACTTCAGTGTTTTTTTGCGTTATTGTTATGATTCGGACTATGCAAATCGTTGTAAGGCTTAGCGACCACATTCCCTCCACTTCCAAACAATGGCTTTGCAAAGCCTAATTGCAATCCGAGAACGCAATCAGGTATCCGTGGGGGGGTGTGGAGGTTGGGTTACATACCCGTAGATTGGATGCGCGGGGTGGCGCGTTGTCGCTGCTACTGCATGACCTAATATTTCCAACCCCTGCTACCCCGCTTCACACCCTCATTCACTGGGAAACCCATCTCTGTTGCATACACGTGCAGAATCAACTCGGCGAAATGAAATGACCTATATTTGTATGCTTGCGAAGACCGTGCACTTGTGTGATTGTTATTGCTTGTTGTACTTTTAAGTTTGTAAGTAGTTCATGTTAAATTTGACTAATATATTGGTTTGAGTTTGACCACTCTTACTGTAAAAAAATGGTTCTCTCTCCCAATGCCACCATTCAGGGCAATGTGACAATAGATGCAGGTTCTGTTTTCTTAAAAGGTTTTTTTAGATATTTTATGTAAGCTTATACATTTTTTTCTTGTGATCATTATTTCCTCGACTTAAAGGTTGGTATGAGGCTGACCACCCATACCGTAAAAAATGGTTCAATGTCACCCCTGTGTCAGGGAAGGTCGGCAAAAGTTGTAGGGCAAATGTTCATTTGAGGTTTGGATTTAATTTGGAAGTACACATTCAGTATTTGTAAGCGCGAACTACACGTGTTTGTTTGTGAGCATGCATTTGAGAACTTTAAGTGAATATATCCTTGCAACTTAGATTGTAGATTATAGATACATTCAATGTACAAAACTCGTGAAGGAAAACTTTATTGAATTTTTACATTAATATCTTTATAGTTTGAATGTTTGAATTATTTATTACCCGGATACATATGAGTTGAGTGATTTAAAATAATTAACAAAACACGGTACATAAAATTACAGCGTTTCGTTGAATAATCTTCATTCATTACTCTAATTTGATGTGAATATTGCATAGTAATTGAACAAATTTGGAGAGCTTAGTATTGAGTGAGAGCTTTATATGTGAGGCTGATATTCTTCCAGTTTACATGTGAGAAAATCAAATGTTGGATGTCGGTTTATCTGAATTTATGTACATGTTTCTACACGTGTAACCGTACCCAAAATGTTCAACAAAGAAATTCGTGTATTTCATATCCAAACACACCTGAAACAACACTTCCTTATGCGAGTCTTTTGTGCCCAGGTGGAGAGGAAAATATATGCGGCATTATTATTCGCGAAGTCTCTACGCTGCCGGGGTGCTACGCCAGAGTCTACGACGCCAGTATATCGGCAGCAAATACGTATTTTCTATCGCCAAACTAAACGCCTTCGCGGAAAACGTTCAGCCAGCGCTTGCTGTGACTATTCAAGCATGTAAATTTATGTCAAGATATCGCAATCGCTCCCCATCTCATCGATTACGGGAGCGAGGCGTTATTTGCATTTTGACTTAAACTTTCAGATATTATAGTCTCTCACATTTTTCTCTATCGCAAAAGCAATGAGCTCCTCTCGCCATCGGGTTATGATTGCTTTACTCATATAATCCACAGGGTAATCTGGAATTCAAGTGAACTTTTAAATGTGTGATCACAATTTCACGTTCTTTGTGGTTCGTGCGCACTTTTAAATTTGTTTTTAGTAGATCGTTTCATGCTGGCTATCATTATCATTATAATCTCAGCCCTCGCTTGTCTACTGAACTTGAGCTGAACTATAATGTTCAGCGAGAGTAACAATGAAATGAGTCAAAAAAATTGGTACGCAAAATGATTCTTTAGATATTGTTACGAATTTAGGGTTCAACAGTCTTTCAATTAAAAATACTGGTCTTCTTATACAGTTGTTTATTTTACACTTTTATTAATTTATTTGCACAAAGATATTCTCGACTATTCCGTTACACTTGGTTTTTGTTCACTGGTTTTGGTTCAATGTATATGGTTGTAAAGCTTGTAGAATACTCGCTCTGCAAGCAACTCACCCCCTTCTTATACTCTTCAAAACAGTACAATCTAGGTCTATATTCGCTAGACAGTTCCAGAAAGGCGTAGTAATCATTATTTCTCGATGCTTCTATTATTCAATGAAGTATTTTTATTCAATGATTCCTACCCACACAATACAATACAGAATTCTTATAACTATAACAAATACCTACTTATATTAAATATTTATATTTCATATTTACATAACAATATAATATATCTAAAGAACCACTTTGCATGCTATTTTTTTACTCATTCCGTTGTTCCTTGCGCCCACAGCATTTCTCTTTTACAATGTACGCCATTGTGATGTACAAACTCAGCGGCTTGATCAATTTATTTGTCCATCTCACTGGGAACCGTTTCACATTACATCTTCCGATACGTACGACTCTTCTTCTGCATCAACCATCAGGTTTTAATCGGATTCGTTATAAAAACCTACAAAAATTATGATTAAGATCAATGCCATCGAATTACTTCTTACTCCGATCGAGTAAAATTTAAATTATTGTCTAAATGCTATAATATCTTCATGTACGTTAATGTTAACTTCAAAAAGGACTTTTATAGATGTAGAAAAAAGAACGATGTAAAATTAATTGGTTTTAATAAGAGTTTTAGGCTTACACGGCCGGCTGATGATGCTGGAGTGTTGTTTTCCGGGATCTGTTGCCGTGGTCTGTGGGAGCTGGAGCTTCCGGACGTTTCGCCCATTTCTACGATGGGCTTCTTCAGCGTGATGTCTGATGATGATGTTCTCATCAAGATCTTCATCATCATCATACTTCACGCGGAAGAAGCCCATCGTAGAAATAGGCGAAACGTCCGGAAGCTCCAGCTTCCACAGACCACGGCAACAGATCCCGGAAAACATCACTCCAGCATCAGTATATGGTTTATTAAATTTTCATATTCAATTAAAACATAACCAGTTTCATTGAACCTCTAAAGGACAATCGGTGTCCATTATCTGACTTTTTCTTTATCTTATCTAATCTAATCTAATCTAAGTTGCAAAGATATGTTACATTGGAATTCACATTACATGCATTCTCACAACCAGACATGTACAAGTTCGCGCTTGCACCTGCCTCATGTGAACCTACAACATAAAAACCAAATCTCAAATGGACATACACCCTGCAACTCTTGCCGTCCTTCCCTGAAACAGGGGTGACATTGGCAAAGTGAACCATTTTTACAGCATGGGGGGTCAGCCGCATACCAACCTATAAGTCAAGGAACATACACGACACGACATTTCACTTTATAAAAAGTGAAAAAGGATGCAAATAATTACTACTTACATAGATACATGTTTCATTAATAACTTTTGTTTGTTGTGGAACTTATATTTCTGGATTAAAAGAAAACACACCAAATGTAAACGTTGCACTAAAAAAAATGCTCTGCCAAAATAAACTCTGAATATTTTTGCATGCATTCATTTTTAATGTAGCGGACTGAAATTTCCAAAAAAGCTGAAAAAAAATAGCCGTGCAAGGGAGGAGAAAACTGTGTTCATATTTAATGTGTTTTTAGTGGCGCTGGGGTAGTTTATATTTGCAAGATAGTAATGTGTAGTGCAGATGGCACCCAGACGGTCAGTGCTTTAGGGGTGGCTCCATAAAGCAGCGTTTAGCCGGAACGACCAGAAGCTTTCCTCTTCATTTGGTAAGGGATGTGTGGACGACAAAGCAGTGGACAACACAACGCCTGTACTCCGAGTATAAAATTTAACGTTTCAACTAAATTATAGCGTTTTTTATAAAATATGCAGAAAATGCGTTTTCGCTTTTAAGGAATATTTTGGTTTCCATATATTTTTTGTTAACGCTATGGTTAAGTTTTAACGTAATGTTTTATACTTGTGGTACTGGACTTTTGCATAAAGGATGTTTGGTCTTTGTTTATTTAAAAATTTATTAAATTAATATGTACTGCAATATACTTTTTTTTTGCGAAACCTTGATTTTTTAACACTATAAAATATTACGAAATGAAGAAAGTCTTTTTATGCATTCCTTGACTTATAGGTTGGTATGCGGCTGACCACTCATACTGTGAAAAAATGGTTCACTTTGCTAATGTCACCCCTGTCTCAGGGAAGGACGGCAAGAGTTGCAGGGCTTATGTTCATTTGAGATGGGTTCTTATAATGTAGGTCCACATGCAGCATGTGCTAGCGCGAAATTATACATGTCTGCTTGTGGGAATGCATTTAATATAAATCTTTAATGGTATATATCCTTGCAGCTTAGATTAGATTAGATTAGATTAGATTAGATTAGATATCTTATTACTTTGAAAATTAAGCAATAAGTTGATTGTAACTAGGAGACACTGAAATAATATTGTAGCACGGTTTCCAGTGAGATGGACAAAATAAATTGATCGGCACGCTTACAAAGAAAAACAATTTGATTATTAATTGTTTATGATATTCTTGTTTTACGTAAAAATTTTAATAATGGTTTCTGAGGTAATTTTAACAAACAAAAACAATCTTAATTTTCATCATACACAATTTATAAATTAACATTTTAATAGATTTTGTAGGGTTTGTGTATTCACACAGTGAAAATTCATTTTATTTAAAATCAAATTATTTTTTATTAAACGTTGTTTTATTTTCACAATAATATTTTAAATCTCGAGTACTTTCGACCTTCAATATTCAGGTCATTATCAAGAGTAACTCTTGAATATTGAGAGTAACTCTTGATAATGACCTGAATATTGAAGGTCGAAAGTACTCGAGATTTAAAATATTATTGTGAAAATAAAACAACGTTTAATAAAAAATAATTTGATTTTAAATAACATTTTAATGTATGCTTATTACATTCAATGATGATTTTTGTTTTTGTTTTGTAGGGAATCAAACCCACGACCTTCCGATTAGGAGCTAGAAGCGTTAACCATTTAACTATAGACTGGTCAAATTATAACTCAATGAATAAAATTCATTTTTAGCACTAGTGAAACCTAACGTATGTTTTGGGCCCGGTATTTTCAACGTTAGCATATGTGATTTTAAACTGATACAAAAATCCCATACGATTGACTTGAGGGTGTCATTTTCATTCAGTATAAAGTCGCTATGCTAACGTTGGTAATACCGGGCCTTAGTACGAGTAGAATCGCTGAATATTGAGGTCAGTATGAGTTCATTATATCACATTTACACGCTCACTTGAACATAATGTGCACAATTTTTACAGCCCTGTAATGGACATCTATCTTGTGCCCTCCAGTGCCGCGACGCCGTTATTGGAAGATTTCAATGCCGAGGAGTAAATCATTACTTCTTAACATTGCACCGCGCTGAGAGTAAATGGATTCCAGAAATAATGGTCTATAAAAATATCGAGTGTAATGAATAGGTAAAATATGCCAAGAGAAACTTTCAATTTTTATGAGAGCATTTCTAGTATGCTTACTTAAAATTCAACGTTAGAAGATAAAACGTAACGCAATACGCGTAAGCTGAAAATATAGTGCAACTTTTTACCAATCTCATTAAGGTAGTGAAACATATTTATTTTTACAGGTTTAAAGAACAACACACTTAAATTGACGTGAGGATTTGCTTGAACACGAAATGGGAAATGATTTGCAATATTCTTGGTGAGAGTTGAACCCAAGCCCTCTGGCTTTGAAAAAAACCGTTACGCTCTACCAATAAAACTACCAAAAAAATATAATTTTTAAGTTTTATATATTCTCTTGGGTCATGATATGTTCAAATATATTATACCTACAATATAAATGCGATGTTAAAAAATATCATACATCTTTACTAAAGACCGACCCCCGCAGGTCAATCCTGCTCAAAACAGCAAAATATGGCACATGCTTGAGAATTGGCTATGTACGTACATAGCGATTACCAAGCTTGCAGAGAGAGGGCTTTAAAGTTGGGTATCACAATAAAACACAAGCCTTTCCAAATAAATAATTAATAAATGAAAAACGATTTCACATTTGTGCCTACCCATAAAGTACACAAGGTTCTGTATTTTCTCGAGTAAATGTTTTTTTTCACAATGAAACAATAAAAACAAAACTTTATTGTTGACTTTTATAACTGAAAACAAAATCCGCAGCGAGAATCTCGGGATTGAATATTTACTTATCCACAAACGCTACGGCTGTAGTATTATTATCCTTTGTTGCATATTGGTTCTGTGTTTGCCTCGCTCTTAATGCTTCTGGGAAACATAACAGTATAAAATCAACTTTGTATAGCGCTTGTTCTACCAAGTTCACAACGAGCCACCTCCTGAGATTTCATCTTCACATGTGTACAGCGCTTGTGTGGGATTTGTATCGAATATCTCTGACTTGAAATGAAACCTATAAGTACTAATGCACCTATATTTTCCCTGCAAATTACCCGATATCCCAATAAAGATAAAAGATAAAAAGAATCAAAAGAGGAAGGCTTAGGACCTTGTCCAAAAGGCGTGCAAGATGGATTGGCCATATAATACGATACGAATGTCTCTTGCATGCCACAATGGAGGGGATGACCGAGGGGACCAACTCTAGGGGACGCCCACGCCAAGAAAGAGGACCTGTTGGTGGAAGTGCGCTGCTCATCATATGCAGACCTTAAAAGAGCCGCACAAGACAGGGAAGAATGGAGGAGAAAAGTGAAAGAAATTGCTGCAAGCCAATCACAGGATTGAAACAATAGAAGAAGACTAATTCAAACATACTTTTCTAAAATATAACGAGTACGCAAGTGACTATACGATTGAGCTACTGAATCTAAAGTGCCATCAATGTTTCCTTCTAATTGATTGATTGTTTGTACTGAACAAGATGAATTTTCTTTTAAAAATAATTTTATGAAGCAGAATGTAATTTAACAATCCATTTTATGTCGTCGAGAAACAGGTATTTTATCTGGTATTAATTAATACATGCTTTATTATATATTAAACACGCATATTTACTATTCTTATTTTTTTATACATATTGAATTGTCATTTTGAAAATAATCTTTTTGTTCTTGGTATCCAGTAATAAAAATATTTATAATTTTATATTTATAATTTACATATTTGTAAGTTCACAATCAGCATTTGTAAGCGCGAACTACACGTGTTTGTTTGTGGGCATACATCTGAGAGCTTTGAATGAATATATCCTTGCAACTTATATTATAAATTATAAACAAATTATCTTATTGAACAAATTACTACAACTTGGTAAAAAAAATCTATGGATGTGAATGTTAGATTTTTCTTTGTTTATATATCTTTGCCAAAAATGGTTATACAATTGCGAACTTTTTCGGTCAGTATATTGTAACATCGGCATGCACCTGAAAACTCATATTTCAATTTTATTAGTAAAATTTTCTGATGAGCTATATAGTTTGAAATTGTAAAATAAAAAATATAAACAAAGGTACTTTTATTATTTTATTAAATAATTTCAATCATTGTAAAAAAATTGCGTGTTAATGTACAAACCATTGTAATTTTAATATTTCTCTAGTCCTGACTCTACATACAGGAAATGCGGGATTTCGCGTATGCAATCTGGATTCCCTTCTCACAAGAATCCCGTGTATGCGTATAATGAGATTTAATCTGTTGTAATTAACAAGCAGGTATAAAAAATGGGAAAAGTTTAACAATTGCAAAAAAAAACTTGAAAATGAAATAGTCATTTTTTTAGAAAAAATATAGAGTGCCAATTAGCGACATTACAACAGCTTGAAACATCCTTTTGGAGAAGCTTTTTTACGGCCAACATACGTTTTCATCATACACGGGTCTTTTGACCCAATTATACGCTGAACGACTGTTTGTAGGTAGAGTGTAAAATTATACGCTTAAATTCGATCATTGCGTTTACCAAAAAGTGTATAGAAACTAAACGAGCACCTCTAGTGATTGTTGAATTTTTCGAACGCTTTGGTGAAACGCTGTATTCGAGTTTAAACGGTAAATCTTAGACTCATTTACACTTAGCTTTTGTACTCAAATATGGCGTTTACCAAAAATATATGGCAAAAAAAAGTGCTTCTAGTGAGTATTTCAGTTTATATACAGCTATAGTAAAACGCTATTGTATAGTTTAAACGTAAAGTATTAAACTTAAGTTACGGCATTACACAAAGAGAACCAACACACTATGTTAATCATATGAAAATAAAGACGAGTAATTAATAGTGACCTAATTAATTTGTGCATGGTTTTCTTCAGTTAACGAAAGGTTGAATCAATATTTGCAATGAAAATAACGTTATATTCACTGAAAACATTGTGCGAACTTTCGACTATAGAGATTTTAAAGCTGGGCTACAGTAGAACTATGGTTCTAGAAACATCTTTGAAAAAACAATAAAAAAAGAGACCAAAAATGAGGATAAGTATAAAAGTTATTTCAACACATATTCGGTCCTTAAGATTGACATATTAAACTTGAAATAAATGAACATCAATGTTTTTTTATGAAGTTAAACATAAGCAGTAACAACGAATAATGTGTCGCATAAAACAAAAAAACCAAATTCATTTTTCTTGAAAGTGATAAATACATGGAAATAATTAAAAGTTCATCCGCAAAGAATTTGAGATTACCGTATCTCTCTTACTTACTTACTTATTCAGCCACTTCTTATCCACTGCTGGACATAGGCCTCCCCCATATTTCTCCAGGCGTCTCTGTCCTGGGCTCTCTGCATCCAGTCACCAGCAACTCTTTTGATGTCATCTGATTTTTTTATTTTTTTTTTTGTGAATAAGAAATCCGACTCCTCCAATAGATTTTTCAAGGTCGCCTCTGTAGTAGAAGGTATGCCCAGAATTTAGTGTCAGTAATTCTTCGCCCTTTCTTCTTATTTCCGAAAGGCCCACAAAGTCCCATTTGATTTTTGTTAGTTCTTCCTCTAGTTCCAGTAATTTTGAGTCGGATGCCAGTGTGCGGACATTATAGGTAGCTATGTTAAACTTTTGACATTTGGATTTTGATTGCTGGTGATTTTCATGATATGTCAAACAATTGCCCCCCCCAGTATCCGTGGGGCAGACTGAATTCTCAGTGTGAGATTCTGGACGTGTTGTCCTACTCACCTGGGGTACTCTATTATGATTATTTGACATTTCATATGGGGGGGTTTTGGCATTACAACGCCACGCTTGCCGAGCGGGTTGGCGAGGTCGTCCTTTCCACGTTAGCCTATGTTTCAACATTATCCATCGAGGTTAGTCACTCGATGTCTAATGTATCGCATAGTTTCCAGGGGAGACCGAAGTCGAGGAGGTGTGGATCTCTCTATTGGATTTAAATTAAAAGACTTATTGTGGTTCATACCTCGTATTAGTTCTTCGAGTTTTTTTCTCAACTTCTCAATCAATTAAATTGTATCAGATGTATGAAGCCTACACAAAGGGTATTTATTTTGAGCTTTTTTTTTTTAGTATAAGCTCTACCTAGGCATTAAATAAACATAAGTTCAGAAGTAGTGGGCCGAGAATATTAGATCAAATTTACGATGAAACTCAATCGCAGCGTTTAAGTTAAAATACTAAAATACTAAAAAAAACTAAAACGCTGACTGCAAACTCTTTTTTGAATGCCATTGTATTTTTTGGGTTTACGTTATGGCTGAGTTTAAACGTATTTTTTTATACTTAAAGCGCAGAACAAAGGTTTTGCAGTGCAAATGTTACATTATAACGAATACCTCATTTATTTATCAGCCTTTGTGTGCGAGGAGCCGTTCCACATTGTTTGTTAACAGAGTTTGCACGTGTATGCCCCCCCCATGTAAGAATTACAAAGTTTCAAAATGAAAATATTCCGGCAAATAACTTTTTCGAGTCGGTTTTCTTTCCGGCTCTTGCCCACTGACGTAGCCACGTGTATTTTTCTTTTATGTAAATTTTAACCTTGTTTCACCTGAAAATAATTAGTATAGAAGCTTTTTACAAAATTCATATTTACTCCTGTATAGAATTTCTGAATTTTTTGTACAAAAAAGTACTGAGAACCGTAAACCAAAGGGCTATCCAAGAATTGAAAAAAAAAAGCATTTATTTAATTAAAAACTGTGTTATTCACAGAATATTTCAGCCGTAGATAATCCGTTTATCATCGTTTTAAGCAAAGAAAAATCCCTTTAGGTGACGGACGAGTCATGGTTTACCGTTAGTGAATATCATCGTTACAGCGCTATTCACCAAACAATTTAACCTATGGAATATCCACAGACCATCGTTTTTTATTTAAAATTTTATAAATGCGGAGAATGAGCCATGATTTATTTTTGTAGTGCCTAAATAACAGCGCTTAATCTTTAATAACTTTAATAAAACTAGCCTTGAAAATGCATAATATGACGTTAGAGTGCGCAATGAATAAAAAAAAATTCAAATATATCCTAGAAAATTTCGATATCGTATTAAAAACGGTTTTTATTTCATATAGGAATAACGAGACTTTTCAATTAAATTATTTTATTAAGATAATAATAATTTGAGATCATTCCAACCTACAAACTAAATGCATACACATCGACCAATTTTATGGTCATGTTTAAAAGATGAAAATTCATTCCCATTTTCATAGCATGTCAGCTTCTCGAAACGTCAGCTATTGTTTGTCCACCCCTCTCTTTACTTTTATTGTATATCTAGGACATCTATACCAAACTACGCCGTGGCATTTTAAAATTTTCCTTTCCCGATTAGAAAAGCAGGTTGTACTTGTGTTAATGGAAAATGTTCCTCAAAATTTTAATCTCTAGTTTACCACCAACCTGTATAAAACATACTTCACCCCTATTTTAGGCAGAATGTAGAAGAGCTGTTTCTTGATGAGTGTTTTTAGTTCCCACCTGCAGCATATGTACCTACATGTAAACATACACATTACTTCTTACCTATGCACCCAGGAATATCCTTAAATATTCAATACCTCAACGTAAAAGGAATCCTTCTTGACAAGTATAAGGCCTCATGGTTCTATGATTCGAAGATAAAAAAAAACACCAAAACTGAGAACTATGCCCAACGTCTATGGAGGAATGAAACCTTTTCCGAATCTTTCCGATAGCTTCAAATAAAAACATTCTATCATTAAGTTATCATTTCATTATTTAGGCCCGGTATATTGAACTGTAGTAATATTTTAGTTAACTAATACTTGAACTTTTATTCAAAATACTCAATCTCGAGTTAACTAAAACCGAACATTACCGAAGTATGAAACCACGCCCCCAAATCTTGGAAATAATTTAAATGCCATTCAAAAGCTTTAAAACAAACAACTATTCATAAAAATCATATGCCTAACCTTTATTAAGCTAGATAACGAGACAAAAGATGTTCAGTTTGCAGCAATTTTGATGTATCCTTACATTAAAAAAGAACAGCTGCTGTCAGTGAAGCGCCGCCATCTTGAAAATCGAAAGTTAAAGTTACTAAATATTTACTGGCGAAATTCGGTGAGTGAAATATTATGATGATTTAACTAAAATAACATTTTAGTGAACTTAACGATACTTCAAAATACCGGGCCTTATTATACTTTAACAAAATGGACCTCAAAAGCTTCTCAAAATCACAATGCGCGAAAAGCCAGAGAGTAAGCGACTACCAGAAAGACCATTAAAAATTGTACAGTGAGATGAACTCTATACTACAAGACCGACATCAAGTTTCTATCAAACTGCGGGGCTACCCAGGACTCGGTGAATTTGCCAATGTGCCCTCTTATATATAGATGAAATGTTCACCCTAATGGATTTGCTTCGAGCAAATAACAATGCAGTGGCTGCTTCTAGTCACTGGAGATACCTCCCATAAGTGATTCTGGACATGAAAAATAAGTAAGTAGCAAATCATTGATCTATAAAAACAGAAAGAAAGAAAAGATGTTATCGTTTTGAATAGTAATGTTTATTCGTACCTATTTACATTGATATTCTATAAGCCAGTAAGAGCAGCTTTGAAAAATCAACACTTAATAGTATTTGATAGTAAAAAGGTGCACTGCGTGGTTATACTAAGGTACCTCTAGATACGAGTGCCCTAACGTACGAGTTATTTGAGATACGAGCTGTGGAGCGAGTGATTTTTTTTTGAAACACAAGCAATATTTGAGATCGAAGAAAGTTCGCGTTAAAGAAACACCCCGAAAAAGTTGCAACTGGTCGTGCATCGGAGCTATTCAATTACACTTACCTAACTCGTTTCCACAAAATTCTGAAAGGGAGGAAGAAACAAACCTCCTTGAATATTTTTTTTAATCCGGTGAAAAAGACAAAGACCAATGAAGAAAAAACCAGTGACTTAAGTCAAGCGTACAGTAGCATTTAAGTTGTGTGTAAGTTGCATTTAAGTGATCAAAATACAAATACATTGTATTTTCACTTTATAACAACCAGTTGATTTGCTTTAAATTTTCTTTTGTAATGTTTTACTCAGTATTTCGCTGCCTTAGTTCTTGTTTATCGTATACGCCATTGAGAAAATTTTACATGAGCAATGTTTGCATGTGTACTGGACTAATGTGTCTTATGAAAACAAGAAATTTATTTAAATAATATTTTAAACAACTCTCACATTATCGAGTTTTACGGTTTTTCTTAGTACAGATTGTGTAGAATTTGATTCATAAGACAACTGCATGAAAAAGTCATATTTTACAAGATTGGCGTTTACGATAAACAAAAACTGGGGGAGCAATTTGTCATTCATAAATTTATTTTTCTAATTCAAAAAGAAGTAAGAAAAACTATTGGGTGAAACATTTGTGGGGCTATTGGCATTTCAGTTAATTTCAATTGGGAAAATCGCTTTGAGATACGAACAAGGTTACGGAACGAATTCAACTCGTATCTTGAGGTTTCTCTGTACTCTTGCATATAGGGCGATATCTTCTGTTCTGTAGATAGCAGCGTCTTTGCTAGCGTAGTTAAGATTTCCCGCGTTTAGAGCGATCATTGGATTAGGGGATGCAAGCCCGCTCCAACGGCTGGCTCTAGCCCAGCGTCTACTCGACTGCTTTTATTCACCGACAAGGGAATTACCACCATAAAGGAGGGAAAACAATTTATCAGAATAACGCCGGCGCGTTAACAAGCAAAAACATTATTCCAATTCGTTACCTTTCAACAATTGATTATGCTCGTGTTTTAGGTAAATCACTCAATGCTACACTTTTTGGAGATAAAGCGGTAAGAATTTGAATACAAAATGTGCAAGTCACGTACGAGAATAACACATTCACAGTTACAATTTTTTTTATACCTTATAAATTTTGATACCTAAGCAAAACCAAAAATGTAGGTATCTGTATCTAAGAAGTTTGGGAAGAAGTGCAGGGCTAATGTTCATTTGAGGTTTAGGCTTGTATTTTGGAAGTTTTCATGCATGTGTACAGGTACACTCAACTTACACGTGATGCTCATGAGCGTGCATGCTTTTGCAACTAAAATTGTAGACCTTTTATGATTTGGGTCGAAAAAGTAGGTCTTAAGGTCTTTCATTCCCTTGCTCCCTGAGTCACCATTAGAGCTAATTGGAGCAGACTCGGCACCTAGAAGGGTCCGTATTCATGAATAATTTGAGGATTCTTTGATGGACGTTCAATAGGTTATGTTGAGATACAGGAGATGTCTGAATTTAGTCAACATGGTATTGAAATCTTTGGGTAAAACGTGGTATAAAAAATCCGTAAATTTTGCAAGAAAATTTCTGGCATCATTTGCACGAGCACCTTTCGAATAAATACATCTCAAAACGGCGCTCTGTATAAATTATCAAAAATAGATCACCATCGCCTCCTTATGCCTTAATGAAAATCGTCAAAAACAGAGGAGTGAGTAGGCACAGATTCCAGCGGATTATCGCCCCGTTATTGCCTCATCGCCCTCCGATGCCCCCATGATGAGAATCACTGTTCTAGCTAGCCAAATGGGTATTAAACCGGTGCTGGATTATTTTAAAAATACTTTCCACGTCAACTGAACTAGTTGGCGTAAGGTCGCCCCCCTTACATGTAAAAATAAACAGGTTCTACTCGCCACATGCAACGTCATCGGGGAAAACGCGTCAAGAAGTTACACTATTTGTGTAGCTTAGAAGCGTTTTTAGTATAGCATAACAATCACTTTCACCACTCTAGTACATACAAACTAAAGTATTAGAACCTGACAATGCAGGTGGTTTGTTATAAAAAAAACTTATTCATGAACTCACTGTACCCATAATGTACGGATAAATATTTTTATTGTCAGAATTTACTTATTATCCTGCTAGTACAAATTCATCTCAGATCATTCAACGTATAATCGGTACAATAGACCAACAAGTGATTTGATGTATTTCTTCACAAAGCTTCTTAATGTGTTAAACTGATCTCAGATTATATGCCATGCCATAATAATGAAGGTAAACTTCTCCCTTTATCGATGAACCATTATGAAGACCTTTAATTCCCAGACGTCTTAATATCATTATAAATATTACAAGTAAGCCTTAACGCAGAAACGCGAATTAATTAGACAGATTTGATTTCTTGCGAAAGATTGTATTTCAGTCAATATCCAAAACAGAAAAAAGGACAGCTTACCTTTAATTATATTAAGCTTTGTAATCGTAGGGATTACGTTACATAAAGATTTATTTTTGGTATTTTTCAATTTGTTTCCTTTAAAGATAATCGAAAAGGTATTTAAAAACTATTTACAAATAACAAGTAACAATATCATGAAAATAAAAACGTATTGTAGTCAGCGCGTAATATTGAATAGAAAAATATGAATTAAAGAAAACAAGTTTTGCGATTGTTACTTTAAAATAATACATGAAATACTTATTAAAGTTTTATTGATTGTAGAGACAATAACTTTTTAATCGTTCATCATTAAGGATAAAGAAAAACAAGTTTGTTTTCGATTACTTGAGTATATTTTTTGTATTAATTTAACCATCTGACGATGCAAACTGATGTTTGCGAAACCGGTTGTGGTATAAAATATATATATACTCAAGTAATCGAAAAAAAAAAAAGTTTTTCTTTTATCCTTATTTATTAAAGAGCTAAGAATGACTCAACTTGAACCATAAATTTAATTTTAATCTTAATTTTTTTTTCCTTTAACACATGTGCTTGTATAGGATGCACGCCCCTGGTCTCATAGACCAGAATACATATGAACTAATCATTCTTAAGGCAGAATGAGAATGTAAAAATTCATACTTCTTCCCTTTTTTAATTTCGCAAATTGAAATAAGTGGTGGCAGACTGTCGTGCAGAGGGAGTGTGGAACTGAAAGCGTAGGCAATAGACAGGCAGCATTGGCTACGGTTGATCAAGGAGGCCAAAAGCTAACCCAGGTTATCGTGCCAGATATAATGATTTATTTATTTATTGAAACAAGATAACATGACAGTTGATATGTGATATAAGAAGGAAAGTGATCCAAATTTTTTCCCAGACGACTTTATAATTTTCATACAAAAATATGCATTTTTTTAATGCCGCATCATATTTGCAAACAGTCAAGCTAAAAGTATCTGTTTTCCCAGTATTTTCCACCGTTTAAGAGGACATTAAGTGTGTAATGAGCCGGTACAAGTTAAAAAGCATTACGACGAAAATCAAAGCGTTTTACCAAAAATATACAGAAAACGAAACGCTCAGTAAAGGAACTGTTTTAGCTAAGATACAGTTTTTGGTAGACGCTTCAGTTAAGTTAAATGCCAAATTGTATACATGGGGTACAAAGAGCTTCCTCCACACAGAGTTGTCCGAGATGTACGACCAAAGAATATGCTACAGAAACAACTGGGAGTAAATTCCAAAGAGAAAAATATTTTGTAGTACCTATATGGTATTTTTATATGCTGAAAAAACAATTTGCAATTTGAATTTGGGGTGTACCAAAAAAAGTTTTTTTTTTTTTTTTCATTTATTAACTGTATTAGTTGAATTACTAATTCAAAAGAAAAGTATCATCAGCAGAGATTTCACTTACCATATACAGTGAAATAATCTCTAGTAGTATAGAAAAAATAGTAATCAGTTATGATGGTATAATTATAAATGGATGGCCCTCTTTATAAGGGCCAACTCTCTTTATAAGGGCCAACTCTCTTTATAAGGGCCAACTCTCTTTATAAGGGCCAACTCTCTTTATAAGGGCCAACTCTCTTTAATGTGGAAATTAAATATGTTGCATTCGCCAAATGCAAATCGAAATGATTGTTTTTTTGTCCGTATTATTTCCTAATATGTTTTAGTTTTTATTACGTAAGTATTTAAATAGTAATCTAAAGAAAAAGCATTTTTTTTATAAATCAACCATCGTTTTTTGAAAATATAAAAATGAAAGATTCATAGATTTTGTAAACAACACAAATAATATCTACCCCTCTCTAGCGGCTGTCCGCCTTGATCACTATGGCGTAGTATTAAACATTTATTTTAAACTCAACCGTAGCGTTTACAAAACATGTATGAAAACAAAATAGCGCCTTAAGTAAGCGTTTTATTTTCCGTACATTTTTCCGTACAGCGCCATTTTTGAGTTTTAACGTAAAGTTTTACAGCTGGAGTACTAAAATAGAGTGACCTTTGTTTATTTTCATTCTGTCCATACTATCATTATATCATACAGAGAAACAAGCTTTTCTTCCACTAGCCGAAGCATACCTACCACAAACACAAAACATTACGCTTAAACTCGATTATCTCATGTTTTTAACAAAAGTGTATGAAAACTAAAACGCCCAAAAGAAGCGCTGCTTACTTTTTCATACATGTTTTAGTTAAATCCTATAGCTACATTAGACGAAAATTTTATTCAAAGGGAAACTGTACTGTAAGAAGTATAAACCACACCATAAATACTCAGCGATTGCGTGAGCTGAAAAAATGTACGAAAACAAATGCACTCACTTGTGTCTTTCTAACTAAGTTTCATATATTTTTCTGTTTACGTGATTTTTTAGTTTATACACAATGATTAATGCTCGGGGTACAGTATAGGTACATATATCTATAATCTATAATCTATAATCTAAGTTGCAAGGATATATTCATTCAAAGCTCTCAGATGTATGCCCACAAACAAACACGTGTAGTTCGCGCTTACAAATGCTGATTGTGTACTTACAAATAAAATCCAAACCTCAAATGAACATAAGCCCTGCAACTCTTGCCGACATTCCCTGAAACAGGGGTGACATTGGCAAAGTGAACCATTTTTTACAGTATGGATGGTCAACCTCATACCAACCTATAAGTCAAGGAATACGAAGTATGTAAGGACAGAAAGAAATGGCAGATAATCTGTAATGCTACTGCTTTCATTTCATCCAGAGTCATAAACTTCTTCATACAAGCTCTCCTTTTATTATATCAATACAATATTTCCTAGAAAAATACAAACTGAAGCTCTACTTGGAAAAACGAAGCATCGTGTTTGTGTACAATTGATGTCGTATCAGATTTTAATTGGCAGCTTAATGAAATGCTTCATTTTCAAAATTACACATACTTAACACCTGCAAATAAACTTCTATTTGCTCAGTATAAAAACGTTGCAAATAAACTTATTCTAAGTTGCAGGAACAAAAATGTAAAAATTGTGACGTCCAAATCTGGATTTATATGATATCTCAGAACTTGTATATACTCGTAAGTAGGTCGATAGAAAGCGATAAAATATGGCCACGCATTATCAGTTGATCAGGTTGTCAATTAATGTTCCTCATACAAATTATATGGAGAACATTTGACATCCTGCGTAATTTGTAATTATTATATTTTTTGCATCAATTTAAAAAAAATGCTTTAATTGTAGTAATGTTTCTAATGAGAACATTTTGTGTTTTCGAGCTGACATAAATGAAAGTATTACTTTGAAAAAAAAATATTTTTCATTTTAATTAGTTCATTCTTAGTCGTCGTACAGAAGGGTGCCTCCTGAAGATGTTGGCTACGACGCAAACGAAACGTCTAGAATAATATTGGTTCTCTTACAACGGTTCGTCAAATATCTGAAAAGTTTGATAAATTTTGAAGTACATTCTTATTTATTAAATGTGGTTTAATTAATTGAAAAAAAACTATGATGAAATTCTGAAAAATAAATGTTGACCTTTAAAGGGATTAGGTGTTATAATTTAAGGTGTATTTTTAGTGAATGTACACATTACAATGTACTTTTGGTAGAATTAAAACGCGCTTCAATGTTTTGCTGGATAATGGACTTTTTTGTTTTGTTTCAATTACGGCTTTATAAATAACTTTCAAAGCTTCGGACGAAGGTGTAGCTACAAAAATATTTTCTTATGGAAGGAACGCAGCTTAAACAGAGTATTTCTTTACTCGTTAGGTCGAAACTTAATTTGGAATGTTTTGATTGTAAAATGCCAAAAGTTACACACTTTGTAATAATAGTATCACTTTGTTGTAAATTTTTAAAAATAAATTCCCTGAAAAGATTATGAATAAATTTTTAATTACTCAAAATATTTTGTTAAATAATAAAATAGAATACTTATATATACCTAAAAAATCGGCAGGTTATTTGTCAATATGTTTTTTCCAAAAACACAGTTTATAAAAGAATATAACTTTATGAAAATTTAGTTTATGCTCTGAAAATGATTTTTTATTTAATCAAATAATGATTGAAAAATCTGGATTCAAAAAATTATTGTCACATGCGTGTAGGTAGGTACTTGTGTTATAAAATATTAAAAATAATGTCATGTAATTATGTTTTCTTCCATAAATTTTAAAAGAGAATTAAAAAGTTTTATTTGAAAGATGGATCTTAAAATTCACTCGGCAGTGGGATTTTAGAAAAAAATAAAATTTAAGCCAAAGAGCCTTGTAAAATTTTGGAAACTTTTCGATATTATTGTAACTTGAAACTTTATTGACAAAGAAATTCCTTTTCATAACTTTTAGACATCCGCAGTCCGGAAGGAATGGCGGATCTTTTACAAAGATGTATTTTAAAAATAACGAATTTACAAAAATATCTTAAATATTTTGGAATGTGGACGAAAATATTGAAATCCTTTAGTGACAATATGAAAAAAATAAGATAAATAGTATTTCATGGAATTAAAATAAATCTTACCTTGCAGTAAAAAATAGATGAAAGCCAAAAACATGTGAGACTTGTCTCGAAAACTTGACGAAAATCTGGGTTTCTTCATGATTTTTTATGTTAAACAATAAACTTGGAACAACAAAAAAATAATTAAACTGCAGAGTTTCATATTGTCAATATTTAAAAAAAAAATCACAATTTATTTAATAACCATTTTATTTGTTTGTACCTCAAAAAGTCATTTTAATTTATCTCAATTAAAAATTCAATCTTATTACTGTAATGATTGTTTTTTTAATTTTATTTTCACAAAAAACACTTTTTTTAAAATAATTAACAAAATTAAATTTATTTATTTATTGTTTCGATATGTATTCCAGGGGTGATGATTTTTTTTTACAAAGTTAAAAAAAAAGTTACATTTTTTTATGTGAAATCAATCACCGAATTGATTTACATGCGTTAATGAAAATTGATAATTATTTCGTTATTTTGTATGGGTTTTGTTGACGAGCGGCGCGGGCGATTTTGGCGGGAGCCGCTGGGCGATTGTGGCAAAAGGGGATGGCGCGGCGCTTTCCCCTTTCCCCGCACGAACAGGGTACATATTTATAGGCGGTGTAGGCGCAGCGCATACGGAGAGGCAGGGGGGGAGGGAGGATTTTTTGCGTATCGGAAAATCAAAGAGAGGGGGAGGGGTACACCCTGAAACCCGATTCGGGGATATTATCTTAATTTGACACGAAGTGGTGGATTATCGAGATGTATCGAGACATGACTGTTTTTTGTGAGCATCCGTACACGTGTGCTGTGCTAATATATAAGGGCCACATGGAAGAAAAAAATAATAAATAATTAGGAAAAAACAAAGTTAGTAATGGGCTCAAATGATTTTCTCAATGAAGGTTTAAAATTTGTTTGAAGTTTATGGAACGTGGTATTTTAAGGTGTTTAAAAAAGAACGATTTTAAAAACACTTCTATGTGACTAGAAGGTCGTTAGGAATCAATAACAAATACATGTTTGCCTTTTACACAATTATTTTGACCGTGTCGTTCACAATTATTGTGACCATGAAATTTAAGCCTAGTATGTTGCTGAATTCAATTGACTAAAGCTCTTTTTAATTTGAGTCACTTTATGAAAAGGTGATGTTTCAAAGCAATGTGTAGCTGAATCGGGTTTTTGCGTTGTTTTTACGTAATTAAATGTTATTTATTGTTTCTTACTCCTAGACTTATAAGTTGGTATGAGGCTGACCACCCATACTCTAAAATAAAGTTCACTTTGCCACTACTTGTTCACTAGCGTGAACGAACAATCGTCTACTTGTGAACATACATTTTATGTGAATCTTAAATGTCTTTGCAAATTAGACTATAGATAACAGATTCCCAAATAGATCAATCTTCTTGTATCTAAAAATCATGAACTCTCTAGTGGATTACATGCATTATCATTTCCTCACATAATCTTTCATATATCTCTCATGCGTAAGTATTCCATACCAATAGTGTGTAGGACTATTCCGACCCTGATTACATTGTGATTACCCGACTATCAGTTGTACGTGTATTTATGTTGTTTGGGACGTGCTAGTGCGGAAGCATAAGTGTGTGCGTGCCAAGCAGGCATTTCTGATCGCGCAAACTGCCGCTATTGATAGCGTGATAATTTTATTCAAAGGAAATAGTGTCGTGATTTCAGGGACATGTTCAACGTTCATGCCTGCCCTAACAAACGAGATTCAAATAGTAATTAACCAGTTATACCAATAACATGATTGTTTTTTTTCATCTACGGTGTTGAAACACGGATTTTTAAAACCAATATTTTCAAATAACTCAGTGACGTAGCTCCGACGAAGTACATGAGTAACAGTTTAATATTCTTATAACTTTAGATTAATTGATTTGTTCTTCAACTTTTTTGAAGAGAATATCTCAACACCTAGATACTTAAATATATTGCATGCTCTTTTTTTCAAAGTTCATTAATGAAAAAATGTCGAATGGATTAAGAAATGTCCATGACCCATAAAACTTTTATTGGGAAGGCTGAGTTATCTTTGCAAATTATGTGATTATGATAAGAAAAAAAAAACAAAACGGGAAATCATATCGACACTAAATCACAGTATTTTCAACGTTAGCATATGTGACTTTAAACTGATTAAAAAAAATGCCCACAGGAATGACGTAAGTGTGTTCTTTTCATTCTGTATAAAGTCGCTATCATTGTCGCTATGCTAACGTTAAAAATACCGGGCCTAAAAGTAAGCATTCTAACAACTCGGCAATCGATTAAATTGTATTAACTGAGTTTAATATTGAATCTAAATAAACAAATGACCTATTGAAGAATTTATAGGGTTACTTATAAGTTATATAGCTAAAACCTTCTGCTGAAACTTGAGAGTCAGGTACAGCACGGTAGTCCATTACAAATTTGTAAGTCGTCAGACTTAGTGGCTAGACCGTCGTGATTTATCTCCAACTTTAAGTCCTGCGGTATTACAGAAATGAGATATTATTCAACAGGTTACATTAGCACATTCCTAGAAGGGATGTGTAATAATTTGCCGCGCTTCTCTGTATTGTAGACGTCTCCCGCCCAACGTCTTCTCTGACGCAGCTAGCAATTGGCTTTTCATGATGTGAGGGAATAGTAATGGGTGGGTATAGGGATTTATATGTAGTAGAAGGTAATATTGTAACGGCGAAAATTGTTTATGAACATATGGTTTGTTTACAAACACAATAAAATGATAAAACGCAGAGTTTTTTTTATATTCACATAAATTGAGCATTTATTACGCCTCAAGTACGCTTACGTTATATTATTAAAAGAGTAAGAATTAAAAAAATATATATATAAATTTTCTCATAAAAAATAATTTTCATTGTGTAAATATACTCTACAAAGTTGACATTAAATAACATTAACACTTTTTTTCGTTATATAGTTATCTATTTCCTTGACTTATAAGTTGGTATAAAGCTGACCATCCATGCTGTTAAAATGGTTTGCTTTATTTTATTATCGAATTGTTTGGTTTATTTATAAAATCAATCGGTTTAGCCAATATAATCCCTGTTTCAGGGAAGGCTGGAAAAAAAATTAAGGGTTCATGTTCATTTGATATTTGGCTCTTTATTTTGTCTTTATTTCACACGCAAAATTTGTAAGCGCGAACTAACATGTATCTGCGTGTGGGCATGTAGTTAATATGAATCTTAAATGTTAAAATAACTTTGCAACTTACATTATAGGTTATTTTAGATTTGTACATGTAAATGTAATCTTATTTTCATTTTTACCTACCAGTCTGACATAAATTCGATATTATTTTTTACTAAAATTAAAGAGCCGACTTCACATTGAATTAAAACCGAATAGAAAATCCTCCTTTCATATTAATTAAGTGATTAGCGTAAGGCTGACCCATTAAACTCTAAAACAAATTGGTTCAATAGGAAAAATGCTACTAAGATTCCTTGGAAAACAGTTCAGCAAACAAATTGCATTATTAGGTGCAACAAAATTGCAAATTTTTAGATGAGTCATATTCCATACATGTACGTTTTAAATAAATTTTCCTTAAAACCAAAATAAATATGCATAGAATTTTCTAAAAAATAATGTGTAGGATTGGACTGACTATTTTTTTAAAGGTGGACTTGTATTGAACACATGTGTCAAGGAAATTACAGATCAATGATGAAAGATTCAAGATAATAAAGGCGGGGGTAGACTCAGAGTAATGTGGGCGCTACAATTGTGGGCGATTGACGTTGGGCGTAGATTTTGAAATGAGAGAGAACTAAGGCGTCAGGTTAGAAGTGCTGACAGAAATTGATGAAATGTATCAGGATTCATTGAAGGGTAGTTTTGATTATTGGAGCTGGTATTCGATTTCATGGAAGAAAAATTAAATAAAACCATTTATCCTATAATAATAATAATATTAGGATGATTTATTTTATGAGCGCTGTTTTTGTGTGAGTCGCACATCACGAGCCCTCTGCGAGCTTGATCATGGCTATAAAAAGCGCCAATTCTCAAGCAAGACCCAGTTGCTGTAAGCGTGAATGGGTCTTTTGATGGCCGGTCTTTGATAAAGAGATATGAATTTTTCAACCAAGCAAAAAGCATATTTGCAAATATAAATTACATGTTTTTGTGCTCCGCCGGGATTTGAACCCACGACCTTCCGATTATGAGTCCGAAGGGTTAAACACTTGACCACGGACCGGTCCAAAATATTTGACATAAGACGAATGTCCAACTTTGAAACTGCATTCAACTGACATTTTGAAAGGGGTGGCCAGTACATTCGCACACTCGTCTCTAGTTCGTTCTGTCCTTGTTTACTAGTTTCATCTCCTCAACGTTCATCACTATCTTCATTAATCTTTTTTCTCTTATTCTCATTCAGCCTTAACACAGTCATTTGCAATCTCGTTTATGTGATCAATACATTTTTTCTAGAGCAGTCCATTCAACGCCTAACATTGATAAAATAAATATTAAACGGAAACAAATGTCTTGTTAGAAAGAATACAACAATTAGCAATGCATCAATATTTGTTTTATAAAAAGATACGTGCCGTTTGAAGAGAGTAAACATTTCAAGTAGGAAAATAATCTTTGGGCTTAAATGTAACAAAAACTTGAAACATAAAGCTAAAGCTTCTTCATTTTGTACAAATATCTATTACAACATTGTTGTGTATTTTTATTACAAACGGAAATTTTTATCCACGACGCCAGAAAGAGTTTCGTTTTCCACGTCGGCATCACAGGCAAAGTAAGTACCAAGCCCCCATATCAGGTATCGAAGGCTTCTTTGAAGGTATTTACCATCATTTAGCGTGTATGTTACTGGATATAACGAACAAATATTTGCGTCGAAACCTTCCCCATAAAGCAAAACCTTTTTCGGGTTTATCTTTTTACCTTATTGTCAACAAATATACTCGTTGCCCTAAAAGCGGAGTAGCAACTTTTGTATTTTTCATACTTATGTCCATATGTATATTCATATGGTATTGTTATATTATTAACTTAGTAATCTGATTATTTTAAGGGTTGAAAATACCACCTTTTTTTTTTTACTTATCTTTACCCGGTAGAAAACTCAGTAGCTAGAGCGCTTGAATTCCATGCCGAGAGTTCAGGTTCGAATCATACCGAGAGTGTCAGAAATGAAATACTAGCGAGACTCATTCAGCTTTCACAACACATGTGTATCAGCCCTCTTGGAAGCAGGGAAATCCCCACTTCAACTGAAGTGGTTGGCGTAAGGCCAGCCCTCTTACCTGTAAAAATAAATAGCTTCCACTTGCGGCAAGAGGCTCAATATTTAAGTAGCTCAGTTGCTTTAGTTGTATTTTTGATATGAAAGTTACATAATTTTCAACTGCCTTTAGATCAATTAATGAAATAAATAATAACAAAAACATCTATAGCATAGAGTTGACTAATTTCATTGTAAAATTCGGTTAGCTAACTTGACAGTATTATTACTCTTGTCACAAAGAAAAAAACGACACTGAGCTGGTGTTCATTTACAGTTTGGATTACTTTAGTACATAAAGTATTAAAAGAAATACTTCAAAAGCATTTTTCACTATGTAAAATAAATCGCGTTATCTGTGGGAGTTTTATTTTATCCGTCGAGTTTCAAACGTAGAAAAAAAACACCGGAAACACAACCTGCGCGTATATTGAAATACATTTACAAATTGGATAACTCATTTTGCATATCAGTGAGCTTTGCAGACTTACTGTTCCGATAACTGCGTAATGCTATATTCTGTACGAATCCGAAGATATCCGGGGAAGTTTAAATCTCTTCTGTGCTGCGTGTGTGGGATGGTATGAGGCTTTTACAATGAGAGAGTAGCAAGTGGCAAGTAGCAAGTGGCAAGTGGCAAGTGAGAGTGGCAAGTGTCAAGTTGAAAGTGAGAGTGGCAAGTAGCAAGTGGCAAGTGGCAAGTGAGAGTGGCAAGTGTCAAGTGGAAAGTGAGAGTGGCAAGTAGCAAGTGGCAAGGCAAGTGGCAAGTGAGAGTGGCAAGTGGCAAGTGAGAGTGGCAAGTGTCAAGTGGAAAGTGAGAGTGGCAAGTAGCAAGTGGAAAGTGAGAGTGGCAAGTAGCAAGTGGCAAGGCAAGTGGCAAGTGAGAGTGGCAAGTGGCAAGTGAGAGTGGCAAGTGTCAAGTGGAAAGTGAGAGTGGCAAGTAGCAAGTGGCAAGGCAAGTGGCAAGTGAGAGTGGCAAGTGTCAAGTGGAAAGTGAGAGTGGCAAGTAGCAGGTGGCAAGGCAAGTGGCAAGTGAGAGTGGCAAGTAGCAAGTGGCAAGGCAAGTGGCAAGTGAGAGTGGCAAGTGGCAAGTGAGAGTGGCAAGTGTCAAGTGGAAAGTGAGAGTGGCAAGTAGCAAGTGGCAAGGCAAGTGGCAAGTGAGAGTGGCAAGTGGCAAGTGAGAGTGGCAAGTGGCAAGTGGCAAGTGGCAAGTGAGAGTGGCAAGTGTCAAGTGGAAAGTGAGAGTGGCAAGTAGCAAGTGGCAAGGCAAGTGGCAAGTGGCAAGTGAGAGTGGCAAGTGGCAAGTGAGAGTGGCAAGTGGCAAGTGGCAAGTGGCAAATGGCAAGTGGCAAGTGGCAAGTGGCAAATGGCAAGTGGCAAGTGGCAAGTGGTAAGTGGCAAGTGCAAGTGGCAAGTGGCAAGTGGCAAGTGGCAAGTGGCAAGTGGCAAGTGACAAATGAGAGTGGCAAGTGGCAAGTGGCAAGTGAGAGTGGCAAGTGGCATGTGGCAAGTGGCAAGTGGCTAGTGGCAAATGGCAAGTGGCAAGTGGTAAGTGGCAAGTGCAAGTGGCGAGTGGCAAGTGGCAAGTGGCAAGTGGCAAGTGGCAAGTGGCAAGTGGCAAGTGGCAAGTGGCAAGTGGCAAGTGGCAAGTGGCAAGTGGCAAGTGGAAGGTTGCAAGTTGCAAATGGCAAGTGGCAAGTGGCAAGTGGCAAGTGGCAAGTGATACGTGGCACTTGGCAAGTGGAAGGTTGCAAGTGGCAAGAGTAGCTGTAACTCTGTTCTAACCGTTCGGCTTGGAGTGTTCAGTCTCTTCACAGTGGTTTATATTTCATCTTTGCATCGCTCGTTTAGTTCATATAAGCCCAATTCTTTTTCACATAATTTCTTCCTTAACGTTCACTCTGTGTATCCAATTGTTAAAAGATTAAGGGTTTGTGTATCGACATTGCGAAGATTCATTTTTAAAAAAATAATGTAAAAATTAAACAAAGTTTTTAACTCGTGAAGCTTTGTTTATATTATCCAATTATTTACCGATTGTTTCTAAAAATCTAAATAATGCTTTAATCGGTCTAATTTTTCCTCTTTGCTTCTAACACTTTTTACAAATTTTAGTATACTTTCTCAGATTTCATCATGCATTTTTCTACACGTCCACACCATCATCAATTATTTTGTATTTTTCGGTAGAATCAAAGCATGGATGTACGAGTATATTCGAAAGCAAAAAACACCAAACTATTTATGCACTCGCTACTTGCCTGGTTAGAACCTCCCTAAAATGCTTCAGGGAAATGCTAGCAAGCTACATTCATGTATCGGTAATACACTCGTATGTGAAATGTATGTATTAGATGTGAAGCTACCCACACATTCAAAGCCATTCAATCCGTAGCGACATCCCTATCAAATAATTTCGGCACACCGTATTCAATGTACTAATATTTACCCTTTAACGTGAGATATTTAAACGCGGGCTAAATATTTAATACTTTCATTCCGTCGAATCAATAACGTGCTACATGCTTTCCTCGATACTTGTATTTACGTTGGATGTTTACTTTAATCGTATGTATTATGAAAAAAATGTTGTTTATATCTTGGTGAGTATGGATTAATTTACAGTTTAAGTTACAAATAATTACCTTCATATATTCGGAGAATGCTATGAATGACTACTTTAAATTTTGACAATTATATTAATTTTAAAACTAAACAAATTTCAAAACATAATTTAACTCGGATATTTCACGAACCGTATAGAGAGAACTTACATCATTCTCGACGTTTCGCCGGTGACGTGGCCAACGTCTTTGTAAAAGACCTAAACATAATTACTACCTTCGCTCGAAGGTATGCAGTGATTTGTGACAATATTGTTTTCAAACTCAGTTCATCCTCAGTCGTCGTGCAGAGAGGATGTTCTCCTGAAGACGTTGGCTACGTCGCTGACGAAACGTCGAGAATGATGTCAGTTCTCTCTAAACGGTTCGTGAAATATTCGAGTTAAATTAAGTTTTAAAATTTGTTTAGTTTTAAAAAGAATATAATTGTCAAAATGTCAAACGACCGTAATTCTAATTTAAACCTGACTACTTTAAAGTCCTTCAACGAATGCGCACTACAAAAGAAGCTCCTGCCAACCATCAAGCAGAGAAAGCTTATGTACTTCGGTCACATAATGAGAAACGAGAAGTACCGTCTCTTTCATTTTATCATACAGGGTAAAATTGAGGAGAGAAGATCTCAGGGACGCCGAAGGACATCGAGGCTGAAAAACCTGCGACAGTGGTTCGGCAGAAGTACCAAGTCCCTGTTTCGAGCCGCAACATCTAAAGTTAAAATAGCCATGATGATCGCCGATCTTCGATAAAAGTGGCACAAAAAGGAGAAGAAGAATAGTAAACACATCTCGACGATATTCAAGGAAACGTAGAAGATTATTTCTATGTAAAATTTGACTGTTGCTAAAACAATATTGCTTTGTTAAGTGACCTTTCCATATTATTCTTTTGAATTAATAATAAATACTGTATAGCAGGGGTGCCCATACTTTTTCTTGAGGATATCGACATAGAAAAACTTTATGAATAGGAGATCGACATTTTACTTTAACTGTTTAGCCCAGGGGTGACCAATTTTTTATGTTCATATTTTGTCCATAAAAAATCTGTTGACGGAGGACACCTCTGCTGTATAGAATATTAAAAATAAACTACAGTTTCGGTGGACAGCTTAAATCATGATTTTCGGCAGTAACCTTATGAAAGTTTATTCTTTTTAAATGTAAATAAAATTTTGGTATAATTCACATCTTCAGGTGAATAGATGGGAGGTACTGCTTCTACTAAAAGTGGTTGTGTACAAAATATTAATTGTAACAAAATTGTGAATTATAACAAAATTGAATTGAATTTAAGTCATTCTTCATTAACTGAACCTGAACGTCAGGTTTAAAACGAATATGTGAAAATGAGGTTATGACTTTTTTTGTTAAAATGAAAAAGACCGGTCCGTAGTCCAGTGGTAATACTTCGATCTCGTAAATGGAAGGTTGTGGTTTTGAATCGCCGCGGAGCACAAAAAAATACCATTTATATTTTCAAATTTGCTCTTCGCGGGGTTGAAAAATTCATAAACCTTTACCAAAGACCGGTCATCAAAAGGTCCATCCAGCCTTACAGCAACTGGGTCTTGCTTAAGTATTGGCGCTTTGTAGCGACAATTAGGCTCGTAAAAAGTCCGGTCGATAGCTCAGTTGGCAGAATGCTTGCATTTAATGCCGAGAGCAAGGAATCGATCCCCACCGAGGGTGTCAGAAATGATTTCCCGTTTTGGTATCTATTTCAAACCCAAAATAAATACCGGCAAGCTAACTCAGCTTTCACAAAAAATGAGAAGGGAGTTGGAAAACCCCGCCTTCAACTGAAAGTGGTCGGTGGGAGGCCGGCCCACTTACTCGTAAAAAGAAATAGGTCCCGAATTGACACACGCGACTCCTTCAGGGATAACGCAGGTAAGGAGTTACTCTATATGTGTAGCTTAGTTGCGTTGTGTAAGTGACACGTATCACGAAATGGCGGTATCTAAATCATCATGTTAGTATAATATGTAAAGATAACATCTGTAAGTGTGCCTACGTCGGGATAGAACTCTCATTCCCTTCAATAATTCAGGCGTTTTGTATCGATATCTACAGTGCATATGAAATCGCGAATCCCGGATTAAATATTTATGGCTGTTCGTAAGGTACAAAAGAAAATATATTATTTACATCGCGTTTGATTCTGAATACGCTTTTCCTGGATATGTCTCGGGTACATCTCCATACTAGCTAAGGCACCCACCCTTCGCTGAGCATACATATTACGTATGCACGACGTAGGCCCAAATTTATTTTACATGCTTAAAACACTCTTATACTTCTTAAAACCGGGATGATCTAGATTCAAGAATACGATTAGAATTATCGTTTTAGTTTGCCGATAATTAACAATGTCAGTTGCGAAGAAATGTGAACTAGATGTAGGATATTTAATGCACGCTCACTAGCTAACCATTCTTGTACCTGTCCTTTATGTTTGTATGTGTTGGAAGAATCTTTAACACGTGTAAGTTCATGCTTGCATGTATTACATATCTGTGATCTATAATTTAAGTTGCAAACACATATTACATATTAAATGCATTCCCATAAGCAGACACGTATCTATAGGTTCGCGCTTACGCATGCTGCATGTGTACCTACAACATAAAAACCCGATTTTAAATAAACATAAGCCCTGCAACTCTTGCCAACCTTCCCTGGAACAGGGGTGACATTGAAAAAGTGAAACAATTTTGTACAGTACCTATGGGTGGTCAGTCTCATACCGACCTATAGGTCAAGAAATACCAAATGGACGACACAAAATAAAAACACAAACCTCAAACGACCACAATCCCGCAACTCTTGCCACCTCTCTCTATTAAAGGGGTGACACTGGCAAAATTAAACAAATTTGTAATCTATCGGTGACTTACAGTAAATGCATAAGTTAAGATTATTTTAGTTTAGTATTTAAAGCAATAAAACGCTCAGTTTATGTTTAGCGTAGCTAAATTTACATGAACATTTTATTCCAAAATTTTTTTTTTTTAATTTGGGAAATTCACGTTTTTCATACTCAATTTATTAAAGTAGCAATTTATGAAAAAAAATGTCTTCCTGCAAACTGAAATTGAGTCAGTAAAAAAATGTAATGAAAGGCAAATCCATAAAATTCAATCCATTTAAGCAATCATGAAAATTAGCTTCAAAATGGGAAAATATCTACTCGTCGGATAACATATTTACAGCCGTACCCTTGTCTGGAGGAAGCAGACGGACTCCGGCTTTTATCGTAGCTTATTTTATAGTTAATAAGTCAATGCAGGAAATAAATCCTTTTACAGGTGGGTCATGTTTCTGCCTACGGTAAACCCACACAGGTCTACGCATCTGCCCTTCTCAAAGAAACCCCCAGATCCCAAGGAAGGTTGAATCTAGGTAAGGTTGTGTTGTTTACTCGCAAATTTCTGAATCATGATTTTCATGAAATTCAAAAGTTTATCGTCTTTTGAATGGGGTGTAATTAGAAGCGAGTTGAGATCTATTAAGAGATGATTGAATGTTGTTTCCGATGAAAAACGTGAGCTTACATTCTGAGGATTCAGATTATAAAATTGAATAATTAATATTATTATCATAATAAATAAGTTTACACTACAATGGTATAGTCCGGTCGATAGCTCAGTTGGTAGAGTGCTTGCATGTCATGCCGAGAGCTCGGTTTCGAATTCCATCGAGGGTGTCAGAAATGATTTCCTGTTTTGATGTTTATTTGAAAACCAAAATTGAATACTGGCAAGGCTTAGTCAGCATTTACAAAAATTGAATACCATTCCCTTCGAAAACTGGGAAACTCCAAACTTCAACTGAAGTGGTTGGTGTTACGCTGGCTCCCTTACCTGTAAAAATGAATAGGTTCACTTAGACACAAACGACTCCTTTGAGAAGAAAGCGACAACGAGTTGCACTAGCTCGTTTTCAATACAAACATGTCTGTGAACAAAAACGACTGATACTAGATTTTTGCTATCAATAAGAAAATCATGACATTGTGGAAAGTCAAATTACACAGCATTTCACATAAGATTTGAATAGCAAAGCTTGAGTACTCGAGACGTTATTCTGTGGTTTGTATACAAAGTCAAAAAAGGGAGAAATCTTCCAGACTAGGGTATTTACGCAGCCTGCAAGTAAAAGCAGCGCGAGTTTCAATTTCCAAGCACAAACAAAAAGTGAAGACCGCAGAGGAAATTGATTTCCTTTCAATCAAACAACCAACGCCGGATCGGTAAGACGATATTTAGAATAAATATAAAGTATACGACATTCGTGGTAGAGTCGAAAGTAATGTGCAAGCTTAAATCTGTATCTGACGTGCTTCACTTAGAAATATATATTCCCATTTCATAGGGAAAGCTAGACGGGAAAAATATGGAAAGAAAATTATTTAACGATTTTTAAGTCGATGTGCATGATAAGCCGATTATTTTTTTAAATTGTAAATTTTATGAATTAGGATCTTTTCTCTCCTAAGCCTGAAGTTTTTGTTTCTTAAAATTTATGGTATTAGTAAATGAGTGGCAATTATAAAAAAACTGTTTTTTCTTTTTAATTTAATTAATCGGTTTCAGTTTCTTTCATATTTTCTCATGAAATTTTCACATCAAAAATCGGCTTCTTGTGAGACAAAATAATATATTGTGTCATTAAATAGATTTGTTTTTAAAAAATAAAGCGCATGAAAAATGTGAAATAATCTTGCTTTTTTAATATTTTCTTTTGGTGACATTTTTTAAGTTGTATTTTTTTACGTTTGAAATTTAGATAAAAAAGCAATGACAAGCTTGATGTTTTCGTAACTGTCACTTTTTTAGTAAAACTGTAAAGTTTAAGAAATTAAAACGACAGATTTAGGGTGTAAAACACTCTTAATAGTTTTTTTAATTACTGTCGCTGGTGAGCAACTGCGAATTTTAAATTGATTGAGAAATTATCAACTTTAATTAGAAAAAACAATATTATTTGTAGACACCTCAATAAACAGGTGATTACTGATCTTATGAGTTACTTATAAAAGTAAACGAATAATATTAAATGAAATATACGTCGCTTTTATGACCGAGCGGAAAAGGCGTTATCTAATCTAATCTAATCTAAGTTGCAAAGATATGTTACATTGGAGATTTACATTACATGCATTCTCACAACAAGACACGTACAAGTTCGCGCTTGCACATGCCTCATGTGAACCCACAACATAAAAACCACATCTAAAATGGACATACACCCTGCAACTCTTGCCGTCCTTACCTGTAACAGGGGTGACATTGACAAAGTGAACCAAAGTCAAGTAAGCACTCGAATTTGCGTTATTGAAACAAGTTTATTTTGTAAATAGAGTTATTTTCTTTCTATTGTTTTTATTTTATTTTGTATTAATCTCTTGTAATACTCTTCTCCTTTGTTTAATTTAAATTGTCTTTATACGTGAGGACCTCTTATTGGCTACTTGTGTCTACTGTTACTTTTAATCCTGTTTTTTTTTAACGCTGTTGGTCTTCCTTATAAAAAAAAAAAAAAAAAGAACAAGTTTGAACCCCGCCTGCGCTGTATCCTATCGACAATAACTTTGACACTAGTGCAATAGATTCTATTGAGAAATTAGTGAAAAATAATTCATTAAAAACATTCAATAATGAATTATTACTTGAAAATGTTACAACCTGTTTCTGGGCAGGTAAAAGAGTTCAGGTGAATTACATTGTTATTCAAAAATTACCGTAAAACAAAAAACACTGTCTCTAGTACATCGTTGTTAGAAAAAAGTTTTTTTGTTGATATTTCAGTAAATCTAAAATAATATAGTTTGGTACATTGAATGTTTAAAAATATTAAATATTTTCTTTCAAAAAGAAAAGTTGAATGGATCCAGTCTTACTTTTTTTTCTGAAATGAAATTTAAATCTAAAAACTTTGCTTTATGAAAAGTCCAAGGAACATACAATTTTACTAAAGAATGTTTTATTAATCACTCAATGAACGTTTTAAAATAAATGCCAGCATTAAAAATAGATAACAACCGGAGGGTTTATTTGCAAGGTCCAAAAATGTAGGTTAAAGTGAATTGTAGGTCCAATAGTACAGTCCTCCAATTGGCCTAATGTTTACCTTGTTTTTCAGACCCACTGACCTCTGAACATAAATTTCAGACTCGGGTCCTGGCACGGAGCTTGTGAATATTATTTGAGATATCCGTAAGCCATTTAAAATGAGTTATTTGCTATAAATGTCAAATACTTATTTCCTTTTATTACTACGTAATTGGTTGCCTGTCTTAGAGAGAAATAAAACGGTTTTTTTTCATGCGAAAGCCCGTAGGGGTTTAATGTTTTTCGAAAAAAAAAACGTGTGCTCTTAAAATCACGTAAATTATGTTTTAGTATCCGTGTAAGCGAATGTAATTATTTTTAATGTGACACCGTGAAGTATAAAAATAAATCCAATCACTTGTGAAATCATATTTTTATTACCCTTTACTATACCCCTTCTAATCTAATCTAAGTTGCAAAATATAAGTAACATTAGAGATTCACATTATATGCATTTTCACAAAACAGATACGTATAAGCTCGCGCTTAGACATGCCGCATGTAGTCCTACAATATAAAAACCCGAATCTCAAATGAACATACACCATGTAACTCCTGCCGACTTTCCCTGAAACAGGGGTGACATTGGCAAAGTGAACCACTTTCTACAGCATGGGTGGTCAGCCGCATACCAGCAACCCCTTCTGGCGATATAATCAAGAATTAAAGTTTTTTGTATAAAAAACATGTAACGTACATATAAAAAGAAAAAAGTACATTTTTTAGAAGTATGTACAAATATACTTAGTACTTAGAAAACATTCGCAATCTATTTTTCATTTATATTTTTATTTTAACTTGATGGATACCAGATCCTCCAAAACTTTTGTTTATGTGTAGTTATCTAGAATTTTAGTTTAAAAGACAGATAAACATGTTATTAAATGCACGCTCTTAAGCAATTAATATGTTCGTGGAAATCCTAGTTGACACTCGCTATAAATACATGTGTTCTTCAAAAAACAAAAACAAAAATGAACATCATCCCTGAAACTCCTACTGACTTTTCCTGAAACAAAAGAAACATGATAATAAAAACTTATTTTGTATTATGATATCTCTTTCTTCAGTTAAGGAAGCTTTTACTTGTACTGAAAATAAGATAACTTAAATAAAGATAAGTAGCTTTTCTACTTACAAGTAACTATTCCTTGTGTCGTGAATAAGTGAAACTAACTTTGGGATATTTTTTCTTTTGACATCCCATACTAAAACTTTGTGATACATAAACTGAATTTTCCCCCCACCTTTATCGCGCTTATTAAATTAGAGCGTACATGTTTGCTTGTAAGCAACTCCTGTAATTATTTCTTTGGTATTCCACAAGGGTGAGACCTTTTCGCGGTCTTGTTAACCAAGGCTACTATTCAGAAACAGCGCTAGGCTTAGCGCTCTATTTCTTATCCAAGTTTCCCTCAAATATTTTATTTTCTCAAAAAAAGTATTTTTGAATTGGAACAACTGTCACTAAAAATTAAATACGCAACGCAACTAAGCTACACATATAGTGTCACTTCCTGCCAGATCAGGGACCTATTTATTTTTACGAGTAAAGGGGCGGCCTCATGCTAACAACTTCAGTTGAAGTGGAGCTGCCTAGCTTCAGAGGGGTTGGTTCTTATTTATCGTGAAAGCTGAGAAAGTTTAGCTGGTATTTTTACTTTGGGTTTGAAATAAATACCGACACCCGGAATCATGTTTGACACCCTCGGTAGGATCGAACCCTTGATCTCAGCATGGAATGCAAGTATTCTACCAACTGAGATATCGATCGGAAATACATGGGTATACAACAGATTTTACGAATCGACGTGTATAAACTAGTCAGATCTCTCAACGTTTATTCGGAGTCGTATCTGATACCAAATTGAAAAGTGTCCTTGTCAGAATCGTGTTGCTTTGGAGTAATGTCTTTTTAGTCTTAGAGTAATGATAAATGTGAAAATGCTTATGTGACTCGAATGGAACCTTGAAAATCTAAAATTCTGTACCGCAAAGTTCACACAACCTTATTCACAAAATTCACATTGAATTAAAAACAGGATTGTTTGGATTCTATACTTTTGACTTTCATTGTTTTCTTTTCAATTATTTTTTCTTACAAAAATCACAGTGCTACTTTAATGAAGACACAGTAAGTGTTTGTTTAAAGGATGACTTTGAATAGCACAGTATCTTACATACACATTTGTATGTATGAAGCAGGAAGTAGATTACGAACGTTATTCATAGTCACAGTGGAGTCGCGTTACAACATCCTGATGGATTCATGAGCTGAGCTTAACCCTTTGTGAAGCAAAACCTGTTTGGTATTTTTCAATGTTAAATAATGACTTGCAAACGTTGTTTTATTTGTTTATTTAAGAAGTGTTGTAAGCAAAATTTCGATCAATTTAACTCCTTACCGCATTGTCTTTGAATCAGTCGTAAGTGGCGTGTGGAACCTATTTATGTTTATAGGTAAGGAGCCCGACCTTACAAAAACCACTTCACTTGGAGCAAAGTTGGTTTTCGTTCCTCTCGTTCTCTCATTAGAGGGGGCTACTTTTTACTTCTTGTTAAGATTGAGTAAACCTTGCCGGTTTTTTTTACATAAACCTTTCCGGGGCTTTTAAATAAGTATAGAAATTGAATTACGAGACTGTACCACTAGACTACGGACCGGTATATAATATAGTTAAAACTTTTATATGTGTTGTTCAAAAACAATGAAAACCATGAAAAAAATCTCCTAATCATTGCTTTTTTTACATTCACAATTTAATTTAATCGTCGGCAGATCCAAGAGTGAAACCATTTGAAGTTATTCACACACAGCAAAACCATGACTCAGAAGCCAGCTAACGTGAATTTTCTAAAAAAAAAAGATAATTCATGCATCAGCTACGGATTAAACGTATTTTTAATAACCCTGATTGAGTCTTCTATAACAGTGGCTTATATATAGCCTTTTACATTGGAAAATCTGAGCTACCAATTTTACTTTGGGATTTAGACTATGTAATAAAAATTGAATCCAAGCCTTTTTTTTGCATTTGGCCCACTGGTATACCATTACTCTCTGTAACTAAGCGTATCTTGTTTTCCAAGCATAGAAACCTAGTAAGTCATACAAACAAAATTAAAATACAGAACCAAAATTCAGAACTACCGTCTAACAAGGATGTCGAAACATTTTTGAATATGGAACTTTTTCTCGTTGAGCAAACGTCAGTCTTTTGTGGGGCTGTCATCCTTAGTAACCAGTAACATAAAAAAAATGTTTGCCATTTTGTCTGTCGGGTGATGACATAATATTGTCAATTTCATTTCACGTGTGGACCTCATCAGTGCACGTTGTTATAGAAAAAGTGTAACAAAATCTTTGACGCTAACCCTTGTTTATTTGATTGTGTCCACTGGACTACCGTTGTTCTCTATAGCTTAAATTACCTTGCTTTATTAGCTTCCTAAGCTTAATTAATTATTTCCAATAAGATTAAAGTAAATAAACATAATTTAAATACACAAATAAACAACTGCATGAAAAAAAGTGTATTATAATCTTTGAAGCAAACGTTCGTTTCTTTGATTCGGTCCACTGGTCTACCGTAACTCTCTGCATATCTTAACTTATCTTACTTTTCGAGTATCCTTACCTATGTAAATTGTTTCTAAAAACATTAAATTTGTTAAAAAAAATAATTAACAACTATATGTATAAAAGTGTATCAACATCTTTGAAGCAAACGTTTCTTTGATTTGGTCCACTGGACTACCGTAACTCTCTGTATATCTTACTTTACCTTACTTTTACCTTACGTAAATTAAGATCACTTTATTCGTTAAATATACTAATTAAAAATTACATGTATAAAAGTGTATCAAAATCTTTGAAGCAAACGTTTCTTTGATTCGGTCCACTGGTGTACCGTAACTCTCTGTACCTTAGGTAGTCCGGGTGCAGCGTCATCCCGGCACACATCTCGCACGTCTGCAGAGAGATAACCGAGTTTGCTGGGAATCCAGTTATCCCAGGAACGGGGAGAGAGAACACAATGACGACCCGAAAGTGCTGCAACTCGCTGCGAGAAAGCCATCACGCCTGCTCTCCACCAAACGGGAATCATAGCAGGCTTAGCCACTTCTACGGTAAGCGGTACCGGCAATGAATACGTCTTATAAATACACGTTTAGTACAATATAGTGCAACTCTTTATCGCTTTGATTCCCAACGGGGTCGCATGTAGCGTGTAAAACTTATTTATTAACCAAGTTAGATGACCAGCCTTACGGCAACCTCGAAAGTGAAAGTTTAGCAGCTCTTGCCCCTTTTAAAAATATGATATGAAACTTTTACTAATTTATTGTGAAGGTTAAGTAAACATGGACGGTATTTTTTTTTTTATAGATTTTTGGTTTAAAAAGAAAAAAAAAACATTTATTATACCATAGGCGGGGTTGAAATCTAGCCTTCGGAATTGAAGGCAAGCATTTTTTCAGCTGAGCTATCAACCAGATTTTCAATGAAATGCACTATTCCTAAGTAAAAATGGAGTTGGAACTGACTTTATGTTACCAATGGCACCCCTAATTTGGGGAAAGACGCTGCAAAGGTGTTATGCATTTAATGCTTTCTTTTGTGACAACACATTAAAACATGTACAAAATAATTCTCTCTGGAACATGAACCTCAGAAAACTGATTACTGTTAATTCATCTGTATTTTTTTCATTTCACGTTAAAGAGGATTTATTTTCATTCAAAATAATATTTCGCTGTAAAAAAATTCTAAGGGCTAATTTGTTTAACAATGATTACAAAAAACATTATCTTTTCAATACATTTTTACAGGCTTTTGATCTGGTATATATCAGCAATTGTAAAATCAATTTGGCATGCTCAAGTACATAACATAATCTCTATTTATCCGCAAAAGTTTTTCCTCTAAGTACGTATTTATATTTGTTATCAAAGGTGTACAATTTTGCTTTGCTTGCGCCTAAGTTACAGCATTACTCGTGGAGAGAGGGCGGTATCCATTATTCCGCCCACGATCCGGTCCAGTTAGGGGATGGGGTGGACCGTCCGTCAATCGGTAAATAGAGTTTGGACTTTTCGCTCGAGAGATACTTTAAAAAGTAAACTCACGGCTGTCCGATACTCATGACGTGGTGTTTTATACAAATGTAAATAAATACGTGGAATCTGTAATCAAAGTTGCAGGGTTGTATAATGTAAACATTTGCGGTCTACATTTATTAGGTAGGAATACGTACAGGTGCTCAGTTCACGTGTAGTTTCACTTTTACATGTCTTTAATCTAAGTTGCAAAGGTATGTTTACTTTCAATAAAAAATCATTATTTAAGACATGTTCTTGTGAACTTGTGAAATAACAGACACGTGTAAGTTAACGCTTAAAAATGCTGCATGTGTAATAACAAATTCAAATCAAAACCTCAAATGAACATACACCCTGCTACTATTGCCGACTTTCCCTGAAACAGGGGGACAAGTGAACCATTCTCTACTATGCGTTTATATAAAATAATCTGGTCCAAAAAAACAGCACATTTTTTGAAAAAAAGAAAATCAAATGCAGAATTTTTGTTATTTTCATTCTCTGGAAAGCTTGTAGAAAAAATATGTTCGCGTAAATTGTTTTGAAAATAAGTGATTTTATTTAAAGTTGAGATATTTTCATTTCAAAAATGAATAAATTGAAAGAATAAAAATAAATTGAAAATTAACAAGAATTAAAAAAAAAAACAGTTGGAAATTACGAACATGAAACAAAAAAATTTGAATAATGTGTGCAGTACAAAATAATTTAGATTTGTTCCAAGAATTTCTAAATGAATGTCAAAGAACTCGACACAGATATTTGGCATGTTTTAAAAAGCCTGCTATTTTTAAGACTATTAATATATTGTTACGAAATTAGGGTTCAATTGTCTTCAAAATTAAAAATACACAGGTCTCCTTTAAAACTTATTTATTTTACACTGTTACAATATTTATTTTCACACTACTTTCTCGATTATTCTACTTGGTTTCGGTTCACTGATCAGATGGCTTCGATGTCTTTGTTAGTCGCTATGATACTGGCCCGCTCTGCAGGCCATTCGCACCTTTATACTCTGTAGAGCAGTATGATCTAGAACCAAAGTTGCTAGACGGTTCCAGAGTAATTATTACTTCTCGACGCTTCACGTACTACCTAGAGATACAACCAAAATCCTACCTACAAATGTAATACAGAATTCCTATAATTATAACAAGTACCTACTTAGCCTAGAGAATTCTACACTTATACACAATTATCGATCCTACCTACCTATACCTATGAGGACTCTTATAACTATAACTACCCATACTTATTTCAATATTTATATTTACATAACACTACCCCCCACCTAGACTGTTTCGTCCCGGAACAGTCTTGACTCTGTGTAGGTAGGGGCATGCTGATCCACGTCGACACCCTGTGGTCAGGAAGAAGTGGCAGTCCACGGATTTCTCCCCACTGGCTCTCGGCTGCGCTTGCTCGCAGCACACCATGACGCTGATGCCGACTCCCGAGAACACTGCTTCAATCATACTCCGGATTATCCGCCAATCTCGATTGGCGCGGCCGCCACCCATCTTTGGTATTGCCAGACGCGCCTGCTGATCCTCCAGCATGTAGTCACGCAGCTCAACAAGGCCGTCCCACAATGCCTTGTAGTCATCTTCCAGGTTGCTGGAATCCGGGACAACCAGGCAGTATGCTTGTTGACGCCCCTTCGGTAGTCTCAGAGCTCTTCCTTGCGGGCTGCTCGAGGGTTGCGGTTCTCCGAATTTGTATCGGAAGACCCGTGCAATTCCTCTAGACATATCTAGATCTTCCGGTACACTGCATGCCAGTGTGTGGTCCCTAGTGACCTCAAATAAGTCCTTGTGGACTTCTGTGGTCACTCCATGGCGAAACTTCTGCCCTGCCTTCGCGTTCTCCCAAAACGTCTCAAAGGCTGGTGATCTTTCGGATGCGACGCACTGTCGTACTTTTTGGGCTGGTTGGTCATCATTATCGCCTAGGTATGGTGAGAGGCGATTGTAGTGCACGACCCTTGGTTTTCCGTTTGGTCTCTTTTTTATGCGGTAGACCACATCGTTGATGCGCTCCAAGATCTCGTACGGCCCGTCCCAGGAACGCTGAAGTTTC
Source organism: Agapetus fuscipes (assembly GCA_951799405.1). Lineage (NCBI taxonomy): Eukaryota > Metazoa > Arthropoda > Insecta > Trichoptera > Glossosomatidae > Agapetus > Agapetus fuscipes. The sequence continues at coordinate 10,536,434 of OX637346.1, read as the reverse complement.
GGACAGTATCCTTGGCGCCTCTTGGGGTCAAAAAGCCACACCCAGTCACCAGCTTTGTACCCCATGCTGTCAGCTCTGGTGTCATAGCGCTCCTTCATTTGATCGCTGGCTTCCCCGATGTTCATGCGGACCTGATCATGGATGTCATCCAGCCTCCTGCGAAGGTCTGTCACATAGTCTTCTCCGGCTAGGTCTTCACCTGGTTTGCAGCCAAATTTGAGATCACAAGGAAGTCGCATTTCTCGCCCAAACAGTATGCTGCTGGGAGTCTTCTTCGTCGTTTCCTGAACAGCCGACCGGTAAGCCAATAAGAACAAAGGCAGATGTCGGTCCCAGTCCCGCTGATGGCTGGACACTACTTTGGTTAAGTACCTCCCCACGGTACGGTTCATCCTTTCCACCATTCCATCAGACTGTGGATGTAGCGCAGTGGTCCTGGTCTTGTAGATCCCTAGCCGCTCACACATTTGCTGGAAGATAGCAGCTTCAAAGTTCCTTCCCTGATCAGAATGTAATTCCAGGGGTACGCCAAACCTGCTGATAAATTCGGTAACTAGAACTTCAGTCACGGTTACGGCCTCTTGGTTAGGGATTGAGTAAGCTTCCACCCACTTGCTGAAGTAATCCATCACCACCATGATGTACTTGTTACCCTTCTCAGTTGTAGGAAATGGGCCAGCTATGTCGATGGCAATTCTTTCAAAGGGGCTGCCAACATTGTACTGACGCATTGGTGCTCGCCTTTTCCTTTGCGGTCCATTGGCCGTTGCACAGGTTACACATTTTCGACACCAATCTTTGACGTCTTCGCTGCAGTTGATCCAGTAAAATCGCTCTTTCACTTTCTCCAGCGTCTTCTTAACGCCTAGATGTCCTCCAGAAGTTCCTCCATGCAGCAGTCCAAGGATTTCCGGTACTCGGCTCCTCGGAACGAGGGTTTGCTTTCTTCTAAGTGTGCCGTCTTCCTTCTCGATCTTTCGTTTCAGAAACCCTCCTTCTATCACTATGGATCCCCATTGAGCCCAATAAGCCTTGACAGTTGGTGATAAGGGGGCGAGTTTTTCCCAGGTTGGCCTTTCTCCTTCTCGCGCCCATTCCATCACATACTTCAAGTCCGGATCATTCAGTTGGTCTTGCGCCAATTTTTCATCTTGCCAGTCCTCATCTTCGGTGGTCGTCCTTTGGACAATTGCTACCTTGTCCTCCATCTTGCTGCAATGTTTGCAGTCACTGGCGCATGGTCGTCTGGATAATGCGTCCGCATTTCGATGAAGCGTGCCAGGTCTATGTTCGGAGTCATAATCATACTCCTGGAGCCTTTCAATCCATCTAGCCACTTGCCCTTCTGGGTTTTTGAATTTCAGAAGCCAAACCAGTGCAGCATGATCAGTCCGTAGTGTGAATTTTCTCCCGTACAAGTATTTGCGGAAGTGTTCCACTGATTTTATCACGGCAAGAAGCTCTCGTCTGGTCACGCAATAATTTCGTTCTGGCTTGGAAAGCACTTTACTGAAGTAACCCAGAACAGTCTCATGCCCATCCTGTATTTGGGAAAGGACGCCTCCTATCCCCACATTACTAGCGTCGGTATCCAGGATGAACTTTCCATCTTTTCGTGGGTAGCTCAAGATGGGGGCACTTGTTAATCTTCCCTTAAGCTCTTCAAATGCTTGTGCGCAGGAATCACTCCAATGGAAGCGAGTGTTTTCTTCCGTAAGCTTGGTGAGCGGTTTTGCAATGTCCGCAAATCTTGGCACAAACCTCCTGTAATAAGTGCACAGCCCCAGGAAACTCCTAGTTTCATGTTTGTCCTTCAGCACGGGCCAGTCTCTTACTGCCTTGATTTTGGCAGGGTCAACTTCAACTCCACGTTGAGAAACTATGTGTCCCAGGTAATTCACTTGTTTCTTGAACAGGTTACACTTTTTCGGGTTGAGCTTCAGTCCAGCGTCTTGTAGTCGCCCGAAAACTTGCTCCAGATTTCTCAACTGATGGTTGAAGTCCTTTCCCAGGATGATTATGTCATCCAAGTATACCAGGCAGGTTTCCCATGATAGTCCTCGCAGCACATTCTCCATCAGCCTTTCAAACGTGGCGGGGGCATTGCATAAGCCAAATGGCATCACGGTGAACTGCCAAAGTCCAGATCCAGTCGAGAATGCAGTTTTCTCCTTATCTTTGGCATCCAATTCAACTTGCCAGTAGCCACTTTTCAGGTCCAATGTGGAAAAAATGGTGCATCCTGCCAATGTGTCCAAGGTGTCGTCAATCCTTGGCAGAGGGTAACTATCCTTTTTCGTAACATCGTTGAGCAGTCTGTAGTCCACACAAAATCTCGTGGTACCATCCTTCTTTTTCACCAGTACCACCGGGGATGTCCAAGGGCTACTTGATGGTTCTATGATGCCATCCTTGCTCATGTCTTTGATGATCTTGTCAGCTTCTTCCCGCTTTGCAAAGGGTAGTCTTCTTGGAGCCTGTTTTATTGGTCTCGCTTCTCCGGTGTCTATGCTATGTCGCACTACCTTGGTTCTTCCCAGACGGCCATTAGAGTCCTCGAAAATGTTCTGGTAGCGGCAGATCAAACTCCTCACTCTCCGTTTGTTTTCCTCGGTTAGACCTTGGGAAGCGTCGTGGACCAGGGCTTCCAATTGTGTTGACAATTTGTTTCCTTCGCATGACATGTTTGTCATCTGTTGCACAATGGAAGTTATCCTCTCACATCTGCCCAAAACAAAACCTTCATTCATTTTAACTGGGTAGCTGTTCACATTCATGATCTTGACAGGAATGGTCTCCTTTGCGCGAATCACTGTTCTTGCCACCATGACTCCTTTGTTAACATTGTCCATGTTCTCCGGTTCTATCATACAGATTTGGTCATTTGTACTACTGGAATCCAGGCGGGCACTCACTATCATCTCGGATCGCCCCTTCACTTCGGTATTCTTGGCTAGGATAACACGTGCAGCCAGTTCTTTCCGTCTTTGCAGGATGACTTCTTCATTTCCAATTTTAATGGACCCTTTCTTTAAATTTAAACTGCACCCAAATCTGTCCAGTATGTCCATTCCCAATATAACGTCTTCTTCAATGTTGGCCACCAACGTCCGATGATCAAAAGTGGTGCTGCCAATTTGGAAGGTGGCAATCGTCTCCCCATACACCTGTGCTGACTCTCCCGTGGCGGTGTGCAGAGACCACTTTGTTGGTGCAATCTGCTTACCTCGTGCCACTATGTCGCGTCTCAGAATTGTCCTGGTTGCTCCCGTGTCCACCAGTAGTTCACGAGTTACTCCATCTATTATGCCATTGATAAAAATGCTGCTGGCTTTTCCTCTCACGGTTGCGACAGTAGCAGCAGATTTCAGGGCCTCTCCAGCGTGGGTCAACGGTTGCCCCTTCCCATTAACCCTTTCTAGTTTTCCGCAGCCTGTTTTCTGGGTTTCTGAGGCTTGGGACACTTGGTGCTAAGGTGGCCCAGCTGTCCGCAGTTCCAGCAGCGTGGGTCTCGTCTTCGAGGTCTCAGACGTTTCAGCACTTTTTCAATTAGCTCCTCGGTTGTAGGTAGCTTGACCTCCTCTGCCTCGACTGCACGAACCCTGGCGTGGCCCCTGATGGACTGTTTGACAGCCTCAAACTCGAGAGCTTGGCTGAGCGCCTCGTTCAAAGCCTTGGGATGGGCCAGTTTTACGGCTTGTGGCGTCTCCCATTCCCGCAATCCATTTAGGAACTTGTCCACTGCCAAGCTCTCACAGATGTCGTCGGAGGCTGTCGGGTAAGCGTCTCGTACCAGGCGGGCGATGTCCATTTCAAACTCCTGGAGGCTCTCGTTGGGCTTCTGCACCCTTGTGTTCAGCTGCGACTTGTACAGCTGCTCCAGGCACTTGTGGCCATAGCGCATATCCAAGCGCTGCTTCAGCTGCCCAAAGTCACCACGGTTGTCCAGGGGTATGGCCTGCAGAACCCTGAGAGCGTCTCCTCGGAGCGACAGGCTGAGAACCGAAGCCTTCTTCTGCTGGCTCCAGGCTCCCATCATGGCAGCCGTCTCAAAGAGGGTCAAGTATTCCTCCCACGACGTCTTCCCGTCGAAGGTTGGGAGGTTGTGCTTTGCTAGGGAAGGGTCATCATCCCCTCTTGTGACCCTGGTTGGAGTTGAGCATCCCTGGTCGATCTCGTCGTGAAGGCCTTTGGGGGATATCCTGGTGGACTCCATCTGGCACTTGTCAGCCAGCTCGGCACGCAGACGGTCCTCCAGGGTGGAAATGCGGGTTTTCATTTCCGCAACTGTTTCCTCAAAACCAGTCAGCTTCACCTCTATTTCTCCCTTCAGGGTCCTGGCGCTGTCGGCCATCTTCTCCTCCAGCCCGGTCATCTTCTCCTCCAGGGTCTTGGTGTTTTCAGCGATCTCAGCCTTCAGGTCCGTCAAGTTGCTGGCCATTTTCTCCTCTAGGGTCTTGGCGTTGTCAGCCATCTTCTCCTCCAGGGTCTTGGCGTTGTCAGCCATCTTCTCCTCCAGGGTCTTGGCGTTGTCAGCCATCTCAGTCTTCAGTCCTGTCAGGTTACTGTTGATGCTGATATTTAGCTCGTCCAAGGCGCGGTCCCCTCCAGACGCCATGACAAAATATGCCGGGTCTTCGCCTGACTGTTCCAAGGCCTCTATGAGGCGTGCTTGTAAGGCTGCCTTTCCTCCTGAGGTCTCCAGGTCCCTCTCCAGAAGCTCATTTTTAAGCTCAGTGACTTTGAGGTCCTTGACGTTCACTTTAGTTGCCATTTTTTTTTCAAAATTTACTTCAAAACAAAAAAAATATTTTCAAATTTATTTAATACGAGTTTTATATATAGAGCTGTTTTGAATACGTACTTTAGCAAAATAATAATTTATCTGATTACACTGTGAGTAGGTACTGTCTTTTAATATTTATTTTTAATTCACCAATATTTTTTTACATAATAATGTCTGATAGTACATAATTATTTATTTCGTCTCAAGTCTTTCAAACACACAGGTAGGTACTTAATGTACATTCACACACTTGTAAACGAAGGGCAGTTATTCAAAAACTTTTTCTCGATGAATCTGGAACGTTCTTTTGTAATATTTTTCAAGATTTTTATTTATTTATTTTATTTTTTAATCACACGCAATAATAAAAAAAAAACTATGGTCCAATTTGATGACTTTCTCAATGCGGTAAAATAGTCATTATGTTATGTCCAGAATTATGTTCCATATGATGTTCCAGAATTTTTTTTTGAACTTGCTTTTTGCGTCTTTTCTTTTAACAAAAATTTATTTAAACACTTGTTTTCACAAAAGTCAGTTCACACAAAGTTCAATTTGACTAAAGTTCATTTTAACACTATTTAATTTATTTTATTTATTTTTAGGAAGAAGATCTTAGTTTTTCTTGACAATTCCGCACCTGACGCCAATTGTTACGAAATTAGGGTTCAATTGTCTTCAAAATTAAAAATACACAGGTCTCCTTTAAAACTTATTTATTTTACACTGTTACAATATTTATTTTCACACTACTTTCTCGATTATTCTACTTGGTTTCGGTTCACTGATCAGATGGCTTCGATGTCTTTGTTAGTCGCTATGATACTGGCCCGCTCTGCAGGCCATTCGCACCTTTATACTCTGTAGAGCAGTATGATCTAGAACCAAAGTTGCTAGACGGTTCCAGAGTAATTATTACTTCTCGACGCTTCACGTACTACCTAGAGATACAACCAAAATCCTACCTACAAATGTAATACAGAATTCCTATAATTATAACAAGTACCTACTTAGCCTAGAGAATTCTACACTTATACACAATTATCGATCCTACCTACCTATACCTATGAGGACTCTTATAACTATAACTACCCATACTTATTTCAATATTTATATTTACATAACAATATGTATATATTTTCAAATTTGCGTATTTCTTTTCCAAAAATTCTACTGAAATTACTTTCAATCTTCATACACGTTAAAACTTTTTAATATTCACTGCGCAATACAAGTTATTTCATGCCTCAATTTACCGATATTATGATATAACATCGAACATGCTTGCTGCTTCAAAGGCATTTTTTCCCGAGGATAAAGTTCTCAATGGGAGAATGTACCAGAGATTCTCGAGAGCTACACCACTTGACACTGCTTGTTTAGAGCCACTCAGATGACAAATTGCTGTTGAAATGACTTATAAAAACTTTTCGACAGCGTGGTACAAAACACAGCAAAAAAATGTACTTCTACAGATCCTTTCTCCCTGTGAAATAGTTAAATGGTTGCTTTTAATAAGGCACTAAGTCAAAAAAGATACATTCAATTTCAATCGCGTACCAAAGTGTTAAGGTTGGCTCTATGTGCACAAAACAAACAATATTTTAAGTACGTCTTTGAGCCCCTAAAAATACCATTAATTTGTTAAGAATTGTTCAAACACTGCGAGGTGGATTTAAAAAAATAAATAACACTAAATATTCGAATGGCAGGCGGTGATATGTGCCAGAATGGTGGATATGAGTTGTAAAAAAAGTTCTTGTATTGATTTTTGAACAAAACTCTGATAAATATGTCTAACGGTGTTGTTCACACACAGAAAATTCATGCCTCAACCACTACTTAACGTGATTTTTTTATACAAATAAACCCTGATCCATGGATCAGCTGAGGATGAAATGTTTTGTGAATAACAGATTAATTCTCTTTTATATATGTACGTTTTTCGTTGTTTTTTAGTTTGGCCACTATGGTACTCAGTGCCTTTTTTGAAACAATCATCAAGTATTTCTCTTTGAAAAATATTCACATTTTTACCGAAAAGAATCTAGTGCAAACAAATATACATAGCATACATCTTTGTTTTTACTTAAAGAACTCGCACAAGTTTTATTGAAAAGAATCCCGAATTTCAAAATGTAGATTTTGTTTACGTTGTTTTTCTGGAGTACAAAAAAAACTGATTTTTCAGAAAATATTTTTCCGATCAGACTTGTTTTCGTTTTCTGAAATGGAATGTAATAAATGTATGAGTTTCTTTATACTTTCAGTTGTTTTTATCGAAATGATGAAAAAGTGTGAGGGGAAAAAGTTTTCCCTTCTGAAAAAAACATACACGAGTAAAATAGTAAATGATACAAAGATTTAGATTCAGATACAAAAAAAACGTAGGATTTATTTTCAGAAATTTTTGAAAACCGTAGATATTGATCTTACTTTTACTTTCTTCAGCTCATAAGCCTTGAAGGCTCAGGGCCTCTCGCACCACAATCCTCCAGGACTCTCTGTCTTGTGCAGCTTCCCTCCATGGCCCCTCACTACCAGAACTTCGGCGTCGGCTTCAACGTTGTCTGCTCACCGCATCCTGGGACGTCCGAGTGGTCTAGTACCTGAGGGGCACCATCCAAGACTGTTCTGATGATCCTGGAGTCCTCTGCACGTGCTACATGTCCGGCCCACTGGAGTCTTCTTGATTTCATTACCGACGCTATGTTTGCATCTTGAAACACGGACATCAGCTCCGCGTTGGTCCGGATACGCCACCTGTCATCTTCAAATACAGGTCCGAGAATGCGACGGAGCATTTTGTTCTCAAAGACCTGGAGAGATTTTTCTTGTTTTTGAGTCAGACTCCAGGCTTCGCATCCGTACAACATAACTGGCCGAACAATGGAAGTGTAAATCTTGAATATTTTGATTTTGAAGATATTGATTGCCCCCACTTCAACTGAAGTGGTTGGCGTAAGGCCGGCCCCCTTACCTGTAAAAATAAATAGGTTCAACTCGCCACATGCGATCCCTTCGGGGATAACGCGGCAAGAAGTTTCACTATATGTGTAGCTTAGTTGCATTTGATGAAGATATTGAAGATATTGAAGATTTTGATTTTGAAGATATTGTTGATCTTACTTGTTGAAAATGATTTTATATTTATTTCCAAGTGCATTAATTAATGACAAAATACAAAGTAATAATTCAATCACAATTAAATATAATTGCTGATAAGTTTTCACCATCGATCAGAGTTGGTGAGCCGATATTCTATTTATTTACTCAATTAATCACGAAAGCTTTAGTGAACTAACTTTTAATTCTCTTGACGGTTGCGTTGTTCCGTTGTTCAAACGTAGTTATACCTTCCAACAATACATGAGTTAGTACTTAATTTAATAACATAAGTTGTTTAAACAACATTTAATAGCAACTTTAGCCAAATATTTTTTAAGAGTACACCTCAATATCTTCTTTGCTTTGCTTCTGGCTACTCATATTGTAAAAGAATCTTCACTTTGCCAACGCCCCCTTGGCAGGGAAGATCGGAAAGAGTTGCAATCCTAATGTTCATTTGAGATTGGGTTATTATGTTGTAAGTCCACATGCGGCATGTGTAAGCGAGAATTCATACGCGTCTGCTTATATGGGAATGCATGTTATGTGAAGCTAACTGTTCTGTATCTTTGGAACTTGTATTAAGATATATATGCAAGATTGAGGATTGAAGTCTGAAAGAATTTGAAATGTGGTTGTACCGCGAAATGTTGTCCATAACGGAAAAATATCTGGTTAGAAACTCAGTTGTGCTTCAAAGAGTCAGAGATGAGAGACAATTGCAAAGTTTCTAAGAATCAAAGGAAAAAAAGTGTTGTAGGTACTTGGGAGATGTATTTAAAGGAGAAAAGGGTGATCATAGGGAAAAATGGAAAGAAAACGATGCTTTGGCAGGAAAAAAATCTCATAGTTTCTTAGTAAACCAGATTAGACTGAGATAAGGGTAGTTGAGGACCTGAAGCGCTTCTCTGCTAAATTCCTTACACTTTGGATATCCATTCAAGTCGGGAGTTCTAGCGCTTGCAAAAGAACTCCATATATAAAAAAATCACAGTAGGTACACCTTATTTTTGGGCACGAATTGCCAGCTCGTCGCCTTAAGGTCGTAAGGAATTCAGCAGAATAGCGCTTCTGTTTCAAGTCACGAGAAAATGTCTCCATGGGTACTTTATTGAATATTTAAAGTAAATTGAAATATAATCTGTGTTCTTTATTATACTTGAAAATTCTGTTGATTTGACATTTGACAAATAAACAAGCCAGATGTGGTTTCTGCTTCTTAGTGCAAAGCATCTAAATTATGAAATTTAATCTCACTGCAATGCGAGGAGAATTGCAGTATATTCTAAAGCAGTAACATGCACTTCTTAGATGAAACTCGTAAAATGCCGGCATGTGAACGAAAACGAAACAATTTTATTAAATCCTAACTCATGTTTACCAGTCTAAAAGCTCTGAGGCAGTTTTCACACGCCGGGAATTGAAAATGTAGGGTGCGCGAGAGGGGAACGGGAAATTGAGGGATTTCTGTGTGAGAGAGGGACTGCACGATAGATACGGGGTAGTTTTTGCCAGGGAAATATTCTAGTTTAACACACTTTGATGTTAAGTGTCACAAGCAGAATATTTAAATACGCTTATTTCCCCTGGTCTGGGGGGGGAGGGGGGCAAGGCGGAGGCGGTATTGCATCCAGGCTCCACCCCGTACACCCCTTTGAACTCCTGGTACGCCATTCAGCAGCACTCACCAAATTGGGGGCTGCAAAGAATATGAGAAGACCCGCAAAAAAAACTTTTAATTTTTTTTTTACTCATCCCAACTTTTAAAGCTCCAACAAACATACTGCTATGATTTGACTTGGGGTTCTTTTTCATTAAATTGCGATTCAAATTTACTTCATAAGATTTATTTTTCAAAAAATCATTTACAGTACACTCTTCACGCTCGGCTTACAGTGGTTTCGCGTTACAATCATTAAAGCGACTCTCTCTCTCACTCAACCACCGCCTTTTTTTATACGGCTCATACCGTTGGTTCTCGCGTATTCGAGAAAATGCCACACACTTCCATAATGGATTTTACGAAACATTTCCAGATTGTTCGACACACACCAGCGTGCTTAGGCTCTCGTACGAATCCATACGTTCGTAACAATACTTTAAAAACGTACTTTTTTTTGTATTCGGGATAATACAAAAATTATTTACTATCAGTTATCAAAGTAGAGGTAGGTATTTGGAATTGTTCAAGTCATATTGAAAAAAATTAATAAATGTTTCTTGTGTATTCTTGAATGTGCTGACAACAGGGAAAAATCTCGAAAGTTCTCAGGTGCATTTTTGACCAGCATCATTATTCGATTCTCAAAAATTTCTAGTTTTATTTTATGGTCAATTCTAGAGAATATTCTGTCAATAGACTGTTACTACAGGAAATTAATATATAAACAGAAGAAAATAGAATTACATGATTGTTGAACAAATTCAGGGTGAATCTTTGTCTTAACGTTTTCATTCAGTTCACTTCACTTGTTTGCGTATTCATAATAATTTATAACTTTCACGATTTAGTGTCTCGTGAGATATTTACGCGTTGAAGTAAAAAGTTTTCCATTCGCTGTCGTAGAGCCTCCGACTACTGCAAGCGGCCTAGTTGATGCAACGACCCGCTTAAAGCTTTGCAACGAAGCTTTTCGCATTACCCGCTCTACGCTCCGTAGACACTGTTGGGGCTCGTTTGTGAGGATACGGCCAAAGCAAAGTTAATTACATCGTTTTCAGATTCACCGATCGATCTTTTACTCTTCGCGGAATATATCGTGTTAAATAATTATGATGATGATGAAATGGACGTCCATAAAAAATACGTAAGAAGTTACTTGCATTAATGCATAATCTCATAATATGGTACTTGTTAAAGAATTTGTTTTTATTTGCAGAAGTATTTGTTTTTGATTTAAAACTCGTCCAATCATCGTTTCATTTTGCTCAGCCTCTCTCATTCCGATTCCTCTATAATAGTTATTTATGCCACTGCCAAGTAATGATAGTATTTTTAACACGAGTGCTAGTTTGTGCCATGAGGCGCAGCCGAATGGCACAATAGAAAGCACGAGTGTTACAAATACTAATTACGTGCAGTGGCATACAATACTTTTTCTACGACCATGAGAGAATTAACAAAATAGTGAATAATAGTCATTATAATGTACTCGTCCATTTGAAGTAATTAAAACCTTACCTTTGTCAAAACGTGTGATTTATCATTCCCTTCGATTATCTAATCTAACCTAAGTTGTAAAAATAAATTATATTTAGGTTTCATATTGAATTCATGCCCACAAGCCGACACATATGTATAAGGTCGCGCTTTTACATCCTGCATATAAGCTTAAACATTCAAACCCAAAACTCAAATAAACATATGCCCTGCAGTTGTATTGGCAGGTGAACCAAATTTGTACAGCATAGGTGATCAACCTCATACTCACCTATTAACCAAGTAACTTTTTGAGTTTGTTTATTTTTTGCGGTGAAATTTTTTGTATTGTTTTGCTTTCAAGCCTTTTATTTTCCATTGAAAAAAGGAAAGCTTTATTTGGAGCAATCCGATAAATAAATTCGATAAATTTTAGCACTATTAACAATTTTTATTTGACTCTAGACATAAAATATACTTATTTATTTTCATCTGAACAGGGCTGAAAGTCTCATTGGCGAAGTTTTTGATGTCCGTGAGGATCTTGTAGAAATTATTGATAGGTCAGGTCATTTGTTTTGCTGGTTCTTGAAGATAGGTTGTTAAATAAAATTTAGATTGTTAAATTTTATTGGAGATTTATTTGGATTTTAAGATACAAATTTAGAAAAGAAATTTGTGTTGTTTCACTTTGAATTACAAGTAGGAAGTGAGAAAACAGTGCATGAAACTTAATAAAGACAAAATTACAGTAATACCAACTCTTAGGAATATAAATTGTTGGTTGTTACCTACCACTTAAATGCTAACAAAAAAGGTTATCTGAAATGCATATAGATGGCAATGCCTTTATTTTTTCCATGTCAAAATATTTGACACTCATCACCACGGTAATTCCTACCTACCGAATATCACTAATATTGTATGAAGCCTAATCAGCTGATCGCTTGCGGCCATCTTGGATTGACAGGTCTTCATACCCCCATACAAGGTTGACATTTGAAATTAAAAAATGGTTCCAATTCTGACAATGCGCATGCGCACATGTTCATTTTAACACGGTTACCGGTTTCCCATAATGTAACATTATGCAACGGGTGTAGAAATGTATGGCATTGTGATTGCGTTAGCCGTTTTGTAATTAGTAAATTACCAAATGGGAGTAGAAAAAAGTTTATTTTCTACATCGTTTTCAGTCGTTTTACTCGTAACGAGTATGTTAACAAATCACATCATAAATACCAAAAGCAATATTTTTAGCGAAAACCACAAAGTTTTAAATATTTCAACTATGTAACTTTTCAGTAAGGATGGTGAGGGCTTCTTTTACGTCTTGTAACGAGATGAGTTTGTTTGTTTGGTAGAATGGAACATTGTATTTAAATTTGAATGGAAAAAGAAAAACAAAAGAATGCAGAAAGAGGGAAGAAGCTTGCCTGGCGTGAGAGCCACAAGCATGTGTAATTAAGAATAATTAATATTATTGTGCTGTGGTTTATTGTGTATACATTGTGAAAGGAATAAAAGTAAACATATTAAAGTGGCTGTTACATTATTAATTGTGTCAATCAGCAGGACAGAGGAAAACCCCTCACAGTCACTCCCACTCATTCATTTATTGAAGATTTATTCTCAATTATCGAACTTCCTATATATTTTTTCAACATTTCCAGATTTTTCATTCATTTCTTTTTCATTTCACATTCTCTTTCATGAATAATATCCAAAACAAACCTAATTTGAAACCGCACATTTTACCTTGTTTTGTAATTGTTTTCAACCAACAAAACCACACATTCTTTATTGCAAGTTTTTGCAAAACAATTCAATTCATCATTTTCAAATTCACCGCGTGAACTTCGGCAAATAACCGGAATAGTTTTGCGCATTTCTGGCACGCCTAGTTCACCAATTTTTAATAATGATTCTTAAAGTGTTGACCGCATTCGGCAGCAGCCCAAGTAAAGGTGTAAACTGAAACGGAAAAGAAGTGGATGGAAAATTAAACAGCGCAAAACAGTGAGCGTTTTAGTTTTGAAATATTTTTAAACTATGCGTTTGCTGAGTTTAAGCGTAGAGTTTTAAACTTGGGGTTCTGTTAACCAGAAAACTACGCGGGCTCTTCCACAAAGCCAAACATTTACCTGACGGAAGCCGCACAAAACTATTTACACGCTCACCAGTCGCAGGTTTTGATGCCGGGCATACTTCATTGTGGTCTGCCTCTACAGTACAATTGTTGGTCGCGGTACTACTGCCTGAAACGGGTAACGAACCCTGCGCCAAACTGGCAGAGAATTGTTCAGCGGTTAGCGCTCCAACTGTTAATCTCTTTAGCGGCCGAAACACGTGGCGGATTGAAGTTGCACAAAAAAAAATCACGGGAATTTAGCCTTAAAATATACGTGGTTTTGATGAGAAACAGTACGGAAATACAAAAATATGAATACAATTTTTGACTTTGGGTTTACATTTGAAATAATAAAATTGCTCAAAAAATAAAAATAAAAGAGTCTCCTCGTACACTTTGGAAACTGTTGTGGTAAGATTTTTCGGGATTCTCTCATACATTTTCGTGTCTTCTTCTAACCAAGCCATTGTGATTTTTTTGTATTTTTTTCTCAAACAAATTTGGAAAGCGCTATGCAGTTACATACATACAATCTCATGGTGTATGGACCAAATTTTTGTCAAACTTACGTGGTACGGAATGAGGGCAATACAATTTCCAACGCACAATCGAAACGCACTTAAATCAAACCTGGAGAACAGGGTTCCTCCACACATTTCCTTGCTTTTAGTTTTCAAGCCTTGGTGATTGCATGTCTTTAATACGGCTCTGCGCGTGTACTGGCCCGCTAGAGCGTGCACCGTGCAGCTCCCACTGTCGGACTGGACAAACAGCGCGGTGCACCATTGTCAGTTGTCACGGCCGGCTGATGCGATTCACGACTGGGACAACTGAATTGTGACGTCATGATACGTAATGTGCAAAAGCTGGAGGGATACGTAGCGATCTCATCCACCCAGTGCTTGTTTGGCTTATCTACCATTTGATTCAAAGATGACCTTTCAATGTACTTAATTGCGTTCACATTCTACACAATCTGAGATAAGAGAAATACGTAGATACAGCCCAAGAAAATGAAGAGTTGAGTGAACATTTCAAAAATAAATTTTCAGTTTTCATAGTACACATACAAGCATTGGTCATATGAAATTACCTGTGATGGACTTGCGACAAACAAACACTAAGCGGACAATCTGTCGACCACAAATGCAGGACAATTGCGAGATTTCACAGCAGAATTGTTGTATCAATAGAATGCTTGGAATGTCTTCATAATGATGATTATTTTCCCATTCAATGGTTTTTGAAAATAATCCACCAAAAGCACCTATCTGTAAAATATAATATTAAGATGCGAATTCAATATTTAAATTTTAAACGTTCTACATCTCAGAAGGTTTCATAGCACAAATCAAGAGCAAACATCTTTGCGGTAAGATATCGTTACCTATTTGACTTTTGACATTTTTTTGCTATATTGAGCAATGGATACCGTTTTTTTTTTAACTTTGTTGAAAACATCCCTGTGGTGAATTTTTGTATTTGAAAAAACACCCGCGGCAATACGTTGAGATATAAGTATGAGAATAAAGTGAAACTCATGAAGAAAACACCCAACAGAAATATACGTTGTTAGCATAGGTAATTTGTTTGGGATTTTTTTGTAAAATATAATGAAAGTTTCAGAATCAATTTGTAAACGTTTTGTCTTTTTAACATAAATTTTACTTTCCTAGTATTAACACACCATCTTAGTAGGTACATTACTCATGCGAGATCCACTCCAGAAATGTGATTTCCTGTTAAGCCATTCCGCGTGCAATGATATATGCAACAGAGAAATGCATTGACGTTTCGTTGGAGTCATACATTACTGTAAGTATGGCAGGCTTCTTATGGAAAATGTGCTGTGATGTTTATTCCCCACATGGCGGAGTGCCTGCACCATACATACATAGTGCTGCCGTCGATAATGGCGGCTGACACTTCACTTAAAATGTATGTACTCTAATCATTTATATACACATACTGTACCGCAAGCTTAAATCCGTTTATGCTAGGGTTGTTGCAGATATCCGTAACTGTAACTATATACATGGATAATATAGACTATGGTAACTGAAACATTCGGATATCTTAAAAAGTAAAACCGTGTCCGCAATCGAAACCGATGTAAAAGTTTCTGATAACTTCGGATATCGGTAGAGTTCAAATGAAACATAAACGCAACGCAAATAAGCTACACATATAGTGTAACTTCTTGCCTGCGTTACCCCTATATTCGATGTCACATATTACAGTTCGGGACCTATTTATTTTTACGGGTAAAGGGGCCGGCCTCACACCGACCACTTTATATAAATGGTATATTTTTTTGTGCTCCACCAAGATTCGAACCCGTAACCTTTCAGTTACGAGTATAGCCGATACACTCGGCGTGCGCGTCCCATGCAATGCTTACTATTTCTTTTGCTTAGACATAATAAGTTAGTCATTGCGGGATTAAATTACCGTTTTGACGATTAAAACTACAATTGAATGAAAGAAAATGATAACATAGAAAAGAGGTCATACAATGCTCAAATTTGTTGCTCACTTTTGCTACTTTTCAATAACTAAATCAATTCCATGTCAGAAATAATTCTATATCCATATCCGTATAAGAAACTAAAATAATATAATTCCCATATCCGTATCTTTATTCGTATCGGAAACCATAACATCCCTAGCTTAAACTCACCGCGTTTACGAAAAATCAAGGAAAGTAAAAAAGCTCCTCTAATGTGCGTTTTAGTTTCCATGCATTAGAACCTTGATTATCTGAGCTCAAGCTGACCGAGGATGAGGTCGCAAGTAACGTAGATTATATTTTTAAAAATCATCCTCATCCGGAATCTCCATCTGCCTATGCTTGTGGGTATTAACAAGATGAATCATTGTTAGCAGGCATTTTGTTGACGAAAAAATAAAGGAACATTGCTGCGAAAAACCGTACTTTTTAATAACGTATAACGATTACATCTAATCTAATCTAATCTTAGTTGCAAGGATATGTTACATTGGAGATTCACATTACATGCATTCTCACAACCAGACACGTACAAGTTCGCGCTTGCACATGCCTCATGTGAACCTACAACATAAAAATCAAATCTCAAATGGACATACACCCTGCAACTCTTGCCGTCCTTCCCTGAGACAGGGGTGACATTGGCAAAGTGAACCATTTTTACAGCATGGGTGATCAGCCGCATACCAACCTATAAGTCAAGGAACACACACACACGACAGATTACATTTTATACATCACTAAATAATAATATCCAAATACAAAATATCCATTTACAAACAAAAACAAATTCCAATTTAATAAACCCTAGCCGCCAACATTACAGATCAACCGCCATTTCTTTCTGTCCTTACATACATAGTATTTTTTTTAATTCTCATTTTGTGATAGTGAGCCTATATAATATACTCGTATGGCATGAGTAATAATACTAAAGCATGAGTTATAATATTAAAATATATAAAAATGTGTTGTTACTTTAAACATGTTATTAAGTCCGTATTATTAATGTTTTTTCCGAGTTAGACTTGACTTAAAATGGCTCGGATAATTGAGGTTCTACAGCACTTTAGGTAAACGTTACGCTTGAGTATAAACGTAACTATATGGTTACTTTCGGGATACTGATACAGCCAACAGAATGAACGTACTGAAGCCGATATTCGCCGCTGCTCTGAAATTCAATAGGATTACTAAGTCTGCCCGATTATTTAGAACTATTGTATGAAGTACTCGATCACCGCAGGGAAGCCATTGTGATGTCAAAACATATTTTATTAAATAGTGAATTGCTTCGTGGAAAGGATTTAATAAAAAACTAAGCCCTAGGTACTTTACTACCATACTCTGATTTATTGTTCCAGAAAACTGAAAAATCAGTGGGTTGTAGGAAAACAAGTTAGTACTTATGAAAGTTTCTAAAAATTTGTTTATTAAGCTGAGTTTCTAATATTACTATTAGTTGCAATGCGCAACAAAAAACAAAAAAACTTAAGCGTTAATGTATGTCCTCCAACGAATGCGCGCTACAAAGGAGCTTCTGCCAACCATGAAGCAGAGAAAGGTTGATGATGATGCTGATGATTTGTAAAGCGCCGTTTCGTGACTACTGTCACTGCAAGGGCGCTTTCAGGCTTGACGCGGTGGTGAAGAAATGGGTTTTTATTCCTCGTGTAAGCTAATGTACTTCGGTCACATTTTGAGAAATGAGAAGTACCGTCTCCTTTATCTTATCATACAGGGTAAGATTGAGGGGAGAAGATCTCAGGAACGCCGAAGGACATCGTGGCTGAAAAACCTGCGACAGTGGTTCGGCAGAAGCACTAAGTCCCTGTTTCGAGCCGCAGCATCCAAAGTCAAAATAGCTATTCGATAGAAGTGGCGCAAAAAGAAGAAGAAGTTAATGTATTTTAAAAATTAAAGAATAACTTTGTTTTTGAAAAAACTACTTTTTTTGGTAACTTGGTTTAGTTTAAAGCTAGTTCAAATTTAAACTCCAACAAAATATTCGAACGACGCGACGGTTATTTCATGCTTTTTAGTATCGTTGAAAAAGGCAATTTTAACAAAAGTCATAAAATTCGCGGAATATACTTTAGAACCTGGTAGAACATTTGTTCTTTCACCTCAAATAAAACCTTTTCAAATCGTGAACTTATAAATTATCGATTCAGACCCTTTTCATGTTCGTACCTTGCTTTGTATGTGGGTACAGACATATCTCAAAAATACAAAATTTAACTACAATACAAGCGTTTACTAAAGGTTTCACGGTGAAAGAAAAGTAAAAAAAAATAAACAATTTGTAGTCTAGCGCTGTAGGTGAATTTATGAAAAAGGTCAGCTTTTCCTTTCGCGACACAATACAATAATTTATTACGTTCAAAGTGTCGTAATAAAAAGGCTTTGAGATTGCTCCAGACAAAATGCGATAAATAACCCGAGAAATATCACCTATACGTTTGTTTATTCGGCAAACGGGAGACGCACATTCTGTTCGCACAATATCACGTCACGGGAATGAAGAATATCCCGCCTATTTACATAATAAAATAACAGTTTTCTTTTGTTAGAAACGCATACGGTAATAAAACGTTTCAATATTGTTTAATGTTGTGAGTTGGATAATGCAAATAAGAAGCAGTAGATGTGCTTTTGTATTTGTATTTTTGTTTAAAGCTTGGCATTTATTCTCATTTGTCACATACAGGAATAAATGATTTCTACTTTTCTGGGAATGAATCATCGATTTTCTTTACACTCCCTTTTATAAGTGTAGTAAAAAATCTACTGAGTCTGCAATTTTGACATCAAAATTGCTAAAATGCATTAATTACAAAGAGAATAACTACTGAATAATAAAATAAGTCATCTATTTATTAGCTGAGAGAGTCAAGATTATGTTTTTTTTGTTTAATGAAGAAAACATAACTGTACGCAGTTATTTAATTGACAAACCATTAAATACAATTGTACTTGACTAAAAGGTTGGTATAAAGCTGACCACCCATACTGTATAAAAATGTTTCAGTTTTCAATGTCACCCCTGTTTGGGAGATTGGGCTTTTATGTTGAAAATCCACATGCGGCATGTGTTAACGCGAACTTCTACGTGTCTGTTTTTAGGAATACATGTAATACCAATCTTAAATGTAGTATATCTTTGCAATTTAGATAAAAGATTAATATAATTTTAATTTTAAAATGAGACAATCATGAAGCTCGTCCAAGGTTGTTTAACAGTAAAAAGCTTTTAAATCTGTGAAATAAAGTCACAGCAAGCAAGCTTACGTAGTAAGTGTCATAGTTGGGAGTAGAAGGCTGGAGGCAATTAAATTTTTTAAGCATCACTAATCTTGGTGTTACGACAGTGGGGATGGAATTTCATTGGAGATCGGTGAGGTGTGAGCTGAAAACAAAGTGTGACCAATGCGAGATGAGAAGGACTGAGGGGAAGAGAAGGATAATGGGAATGAGGAAAAGTGTGAGAAAACATGGTGAGGAAAATGCTTCAATACTTTTATGGCAAATAATTTAAAAAATTATCATTTATATTAATGCACTAAGCATTGGTAATCTTTAATTTTTTAC
The DNA here is from genome assembly GCA_951799405.1 of Agapetus fuscipes. Taxonomy (NCBI): domain Eukaryota; kingdom Metazoa; phylum Arthropoda; class Insecta; order Trichoptera; family Glossosomatidae; genus Agapetus; species Agapetus fuscipes. Next base: position 10,517,170 of record OX637346.1, on the reverse strand, counting down.
AACAACAAAAAAAGTGAAATTTTACTTTCTTGAAAAGTATCAAAGAATTAAGCGAAATATTTAGTGATTACCATTAAATATAGACTGTCGCATGTAAGGTGATATTTTTGATACATCGTTTCCTGAAATATAAATAAAATAAATTGAAAAGTAATTCGCAGTATCGCCGGATAAATTATTCATTTTTTTGCCTCCCTTCCAGAGGTGAAATATGAAATATAAATTTATCAAGGAATGCCATAATAATACCGAAAAACACGGACCGAATTTAAATTTTCTATCACCTGCCCGGTGATATATAAAATATCCAAGCCGCACTTGAGCCGGTAGGCGGGGAGGGGGAGGTTCCCACCCCCTGAGTGGGCGGGGTTGGGGGTAGGCGGACTCTGGAGGGCGGAGGCGGCACGTAGCACCACTTCTTTAGGAATACTTAAAATGAGACGATGGCGCCTCGTTTCGCTGAACGGAGAGGTACAAATTTGGCCGGTCACAGAAAAGTGTCGCCGTAAACATTTCAGGAGGACTTGTTTAAAGAAATTTCCCTCCGTGCTTTTTTTCCGTTGTTGCTCCGGTGTGTTCTTTTTTTTTGTTCCGAGTCGAGAGTTAAAAAGGATTTAAATTTAAGAAAAAAATATACAGCGGTATTAATTTTTTTTTTCTTTAAAACAAAGCAAGTATAATAATTGTGGTTTTGCTTTTTGTATTTATTCCCTTGAAACTCAGTAATAACGCAATATTTTTCGAAATTATATTTAATGTAGGTATTAACATATTTAAATTTTAAAATTTATATTGTAATGTTTGTGTAATCATAATAATTGTGTTTTTGCTTTTTGTATTTATTCCCTTGAAACTCAGTAATAACGCAATATTTTTCGAAATTATATTTAATGTAGGCATTAACATATTTAAATTTTAAAATTTATGTTGTAATGTTTGTGTAATCAATAATGTGAAAATTAAAAAAATAATTATTGGTGAAAATAAACAGTGCTTCATCGGAGTTTGATTCTAAAATAATATTACAAATTATGTAAAACTTGTAGTACAATAAAAATGTAACAATGTTCACTGGTTTTTTTTACAGCATTGAATAATTTTAATGTTCTATTCATTTATTTTTGGATAAAATGAGAAATAAGTACAAAATTGGACAAGCTCTCCCAAAATAATTTTCATTTTAACTGAACTTTTAAGATAATTGAGTACTAAAAATTAACTATTCCTTGTAGTTTGATGGAAAAGTTCATTCTCAAAAGTTGTACAGAAAAGATGCCTCCTGAATATTCTGGCTACGACGCCAAAAAAACGTCCAGGAAACGCCCTCCTATAATGGTTCATCTAGTATTCAAAAAGTGCAATTGATTTTAAAGGGTAGTTATATTATTGTTGTGTCTTGGTATTCTAAGTCAATAACCAGTTTAATTTGTCAGTACAATGTTTATTTTATAGGCACTGAATACAATTCCCATGTTCATTTGACAAATTAAAATATGGCCGCCCTCTCCTGGCCTTTCTATTTCGGTCGGTAATACTGCTGGCGCTTTTGTCTGTATTACCGACCAGAGGACCGTTTTTTTAATAGATTTGTTAAAAAGAATGCAACTCAACAACTTTTTTTGCCTGGCCAGTTTGCCTTCATGCGGAAGCGGATGCTTGTGTGCATGCAATGACATCTGTAGAATCAGGGCGTTTGTAAGTCTATATATATAACGTCCCCTTTGTATTATGCCCGTCAGAGGTAATTTCACATGAACAATTTTTGTATGTGAACTGGACAAATGTGTCTTATAAACACTGAAAATTGATTTTGAAATTAAAGTATGTGAAACAACTCACACATTATCGTGTTTAACGTTTTTTTCTTAGCTCAGGTTGTTTAGAATGTGATTCTTTAGACGATTTCATTGAAAGGTCATCTTTGAATCCAATGATAAAAAAGCAAAACAACCATTTGGGGGGACGATATGTACAAAAATAAATAGATGTTCATAGGTTTTTCGGGTAATCCGTAAATTTGCTATTTTCTAGCCGACGTTTCGGATCGATATCACGATCCTTCATCAGGGCGGTCCTTCTGTGTGTAGGGTTGGTTTTCATAAATACATCTATTTAACAAGTGAACAAAACGGCAATAAAATTTGTTATTAAAATAACGTGTCTCTGTGACTATTTCGTCAATTTTCATTCGACTCATTAATTCAAACAGTCTCAACCATTTTAGAATCAGATTATCACATTATTTTAAATTACAGCCTGAGTTTGACTTAACATATCTTTAGCGACGATCAATCCGCGCTGCTCGTGGCATGTCGCGTTGCAATTCAAATTACGGTTCATGTTTACAAACCCGCCTCGTAATTTCACCGAAATTTCAACGAAACCAAACGTACACTTCGTCACCGGGCTTGGAATATTTCCCCTGCGCCATAATTTCCGTAATGACTTAATTGGAACAAAATGTCCGAAGCGATTCGTTGGTTAACAAAAAGCCGGAATAAAAGGATTTTTCAGCCCAGTTACACGACAAAGTACGTTTATTTCATTTGAGTTTGTTTTAAAAATCGTATTTTTAGACTGAAAAAAAATGAAAAAATAAGGTTTGTAAAATTAACATATTATACATGTACAAACATATACGAGTTCAAACAATCTTTATACTCGAATTTTGAGTTTGATTTTTAAAATTATTCAGTTAGTTTTTCCGGTTCAAGTAAGGTTTTAGATTTATTTTTTTATTTTGTAAGTCTACGTACGGCATGTGCAAGCGCGAACTTCTAAGTCTCTGCTTATGCTTATTTGAATTTGCCATTGTATAAGCATGAAAATAATATAACCCTAATTTTTGTTTATAGCTTTCATTGGTTATTTATTAAGCTTTTATTTTAATTATAATAAACACATAAGGATGTGTTTCAAAATGTCCTAGCAGTTCTTAATATTGACAACTAAAAAATATATTGAAAATCAAAATAATGTTCTTTGTTGTATTTTTCATAAATTAAATAGAAAAATCAAAGTCTTCATTCTTTTTTTTGCTCCAATGTTTTCGCCTAATAAAGAATCTTTAGGAGCATAATTATTTATTGTATGTTATCCTAAAGATGCCTTATTAGGCACAAAAATTTGAGTATAAAATAAATAAAAATTAATAACACCTTTGTTTTTTTTCTATTAAATTTATAAATAATACGATTTTCCTCTACAAAAAGAATCATTGAGTAAATATTTATAATATATAGTCTCCATGCACATTGTAAAGGTTTACTAAATCGGTAAACATTACAACATAGAAACATCAATTCGAAAAATCATTTAGCCTATTTGGCAATCGTGTGCGGGTTTTGTGTGTATTAGGTGTGGATACATTATACCCCCAAATTGGATTCCATTCAGAATGCAATTTTCCAACGGGGAAATTGTTAGGCGCAACCTTTAAAATAGACGCCGCATGTACCTACTGTATACACTCGTATGGTAGAAGCATTCGTATAGTCCCCGATAATTAGAGTCTCTATACGTACCCCGTACATGTAACACCGTCGGAAAAGCGGATTATTTGAGCATTGATTCGCATGCGAATAGTTTACATAGTGCTGCGATTGAAATGGATCTGATGTACCCACAGAACGCTTAATACATAGACTCACCGATAGTGTAACTCCACCGGGTTCTACTTATTTCATAACACAAATTCTATTTTTCGACCGTTTTACAAATGTCTTTAATTTGAAAATATATATATTCATATTAAGTGCATGCACACAAGTAAGTAACGCATGCAATTTTGCGCGTACAAATGCTTAAATTAAAATCAAAACGTCAAATAAACATGAGCTCTGCCACTTTTATCGACCTTTCCTGAAATATTGGTAAAGTCAATAATTTTTCACAGTATTGATGGTCAGCATCATACAAGTTCTAAGTCAAGGAATCTTCCACTGAATGCTTATATAATAATATAACATAAATAAAATAATCCTTTTCACTTAACATTCGCAAAATTTCAAATTGTCAAAAATGTGTTAAATATTAATGAACCAAATTAAATTATACACTAGGTATACAGTCTTGTATAATTAACATTTTTAACTATATAAGCAAATGTTTTCCTAACCAGATTTAGAAGCTGTAAAAAGGGATTTGGTGTAGTGCAATCGTTGTAAGCATTTGCAGAAATAAAACGCAAAAATCATAGTTTTCCCTCCCCCATTTCGAGAAAAAGTGTTTTAGCGGTTACTTATCTTCAGCAGTCAGTCATTCTAAGGGATTATTGCTAAGGCAGCCCTGGACGCTGGAAATGTTCAACTTTTTGAGGTATAGATGGAGTTAATGGCTTAGGGGGATTTACTAGCTGAACGTACATACTCTTTTACAATTCCAATACATTATATGTAGGTAGGTACTATAGTTTGGATATCAACGGCTGATTTTTATATCGGTTTCCAGCATTTGTAAGCGCGAAATCACACATATCTGTTTGTGGGCATGCTTTTAATATGAATTTAAATATTAATATATCTGTGCAACTTAGATTATAGATTTTAGGTATTTCCCATTTTTTGTGAACGAAGACTGAGTTGTACTCATGTATTAACGCCACGCTTCTAAGCTTCATATACAATGCAGATGCTGCGGCATTTGGCAAGTGAAACCTGTTTACTTTTACAGGTAAGGAGGCCGGCTTCACGGTAACAACTTTGGTTGAAGTGGGGGTTTTCCCGCTTCTGAAGGGGTTGGTACTCATTTCTTGTGAAGGCCGAGTAAGCCTTGCCGCTATTTTATTTTGGTTTAGAAATAAACACCGAAATGGAAAATCTCTTCTGACACCCTCGGTGGGATTCGAACCCGAGCTCTCGGTATGCAGCAGCGATTGAGCTATGTATTGGTTGCCTAAATTTGTAAAACGTTCGGTTTGCAAAATTAGCAAAAGATAATGAAAATATGAAATTAATCTCTTTCCCTTGCATGGAGTGTCTTTACAAAATATATGAATTAAAGTTTTTTGAATTTGATTGTTTTACTCACCAATAATTTATTTTTGACTTTTATAAAACAAACAAAAGAAACGCTAAATGGGATATCAAATCTGAATAAAAAAGAATTAAGAATCGGATTGAAAGAGGTTTACTTTTTGTACATTAAGTAATGTTGAGAAATGAGCCTACTTATCTAATCTAACCTAACCTAATCTTATCTAACTATTAAACTAATCAACAAAATTTTACATTTGGGATTCACATTATATGCATTCTCACAAGCAGACACGTAAAAGTTCGCGCTTGCACATGCCGCATGCGAACCTACAACATAAAAACCCACATCTCAAATGGCCACTCTTGCCGTCCTTCCCTGAAAAAGGGGTGACATTGCCAAAGTGAACCATTTATATAATATTTATAATTTATTATTATTTAATAATATGGTTGGTCAGCCGCATACCAACCTATAAGTCAAATAACATACACAACAAAATCACATATTTGAAATAAAGAAAAAATACCATGCAGAAACATTAAAAACAAGTATAAAATATAAAATTCTAATTATAAATTTAAATGAATTAGATAAAACCTAGCCCTAGCCGCCAACATTACTGATCAACCGCCATTTTTTTCTGTCCTTACACGATGACTGTTCAATATCAAGTTCAGTTAACCACTAGAGAAGTTATACATTTTAATCTACAGTCGTTGAAAAAGGGCGTACTCTAGCGGAGTTTGTAAAGTAATATATAAAGGCATATATAATCTAAGTTGCAAAGATATATTCCCATTTAAAGCTCATATCTAATGCATACCCACAAACAAACACGTGTAGTTTGCGATTGCAAATGCTGAATGTGTACTCACAAATAAAATCCAAACCTCAAATGAACAAAAGCCCTTAAACTTTTGCCGACCTTCCCTAACACTGGGGTGACATTGGCAAAGTGAACCATTTTTACAGTATGGGTGGTCAGCCTCATACCAACCTATAAGTCAAGGTATGAGAGGGTTAAAAATACACTTTTGATTTTCAAGGTAACAAACAATTAGTGTATTCATTTTAAACAGAAATCTCTTAGTTAGACTGTTAGTGATAACATGATTAATTATATTAATATACCCTCCGATTATCTCAATTTAGACTTCGCCTTAGCTTTATGTCTGTGCTTTGATATAATTGATGCGAGGTTAACAAGGATGTAGTAAATTGAATTCGTGACCTTCATTTTCAAAATTACCACAATACTTTGTGTCTAAATTTAACTAAAATAAATTATATCAAAGCGACTGATTAAATTAGCATATTTTTCGATTCTCACAAAATCAAATTTATCAATTTATTTTGCGGTTTTCAATGCCACAAATTTAAATAAAGCGTTAAATTATTCATTAGAAAACAATTGCCTAAAGCGCATAGATTTTCTGAGTTCTTACAACATATTTTTCTACTTTAAAATTTATAATCTACATTATCACAATATTCCTAGACTTATAGGTTGGTATGAAGCTGACCACCTATACTGTAAAAATTTGGTTCACTTTGCCGATGTCACCCCTGTTTCAGGGAAGGTTGACAAGATGTGCAGGGCTTATGTTCATTTGAGATAGGGCTTTTATATTGTAGGTCCACATGTGGCATGTGTTAGCGCGAAATTATACGTGTCAGCTTGTGAGAATGCATGTAATGTGAATCCCCAATGTTACATATCTTGTAACTTAGATTTGATTAGTCACATAATAATAAGTTCGCACTTACACTTGCCGAATGTAGGAACATATACGTAGCCGTATCTTACACTACTAAATGGTAAAAGTTATTTATATCCAATAGTATGTAAAAATAGTGGCTTTGAAAATGCTGATGCTCACTCATTAAAGCTCTCTGTATCTAGAATCGCTCTTGAAAAAGGCATTCATGTATACAACTGCGTTGAAAAAAAGGCATTTGTATCTAAAGCTGTGTTGAAAAAAGGCTCGAACTATCGCACATTCCACTCTGCCTCCCGTTGTGTGCACTAGTTGGCTTTCCACTCTCGCCGTTGCACTTTGTATCGACATTTCTGACGCAGCGCTCCCTCCGATTGGTTTGATCAATGACATGTCACTCTGGGCCTTTGTTCTCCTCCATTAACAAACTGCCAGCCATGCCGCCTGCTAATAGAGCCTCAGCACTGAAACAGACGGATTTCATGAGGTTTCCGGAACTGCCGACGGGAAAAATGACTGCGGATTTCACGGAGCTTCTTACAATTAAACATAAAGGTTATCTTGAAATATGAGGAAACTAAAACAGTGCTACAAATGTGCGTTTTAGTTCCAATTTATTTTTGGTTTAACGCTATAGTTGAGTTTAGACGTAAATTCTTGGCGGGCAAGAATGCACTCTACGGTTAAAAGGGTTCGAGAAAGAAAGAAATAAAAACAATACCTTTTGTCGTCGATACGTCTTTTGTGTCTCCACGTATTTCAATACTTTAAACACATATAAGTCGGAAGGATTTTTTTACAATTCATCAAGGCAATCATTGACTTCATGATCTTTTTGTATTACGAAAAATAACACGTATGTGATTGTGACTATTTGTCAAGCAACAACAAGATATTACAACAATATTTTTCTTAAATTTGAATAAATTTTCTCTTGAGAAATACAAAACGTTATCAAACTATTTCATTTTTGAAGCTCTTGTTACCCACGATAGTAAAAAAAATATTTGTGTAAATACATCTTTGCAACTTACATCGTTTATGAATGTATTACGAATAATATAAAGGAAAATATAAAGGTGATAGTTGTGAACACAATCGTTTTTCTGCAAAATGTTTTTTTTTCAAACCTGCATCAGACATGTAAGGACATATTTTCATGTATACATGAGTATACAAGGAAGACATAATGAGAGCAAGGACTCTTCTCTGAGCATCAGAAATGAGAATTCCCTGAGCTACAAAAAGACACCAAGATTGAGTGAGAAACACCTCGGCGAGGAAAACGTGTGACACTGAGAATGATGTAAGATGGAGTAGGAAGAGAAGGTGATTTTACAAAGAGCATGTGAATAGATGGATGGCAATGGCGTTGCAAACGTTACTGCACATATTTCAAGAAGTCATTCTGCTGCAAGTGGACCATCAAAACTGATGCACAGATACCTTACTCTCATCATAGCTGGACTTTGAAAAATTCATTACTGATTTATCGAATACATATTATAGATGAAAAAATGTATGCCGTTGCTTTTACTGAGCATTCAAATGCAATAATTTTACGTATGCTTGAACAAAAGTACCTCTAGTTCGATCTCCGTCTAGATAGATGATTACCTTGTCCCTGAGTTTCTGATTGCATAAAATTAATAACTTAATCAAATCGATTAATTATTTATTTGTAAATACCTGACTTGAATAATACGTATGTAACTTGGTTGTTCTTCGTAAACTTGTGTAAAAATTTTTTTTTTTGACAAAATTATATTCTGTAACTTCAAATGTAAACGTGTCACCATTACATAAGAGAGGGGTCAGAGCTTTTGCAAAGTTTGTCTCTATTACATCCCATCCTTGCACACACCTTTCGTTTCATTCATATCCATCTGTTTGTAAACATATTATTTACATTTTTATTGGAAACATAAATCATTGCAACTTAGATTATAAATATATACAGACAAACACAGACAATGCACAACACACAATATTATAAAAACAAAAAATACTTATAAAGGTATTAGCACTCGAATGCATTTTACATGAGTACCTGCATGATTCTCATTAACTATTATTCGTTTTCCATCACCACAGCTTACACGGCCACGCTGCGAATCCAATGGCGGTTTTTCAATTTGATTGAATTCCATTATGAGCCAATCTGCAATCCTATTGCGCGGCATTACAGCAACCAATGGCTTCAATGACGTATTTTTAAATTGGCGATGAATTTTCATCGAATAACGAATCATTCGTCAAATGCTTTATTTAAATTTCACATCAACGAGTACACAAATATTGCGTACTCCACACATTTTGTGATCATTTGATTTGCGACTCAATTAAAAAAACCATAAGCTCTTTTCTCGTAAAAGAGTAAAATTAATTCATCACCATCATCTCCGTCCCTGCTGGTTCACTGCGAGATACAAACCATCGAGTTAATAATCATACGGAGCGAAAATATTTTTTATATTGTTCCTAACGATATGAAGCGCCAGCTCTTAAAGTTATTATTTAGTTACCACGGAAACCTATCTGCATGGCTACAATACACAACTTTAGAGTTGTTGACGGTTTAAATTTATCTGATGCTTATCTGTGCAACTTAGGTTGAAGATTATAGAGATGACTTTCATTTGAGGTGTCGATTTTAATTTGTAAGTACACATGAAGAATTTATTAGCGCGAAATTACATGTGTCTGTTTGTGGGCGTGCATTTAATATGAATGTTAAATGTTAGTATATCTGTGCAACTTAGATTCTAGATAATAGAGATGAGTTACTTGATGAATGCTGTTTTTGTGTAAATCTCACCTCAGCTAGTCGCTATACAAGCTGCCAATCATAGAAGCAAGACCCAGTTTCTGTAAGGTTGATTGGATCTTTAACGACTGGTCGTTGATAAAGGCAGTTGAATGTTTCAATCCAGCACAGGGAAATTTGAAAATGTAATTATATTTTTTCTGCTCCACTGGAAATCGAACTCACAATCTTTAGATAACGAGCCCGCAGTGTAGTACTAGTCTACGGACTGGTGTACACTTCGCCAACACTAAGTACTATTTTGTATTCTTCTCCGTGTCTTACTATGCACCCACACCATTGATGACCATTTGGAAAAAAGTCTTTCTGTCTCAGACAGTGTGAAATAACTCCTCCACAGTTCTTGCCGTCGTGTATTCTTGAACTATGCAAGGCCCGAAACAGCTTTTTTGCATTTTTTTTATTTTCTCTTTCTTACCAGCTTAAGAACGAAATATTTCTTTGTTTATTTTCAATATAAAAACATACTTTTTTTTAAATAATAACTCTCTGCTGCAGAATGCTCCTAGACTTATAATAATTAATTAAATGGTAAATGTTTTGTTTATTTTGTAATTTATTTATCACCAACACAGACTTAGGTAATCCTTTTTTGTCTCCTAGTAACAAATAAGCAAATATCTATTGAAAATAATTAATTAAAATTTATCCCACGCACATCCGACGAATGAAAAATAATTCAATTAACGTTTGTATGAATTATTTCAAAAGTGTAATCAAATCATAATTTTATAGAAATGTTTTCAGATATTTCTATTTGATTAACAACAAAATATAAATTATTTCTTCTTGTGAAATATTTTTAAAATTATTTATTGTGGTTGACCACCCATCACTTTGCCAATATCTCTCCTATTTTAAAGAAGGTCGGCAAGAGCTGCAGGGCTTATGTTCATTTGAGATTGAGTTTTTAAATTGTAGTTTTACATGCGGCTAGATTTACTAATTACGTTATTTACCTGTAATCTATTGTATCAAATATACGTAGATCATCATTAGCTCGACAGCCCTGGGTGGGTCATGGCTTAATACAGGATTCTCTTCCACTCTTACCTGCCCATCGCCTTTGTACAAAATGCAAATATACGCACATTATACGAGTGCATGTGTACTTATAATAAAACAAAAACAAAATCTAAAATTGTCATAAGCCCTGGAGCTCTTTCCTGACACAAATATAAAAGTGAACTTTTTTTTATCGCTTGTATGTCTTGTAAAAGATGACGCACCTTGGATTTCGTCAGGTCCGAGCTGAGCTTTGGCTGAAGCTTAATATCAAAACAACATAAATGTAAGATATAAACAATATTATTTTACCAAACTACGTCCAAAGATTAACTCGGAACCGACACGGTCTAGCGTGAGTCATCCTTTACAGCCGTGCAAAAAAATGGAACGTCCCAGGCATATAGGTAAAGCGGCTTGGTCGAGATAAATTGATCAGAATTGCTCACCGGGAGCGGAGGGGCTCGCGATGATTGTACGTGATAACGACTAGGAAACAAGCTGATACTGGCGGATAGGGGTGGACTGGGGTGTAGACTGTAGGGGATGAACGTTCATCATCAGCCCACCACCGCGTCGGAAGACGGGCGGGCCATAACTCACCCCTGCCACGGGGGCGGTAGGAGAGGTCAGCACCCCTAGTACAGAGCATTGCGTAAGCTCACCAAGATCGCAAAATGTATGAAAACTAAATCACTCTCTAGTAGTACCCTTCATTTATTACATACATTTTTGGTGAGCTTATTTTGAAATTTGCTTGAATCGTTATTGTGTATGATCTTTTTAATAGATGCGAGCCGCTTATGGGATTAGTAATTGCACGTTTTGATTAAACTTCTCAATGAGTGTTTTTTTTAAATGATTATTTTTACAGCTTACTTATACTATTAAAAAATATTCCCCTCTTATGAAGGAAAAATATTCGTAGGTAGAAATAGGCTTAAATTTTACAGGGTCTTTTGAAGAGTTGTAGAGTTGTAGAAATAAACATATATGGGTAAGCATATTAAAAATATACGTATATCCAGAGTGCTCTCGGATGTTAACATTCTATAACTTTGAATGAGTGTTAGTGAAAGTTATCTAGAAGCTGTGTGTGTATGTGTTTGATATTTTTTACGAAATCTTGAAATACTTCCTACCTTCTGTTATAAAATATATATTTGTCATAAACTCACATTGGATCATACAAATGAAAACCATTAGGATTAAAAAAAATCGCACGTGCAGATTATAAGAACCTAAATGTATACAGCTACCATTCCGCTAGGAGTGGCCAGTACCTTCATAGATGCCTCTCCACTTATGTACACTTTTTTCATCTCCTCGACATTCATCACTTTATTTACGCATTCTCTTATTTTTTTGTTCCAGTATTTTGCGGTCAATTTATATTTTCCTCAGTCTTCCCTTCCACCCTCGCCTTCGACATCTTATTTTTTAACTTAGAAACTTAACTTAATATAAACATGTTTGGGTGAAAATTTTAACATTTCGAAAAAATATGTCAGAAAAATAAAATTTATGTTTGGGTAAGTACGATACATGAATATGCAAATTTCATCACTGGCGGTGCTATTCTTAGACATTTGAGTCGTCCGTTGAGCCCACGCTTTGAAAAACTAACGATGCATTTGTATGAAGACCTGTCAATCCAAGATGGCCGCAAGTGAACAGCTGATTAGTCTTCATACAAATATTACCAAAATTTGATAGGTATGAATGCCCGTGGTGATGAGTCTTTCAGCCCAGGCATCATTTGTTTGTCAAAGCGTGGGCATAACAGACGAAAATAAATTTTACAGTGGACTGCACATGACTTTATAGCACAAAATACGGTCATGTTTAGGTCATAGCCAATTTTCATAACAAAACATTTAGTTGTGTGTAAGTAATGAAGCTAATTTTTTTAAGTAATCGTCTTTTTGCAGTTTTATCATTGATCCCGTTTGTATCAAAACTAACACTTTGTTTGGTGGGTACCTATACTTTTCATTGATATTTTGGAAAGTTATGATTGATTATCATATGGGTACAACTTAGTAAGTTGTATTTTTTTTTGGGGATTTTAAGACTTGTAGCCTAGTATTTTACATTAGGCGTTTTAGTACCAAGAATATTACAATTATTTTTGTATTAAAATTTGTCACTTTGTATCGTGACTACACCTTATAATATTTATTTGAAAAAAGTAATGATTAACGTTTGTAGGTATATATAAGAGCTTTTCAATTGTAGAACATTATTTTGTAGTTAACCCGTTCTCTGCCGGGAAAACTTAAAATATTGTTTTCTCTTGTATGGCAACCCCCAAAACAAAGAGTATTAAGAGGCAATGCTTATTGTTGTTTTATAGCAATTGATTGAGCGAATTGTTATGTAGGTTTATTTATGGGTATTAGACGTTTTGCTACCAAAAATATTACAATAATTTTTTGTATGAAAATTTGTCACTTTGTATGGTGGCTATACTGTATAATACTTTTTTGAAAAAAGTAATGATTTATATAATATGTATGTATATTTAAAAGCTTTTCAATTATGGAACATTATTTTTTAGTTAACCCTTTCTCTGCCGAGAAATTTTAAATATTTTTTTTCTCTTGTATGGCAACCCCCAAAACAAAGAAAATTATGAGGCAATGGTTATTGTTGTTACATAGCAGTATTATAATGACGATTATTCAGAAAAAATAAAGAAAATCGTAGGAGCCGTTTTTGAGCAAATCTCATTTGAAACTTTCAGCTGTTCGGAAGCCATCTTGAATTTTCTAAAATTTGAAAAATGTTTCACTATGAATTATAGTGATAAAAAAGTTTTTTCTGATAAAGTTAAGAAATATAAAAGTTTCTTGCGTTCTCATGGGTTTTTGTAGCCTTTTAATTTCAATTTTTGATATAATGTAAACGGCACTTTATGTTTTTATTTTCAAAATTTTTATTTAATTTTTATATAGAATTTAATGCTACGTATAAAATTGTAGAACACATCTTTTTTGTCAACGCTTTCACTTCTGAGAAAATCACAATTGTTTATTTTTTTCATATGGCAACTCATAGACGCAGATTAGCAAAAATGTTGCCATACCTAAATTTGGTAAGAATGTATCAAGTAACTACTTTACTGAAAATGTAAAAAAAATCGCTCGAGCCGATTTTGAGAAAATCGCATTTGAAGTTTTCTCCTCTTTGGAAGCCATCTTGAATTCTCAAAATAGTGAAAAACAAATTATAGTGCAAAGAAGTTTATAATTTTTTCTTTCTTGTGAACCTAAAAAAAGTTTTACGAAATTGCGTTTTTACTGGTCTTTTTAATATTTTCGATGAAAATTTTGAGATCGTGTAAACGGTACTTTAAGTAATTTTTTTTTTTAAGTATTCTTTAAATTTTTGTAGAAATTAATATTGCGCGTAATATTGCAGAATATTTTTTTTTTGTCAACCCAGCCATTTCCGAGATAATCACAATCGTTTTTTTCTTTCATATGGCAACTCATAGACGCAGGTTGGGAAGAGTGTTGCCATAACAAATTTTCTTCGCGACAATTTAAGCAACGACCACACTGAAATTTTAAGGAAAATCGTTAGAGCCGTTTTTAAGGAAAATGCAATTTTATGTTTTTTTTTGTATGGCAGCCATCTTGAATTTTCAGGTTGGTGCCATGCCGGTCGGCCCATCAAAATCTGTGGTTGTCAATTCTCTAAATCCAAAAATTGGTGTCTCTGCGATTAGTAGTTCCGGCTGGGACATACATACATCCATACGGACGGACGGACGGACGGACAGGTTCGACAAATTAGGTTTTTTTGCATGTCCTGGTGCAGGACAACTCATTTCCGTTGAAACCTCATTTTTTTTTTTCGGACGAATACAATACTTTATAACAGTCCTTCGGACTGCTATAAAGTAAAAATAAATGTCTAAGAATAGCACTGTTAGACTTTAAAGTCGGTTTTTTGTTAACAGTTTGAAGTTTGGATCAAAACAATATGTCCACATTTAAATTTGTTTGTTTAAGCGAAGTTGTGCGGTCACAAAACTAAAATACCAAGTCCAGGGATAGACAGAGAGAGGTAATTGTTTGGGGCATTGATCGAGGTCCACAAAGGTCTTTCAGTGACCTTAGGACACACACGAGCACTGCACAAACCCAATAACCATTGTGATTTCTGATGCGCCGTGTGTTGGCTCAGGTGTAATATTGATTGATTGCTTACACCGAATAGTTGCAGACATCAATCTAGTTGATTTGAAAGTCAAATAGCGGAATATGTCGTAGATGTTCCTTGACTTATTGGTTGGTATGAGGCTGACCCCCTATACTTTAAAAATTGGTTCACTTTGCCAATGTCAACCCTGTTTCAGTGAATACCGGCTAGAATTGCAGAGCTTATGTTCATTTGAGATTGAGTTCTTAAGATGGTAGTCCACATGCGGCATGTGTAAGCCGAACTTATATGCTTATGGAAATGCAATAAATATTAAATGTAATATATCTTTGCAACTAAGATTATGGAATATAACGGTGACCTTATCAATGAGAATCTTCATTAAAGGCACAGAATGATGATTGAATCTGCAATGTATTTGCAAAATAAGAGACTTTAAAGGTGTTCTCAAAGCACTGTGGTAAATCAGTGTTTTACTTATTTTTTGCAAAAACTATGAATACTAATAAAATTTTAGGATGATTTATTTAGTGTATGGTAATTTTGTGAGAATCACACCCTCTACGAGCTTGATATCGCTACAGAAAAATACGATTCTCAAACAAGACCCAGTAGTTATAAGATTGGATGGACGTTTGGTGCCCGTGCATTGGTAAAGGTAGATGAATATTTTAACCCAACGATGAGCACAAAAAAAAAAATACTCACATCATTCCATAACCTAAGTTATATTAAGATATATTAACGTTCAAAATTCACAAACAGATACGTGTAAGTTCACGCTTACTAATACTCACAAGTTAAAATCCAATTCTCAAATGAATTAAAACCTGGCAGTTTTTGCAGTGCTTCCCCGAATCAAGGGTGTCATTGGCAAAGTGAACCATTTTTTTCAGAATGTATTAATGAGTTGTGACGTAGGTACAATTTATTTTTTATTATGTTAAGTTGGCACAAGGTAAGTACACTGAGTTGCACACATACTCCCGCCTACATCATTTCCCTCTTATTTTTCATCACGTTATTATTTAATGAGTATTTTTACACCTGGAGCTTTTTAAAAAGTAACAAGCAAGCGGGATTAAGGGCGGCTTTCTCGTATGCAGTGACCAGCACTTCGAGTATACTTTTAAACTCAATAATAACGTTTATAAAAAAACGCATGGAGATTAAAACAGAGACTACTGTGAGCGTTTTAGTTTTCTCACATTTTGGTGGAACGCTAAGGTTGAGTTTTTGAATAGAGTTTTATGCTTGGGGTGCAGCTCGAACTAAAAGCTTTGACCGAGCACCGGCTAAGTGGATAGGCGTTGCATCGGGAAGCATAGAACACCTGATAAAAGAGAAAGGTGGACCCACATACGAGTATGTGCAATATATGTGCTTGGGCTAGCGGCCATTATCCATTACATTAAAAAAATAAGTTATTTAACAATTACTTGATTCTGGAGTGATGTTTTCCGGGATTCGTTGCCGTGGTCTGTGTGAGCTGGAACTTCCGGACGTTTCGCCCATTTCTACGAAGGGCTTTTTCAGGGTGAAATATTATGATGAAGATGATCTTGATGAGACCAACTATATGTGTAACTTAGTTGCCTTGCGTTGCGTTGTGTATATGTAAAAGTTCTTCATTTTTGGTTCTTATAACTGCTAAGTCGTCGCTGCTTAATACTCTGGCCTCCTCAGCCCCACCTGGATATATTTACAACTGGTGTGGATCGCTTACTACCGGAGGAGTCTGTGTGTATATTAGAACGACGTATGGATGCGTAGAATAATGTATCTGTGTATTGTTCTATTATGTCTGCAATATTATATGTTTTGGTGTGTTTCACTGTCAGTCCTGTATATATTTGTTAAATAAATAAGTAAACAAGTCCTATATATTTTGAATCCGTTAATTGTTTACCTTATCCTTAAGTGAGCTTTCACTGCTTATATACCCAGATGGACAATCTCACCAGCATCACATGTATACCTCGGTATATGAATGGCTAATTGTATGTAATCTGCTGCGAATGTTGTCACGATCAGAGCAGCACGTTGCTATGGGCGAGTACCGCAGGCGTGCGGTCACTCACTTCGGCAGGGCGCATCATTAGCGCCCGCATACAGGCCGGACCGCAAATGTGTCGAGTCAACATACGCTCTGATTGGATCTTGCAAGGAATGGCTGCTTCTTTTTAGGAATAAACAAAACTAAGCTACACATTTGTGCACACCAACTTCTTTCCAAGCCGTAGTGCTTGTTAGTTTATGTAAAGCAGAGATAATTTCACATGAGCGATGTTTTGTATATGTCCTGGACCAATGTGTCTAATAAATGCTGGAATGTATTTTTAATAGATGTAAAACTGCTCTCACTTTGTCGAGTTTTACGTTTTTTCTTAGCTCAGTAGAATGTGATATTTAAGAAAATTTTAGTTGAACAATTTATGGATTAAAAAAGCTCTGTTATTGTTAGTGAACCAAATGTGAGTGAATCTAAAAATGAATTGTGTGATATAAATTGATAAGAGTTTAAGTGAATTGAGCCCGAAATTCGTAACGTGACTCTTAACGTAATTCGTAAAATTAAGTAAGTATTATGAGCTCCACGAAAAATGTACAGTTATTTTTATTACAACTTCTTCACACTAATTTTGGCAAAATTTATGCAAAAAATAACACCGCGATAAAAGTAGTAGCCGCGAATCTTTTTGCACGCATGACATAAACATTTGTACAGCTCGTTCCCGGAAAGGTTTTCAACTCAGTAACGGCTTACCAAACGTATGAATGTTGCAGCTTAAATGAACAAGCTGCCTGAAAATTTGCGAAATTTACCGCTGTTGAAGTAAACCTTATGTAATATTTATGTGTTCGTGGAAGTGTCGTTAGAGCGAGCGACTCTGTCCATTTAGTAACATATTTTCGGAGAATCGTAGGTTAAAACTTTATGCTCACAATTCAGAGTAGTAATAATGAAATATGAAATTTTATAATTCCTTGGCTTATAGGTTGGTATGAGGTTGACCACCCATGCTGTAAAAAATGGTGCGCTTTGCCAATGTCACCTCTGTTTCAGGGAAGGTTGCCAAGACTTACAGGGCTGAATACCTACTAAAAAATCAAGGACGATTAAATCTAATGAAAGGTTTTGTTATGTACATAATTTGAAAAATTGCCATCTAAATTTCCATGCTACGTCCTTTGCAGGGAGGACCGTAAAACTTACAAATTGGAGCTTTGTTATAATTGGGTAAATAAAACCAGTGCGACTGAACAGTGAACGGATTCCGTTTCTTTCCGTTCATTATAAAAGGAAAACGATAGTTTAAATTTGCCCGCGCTCTACGTCCGTACATTCTCCGACAAAGAACTACAAAAGAATCCAACTTTTGTATTACTTTGGATATGTGCAAACATCTTTTAAATTGTGAATACTGATGCGGGCCGCTCAAGTTTTTGAATTCTTTTCAAACTTGTACGTATTCATACGAGGCGCTTAGTTGCTCAAATATGAGATGTTGAAATTTCTAAAAAACTTATTGCCCAATATCACTTTCGCAATTTCCAGCTGTGGAAATGGAAATTTTATTCCCACTCTCTTTTAACTTATTTTTTAATGTGAAAAATAATGGAAACAGAAAGTCCATGCTCTTTTTTTCTAAATTTTGTTAGAATAGTTTACGCCGCTGATATGGTCGGGCGGATAAGGCGTTGGTACTCAAATTTGCGTTTTTAGAACAAGCGCAAGTTCAAACCCCACCTGCGCCGTGTCCTATCGACAATAACTTGGTTTCAACAGATGACACTGAGTAATTATTAACGAATAATTCAATAATATATTAAAGTATGAATTATTACTTGATCAGGTTAATACCTGTTAATGTCCAGGCAAAGTAGGGTGATGAATTTGCCACATTCCTCTTCACAAATTAAAAAATAAACCAACAATAAATTTTTAATGTAAAATTTTGTTGGTGAAACTTACTGCTTTGAACTTTCCACACTTACGTGTATTTTCAAAGTCTGTTGTGATTTTTTTAGAAATACTACATATTGCAAGGAGCTTATTTCAAGGCACATATTTTTATACTCTCCCATATCCTCACATGTGTGGTTCCCTGAAGCGGTGCATAATTCATAGTCTCCTTTCAGCACACATCCCGAGTGTGAGAGTCAGCTTCTATGCACACTTCCAACACCAAAAACCCAAGCATGCAACTTCACAGTTCAACTAAACCATAACGTTTTCCAAAAAATATAAACAACCTTAATCAGCGGCTCTAGCGGACGTTTTAGTTTACATATTTCATTGGTGAAACGCTACGGTAACGTAGAGTTTTACACTTGAGGTGCAGACCTGGGATAATATTATTTAAATGGTAATACAGCTTCTAAAATGTTCAATTAGATTTCAAAGCTCAAACTTTCCGTACCTCACCGCGTAGAGTTGAGCCTCTACGAGTGTCTACGAGCCTCTACGATACGATGTAGGTGCTACGAGAAGAGTAAATAATAAACTAAAGTGTGGTGCTAGATATGTTTGTTGTTTACTTATTTTTATTCTGATAGTTAAGTTAATGAAATGCTCGTATTATATACTATTGAAAGTTTTGAAATGTTACGATCCGTTATTTACCTGAACTTTTTTTTATATAAATTCGTTTTGTCTTGTTTTGAAGATAGCATTTCATTGACTTATAGGTTGGTATAAGGCTGACATTCCATTTATTGTCTATAATCTAAGTAGCAAAAATAATATATTACCATTCAAAATTCATATTTAATGCATGCCATGTAAGATCGCGCTTACAAATGCTGCATATGTACTTACAAATGTAAACCCAAACCTCTAATGAAAATACATCCTTCAAATTTGGATGGTCAGCCTCATACCAACCTAAAAGTCAAGACATAATGTAAAAATGGTTCACTTTGCAAAAGTCACACTTGTTTCAAGGTAGATCTTGAAGGGCTTATGTTCACTTGAGATTGGGTTTTAATGTCATAAGTCCACATGCGGCATGTGTAAGCGTGAACTTACACCCGTCTGCTTGTAAGAATGAATCTAAGATGAATAATTAATGTTAAAATTTTTTTGCAGATAACATAGATTATAGATTACAGTTTTGAAAAACACATGTTCATAGCTATCGAATAAACCTTACATTTTTGTATCAACACTGAATCCATATTTTTATTGTTGAAATCGCAGAACAACATTTTATCGCATTTAATATGTAGGTACGTCTTTCACGTGTCTGCATGTGAAAATGCATGTTATGTGAATCTTAAATGTGATATATCTTTGCAATTAAAATTTTAGATCACATATATCAGCTAGATTACGAGAAGAATGAAGAAAAGATTTGTTTAAAAATACTCTTATTTTCAAGGCCAGACAAATTGATTGACTCTTTAAACTTCAACATTTTTTTTTTTTTAATTCTGGTCTGACGTTTTGATACCAGATAAAACTGAAAAAGTGAGCCCACATGCGCCATTATAGTGATAAAAATCACAAAAAGGCACATATAAATTTAGTTAATTATTATTAATCGAACATTGGTTTCTCAGGTAAATGTACATTTTTCCTATTTTCTATTTGAGAAAACATTGAAAGATGTGAAAATACTGTAGTTTAGAAGTTGTTCATGAGCACTGCCTCATAATTAGTTCACTAACTATGAAAAGTTACACCCAATATAATGTTTCATTTACGATTTCTCAAATAAATAAATTAGTACTTATTCAGTTTTGCTAATATAAGGTGGCAATTTGGTCATATTTGTTTAAAAACAGTTAAATGTGAATGAAAAAAGAGAAAAAATGTACTGTTTCTGATAACTTTCAATGGACTTGATTAAAAACAAAATAATATTGTACTTACATTGTTATGTTTTTTATTTAAAAAAGTAAGTGTTGATAAAATAAAATGTCCAGTTATTTTAACAATATTTTTAAAAAGTGGTAGGAAAAAAGTAGTCCGGTCAATAGCTCAGTTGGTAGAGTGCTCGCATTCTATGCCGAGAGCTCGGGTTTGAATCTCGCCGAGGGTGTCAGAAATGATTTCCCGTTTCGGTGTCTATTTCAAACTCAAAATAAAATACCGGCAAAGTTTAAAGATCCATTACAAGAAATTAGTACCTACCAGCCTCCTCGAAAGCTAGGAAACTCCCACTTTAAGTAAAGTGGTTGGCGTAAAGCCGGCCCACGTAGGTACTTCTAAAAATAAAAAGGTTCACTCGCCATATGCGACCTTTGCGGGGATAACGCGGCAAGAATTTGCACTATATGTGAAGCTTAGTTGCGTTTGCGGTATGAATAAAGATAGTCTTAATCCAAATGTATGGTAGTATGGCTCAAAAGCTTTTGCATAAAATTATTGAAAGTCGAGCTACCGGGCCGGTGAAGTTGTGCGAATCCCGGGCCGTATCCAAGTGAGACTACATATTGCATTGCACGTGATGATTAATATGCAAATTGTCATCGGTAAACCAGCGGGTCCTTTGACGTCAGCCAAAACATTCAAACTGGGAAAGTTGTTAAACAACTCCCGGCCCGGGACCAAATTGCCAAGTTTCAATATTTAAATACCGGCATTTTTTGCATGAATTTTGCATGTTTTGATGGAAATATTGAAATAAGTGGAAAAAAGGAAGGAAAAGACCGAGAAAAGTTTGGTTGGGTTTAGTGAAAGTGTGAATGTTCGGTCGGTAGATAAGTTGGTTTCAGTATTAGTGCAGCGTTCAAATTCAACGTAATTTGTTCACGTTTTCGTATTTTAATCCGTCCTGATTAATTTATTCAGTGTAAGAAAATAAAACCCAAACAATAAAAAAATACGCATGTCTTTATTGGTATACTTATCTGTGAAAATAGTTATTAAGTAAGTACAGAGGAGATAAGAAAGGGATAAGAGGAAACGGAAGCCCAAGAGAGTATGCCCTTCTCTGATTCACGAAAATCTCAAATGAATGTTGCATAAGTGACTGTGATGAAGGAAATTTATGTAAAAGGTGAAATGTATTTATGATTAATTGAAGATAAGCAATGATAGGTAAAAATGGAGGCAAATCATCAGACGCTGCAGCCCCCCATAGCGGGTGGTGACAGAGTAACATATTAAAGATGATTGAATAAAAAATTAAAGAAGATTGAATAAAAAATCACAACTTTAATCTTTAATCTATGTTGAAAAGATGTATTACATCTAAGATTTATATAACATGCATTCCCTCAAGCAGACAAGTGTAAATTTTCGCTTACACGTGCCGCATGTGGCCTTACAACATAGAAAACCCTATCTGAAATAAAATAAGACTTGCAACTCTTTCCGATCTTCCTTGACACAGGGGTGACATTGGCAAAGTAATCCATTTTTTACAGTCTGGGCGGTCAGCCTTATACCAGCTTTTAAGTGAAGGAATAAAATAGCCTTTGTAATATTTCAGAAATTAGCTTTATGTGTGTTAATTCAACTAAATGTTTATTCTTGAAAAAAAAAAAAAATTCAAGGTATTTGTGTATTTATTTTCCATTTTCCATTAAAACATTCATCGATGTAATTTTATACGATGTTGATTTTGAAAACAAAACACCGCTCGCTTATTCATGTTCTAAGAAAATAATTTTAATTACCGGCCCGCCTGGAACTTGTTTGGTTTCCGTATAAGTACATCAACGTTGTTGTTATTTTGTGAAAATTAATTACGGTAGACAAATTGTTAACGGCGTTGATTACCTTCCAAATGATTATCACTTCACACAACCCGGAGGTGTTTGTGCTAAACAAAGTTGATTCCAAAGTTTCATTAAAATTTTGTTTCGGAAGAAATTCTCCTGAAAATATGAAAGCATATTATTTATAAATAAATGTAATTATAAATATAAAATAATACTACAGCCTCAAATTCACACGAAATAAATTGCACAGAATCTGCACTCGACTTTCTTGCAAAAATTAACCCACTGTATGACGTATGTAAAGCTAGAATCATCTACGAGCTTATGCCGTTTCAATAAAAATATAATATATCAATAATAAATCAATATTATTCCACCGCGGTGTGTACCTGCATACTCGTACAATATGGATATAGCCATATAAATACTTAAATGAATATAAATATTTGGTTGATTTATTTGTTGAGCGCCGTTTTGTGTGAATCACACCTCAAGAGCCCTCTGCGAGGTTAGTCTTCCCTGGAAAAAGCGCCAATTACACAAGAAAGATCCTTGACTGATAGGTTGGTACGTACAGTATGGATATAGCCATATAAATACTTAAATGAATATAAATGTTTGGTTGATTTATTTGTTGAGCGCTGTTTTTGTGTGTATCACACCTCAAGAGCCCTCTGCGAGCTTGGTCGTCGCTGTAGAAAGCGCCAATTCTCAAGCAAGACCCAGTTGTTGTAAGGTTGGATGGACCTTTCAGTGACCGGTCTTTGGTAAAGGTTTATGAATTTTTCAACCCAGCGAAGAGCACATTCGAAATATAAATGGTATATTTTGTGCTCCGCCGGGATCCGAATCCACAACCTTCCATTTACGAGTCCGAAGTGTTGCCACTACGGACTACGGACTGGTCCAAGATGCCAACGACACGCGGTGTACCTGTTCAATCTACGCAACTTCATATGTGTGGAGATTTTGGGTGCTTGGTATATCATGTACAGCTCATAGTTGCGCTATTGCATAGTTGCGATTGTTTTCCATTTCTGAAAATGCTGCGTTTCGTACTATTTTTTGACAAAAATGTTGTCTTAAAAGTTGCACTTAAGACACGTATTTATAAAAAATCGTATTCCCGATATGAGATAGCCTTTCAAATGTATCACTCACAAAAATGTTGCTCTCGTCCTAAATACTATGGAGCCTATTTTAAATTGCATTTCAGTTTGAGATTGTTTGAGACAAAAAATCACTTTCAGTTTTAATGTAACTAAGAGATTTGAATTTTCGGTATTTTTTTATAAACGTTCTGAAAAAAAAAGTGTAACATAAAACAAACAATGTAAGACACATTTCTTCGTTAGCCGTTAAGAGTGTACACAAATGTGAAATGATATTTCACATTTCTTACGTAATTTGTTACTCGGCAGGATTACCGGATGACAAAGTTTTAAAAATTACAAGTCCGATTAAGGCGTTATCCTTTAAAGGCCGTTCAGACGCGGATAGTTAGCGAAGTAAAGACGTAAATAATAATGTTACATGTGCTTTATTTTAAATAAATAATTAATAAATAAATTAGGGTGATTTATTTGGTGAGCGCTGTTTTTGTGTGTATCACACCTCAAGAGCCCTCTGCGAGCTTGGTTGTCGCTGTAGAAAGCGCTAATTCTCAAGCAAGACTCAGTTTCTGTAAGGCTGGATGGACTTTTTGATGACCGGTCTTTGGTAAAGGTTTTTGAATTTTGCAAGCCAGCGAAAAGCAAATTTGAAAATATAAATGGTATATTTTCTGTGTTCCTTTGCTCCACAACATTTGATTTACGAGTCCGGAGTGTTACCATTGGACTACGGAAAGGTCGTCAGTTTACGTTTACAATATGTTTTTATTTATTTATTATCTTTATTGTACATTATGTTTACGACTTATGCTCATATGAGTTTTTTTTATATATTTTACTAACTGTCTTTATCACAAAAAGCTGACCCACATACGAAAAAATCGTAAATTTTTTTACGTTGTGTTAAGGATGAAATTTATGACTGTAAGTAAAGAAAATTTTACACTTGAAAACATATCATTTAATACTGTTGTAAATGATTTACAGAATTTATCTGTCAAAGTGTGACAATCCCTAATAAGGCATAATTTTCTCACTTATAGCAACTTTTCAGCTCTTTTCGCTTGCTGTATTGTATAAGGTCATACATAAAAAAAATTTGGCACCTACATACAACATCAACTTTTCTTGTATATAATGAATTGTCTTTGAGTAAGCCCAAGTCACGATAGTAAAGAAGTCGGAATTGCCAACATTGTAAAATTCTTGTCAGTCCTTGTTGCAAAGTATTCTAGTCAGATAAAATTGCAAGTTATCAAAATGCTTAAATTGCTCAATTCATTTGACAAACGAAATACATTGTAATTTTAATTAAAAAAACTTTTTAAGTTTTATTTTCACATTTTTTGAACCTGCCCGAAAAACCCCACCCACTTTCTCTTTCCTACCTTGAACTTTAAAACCCTATTGGTTTTAACCTCAGATAGCCTCTGAAGATGGACGGATAAAGTCCGATAGCGCTTAGGCATTGTAAACTCAAAAAATGTGAAAGTAAAACTTTGTTTTAAAAAGTTTATTTAATTAAAATTGAAATGAATTTTCCCTCTGTGAATGCACTAACTCTTGTAAATTCAAATACATTGTATTTCCGTCAAATAAAGGTGAAGTTTTTAGGCTAGTCACTAATCTAATCTAATAAAATCTAAGCTGCAAAGATATATATCAATTAAGATTTATATTAAACGCATTCCCACAAACAGACATGTATAATTTCGCGCTAACACATGCCGCATGTGGACCTACAATATAAAAACCCAATCTTAAATGAACATAAGCCCTGCAACTCTTATCGTCCTTCCCTGAAACAGGGGTGACATTGGCAAAGTGAACCATTTTTTACAGAATGGGTGGTCAGCCGCATACCAACTACTTAATTTTGATTTTTATCTGATTGGAGTTTGGTGCAACAGGCCGTAACGGGGCTATTCTTAGATATTATAGTCGTCGGTTGAGCCCACGCGTTGAAAAACTAATGATGCCTGATCTGGATGTCTCATCCCCACGGTCATTCTTACCTACCGAATTCTGGTAATATTTGTATGAAGACTAATCATGCGGCCATCTTGGATTGACAGGTCTTCATACAAATGAATCATTAGTTTGTCAAAGCGTGGGCTCAACGCACGACTAAAATGTCTAAGAATAGCACCGTAAGTGATTTACCAGATTTTTTAGTCCGAGCTTAGTCTACTGCTGTCGTCAGAGCGAGCGTCAGGCGTGAAGAAGGCGTCGCAGCGTCGGCGATGTAATTTATGCTTGTTTCTGGTACAGGGGCGGGTAAACAGAGCAGATGTCGCTGCGCGGACAGAGCCTGACTAATGAACTTCAAACATCCGTCTCGGGAAGCGCCGGACTGTGAGCGCGAGGCTTAGCGCGACGTCATTAACGGACGGAATGAAATCAATTGAGTTTTAACGTTTCACGTTATAATTACGCTTGAAAAAATGTTCTAAGTAGAATTTTCAAACATTAAGGACAAAACAAACAAGATATGTCGTAATGAAATTACTGCATGGTGTTACCTTTCTTAGTCTTGCGCTATTCTCTGATCCCAAATATCTTGCTGATTGAATCAAACCAGTCCCCCTTGGCAAAAAAGCCTAGCACTGCGCTCGGCTAAAACTGGAGCCAAATGAAAGATTGAAGAACCGATAAGAAGAGTTAACACAATGTTTGGAGAGCGTGCATTTGCAGTTGCTGGTCTTCTGGCCTGGAACTACCTGGCACATCATGTGAGAGAGCTAGAGAACCATGGAAATTTCCGGAAAGCACTGAAGACAACCAAATTTCTGGCATCATTTGCACAAGCTCCCTTGGAGTGACTACATTACGAAACGGTGCTATAAAGAAACCATCAACTCATCATCATCAAAAGCACAAAGTTTTTGATTTATTAGTTGTTCAATGAAAATCATCAAATTTTATTTGTTTTCATTTCAAGGGTACCTAAAATGGTAATTAAAAGATTTTTTTCCATTAGATCGATCAGTTTGGCCTCAATATTCAGGCATAATGTATTTGATAAGTTAGCGATAATAATTTCAGCCTCTGAAATGCAAACGCAACTAAGCTACACATATAATGTAACTTCTTGTCTGCGGTATCCCCAAAGGTATCACATGTGGCGATTCAGGAACTATTTATTTTTACGGGTAATGGGGTCGGCCTCACACCAACCACTTTTAGTTCAAGTGGGGGATTTCCAGCTCTCGGGGGAGTTGGTTCTTATTTCTTTTGAAGGCTGAGTACACCTTGCCAAAACTTATTTTGGGTTTGAAATAGACACCGAAATGGGAAATCATTTCTGTCACCTTCGGTGGGGATCGAACCCTTACTCTTGGCATGTAATGCAAGCATCCAATCAATTGGGCTATCAAACGAACTTTTCACGAGCTTGGTTGTCGCTACAAAACACCAATCCTCAAGCAAGACACAGTTGCTGCAAGGCTTGATGGGCCTTTGGTGACCGGTATTCGGTATATGTATGAATTTTTCAACCCAGCAAAGAGTATATTTGAAACTGTACATGATACATCTTTTGTGATCCACCGGAATTCGAACCCACAACCTTCCAATAACGGGTCCAAATTGTTACCACTGGACTACGGACTGGTCAATCAGAAATAAAATCAAAACCATAAGATAACAGTTTATTATCAGAAATTAATAAATTACGATTTTCGATGACAGCGATAGAACAATTAATGACACCTTTATCAGTGAAATAAGTGTTTTTTCATTACTTT
This sequence comes from Agapetus fuscipes, assembly GCA_951799405.1. Classification (NCBI taxonomy): domain Eukaryota; kingdom Metazoa; phylum Arthropoda; class Insecta; order Trichoptera; family Glossosomatidae; genus Agapetus; species Agapetus fuscipes. The sequence continues at coordinate 10,489,941 of OX637346.1, read as the reverse complement.
CATAAAAAATATTGATTGTTCGATAGCAAAGTGTGTTAGTAGGCACATGAAAAAAATCTTGTATTGCTTCAGAACTCTCAAGATGAAGTGGACTGTGATATTTTGCTCGCTGCTTTTAGCAGCCGCTGTTAAAGGTAAGAATTTAATTTAATTATACTTGTAGATTTTCATATGAAAGAACCAATCATCTTTACTTTTACTTCTGTTAAATATTCTCTTGGAGATTTTGTTTTCAATCTCATAAGGTAAAATGCATCAAAAACACATAGATTTACAGATGATGCCCCTTTTTGTGATCATCTGTACTTTTATTAAGGCTCGTATGCAACTTGACGAAAGCATATATGATTTATAGAGGAGACGAGTAAGTTTTTAAAAAGATACAACGTATCTGAATATCTGCCCTTACAAAAATCCTTACGTTTTTCACACAAATTTTCTACATTTGAATCTAGACACCCATGCCACTTTGAACCTTTATATTGTACTTCACCAAATCAATTTTATTTACATTTTTTTTCTAACTAGGACGCGAGGGTTTTGGCCCTGGTGAACAGGATTATGGCTACGTCACGGTTCGCGACAGTGCCCATATGTTTTGGTGGCTGTACCACACTACCGCTAACGTTCCCAACTCAGCTGATCGCCCCTTGATCATGTGGCTCCAAGGAGGACCCGGCGGTTCTTCGTGCGGCTATGGAAATTTCGAGATTCTTGGACCTCTTGATCTGGACCTAAAACCTAGGAATTCCACATGGGTAAGACTTTCTGTTTAGTTTAACTTGATCTATATTAAGATAATATTGAGTTCAATTTAATAAAAAAATTCGGTTGATTTATTTTATACAGTTTGTTAGAAAATTCCGTTCACAGAGTATTTCGCTATTGTACTGTATTGCTCGCCAGCTCCAATACAAGTCTAACGCAACAAACAGCTTTGTCCCTTTTGCGTGATAAAGCGTGACGTTAAGATTTTTCTTGAAACATTGGGAACTGGAACATGCGGAATTTTGATTCCGAATATTATATTTAGGATATCCGAGCGAATACTCACACCATCGAAAAATACAAGTAAAATTATTTAAGAACCTATATCTAGAGACACATGCATAGTCACACAAGTAAAAACACACAATAACACATTCGTAGCACTATTGTTATGTAATCTCTTCCTCGATTTTATTTCAAAGTCATGATCAGTCCAGTGAATTGTTGGTGTGTTTTCAGGTGAAAGACTTCAATCTTCTGCTTGTTGACAATCCCGTGGGTACTGGCTACAGTTATGTGGATAGGTCGTCTGCATTGACAACTGATAATAAGCAAATTGGTAAGAACTTATTTAAAAAAAAATCGCATTCTTCTCTCGTCGATTGTCTTATTACTAAGACTCTTGACCAACCGACCAAACGACAAAGCGCCATCGATCTCCAAGCGCAAAGGGATATTTTTTATTTTTTTTTATTTTTTTATTTGAACAAATTACATATTACATATACATATATTTTAAACAACAATTTTTATTTGATTACGTGAACAAATATACAAGAAACTATCACATTCCATGCCCAAGTAGCATCCTTTGTACTAACAAAGTGAATCAATCTTGAAATGTGCTATTCCTTCTATGAAGAGCCCAAAAAATTGCCTTCACCCATGTCAGCTTAAAATGCCACTTATACTCAGTTTAACCTTTTTTTTTTTTTTATTGTAGCAAAATAATGCTAATTTAAGTAATAATGCTAATTTAAGGTATTGAATACTACAAACCAATCCTCGGATTGAAATATATCATAGAAGAAAGAGACAAAGAATATATAGTCAAACCAAAAATAATAAACACACAATATATCACTCGGAGAGTTAATGAATTTTAAGATGCATATTCAAAGGTTTTCAAAAGTATTATATTGAAAACATTATATTTTATTTCAGCGCGCGATTTGGTTACATTGATGAAGGCTTTCTACGAAGAGTTGCCGCAATTCAAGACAACACCTTTCTATGTGTACGGACAATCCTATGGCGGGAAGATGGCTGTTGATTTCGCCAAGTTGCTATGGGAGGTTTGTAAAAATATTTGACCTGAAACGCGAAACGGTTTTTCCAATCTCACCATCTTACATATTATCCACTTAAACGTGATAATTCTTGAAATCAGTGGAAAACAAAAGTGAGATAAGAATCAAAAAGAATTTATGTTCTATATCAGTCGTCCAAATTGAACTATGAGTACTTAAGAATAATAAATCGCTGAGCATGGACAAATCAGATAAGATAATGGAATTCTGTAATAATTTTGAAGAACAGTATAATATGATCGTAATAATACATTTTTATTTTATTTAATTCCATAATGACAGGTGAATTTGAAAGAAGAATAATGAAGGAAAGGTGTGTACTGGGTGCCACCGCTGGTATAGCCAAAAACCAAAACTTATCGAAAAATGTTCGATTGGCGGTACACGGTGGTATACTAGTGCCCACTTTGATGTACGGAAGTGAAGCTTGGACGATGAATGAGAGTGAAATTAGTAAAGTCCATACGGTCGAAATGGACTTTCTAAGAAGTATGATTGGAAAAAAACGGAAAGATAGGGTGAGGAATGAGTCAGTGAGAGAAGAATGTGGTGCAAGGGAAAGTATAAAAGTAAAAATCAAAAGGGGTTTGTTAAAATGGTTTGGACATATGGAAAGAATGAATGACGAAAGACTGACGAAGAGAGTGTACGCTGCAACTATGAATGGAAGCCGTGGTAGGGGAAGACCGAGGAAAGTATGAATGGATCAAATTTCCGAAATAGCGAATGAATGGGATATTCAGAGTCATAACAAAAGGAGAGAGTGCATGAAAAAGATTATGACTCTGAATGAAATGAAAGAAGTATGTAAGGACCGAAAGGAATGGCGGTTAATTTGCAACAATGGCGGCTAGGGCATTAATTCTAAGTGTTTTTTTTTTTTTTTTTTTTTTTAAGGAATCCTGTGCGGGAGGCTCCCCAATTCTTGAGAGTCTTGGGGGTCTATGTCACCCTGGAAGGGTGCCGCAGAGGTGTTGCTTGAGTTCTTGGTTCTATCGTGAGGCGCTGCAAGGAAGTGGTGATTGATGTTGGTTTTGAATAAAACCGGATTAAATTGGGAAGGGAACACAGATACTGGTAGACCATTCCATAAACGGGCAGTTTGGCAAAGGAATGAGTCATGAAAACGCCAAGTTCTCATAGTTTTGATATCGACTGCAAAGGGATGAATGAGAGTCGTACTACGAGTTTCCCTTTCTGAAGTGAGAGGGGGAGGGATTAATGAATGGAGCTCATTAGAACAAGCTCCGTGGTAATATCGATAAAAAAGACTGAGCATTCCAACCTTTCTTCTGTGCTGGAGCGGCTGCAGATCGGATGTCAGAGAAGGATCACTGATCAACCTCAGTGCCCTCCTTTGCACAGAATCAAGTTAGTCACTCAACTTCTTGGACATACCACACCAGAGATGGCTGCCATATTCGATAATGGGGCGGATTTGGGATTTATACAGAGTCAATAATTGGGCTGAAGTAAAAAACCTACGGGCTCTGTATAATATGCCGAGTCGCCGGAAAGCGGAAGTTGTGCGAGACTCAATAGCATCATGGTATTTTAACTCTGATGACAGAGAAACACCAAGAAGATTTAAGTGTTCATGGTTAGAGAGGGAGACATTGTCGAAAGTTGGGAGATAGTTGTTTGGAATCCTCTTTAAGGATATCAGACATGCTTGAGTCTTTTTGATGTTGAACTCTACAAGGTTGTCAGTGCCCCAACGGCTGACAGCCCTGAGATCTGTATTGATCTTTGAAGCTAATGATTCACGAGCAATAGATATCGTTGAACTATTTGGGGGCTTTGTAAAAGAGAAACCGTCATGAATTGTACTGTCATCGGCATAGCAGTGGATAGGAGCACAGGATAGTAATATTTAGTTAAATTTTAATTTTACTTTATTTTAATTTTAATTTGTAATGTGTCTCATTATGAATTTCTGTAAATCATTTATAATTTTTTGTGCTCCTTGACTGATAGGTTGGTACGAGGCTGACCACCCGTACTGTAAAAATCGGTTCACTTTTGCCAATGCCACCCCGGTTCAGGGAACGGCGGTAGGAGTTGCAAGGTTTATGTCCATGTGAGGTTTTCTTTATTTGTATGCACACATGCAGAATGTGTAGGCGCGAACCTACATGTGCCTGTCTGTAGGCATGCATTTCATATGAGCCTTAAATGCCTACATATCCTTGCAGCTTAGATTATAGATTATAGATTCCATTTCATTCGGTTTCATGACTATTAGGTTGATATGAGGCTGACCATCCATACTATAAAAAAGGTTCACTTTGCTAATTTTCTTCCCTGTTTAAGGGAAAGTCGGCAAGAGTTGCAGATTTTAGATTAGGTTTTTATGTTGTAGCACATGTGGAATTTGTAAGCATGAACTAATGCGTGTCTGCTAATAGGGATGCATGATTTATTAATCTCATGTGTAACATATGCATGCAACTTAGGGTATCATTATTGTCTAATAGGTTTCATCATAACGGTTGACTTTGTACAACATTCCGATAAATTGGTTAAATATTCCAAGTATCGATCCTGCCTAACGAGAAAACGACACCTGTGCAATTATTATTAATGCAGATGCATTTCCAAAATATTATGTAACAACAAACCTATGTACATGTGCCCTATCGTTTATGTACACGGGTTTTGGATTTGGATGTTACTGCATGTATTATATTATTATCTCTTACACCAATTGGTATCTAGTTAAAATTACAAAAATTTAAAAAAAAATGAACTGATCAGTGGAGATCAATGTTCAATGGATCAAATGAATCAATCAATGGAGAAAACAAATATTTCTCCACAGATAAAATGTGATGCAAAATGAGATTACTGAAACATTTAATTAAATATTTATAGGAAGTTCAAGCAGGAAAAATCCAATCCAACATTTCTGGAGTCGCCATGGGAAACTCCTGGATTTCTCCCATCGACTCTGTCTTGTCCTGGGGTCCCCTCTTGTACCAAGTGAGCCTGGTGGACGCGCAAGGAGAAGAGGCCATCAACAAGCAAGCCAACTACACAAAGACAGTCTTCGACAGGGGAGATTACTACCAGGCTACCGTGGAGTGGGCTAGGACGGAGAATGTCGTCATCGACAAAACAGAAGGAGTCGATTTTTACAACTTCTTGACAAAGAAGAAGAGGAATTCCTTCATTACAAACAGAACTCCTCAAGGTAATCACTACATTTTTTATGTGAAGTATTTTTATGTGAGTAGTTTTAGTACAGAAGTAACTGATCTTACATCCCTCACCCCATAGGTTGGTATAAGGCTTTTTAAAATTTGTGTATTCACACAGTGAAAATTCATTTTTATAAATAATTATAAAAAATTATAAAAAACACAGAGTTTTATTTTCACAAATTGAGTATTTATTTCAACCTCAAGTACTTTCGACTTATTCACGTCATTATCCTCTTGATAATGACGTGAATAAGTCGAAAGTACTTGAGGTTGAAATAAATACTCAATTTGTGAAAATAAAACTCTGTGTTTTTTATAATTATTGGTATAAGGCTTACCAGCCATGCTGTAAAAAATCACTTTTCCAATATCACCCCTTTTTCAGAGAAGGTTTTATATTAATTTGAATTTACACAGAGATTATGACTGAGGGGGCCATATAAAAAGTATTATGGCTGAAGGGGCCAAGTGGGCTGATCTTTCTAGTGTGTTTGGAAGAGAACAACGTTGGTTCGATCCCCGCCTGGGTCATTTGATAATAACGTTGACCCTGGTTCAACAGATGTTATTGGATAATTATTAATTATAATTCATTAAAATAAACAATAATGAATGATTAATTAATGATATTAATACCAGTTTCTGTCCAGGCAAAATTGGTTGGTGAACTATTAAATATATTTAAAAAAACAAAAGGGCGTCCACAAATAACTGATGTAAAAAAAGAACACCACTTATGAAAAAAGTTTGAATAAGCTGTCATCGTATTGCTTTGTAAATTTTCAGAACAGCTCGTCGACAAGTTGACTCACAGCAAATATTACAGCAGAGAAGCATGGAACTTGGACGCGCTGATGAATGGGCCCGTGAAGGAGGCCTTGGGGATCCCAGCAAGTGTGAAGTGGGGCAGCCAGTCAAACAGCGTCTTCAACACTCTCTATGTGGACTTTATGAAGCCGGTTACCAGCGTGGGTGAGTGAAAAACAGTTCAGTGATTCTGTTAAACTGTATCTATTGTGTACAAATTCATGTTAACAGTACTCCAAAGAGAATACAACCAAAAACTGCCTAAATGTAAATTAATGTAGTGAGATGGTTTGGACATGAAGGAAAAATGGATGATGAAATGAAAAAGATTACACGAAAAAAAGGAGATGTGAGAGGAAAATGAGGGAAAAGATGATTCAAGAAAAGTATAACTTGATGATTTTTTTTTAAGAAAGCCTATGCGGGAGACTCCCTAGATTCGAGAGACTCAAAGGGTCTATGACACTTGTTATAGTGCCGCAGAGGTGTTGGTGATGTGGCAGTTGTCCATGTCCGGTTGCAGGGCCGTTAGCTGCGCAGTGCTGTGGTGTGTGTGGCGTTGCTTTGTTTTGAGACACTGAGAGGAAATGGCGATTGATATTGGATTTGAAAAGGGCAAGGTTAAATTGGGATGGAAACACAGATACCGGTAACAGCTTACAAGAACCGGTAATAAATGAAATAGTGAAAGAATGGGTTATTCAGAGTGAATACAAATGAAGGAAATACATGAAAAAGATTTTGAATACTAAATGAAATGAAAGTGTTACACGCAACTCAATGATAAGAAGAAATGAAATCAATTCGACACTAAAGCAGTAAAGTCAAATTGCCCCAAAAAAGGGTAGGTTTTCATTTTTTTTTTGTTTATAATCTGTCTTGGAATAAACCAAAGCCACAACAGGAAAGAAGTCCAAATTTCCCACATTGTAAACTTGTTATCATTTTTTTTGGCAAACTGCCTTAGTTAGATTAAAATGCATAAAATGCAATGCATAAGTCGCACACTTCAGGCGACGATTAAAAATTGACTGCAAACCGGCGGTTTTTTAAAGTTTTTTCGCCAAATAAAGTTGAAAGTACTCGTATTTGGCAAAATCATGAAAAAGGTTTTAGATACTGAATGACCTGAGAGTGTTACACTCAAGGATAAGAAGAAATGGAGGGAATTCTGCACCTACTCGTAGATCGATGATGTCAGAGCTGCAGATATAGATATTATGTGTTTACCTTCTTTTTGATATTAAATGATTTAAGTTTTTTTTTGTTTCAGTTGAAAGTCTACTCAACAGCACTAATATCAAGGTTCAAGTGTACAATGGAAATTTGGATGTCATTGTTGACACTCCAGGTAAGGTTTATAGAATTTTTGGACTTCGAATGAACAATCCGAAACCTTGTTAATATTCACTGTAGTTGATTTATTATTTCAAAAGTAACCTCACCCCACCAATTTTTTCTAAAGATTGTTACATATTTGCAAAACAAAAATGTTATTCATGTTTATCGTCTATTTTTAATTAAAAGAGGTTTTTTGTTACCGAACCAAAATTCAATTTTTTAATAAGCTTGAATGTTATTTTTTCTCTATCCTATGATTTGCATAACATTTTTTTACCATTTTTCCCTATCTACGTCAATCTTTTTTTAAATACTCTTATACAGAACATATTTATCTAGATGTGTACTCAAAAGTTAAAACAGCATTAGAAAATAAATTGATTGAAATACATATAATGAACACAATTAAATTGGCATTTTAGAGGCTTTCCAAGAAACTTCCGATTGATCACGAGTTTTTTTGGCTTTCATGAAAAACCTGAATTAATCATAAAAGCATGTTCAATCAGAATCAATGCTTGGTTTCCAGGTCAAAAAACATGGATCACGAAGCTGAAGTGGCCTCTGGCTGATCAGTACAAAGCAGCAAGGAGGCTGCCTGTGTGGGTGGACAACACCCTTGAAGGTTACACAAGATCGGCGGGAAAATTCTCTCTCTTCTGGATCAATGTTGCAGGACACAGTGTAAGAAAACATTTTTTTTCCATATTTGCTTAATTCAAAAATATTTCAGTTTGAAATTATGACATGCTTAGATGGGAAGATAAAAGTGAGTCTATAAATTCAATTACAGAAAATTGTCGTTAGACATTTTAAAAAGAACTAGGGGCGTTGCCCCTGGCTGCTACGCAGCCCAACCCCTTAACATTCGGAGAATGTGTATATTGCGCATAGTTTCCTCGCGTTAAAATTCGGAAAACATGTAAAATAAAAACATGCAATCTTAGTAAAAGAAAATCGACCACCCATACTTTAAAAAATGGTTCACTTTGCAGATTTCAGCTGTGTTTCAGGGAAGGTTGGCAAGAGTTGCAGGGCTTATGTTCATTTGAGATTGGGTTTTTATGTTGTAAGTCATCATGCATTATGTGTAAGCGCGGACTTACAAATGTCTTTTTGTGGGAATGCATTTAATATGAATCTCAAATGGTATGTATCTTTGCAACTTAGATTATAGAACTAAAAAAATAATTTCCTTGACTTATAGGTTAGTATGTGGCTGTCCACCCATACTGTAAGAAATGGTTCACCATGCAAATTTCATCTCTTTTTGAGGAAAAGTCGGCAAGAGTTGCAGGGCTTATGTTCATTTGAGATTAGGTTTTTATGTTGTAAGTCCACATGGAGCATTTGTAAGCGCGAACCTGTCTGCTTGTGGGAATGCATTTAATATGAATCTCAAATGGTATGTATCTTTGCAACTCAGATTATGTAAATAAATACACAAAATAATTTCCTTGACTTATATGTTAGTATGAGGCTGACAACCCATACTTTAAAAATTGGTTCACTTTGCAGATTTCAGCTGTGTTTCAGGGAAGGTTGGCAAGAGTTGCAGGGCTTATGTTCATTTGAGATTGTTCATTGAGGTTTATAAGTGTATTTTAGTATGAGATTCCAACACATACGCGAATAGTACTGTTTTGCAGCATATATACAAAATTTGATTTTCCATACATCGCGAATGTATTTCATCTGCTGTGATGGCATTAATTATGAAAATCGAAACTCAAGGCGAATGACGACGGCCTGGAGTAATATAATAAAGGATTAACGAACAAAGAATACGATCCTTGTAACTCCACATTTCGTTGACGTCGTATCTGACGTCATCAGTAAACTTGTTTATTTTTACTGATGACGTTGAATACGACTTTGACGTAAGGTTAAGAAACCTGTTGTTCTCTACAACACGTTTAGCAAAACCTCTTTTTTGTTCTATCCGATCATTTTTTAAATAAATTTTATGTAATTAAAAAAATAAACTGGTATGTTTGCAGGTACCTGCCGATAATCCTGCTGGAACAAGAGCTTTCTTGAAGGACATGACAGGCATCTAAAATGTGGGACATCTATCACAAAATAATATCATTAATCTATAACAATTGTACCGTTAACCATTGTACAAAAATCTACAAAATCTGCCAAAGCAAATAATCTAGATTATTCACAAAAAAAACTGTTTCATCATTATTAAAGCTGTTATCAAAACACATGTGTTTATCTACTCCATTTCATAGGATAAACAATCGTGGGCCAATATAACATTTACGAAAATATTTGATATGAAACTGAGTGGCAACAATTGAAACAGCACTGAAACCAACATACAATCAATTGTTTGTTTTCATATGTTGTTAGCACAGATCACTGAATATGTTGTTAGTAACCAGATAAATCCAAGAATAAAAAATCAACGTACGTACACATGTTTTTTTTATTTTTTGAAAGAAATATACTTATGATTATTTATAAGCAATGTTCAACTAAGCTACACATATAGTGTAACTTCTTGCCTGCGTTGTCCCCGAAGGGGTCGCATGCGGCGATTCGGGACCTACTCATTTTTACAGGCAAGGGGGCCGGCCTCACACCAACCACTTTCAGTTGAAGTGTGATTTTTTTAAATGGCCATTAAAATGGCATACAGTGCATTACGTTAAAACTTAAAAAGAATGGGAAATGGATACAAAAAAAAAACTCAAAATAAATTGTGTTAATCTATAAAAATGGGTCGACTGAGATCGATGTTCCATTAGCCTTTTAGTCAGCTCAAAAGATATTTACCAAATGTTAAGAAATCCAAGAGATGCATCGTGTGATATTATGTGATATTCTATATAACAAATATTTTTGTTTCGTTCCTCCGGTATTGCAGAAGGTTGAAATAAATAGATTATACAAAACCAAATGATGTTGGACAACACACCAAGAACTGCTAGTTAAAATCAGAATGTTCTTATTGCGGCATATTCTAGGAAAAATCCTACATACCTGTATTTTGTCATTAATTTTATAATTAAAATCGTAGATACATTTTTCTTTCTTATACATCTTTCATAGTTCATTACACAATATATCTTACTATTCCTTGACTTATAGGTGAGTATCAGGCTGACCACCCACACTGTAAAAAATGGTTCACGTTGCCAATGCAACTCCTGTTTCAGGGAAGGTCGGCAAAAGTCTCAGGGTGTATGTTTATTTGAGGTTTTGATGTTAATTTATAAGAAGACATGCAATATTATTAAGCGCGAGCTTAAACGCGTCTGTTTGTGGGCATGAATTTAAAATGAAGTTCAAATATAACTTTGCAACTTAGAGTATGGATTATTATAGTACATGTCATCATTTGATCATTAAATAGGATAATATACGAGTATAATGAAGAAATAATTTTGTCAAGGTCGCAGCTACAAACTGCAAACTGCACAAAGTCGTAAATTGTCAAAGACAGTTTGTCAACCGTATAATTTTTTCGTTCAATACTGTCATGTTATCTTGTCTGTGTTTTTTTTAAATAAATTAATTAATAAAGTCATCCCCAGAAAGGCTGAAAAAGAAATGACGGTAATGAAGTGAAAAATTCATGGGTGAAAGGATCATCCGTAGTCCAGGTGGTAACACTTCGGACTCGTAACTGGAAGGTCGTGGGTTCGAATCCCGGCGAAGCACAACAAATATACCATTTATATTTTCAAATTTGCTCTTCGCTGGGTTGAAAAATTCATAAACCTTTACCAAAGACCGGTCATCAAAAGGTCCATCCAGCCTTACAACAACTGGGTCTTGCTTGAGAATTGGCGCTTTCTACAGCGACGACCAAGCTCGCAGAGGGCTCTTGAGGTGTGATACACACAAAAACAGCGCTCACCAAATAAATCAGCCTAATTTAATTTTTTTAATCTTATCTAATCTGTTCTAATTATGTTACATTAAAAATTCACATTACATGCATTCCCACAGCCAGACACGTACAAGTTCACGCTTGCACATGCCTCATGTGAACCTACAACATAAAAACCAAATCTCAAATGAACATACACCCTGTAACTCTTGCCGTCCTACCCTGAAACAGGGGTGACATTGGCAAAGTGAACCATTTTTACAGCATGGGTGGCCAGCCTCATACCAACCTATAAGTCAAGGAACAATGTAGTATAAATATCATTAAATAAATCTATCAAATATATCACCATTTGATTTCATATTTTGTATAAGCGTCATAGGCCAGGAGGTTATTGTAGATATGCAAGATTTTGCAAATTACCAAGGAGAAAGATACCATGATCGCTTCATTTATGTTTATAAATATTGAATAGTTCGTGAAATAATGATTTATTTTATGGAATTTAGTATCAAACTCCTAATCACACGGAAGGGACGTCATAATTTAACTTTTTAAGCGAATTAAAACAATATTTAATGATTATAAAAATTGTTAAAAAATAAGTGATAAAATGAAGTGGGTGGTATTCCTGTTGGGTGTAATTTTTTGTTTAATTTTTAATGTAAGCGGTAAGTACTTAGTTATATTTTTAGAAATAGTTTAGTAAAAGTAAAGATTTAATTGCTATAAAAATCCCATGTACTCAATCAACACCTAGTTGCTTTATAGAAAGATGGATCTTTTGCTACCCGTCTTTGGTAAAGTTGTGAGAGGATATTTGAAATTCAAGTTTTTTCTGCTCCGCTGAGAATAAAACCACCTACTTTCCGATTAAGAGTCCGTAGCGTTAATCTCTTGCCTTTGGACAGGTTGTATTCATTATAAGTTGCAACAAATAGTCTTACATAAACGCGTTTATGAGATGCTAAAACAATTCAGACGAAACTGATATCATCATGGTGACCTAATTTTGATTACGTACATAGTATTATTATGCAATTCATTATCTCATTTTTTCTCAGCTTGAATGTGAACTAATTAAAATTAATTAACAACAAGACTTCTCATAACATGAAAGCCATTTTTTTCAGCATAATCAACAAATTTATATTTGCAAGCCTCATTAACTTGGTTATGTTCCAGAAAAGTGCTTTTCATACGAGCAGTTACATTTTTTTCTAAGCCTCTCTTAGGTCCGATATTTTCAACGTTAGCGTAACTGACTTTTGAAAGATAAAAAAATCTACCCACACGATTGACATAAATGCGTCCTTTTCATTCAGTATAAAGTTGCTATGCTCACGTTGAAAATACTGGACCAAAATCTTGTTCTTAAAATAGTCATTCTCCTCACTTTTTTACTTTGGATTTCTCTTTTATTTTATTGATGACTTCAAGGTCGTCAGGGTTTTGGGCCCGGAGAACAAGACTGGGGTCATTTCAAGGTCCGCGAGGGAGCCTACACCTTTTGGTGGCTGTATTACACTTCAGCCAATGTCTCCAGCCCAGAAGACAGACCTCTCATCCTGTGGCTTCAAGGCGGACCAAGTTTTGCATCCAGCGCTGTTGGAAACTTTCTCATTTTAGGACCTCTTGATGAAGATTTAAATCCAAGAAATTATTCATGGGTAAGTCTTTTTAGACTACTAGGAATTTCCTGGAGAGACCACACTACAAATGAGGAGGTTCTCCAAATAATCGAAGGAGGAAGGCATCTGCTCAGGACCTTGTCCGATCGGCGTGCAAGATGGATCGGCCATGTAATACGACAAGAAGGTCTCTTGCATGCCATAATGGAGGGGATGACCGAGGGGACCAACTCTAGGGGACGCCCACGCCAAGAATACTTGGAGGACCTGTTGGTGGACGTGCGCTGCTCATCATATGCAGACTTAAAAAGAGCCGCACAAGACAGGGAAGAATGGAGGAGAAGAGTAAAAGAGATTGCTGCAAGCCAATCCCAGGATTGAAACTGGAGAAGAAGAAGTTTTTCACCTCAAAAAAAAATTATTATCAATTGGATACTTCTAAATGAGCACGTAATATACCCTTAATCTGATGGTATGATCTGATTGCATGGCAAAAGTTTCTTGTTGTGTTTAAACAGTGGTTCTAGTTTGATTGAAACACTTTGATTGAAATTAATGTTCAGATAAAAACTGATAAAATATCTTAAAGCTTGTTGTCCTTAAAAAAAACAACACAATTTAATTGGTGCCTGGTCGAAGACCATCCAATCCTTGGTTGTAAAAGACACATGGAAAACATTGCAGTATTTTTACCAAATTTCAAATCTGGAATTTGTAATGTGTCTCATTATGAATTTCTGTATATCATTTATAATTTTATGTGCTCCTTGACTGATAGGTTGGTACGAGGCTGACCACCCGTGCTGTAAAAATCGGTTCACTTTTGCCAATGCCACCCCGGTTCAGGGAACGGCGGCAGGAGTTGCAAGGTTTATGTCCATGTGAGGTTTTCTTTATTTGTATGCACGCATGCAGAATGTGTAGGCGCGAACCTACATGTGCCTGTCTGTGGGCATGCATTTCATATGAGCCTTAAATGCTTACATATCCTTGCAGCTTAGATTATAGATTATAGATTATAGATGTTATCTCATTGCCGATTAAGCTGATAAACCCCTATCGGGGCTATTCTAAGACATTTTAGTCGCCCGTTGAGCCCACGCTTTGACAAACTAATGATGCCTCGGCTGGAAGTTTCATGACCACGGTCATTCTTACTTACCGAATTTTGGTAGTTTTTGTATGAAGACTGTAATCAGCTGTTCACTTGCGGCCATCTTGGATTGACAGGTTTTCATACAAATGCATCATTAGTTTGTCAAAGCGTGGGCTCAACGGGCGACTAAAATGTCTAAGAATAGCCCCGATATCCAGCTTTTAGAGATTCAATAAATAAAATAATATGTTAAACTCTAGAATTCATGAAAATAACAAATGGCTTAGAGCATAATATCCACATTTGGATTTTGTTAAATGAACTACAGTCGATAGCTCAGTTGATAGAGTGCTTGCATTCTATGCTGAGAGCTTGTGTTCGAATACCACCAAGTTTATCAGAAATGATTTCCCATTTTGGTGTTTATTTTATGCCCAAAATAAAATACCGGCAAAGTTTACACATCTTACACAAGAAATTAGTACCAGCCTCCTTGAAAGCTAGGAAACTCCAACATCAAGTGAAGTAGTTTGCTTAAAGCCAGCCTCCGTACTTCTAAAAATAAAAAAAGGTTCCACTCGCCACATGCGACTCCTTCGGGGAAACACGGAAAGAAGTAACGCTATCTGTGTAGCTTAGTCACGTAACTCACAGGTAGACAATGTTGTTTTTAATGGTTTTATTTTTATTTACAGGTTGAAGATTACAATGTATTGTTTGTTGACAATCCTGTAGGAACAGGCTTTAGTTATGTGACCAACAGTTCACTTTTTACCACGAATAACGACGAAATTGGTAGGGTAAATTTTACGTAACAAATACGTCATGTTATCAACCTGAAAATATTTTTCTAATAGTAATTGCTTTCGCACAGCTCAAGACCTTTTGGAATTCATGAAACAATTCTATCAGAAATTTCCTCAGTTTGAATCTACAGAGTTGTACGTATTTGGTGAATCCTACGGAGGAAAAATGGGAGTACAATTTACCAAATTGCTATGGGATGTAAGTTTACTTTAAAATAAAGTATGTTTATTTTATTAATAAACTTTTTTCTAAAATCTAGTATCTGCAGAGTAAGAAAAAGAGACCAGAATGCACTTACGGGGACATGAAAGAAAAAAGGAGAAGTTTTTTGTTTTGCCGTATCGTTGCTTATAACTTCATGAGAAGTGTTTGTATATCCCATTCTTCCACAATTTTACCAATCTAATCGAGCCATACTTCTTTCAGTCTTTCTTTCTTCTTTTCCCTTTCACATTTTCACTGTATATATACTTTGTGTGTCTATCAGGGCAGGTACGAGGATAGTTTGAGTAAGAATTGTTTATTTGTCTTTAATATTTACCCACATCTACAATTTTTACAAAGTAAAGTAGATAATAATTAAAAATAACAAATTTTGTAACGGATAATTATCATGCAAAATTTGTAATACTCGCAACTGTCAACGACGATACCATGTTGAAAGCACCGGTTCTCATCAGATCACCGAAGTTAAGCAACATTGGGCGCGGATAGTACCTACCTACTTGGATGTGTGACCGCTCAGGTACACCGCGTGTTGTTGGTATTTTTTGGACCCGTCCGTAGTCCAGTGGCAACACTTCGGACTCGTAAATGGAAGGTTGTGAATTCGAATCCCGGCGGAGCACAAAAAATATACCATTTATATTTCCAAATGTGCTCTTCGCTGGGTTGTAAAGATCATAAACCTTTACCAAATACCGGTCACTGAAAGGTCCATCCAAACTTACAACCTTAAGAATTGACACTTTTTACAGCAACGACCAAGCTCGCAGAGTGCTCTTGAGATGTGATACACACAAAAACAGCGCTCACCAAATAAATCATCCTAATAATATATTATTATTATTATATCCTTTCGTTTCGATAAAATATTTTTACAATTTTAAACTCTCAATACAAAATTAGAGATGTGTTATTTTCAAACCAAATTTAATACAATCCTGAGGATGCCTTTTTAGGCGAAAACTGTTAGACATATTTAAAATAAAAAAATTAAAAAAGTGAATTAAAACAGTATATTTATTTGATTAATTATACAATGGACTTTCACTGTGTAAGCCACCAAACCCTGAAAAATATTAATTCAATCACGATTTTTGTTTTATTTTTAGGAAGTTCAAGCTGAGAGAATCAAATGCAATATAACGGGAGTCGGAATGGGCAACGCTTGGATATCTCCCATAGACTCCATATTGGCGTTACCTCCACTTCTTCACCAGCTCAGTCTAATAGAAGAAAAAGGAATGCATAGACTGGACGCGCACGTGGCGAAAATCAAAGAAGTTTACGACAAAGGACTTTACAGCGAAATGATAGAGCTCTACCAGGGCTTACAATTTATGATTGATGAAGAGGCAAACAGCTTTGTAAGCATGTACAACTTTTTGAGTCCATATCATGACCGTGAGTCTAACAATTTAAATAATTTTATAGTATACTTCTTACTTTACCCTTTTCAGTTTGATTATTGTTTGAACGTTTGATTATTTTTTTTGTTTTACTGATTTTTTATCGATTACAAAATTTGACAATCTTTTTAGCACCAAATTTGGACACTTTGATGGCAGGGTCAGAAACAGAAATGTCTGTGAAAAAAGCATTAAAAGATATCGTGTTTTCGACGTCCAATTTTGATGTTTATAGTGCTTTAATAAATGACACTCTGAAACCAGTAACTCACGTAGGTAAGATTTATTTTTTCATACCGTGTGAAATAAATCCCAAAAATACCTGTCCTTTATTAATTTCAACACAATTTCAAAAACTTTGATAACGTCATTTCGGAAATATATAATTAAATAATTTAAAAAAAACCGCTTGTGCTATGACTGGGCGAGGCTAGGATCAGGACAATCATTTTGAAATAAAACAGTGCTGGTTTTTATCAGGACCTGAGGCCTGGACTTTTCTCGATGGAGCTTTGACAGATATCATAGGGTACTTCATATCTAATTAATCAAACAACAAAATAAGTATTAGAAAGTCAGTCTTGAAATTTCACATATGTTTTTATTTATCTTATTTGGACTTTTGAGACGAATTAACGTGTGATTTTTTTTGAAAACTGAGTGAAATTCACAACTCAATCTTATTCCTTCGTAAAAAAAGTACTTCTTGATTTTTCTATTCTCATTGCTGTTGATAAAATCACTAGACCAGTAAAAATCCTTTCTCATAGCCGTAAATGATGTAATTGGAAAGTCTCTTCCTTTATGAGATAATATTAATTGGTCTTTCATTATGTTTTTCAATATTCATGCTCAATATTTTAATGGATTTCACAGCATAAATATTCTAAATATGATATGTTGCTTTGTTTATTTTTTAGTTGAGAGTTTGTTAAACGATACTTCAGTAAAAGTCCTTGTTTATAATGGAAATCTAGATATACTTGTGGCAACTACAGGTGAGTTTTAAATTTCATAAACACTCTATTTTCTTCAGATTATTTCTGTTTTGAATCTATTATAATTTTTAGGGTCTTCTTTTTCGATCGCTCTGCCGCTCATATCGAGCCTTGGCCTTCGTTATCTTCAGCCTTAATCCATCTTTGTCCTCTGCTTAGTCTTGTATCTGTCCTATGGTTAAGGTCAAAGAAGCATGTATACAAAACAAAGATATCGCTATTAGAACACTGTTTTGTTTTTATGGAGCAATATTGTATCCAATGAACATAATTTTACATTACGTAATTGAAAATATTTTATTCTTTTCCACGTTTTTTCTCAAAAATAAAAAAATAGGGTTTTTACAGTATTTGATGAAAGACATGCTGAAAAGCGATTTGAAAATCAAAAAAATATAATAACCATGGAATGTTTCAAATTTATATCAGTCGAAAATTTTTGGAGAGCGTGCATTTGCAGTTGCTGGCTCTCTGGCCTGGAAAATCAGCCTAATTTTTTTTTAATGAACATAAGCTCTGCAACTATTGCTCACCGTCGATTGCGTGAATTGAAAATGTAAGGAATATTTTCATTTTTTCGATTAACGCAATCGAGTTGAGTTCACGCAATGTTTTATTCCAGTGGTACAGGTATAAAGCAAAAAGGTAGAATTACAGGACAGCGTGCATTTGCAGTTGCTGGTCCTCTGGCCTGATACCACCTGCCACATATCATGTGAGAGAGCTAGAAGACCATGGAAAGTTCTGGAATGCACTGAAGACAAGCAAATTTCTGGCATCATTTGCACAAGCGCCCTTGGAGTGACTACATCACAAAACGGCGCTATAAAGAAATCATCAACTCATCATCATTATTTTACAAAATAATTGACGTATTTTTTGTAGGTGTCATAAGTTGGGTGAATAAATTGAAATGGCCAGGAGCGGATCAATTCCGAGCACAAAGACGTTATCTCTTCAGAGCGGAGAATGTACCATGTGGGTTTAAGAAGACATACAGCAATCTTGCTTTGGTGACCTTCAAGCTAGCAGGACATGAGGTTGTATTCCAAAAATAATGTTATAAAGCGGGATCTAAGATCCAAATTTAAAATATCTCTCAACGGCGGGGTGACGTCACACATGTACTAAGTACACACTTAAGCTACCAATAACAAAATATCATTAGAGTACATATTTCCCTAGCCCCCTGGCGAGGTGACGTAATATTTTTCCCCCGCTTATTTTATATCGAATCTCTCTTTAAATATAAAATTTAGATTTTTAGGCATTCATCACACTTGCGAAGGACTACAGTCCTTAGCAACGAAAGCCTATTTTATTTTAAATTTTCCTTAGCAACCCGACCGTGTGACATCACAAGTTTGTCCAAGTCAATTTATGTGTAGACCTTGACTTATAGGTTGGTATGAGGCTGACCACCCATACTGTAAAAAATGTTTCACTTTGCCAATGTCACCCCTGTTTCAGGGAATGTCGGCAAGAGTTGCAGGGCTTATGTTCATTTGAGGTTTGGATTTTATTTGTAAGTACACAATCAGCATTTGTAAGCGCGAACTACACGTGTTTGTTTGTGGGCATACATCTGAGAGCTTTGAATAAATATATCCTTGCAACTTAGATTATAGATTTATAGACCTCATTAAGTTTAAAAAATATTATATATGTATAAATAAGGCATTTTAATATAATGCTTTTTTTTCTTTTTTAAGGCAATAACTTACGACCCAAAAGCGGGAAAACAAATGATTGATGATTTGGTCAATGGAGAATTTCATTATTAAGAACGATATCGTACTATTCAACTAGAATATTTTGTATAGAAAAAATATAAACTGTGTTTTATATGCTAATTATTTATGTACCTAATTACTTATGAATTCAATAAATATTTAATGTTAAACAACCGTTGTTCCTACTTTAATTCTATTTTTTGTATTATTTCCATGCATATCTTTGTACCAAGTTTCTACTTTCAGTCTTATAAAATATTTTTAATAACTTTATTTTTTTTATTCAGTAAATGTCAGGTTAATACACCTTCGGATAACCGACGATCTACTGCATTTTATCTACTATTAATAAAATAGGTATTCCTATAAAAAAAATATTCCATCCTTACTAAATATGGAGATGAAAATATATTTTATAATTCTAAATATTGAAGCGCTGGTTTTAATATAGTCTAGGCATAAAATATTAACAGATGTAGGCACCTTCACAAAACACAATCATAAAATGGGAATTAGTTATAAAGTTTTCAAATAAGATGTCTGTGGCTTTATTATGCTTCCGATTCCACCAGAGTTAATGGCATAATAAACAAGTTGTCCTTTGAAACTGGCTTGGCTTGCTCAAATGAAGAAACATTGAAGCAATTCTGTATGTAGCTAAAAGGAAGGTGTTTAATACAAGATATGTATGTACATTCTGCTCTAGTACAGGGTGGGGAAAAAATGATGACTCTGTTCGTACAATTAATTGCATAGCTTGTAGAGAAGTTGAATAGAGTCCTATATTGGCTGTTATGTGGTTAAGAAAACCTGCGACCATGGTTCAAAAAAGCATCAAGTTCCCATACTGAGCCACAGCTTTATAGGCAAAAATAGCACCAACAGAAGAAGAATAATTGGCTGTTATTTTACACAACTTGGAATATTAAATGATTGGGACAGGTAAGCATCGGGGCTGCGCTTTAAACCCTTTTTTGTATTTTTTTTGTAACAACTACAAATTTTCTCACTCAGCTGAAAATTAAGACACTCAAAAAATGAGTTCAGTTTAATCGGCATGAATTACTATGACCAAATAGCGGCAAGTAATATTTCTGACTCGATTTGTGTCTCAATGGGTATCGTGGAATAACCAGAGTGCTCTCCGGATTCAAAGATTTTCTACAAATACCAAAGGGTATAACATAACAGATTTAATAAAATTTCTCTTAAAAAAGTTGAGAACCCCAATCAATCGAAAAAAACCTCCATACCTTTTGGGATTTGTAAAAAAGCAGCTCAAACATGAGAAATATATGTAAATTGTACTAGCTTATTGCTGCTGACGGCTGCCATCTTCACAATTGCGCAACCAAGCTACGCATATTGTGAAACTTCTTGCCACGTTGTGCCCAAAGGGTATTGCATGTGGTGAGTGGAACCTTTTTTACAGGTAATGGGGCTGGCTACACGCCAACCATTTCAGTTGAAATGGGATTTTCCAGTTTCCGAGGGGCCTTGCTGGGATTTTATAGTAGGTTTGAATTATATTTCAAAAATAAATGATACACATGAGGTTACATGTTAAATCTCATAATGAAATATAAGTTTGTCTCGATTTATTGAATTTTATTGTGTACGCTCTCTAAACTAGATCATTGTTTCTGTCCCACCCTGTACAATAAACTAAGTACACGTGTGTACTGGGAAGCTTTGTCTCCGTGAAATATGCAAAGGACGAATGGATGGTACGGTGGTAAACGAATTAGTGAATGCTAGTTTATACTCGAAATTTGTTTTCTAAAGGAAATTAACTTACAATTAATATTTGCTACTGATAATCAATATATTTTGCAATAATGAATGAATTACTGTTATAGCAAAAACTGGGGTTGATGCATTCTTCTTCTTTTTTTTCTTTGAGGCAGCTTTCTTCAATAGTTTTGCCTACAAGTGTTGTATGACAAGCCCTTCTAGGTTTTGCAAAGTACAGGTTGCAGGCATGACAGAAAAGCATTGCGGATGATTCAATTGTTTTCATTTTTTTTAAGTTGTGAAATTTAGGAAGGAATAGTAAATTTTACTAAGTGAATGTATACCTACAGTTGCCACCTTTTCAATTCTACATTTTTTCCTTGTAATTTCCGTTAAACACTACCTGGAGTATAAATCAACACATAAGCTCTCCTCGATCACAAACCTCAATCGATATGATTTTTTTTTAGAAGATACGACAGCACTCTTAGTGAGTGATTTAGTTTTGATACATTTTTTTGATCCCCTCAATGAACAAATCCCTATCCTGCGCCACTTGGAACAGTTCCTCCACACGTTGGATGCCAGTGTACTCCCTTAAGGACTCGCGCTTATCCGTGTTGGGTCCAAAGCGAGCTTTGACCGTTGCTAAGTAAACTAATTTTCCATAAATATTCTTAAAAATATTTTATCATACATTTATATAGTGTTGTTATTTAGTTACAGCCAAAATTCAGCTCTGACCCTACACAGTCTAAAATGAGTCATCCCAGCCGGGACTACTTTCTCCCACCGAGAACTTGTCCAAAGAAATCTCAATGAGGTTAAAATCCTCGCTTTAGAGGTAAACGAACTAGAATAGATTTCGCACAAATCTGTAGATTATCACTTTTCTTATGCACCGAGCTGACGAAGTGGGTGTTCGACATTAATAAATCACGATTTGGTGCGAGTCTGTGCTTCAGCGCCTAGCACCTCATTACGGGCTGTCACGTTCGCACTGATTAATGAGTAGTCAACACTTATCACGAGACATTTCTCTTAGTTAATGACGACTATACCAACCTACTTCACCAAGATTGCTACACCCTTTGCTAACGAAATATTACGTACAAAAGTATATACTTAATATTATGTTGAATACAAAACAATTATAAAAACTATTGGCTTTAGTGAAGAGAAAAACAAAATACGTGTTTCTTAACTTTTCATTGTACTTGTAGGTGTATCTGACGTCATCAAGAGACGTGTCTATGCTGCGTCAAATATGCGCAAAGTGAGCTGTCAGAAAATAATGTTGTCACTCGTGATCGTAGATTGTAAAAAATAATTGTAGTCTTTCGCGGGGGATCAAAAGAATTGTAAAACAATAGGATTTGTAGTTCTATAAACGCTATGAATACGAACAAATGACGTAAATATAGTATTACAATCTTTGAATGTCCTATTATAAGAGACATTGCCGTGATAGTTGGCGCGGTCGTAAGCCGAAGGACGAGCCGAAGGACTAGGAAAACAGTCGGGTTCTTTCGGCAAAATCCGAAATATGATCTGCGAACATAATTATGTTACAGTGCTAGACGACAATATTACCTTAAGGGTAATGAAGACAATGTTATGTATGTAAATGGTAAAAATATCAATTATTCATGCAATACGTTTTATTTGAAATGTTTGCCTAGAGCTGAGTCGGACTTAATTAAAACAAATAAAACGTCGATTAGTTGGACTCAGACAAATTAGTTTGGGTTGACGCGGTAAGCAGAGTCTTATCGGGGTGTTTATGGGCTCGGCTAGCCAGTGGAAAATGGATCGTACCCGAAAATGCCAGCGCCAAGTCTTTCAGCACTATCGAATAAACTCTAGACGTAATTACTAGACAAAGTAATTGAATTTCAAAATTAAATTGAATTTTCACATTCACGCACTTGAGCATTTTACAATTTAATTTTACATGAGATAATACAACTTATAGGTATTTCATTTGGTTAACATTTTTAGGCAAATCAAATTTCTAACAGCTTACTTTATGGTTATTTTGTCATTAAATTTCAGCTCAACAATAATCTGCGCTATTTAGAATTCCAGAATTTAGTTGAATACTCAATATTAAGTTTCAAGAACATAATTTTATTAAGTAGAAGAATACGTCATTTTTCATTTTCGGCGAATGTTTTTTTGTTCACTGATTGCTTAGCTTGATGTTGAATGGCCACACTGAAAACAATATTGCACTTTCTCATTTGAAGATACAATAATACAAGAAAATAGGCAAGAGTTGCGAACACATTGTTTGCGGTGTGCATAGAAAATTAAAGACTGTATATTGTAGGTATATGAAAAGTCGAGTGAAGACTCTATAATCTATATCTAAGTTGCAAGGATATATTCATTTAAAGCTCTCAGATGTATGCCCACAAACCAGCACGTGTAGTTCGCGCTTACAAATGCTGAATGTGTACTTACAAATAAAATCCAAACCTCAAATGAACATAAGCCCCACAACTTTTGCCGACCTTCCCTGAAACAGGGGTGACATTGGCAACGTGAACCATTTTTTACAGTATGGGTGGTCAGCCTCTTACCAACCTATAAGTCAAGGAATATGATATTCTCTGGCTGAAAATAATACAAGTTGAACGTACCTTAAAGGTGAAACTGATTAAGTGCTGATTCACTGATTTGAGAAATCATCGATAAAACATTTTATTGGGTGTAAGTTCTCATACTTAGTGAACTAATTATAAGTAGTAAATGCTCATGAGAAACTTCTAAACTATAGGATTTTCATAAGTTGTAAATGCTTTATTTCGTAGAAATCAAGAAAAAAGTGCATTTATCTGTGAAATTCATGTAAGCTTAGAGTGTAACTTATTCAGTTTTTCCTTTAAGGTATCGATATTTATATTTCAAAAAGTACCAACTTTAATATAAACTATTAAGCTTAAAGAAAATCGTGTCCTATCTTTTTATTTGATTGTAAAGACTGTGGTGACCTAATTCAAGAAAAAATAATAAAATACGAGTATATTAATATACAAATATATTCTTTCAATTGTTTACATGCAATTTACAGTTGAATTCCTCCTAACCTCTTTTTTGCGGAATCGCAGTAGAAAAGAGTACATCTCGCCTTAAGTGAGGAACTCTCGCTCGCAAGGACACTAAACCGAAACGATACTTTTTCGATTAACGAACTTTTTCACTCCTTTTTTTCTGCAGCGGATCGCTGGAATTTGGTTGCAATTAAAAAGGAATTTCAGTAGACCAAGTTTTCTTAGCGACTCAAGCGTTTTTACGAAGGATTAATTTCCTTTCATTTAATATAAACTTTTCAGAGTATTTTCTTTTTTGTGAAATGAAAATATGAAATAATATATGTACAAAGAATATAAAAGAGTTATTTTTTCAATTTCGAATATTCCTTGACTTAAAGGTTGGTATGAGGCTGACCACCCTTACTGTGTCACCCCTGTTTCAGGGAAGGTCGGCAAGAGTTGCACGGCTTATGTTCATTTGAGATTGGGTTTTTTTTTATTGTAGGTCCACATGCGGCATGTGTTAGCGCGAACTTATACATGTCTGTAAAAATAAATACTCGTCAACGACGTTAGCCATGTTGAAAGCACCGGTTCCCATAGATCACCGAAGTTAAGCAACATTGGGCGTGGTCAGTACTTGGATGGGTGACCGCTCAGGTACATCGCGTGTCGTTGGCATCTCGGACCGGTCCGTAGTCCGTAGTGGCAACACTTCGGACTCGTAAATGGAAGGTTGTGGATTCGGATCCCGGCGGAGCACACAAAAATACCATTAATATTTCGAATGTGCTCTTCGCTGGGTTGAAGAATTCATAAGCCTTTACCAATGACCGGTCACCAAGGGTCCATCCAGCCTTACAGCAACTGGGTCTTGCTTGAGTATTGGCGCTTTGTAGCGACGACCAAGCTCGTACACCTCTGCGGCACTACACCAAGTGTCATAGACCCCTAGAGTCTTCAGAATCTAGGGAGTCTCCCGCACAGGATTTTCTTAAAAAAAAAAAAAAAAAAACTCACGTAATCGAAAACAAAGCTGTTTTTCTTTTTAAAGGGTGATGAAGGGATGAAGGGATGATGAACGATTACAAAGTTAATGCCTCTACAATTAATAAAACAATACATGTCTGTTTGTAAGAATGCGTTTAATATGAATCTTGAATTAAATATATTTTTGCAGCTTAAAATCAGATTTAGATTTTAGATATGACTTTTAATGTGCTCTTTTTCAAGTTCAGTAATTATACTAAACTTCAAATTCTTTCTTTTTTTCCAGCCCAAATCTAAAAGAATGGAAGTCAAAAATGTTCTCTTGTTGGGGTTACTCCTATAAAAATAAACAGGTCTTGTTAAAAACACTATATATGATGCGCCTTACAAAACTGCAATGATTTCCACGTTTATAAATGTTTGAAGTACAGTTGTATAATGTAGGAAATATACAATTATTCCATTTATGTGTATTTTTAATCCTAGTTTCAAAGATTAATAAATATTGTTATGTAAATATAAATATTGAAATAAGTATGGGTAGTTATAGTGTTATGTAAATATAAATATTGAAATAAGTATGGATAATTATAGTTATAAGAATCCTCAAAAGTATTGGTAGGTAAGATCGATAATTATGTATAAGTGTAGAATTCTCTAGGCTAAGTAGGTATTTGTTATAATTATAGGAATACTGTATTGCATTGGTAGGTAGGATTTTGGTTGTGTCTAGGTAGTACGTGAAACATCGAGAAGTAATAATTACTCTGGAACCGTCTGGCGACTTTAGTTCTGGATCATACTGCTCTGAAGAGTATAAAGGTGCAAATGGCCTGCAGAGCGGGCCAGTATCATAGAGACTTACAAACACATCGAAGTCATCTGATCAGTGAACCAAAACCAAGTGGAATAATCGAGAAAGTAGTGTGAAAATAAATTTTGTAACTGTGTAAAATAAATAACTATTGAAGAAGACCTGTGTATTTTTAATTTGAAGACAATTGAACCCTAATTTCGTAACAATTGGCGTCAGGTGCGGAATTGTCAAGAAAAATTAAGATCTTCTGTCTAAAAATAAATAAAATAAATTAAATAAGTGTTAAAATGAACTTTATTCAAATTGAACTTTGTGTGAACTGACTTTTGTGAAAACAAGTGTTTAAATAAATTTTTGTTAAAAGAAAAGACGCAAAAGCAAGTTGCTTATAAATTCTGGAACATCATATGGAACATAATTCTGGACATAATTCTGGACATAACATAATGACTATTTTACCGCATTGAGAAAGTCATCAAATTGGACCATAGTTTTTTATTATTGTGTGTGATTAAAAAAATAAAATAAATAAATAAAAATCTTGAAAAATATTACAAAAGAACGTTCCAGATTCATCGAGAAAAAGTTTTTGAATAACTATCCTTTGTTTACAAGTGTGTGAATGTACATTGAGTACCTACCGGTGTGTTTGAAAGACTTGAGACGAAATAAATAATTATGTACTATCAGACATTATTATGTTAAAAATATTGGTGAATTAAAAATAAATATTAAAAGACAGTACCTACCTACCAATCAGTGTAATCAGACAAATTATTATTTTTGCTAAAGTACGTATTCAAAACAGCTATATATATAAAACTCAAAACTTGTATTAAATAAATTTGAAAATATTTTTGTTTTGACGTAAATTTTGAATAAAAAAAATGGCTAAGGTGAACATCAAGGACCTCAAAGTCACTGAGCTTAAGAATGAGCTTCTGGAAAGGGACCTGGAGACCTCAGGAGGGAAGGCGGCCTTACAAGCACGCCTCATGGAAGCTCTAGAACAGTCAGGCGAAGACCCGGCATACTTTGTCATGGCATCTGGGGGAGACCGCGCCCTTGAGGAACTGAACCTCAGCATCAACAGTAACCTGACAGGACTGAAAGTGGAGATGGCTGACAACGCCAAGACCCTGAAGGAGGACCTGGCAACCATGGAGGAGAAGATGACCAGCAACCTGACCGGGCTGGAGGAGAAGATGACTGGGGTGGAGGAGAAGATGACCAGCAACCTAGCCGGGCTGGAGAAGAAAGTGGCAGAAAGCTCGCGAGCAATGTCGGAGATTGAGGCCCGTGTGGCAAGCCTGGAGGATCGTCTGCGTGCCGAGCTGGCTGACAAGTGCCAGATGGAGTCCACCAGAATATCCCCCAAAGACGGCCTTCACGACGAGACCGACCAGGGATGCTCAACTCCAACCAGGGTCACTAGAGAGGATGACAACCCTTCGCTGTCGAAGCACAACCTTCCGACCTTCGACGGGAAGACGTCGTGGGAGGAGTATTTGACCCTCTTTGAGACGGCTGCCATGATGGGAGCCTGGAGCCAGCAGAAGAAGGCTTCGGTTCTCAGCCTGTCGCTCCGAGGAGACGCTCTCAGGGTTCTGCAGGCCATACCCCTGGACAACCGTGGTGACTTTGGACAGCTGAAGCAGCGCTTGGATATGCGCTATGGCCACAAGTGCCTGGAGCAGCTGCACAAGTCGCAGCTGAACACAAGGGTGCAGAAGCCCAACGAGAGCCTCCAGGAGTTTGAAATGGACATCGCCCGCCTGGTACGAGACGCTTACCCGACAGCCTCCGACGACATCTGTGAGAGCTTGGCAGTGGACAAGTTCCTAAATGGATTGCGGGAATGGGAGACGCAACAAGCCGTAAAACTGGCCCATCCCAAGGCTTTGAACGAGGCGCTCAGCCAAGCTCTCGAGTTTGAGGCTGTCAAACAGTCCATCAGGGGCCACGCCAGGGTTCGTGCAGTCGAGGCAGAGGAGGTCAAGCTACCTACAACCGAGGAGCTAATTGAAAAAGTGCTGGAACGTCTGAGACCTCGAAGACGAGACCCACGCTGCTGGAACTGCGGACAGCTGGGCCACCTTAGCACCAAGTGTCCCAAGCCTCAGAAACCCAGAAAACAGGCTGCGGAAAACTAGAAAGGGTTAATGGGAAGGGGCAACCGTTGACCCACGCTGGAGAGGCCCTGAAATCTGCTGCTACTGTCGCAACCGTGAAAGGAAAAGCCAGCAGCATTTTTATCAATGGCATAATAGATGGAGTAACTCGTGAACTACTGGTGGACACGGGAGCAACCAGGACAATTCTGAGACGCGACATAGTGGCACGAGGTAAGCAGATTGCACCAACAAAGTGGTCTCTGCACACCGCCACGGGAGAGTCAGCACAGGTGTATGGGGAGACGATTGCCACCTTCCAAATTGGCAGCACCACTTTTGATCATCGGACGTTGGTGGCCAACATTGAAGAAGACGTTATATTGGGAATGGACATACTGGACAGATTTGGGTGCAGTTTAAATTTAAAGAAAGGGTCCATTAAAATTGGAAATGAAGAAGTCATCCTGCAAAGACGGAAAGAACTGGCTGCACGTGTTATCCTAGCCAAGAATACCGAAGTGAAGGGGCGATCCGAGATGATAGTGAGTGCCCGCCTGGATTCCAGTAGTACAAATGACCAAATCTGTATGATAGAACCGGAGAACATGGACAATGTTAACAAAGGAGTCATGGTGGCAAGAACAGTGATTCGCGCAAAGGAGACCATTCCTGTCAAGATCATGAATGTGAACAGCTACCCAGTTAAAATGAATGAAGGTTTTGTTTTGGGCAGATGTGAGAGGATAACTTCCATTGTGCAACAGATGACAAACATGTCATGCGAAGGAAACAAATTGTCAACACAATTGGAAGCCCTGGTCCACGACGCTTCCCAAGGTCTAACCGAGGAAAACAAACGGAGAGTGAGGAGTTTGATCTGCCGCTACCAGAACATTTTCGAGGACTCTAATGGCCGTCTGGGAAGAACCAAGGTAGTGCGACATAGCATAGACACCGGAGAAGCGAGACCAATAAAACAGGCTCCAAGAAGACTACCCTTTGCAAAGCGGGAAGAAGCTGACAAGATCATCAAAGACATGAGCAAGGATGGCATCATAGAACCATCAAGTAGCCCTTGGACATCCCCGGTGGTACTGGTGAAAAAGAAGGATGGTACCACGAGATTTTGTGTGGACTACAGACTGCTCAACGATGTTACGAAAAAGGATAGTTACCCTCTGCCAAGGATTGACGACACCTTGGACACATTGGCAGGATGCACCATTTTTTCCACATTGGACCTGAAAAGTGGCTACTGGCAAGTTGAATTGGATGCCAAAGATAAGGAGAAAACTGCATTCTCGACTGGATCTGGACTTTGGCAGTTCACCGTGATGCCATTTGGCTTATGCAATGCCCCCGCCACGTTTGAAAGGCTGATGGAGAATGTGCTGCGAGGACTGTCATGGGAAACCTGCCTGGTATACTTGGATGACATAATCATCCTGGGAAAGGACTTCAACCATCAGTTGAGAAATCTGGAGCAAGTTTTCGGGCGACTACAAGACGCTGGACTGAAGTTCAACCCGAAAAAGTGTAACCTGTTCAAGAAACAAGTAAATTACCTGGGACACATAGTTTCTCAACGTGGAGTTGAAGTTGACCCTGCCAAAATCAAGGCAGTAAGAGACTGGCCCGTGCTGAAGGACAAACATGAAACTAGGAGTTTCCTGGGGCTGTGCACTTATTACAAGAGGTTTGTGCCAAGATTTGCGGACATTGCAAAACCGCTCACCAAGCTTACGGAAGAAAACACTCGCTTCCATTGGAGTGATTCCTGCGCACAAGCATTTGAAGAGCTTAAGGGAAGATTAACAAGTGCCTTCATCTTGAGCTACCCACGAAAAGATGGAAAGTTCATCCTGGATACCGACGCTAGTAATGTGGGGATAGGAGGCGTCCTTTCCCAAATACAGGATGGGCATGAGACTGTTCTGGGTTACTTCAGTAAAGTGCTTTCCAAGCCAGAACGAAATTATTGCGTGACCAGACGAGAGCTTCTTGCCGTGATAAAATCAGTGGAACACTTCCGCAAATACTTGTACGGGAGAAAATTCACACTACGGACTGATCATGCTGCACTGGTTTGGCTTCTGAAATTCAAAAACCCAGAAGGGCAAGTGGCTAGATGGATTGAAAGGCTCCAGGAGTATGATTATGACTCCGAACATAGACCTGGCACGCTTCATCGAAATGCGGATGCATTATCCAGACGACCATGCGCCAGTGACTGCAAACATTGCAGCAAGATGGAGGACAAGGTAGCAATTGTCCAAAGGACGACCACCGAAGATGAGGACTGGCAAGATGAAAAATTGGCGCAAGACCAACTGAATGATCCGGACTTGAAGTATGTGATGGAATGGGCGCGAGAAGGAGAAAGGCCAACCTGGGAAAAACTCGCCCCCTTATCACCAACTGTCAAGGCTTATTGGGCTCAATGGGGATCCATAGTGATAGAAGGAGGGTTCCTGAAACGAAAGATCGAGAAGGAAGACGGCACACTTAGAAGAAAGCAAACCCTCGTTCCGAGGAGCCGAGTACCGGAAATCCTTGGACTGCTGCATGGAGGAACTTCTGGAGGACATCTAGGCGTTAAGACGCTGGAGAAAGTGAAAGAGCGATTTTACTGGATCAACTGCAGCGAAGACGTCAAAGATTGGTGTCGAAAATGTGTAACCTGTGCAACGGCCAATGGACCGCAAAGGAAAAGGCGAGCACCAATGCGTCAGTACAATGTTGGCAGCCCCTTTGAAAGAATTGCCATCGACATAGCTGGCCCATTTCCTACAACTGAGAAGGGTAACAAGTACATCATGGTGGTGATGGATTACTTCAGCAAGTGGGTGGAAGCTTACTCAATCCCTAACCAAGAGGCCGTAACCGTGACTGAAGTTCTAGTTACCGAATTTATCAGCAGGTTTGGCGTACCCCTGGATCGCATTAATTATTATTAATAATTAATGCGATCTGTTTGTTCATTCTTACCGACGATGAAAAGAGGAGCAGTTAGCTCTGGCGATGGGTAATTTCATTCCCCGAGGAATAGTTCTGGGAGCGGGCTCGCGAAATGCAATTTGTCTCTGGAACTTTGTCTTGGTGTTCCCCTTGCGAGCCGTCCTTCTAGCTCAGGCCTGTGCAACATACGGCCCCAGGCCACAATGCAGCCCGCATAAGTCCTTCATCCGGCCCGCGACGACATCAATAGATATTGCGCGAATAGTTAAAAAAAATCCTTTGTCGGTGTTATGACCGAAGGGGGCCAAGAGGGCTGATCGTTCTTGCATGTTTGGAATGGAATAATGTTGGCTCGATCCCCGCTTGGGTCATTTAACCATAACTTTGACCCTGGTTCATTGGGTAATTATTAATTAATAATTCATTAAAATAAAACAGTAATGAATTATAAATTGATGATAAAAATATCTGTTTCTGGCCAGGCAGAATAGATTGGTGAATTTCATTCCTCTTCACAAATATATTTTTATATTTAAAAAAAAAACTTCCATCATTAGGTACTTAGTTAAAACAATAATTTATCTATCGACTATGAATAGCATATACATGTTTGTAGGTACTGCCGGAAAAAAATATCGATATTTTCAAGCACTATCGAAATGTATCGAGGGAAAAACACATCTTCAAAAACACTGGCGAAATTGGTCATTTTTTTGCCCCGCCACGATTACAAAAATACTATTTCTGCCCCGGTACAATATGATGTTGGACACCCCTGTTCTGGCTATACCTGTGTAGCTTTGAAGCCCTGAGACGGAACCGGACGTCCGGGACTTCGATTTTTTATTAGTGATATTGCATTGCCTCTTTTGAGACAGTTTCCATGAGATGTACAGGCATAAAAACCTATAAAGAACCGACATAGCGGAAATGATAAGAAGGCAAGATAAACTTGAATTCAAAAATATGTGAGAGGATTGTAGTTTTTAAATTGAAAAGTAAATTAAAAAAAAATATATCATAATTGTAACATCCGTATCGAAACATTCTTAGTCTATTTTGGCCAAGTCTAATCTAATCTAATCTAATCTAATCTAAGTTGCAAGGATATGTTACATTGAAGATTCACATTACATGCATTCTCACAACCAGACACATACAAGTTCGCGCTTGCACATGCCTCATGTGAACCTACAACATAAAAATCAAATCTCAAATGGACATACACCCTGCAACTCTTGCCGTCCTTCCCTGAGACAGGGGTGACATTGGCAAAGTGAACCATTTTTACAGCATGGGTGGTCAGCCGCATACCAACCTATAAGTCAAGGAACACACACACACGACAAATTACATTTTATACATCATTAAATAATAATATTCAAATACAAAATATCCATTTACAAACAAAAACAAATTCCAATTTAATAAACCCTATTCGCCAACATTACAGATCAACCGCCATTTCTTTCTGTCCTTACATACTTCTTTCATTTCCTCCAGAGTCATAACCTTCTTCATACAAGCTCTTCTTTTATTATGACTCTGGATATTCTCTGGATATTCTGGATTCTTTTATTATGACTCTGGAAGTAGTGACATATTTTGCATACGCTCTCGAGTAAAGTATGTACGGTGGAAATGAAGCATTTGAGAAGCATGACAAGAAAAACTCTGAGGGATAGAGTTAGGAATGAATGGGTAAAAAAAGAATGTAATTTGAAAGAGGATGTGAAAGTTAAGGTACAAAAGAATGTGATGAGATGGTTTGGGCATGTGGAAAGAATGAATGATGATAGACTGACAAAGTATGTATACAAAGAAAGTGTGAAAGGAAAAAGAGGGAAGGGACGACCGAGAAAAGTATGGAGTGATCAGATTGAGGAGATTGTGAATGAATGGGATATACAAAGTGAGCGTAAAAGAAGGAAATGCATGAAAAAGGTGATGGATATGAATGAATTGAAAGAGGTATGTCAGGATAGGAAAAAATGGAGGCAACTCTGCAGAGGCTCTGGCCACCCCTAGCGGAATGGCGACAGAGTTACAGTTACAGTATTACTCCAATAAATTCTCTCAAAGTCAAGAGATCAAAACCTGATATACTTAGACTAAAATCATTTGTTCTCTGGGGACATTCAAAAGGGGCACACCAGTATACTTTCACAGGAATTTCCTAATGCAGAAGCAGTAGGTACCATGAAGATCTCTGAGGTCCAAAGGGTTTCTTTCATCTTTAAAAGTGATCCCGAAAAAACTTGAAAATATTTGCATAAAACATCAAAATTCAAACATGCTTACATAAATGTCTGGAGGGTAGTTTTGTTGTTACTCGTAGTTCACTTACGTTCAAAGCCAAAGGACTAGGGTTCGATTTTGTTTAGAATGTCAGATATGCGTCGTTTAGAATTAAATGCTTAAAAATCTACCTAATGCTTAAAAATCTACCTACTTGCTTTTCGAAGATAAAGTATATCTTTGGAAACAAAGGAAATCATTTTCTTATCATTTCTATGTCTAATTTTTTGAAGAAAAAAATAACGCTAGGGTATGGTTATTCGTTGTATACGACTCCAATGATTTATAGTTTCGAAATTCTGATCGAAATCTTTTGTTATTGACAAGAAATGTAAACTAAAAACACTTCACTAAGAGCAGGGAAACCTTTTTATCAATAGAAGTACTTGGTGGAAGTCTGGCAGCTTTACCCGTAAAAATAAATAGGATACACGTCTCAAATGCGACACTTTCGAAGATAACTTAGCAAGATATTGCCACCTTAAAGGTAAAACTCAATTAGTGCAGATTTACTGTTATGAGAAATCGTGGATAAAACATTTTATTGCGAGTCACTTTTCATAGTTAGTGAACTAATTATAAGGATATGCTCATGAAGAACTCTTAAACTAAAGGATTTTAACGCTTTTTATGTGTGTTCTCCGGTAGAAAATAAGGAAAACG
This sequence comes from Agapetus fuscipes, assembly GCA_951799405.1. Lineage (NCBI taxonomy): Eukaryota > Metazoa > Arthropoda > Insecta > Trichoptera > Glossosomatidae > Agapetus > Agapetus fuscipes. The sequence continues at coordinate 10,456,157 of OX637346.1, read as the reverse complement.
GTGCATTTATCTGAAAACTCTATGTTACCTTCACATGTCACTTATTCGGCATTTTTTTTCTTCTATTTTGGCAAAGTAGTAGATTTGTTATAATTTCTTTAAGCTATCGAAATTTTGTACAGACTATATTTTTTTTTCTTAAATAAATTTAATTTTTCTGTGCATGACCAAAAAAACAAATGGGTCATTTTATTTGTAACAATTCCATCGGACCCAATCGAAAATCAGACACCGAAGCGCCACTCGAATGTTTTAATCATTTTAGCAGAAAAGCCGGCAAATTGTCGCTATTTGTATTCGGCGCTCGATTTTTCCGTCACGAAACATACAACAATCGAACAAAAGGAATTCACAATGAGGTGTTTCCACTGTTCGTTTGGGCTAAACAAACGCAACTCGGTAATGAAGTTAGCGATACAAGTTTTTTTTCGGAAAAAAAAGGAAAAATCAATAATGTTTTTTTAAAGCTTGAACTAATCCATTATAAAAACGCATATATATGTGAGTATACATAATTTTCACGTACTCTCTAACCATAAACGTTTTTTTAATGAATTAATAGAAAAATCAAGTAAAAAAAAATTATGATGTATAAAAAGAAATCTTAAAAAATGTATGCAAACTTAAACTCTCACCAAATACATACGATGTTTAAGTTTCAATACGTTTTTGAATAACAACTAAGACTAGCTTTTTAAATTAATTAATAATGTAGCACAAACTTACTGCTTAATACCTTTATCAGAGAAAATGACTGTATAAAGAAATTTACTTGCATTACTTGGAATTTGTTTGTAAGCGACATTCCAAATATTTCTCAAAAACAAATTCTTTCACTAAATTCCTTGACTTATAAGTTGTTATGAGGCTGAACACCCATACTGTGAAAAATGGTTCATTTTGCCAAAGCCCTGTGTCAGGGAAGGTCAACAGAAGTTGCAGGGTTTATGCTCATTTGAGGGCTGGATTTTATTTGTAAGTACACATTCAGCATTATTTTGTAAGCGCGAACTACACATGTTTATTTTGTGGGTATGCATTTGATATAAGCTTTAAATGATTAAACTTAGATTATATATTATTATAGATTTGACTTGGATTTGGCTTGGAATGCACTCCCAGTGACCCTCAGGGAGCAACACAGTGAGGAACAGTTTAAAAAGCAATTGAAAACATTTTTGTTTGGACAATCCTACAAAGCGCCTTTGAAGTGACATTAGTTACGAAGTGGCGTTATAAAAGTGTGGAACATTATTATTATTATTGACGCATCATCAATTTATTTCAGTCAATTATTAAAGATCTACTTCAACATATACTCTTCATCCTCTCTTCCTCACAAACTCTTTAAAAGTCTGTTTCTTGACAATAAATATACAAATTACCGTACATGTCCGCATCGGTGAAATTTCAAAGAATTGATTCACTTGTGTGTGGCATGCCGGAGTTGCAGTGGTCGACTCGCTTTTGTGATTTCTTTATGCATGCACCGCGGAGCATCACGGTTCATTTAACAGATTTTCTTATTCTTGTGAGCGGGGAACCTTGCCGGGACAATCTCAGGCAGCCACCGCGCCGCTCCAACGCACAAAGCCTATCGACTCGCCCTGCTCTCGAAATGTCCCCTGCTATTCTTCTAAGAAGATAGGAGGTCTCTTTTAGTATAAGGTTGTTTGTGTTGTCAGTTTTGTGATTCAGCTTGAACTGCCCAATTCTCTTTGATTGATATTTAATCTAAGTTTCAAAGATAAATCACTTTTATGATTCATTCAAATGCATTTTCATATGCAGAGACGTATTAGGATTAGTGATCTTTAACAAATGAAGTAGAAGGCACAAAACTGTGCAACGTCAGCCTGCTGGTTTTCAAACCTAATAACATACTGTATTTTGCTTGTTTTTTGTTCCCTTACCTAAAACCGTACCTTCTGTATTTTGTTTTTGGTTGCAAAAGAACCTAGTTACCTAGACCTGTGACATCATTGTAACGAGTCTAACGAGCATAGCGTTGGTGAGTATGATGATTTCTTTAAAGCGTTTAAAGTTTTGTGATATAGTCACTTCAAGGGCGAGCGTTATATGAGTTCTTTTATCAGTAATCTTAGTTGTACAGATACATTCATTTTACATACATTCTCACAAGCAGACATGTCTAAGTTCGCACTAACACATTTTGCATTAGGACTTACAAAATAAAACCCAAAATCAAGTGAGCATAAGTCTTGAAACTCAAACTGACCTTCCCTGAAACAAGGGTGACACTGGTAAAGTATTTTTTTTACAGTGTGGATGGTCAGCCTCATTCCAACCCTATAAGTCAATAAACAAAAAATATACAATATTATATATTTTAAAATACTGATGCTGTTGGTATTACTTTTGTTAAACCATGGTCGTAGGTTCTTCAATATTTTTACTTTTTTTTTTACATAGACCCCGCTAAATACATCCATACAGGTACCGCCAAAGCCGGTGGAAACACGGCGCTATACGAAATGTACTTGGCGATAGAGGCTGCTACGCGAAATGCCACAAAAAAGTACTACGGTTGCCACAATAAAAGTATTACGGTCTGCGATGCCACAATAAAAGTATTAGGGTTGGTTATGCTTTTGTGGGAATGTTTCCAGGTCACTTGGCTGTCCTGGCGCATACAAAATACATCACATCATAGTCTACAGGTACTCGTATATCATAATACCTGAACAGTGAACACTGGCTTTAAGTTTTAACAGTGAAAAGTTGGTGAATATATTGAAGGGAAAACTGTAAGGGTAATATATCCAATTGGTATTCTGAAATTGATTTACATAATATTAACGTTGCACTATAACTACAGAAAAAACTAACTTTTTTTTATTTAAAAAAAAATCATAGGTTCAATTCACTCTTATTTATTATTTATGCATGAACGTTTTTGCCTTAAAAGGCATCATCATGAAACTCACTTTATTTATCTGCTGATTGCTTGGAAAATTCTAACTTATATGTAATAACAGGGGCGTGCATCCCATACAGGCACATGCGTCTAATAGGTAGGCAATATATGGTAAACAAATATTTAAATTTAATATTCAGATTTAAAATTTAAAATTCATGTTCGATCGGAGCCATCGTTAGCACTTCAGTTAATTTTAAATGAGTTATTTGAAAGGAATGGGAGAAAATATTTATTGTGAAATGTATTTGCCTATACCATATGCACGCGCCTGGTTTTTGGGGCTAAAATAATGCATGTTTTAGGATGTATTATGTATACTCGTACGAGTAAAATTTTCAATTCCAAAAAATTTGAAATTCAATTCAACGATTTGAATGGTTTGTATATTATGGCTTTGTGGGTGAAAATTATTGTCAACTATCATAAAAGATTTTTTTCTTATTTAAAATAATTGATTTCCCTTTGCCTAAAGCGGGAGTTTTAATTCTTTCAAAAAAATCAATTCATTTCACAGTTTCTTTAAAGAACAAGAACTGCCACATCATTTGAGAGAGCTAGAGGACCATGGAAAGTTCCGGAATGCACTGAAGACAAGCAAATTTCTGGCATCGTTTGCACCAGCGCCCTTGGAGTGACTACATCACGAAACGGCGCTATAAAGAAATCATCAACTCATCATCATCATCATCATCATCATCATCATCATCATCATCATCAACAAAAAATGTACCTATATATTAGTTCCTTACATATGAAATTGACGCTTTGTCGTACTGGCCACTTTAATCTCAAATATCTCCTTTTTGGTTAAGAATTCCAAATTCAAATTTATACAGCTATTTACTCATGTTTTTGTGTTTCGAAAATTGTAATTCATTTGTTCGTTCCTCAATTTTTTTTTTCTTTGCGTCATTCATTTTACAAAATGGAAAACTTGAAATATCGCGTTATTTACGAGTACGAGCTCCACCGTGGTACCAGTGCTGCAGAGACGGCTCGAAGGATTATTGATGTGTATGACGACGGTGTCGCAAAAGATTTTTTTATTTAGAAATATGTATTATCAATAAGTACCTACATGTATGACATTAACGACATGCTTAGTATTTTAATATTTTCTTACACAATCATATCACAAGTAATTTGCTTTGAAGAGTATTTTTATTTGTTTGCTCAGTTTGAAACTCAGAAGTTTTTCCTAGCAGAGGAAAGAAGTGGTAATACTAGCATGCATTATGTAGGTACACACTTCCGCAGTAAGTGCTCGCGTCTGGCTATTGAAACCGGATACATTTCTGCGAAGGAAATGAAGCTCTCACAATGCGGAATATGCAAAAAATAAGTTCCTGGTAATTTACTTGCTAGAATGACTGTGAATGGTATCTTTCCCTATGTGAGACTAGCAAAACTTTTCAAAGCAACTCGGGAAAATTTCAATTTTGATTTCAGTAACGTGAGTTTTATTTTTGCGTCCACATGTATACATAGTAAACTGATATTTGTCATTTTGAGTTATGGATACCGTATAAATTTTTTTCGCGTAATCTATTAGAGGGCAAAGTAATACAAGATAGATTTCATAGGATTTGAGAAACAACCGTGGCAACACTAAGGCTTAGATGTTTTAAAGCAAACAAAAAAACTGCTCTTCTCTGAAATTTAAAAAAATGTCACGTGTAATATATTAAGTCATATTACCACAATGTATAATGTAGGTAACAAGTAAATATTGACATACACAAAAAGCCACTTAAAAAGGAAAACATACAATTGGTAAAGTTGTGCTTTTATATATAAAAGAAAATCTAAACCGTACAAGTATAAACAGAAGCTTTGCCAGAATTTTTGTTTTCTTTAAAAGTGCAAATTTTTACAGTTGTACAAAACGGTATTATAAAACAGCAGACTTTGCTAACCCATCAATATTTTTTTACATACAGTCTCCACTGTTTTACTTCTTTTATTCCATACTTGAAAGAATTGTCTTTCTTTCTACCAAATCTAGACTACAGTGGCGTGTTCTAAAAAAAGATTTCCAGGAATATAAAATTCTTGACACCTTAACAAGCCGATGCCTAAAAATAATATGATCACTTAAAAAAAAAAAGAAATACTAAAAAATAACGAGTGAAACTTTTGCGACGCGGGAAACGAATGGGAAATAAACTCGCACAAAGACAGGCAACTTAGCGGGACGAGTTTGGGGGTTGGGAGATGGGTGGCAGGGGGTGGGGGCGGCATTGTATACTTGACTTACAAGTTGGCGTCGCGACGCCCATATCCCATGCCTCGGAACCATTCAACGCTCGTAGCAAGTGATCAAACTATCATAAAACAAAATATTACTTTCATGCGACGTCCTCGCGCACCCACATAACGGGGATAGGTACATTGTTGTGCTTTTATTGTTGGGAAAATTGCGGTTCAATTATTTTGTTGTTAGTATGGGAGAATTATGTTTTGTAAGAAAACTAGGAGTTTGTATGTATTTTTAAACATGAAACCAAAAATGTTTATTACAAAAATCACAAAGAATTGTATTGTATTGTACACATAACAAATATCAAAATACTTTGTCTTATTTTTGACCTTCTGCCAGATGGACATGAAGCGCTATTCTGCTAAATTCCTTACACTTTGGATATCAGTCCAAGTCGGAGCTTGCTAGCGCTTGCAAAATAGCTCCATATAAACAATCATAGTACACATTATTTTTGGACACGAATCGCTATCACGGTAACTCAAATTCGTAAGATATTTAGCAGAATAATTCGGGTAAGGTATCAGGGAGTCGCTGGTTGCAAGCAGCACAAAATCCTAAGTTTTAAAAAGAAAAATCGTGAGACTTGAATATACAATAGTGGACAGGAAAAAAATGGATTTACTCTATTTATTTTATTTTTGACAATGTTCCGGTTTCAGAAAAAGAAACAATAATAATGTCCATATAAGGTCTGGTTTATTTTGGATAGACACATGCAGCTTGTTTAAGCACGAATTCACATGCGCCTGCTTAGGGGCATGCATTAAATATGGGCCCAATGTATTTTCACAACTTAGATTTTAGATTGTAAATGATTTCAAACACAACGAACATTGTAAATAATTGATTCATGACGGATGTTTTCCGCCATCTGTTACAATGAATTGTTGAAGGTAAAGTTTTTGAAAATTTCACCGATATCTTTGATGAGCTTCTTCAGCGACGTGATGAAGGTGCAACTTATTATTTTAAGCTGAAAAAAACCTTAACCAAATCATTAAGGAGCTCAAATTTCGATAGACTACGGTAACAAAACTCAACTAAGCTATACATATAAAGTGGTGTTCTCCACGAAAGGGGTCGCATGTGGCGAGTAAACCAATGTAGTTTTACAAGCAAGGGGGCCAGCCTTCCGCCAAACACTTCAATTGATGTGGAGGTTTCCTAGCTCTTAAGAGGACTGGTACTCATTTCTTTGTGAAGGCTGAGTAAACTTTGGCGGTATTTTTATTTTGGAATTTTAATAAACACCGAAACGGAAAACTATTTATGATACCATCGGTGGGATTTGAAACTCAGCTCTCGGCATAGAATTCGAGCACTCTAGCAACTAAGCTATAGATCAGACCGCAACAGATTCCTTCAAGTCATGTACCTATGTAGTTTTTCGCTAGAAAGGTATTTTGAATGTGGAGGTTTGTATCACAAGAGGGTTACAAAATTAAAGTGAGCCGTACTGCATGCTGCCATGTTATTCATTAAACCGATGTAACCCAACTCCACAACAACGCGATGAATCGCTCTGACTTAATCCACCAAGTTTACCACACAAGTGAACAATGTCTTTAGAAGCCAAGCACAATATTATACAGGCCAGAGTTATGACTGCAAGCCATTCACGCCCGACTTATACTATAAGCGTCACACACTGGGGCCGAGCTCTACCTCAAGTGTACAACTTCCTATCTTTACTCAATCACAGCGTTTATTTGAAATATATTCAAACTGAAACGGCGCATATAGTAAGCGTTTAAGTTTTCATGCATCTTCGGTGAAACGCTTTTCCAAAGTAAATTTGAGTACTTGGGGAGGGACTGATTGTTGAAAGTTGGGCAGGGCTTCCTGAGACAAGCGCGTGAACCGTTTCCCTTCAACTTCGTGAACTTGACTCGTGTCTCTAGTCCCCACGAATACTAGGGGTACTTCCTACTTTAAATGAGTATGGTGTATAAGTTGTGCGTATGTATGTACGAGGTTTGTTTAAAAAACGTACCCTTTAAACTCATGCAATACTGTAACTGTAACTCTGTCGCCATTCCGCTAGGGGTGGCCAGAGCCTCTGCAGAGTTGCCTCCATTTTTTCCTATCCTGACATACCTCTTTCAATTACTTCATATCCATCACATTTTCATGCATTTTCTTCTTTTACGCTCATTTTGTATATCCCATGTGAAAGATCACAATCTCTTCAATCTGATCACTCCATACTTTTCTTCCCTCTTTTTCCTTTCACACTTTCTTTGTATACATACTTTGTCAGTCTATCATCATTCATTCTTTTCACATGCCCAAACCTACTCATCACATTATTTTGATCGTCAATGTTATTCAAAAAAACTTTTCAACCACAACTGAGCTGAACGTACATTCAAGTTTTTAATATTTGTTGTTGTTATGTCGCAGGTCTTATAGTCATACAAGAAAACTACATTGAAGCTATGCGTCGATTGGGTGAAAAGGTTAGAACCATTTATAAATATTGCATTATGATAATGCACAAGCGCACACGTCATAGTTTATTCGATATTTGATGGCAGAAAATAATATCGTAACATTGCGGAATGACGCAGTAATCGTTTTCATAGAATTTGCCCCCCTGATTTTTTTCTGTTCCTAAGATTGAAAAAAAAAAAAAGAATTTGGGAGAAAAATCCTGTATTGCTAGATATGTCCTTTGTCCATGACTATCACAACAAGTAAAATCAGAAGTGCTAATTAACAAAAAAATAGCAGGTCAAACAAAAGTCAAAACAAAACATTCGTATTAACTAAAAATGATGACTCTGAAGGGGGAAAAATATGAATTAATGAATGAATAAATAGTAAACAATAAAATATAAATGTCACTGGTTGTTTTGACCTGGCCTCGCACATGTGTGTTAACATAAGTTGGTATTGAAAGCGCTGATGACGTGTCGAGCAACCTATGAGGAGCGCTTTTGTGAAAGTTTACTCTAGGAAAATTAATATGACACGTTTTCATATCATACGAAATAGTCGTGCCTACATACATACAATATTTTTTCTGATATCGATTGCACGTAAGCATTATATTTTGAAATCATTATAGGGATTATGATAGTCCTTATGTTGAAGTGAAAGCAGTATGCAACGACTGAAAGCATTGGCGATAGATCTGCAATGTTGGACCATGGTTTTTTGTACGTTTATTGAATTGTTTGTTTATGTCTATTATATAGTCCAGCCTGTAGACTGGACTATATATTACTACGCCAATTGTGCATGAATCAATTTATTTCACAGGTGAAGAAAGCAACAGCAGGGGATTTAGTATGTAATCTTACCATCATCAAACTTTTTAGAAAATATGTTTTAGGGTAATCTACCCGTTTAAAAAAAACATTATGAAAATTTGTTGAGCGGTTAAGTAAGAAAAAGGGTGCATATATTTCAGTCATTCAGATAATGTTTTTTATTTCTTGACTTATAAGTTGGTATCGAGCAGGCCAGAGACCACCCACACTCTTTAAGTTCTTTCAGTTTTGTCGATATCTCCCTTATTTGACGTAAATGTTCATTTGAGAAAAAACTGCATAATGTATTTCAAAGGTTTTTTATAAGGAATCCTGTACGGGAGACTCCCTTGATTTCAGAGACTCTAGGGCTCAATGACTCTTGTTGTAGTGCCGTAGAGGTGTTGATGATGCGACGGTTGATGTCCTGATCCTGGGTAGCAGGGCTGTTAGCTACGTATTGTTGTGTTGTGTGTTGCGTCATCTAAAAAAATAGTAAATAACAGATCTGAAAGTATTTGAAATGAACTGTTCTTTTGTAGTAAATAATAAACAAAGTCTCAAAAGAACTTAATGATCTTTAATCTGTAGTATTGTCATAACAAGAACCATGTTAAGCCTACATTTGTACGTATTTAAATGTGTGTTTTGTGTGTAATTATCATTTCATTTGATAAGCTTTAGCGTCGACCCCTCCATTGTTGCGTTTTGTCGCTCTCAGGAAGGCTTTAACAAACATACAAATTTATTCATTACAAGACATTTGTGTGTATGCTGAACAAAACAAAGTAAGATCCCGTAGCATGTGAGCGTGGTTTATTCATTTACAGAGATTCACTCAACAATAGACACGACGGCGCTTCAAATAATAACAGGAACCCAAGTATAAAAGTATACATTTATACTCAACCATAGCGTTATCCAAAATTAACATGGAATCTAAGACAGCGCCTCAAGTGTGAGTTAAATGTCCGTGGATTTCTTGTTTAGTTTACACGGAAATAGACTTACTTGGGGTACAGATTAGGAAGAGAGATGTAGGACTTGTTCGTGGAATTGCGCGATTCATATGTGAGGTCAGAAACAAATAGAAGAATTTAAATACAATATAAATAACAAATTCTTTTGAATTAGGCACATGTTTTATTTGCTGTCTGAACAGTAAGAAGACGTCAAGGACACCGCGTTGCTTTGATCAAAAGCCTTGAAGATGCTTTCCGCCCGTCGAAGCGAAACGTCAGTACCTACATAAAAAAAACTGCGAATAGAACATGCCATTACTCGAAAGAATTCGAAAAAGCATTTGACCCTTCACGCTTACTGTTTTTTTTTTATTAAATAATGACATGACAAATGTTTTTTTATTGATTCATGAGGACCTGAGCCACATAGCTGTAACACTTGCCCGACGAAAAAATTTTTTTTTTGGGTTGAATCCATTTTCATAGTAGATCCACATCACATAGATAATAATTATTGTAAATAAATAAAATATTTTCACTCTGTATTTTAAAACTTTTAAAGGGAAGAAATAATATTTCAGGAAGCGTTGTTTTATTCTTTCTTCAGACAAGGGGGTGGGGGGGGTGGCCTACCATGATTTATTTTTTGTGTTTTTTAGCGTTATTATTATATAGTGCGAGGTCTGATACGCGCGCCGAGCTCTTTTTTTGCAATTAGATCACAGCCCGTTTCTTTGGCGCGCGTTAGTCCACGGACCATTAAACGTAAAAGATGGGAATAAAAATGTTAATACAGTTAGATAAGCCATTAAAGACGAAAAATAAAAACATTTTTCCCGCGCGAAAAAATGTGTTAAATCGAGCTGAGAATTTTGAAAATAATTGTTATCGCTCGAAACGTATTTTGTATCTTGTGGTTAAAAAAAATTGAAGATAGTAATTCAGTAAAATGTTTGTACTGATATCGAAAATCTTATGTACCTACAAAAGTGTTCATTGAAATGTCTTCTCAGATAAGATTGCTTTTCTATGATTTTAAAAATGAGACTGTGAGAGTAATATCTTCATACCTGATCAAGTAAAGTCCATTCACGAAACCGGTCGTACATAACAAAGACATAATTTGTAATTGTTTTTGTTTTTAATGAATTTTGTTGTAGGGGCAAGTGGTGTACCTCTGGACGCTGTGTACCTTTGGACACCATCATATCTCTGGAAATACAGAAGATTAAAAATCCTCACATAAACGGGGATATTACATTTTTGTAAGCTCTCAATATTATTGTGTGTACCTTGTCATCACCTACAACACGTGCCTTTTTTTTACAATTCAAGTTTTCAACAACAAAAAGTAAATTTTTATGCATTTTTTTTACAGTTTTCATGGTGTGATTATGAAATATTTTAGTCAAATGATAATACCGATGTAGGGTTTAGGGATTGCTTAAAACGATAGAGCATTCATTTGCCTTATTTTGAACCTCAAAATTAAATGTCAGTTGATGTTTTAATTTAGTATCATTTGTGTACCTCTGGACAATTTTTTGCGTGTACCTATGGACGTCCAAAAGTACACGCCTTTAGTCCACAGGTACTCAACTTAAAAGAAAATGCTTGTTAGACTTTTCTAATTATTTTTTATATCCATCTTTTAGTTGGTCAAACGAATCAAAATTTCTCATGTGATACCTTAAAAAAGTGATCAAATTCTCCTAATTATGGATAACCACGATTTTCATATAAATATACAAGTTATTGAAAAAGCAAAAGAATCCAAAGTTTTCATTTTAACTTTGCATCCTCACACTTTTCAAAAATGCAGCCCTTTAATAAAGGTGTTTTTGGATCAGATTCATATGATTCCGAAGAGATGTATGAGTTATACATGAAAAATAAAAAATATTTTTAATATTATTTGTTGTGATAACGTAGGTTCTTCTAACAATATATATTACGTGTTTTTAATAATCGCTATCAAAATGTTTTGTTGTCATTTTTATAATAATAAGTTTCTGCAACTTTATCACCAATAAAATATAAAATAATACTATGTTTAATCATATTTAAACTACTTAAATGTTTTGATGTCCAGAGGTACACATGCTGTCCCAAGGTACACTTACCCCTGTCCACAGGTACACACCCATAAGTGTACCTCTGGACAAAAATGCGATTTTTGGGGGAAAGGTCGTAACACAACACAGGTCAATATTATACAAAACTAAAAATAAGTTAGTTATGCACAATTAGACAATGAATACATAACATAAACAATCTTCTCTCTACCTTTCTTAACTTGCGAGAAAAAAAATATTCAGTAAAAAAAAAAAGAGCTTGTCCATAGGTACACCACTTGCCCCTACCTGATGATGATCGTGAGTGATCGAAAAGGTTAGTTTATTTATAAATCAAGTGAAATTAAAACAGTGTTGTAATGTAATAAAGATTCATCTATGCTTTATTTCTATAAAATTTACTGAGGATTAAAAAAACACTGACAAGTATAAAATTACGTACATTTTGTGGATGAAACTTGTTTATGCTAGGTTAATTGAAAGAGGACTAAACACCTATTCTATAATTTGTAAAAAATAATAAAAAACTTTGTTTTAATTCACTTGTGAGTTTATTTTTGTAGTGCACTACTAGTTTAAAACAAAGTTTTTTATTATTTTTTAAAAATTGTAAAGATGAACTTTCACGAAGTTACTGCAAAAAACCTAGATTACCTATTCTATAAATCGATGATTCAATATTTCTAATATCACCCTTGTCTCAAAGAAGCGAAAATTTACAGGGTATATTATGTGCATTTAACTTTAAGGTCTTATTTCGTAAATACGTACACAGACAGCATAATAAGCGTGTATTACCGTTTATTACCCGTCTCTGCTTGAGGGCGTGGATTAAATTAGTATGAATCCTTAATGTCAATATATTGTTGCAGCTTCGATTATTTATTTTTAAGACACATGTGCATGCAAGGACATCAGCCAAGCGCGTGTCCTGGGTAAAGGAAAATTTAAAAAAAATCATATGAGTGTAAAGTAAATTGATCTCTTACAACGCTAACGACTGATATTTAATTGTAAACTTAAGTTTTAAATCGTTATTCCATGCTTAATTGCATTTTTCCCAATGTATTGCCTTTCTCATAGGTACATGTGGAATATCGTCTCTGACATAATATGATTTAGTTGTAGTACTAAATATTAGTTATTGTTTTGTCTGTGATGATCATGGCAAAGCTGTTTGCTTCTGAATAATTAATAATATTATACAAGCGGCAGGATTCGTATGAACGTGATTGGCTTGTTTGTAGTGATTAACTGCAGGAGTCTGCATTGCATATTAAAATAGTTCAGAAAGCCACTTAGTACCGGCCAAACTAGTTGTGATATCATGTTCAAGATTGATATAATAATTAACAATTAAATTATATTTGCACAAAAACAATAAATTAGGAAAACTTCTCTTCTTATTCTCAGTCTTTGGATACTTTATATGTTGCATTTTTAGCTTCCTGACGATATCTTCCCTTAAATGTACAGGTTTCCATTTATAATTTCCATAACTCGCCAATAAGCATCAAATAAAATTTACAATTCATAATTAATGAATGTTAAGAATAGGATTCACGAAAGCTTTTGTTTTATGGCTACAAAATCTGGATCTTCCAAATTAAGCAAGAAGCATTCGGGATGTGGATTTGGAAGAAGATGATCAAGAAATCATAGGTTGAAAGGAAAATGCAACGAAAAATTGCTGAAGAAAGGAGAAGAAAGAATAGAGCTTACGAGAAAAGTTTTAAAGAGAGAACCAAACGAATAAATATAACACTTGAATAGGCATATACATTTTTCTAAGCATCATTTTTGAAGGGAAAATTTTGGAAAGAAGAGCAAAAAATTTTCCCGAAAACTTCATACTTCCAGGATTTGAAGCAGTTCATGGATATCTATCTCTCTCTGATTGGCAACAAACGCAGACAGATGACTGACACAATAAAACACTATATGTGTAGCAAATATGCGTTATTTCAAGCTAAAAAAATTGCATGTTTACCAATAAACAAAAGATCCAAATCTCATCAATATCAAATACTTTTCAACAACTTAAAACCTAAAATTTACAACGTAAAAGAAAAACTTTATATTTCTATGATTTATTTGAAGTTTATAAATATACTTTATCTAATCTAATCTAATCTAAGCTGCAAAGATATATATCATTTAAGTTTTATATTAAATGCATTCCCACAAGCAGATATGTATAATTAGTAACTTTATAATAAAAAAAACTTTATAATAATACTTTCTCTCTTAAATTTAAGAAGCCTGTTTTAATTATGAGTACGTATTAATAAATACAGCTGCGTAAACCTTAAATAATTTAGAGGGAGTTTTTAGAGAGGTGGGTACTATAGAGAGAGAGGTAAATTCTGTAATTATAGCCAGTCATTTTCCATTTGGGGTGGCCAGTATCTCCACAGATGCGTTTTAATTTTGTTCTGCCGCTGCTCACTTACTTTATCTCCTCAATATTCATCATTCTCTTCATATCGTTTTTCTTTATTTCTCATCCGCTGATTCAAGTCATTTGCAGTATCGCTTATTTGGCCAATCTACCATTTGATTCAAAGATCCTCTTTTATGAAATTGTCTTAAAGATCACATTCTACACATTCTAAGCTAAGAAAAAACATAAAATACGATAATAGGAGAGTTATTTGAAATATTTTTAAAATCGATTTCCAGTTTTCATAAGACAGTGCCAGTGGCGAAGGGTGCCAAACAACACGATTTTTATCGGTTTCTTTTTTAAAATGAGGCAGAAATGATAATAAAGTAGACTGCATGGTTTCAATGGGGAAAAAATACGTAATGTTTTGTTTGTTTTAAATGTACTTTTTTACTTTGTGTCTATATTTTTTAACTACTTTGTTGCCTCATTTTAAAAGGGAAGCCGATGGAAATTGAGTTGTTTGGCACCCTTCGCCACTGAAAAGACACATTGATCGAGTACACGTAAAAAAATTGCTCAAGTGAAATTACCTCTGATGAACGTGAGACAAACAAGCATTTAGGGGTCGATACAGTAAATAAACACATATTCATACGTTCTAAGCTAAGCACCTTAAATGTGCAACTTTCAGTTAAACCTAAGCAATCTGTTTTACTTAAAACCTATTCAATGTGAAAACACTCACTACACACGCTATTCAAGATTTCATACATTTTATAATAAACGCTACGGTTGAGTTAAGATATAAACTTTATACTCGGGGCAAAGAGGAGCTTTAACATTGACTTTAATATGTGTGGACTACAAATTACTTTAACGAACATAGACAATATATATCTATTTCAACCTCCTTACGAAAATGGTCATTAGTAAGAAAGAGAACAAAGAACTTTACAGTTGGATCTTCATGTGTACAAAAAAACTCGGGCGAATGTAAAAATGTTTCTAGAAAGATGGCAGCATTGCCACGTGCGTACTGTGCCCGGAGCAGTCCTAACATAGACGCATGCGGCATACATCTTGTGATCGATAAAAAAGAAAAAAAGCATTATGGCATGTGTTGTTATTGAGTGTCAAAACACAAAATGGGGAATGCAAAGAAACATAAAATTTGACACGTACAAACATGTTTTGTATGACTACACAATTGCAACGTTTGACAGGACTGAGACAAAAGTGGTAGATAGTATGTATCAATGCAGTAAGCTAGTTTCCGCTCCTCTGTGGTATTACTCAATGAGCTTTAAGCTCTATTATGAATACAATAGTTTTCACTGCAGTGGAGATGCGCCGTGCATCTGAAGGAAAGCGTATCTTTAATTTATAGCATGAGAAATAGTGTACATGGACCGGGTGGAGGGGGGGGGGAGTTAACCGCTCGCGAAAAGCAAAAAAAAATGTTTTAAGTGAGCGAGCTGGATATTGGGTGGTGATCTGTAAACACATCGGACTCTAAAGCGTTTATACATTTTTTTCTAGAGCATATACATAAGCTGTTCAAAATTATAACTTTTATTTAAAATCCACCACCTTTTAAGTATCTTCTTAATCTTGATAATATTAAAATGATTTATATTTTTTAGTGTTGACCTGTTCCTTGACTTATAGGTTGGTATGCGGTTGACCACCCATACTGTAAAAAATGGTTCACTTTGCCAATGTCACCCCTGTTTCAGGGAAGGACGGCAAGAGTTGCAGGGCTTATTTCATTTGAGATTGGGTTTTTATATTGTAGGTCCACATGCGGCATGTGTTAGCGCGAAATTATACATGTCTGTTTGTGGGAATGCATTTAATATAAATCTTAAATGATATATCGCACGTTTAATAATAAAGAGCAATAACTCAAAAAACAAGAATGTTGGGAAATCACGTTTAAAGATCAGACACCCAGTACAAATTGTATGGGATGAAAAAGGCGGCCGATGTTTTATATCGGTCATATTCGTCCAAATTGAACGGCTGTCGCATTCTACCTATTCTTCTCGCATTGTTCTTGCGTTTTATTACAAAATCTCGATTTCCCAATTTTCAAATTATTTCTCTTTATTATTAAGCGTGCGATATATCCTTGCAGCTTAGATTAGATGAGATCTGTTAACACAGTGAAAGTCCATTTTTTTAAATATTTAAAAAATTTAAATGGTAAAACATGGTTTTAATTCACTTTATTTTTTTTTGTTTTTGCTCGAACATTTTCGCCTAATGAGGCATCTTCAGGAGCAGAATGGTTACAAATATATTTGTATAAAATAATTTTCAAAACCCTCTTAAAGATTCTTTATTAGGCGAAAATGTTCGAGCAAAAACAAAAATAATAAAGTGAATTAAAACCATGTTTTAACATTTCAATTTTTTAAATATTTATAAAAAAATTCAAATGATTTCTTTTGGTGAAACTCAAAACTATAGTTGCTTCTTTATTTTTCTCGTCAGAATTGCATGTAGATCCTGTTATGTTCTAAATATTAACTGAATCGATGAAAAATCATTAAAACAAAAAATACACAAACGTAACGTTATATTGATACCTAATTATGTACTTGAAGAGTTTTTCAAAAAATGATATCTGTTCTTCCAGAAATTGAAGAAATCTTGTGTTGCTGCATACCTACTGCTGTAATAATGCACGCCCCTGCTGTTTTATGTAAAAAAAATCGTACCAATAAACTTTATTTGAGTAAATAAAAAAAATCATTCTTTAAAGCAATTGTGCGTGCATTTAAATAAACAGAACATTTCATTTTGCAGACTTGAAATTGGATTCAAAACTGAAACGACTGTAGAAAGGGGGTTGATTTTTTAAGGCAGTGCTTTGTGTTGTAATTTTTCCAAAGCAGGGACGAGACTCAAAACAAGGCCTGTGTATTGACGCTGAGAGAAAAATAAGAAGGGGAAAAAAAAACAGCCAAATCGCTTACCATTGGGGCTGGTCAATGAAGCAGCATAGAAATAAAGGCAGAATAATATAATCAAACGACTTTATACGTGGCCTTGCCTCGCTACGCTGTGGTTTTTCATGCTGCCAAAATAAATGAGCGAAGCAGTATACTGCTGGGAGAGAGAAAATTATTTACAGAAGTACACTATTTCGTAATAAAAAAATCTGCTTGCTTGTATTTGTCCTCTGTTTATATTGCATCGAATAGACTTAAAATGGGTAAGAATTGTAAGACTTTTTTTAAAAGTAAATCAATGAATGTTTTCACAGACTTCAATTTTTAAATTAAGTCTGAGGTCCCTTTTTCAAAGTTTAAATGTACCACATTTTTATATCACTGCAAACTGATATGTGCCCAGAACAATGGGCTTTTTTAAAATTAGGTACGTAAAAGTTTACATTCATTAACGGTTGAGATTTTTAAAATGAATTTATCACTTTAAGACCAAAATTCGCATGCTTTTTTTCTTGTGTATGGAGAGTGACGCTTAATTTTTGAAACTTACAACATAATTTTTTGAGTACACTTTGTCTTTCAATTTTGATACAATGGAACACTGAAATAAGTAATCTAGGTTTTTGAAGAAGTAACTTTTGAGTACAGTAAGTACTTAATACATAAAAAGAAATTGTATCTACAATCAATAAAATAGTACTTAATACATTTATATATTTTCAAACTACGTTTAAGAAAAAAATATTTTATTTTTATATATTTTCACTTACTAAAAAGTAACCTTGTTGTCAGGCGACCTGATTATTATCAGATGACTCTGATGTCGGAGAACAGGAAAACTGATTTAGTGAAGGAGCTTCAGGTGACTTTCAATTTATCCAGCAATGACTTACGCTGAATCTGATAAAGCAAGGGATGATCCCGTTCACTACGTGTCAGCGTTGCACAAGATGGGGACAAAGGAATGTCAGAGTGTAAGAGTGTAAGGGTGCGTGTCTCTATACAACTAGAAGATTTTATACTTCTCAATGGCTTGTACAAACTATGTGAGCTGATTAAGAGTTAGTGGCGAGTAGCGAATGATTAGTAACTTGAAGTGCCCAAGCTGTTTCAACCGATTAAACTTTAACAAAAGTAAACAAAATGTCTTTGTAGGATACTTTAAGAAATTAATATTTCAGGGAAATTAGGACTTAAAACATGTAAGGCTGAATATGTTATGCATATTATGTATGTATGTTGTATTCCTTGACTTATAGGTTGGTATGAGGCTAACCACCCATACTGTAAAAAATGATTCACTTTGCCAATGTCACCCCTGTGTCAGGGACGCAACGCAAAAAAAAAAAAACGCAACTAAGCTACACATATAGTGTAACTTCTTGCCGCGTTATCCCCGAAGGGGTCGCATGTGGCGAGTTGAACCTATTTATTTTTACAGGTAAGGGGGCCGGCCTTACGCCAACCACTTCAGTTGAAGTGGGGTTTCCCAGCTCCGATGGGGCTGGTACTCATTTCTTGTGAAGGCTGAGTAAACCTTGCCGGCATTTTTATTATGGGGTTTGAAATAAACACCGAAATAGGAAATCATTTCTGACACCCTCCTCGGTGGGATTCGAACCCGAGCTCACGGGGTAGAATGCAAGCACTCTACCAACTGAGCTATCGACCGGACAGGGAAGGTTGGCAAAAGTTGTAGGGCTTATGTTCATTTGAGGTTTGGATTTTATTTGTTGGTACCTACCCATTCAGCATTTGTAAGCGCGAACTACCCGTGTTTGTTTGTGGGCATACATTTGAGAGCTTTAAATGAACATATTCTTGCAACTTAGATTATAAATTAAAGATGTACTCCACGCATTTCTTCTTCTTCTTATTCCTGTTTTAGATTAATGATACGTTGTGAAACAAGAATTGTTCTCTTTGGGGGTAGAGCACCAGCTATCGCTTCATCTCATCAGCGATCTTTCTTGAAGGCGATGTTTTACAGGTTAACCACGGGAAAAATAATATTTTTGTATTATAAAACATTGATATTTCATTTTCCAATTAACTAATATATTTCTGACTAAGCAATTATAATTAACCAAGTATCATTTTTTTTCCCAGCAGTTTTTGATCACCACCTATTTGACCACACATGATTTATTTTCTAATGACAATATTTTCACCATCACGTTCCTCGATAGTCTACTGCTGGACATAGGCTTCCATACCTTCCCTCCATAGTTTAAGCCATCTGTATCCAACGGCTACATACAATATCTGACTCAACCTTGCAGAGAAACACACACATTCAACTACTAATGCACTTGCACTCGCGTCGTCTGAACAAGCTCTATCACGCACCCAAGGCGCAAATAGCCTATGAGGGTAAACGATGTGGATGTATTTTATAGCTGGATGTGTGTATGTTATAGATAAATATGTGTATTTTATAGTCGTATGAGATATATTCAAATGGCTCAAACGACCTGGGAATGAAAAAAGATAGCGTGCGAGATTTGGCTGTGGATTTTCACTTAGTGCACCTTTATTGTTTGAAGGAAGAAAGAAAATATTTGCGTTTAAAGAATCCTAATAAAATGTCTATTTTATATTCTTTCCGTGAAAATATTATATAAAAGCTTTAATGCATGTATTTTTTATAAGTATTTTCATAATATTTCATACATATTTGTTTATCATTTTAATTTAACTGAAGTAAGATGCGAGTAGACTCTTACTTAGAAAATTCCTAAATAAATAAGTAGATATTGAAAAAAAACAATCTAGAGTTCTTTTGAAAATTACCTATTCAATAATATTATTAGGATTATGTATTTGATGAGTGCTGTTTTTGTGTGAACCACACCTCAAGAGCCTTCTGCGAGCTTGGTCGTCGCTCGTTGCCAATTCTCAAGCAAGTACCCACTTGCTGTAAAGCTGGATGGACCTTTAGGGACCAGTATTTGGTAAAGGTGTATGAATTTTTCACCAAACGACGAGCATGTTTGAAAAAACCAATGGTATATTTTTTGTGCTCCGCTGGGATTCAAACCCACAACCTTCCATTTACGAGTAAGAAGTGTTAACGGTCCGATCATTCTCGAATCAATCTGCCTACGTATATTTTTGTCCTCTTTCTTACATATATTTGCTCAAAGAGTATCATTGTAAACTTGTATCTTCTTGAAATATAAGTGCAGCATCATCGAGAACGAGATCTTTTACTGCCGTCACCTAACCTCAAAACCAGACACAAATCCCGAACATACACAAACCACTAAAAATATAGAGGTTTATAGATTTATATCAACATTTTTAATTGAAACTATTCTGAATTTGCATTCGCCTGGAGTACGGCAACCAATGGAACAGTTGTGAATGCGAAATGAGAGGAATTTAGGCGCAATATTAATATGAGCTAGTATTGAAAAATTCCAGCCAGTGACAGCCCAAGCTATTGCTACACTTTACAATGTGAAAATGCTATGAAAGTTTCATGGCTGCCAGAATTTAAATGGCTTTAACAAAACTACCACTGACTGGCGAGACGTCTAACGCTACATGCTAGAAATTGCAGAATGCTTGAAATAACTCCTTTCAATTTTTGCCATTGAATATTTTATATACCTAATAAGTATATGAATTTTTATGTAGATGCAGTTTATTTTATTTTTATTTAAAATAACTAAAAATGTAGTGTAACTTCTAACCGCGTTACCGTCGAAGCACGCGGCGCGTAAAACCTTTTTGTTTTCGCAGGTAAGGTGGTCGACTTTAGGTAAACAATTTGACATGAAATGAGGGTTAGGTACCCTTCATCGGAGTAGGCAGGTTCTCATTTCTTGTTAACTTTGAGTAACCTTGCCGGTACTTGGGTTGTGAGTTTGAAATAAAAACTCAAACGCAAAGTCATTTCTGACATCCCTAATTTTGATTCAACCTTATAATTTCACTGGCATTGAGTTCCTTCTACCAACTGACCTATCGATCAGAATTATTCGTTACTAAGCTACACAAAGTGTAATCCCATGCCACGGTTTCCCGCATGTGGCGAGTGGAGCATGTTTATTTTTACAGGTAAAGGGGCCGGTTCACTTCAGTTGTGGGGGTTTGCCAGCTCCCGAGAAGGCTGGTACTCATTTCTGTGAAGGCAGAGTCAACCTTGCCGGTGTTTTATTTTTGAGTTTGAAATAAACACCGAAACGGGAAATCATTTCTGACACCCTCGGCATGGAGTGCAAGTACTCTACCAAGTAAGATATTGTAGAATTTTTGGGTTCGGAAAGTCTCTAAATTAAAATATACAGGTATTCTTTCAGGTTCTTTATTTTTAATTAATTTATTTTTACAATTTATATGTATTTTTATCACTTTTAGCAACTTAAATTTATTTTCACAGTTGAGCACCGTTTACACTCAAAAAAACTTAAATCAAAGGCAACTATCTCTCTGACTAGGTGCACTCAACATTACGCCTTATATACTTCACAGACAAAAGTCTCTAGTGACTAATTTGCCATCAAAACTGTCAAACATTCTACCAACTTCAAGAGTACAAAAGGATCATTTAATTTCTAGATTTGTTAAGCCCATAATTATTGCTACCTACAGTGTACACCTATATTAATATATTTTTAACATAATACTATAATAACTATCACTACCTATGATGTACACCTATATTAATCTACTATTTACATAACAATATCGACCGGATTCATAGATTTATAATAAATATGGTTTTAAATTTTCTAATGTTTGCACATTCACCGAGTGAAAATTCATTTTTAATTAAATAATTAAAAAACTTTTTTATTTAAAAAAACACATAGTTTTTATTTTCACATATGAGTTATACTGCCTAAGCGCTGTCGAACCTGCTCGGAGTTAGCCTCTGATGATGAACCGAGCAGGTTCGACAGCGCTTAGGCAGTATAACTCATATGTGAAAATAAAAACTATGTGTTTTTTTAAATAAAAAAGTTTTTTAATAATTAAATTAAATATGGTTTTGTTTAGAAACAAATGAATCTATTCTTCTCGCTTGTAGCACGTGCGTATTGCGTTTATTTTTCATTATTTTGTATGCAGGAACAACATGGTTTCTTTGCGATGTCGCATCATGCTGTACGTGTGTTGGGCGTTTGAATTTATTGTTGCGGCTCCATATGACTTACTGCGGGTATGTTAGGTTACTACATGGCAAGTAGAGGCCAAGGGGAGGCAAGAGACTCACAAGTTGAATGTGGTTTAACATGGGGCATCCTAATGCATGATTCTAAATCTAAATCTAAATCTAAGTTGCAAAGATATGTATCATTTGAGATTCATATTAAATGCATTCCCACAAGCAGACACATACTATAGTATGGTCAAACCCTCCTCGTACCCGTCCTGTATGTATGTGTCAGAAGGACCCACAGCACATGGACGCTCATGCAAAGCTATATATTTTCTCAAGTGGCGAAAGGCCTTCCCGTGAAGTGAAAGCAACGGCACGACAAAACAAGAACCTCTAGGTCAGAGGCGTGCCCATGACTCTAAAAGTAAATGGTTCGATGTTACTGAAGCTAATAGCATACCTCGGGTGGCACTCCTTGTGGGATTGTTGCTAGATCACGAGTAGGCATAATTTCGCGCTCACACATGGCGCATGTGGACCTACAATATAAAACCCCAATCTCAAATGAACATAAGCCTTGCAACTCTTGCCGACCTTCCCTGAAACAGGGATGACATTGGCAAAGTGAACCATTTTTTACAGTATGGGTGGTCAGCCTCATACCAACCTATAAGTCAAAGAATTACCAATCTATACCTAGGTTAAGGAATTACCAATTTATAAGTCAAGGAATTATTGATTGAATGATTAACATGAAAACATGTACATTGTACTCGTATGTTCCTTTTTTCTGTTGCGTGAAATAATGATTAAAAAATGATGATGGTGGTGATGGTGCTGTTAGATAATAATATATATCTGCAAATTAGCAACATATTAGATATCTATTTTTTATCATTTTCGAATGTTTAACACAAAACCTTCTTTCTACAATTTGTTGTAAGAAAGACTAATTCAAGTCAATTATGAATCGAAATTGGTGATAGAAAATACCATAGCTTTTTAAAGGTTAGTTTAAAAAAAATAAGATAATAAAATAAACAAAAACATATTACTTACGTGCATCAAGCTTCTATATAGTTTCGTAAGAAAAATAACAAAATATTATGTAGCAACAAAATGCATATTTTAAAAAGCAAAAATTTGCCCCGACACGTTAAGTATCGAACAATAATAGGCTTCTCTGTCTAGCTACTCCACAGTCCTCAGTGCCATCCAGTTCCAGATGTTTCTTTACCAAAAAAATACTTTCATAAATAATAAAGTAAACAGTATCGGTGTAAATTTAAACATTTTATATCATACTATTGAAAAAATGGCATTTTAAAGTTTACGTATGAAATTTCTTTCTAGTTTAAACCGGATTTTCTCTATATATAAAAAAAAACTGCCCAATCCATTCACGTCTGCTTGGTTGTTATCATCATCGCGATATCACGAAGTCAATAAGAAGATGATTGATTCCGTGCGAGGCAAGGATCCAAGATACGTGGAGGTACCTCAAGTATAAAGCTTTACGTCGTAGTGCTTACAAAAAAATGTCCGCAAACTCAAGCGATTCCTCTAGTGACCGTTTCAGTCCTCATATATTTTTAGTGAACGCTATATTTAAGCATTTACGCAATGTTTTATACCTACTTCAAGAACAGCACTCTAAGTATAAAAATATTAATTAAAAAATCAACCATAGCGTATACAAAAAAATATATTAAAAGTAAAACAACGTTTCCGGCGAGTGCTTTAGTTTTCATACATTTTTGGTAAACGCTATGGGTGAGTGTACACGTTTAGTTTTATACATGAGAAAGTCTAAATACACGTGAAGATCTCTAGTACACCTAGCCTAGTATAAAGGATTAAGATATAACTCAAACAAAGCGTTTACGGAAGAATATATGGAAAATAAAACAGCGTTTTTAGTGAGCGTTTTACTTAACACACATTTTTGTTTAACGCAATGTTTGAATTTAAACGTACGGTTTTATACTTGGGCGCAGTGCCACTAAAATGTTTTATGAAGCCTTGCTAGTAGGTACTTCCATATCCCAGGGTAGCTGTTCTCACTTCTCGAAGACTTGTCTATCAAAGCTGCGTAAACAGTAAACACACGCCAGCCAAACGTGAAGGAGAATGTGCACAAGAAAACTATGCATTGACAAATGGAAATGTATTTGTGCTCTGTACCGTTAGTACGAGTTGCAAAACTTTAGTAAAGTAAAGTTTACGCAAAGTATTAAGAGTGATTTACCCCAAAAGCTGCCGTTTTTGTTTCTTACACTTTATGGTTTTAGCAAAAGAGTTACACTGATGAAGAAAATCAAGTTCAAACAAACAAAATCGGCAGATTTTGGGGAAAACCACTCTTTAATACTTTCCGTAAACTTTACTTTACTCAAGTTTTGCAACTCGTACTCAGGGTACTGTAGTGCATAAAATGTAAAAAAAGAAAAATAAATTAACTTTGTTTTCTATACTAGTACCAACACTACAGTAATTGAATAAATGATGTTAAAGCCAGGCGGCAGGAGTTGCAAAGTTCATGTTCATGTGAGGTTTGGTTTATATTGAATGTACACATGCAGCATGTGTTAGCGTGAACTTACATGTGTCTGATTGTGGATATTCATTTAATATGAGCCTAGAATGTCAATGTAAATTTGCAACTTAGATTAAATATTACAAATATGCCTTGGCAAGTACATGGAACCAAACTATATACTTCGTTTGTAATATTTAACTATTGTACAAAAAACTGTCACGTTCTAATAAATATTTTGTAATTGGTTGCTAAACACCGTAGCCTATTAAATTGTGACGTTTGTCTGTTGAGAAAAAAATATGATTTAATTTTGTACCGAGTTTCTTGAAAATTTTAGTTCTTAGTGCCGTCATTAAATCGACCGTTTAATTAAAAAAAAAGGTTCAAAAATGCTTAAAATATTTCATTCTTTATCCACATTTTTCTTTGTAGATTATAGTACCTACGTCTTGTTTCTGCTCTAATGTAGATTTTTATAGTATTTGTTTTTGTTTGTATTCCTGTGTAAGTTGTGAAAAGCATAGAAGCAAACTACTCCCAATAGAAAAATAAAGGAACAAACTACGAGTACAATTTCTGCGATACATTTTATTGTTGTACTTTAAATTCTTCGCTTATGAAAATAGATGCTGCTTCAAAAATATAAGTATTGTACTGTCGTAGTACAATGATAACAATTCTATGTCAAATCGTTGAATTCCATAAACTACTATAAACAATAAAAAAATATGCTAAATCCACTGTTACAAAAACAAGAAACTGCACACAAATTTGTTGTCTGAAAATCTCTAATATAAAGAAAAAAACAACTGTATTTCAAAGCCGCTTTCGTTGGTAAGCTCTGCTTTTTATGTAATACCTCAAGAATTCTCTACAATTTAGGCACTTGTTTGTCGCTGGTCAGTATCAATTATTCAAGCAAGACTCAATGATAACTTGGTTGACCTTTGCCATAGGTTCTTGATAACAGTAGTTTTTTTTCAACCTAGTGAAGAGCAAAGTGTAATTATTTGTGGTCAACTGAGAATCGAATCCACTATCTTTGATTTCTAGTCGAAAGACGTTACAACTAGATTACAACTTAGAATTCTAGGTATCCTAGACTATCCTAGTCTATTCTCCTAGGCTATCCTAGTCTTATACATAGCATTCCGAAGAACACGCATAATATATCAACAGTTTTTATTGTATGTATACAATCATTTAGTCGGTGCTATGGCCACGGCGGTCAAGACTCAAGACGCTTGTTCAGCTAGCGTATTTGGTTCAGATAACTATGGTTCGAGCCACGGTTGCCCCCTTTGACCATAACATTGACACTGGTTCAGATGTCGTTGCATGCACACAAACTTCTGCTTTTGCATGAAGACAACTGGCCAGGCAAAATAGGTTGGTAAATTGCATTCCTCTTCACAAATTTATTTAAAAAAAAAAAAAAAAATTGCAAAAAAACTGTCATCTACCAGAAAGAAAATTTAATTTTCAGTGTTTGCAAATATTGATCTCATTTTTGGCAAAAATACTAGATCACTGTCTTTGCTTCCATATTAACCATAATGTAATGATTGGTATTTCATGTTTATTCAAAAAGATATTCCGGTATTTATGCGCAGACTTTCATTTTTATTTCCAAAATACAATGATAAATTTATGTGAAGGTCGAACTGTCATACTTTGAACGGAATTTGTCCCATATCTGGCATTGTAACATCCCCCAAACATATCCTGGTAGGTTCTTTAAATACATGTTATCGAAGCACGCCGTACAATGTTCAAGCGCGACCTTTTTGCCGCAAAAAAAAAATGAAATATTCTGTCCAATATCTGAATACGATACATTTTTCGGGTTAAATTTTATATGCGAATTTTACATACAAGGGCATCGTAAAATTTCAACATAACATGCGATTCACCGATACCGTAGAGCACTTTTAATAAATCAGAGTTTTTTTTTTTGGTGTATGAGGAAAATCAATACGCTCGTTGTTTATTATGGGCGGTTCCAACTTATTTCCCGGTGACATGCAAAGAGTCTGTTAAGAAAGTTTTCTGATATAATTCCCGTGAATGGGTGATTACGTCTGTGCATGTAATCGGTGGAAGAACAATGTTACGGGGCATGGAACATATTTACGAGGCAGTTTGGGATATCTTTTTTATTGTTGATGTACATTTTTCATAGAGGATACGATATTTTGTATAGTTCGACGGATTAGAAAACCATATCGTAAATTTTGACGTATGTAAATGTGAAACTGATAATACGGGAGAGCTAAAAATAAAATGTATATTCTACTACATATGCATGCATGTCATGAATGGTTTCTTACAACGATTTTAGTTTACATAATATGACGGATAAAAATATTCAATCGTACAATAATAATACAACAAAATAGTAACAGTGGGAGTAAGTTGGCGGAAGATTACTTATTTACAGAAAATAATTCAATTCTTCATCATTGGCTCAATGTGAGAGCGGACAAAGTGGTAGCAATCTGACTGTTGTTATTTTTTTTAAATAAAACAGCGCCAGTTTGAATCCTGTCAGATTATCTCGACGACAGCTTAAGTTAACATTTTGTCATTGGAAAGTTATTGATTATTATCTCAATTAATATAATTGATGATAATGTAAATTCATGTTTATTTCAAGACAAAAATAGGTTGGAAAATTGTTTTCCTTTTTCCAAATTAAAAAAAAAAAAAAAAAAACAGTTAAAGCCCTCTACGCTACATCTAAGCATATTGTAACACCAAGTTTTTTACAGAATTCTTTCAAATCGAAGCGGCTCGTGATCTCTTTCATTTGTTGGGATCTTATCTTTTTAGGTCCGTTACTTGAACCTTCTACGTTTGATTGATTGCAGAGGCATTCACTTTGTAATCATTCATCTTAAAATATACAACAACAAAAAACTTTATTTTTGCTACCTGAAGATGCAAACGGATTATTTTCGAAACCGGACAAGGAATTTCATATACTCGCCGTAATAAAAAAAACACAGTCGTTCTTTTCCATCTTCTAAATTTAGGTAAATTTTATTTGTATTAATTTATTAGTTGATACAACTATTCTCTCATTTTCCGATAATATCACGTTACATTGTCAACAACGTTAGCCATGTTGAAAGCACCGGTTCCCATAGATCACCGAAGTTAAGCAACATTGGGCGCGGACAGTACTTGGATGGGTGACCGCTCAGGTACACCGCGTGTCGTTGGCATCTTGGACCGGTCCGTAGACCGTAGTGGCAACACTTCGGACTCGTAAATGGAAGGTTGTGGATTCGGATCCCGGCGGAGCACAAAAAATATACCATTTATATTTCGAATATGCTCTTCGCTGGGTTGAAAAATTCATAAGCCTTTACCAAAGACCGGTCACTGAAAGGTCCATCCAAGCTTACAACAACTGGGTCTTGCTTGAGAATTGGCGCTTTCTACAGCGACTACCAAGCTCGCAGAGGGCTCTTAAGGTGTGATACACACAAAAAACAGCGCTCACCAAATAAATCATCCTAATATTATTATTATTATTATTACATTGAAATGCCTTATGTTTTTATATGATTTTATTCCTATCTAATTTATTTGACGTTGTTTTTGCCACCTGAAGATGCAAACGGACTGTTTTCGGAACCGGACGTGGAACTCAATATACTCGCGTAATAAAAAAAAAGTCGTTTTTATTTTTCATCATCTACTTTAAGATACATTTTATTTGTATACATTTCTAAGTTGATACAACTATTGTTTCATTTACCGGTAGTATCACGTAGCATTGAAATGCCTCTTGTTTTTCCCCGTGGACTAAGTGTAAGACACCATCAGCAATAAGCGAGCATCACCTGTAATAAACACGAGCTTAAGGTGGCCGTAATAACCGAGTTGTAAGCGCCAGGCACCTGTTTCTTGTTGTACTAACAATTAGTGCGATCATCATTATTATTAGTTACACCGGATACAGTGACGTTGCACGTACGTACATAGTGCTGCAGGATGTGAACGGTGCATACGTGAACGCTCAACCAGGGGCGGTCAGAAGAGCAGATGAAATGACACAATGTTTTTAATTTATTTTCAATTTCAAATTCAATTAGACTTTGGATCTATAATAGTAATATAATCTATAATCTAAGTTGCAAGGATATATTAATTTAAAGCTCTCAGATGTATGCCCACAAACCAACAAGTGTAGTTCGCGCTTACAAATGCTGAATGTGTACTTACAAATAAAATCCAAACCTCAAATGAACATAAGCCCCACAACTTTTGCCGACCTTCCCTGAAACAGGGGTGCCATTGGCAAAGTGAACCATTTTTTCCATTTTTTTCCATTTCCATTTTTTTATTTGAAAGAGGTGTAAATAGTTGAGTGTTTATATTTAATTGGTTTTTTGTATATTATTCTTATCATTATTATTTTTGTTATTTTTTTCATATATATACATATGTGTA
The DNA here is from genome assembly GCA_951799405.1 of Agapetus fuscipes. NCBI lineage: Eukaryota > Metazoa > Arthropoda > Insecta > Trichoptera > Glossosomatidae > Agapetus > Agapetus fuscipes. Next base: position 10,427,206 of record OX637346.1, on the reverse strand, counting down.
TATATGTAATTCCTATTTCTGTATTTTCTATTTAAACATGTTACCTCTTTATGTTACTTTATTTTATTTCTTTGTCTTCCTGTTTTTGCTGAGTAAATGACTAAATGGTGTATATATTATTTTTGTTTTTTTATGATTTTTATCTATTAAGTGATTAATTTTAAGTTAAGATAAGTTGGAATCCTCCCCAAAACACAAGCTATGCTTACTTTGGGGAGTATTTATTGTAATTAGATTTTTAAAATTTATTTTTATTGTAATACTTTGTACATATTGATAAAAACAATAAAGACCTTATGAATTATATGAATTTTACAGTATGGGTGGTCAGCCTCATACCAACCTATAAGTCAAGGAACATTTTCAAGATTAGACATGCTGCTATAATATGTAAGTTGTGAAGATATCGCCACCTTAAAGGTAAAACAGAGTAAGTACTGATTCACTGAATTGAGAAATCGTGGATAAAACAGTTTAATGTATGTAACTTATCATAGTAAGTGATCTTATTACAAAGCAGTGCTTATGACAAACTTCGACACGTACAGGATTTTCCCACTTGTTTAGTGTTTTTTTTCCGTAGAAAATAGGAAAAATGTGCATTTCTGGGAGGTTTTTTTGCATAACAAATCTGAGATGCAGTCCGGTTGAAAACTCAGATGGTAGAATGCTTGCGTTCTATTCCTGAGTGCAAGGGTTTGATCTTCATCGAGAATGTCTAAAATGATTTCCTGTTTTGGTGTTCACTTCAAACTCAAAACTTTTTCGGGGGCAACGTGGTAACGAGTTGTGCTGTATTTTCAGCTTAGATGCTGATGATGAAAAGTATTGAATGAGCGTAGTCTAGTTCGTAGTCAAACAATATTTTAGAAGTGAGACATTTTGAAAAGTACCCCATTCGATTCTCTAGAAGAATTAAAAGTTTTTCATTACATTTTCAACAATAAAGCGGTTAAACTAAAAACCAAAACGACCTTCCTAAAAAGTATTCTTACAGGCTCATACAACTTTGCGAGGTGGATAAATCTTTAGTACAAAAAATTGATATTTCATTCAATGAATGAAAAGGTAGGGCGTTACTTCATACCTGTCAAACAATGTAAAAAACTCACTGAGTTTTGTACTAAGCAAATTCACACAAATATACATTATAACCGACATGTTATGTACCTAATTAAAAAAAACTAAAAAGCAATTGCGCTTTTACGTGTAAGAAATAAGTTTTTAAATCTTATTTTCTGTTAAATATGTACGCCCATCTCAAAAGCTTTGCCCCTGCCATGCCTCCTCCCCTGTATTCGATGTTTGCCACATCGTGGGGGTGTTGCCCCCCCGGGTGGGATAAGCGCTAGCAGGCTGCATATGTGCATAATGCATTCATGTATTGATTATATTTTGCATATTTAGAATATTTTGCATCGCATTATGTGGCGGTGGAATCGTTTACTATCGGATTTTATCTCTGACTGGGGGACATTTTAAAACCGAAGCGGTTCAATCTCATCCAGCGTGTTGGGCGTCATGTTATCTGGTCGGGGGCTCATTAAAAATTCAAAATATATGTAATTTGATCGTCCACACGTGGGTACGTATACGTTGAAACATTAAATGGGTACGTGGAAAGCACAAGAGTACATTGGGTAGAGGCAACGCAACTGCAACTAAGCATAATATGTAAGCAAGAAGGGGTTGCATGTGGCGAATGAAAATGATGAATTATCACAGGTAAGAAAGGCGACCATAGCCCGTCCTATTTCGTTTGAGTGCCACAATGTGTAGATGAAAACGTATCAAATTTATTCAAATTGAAATTAGACAAGATTTAAAAGTGACTGATGCACATATTAGCTAAAATGTAGGCATTGTATTTTTGGGCGAAGAAAATTAAGAAAAAATGTCACTTAGTAGATTGGTTGGATTCTTAAGATATCAAAAATAAAGCGTCACTTGTGATTCTTAATTATTTGACAAATAACGTCTTCTAAACTTGTCGCTTGATTATCAACGACTACTTGCTATATGCAAAACTCACCTTATATACTAGGGCTGAAGATGAGTCTATAGTATATTTTGGCTTGTCTAGATAATTCTACAAACACGAACAAGCTGCATTATGTGCAAGAAAGCTCAAGACGCACAAACATTCTCATACTGATCTCAGCAGTAGGTACTGGATGATAATTATCTACTTATATTCAAACTGCTTAATCCTAATAATAATCAAGGTCTTCCAGCCATTTACAAAACAGTGCATAGGTACAGAAAAGCTCTACATCTGATCTTTCACTTTTTTCTATACTGTCTTTCTAGTCTCATCTTATCTAGCGATTACATCGGTAGATAGCAAGCGATAAAATATTGCCGCGCGTGATAAAATCGTCCAGCAGCGCCCGATCAGCTGTTCCGCGCGGCCATGTTTTATTTCTTAATATCTAAAAGCAGTTGAAATTAGTAAAGTCCATACAGTAGAAATGGACTATCTAAGAAGTATGATTGGGAAAAAACGAAGTGACAGGGTGAGGAATGATTTTGTAAGAGAAGAATGTGGTGTAAGGAAAAGTGTGAAAGTGAAGATTAAAAGAAGTATGTTAAGATGGTTCGGGCATTTGGAGAGAATGAGTGATGAAAGATTGACGAAGAAAGTATATGTTGCTAGAATAGATGGATGTCGTGGTAGAGGAAGACCGAGAAAAGTATGGAAGGATCAAATCTCTGAAATCAATGGGATATCCAGAGTCATAATAAAAGGAGGACTTGTATGAAAAAGGTTATGACTCTGGATGAAATGAAAGAAGAATGCAAGGACAGGAAGAAGTGGTGGCTAATCTGCAATGTTGATTTCTAATGTTGGTGTATTCATTTGCTACATTTTTTGCATAGGAAATTTTCGACTTTTTTTGTATAGATTTCTTTGTAAGGTTTTGTTCTTTTTTATATTTAACTGTAATTTATTATTCATATTCCTTGACTTATAGGTTGGTATGAGGCTGACCACCCATACTGTAAAAAATGGTTCACTTTGCCAATGTCACCCCTGTTACAGGGAAGGTCGGCAAAAGTTGTGAGGCTTATGTTCATTTGAGGTTTGGATTTTATTTGTAAGTACACATTCAGCATTTGTAAGCGCGAACTACACTTGTTGGTTTGTGGGCATACATCTGAGAGCTTTAAATGAATATATCCTTGCAACTTAGATTATAGATTATAGTTGCTAAAAAAGTCGAAAACTCTCAACATACAGGGCTGGAAGTCTCATCACCACGGTAATACTTACCTAACAAATATCGGTATTCCTTGTATGAAGACTAATCAGCTGTTGACTTGCGGCCATCTTGGATTGACAGGTCTTCATACAAATATCACCGATGATGATGATGATGATGGATGATTTCTTTCCTGTGGCGCCATTTAATGGTCCAGGACCATCTCAAGGGCGCCATGGCTTCTAGAGAAAAGTAGTGTCTTCAGTTCCTTTCTGAAGGTGGTGGTAGGCTGGTTCGCGCGAACACCGATGGCCAAATTGTTCCAGGCAACCGGCCCGGGCACCGCAAAGCTTCTGTCTGCAAAATTTGATGTGTTTTCAAGGTATTCTATGATATTCGCTAGGTAAGAATGACCGTGGTTATGAGACTTCCAGCCCAGCTCTCTTAAATTCTAGAAACTAAGCCACATCCCTCATACACCTCAGGATATTTAGGGGCTGAGTAATTTACACATCCACCTTCTTCGCGAATCGATCCACCGCACGACGTGTTTCCATCGCATTCGAACAAATAGGAAGTGGAGTAAAGTTCGCAGTAAATTTTAATTTAAGTAAAGAGTTAACGTCTTCAGTCGGTGAGTTTTGTTCCCGCGGGAAGACAGGCGAGATGAGGGTACAGACCTGAAGTCGCGCTCATATATTATGCATTATTTCAGGCGTTCGCCATTTCCCGACCGAAAAGTGTATGAAACTTTTACCCCGAAGTCGCACACACGGATGCATCAAATGAAATAAACTTCACGAATTGATCTTATTTTTTTGCACAAAGTAAGGCGAAATTTTATCAGCTGAATTTGACATGATGAAATTCAACTTTTCTTCAAGAGAAATTCAAGGCATCACAAAAGTTTCCTACATTTTATACTAAATAGCTAAAGAACTATTTGAGTAGTATACAACCAAAACCGGAAAATTAATGTTTTTTTTCGAAAATGAAATGTAAATTTAAAAACGTTGGGATTGTCATGTACTGTGTTTTTATATATTTATCTCTTTTTATTAATAAATCCTATATTGCCACATTTAGTTCTTAAAGGGTCGGTTTACCAGCGAACCTTACAAGAAACTCTATCAAATGTTGTACATTTTTTTTATGACGACCCATTTTGTGTACAATAAATGGAAAATATCCTTGAATTCTACGTCTGGTTTTATATGAATCAACCATCAAATCACTTCTGAATATAATTTATAGTTTACCTTGCACAACTAGGAAGAACTACGCATTTAAAATATTTGATGCCTGATTAGAAAGCTCACAAGATATAAAGAAAACAGTTGCTCCATCTCCAAGCATTGAATTAAATGGAAAGCTAGAAAGTACATTTTTTTACCTCGAAATCTCGAAATTCAGAGAACCTCATTTCTCGCTTACTTAAATAAAAATAAAATACAGTATTTTCAATATCTCGATGAAAATAACCTCCATATTGTGTATCTTAAACATGAAATAAAAATATGAAAGGGCTTGCATTTACCAAGGTAAGTACAAAAAAAAAAAAAAAGATCTCCGCAGAAATCCCGGTCGCTGTTAGTGGCAACGTAACAGAACATCAAGTATAAAACTCAACCACAGCGTATGGAAACCAAAAATGTATGGAAATCAAAACTCTTTCGGGAAGCACTGTTTTCGTTTCAGTGCAGTTTTTTGGTAAACGCTGAGGGTGTGTTGAGGCTTACTTGGGGTAGAGTGGTGGTTGCGGCGGTTCGTACAGATGTTCAATAATATTGGAAAATTGTGAAGAAATTGTGATTTCTTCAGTCAGTTGGAGTGCCGATCCAATACATTTTTGAGCGCTCCTTGCTTCCGGGAGTGCTCGCAAAATGCTTCACTGCGCTCTCGCCGGAAGAATATGAGCAGTTTCTAACTTATTTACTAAAATAATATCATCATCGACGAGTTTTTCATACCATCTGATATAAATTGTTGTGTTTCTCTCCTTACTTCTCATTTCTTGCGCTGTTTTTGTCTAGTAACAGCTGATGTAAACTCACCAATAAGAATTGGAGGACATGGAAAAATCTGCTTTGTTGAGGTCTTTTGAATCATGGAGAAAATTCGACATGCCACTAGGGTTTACCACAAAAACACCCAACACCTGTAATGCGGCCATGTATGCCCATCATCTTTTAGCACCGAAGAACTTTTGGCTGCATGTGATTGAGCAGTGGACGTGGCCAAATTTTGGACGGAAAGTATATAAACGTTTGCTGCATGCACGATAAACAATAAAGAAAACCTAAAGATGCCATGATTGATTGTATAGATTTGTGATTTTGTCTTTATGGTTCAAGAGTCAAGTTCTGCCGACATTTGTTTGGAACATGTTCAAAGTCCACCTTCATTTTCCCGTGAGGGACTTTACATATAGATTCACAAAATACCCAAATATGCTTACAAATCATGTAGATATGCCCAAAAAATGGTATGTGAGTACAATATTTTTAATGGCTTTACGGTTTTATGTAAATACATCCGTTGGAATTTTTCATTCAATTGTGCTTACCTCATTTAAAATATAACTCATATTAAGTTCAAAAGAAACAAAAGAGAAATTCTTACATTGCTCTTCCATTGAAATTATGAGTCTTCATCACTTTATTCTGGTTCAGTACATTATCTACTGCGCAGTTTTGAAATAGGGCTAAAGTCTGCTCCCTTGAGGCCGGAAGTTGCACATCCCTGGCAGGTAGCATGCGCCGTATCGCTCCACTAATGTGCGGCCGCATGTGCCGACAATGATCAAATAATAACAGCTATTGCCACCCGCACCCCAAAACATACACTGAAAATTTCAAAGGAACAACCCCCACTTGGAATTTGTGGAAAAAAAAACAAAGGATTCCCGTAATGCACTGAATGGGGATAAACCGCTGAAAGTTTATGTACTTTTGGGTGAAGGAAAAAGGTGTTTTCTTTTAGAGGGATGGGACTGGTTGGGGTTGTTGAATTAGTTTGTAGTACTACGGCTTTGGTCTATTGGGGATAAGGTGTGTTTACTAGAGTTGAATGGTCGGGATTGAATATTCAATATTATTCCGACACACTTTTTTTGTATGTTTTAGAGGAAGCTTAGTTCATTCAGAAACATATTTTAGTACAAAATATATTAAAAAAATAACAATGAGTCCATTTTAATAATTTCATTAAACACATAATGGGAAGATTTTTTTTTTTGATATACTTACAAGGTTTATATTTCAGTTTTTCTACAGGTCATTCTCTAATATCAAGTAAAAGGACATACAATTATTTTGTTATTGGTTTACTAAGGACGGCAGTCCTTACAAAACTGCGTTTGCTCGCCGAGAAAAAAGTTTCAAATTCAAGAATGTCTTTACCTTATAACTGTAATTTTGTGAAAAGTAAACGTGGTTTCTTGTTTTAGTGCACGTATGAGTATATTGTTGTGTATGAAAAATGTATTTTTAAACTGCATGAGTACGCTTGATTGTGATGCATTATGAGGAAGTTTAAGGCAGACTCCCGCAGGATGTCCACGGCGCAGCAAGTATGTCCCATAAAACGGAACGACTGAGATAAATATTGAACAACAGCCGGTGGTGGAGTAGTCAGGAGTATCCCTAAGCCAACGGAAGCCACGCGAGCATGTTGCATTTAAAAACCGCACCACACGACGCAAACACACGTATTTATATTCGCATTATATTGCAGTTAAAGGAAATAATAAACTCGTTTCTTTAAAGGAATTTGAGATTTTGGTTTTTAAGGAGAGCTTGTATGAAAAAGGTTATGACTCTGGATGAAATGAAAGAAGTATGCAAGGACCGAAAGAAATGGCGGTTGATCTGTAATGCTGGCGGTTAAAGCTGAGGTTGTAAAAAATTTTTTTTTTTTTGTAAAGAATATGTTTTGTAGGTTTTAATTTTTTACTATTTAATTGTTTAGTGTTCATTTGTTTTATATATTTGAATGTATTTAATTGCTTGTATTCCTTGACTGATAGGTTGGTATGAGGTTGACCACCCATACTGTAAAAAATGGTTTACTTTGCCAATGTCACCCCTGTTTCAGGGAAGGTCGGCAAGTGTTGCAGGGCTTATGTTCATTTGAGATTGGGTTTTTTATATTGTAGGTCCACATGCGGCATGTGTGAGCTCGAAATTATGCGTGTCTGCTTGTGGGAATGCATTTAATATGAATCTCAAATGATACATATCTTTGCAGCTTAGATTTAGATATTGTAGATTCACATGCGGCATGTGCAAGCGCGACCTTGTACGTGTCTGCTTGTGTGAAATGCATATAATGTGAATTTTCAATGTTACAAATCTTTACAATTTAGATTTGATTAGATTAGAATCCTGCGCAGGATATTGCTCAAATTTCAGAGACTCTAGGGTTATATGACACTTGTTACAGTGCCGCAGAGATGTGACAGTTGATGTCCTGATTCCTTGTTGCGGGGCTGTTAGCTGCGTTGTGTTGTTATGTGTGTTGCCTTTGTTTTGAGACACTGAAAGGAAATGACGATGGATATATCCTCATCTTTAAAGTTGTTCAAATACAGTCAACCTTAAGAGAAGATTTAGAAGAATGTTGATTGTATGTAGTTCCATCTGCAATATGTAAGTCCATTTGACCAAAATGTCGGCACAACAAATAATTTCGCGTAAAATCAACTATACTCCTTAGTTCTTTTCTTTTATTTGATTTAAGAAAGAATGCATGCATTAAGCGCAACGCAACTAAGTTACACATATTTTAGTTGCTCGGGTTGGAATCCCACCGAGGTTGTAAGAAATGCTTTCCCGTTTCGGTGTTTATTTGAAATCCAAAAATAAAATACCGGAAAGGCTTACTCAGCTTTTACAAGAAATGAATATCAGCCCCCTCAGGAGCTAAACAACCCCCCCTTCAAATAAATCAGCTGGCGTAAGATCGGTCCCTTACCTGTAAAAATAAAAAGGTTCCACTCGCCACATGCAATAAGTTACACTTTATGTGTAGCTTAGTAGTAGCGTAATCAAATTTTACAACATCTTTGCAACTAAGATTTTAGTTTAAAAATGTTGCTGAAGTTTTTCATACTGATATGCTGAAGAATATGTAAATGCGTTCACCGTAGCGTTGTCTTTCTCAAACACAAAATGGCTTATTTATCTTGAATGATGTCCAAATATCAAAATAGGCAGAATGTTGTATTTACGCGCCGAGTCCCACGGCGGTGCCCTGGACATAAAAAACAATACGCCTTTCGGGGACATGATATTATCCGATGCGAGGTTTTATTTCCATACAGAGCGGGCGGACTCACCCCTGTCGCAGGGTAGGTGGTGTGTTCTACAAGGGAAGCAACTCGTGTTAAAACAACGGATTCTTACCGCGTATGGATTAAACCTTTTTTTTTGTAAATATATTTGTGCAGAGGAATGCAATTCACTAACCTATTTGTCCTTGTCAGTTGTTTTTATGCAAAAGCAGAAGCTTGAGTGCATGCAATGGCGTCTGTTGAACCAGGGTCGAAGTTATGGTCAAATGGGTCAGACGTGATTCGAACCAACGTTATTTTGTTCCAAATGCACTAGTCGAAAAAGCGACTTGATCTCCACGACCATAACACCGACATCATAATATATAATCTAAGTAGCAATGATGCATTAAATGTACAATTCATATTACATGCATTCTTATAAACAGACACTTATATGTAAGTTCGCGCTTCCATAATATACCGCATGTGTATAATACTCGTACATTAAAACCAATCTGAAATAAACATAAGCCTTAAAATCTTTACGACCTTCTCTGTATCAGTTGTGACACTGGCAAAGTGAAACATTTTTTACAGCATGGGTGGTCAGCTGCATACCAACCTATAAGTTTAGGAACTTTGAGCAAACATTGATCAGTAAAAAATAAAAACTGGGCTTTAAAGAAAAAAACTATTCCTTGACTTAAACTTATACTAATAGGCTGGTTGATGAGGTTGACCATTCATATTCTAAAAGATGGATACTTTTTCTTATTTCACCCCTGTCACGTGTCTGCTTGTGGGCATGCATTAAAAATGAGCCTTAAATGTCAATATATCTTTGAAGTCTAGATTATAGATAAACGGAAATTAACACAGGTGTATCGTTTTCATGAAACATCTAATTAAAAAAACGTGCGAAACTTGGTCAATATTTCCCAGACGATGCATATTAACTAAATTGTATTTCTTTGAATCGTGATTTCACGGAATTTATTGATGAATAGGAGTTTTTCAGTAAAAGTTCAAGAAACCAGAAAAGAAAAAAGTATAAAAAGATTAGGATTATTCCTTATTTTTTTATCTTTTAAGATGAATGGTTTCAAATTGAATGCCTCTACAATTAATGAAAAAAAACATTTTAAACAGAAAAGTATTTTTAAAAAGCCCTTCTTAGAACCGGATTAAAACAACAACTTCTTATCGCTTACTTGTACCTATCATGTATTTTAAGGCTCTATTTTCTGTATTTCCCTTCTCTTCTTCTTTATGTAAAGTAACAGTTCTAATTTGTAACCACTTTAGTATTTTATAATGCTTTACTTCATGCATGTACCCATATAAGTATTTATGTACGTCTAAGCTGGACAAAATATGGAAAGACTGGGGTGTGAGTAACAGTAAAAAAAATGCTTGTCAGGAGTCTGGTCCACTTTTTTTTGCTCTATGCTGCTGAGACATGGATCATTAAAGCAGTAAGAAGGAAAAAAAATGACGCTTTGGAAATGTGGTGCTGGAGGCGCATGCTCCGAATCCCATAGACGGCTAGACGTACCAATTTCGTCGGGAGACACGTTTGGATAATAACAATAATAATATTAGGATGATTTATTTGGTGAGCGCTGTTTTTGTGTGTATCACACCTCAAGAGCCCTTTGAGAGCTTGGTCATTGCTGCAGAAAGCGCCAATTCTCAAGCAAGACCCAGTTGCTGTAAGGCTAGTGACCGGTCATTGGTAAAGGTATATGAATTTTACACCCAGCGAAGAGCATATTTGAAAATATAAATGGTTTTTTTTTGGGCTCTGCCGAGATTCAAACCCTCAACCTTCCATTTACGAGTCGGAGTTGTTAACCACTAGACTACGGACTGGATGGCTTGACTCAATGTACACGGCTTGGCCAATATTAGTACACGCCGTATTCTTTAGTTCTTCGGAAACGTTGTTCGTGGCTATGTGGATAGCCTGGAACGATTGGTTGTAATCGGTGGCTTGGAAGGGAATAAAGAAACACTAAGATCCCCCACAAGTGAAGACCGATCAAGTGAAAACAGCAGCACTCGGTGGTTGGAGCGTTACGAGCAGCGTAGTCAAGAGAGAACAAGAGAGAAAAGTGGTTGCTTCCACACGGGTTACTCACTCTCAGCAATGAGGAACAATATTAAGAAGATGAAGAAGTATGTGGAAAGTAACCGTTTTACGTTTTGGTTATGAATGAGTATTTGTTGCCAATTTCTTATTCTGTCTCCATCTCATGGTTATCATCTTAATCTGAGACCGTCTTCAATTTCCATCTGCAGTAAAATTAATTTTGCCTGAAAAAAATCTTGGTGTAATACTTTTCCACGTGTTTAAAACAAGATGTTTGTGATCACGCTCAGGAAAACGCTGCTCCTCAATTATTCTAAGAACACTACTCCGAGTATAAAACATTTACATAAACTCCCTGCAACTGCGTAAATCGAAGAAGTGTATGTAAACTAAAACGCTCACTAGATGTGCTGTTGTATCTTTCATACATTTTTATTTTTACGCGATCGAGGGGAGCTTATGTAATGTTGTATACTCGAGGTACTGTTCACCCGCCAGGCGTCGTCAGGGTGATGGAAGGAATCACACGAACACATACCTTTAGTATACAACTCTTCCTTCAAACTCAACTTTAGAATTTTCCAAATAAAAAACGTACAGAAACTAAAACTTATATCAGAGGCACTGTTTTTATTTGCATACATTTTTGGTTAACGTTATGGTTGCGTTTAGACGTGGTGTTTTGTACTTGGGGCAGGGGAGCAGTTACCGTGGTGGGGAAGTTGTAAAATTTGTACCGCGATAAACGTAATGGCGTTTTTAAAAGTACGAAGGATGACTACACGCAAGAACAATATGAGCACATCAAGAAAGCGAGGCAAGGAAAAATAGAGAATTTCCTTCAAGAAGATATTTGTTTACAATATGTAAATACCTACGTTATATCCTAAAGTACAATTGTTGTAGAAATCCTATATAACATGATACAATATATCTATATTTAATATTTTGTTTGGAATTCGTCCATTTGATTCACTCCGATCTTTTTTTCTTTCAGGAGGTTTTACTGTCCATATTTTTTTATGATTAACTTAAGAAGGTATTTTTTAGAATTAACTTAGAAGGTTTTACTAGGATCTCAAACTGAATTATTCACCTTCCTCCGAACATCCAAAGCTTCCTTTTTTTTAAATCTCAGATCAACCACTTCTTGAATTATCCACCAGAAATATAAAAAAATATTTGTTGCCTTTAAGTTTATATATAGTTAATGCTTGCCTTGAAGCAGTCACGTGCCAGTTTCGTTAAAACATGCCGCATGTTGACCTCAAAATAAAAAGAATACAAGTCTCAAATAAACACAAACCCTGCAACTCTTACCGCCCTTCCCCAAAACCAAAGTGGCATTCTTCCATCTTTTGTAAAATATAAAAACACTGTACAAATATCAAAAGTCAATTTAAATTGAATTATCATTATTTTCTCCATCATGGTGGCTTGGGTTTTTCTAAAGTCTAGACATCTCAAAAACAACAGCGCAAAAAAAACATTCAATAGCAGCTTTAATATTGCCTCTTTGTTCCCGTTGATTTTCACTTCCTTTCTAAGCCGCAATATGCTTCATTCACCAAGTCTAACGTTTCATACGCCGGCTTTTTCAATTATATGTTTTTGTGGACTTCGAAGCTTCGAGAGTTTATTGTATAGCCCTGGGCAAAAAAATAAACAAAACATATTTGTTCATAGTAAAGATCAAAGTACTCAAATTGACGATTTTTTAATTTTTTATTATGGTTTCTTTAATTTAATTTGCTAAGATGTATTAACATTGAAAATTAAACAGTAAACTTACAAGCTTTTGCGTGTGGACATGCATCTACATAATATGCCTCTTAAATATTTATTTATGTTAGCAACTTAGATTATAGAAAAAAAAAATGATGGGTCGATGATTTCGTTCAGATAATGAGAAAGCACAATGAGTTCTTTGTGTCAGAAAGTATTACTCTATCTAGCGTTAAACAGGAAACTTCCAGCAGTAGCAGAAATTAGAACTGAATTGTATACACACCAAACAAGCAGTTTTTAAATTTAAAAATATTCTTAATGTTATCAGTTAACAGACGCTGCACAAAAAAATATGACAAGTTTTATGTTTACAAATTTACACAATTAATATTAATCGTGGCCCTATTGAAATGAAGTAGGAATCTCCGTGGTTCCATGTTTTAGGTTTTCCAAATAAATTCTTAAACCCCCGTTTTCTAACATGCCTGCTAATAGAGAGGGCAGTGTGTGATACGTAATACTTGTGTAGATACTGTAGAGACTTCAAGCAAAATATATTCGAATTATTTCGTGACGAAAGAATATTACGAGTATCTTCATCCTGAAAAAAAATCATCTTTATCTTCCAAATCTGAAATCATCTTCAATCTCCATCCGCAATCAGTTTTTTCTTACTTCTGAAAAATTCAAGCTGTTAATTTTTGGGGTATACTCGTATGTACTCGTATGTACCCTGGCAATCGTAACTGGAATGATTTGGTTTTGGGTTCTTCTATTTAAAATTCGGTTTAAATTTATGTCACAAGATTTATTTTTCCCAATATAGGTTACAATGTACGGTTCACTCTTCCCTCTCTGCTTACAGGTCTTTGCGTTCCAATGGTCGAAGCGAATCTGTCTGTCCGACGGAATCTTTGCTCATATTTATATGTGCGGAAGAGACAATTCTTGCATGTTCGAGAACAAAGTAGTATTTCTGACACACTTGTCCATGATTACGTTAAATAACCATGGACTCATCACACATCCTTGCCTTACACCCTTAAAAACTTTAAACCATTCATTATACTCACCATCAATACGAATGCATGCCATACTATTCTCATAGTTTGCATGCACCGCATTAAGGAGAGCCCCATTCACTCCGTACGCTTTCAAAACATCTCACAACATACCTCTGTCTACTGAGTCAAAAGCATTTTCCAAATCTACAAAGGCCGTGAACAGTTTCCCCCTCACCGACAATTGTTTTTCAACAAGTTGTCGTAGAATAAAAATCTGATCGACGTAGCCTCTACCGGCCACAGTAGATACTTCCATTATAGATTATACTAGAGGCAGACACACACACCAGTAAGCTACGCATTCAGGCTCACGTCCCCACGAACTCATACGTTAGTAACAATATTATTTAAAAAAAATCAAAAAGCTACATTAACAATTCGAATTTCTTGAATGTAGGCAAGCCACTGCACTCCCCTCGCGTAATAAGGGCGGTTGTTTTACTACCCCGGGAGATAGTGATTACGGGCACCCAGGCGGGCTTTATTAGAATGACAATGCGCTACTTGGATACCGGCCAAACAATATCCGCAGAGTGCTATACTAATTTACAAAATCGGACGTAATACCGGCGCCTCTTATCCTCCCTAACTGTGTGCCATTTGCGTTTTGGACTGACACATTTTATAAGTCCCCGCCAGGAGCCAGCGATACAATTTTTCACCTCGTAATGAGGCAGATAGGTATGTGGCTACATTATTTTAAAGAAATATAATAAGTAGTGTTGAGGATTTACTTAATTCCTACACTTCTTCTTCCACTGTTGGATATGGGTTTTTTTTTAATTTCCACACCTTTCGCTGCCGAGTAAAACTAGTCTATTATGTCGTTTATATTGTGTTTTAGGTGACTTTTCACATGTATTTTGATTCTAAAGTTTATTTTCAAGAAATAAAAAAAACCCACTTCCACATTAGTAGCACCTTGCCAATTTGACTTATATGCCAATAATCTCAACAATTTTTATCTTTTGTTTAATCATTTGATATTTTACTCTATCTATCAAACAATATATGAATAGAAATAATGAAAATGGATTTGTCTTTATTTTAAATTTTGTTATGTTGCTGAAATCATTCCAAATCTTGAGAATTATTGTATGTTTAAATTCAGTAATTCACAGTATCTACAGATCACAGTGTGCTATGGTATTCCGTAATACAAGATCATTGACACCCTTAATGAAGTGTAAAGTCTCTTAAATTACTTATGTAGCAAATCTTAGAATATCCTGTTCAATATCGATGGTAGTAAATCAGCCCTGCTACCAATCAATTCCGGTGTCCCCCAAGGATCCGTCTTGTCTCCGACACTTTTTCTTATGCACATCAATGATTTACTATCCTGTGCTCCTATCCACTGCTATGCCGATGACAGTACAATACATGACGGTTTCTCTTTTACAAAGCCCCCAAATAGTTCAGCGATATCTATTGCTCGTGAATCATTAGCTTCAAAGATCAATACAGATCTCAGGGCTGTCAGCCGTTGGGGCACTGACAACCTTGTAGAGTTCAACGTCAAAAAGACTCAAGCATGTCTGATATCCTTAAAAAGGATTCCAAACAACTATCTCCCAACTTTCGACAATGTCTCCCTCTCTAACCATGAACACTTAAATCTTCTTGGTGTTTCTCTGTCATCAGAGTTAAAATACCATGATGCTATTGAGTCTCGCACAACTTCCGCTTTCCGGCGACTCGGCATATTATACAGAGCCCGTAGGTTTTTTACTTCAGCCCAGTTATTGACTCTGTATAAATCCCAAATCCGCCCCATTATCGAGTATGGCAGCCATCTCTGGTGTGGTATGTCCAAGAAGTTGAGTGTTGAGTGGCAGTGAGGTTGATCAATGATCCTTCTCTGACATCCGATCTGCAGCCGCTCCAGCACAGAAGAAAAGTTGGAATGCTCAGTCTTTTTTATCGATATTACCACGGAGCTTGTTCTAATGAGCTCCATTCATTAATCCCTCCCCCTCGCATTTCAGAAAGGGAAACTCGTAGTACGACTCTCATTCATCCCTTTGCAGTCGATCTCAAAACTATGAGAACTTGGCGTTTTCATGACTCATTCCTTTGCCAAACTGCCCGTTTATGGAATGGTCTACCAGTATCTGTGTTCCCTTCCCAATTTAATCCGGTTTTATTCAAAACCAACATCAATCACCACTTCCTTGCAGCGCCTCACGACAGAACCAAGAACTCAAGCAACACCTCTGCGGCACCCTTCCAGGGTGACATAGACCCCCAAGACTCACAAGAATTGGGGAGCCTCCCGCACAGGATTCCTTAAAAAAAAAAAAAAAATCGTTGAAGATTCATGTATGAGGATCAGCTTAGTAAGTAAGAGGTTGTAACTGAGACTGTTATCCTATCGCCATTCCACTAGAGGTGGCCAGAGCCTCTTGCCTACATTCTTTCTTATCCTTGCATACCTATTTTAATTCATTCATACCCATCACTTTTTTCATACATTTCCTTATTTTTGCTTGAATTCAGAACTGAACGGTACACAATCATGAATGATTTCCTATTGAAGAGTTTGGTTATGAACTTGTCCCTTTGGATGGCCCCTATGGAAAAAATAAACAGTCAGCTACAGATAGAAAAAAATATTTTTCCTGCAAGTCTAGCTAATTTTTTTTACTGAAATCTAGGATACAATAAACGAATATATTGTGCATATATTCATACATTTGCCAACACAATTTGCAATAATTCAAATATACCTTATTTCATTAAAAATATAAAATAGCTTAAAACCAACATAATTAGTTTATTTTTAACTACATTAAGCTTAGAATTAGACGACGATATTATTAAACGGGTCCAGTAAACGAATGCTTATCTGGGCGGACCAGCTTTCAAATTTTCCATTCAAATCTTGGTAGCGGCATGTACACACCGGGACCGCAATTAAGATGTAGGCCAGGTACCCATCTAACTTATAATCAATTAGGTAGATTGCTAATCAATATTCAAAGATGGTTCCTCCCAGAGCATGGAGGCTTGCTAGCAGATAAGATTATGGGATACATAGGTGTTCCCTGGTCAACACAGAGCGCCGGCGAACCCGCTCCGTGGTTATTAGGGCACGAACTAATAATTATTGCCGGCTATATCCTTTCTAAGCAAGTTATGCAGACATAAACCTTTGAGTACCCCGGGTTGCCTTATTCAAATAGCAGGAATAAATAATTATCGAGACATGGAAATATTGTTTGCGGAGATGTTTGGATATTAACTATTGGCAATTCCTCACAGTTGTACGAGGATTATAATCAAACAATATACTTCAATATAATCGTGAAGAAAAAACCTTTTTTAAAAATTCACATTATTTATCTTAGTATGAAATTCCGTAGGCATTTCCTTCTTCATCTTCTTCTTCTTGTTTATGCCAACAATCTGTGGTCAATTGTTCTTTTGAGAATTAGGGTACGATTTGTACCGTTTTGTTTCGAGGCTTGGCTGTCGTTTCTGTTGGCTGTAGGATTTTTTAACATCGGATAGGTTATAGCTCTAGAAAATCTTACAACTCTACTACTTTTGAATCCGGTTTTTTAACAGGACAGTGGTAGAGTTGGGTAATTCATCGATTACACTATACATTTTATACATTTTTTTCTTGGAGCTCATAAAGCCATATCCTATACTATTGGTATTGAACCAAAACAAACTCAAGAAGAATTCGTTAAAGAGAAAAGCAAAAATGATGTACAACGTCAATTTTTTTTGGAGAAAATGAAACTGTTTCAGGATTACGCAATTCGAGTTAAAAATATTTTAAGCGAAAATTCCTGATAAAATGCTTCAACCTTATTACGTCGCAGCTATTTTAGATTTTCAACTACGCAACCGGAAAGAAATTTCTGCCGAAATTATATCACCGAAAGAAATTGGGGTGTAGAGTAGATTTTTTTCTTGCGCCCCCGAATGTGAGGGATGGAGCGTACAGGGCAGGCCCGAATACCGCCTTTCGTGTGGGGTAATCAATCATTTCCGATAAATAAAAGAAAATGTCTCACCATTTTGTTCAGCCTATGGTTTATGAGGCCGGCGTATGACAAAATCGTGACTCTTGTTTTATTGATTTTTTTTTATTCACAGTAGTTTTTCAACAATTTTGAAACAGTCTTTTGCTGTTTTCAACATAAGATGAGTAAATAAAACAAATGGAACATGACCATTGAATTTCTGAAATTGTACATTAATTTATATGTCGGTTTGCATAATGTTCTACTATTTAGGTATCCTACATTCACACACATTCAAACTTTTTAAAGGAATCCTGTGCGGGAGACTTCCTAGATTTCAGACACTCTAGGGGTCTATGACACTTTTAGTAGTGCCGCAGAGGTGCTGGTGATGTGGTGGTTTATGTCCTGATCTTTTGTAGCAGGGCTGTTAGATGCGTAGTTTTGTGTTGTATGTTTCAATGATTTTGTTTTGAGACACTAAAAGGAAGTGACGATTGATACTGGTTTTGAATAGGATAAGTTTAAATTAGGGTGGGAACACAGATACCGGTAACTCGTTCCATTAGCGGGCAGTTTGACAAAGGAATGAGTCGTGAAAACACCAAGTTTTCATAGTTTTAATATCGACTGCAAATGGATAAATGTGATTCGTTCTACGAGTTGTCCTGGTTGTGATGAGAGGTGGAGGTATAAGTGAGGATATTTTATCAGAATCATTTTAGTTCTCAGAATGAAATATAACAACTTCCATAGACATACGGATAATAAAGTAAATAAAAATATAAAGTAAATAAAACTAAAAAATAAAGTAAATAAAAATAAAAAATAACAATACATCGAAGAAGAGGAAGAAAGGAAAAAAAACATTGGTGTGCGCATGTAGGAAAGAAATAGTGTTACATACATTACCATACAAGAAAAACCCATATGGCAGACGTCATCACAGAAGACAGCACTGATGATGGAAGAATAGTTGGAAGTTAGATCGACTGGAAACAAATTGGAACAATATACAAAATGAAGAAAGTCGTGAGTCGATGAACTGACATGAAGTTTTTTTTTTTTTTTTTTTTTTTTTATTTATAAAAAAAATAGATTTGTGAAGAGGAATGCAATTCACCAACCTATTCTACCTGGCCAGAAACAGGTATTAATATCATCATTTAATAATTCATTATTGTTAATTATTAATGAATTATTAAATAATAATTACCCAATTACATCTGTTGAACCAGGGTCAAAGTTAAAGTCAAGTGACCCAAGCGGGGATCGAACCAACGTTGTTCCATTCGAAACACGCTAGAAAGATCAGCCCTCTTGGCCCACGCGGCTATAACCCCGACAAATTTTTATTACAAAGTTTTAAACTCTGTGTTGAAATCATTGATTTGATGCTCAAGACAAGATATGATAGTAGACAAAAAAGACGTCAAAAAATGACGTAGACTCGGGATTCCCAGTCACTTGACCTGTTAAGTTATTCATACGAGTGAAAACGTTAGTCACAACAACAACTCTTGGAGTAATTTGAATAACAAAGTGTGTTACAAAAAATATAAGCAATGTCGTACAAAAAATAATTATAGTCACAATTCAAACGCAATTTATTACCAAAAAAAAAGTGAGTTGTTTATTAACGTGATCAATGATCATGTGATATGAATTTGATTACCTGCGTTTTTTTGTTTCCTACTTTGATGCTTTATTAAAATAAGCTCCTTCCTTCCTTCCTTCCTCAACCTATCTCAGTCAACCCATGGACGTAGGCCTCCTCCAATCTTCTCCATGTTTGTATGTCGTTTGTTGTGTTCAGCTATGCTCTACCTGCAGTTCCTTTGATATCGTCTAGCCGCCTCAGTTGGGGTCTCCCCACTCTCAATTTTTCATTCTGCACCGCCCCTAGATGGACGTTTTCGGCCACCTGTCATTGCCCTGCCTTGCGACGTGACCTGCAGGGCACCACTTTATGCAGCCACATAAGATCAGTGACACAATTGCGTCTACGGATCTCCTTGTTTGAAATACTGTCTTTGAGGCTGATTTCTGAATGGTGGCGGATTGTCATACAATAGTGTCATGCGACTACAAGAGCAAAGCGATGGATGGTCAGCGGTGGCTGCGGTTCATCAAAGAAGCCAAGATCCACTTTGCGCCGTCGTGTCCATATTGATAATGGGGATGACTTCTGACTAAAATACGGGTAATATTGTATTTTTCTCATAAGTTATAGGTGAAATAAAAATTGAAATTAGTAAGCAAAATTGAATATATTTTGGTGAAACATAATCTTCAAGATTCAACTAATCATTAACGTACATAAATGAAAGCTTAATATTTAAAAACTGTATGTAATACGCAATGCATATTATGTCACTTTTTACTGCGTTGTAACCAATGGGATTGGGTGTGGAACCTATTTATTTTTACAAGTAAGAGGGCGTCTCTCTACGCTAATCCCTTCACAGGGAGATTCCCAGCTCCCGGTGTATGTAAATCTATTTACCACTTATTTGCATTAAAAGCTGCGTGTAAAAAAAGTCATTATGTATATACATATTAAAGACAACTTATTACCTATATGAACACAAGATACAAATCAGTTTGCTAAAATGTCTCATTAATGTTCAAGTGTAAATTATAAAAAAAAAGTATATCCTCAGTACTTGTAGTTTCGTCACTAGTCGGCCTACGCCCCTTTGGCTAATTCCGCCAACACACGACACAATAATTGCTTTCTGCGAGTAGCCTCGTTTCCTCACAAAGCCCGCGACAATTATAATAGCCGGAAAAAGAGTCTGACGTCACAGCGACGAAGAAAGTCTTGTTGCTCGTCCCATTGTCATACAAGGGGCATTGTTGCTCCATACAAACTCTACAGCTGGAGAGATGCGCAACTGAATGCTGGAAACTTGGCGCAGTAGTTTCAACCGGTCTTATATACGTTCTTACAATGTATAGTACAGAATTTAAAGCGCCTTCAAAAGTTTTTATATGGATCTAGGATGTTCAATTTGGATATTTTCAGAGTTTTTTAATTCAATTAAATTTTTTATAGGTTTCCAATTCATCAGCTGTTTTGTAAAAACCAAGTTTTCTTGATAATGACGTCACGAACAAGTCGAAAGTAACTGAGGTAAAATAAACGCCCAATTAGTGAAACTAAAACTCTGTGTTTATTATTATTTTTTATAATTTCTTATAACAATCTTACTTATCCCTTAATTCTTAAAATATTAAGATTTTCCCCCTCATTCATTTCAGTATTCAGAATTTAATAAAAATACTCATAAAACTAAGAGAAACTTCTTTTTATTTAAACGTTTATTTTTTTTTCAAAAAAAATGTACAAAACTAATTATTTGCAGTGGAAAAACAACTCTTTCTTTGATGATTTATTTTATACAATACCTGCAAATAAAACTTAAAAATAAAATTAAAAATATTTTTTTGGCATACAATGCTTCAATCCGTATGGTATCATATTGTCCAGAAATGTCATAAAAAATAAGTAGGTCCAAATATCCTGGGCATGAAAATGAACTTTAAATAAATAAAATACGTACAAGCGTAAAGTGGATGAATGGTCGTAGATGCTATGATTAGCTATCTCACTTAGATAATAGTAGAGAAACACCAGAACATTCAGCATTTGTGAACGTTGTTTTCCCACACAATACCTCTCTCTAGAGAGAGAGAGAGAATCTTTTGAGCGCAGTTGCATACACAGGTAAAAGTACCTGAGCGAATAAAAACAGAAGGAAGCAAAATAAAGACAGGAAATTCGTGAGTTTCTAGGAAGCCGGAGTTGGAGCGAGAACGCCTGATGAACTAATGCAACAACCATCTGGTGAATACTTTAGGATTTAACACAAAAAATGTTTTTATATTGGATGCCTGGATAGTTCAGATGAGGATAACAATTTAAAATTACATAATAAAGTAGGTCATCATCAAAAAAAAAAAAATGGTCCACTTTGCCAATGTCACCCCTGTTTCAGGGAAGGACGGCAAGAGTTGCAGGGCTTATGTTCATTTGAGATTGGGTTTTTATATTGAGGGTCCACATGCGGCATGTGTTAGCGCGAAATTATACATGTCTGCTTATGGGAATGCATTTAATATAAATCTTAAATGATATATATCTTTGCATCTTAGATTAGATTAGATCATCATTATCATGAGCTCGACAGCACTGGGTGGATTTTAGCTAAATTCAAGTTTATCCTACACTCTTGCTTGTCCATTGCCTTTGTTCTCAGTTATGTACATATGCCTACCGTGGCTGAATCTGCGTAAACACCGTCCTTTGGCCATTTTTGGCCATTTTGATCTCTTTGGGCCTTATTGTCCATTCATCATTTCTAATTAGAATAATTTACTTCAGGTGTCGGATGAACCATAAATTTGCTGTGTGCTGTTTTTTATTGAATAACAAGTTCTTTATTGTTTTTTTTGCAGGATTTTATTAGTTTGATTAGCTACAATGCTGATCTAATTTCAAAATACAGTATTTGAATCAATGAAAAATAAATGTAAAAAAACTCATCTAATTTACGAAAAGGGCACATAAATTAAAAGTCAAAACCATTTCAGTAATTGATTCCAGTTTAACGTTGTTTCAATACAAATCAACGAAACATCCGGAACAATGTTCCAAATTTCAGAATTATTTCGTCGTAGCTTTATTGAAAATCAACCGAAGAGTTGGAATGCAGTTCCAAATTTCCCAAAAACCTCGTCATTGCGTCGGGGAAAGTTTGGTCTAGAGGTCTAGATGACTAGATTCCTTAGAAACCTTCAATCAAAATGTTCAGTTTCAAGCCCTTACCTGTCGACAAAATCACGAAATCACTTTGAAGATTTTCAGAATTCAGCAGGTGCAGAAAATTATGAGAATGAGACGAAACAAAATGGCGTTGCATTGTTTCCTGACTTATAACGGCTGAATGAGAGTCTGGATGGGTTTTGTTCGCGCCCACTTGAATAGAGGGGGCCCGCAGCCGCCACGTGAAAAATCACAGTCGTTTTACTGATAACACGGCATGGCGACATTAAATAATGACTTACAATATCTAAGTTATAGATGGCGCTGGTGTCGCTTTGTACCAAGCCAAACTTCCCGCAGAGGTGAAGGACTCTTGCTACGAACACCAATTTACAATCATTTTTCATAGTTTAATTCTATTGTGTGATTGAAACGGTCCTTTATTAAGACCTCGATTTAAATTTAGTCCAGTGTGATACTGATCAAATGTGCTATAAAAAAGGTACCATTTCAGCATGCAACCTTTATTTGACAAAATCTAAAAAATGGTGTGTGCACTTTGGACCATGATTTTTTCCCCTTTAAAAAAATGATTTTGGATAATCATTAAGTATTCGTCAATCTAACAATTTCTGCTGCAGGAGGGAAGGGTTTCATTTCTTGCGAAGGCTGAAAACTTGCTGGTTGTCCGATTTTTTGGTTTGAAAAAAACTTCGTAACGGAAAATCATTTTCACATTCCCTCTTAATCTTATCGCTAATCTTAATCTTACCCTCGGAATTTTAGATGGTTTAATTTTTTTGTTGAAAACTGTAAAAACCATGCAGAAAAGAGAAAATACTACATTAATTTGATGATTCCTGTATCCAGCAATAGAAAGAAGGGGCTAGCAATTATATTTAATTTATTGAAATGGAAAAAATTAAAGTTTCATAAAATGGAGTTTTTGCTTGATTTACTTGCACGAAACATTGCTTGTGTCAATAAGGCTTAAGGGGATAAATTGACGCATTGTATTTTTGCAGCGCTTTTAGTGGTTGAATGAGAAATGGCTCAAGGAAGAAATGCCTCCTTTATTTTTATGTAACCTCCATTACGAGACTATAATATTTTATAACAACTTATTCGAGAATGGCATAAAGCAAGGGAGTTGTCAAAATCGATAAGCGGATCACATGCATTGTATCTTATTTTAAATTGAGTTTGAGACTTGACATATTATACAACTTTCTTTTCAAATAAGACATATCGTGTGGAATCTTAAACTATTTATTTTTACAGAAACTGGCGCCAGACTTCTGTCAATTACTTAATTTGAAAAATAGTATTTTTCTTGTTTTATACAAAAGCTGAAAATAGTGCCTATCACCCTTGGATTCCAACCAAAGCCTTTTAGTCAAAACACAAGTCCCCTATCTACGCTGGAGGCAGCAACATTACCCAATCTATTTTATGATATACTTGGTATTTGAAATTAATTACCATAGCACCTAAAGAAAATAAGACGTTCCTTGACTTAAAGGTTGAAATGAGGCTTAAAAATAAACGAATGAAACATTTTCCCAATCCCCCCCTGTTTTAGGGAAGGTCGGAAAAATTTCAGGTTTCAAGATCATTTTATATTTGCGTCTTTATTTTGTAAGTGCGCAGCATTCGTAAGCGCGAACTTTCACGTGCCTCCTTTGGGGGTGCAATTGTATGGTGGTGTGGTCATGCTAATATTAATATATCATGCAATCTTAATTGTTTATAAAATACTTGCAACTTAGTTCATAGATAATTAATAGATCACCGAGATATATTGGTATTTTCGATGTTTTTGACAAAAAAACAGTGTTTCCGAGATGCGAGTGAGTTGTATGTAATAAAAAATAATTACACGGAAAGCATAAAAAAGCTGTGCGAGTGGTCTCGCGTGCTCGGTTGTATTTTTATCGTATTCCAATAGTTGTTGAGACCGCAATAATATGGGTATCCGGGCCGGTAGCCAGCTCCTCAATGTTGTGTTTCCCGCTTTATTGCTTTTCTCAGTTGATTTGTGATCACTGCAGTGTCGCACTACCTACCAACTCAATATCAAATATCTGAACCAAGTGTATGCTTTGTACTATTAAGTGTTTAATTGTACACTTCTCAAAATGTCACTTTCTACACCTAAATATAATTATTAAAATTCGATTTGAAGAAACTAAGAATGAAAAGAAATCATGATTCTATACAAGATTAGCCCTTAACATGTAAAAATCTTCGTACTCCAAAACGCTTTTCATTCAAATACAACCCTCAATATTGCAAAATTTCACTGGAAGTTCTTTTCGAAGTAGGTATACTAAAAGCTTCCATTATATAGTTAACCTTACTTCTATAGCCTTGGGTATGCCTCTGATTTGAGAGGTTTAAATTTTATTGTACCATTGCTTTCAACTGTACATCTTCGTCACTTGAAATATAGGTTTGACTAAGCGTCTACGTATCAAGGGACTTTTTGAAGCATTTAAAATGTTTGCTTAAGGTGAGTTTGAGCAAATCAATACAAGGAGCAGCTTGGGTCATCAAGGATGAAATCGCTTGAGATCGAATAAGAAATTCGGTAATCAGAAACATATTTTGCAACACTGAGTAAATCGGCAAATGGAGTGAAAAAGAAAGACTGTTCAGGACAGACCACTTAGACTGTGTCTGAAAATAGGGTTATTTGTATCTTTGGCGAAATAATATATGTTCAAGGCCAGCGTCAACTATGCCAACTACCCGAAAGATAAAAATATATCTGGCTTTCACAAAAGAGGAGTCCCGTTCAAACATATCTACAAATCGACCGGTCCGTAGCTCAGTGGTAACACTGCGGACTCGTGTGGGGGATCTTCCTCTTTCTTTATTCCTCTCAAAGCCACCAATTACAACCAGTCGTTCCAGGCTATTCTCATAGCCACGAGCAACGTTTCCGAAGAACTGAAGAATATGACGTGTACATATATTGGCCAAGCCGTATACATTGAGAAAAGTCATCCAGTCCGTAGTCTAGTGGTTAACACCTCCGACTCGTAAATGGAAGGTTATGGGTTCGAATCCCGGCGGAGCACAAAAAATATACCATTTATATTTTCAAATTTGCTCTTCGCTGGGTTGAAAAATTTATAAAACTTTTACCAATGACCGGTCACCAAAGGTCCATCCAGCTTTACAGCAACTGGATCTTGCTTGAGTATTGGCGCTTTGTAGCGACGACCAAGCTCGTACACCTCTGCGGCACTACAACAAGTGTCATAGATCCCTAGAGTCTCTAGAATCTAGGGAGTCTCCCGCACAGGATTTCTTAAAAATAAATAAAAAAATATCCGAAATAATAGGAAGAGCAGCTAGGATATACATTATCCAGACATTTAAAATTTGTTTGTGCATCCTATCAAATATGTCTACATTGTATTTGTACTGGATGATTTCTATTTCATAGTTTAAACTGGTTTTTATGCAAACAGACAATGCATGCAAGTCTACAATAATAAAACGTGAGATGGTAATGATCTACAATAATTGACGTACCAAGTTGTTTTTTTTTTCTTTCAATAAATATTAGAATCCAAACGTTTAGTGAAGCAAAAATACTTAGGTGCTAGCCATAAAACCAAGCAACTCTTAAAACCCCATTTTCTTACTCTTCGCTAAATTCCAAAACAAGTTTTTTTTAATATGAATAACTTTTATCTTGTTCGTTTTCTTTGCGTAAATATTATTTAATAATCATGTACGTATGATATACGTAGTAAAAAATCAACATATCGTCACCTTAAGGGTAAAACTGAATATGTGCTGATTCACTGATTTGAGGAATCGTGGATAAAACATAATATTGGGAGTAAAAAACCATCGACGGCGGCTGGGTCTTAATTGATAAATAAACCCTGAATTGCGACGACCAAACTCTCAGAGAGCTGTTGAGGATAAGGATCACCAAATTATACATCTAATTATTATTACATTTTGCATTATTGTTACAAGGAGAGAAGCCTGAATTGTTGCACCTGATCCTTAAAGTGCAAAATGAAGGTTTATGGGGTTTTGGGAGGCGAAGAATCTCCTGGATGAGGACCATCCAGGACTGGACGGAAATGAAGTTTGTAGAGGAACGGTTTGAATCTACCCAGAACCTAGAACCATACTCTCCTGTGATAGTCAACATTGGGAGGACCTGTCAGTGTCAGAACACAAAAAGAAGAAGTAGGGTTGTTCGACTTTCAATACAAAAAAATGTTTTTGCGTTTTGCCTTGTGTAGCAATTTGCAAATAACAAATCTATCGGGGCTATTCTTAGACATTTTAGTCGTCGGTTGAGCCCACGCTTTGACAAACTAATGATGCCTGGGCTGGAAGTCTCATTACCACGGTCATTCTTACCACCGAATTTTGGTTATATTTGTATGAAGACTAATCAGCTGTTCACTTGCGGCCATCTTGGATTGACAAGTCTTCATACAAATGCATCATTAGTTTGTCAAAGCGTGGGCTCAACGGACGACTAAAATGTCTAAGAATAGAACCGTATGTCTTTAAAAAATGATGTAGTGGAAATTGCTTGCTTATACAATGTTTATGAGCCAGATGTGTTTGCTCTGAGACTGCCCGGAAAGGTCGATCTTATAATTTGATCATTTCTCTTGAAAAGATTCAGACATTGGGCGTATTATTACGAGTAAAATAGGTGTTATTGTTTGTACAACAAATATATGATCTCTTCTGCACTAAGATATTAAATAATCAACATCTTGTTGTTTATCATGTCTCGAAGTTTCAAGACTTTACTTATTAAAAGTTGGTTCAATCTTAAGACGATTGACTTTAGATGACGTTAATCCAATGTTAAAAAAAAAAATTAAGCCCGGTTATGTCTTAATAAAAAATACCTTAGTGGTCACAGAGTGTACTTGTGCAGAACGGTCGATATTGGAGTTTGGTTTTTTATGCATATACGTACTTTTAAAAATGGAAAATTAGAGTTGCTTTATGCTTAGTTGAGGCAAAATAAAGAAGAAAGGCTGGTACTTTACTCTGAGTATAAAACGCCAACTGTGTAAATCGAAATTGTATGGAATTTATACGACGGCACTCCTAGAGAGTGATTCAGTTTTTTTTTTTTTTAATTTACAAAATCGAGTTGAGTTAAATTTATACTTTATACTCGGGGTACAGATATGAAAAAAGAAATACAAAAATATCATGTGATGATTTAATACGTTTGTATGTAATATGTACAAGATTTTTTTCTTTATTTGAACACTGTTTTACTTTCACAATTATTGTTAAGATTACTGATCACAAACGTTTTTGGTCCTCAAGCTAACATCAAGTATACAAAACTTGAAAAACCTCAGAGAATATGAAAAAACGGTAGGAAATTGATCGCGTAGACTTCTAGGAGGGCAACTAGAGAAGGCTTACAAAGAAGAGAACATATTTTTAACCATACCTTTATGTGACACAAATCTTTGAGGGACATCTGGGTGGCAAAAGAAGAGTTGGCAGACCTAGGCTGAGATGAGAGGATGAGGTGAGGAAGGGCGCAAACCAACTACCACAGGTGATAGACTGGAAAGCCGAGGCGGTAGACAAAATAAGTTGAAAGCGAAGTCTGATGGAGGCCAAGGTATGATATGGAGCCTTCCATAAATTACGTCATCGATTTTGGCCGATTTTCGACCCCCCCCCCCCCCCCTTACAATCATCCTATAGTCATTATCTAATGATCCTCCCTCCCCCTCTTGCTGCTGTAATAATGGATGAGCTTTATAATTAATAATGTTATATTACTTACATAATATTTTGTATATTTTGTAGAAATTGGTATTTACAAGAACGACGACACTTTTGGTACTCGTACATCATTTGTCGTCATCCGCAGACCAGACTCCCCCCACCCTTAATGCGAATGACGTAATATATGGACAGCCCCTATGAGTTGTAGGGCCATCGAAGATAAGATATGTAACGCGTAGAATACGCTGTTTTAATCACCAGGTTCGTAGCTTTACTTAGCAGTTATCACATTATCACGGTTCGATTTTTACTCGCGGCAAATTTGCTGAGCGAAACGTTTATAGTTCGCCACTCATCTGATCCCCTGTTTGCTGAAACGTACAAAACGCCTGTGCACTAAAGTGGAAACACACATATTTACAGTATCTATTCGCATAATTGCTCGTATAAAGAATTCTTTATGTGCGTTTTTCTTTGCAATTATGCGAAATGACGTCACCGCACCTTTTGCGCAACAATTCAAAATGGATCTTTAAATTTTACTATTTGAATTTATTTACACATTTTTGGAACCTCACTTCAATTCAGTCTATTTTTCGAAATCAATAGGTTAATAAACCTAACTAAGCTACTCATATAGTGTATCTTCTTGTCGCATTATTTTTGAAGGGGGAAAAGAGAGCCAGCCTAACGCTTGACCATTTCATTTGAATTTAGGATTTTCCAGCTTTCAAGCGGGCTGGTTCGCATTTCTTGTGAAAGAAGGGTATTTGATTTTGGGTGTAAAACCTCGTACAAGTACAAAAAATTACGCTCGATTAAAAAGGCATTTGTTAAAAATAGCATACCTACATATAAAACTATTAAATATAATGTATAACATGCGTAATGCATATTTTTTCTGTAGAAAAAGTTTGAATTATGAAAAGTTATGTAACAATTAAACGGGAAATTGTTTTTGACACTGTTGGTGGAAATCGGAACCTAGCTGATTAAAATGATTCGCAGGGATTCTATCAACCGAACTATTGACCGGATAAAAAATTAGGACAATGGGACTCGCTTTACCAAAGTCAATGTGTAAATTTGTATAATCACAAACTAATGTTATAAGTTATCACACAAATGTGTTTTAACACACAGCGTTTATGTGCCTCACGGTAATTCGCACTTCACGATGCAATAACTGAAATTTAAATGCATTTTCCACTAGGGATAGCACATTTAACTTTATTTCAACAATGCCAACTGACGTCAGAATAATTCATTAAAACTGTGTTGAACGAAAATTCCCAAGTGACGGATTCAACAGATTACGTGAAATCCTGAAATTGTAATAGTCTGCTGTATTTTGCTAAAAATTTAAAATCAGTTAAATAAACATAAATGTAGATTTAGTGTGCGTTCAGACAAAAGCAGGAGTTGGAAAGTGTATGTTCACTTGAGGTTTATTGTGTATGTACACATGCAGCATGTGTATAGCGAGAACACGCATGTGCCTTCCTGTGGGCGTGTATCAAATATGAGCCTTAAATGCCAATATATATATGGCATGAGGAACCTAGATATAGGCTATGAAAGTCCATGAAACAGGTTAAAACATCTACGCCGATGTCTGACAAAAGTACCAAGTCCCTATTTAAGGATGCAAAATATAAACTTTAAACGGTCACGATGAAACTTGATCTTCGTTAAAGGTGGTAGGCAAAGAAGAAGAAGAAGAATAATAGCAAACATAATTTAATGATAATTTTATGAACATCATAAGTGATCATCTTGTCGACTTAAAAATAGGTTGTTCCTGATACAAATTCACCAATGAAAAACGTTAAAATTCAAGACAAAAGAAAACATTATTGGCTGGATTGAAAATACTCGTTACTAAAATTTCGTTGGTAGGTACAAACTTTCTGAAAATTATCAGTCTCATTCATGTAGCCGTATTAGGATTTGTTCGTTCCAAATTCAAATTATCCAATAGAATGCCTGTGAAATCAAGGTCATTGTTGCCAGTATTAAAATATTTGTTATAATAAATAAGCAGGTAGGTATAAATAATTGTACATTATATTAAGTGACAATCATATTATATCTTTTAAAAATTGGTCGTTACCAATTTAAATGAACCGATGGGATACGTCAGTTATTGCCAACATTAAAATTACTTTTAAAAAATTACGCACGTAGGTACAAATAAAAAAAATAACCATAAATGTGTCATTCATGTAGCCGTGCTAACATTAGTTTGTTCCGAATTCAAATTAACCAATAGAATACGTTTGAAATCATGGTCATTATTGCTAGCATGAAAAATATTCGTTATAAAAATTAAAGAGGTAGGTATAAAATTAATGTATATAATAAGTGACAATCATGTGGCCTATAAAAATTGTTTGCTTCAAATATAAATGAACCAAAAAATAAACTTAGAAGTGGAATAAAACAAAGTTGTTTTTTTTATTAAAATAAATAAATAATAAAGCCTTTTAGATGAACCAATAAAATCTGTCAGTTATCAAGGATATTATTGCCAACATACATAGTTTCTTTATAAAATAGGTAGGTAGGTATAAATTTCCCGAAAAGAATCAGTAACATTCATGGAGCTGCCTAAGTGCGTTCCATATTCAAATAAACCAACAAAATGCGTTTGAAATCAAGGTCATTATTGCCAGTAATATAAATTAAGCAGGTAGGTATAAATTAATGTAAATTATAAAAGACAATCATGTAGCCAAAATTTTTTTTATTATAAATTTAATTGAACCAATCAGACGGTTATGTGTCATAATTACCAACATTAAAATAAAATTGTTATGAAAATAGGTTTACATTTAAAAACATAATGAGTGACATTCATTTAGCCATATCGTCATTTTAGTGTTAATTTTGTCGGTATACAGTTTTCACTTTCTTAACCCTGTGTCAAATTCTATATTTTTAAATTGGTCTACGCAACTAAGCCATATTTGTGGTTTAACTTCTAGCCGCTTTCTCTCCAAAGGGGTAGCCCTAACGCCAACCACTTCAATTGAAATGGTAGTTTTCCTGCTCCTCAGAGAGCTGGTTCTCATTTTTTGTAAAGGCTGAGTACAACTTGCGGATATTTAATTTTGGGTTGGAAATAAACACCGATTTAAGAATTTTCCTATGTTGTAGTAATAAAAATCAAAACAAAAATTGTATTTATTTTGTAATAAATGTACGGTTTGTATAAAAATGGATATGGGCCAAATAATTACGAACCAAAAAGTTACTTAGCCCTAATTATTGTACCCATATGCAAAATTAATCCCATACGGTGCTATTCTAATACATTTTAGTCGTCCGTTGAGCCCACGCTTTGACAAACTAATGATGCATTTGTATGAAGACCTGTCAATCCAAGATGGCCGTAAGTGAACAGCTGATTAGTCTTCATACAAATATTACCAAAATTCGGTAGGTAAGAATGACCGTGGTGATGAGACTTCCAGCCCAGGCATCATTAGTTTGTCAAAGCGTGGTCTCAACCAATGACTAAAATGTCTAAGAATAGCCACATTAGTTCACAAAAACCTGTGAACTAAAAAAATATTGTTCACAGGTTCAAACACTTTTAAGTCACATGCCTAGGATTATTTTCAAATAACCTTTAAAACAAAAAAAGTGAAAAGCATTTTTTCACTTAAATGTCTTTTATGTAACTTGTACTTTGACAATGAGGATAAAACCAAATTAAGCTTTGACAATATGGCTTGTGATTGGTTTGTAAATGTATTGTTTTTAGTATGAACAAGGAGTCTTAAAGTACACAGGTTACTTTAAGAGCTATACTGGGTAACTTCACATTTCATCTGTTGCTCAATTGTAAAAGCAATTACTGTCTTGTCCATCTATGGAACGCGGGTTGTCTTCTTTTGTAACCCAACCGTGCAACTTAACGTTAAACCTCAACCATCGCGTAAACCAAAAAATGTATAGAAAAGTAAAACGCTCAGTGGAGTCGCTTTTTTAATTAACATACATTTTTTGGTAATAGTTGTTAACTTGGGTTACTAGAGTCCTGCAAATTTCCACCTCGCTAGTTCTGCCCCTTCTCATCAACGCGATCCAATATAAAAGGATGGCCAAATAAAAACACTACCCCAAGTATAAGATTCTACGCCAAAACTTAAGCAAAGCGTTTGTAAAAATATATTTCAATGTAAAACGCTCTCTTGAGGCGCAATTTTAGTTTCAATATATTTTTAGGTAAAACTCTATGAATGAGCGTAAACGTGATATTTTATAGTTGGAGTGCTGGAAAAAGAACTGGCCAGCAAAAGAAAAGAGGTCTTAGAAACCCATCTTGTTCTCTCGATAAGGGGTCGTTGGATGAAATAAGAGAAAACATCATTTTGTTTCAGTGTAAATATTTTTTCGTTGCTTGCTTGGGAGTATTGCTGCTTTCGGCGCAATTTAGTTCACTGCACGTGAAAATAAATTGTTCCAGTACTTTATTTTCATACAAAAGGAAGAAAGTCAATAGTCGTACTCGTAAGTAATAAGTTTGTAGGTATGAGCCTGACCACCAACTGTATAAAAAAGTGAGTCACTTTTTGTCAATACCACCTTTATTTCAAGTAAGAGTGGCTGAAAAAATCTAAATGAAACTCGAATATGAAAAAATGAAATCAAATATAAATTAAAACCACTTTTCAAGAAATACATAGTTTTGTTTTTACAGTGTATTTGAGTTTAACTGCCCAAGAGCCATCGGACTTTATCCGTCCATCTTAAGAGTTTAACTGAGGTAAAAACAAAACGATCAAAATTCAACGCAGGGAAGAGAAAGTGGGAAGGTTTTGTCGGGCAGGTAGGTAACTTTTGTTTGTAATTAATATTCAAAAACGACTTTTCACTCCGTTAGTGCAACTTCAGAAAATTAAAAAATGTTATAATGAGTTTCTTTGAAAATGATGAATTTTTATTTGTGAAGGAAATGCTAGGAATGTCCTTGTAAAAAAAAGGACCGAAAAAAAGGATGAACGATCAAAAATCATCGTAGGTAAAAAAAAACGAATTGATTGACTGCACTGAAACAAGTACCTATTCAATAATTTTAAATACCTAAATAAGTATGCAGTCTGCGGATTTTTATTGACCCTGTACCCTTAGTACGAGTTGCAAAACTTGAGTAATGTACAGTTTACGGCAATTATTAAAGAGTGATTTCCCCCAAAATCTGCCGTTTTGTTTGTTTTAACTTGATTTTCTTTATCACTGTAACTCTTTTGCTAAGACAATAAAGTGTAAGAAACAAAAACGGCAGATTTTGGGAGAAATCACTCTTTAATATTTTCCGTAAACTTTACTTTTCTCAAGTTTTGCAACTCGTACTAAGGGTACAGGCCACATGAACGACTTGGTACATCATAGTTGTACAATTTACAAACAGAATGAATTCGTATATATTGAATTGCATTTTTGTCTAAATTCCTAAGTAAATTACGTAGACAAAGCATCGTAGGTATGGTTAGAGGACTGTAATGGGTTTTATCTTCTACTCTCGAACACTAGCTGTACTACTATGGGATGTCTTAACTTAAACCAAACTCTGCTAAGTGCTTGCATACACATACCACTCGTAACCACTATCAGTTCACCTACAGATACATCTAGTACAATAGTCTGTAGGTAGAAGGTTCATTGTATCCGATGCGAGATTGCACGTAGGTTCAATATATACTTACAAGTAAAGGTACATAATAGTTTGCTAGAGTCAAAACATTATCTACGAGATCTATTTTATTTTGATGTATAAATGTATTGAATCAATCGAAGTGATCAGAGTTTGAGGAAAAAATCGGAGTTTTGCTGACATTAGCTCCTGCATCCAGGGAAAGCGAGAGGGGAGTAGGACTCGAAGGCTCTGAAGAGTAAATTGGTAAAGAATATATACTAAGCTGATGGCTCAATAAGTGTACCAGATCACTGTTGAGGAAGGAAACTTTTTAAATAAAAAAACAAAACCATAAAAATAATCGTCTCTTTCTGAATGAAACGCGGAATGTTCGATACGTCTTGTAATAAAAAAAAACATAGTTCTTTAATAGCCCTTTTTTCAGGTGAGAAGCTCTATGGGGTAAGATATTTTCAATATCTTTTATATACCATAAACACAGTTTAAACAAACATTTGATGCATGATACATTTCTTCACCGCCGCGTCAAGCCTGAAAGCGCCAGTAGTCACGAAACGGCGCTCTACAAATTATCATCACCATCATCATTATCATCATCATCATCATGATTTATTGATGAAAATAGTATAAAATGACTAGCCATGACTAATCAAGAAATTAAAAATAATCTGTAAAAAAAATGTAAGTGAGTCCTGTCCCCAAAAAAACATATTCTCTATTAATTAATCATTAAATTTTCCTGCAAAAGGTAAAAAATTACATTTCTAGTCTCTCTAGAAACAAACCACATATGAAAACGTCGATGAGAAAAATGTACGCTTTGGTATTATGCTTGCCCAGTTAGAGCTCATTCCAACTTGTCGGATGTCGGATCCGTATATTAATCGGAGGTTCCAGTGGCAGAACATTATGTATTGTTATGTAAATATAAATATTGAAATAAGTATGGGTAGTTATAGTTATAAGAGTCCTCATAGGTATAGGTAGGTAGGATCGATAATTGTGTATAAGTGTAGAATTCTCTAGGCTAAGTAGGTACTTGTTATAATTATAGGAATTCTGTATTACATTTGTAGGTAGGATTTTGGTTGTATCTCTAGGTAGTACGTGAAGCGTCGAGAAGTAATAATTACTCTGGAACCGTCTGGCGACTTTAGTTCTGGATCATACTGCTCTGAAGAGTATAAAGGTGCGAATGGCCTGCAGAGCGGGCCAGTATCATAGCGACTAACAAACACATCGAAGCCATCTGATCAGTGAACCGAAACCAATGGAATAATCGAGAAAGTAGTGTGAAAATAAATTTTGTAACTGTGTAAAATAAATAACTATTGAAGAAGACCTGTGTATTTTTAATTTGAAGACAATTGAACCCTAATTTCGTAACAATTGGCGTCAGGTGCGGAATTGTCAAGAAAAATTAAGATCTTCTGTCTAAAAATAAATTAAATAGTGTTAAAATGAACTTTATTCAAATTGAACTTTGTGTGAACTGACTTTTGTGAAAACAAGTGTTTAAATAAATTTTTGTTAAAAGAAAAGACGCAAAAGCAAGTTGCTTATAAATTCTGGAACATCATATGGAACATAATTCTGGACATAATTCTGGACATAACATAATGACTATTTTACCGCATTGAGAAAGTCATCAAATTGGACCATAGTTTTTTATTATTGTGTGTGATTAAAAAAAAAAAAAAAAAAAAAAAAAAATCTTGAAAAATATTACAAAAGAACGTTCCAGATTCATCGAGAAAAAGTTTTTGAATAACTATCCTTTGTTTACAAGTGTGTGAATGTACATTAAGTACCTACCTGTGTGTTTGAAAGACTTGAGACGAAATAAATAATTATGTACTATCAGACATTATTATGTTAAAAATATTGGTGAATTAAAAATAAATATTAAAAGACAGTACCTACCTACCAATCAGTGTAATCAGACAAATTATTATTTTTGCTAAAGTACGTATTCAAAACAGCTATATATATAAAACTCAAAACTTGTATTAAATAAATTTGAAAATATTTTTGTTTTGACGTAAATTTTGAAAAAAAAAAATGGCAACTAAAGTGAACGTCAAGGACCTCAAAGTCACTGAGCTTAAAAATGAGCTTCTGGAGAGGGACCTGGAGACCTCAGGAGGAAAGGCAGCCTTACAAGCACGCCTCATAGAGGCCTTGGAACAGTCAGGCGAAGACCCGGCATATTTTGTCATGGCGTCTGGAGGGGACCGCGCCTTGGACGAGCTAAATATCAGCATCAACAGTAACCTGACAGGACTGAAGACTGAGATGGCTGACAACGCCAAGACCCTGGAGGAGAAGATGGCTGACAACGCCAAGACCCTGGAGGAGAAGATGGCTGACAACGCCAAGACCGTGAAGGAGGACCTGACCGGGCTGAAGGCGGAGATGGCTGACAACGCCAAGACCCTGGAGGAGAAGATGGCTGACAACGCCAGGACCCTGGAGGAGAATATGGCTGACAATTCCAAGACCCTGAGGGAAGACCTGAAGGCGGAGATAGCGGATAGTCTCACAACCCTGAAAGGAGAAATAGAGGAGAAGATGACAACCAACCTCTCGGCCCTGAAGGGGGAAATGAGACTCGGATGTCAAACCTGGAAGACCGTCTGCGTGCCGAGCTGGCTGACAAGTGCCAGATGGAGTCCACCAGAATCTCCCC
Source organism: Agapetus fuscipes (assembly GCA_951799405.1). Classification (NCBI taxonomy): domain Eukaryota; kingdom Metazoa; phylum Arthropoda; class Insecta; order Trichoptera; family Glossosomatidae; genus Agapetus; species Agapetus fuscipes. The sequence continues at coordinate 10,390,994 of OX637346.1, read as the reverse complement.
CAAAGGCGGCCTTCACGACGAGACCGACCAGGGATGCTCAACTCCAACCAGGATCACAAGAGGGGATGATGACCCTTCCCTAGCCAAGCACAACCTCCCAACCTTCGACGGGAAGACGTCGTGGGAGGAATACTTGACCCTCTTTGAGACGGCTGCCATGATGGGAGCCTGGAGCCAGCAGAAGAAGGCTTCGGTTCTCAGCCTGTCGCTCCGAGGAGACGCTCTCAGGGTTCTGCAGGCCATACCCCTGGACAACCGTGGTGACTTTGGGCAGCTGAAGCAGCGCTTGGATATGCGCTACGGCCACAAGTGCCTGGAGCAGCTGTACAAGTCGCAGCTGAACACAAGGGTGCAGAAGCCCAACGAGAGCCTCCAGGAGTTTGAAATGGACATCGCCCGCCTGGTACGAGACGCTTACCCGACAGCCTCCGACGACATCTGTGAGAGCTTGGCAGTGGACAAGTTCCTAAATGGATTGCGGGAATGGGAGACGCAACAAGCCGTAAAACTGGCCCATCCCAAGGCTTTGAACGAGGCGCTCAGCCAAGCTCTCGAGTTTGAGGCTGTCAAACAGTCCATCAGGGGCCACGCCAGGGTTCGTGCAGTCGAGGCAGAGGAGGTCAAGCTACCTACAACCGAGGAGCTAATTGAAAAAGTGCTGGAACGTCTGAGACCTCGAAGACGAGACCCACGCTGCTGGAACTGCGGACAGCTGGGCCACCTTAGCACCACCTAGCACCTTAGTGTCCCAAGCCTCAGAAACCCAGAAAACAGGCTGCGGAAAACTAGAAAGGGTTAATGGGAAGGGGCAACCGTTGACCCACGCTGGAGAGGCCCTGAAATCTGCTGCTACTGTCGCAACCGTGAGAGGAAAAGCCAGCAGCATTTTTATCAATGGCATAATAGATGGAGTAACTCGTGAACTACTGGTGGACACGGGAGCAACCAGGACAATTCTGAGACGCGACATAGTGGCACGAGGTAAGCAGATTGCACCAACAAAGTGGTCTCTGCACACCGCCACGGGAGAGTCAGCACAGGTGTATGGGGAGACGATTGCCACCTTCCAAATTGGCAGCACCACTTTTGATCATCGGACGTTGGTGGCCAACATTGAAGAAGACGTTATATTGGGAATGGACATACTGGACAGATTTGGGTGCAGTTTAAATTTAAAGAAAGGGTCCATTAAAATTGGAAATGAAGAAGTCATCCTGCAAAGACGGAAAGAACTGGCTGCACGTGTTATCCTAGCCAAGAATACCGAAGTGAAGGGGCGATCCGAGATGATAGTGAGTGCCCGCCTGGATTCCAGTAGTACAAATGACCAAATCTGTATGATAGAACCGGAGAACATGGACAATGTTAACAAAGGAGTCATGGTGGCAAGAACAGTGATTCGCGCAAAGGAGACCATTCCTGTCAAGATCATGAATGTGAACAGCTACCCAGTTAAAATGAATGAAGGTTTTGTTTTGGGCAGATGTGAGAGGATAACTTCCATTGTGCAACAGATGACAAACATGTCATGCGAAGGAAACAAATTGTCAACACAATTGGAAGCCCTGGTCCACGACGCTTCCCAAGGTCTAACCGAGGAAAACAAACGGAGAGTGAGGAGTTTGATCTGCCGCTACCAGAACATTTTCGAGGACTCTAATGGCCGTCTGGGAAGAACCAAGGTAGTGCGACATAGCATAGACACCGGAGAAGCGAGACCAATAAAACAGGCTCCAAGAAGACTACCCTTTGCAAAGCGGGAAGAAGCTGACAAGATCATCAAAGACATGAGCAAGGATGGCATCATAGAACCATCAAGTAGCCCTTGGACATCCCCGGTGGTACTGGTGAAAAAGAAGGATGGTACCACGAGATTTTGTGTGGACTACAGACTGCTCAACGATGTTACGAAAAAGGATAGTTACCCTCTGCCAAGGATTGACGACACCTTGGACACATTGGCAGGATGCACCATTTTTTCCACATTGGACCTGAAAAGTGGCTACTGGCAAGTTGAATTGGATGCCAAAGATAAGGAGAAAACTGCATTCTCGACTGGATCTGGACTTTGGCAGTTCACCGTGATGCCATTTGGCTTATGCAATGCCCCCGCCACGTTTGAAAGGCTGATGGAGAATGTGCTGCGAGGACTGTCATGGGAAACCTGCCTGGTATACTTGGATGACATAATCATCCTGGGAAAGGACGTCAACCATCAGTTGAGAAATCTGGAGCAAGTTTTCGGGCGACTACAAGACGCTGGACTGAAGCTCAACCCGAAAAAGTGTAACCTGTTCAAGAAACAAGTAAATTACCTGGGACACATAGTTTCTCAACGTGGAGTTGAAGTTGACCCTGCCAAAATCAAGGCAGTAAGAGACTGGCCCGTGCTGAAGGACAAACATGAAACTAGGAGTTTCCTGGGGCTGTGCACTTATTACAGGAGGTTTGTGCCAAGATTTGCGGACATTGCAAAACCGCTCACCAAGCTTACGGAAGAAAACACTCGCTTCCATTGGAGTGATTCCTGCGCACAAGCATTTGAAGAGCTTAAGGGAAGATTAACAAGTGCCCCCATCTTGAGCTACCCACGAAAAGATGGAAAGTTCATCCTGGATACCGAAGCTAGTAATGTGGGGATAGGAGGCGTCCTTTCCCAAATACAGGATGGGCATGAGACTGTTCTGGGTTACTTCAGTAAAGTGCTTTCCAAGCCAGAACGAAATTATTGCGTGACCAGACGAGAGCTTCTTGCCGTGATAAAATCAGTGGAACACTTCCGCAAATACTTGTACGGGAGAAAATTCACACTACGGACTGATCATGCTGCACTGGTTTGGCTTCTGAAATTCAAAAACCCAGAAGGGCAAGTGGCTAGATGGATTGAAAGGCTCCAGGAGTATGATTATGACTCCGAACATAGACCTGGCACGCTTCATCGAAATGCGGATGCATTATCCAGACGACCATGCGCCAGTGACTGCAAACATTGCAGCAAGATGGAGGACAAGGTAGCAATTGTCCAAAGGACGACCACCGAAGATGAGGACTGGCAAGATGAAAAATTGGCGCAAGACCAACTGAATGATCCGGACTTGAAGTATGTGATGGAATGGGCGCGAGAAGGAGAAAGGCCAACCTGGGAAAAACTCGCCCCCTTATCACCAACTGTCAAGGCTTATTGGGCTCAATGGGGATCCATAGTGATAGAAGGAGGGTTTCTGAAACGAAAGATCGAGAAGGAAGACGGCACACTTAGAAGAAAGCAAACCCTCGTTCCGAGGAGCCGAGTACCGGAAATCCTTGGACTGCTGCATGGAGGAACTTCTGGAGGACATCTAGGCGTTAAGAAGACGCTGGAGAAAGTGAAAGAGCGATTTTACTGGATCAACTGCAGCGAAGACGTCAAAGATTGGTGTCGAAAATGTGTAACCTGTGCAACGGCCAATGGACCGCAAAGGAAAAGGCGAGCACCAATGCGTCAGTACAATGTTGGCAGCCCCTTTGAAAGAATTGCCATCGACATAGCTGGCCCATTTCCTACAACTGAGAAGGGTAACAAGTACATCATGGTGGTGATGGATTACTTCAGCAAGTGGGTGGAAGCTTACTCAATCCCTAACCAAGAGGCCGTAACCGTGACTGAAGTTCTAGTTACCGAATTTATCAGCAGGTTTGGCGTACCCCTGGAATTACATTCTGATCAGGGAAGGAACTTTGAAGCTGCTATCTTCCAGCAAATGTGTGAGCGGCTAGGGATCTACAAGACCAGGACCACTGCGCTACATCCACAGTCTGATGGAATGGTGGAAAGGATGAACCGTACCGTGGGGAGGTACTTAGCCAAAGTAGTGTCCAGCCATCAGCGGGACTGGGACCGACATCTGCCTTTGTTCTTATTGGCTTACCGGTCGGCTGTTCAGGAAACGACGAAGAAGACTCCCAGCAGCATACTGTTTGGGCGAGAAATGCGACTTCCTTGTGATCTCAAATTTGGCTGCAAACCAGGTGAAGACCTAGCCGGAGAAGACTATGTGACAGACCTTCGCAGGAGGCTGGATGACATCCATGATCAGGTCCGCATGAACATCGGGGAAGCCAGCGATCAAATGAAGGAGCGCTATGACACCAGAGCTGACAGCATGGGGTACAAAGCTGGTGACTGGGTGTGGCTTTTTGACCCCAAGAGGCACCAAGGATACTGTCCGAAACTTCAGCGTTCCTGGGACGGGCCGTACGAGATCTTGGAGCGCATCAACGATGTGGTCTACCGCATAAAAAAGAGACCAAACGGAAAACCAAGGGTCGTGCACTACAATCGCCTCTCACCATACCTAGGCGATAATGATGACCAACCAGCCCAAAAAGTACGACAGTGCGTCGCATCCGAAAGATCACCAGCCTTTGAGAGGTTTTGGGAGAACGCGAAGGCAGGGCAGAAGTTTCGCCATGGAGTGACCACAGAAGTCCACAAGGACTTATTTGAGGTCACTAGGGACCACACACTGGCATGCAGTGTACCGGAAGATCTAGATATGTCTAGAGGAATTGCACGGGTCTTCCGATACAAATTCGGAGAACCGCAACCCTCGAGCAGCCCGCAAGGAAGAGCTCTGAGACTACCGAAGGGGCGTCAACAAGCATACTGCCTGGTTGTCCCGGATTCCAGCAACCTGGAAGAGGACTACAAGGCATTGTGGGACGGCCTTGTTGAGCTGCGTGACTACATGTTGGAGGATCAGCAGGCGCGTCTGGCAATACCGAAGATGGGTGGCGGCCGCGCTAATCGAGACTGGCGGATAATCCGGAGTATGATTGAAGCAGTGTTCTCGGGAGTCGGCATCAGCGTCATGGTGTGCTGCGAGCAAGCGCAGCCGAGAGCCAGTGGGGAGAAATCCGTGGACTGCCACTTCTTCCTGACCACAGGGTGTCGACGTGGATCAGCATGCCCCTACCTACACAGAGTCAAGACTGTTCCGGGACGAAACAGTCTAGGTGGGGGGTAGTGTTATGTAAATATAAATATTGAAATAAGTATGGGTAGTTATAGTTATAAGAGTCCTCATAGGTATAGGTAGGTAGGATCGATAATTGTGTATAAGTGTAGAATTCTCTAGGCTAAGTAGGTACTTGTTATAATTATAGGAATTCTGTATTACATTTGTAGGTAGGATTTTGGTTGTATCTCTAGGTAGTACGTGAAGCGTCGAGAAGTAATAATTACTCTGGAACCGTCTGGCGACTTTAGTTCTGGATCATACTGCTCTGAAGAGTATAAAGGTGCGAATGGCCTGCAGAGCGGGCCAGTATCATAGCGACTAACAAACACATCGAAGCCATCTGATCAGTGAACCGAAACCAATGGAATAATCGAGAAAGTAGTGTGAAAATAAATTTTGTAACTGTGTAAAATAAATAACTATTGAAGAAGACCTGTGTATTTTTAATTTGAAGACAATTGAACCCTAATTTCGTAACAGTATGAAGCTATTCACACTTATCGGAAACCGATTTTGTCCGAAATGTTCTGCCACTGGAACCTCCGATTAAAATACGGATCCGACACCCGACAAGTGGGAACGAGCTCTTACTCCAATCAATGGAAAACAAGTGAATTCGGTCACATAGAAAAATATGGTTAAAAAACATTGTTAGGCCATCGTTCCGATTGTCAATTTTTCAGCCATTTGTTTCCGGCTGCGTTGTTGTGATTAAAGATAAAGGCTTGCTGCATTGTGCGTTCCCACTCGGAATAAAAGTGCTTGAATTTGTGCAACCTGCCGGCGAATTGCCATCCGTTGCGAGACGGGCCATTGCATCAGATGTAATGATAAAACCGCTGCTGAGCTGAATGAAGACGCTTGCTTTTTATATTATACCGTATTACGACAAATCAGTTAAAGATAACTTGTCCACAAACATCTAGGCCATGGACAAAACGGTCACCCTTTTGTTCATTTACACCACTTTTCGGTCAACGACATTTTGGTAAGAATAACAGATAATTCGCGCACAGACACATTGGTCACGGATAGTTTGCTCACAAGATAGATCTGTCACATGATTTTCAATCGACGACATACAATATAGGTCCATAGACAGCACCATAACAGAAAACTTGCTTTACAAAAACCCTTTATAATTAATGTTTTTTTTTTTTAATTGTAAAGAGAAATGCAATTCACCAACCATTTTTGCCTGGCCATAAACAAGAACTAGCGTTATCAATTATTAATTTAATAATTCATATTTGAAAGAAATGATTAATTAATAACTACCCAATGACATGAGTTGAACCAGGATCAAAGTTATTTTCGATAGGACATGACGCAGAGGGGTTCGAACCAGTGTTAGTGTCAAAAACGTAAATTCGAGCGCCAACGCGTTATCCCCTCAACCATCACAGCTACATTTTCAGTTTCAATTAATTGTAGTTGTCTGCGATGGAACTGTCTGTGAACCATATTGGTGCATGATTGATATGTACATAGGTGAACAAAAAGTCGTGTGTATAAACTGTCGCGTGGCGGAGTTGTCCGTGACCGTGTGTGTCTGTGGACGGGATGTCTGCGACCAATCTTTCGAGGTATATATTATACTGCTTGTAGAATAATGACGGCTGATCATCTTGTGAGGTGGTTCTATGATAAATGTATTACAATTGGTCTCTAGAATATGCGATAACAGCTCTACGAGTTTTAAAGGAGTAAAAAAGTAGACGAGTGTTGCATTTTTCATAGATCAATTTTTTCTTCCTTCCTTATATACCTAGCACTAGTACCAGCAGCTGAGAGGAAAATCTAGGATGGTTAAAAAATTAAAATTGAATATTCGGTTCGTAGCCTATTTTTTTAGCTAAATAGATTCATTTAATTCAAAACAGATGAAAATCGGACAGGAAAACTTTTGAATGAAAAATAATTAAATCTGATTCATGGTGATATAATTGGCGGATCTTTCTAGCGTATTTGGAATATAATAACGTTGGTTCGATCCCCGCTTGGGTCACTTGACTCTAACTTGACCCTGGTTCAACAGCTGATGTTATTGGGTAATAATGAATTAATAATTCATTAATAATAAACAATGATAAATTATTAATTGATGATATTAATACCTGTTTTTGGCCATGAAGAATAGGTTGGTGAATTGCAGTCCTCTTCACAAATCTATTATTTAAAAAAAACAAAAAAAAACAGAACAAAAACTCACTTTTCTATCACTCAATTGAAATAGAAAAACAAAAAAAAAATCACGTGAAACGCTTATTAATTTTTATCACAAAGTTATATACTTTTATTGAAAAAAACAAAAAGTACTCAAATAACTAACATAGAAAATATTACGTGTTTGTTTGACTCTGAATAATTGAAACCATGCAAAAATTCACACGGTATAAATTACACTAGATGTATTTGAATTAACTTATCAAAGCAAAAAGAAAGCCCTAGGGCCTAGACAAATTAATGTTTTTTATGTAAGGTTCATTATTTTTTAACCCAATTATAATTTGTATTTGTTGTGAATGCGATCAATAATTATTGTCGTCTCGCTACAATTAGCCACCTTATTATTACGTCATCCAATTAAGTCGTTTGTAACAGAGTGATTGTTGAGTATCGGAATTACTGTAATGATCTGTATTGTGATCTGCTTTTACTATTGCAGGTCATATTTGCATACAGGTTTGTTTTCATATGTAAAAACAAAAAGCGGGTTTACTTGATATTTCATTTATATATAACATACAAGAATATTTCTTTTACTTATTTGAGTTAACAAGGCCTAGGCGCTATCGGACTTTATCCGTCCATCATCAGAGGCTAATCAGTGAAAATAAAACTATGTTTTAAAAAAGTTTGTTTAATTTAAATTAAAATGAATTTTCACTCTGTGAATGCACTTACTCTAGAAAAAAAAAGAATATTTCTTTTGAATGACAAAAACTAGGTTTTTTGTGACACGATCTTATGGGCGTCTTTTTGCATAAACGAGACACTTTAAAAAACGCCTTCATTGCTCTCAACAGATTCGGCATTGCACACTCTGAGTGGCAATGTGTTCCACTCAATTGGCGCTACGATCAGCACAACATAGTCTCCAAAATTAGTGCGTCTTTCAGGTTAAGGCTGTACCAAACCTGACAGCACCACTTCCCGGTGACAGAAGTATCCAAAAAGAAATAGAAAAATGTTTTAAATGCAACTCAAAGCAAGTCCAAAGAAATTATATTAATGTAAAAGCATATTATATTGATGATATCCCTTACTAAAGGGAATAGAAGAAACATCGTGTTATTATATGCAAATAAATTGAATTCCATATCTTGAAAGACAAATATTATTTCTTTGAACTCGTAAAGGTTTTGAAGGAGTTTTCAGGTTAAAACAATATTGTTGTAAAATATTTTGAAAGACTGAAAAAGTCAAAAAAATAGTTGAGAGAACAAAAGGCGATAAACTAACTACTTCGTACAGATGAAATACCTTCTTTAATTTATGAAGCTGTCTTAGTAATCCAAAATTGCTATTTAAAAAAATATATAAATATGGCCTAGCACTTTAAAGACAAAATGTTTGAATATAAATCAAACAATTCAGATAACATTTGTTGAAGTTACACTATTAACATATTAAACATGCTCCTGCACAGTGAACATATCCAAATATTGACTTGGTTCAAACAGATATCAAATAAAATATATATTTTGAATATTTACCGAAAGACTAGTATGCTTCAATTAGTATGTGCATTATAATTCCAAAACTTGAAGTGAAATTTAAATTGTGGGAGATACAGCATATAAGGATAACCTGAGCAAAAACTAGTCGAAAAATGATTGTTGCATTGTTAAAAGTAGATCTTTAAAGTAAATGCAGTCCAGTCGTAGACAGTCGTAGACAAAGTTCAAGAATTATTTTTTTGATTGATTTAATGAAGAAGTCATGTGATGAATAAATTACCGAATAATTACTGAAATACCAACATGAAGTGAGGCTTACAAAATCTGTTCACGTGAAAAAAAATATAAGTATCCGGAACTAAACGATTTTTTTATTAGTCAAAGGATGGTTGTGGTGATCAGTTGATATTGGCTTTGCAATCCACATTCGTTGGTCAGTTTCGCAACATCTTTACAACTGAAGTGACCGGTGCAAAATAAGATTTAGCTCAGGACCATAAATCTTATTTAATATTATTAAACGCCACTTCAATATGTACGGCAAGAAAATGGCGATCACATAAAATTTATGTGATTTAACAATATTTAACAGTGTAAATAAATAAGCAACCCTTGTCAATTTTCTCTGAAAACTGAGAAAATAATATAGCTGAATTTAAATTATTTAAAAATATTCATTGTGATAAAAAAATTATAAAAATGGTTGTGCTTATGACTTCGGGTGTTGTGAAACAGGTAATCTTTATTTTAAGTTTTTTAAATTTTAATTTTCTTACAAAAACTATTACAACCATTCGTTCTATGCCACTATTCTTTAAACTCTTTCAAAGGGGGTAGCTAAGGTAAATTCTTCTTTCACTTCAACATCTCATGGGTTCTACCAGATAACGCTTAAATTACGTAAAATACTACGTGTAAAAGTGAACTATTCTACATCATCTTGGAAAACTTTGTGATCAATTCATGTTTGCATAAAAAAATAATGAAAACACTTACTATTAAAGGAAAAACAAACGGTTGTAAGATGAATAAATAATGATCAATTTGACAGAAAATTGTAAGTAAGTTAAGATAAATCTTAAACAACACTTTTTAACTTTTCTGCTAACTTAATTTGTGGACAATTTTTAAATATTTTATCGTCTTTGTTATGTATATTAATTTTTCTTTAAAATTGCAATTTTATGAAACAATTGTGTAAAATACTAATGGTTATCATCAAATGTTGTAACATTATTCATTTTAATTTAATAATAAAAATATTATAATATTAATAACCACGTGACAGAATTTTTAATTCCAAGATTTCTATATTACCTATTGAATAAAAGTGTCATTTAGTTGCAACACCGCATGTGAATAAAAATATTTACACAATAAAATTAGATGTTATCAAAACCGGTAGTTTTTTTTTCAATGAACTTGTTGATTATGATTAATTGCAATTAAAATACCACATCGGGGCATTTAATTGTGACCTCTAATGTCAGTGATGATAAGGTATACAATGCTAATTGCAAACATAAAAGAAAGCAGGTAGTCACCTTTGATTACCACTTTTTAATACCTTTGATTTCTATGCTTGACCCTAGCCTGTAAAGAGTAAAAAAAGTCATAATCGTTTTCGTTGTTTTTAATAACATTTTTCTGTCTGTCTCAAAACAAAAAGTGAAATGATTGCAACTCATTTGGACTAATCAACTTTGTTTATTATGGTTCAGTAAATAAGTCAGGTGGTTTGAAATAAAAAAAGCTTCAATGAAATATGACATAACAAAATATATTTTTTGTTTGTGTAGTAACACTGTGATAATATATTATATAGAAAGGATTAACAAAATAAACTTCGTGCTGCCTGATTAACGCAATACAATTCTTATAGTCAGTGTAAGAACGCAATTTGTGTTTTAGTTTTTCAACCCAAATTAGACTACAAAAACGGTTTTCAAAACTCCTTTCATCCAAAATGATCACACAATTTCAATGAAAAAAGGACAACAATTTTTTTTTTGTCTTGATTAAAACCAATACTTTTTTTGTTTATTTTCCAGACTATTCTAACCATCTCAGCATCCCTAGCCTACCTCAGTATAGGCCTAGTACGGGGCTATTCTTCTCCAGCTCTTCCTTCTATGCAAGAAATATCACCTGAACTTCTGCCTACGTTACAAAGTCTATCATGGGCAGGTAAATAAAAATAAATCTTTTTTGAACTACAAGTATGTGTTTGTAGGCTTTCATGGCCGGCTTCAGATGATGGTAATAAGGATGCAGCATCCATTTTCCGGGCTTGTATACCATGGTCTAGTATTTTTTTCTGAAGGCTGTTTTTTTTTTCTTAGAAGGCTGCTACGTTTCGTCAGTCACAAGTTCACTGATGAAACGTAGCAGCCTTCTAAGAAAAAAAACAACCTACAGAGGAAATACTGGACCATGCTCTACAAGCCTGGAAAAATGGATGCAGCATCCTTATCACTATCATTTTTTTCAGAGTTTCACTTTAATCAGTTATATTCAGAGACAATTAACTCTTCGATCATCGGCTGATTAAATCAATTTTTTGATCCACGAACCAAGGATCATTTATGTGTTAATTTTTTCTGAATTTTTTCTCTTTACCTTTAATATTAATAATTAAAATCATTTCTTGTTAATGTTTAACTTCGTTTGCTGATGAATTTACAGTTTGTATTGACTTCAATGTACTGTGTCAACTCAATAAAATGTTTGTGTTGGTGACATTTCAAATGACGTCACATCATTCCGAAGGTTCCCTTTTTTCTATGTTTGTTGATAGAAAGTCCGTTGTTCTTACTCTAGATGGTCCTATAAGATGTGGAATACTTCTGAAAGAGAGTCATAAAACCACCGAAAATGATCGCTCAATAAAAGAGTCGAGTTGCTCTGATATCTTTTATCTATAATCTAGGTTGCAAAAATATAATTTAACATTAAAATTCATATTAAATGCATGCCCATAAACAGACACGTGTAAGATCCCGCTTTCAAACGCTGCTTGTGTACATACAGATTAAAATCCAAGCCTCAAATGAATATAAGCCCTGCAACTTTTGCCGACTTTTCTTGAAACAGGGATGTCATTGGCTGAGTGAACCATTTTTTTACAGTACGGGTGGTCAGCCTTATACCAACCTATAAGTAAAGGAATACGGTATGAATTTGTGATTTGTGAATGAAAATGTAATTTGTCGTGTGTGTGTGTTCCTTGACTTATAGGTTGGTATGCGGCTGACCACCCATGCTGTAAAAATGGTTCACTTTGCCAATGTCACCCCTGTCTCAGGGAAGGACGGCAAGAGTTGCAGGGTGTATGTCCATTTGAGATTTGGTTTTTATGTTGTAGGTTCACATGAGGCATGTGCAAGCGCGAACTTGTACGTGTCTGGTTGTGAGAATGCATGTAATGTGAATCTCCAATGTAACATATCTTTGCAACTTAGATTAGATTAGATTAGTATCGACTTATTTTTTAATGTAATAAAAAAAATTAACGGAACGTTTGAGACTAGAATGCTTTAGATTTAATAATGATTAATCTTAACACGTTTGATCTGTAGCTGATTCACGGATCATATTTTTTTGTATGGAACTTTCCCGTTAGGTGGTGGTTGAGCTATGTATTTGCTGTTTGTAAATAATACCGATAATATCGATTTATTGAGAGAGAGAGCTGTTAAATGAAATTTACTTTAAGAGTAAAAGACATTCTCCAAATAGCCAATTTTCACGATATGTATAGTAATATTAATATTAGGATGTTTTTTTTGATAAGCGCTGTTTTTGTGTGAATTACACCTCGAGAGCCCTCTGCAAGATTAGTCGTCGCCATAATAAGCGACAATTATCAAGCAAGACTCATTTGCTGTAAGGCTGAATGGACTTAATTGACGACCAGTCTTTGGAATATGAATTTTTAATTTTGTCAATACCACCCAAGTTTCAGGTAAAGGCGGCAGGTGTTGCAAAGTGTATGTTCATGTGACGTTTTGTTTATTTTGTAAGTACACATGCAGCAAGTGTAAGCTCTAACTTACAAAATATGTCTTTTTTGAGGGCATGTATTAAATATGAATTATTTGATTAATTAATAAATCTTCGCAACTTAATCTTTAGATTATAGAAGTCCACTGTATTTAAACATGGTGGAGTGCGATGACATGAACACCATAATTTTGCATAATACAAATTATTCAAAAAGGCTGAACTAAAAAATAAATCATGACGTGAATTATTTTAAGCAACTGGTAAGGTAGCCAGTTGATATAAAGTCAGAATGTTAAAAAGTCGCGAGTTAATGAAACTGTACAGGCTAAATAGGTCGCTAGGTTCTCTGACAAAAAAAATTGAAGGTGACTTTTGACTGTGGACAAAGTACATAGATAGCTCAAGATAAACGATACCAAATTCTGGGCTGTAGAATCATTGAAGGAGAATACTTTTGATAAGATGGTAACTTGAAGTAACGTTCCGTAAAAATACATGCAGGATTTTTACAGGTGGAAATTCCAATATGATCAAAATGATCTTAAATAGTCGCTGGTATAGTCGAGCGGTTAGGTCGTTGGCACTCGAATTGGCATTATTCAAGCAAGTGCAAGTTTGAATCCCGTTATGTCCTTGAAGACAACTTTGACTCTAGTGCAACAGATGTCATTTTGTAATTATTAACTGATGATAAAGATTTTAAATAATGAATTATTAATTGGGTTTTATAGGTTGTTTTCAGGTAATGTAGGTTGGCGTACTGCATGTCTCTTCAAAAATCTATTTTAAAAAAAGACGTGTGACTGATGTGGACCGAAAGTGGCTACAAATAAAGACAACCACTTTGTCATGTGACGTTTTGATGGCAAAATAATAATAAGAGAGTTTTGATTATGACGCATACAATCACGTGCAAAAATATATTAGAATAAATCTATGACGAAACTAGTCAAAACCAGTTAAGTTTCTTATTTGGACAGGTACCTACATTGTAAGAGGAAAAAATCAAACAAACTGCTCAGTATTTAAATGATCAAAGTAAACACTGAATATCATTCGCTATTATGGTAATTGTGTGTAAATTAGCACTTTTTTTAGGCACCTCGTAAGCACACATTTTTGCAGTTTTAACAAAGAGAATAAAAAAGGTAAACATTCTTGTTTTTAGCACAGTGTCATAAGGTAAATAGATAAATTTTATTTCCAAACATTCAGAGTTTTCTATCATTTGATTATTTTTTTTAATCATAAAGAATTCTACTAGTATAATTAATTTAGTAATTGAAGTTTTGATAAGCTGCATTGTTTTTTAAATAAAAAATATAAGTTTGCATTGATTTTTTACTTTATAATTTCTGTTTTCTCTCTCCATCTTTTCAAGTACAAGAATACGAGTACTCCTTTCTAATTTAAGAATAACGCTTTGAGTAACCAACTATTCAAACAATAAAAGAGCGGACGATGTGCTTATGACATCTTTATAAGGCTCATGCCTAAGACTCAAGACTCATTCCTTGACTTATAGGTTGGTATGCGGCTGACCACCCATACTGTAAAAAAATGGTTCACTTTGCCAATGTCACCCCTGTCTCAAGGAAGGACGGCAAGAGTTGCAGGGCTTATGTTCATTTGAGATGGGTTCTTATAATGTAGGTCCACATACGGCATGTGTTAGCGCGAAATTATACATGTCTGCTTGTGGGAATGCACTTGATATAAATCTTAAATGATATATATCCCTGCAGCTTAGATTAGATTAGATTAGATGCCTCAAGACAATCTTAAGAGTACTCAGTTGTGAATCACACCTCGAGAGCCCTCAGAAATTTTGGTTGTTGCTGTAGAATGCCAACTCAAGCAAAACTCAGTTGCTATAAGGCATACTAACTTTCTTTGCGTATGGCCAGTAAGTGCATTAAATATCTTGGTCATTGGGCCGCGTCAGAGGCGAAGATCCAGGCCCTCCATCTACTTCACTGCTCTTGGTGTGGCGTCGTAGAAGTCTTTCAGGCCAGGAAGGTGTCTTCTGACGGGGCACTCCTCCACTATGTGCCGGTCAGTCTGGTTCTCTGCCCCACAGTCACACTCTAGAGATGGAGCTAATCCCCATATGTGGAGCAAGGAGTCACAACGGCCTGCTCTGTGCGGATTCTATTTAAGGTCGTCTACAGCCCACTCCGAAGACTAAACCCTGGGACCTCCTGGTGTGGCAGAGTAATCAGATTTTGGTTTTTAAATATTTTTTCCTCCCATATGGACTTCCAATCGCATCCAACTTCCTCACTGCGACCCTTAATTGTTCAGATGAGGTTTCTGGACTTGAGTCGTTGGCTTGGATGCTGGAAAATGCCATTGAAAGCAGGGAGCAGCGGGTTACTTCTTACTCCATCAGCCATTTTTTTGGATGCTATAAGGCTTGACGAATGATTGAATAAAATAGGCTCTAATCTAATCTAATCTAAGCTGCAAAGATATATATCATTTAAGATTTATATTAATTGCATTCCCACAAGCAGATATGTATAATTTCGCGCTAACACATGCCGCATGTGGACCTACAATATAAAAACCCAATCTCAAATGAACATAAGCCTTGCAACTCTTGCCGTCCTTCCCTGAAACAGGGGTGACATTGGCAAAGTGAACCATTTTTTTATATTATGGGTGGTCAGCCGCATAACAACCTATACCTAAGTCAAGGAACATACATGACAAATTACATTTTTTTAAATCAATAAATAACAATATATACATGGACATAAAAAACTAAATCATAAAACCAACTTCACTTTAACAAACCCTAGCCGCCAACATCACAGATCAACCGCCATTTCTTTCTATCCTTGCATACTTCTTTCATCCAAGTACTCCAAGTACAAAATTGGTCCTACTGAGAAAAATATTTTTTTTAGGGGCAGAATTATTTTTCTGATTTGTTAAACACAATCAATAACTGGTTTATTCAGCTCATCCAACTTTTCAATCTCCTACAAACGGTACTTAATTGTGCGCGGTTTTAACTGCATTTTTTTTTTTAATTCAACTCGCAGAGTCTAAACTACTTTTGAACACGTATTTTTATATTTAGAAACTTGAGGCTAAATTTAAGTTACCCACCTAACTACATATTTGGAACCAAACTGTATACTTCGACGAATATTTTGGAACCATTAAGATCACAACACTAACAATATAAAATATATTATAGGCCACTTAATTTTTTAATAAACTAACGTTTTCGATCACTCGCGATCATCATCGGGTCCAAAAACAAATCATTTGGTCATATTCTGAGTGTGATGCATTTTATGGATTTTATTTCAAATTTACTAAGGAAGAAGAATATTCAAGAATTACTCTTTTCCGGGCGTTGCGTTGTGGGCACTCTGTTACGATTATCAGTCGGGTCTTGAGACAATCAAGATGCATTACATTTTCTCCAACACACTAACCTTAAGCTATTTCAAGTTCACATGTAATGACGTCATAATGTGCAATTGAGATTACAGCTGTTCATAGTTGCTAGCGACTCGTCGTCCACCGTACATCATCCGAGCGGACTACGGCTTAGGCGAGTGAGCAGTGTAGGAACTAATAGCCCAATTTCACCATTGTTGGACAAATAACGACTGGCCAATCCAGCACAAGTCTATTATTGTTTATTTTATAAAGTCAAACTTTATTTGAATCGAGTATTTCAAAAACATCACAAGTCTTTTTTTTTTGCTTCGTTTTCGTATAATACTGTTACGATTTATGGGTTCAATTGAATAAGAACTTGATTAATTTATTTCACACAATTTATTTTAAGATTCCGTTCACATTTGGCTCGATTACAGAGTGTCTTTTTACTCTTTAGCTCAACGGCTCTAATATAAGTCTACGGCACAGCCCGCTTTAGCCCTTTCGTTATTATTATATTTGGGTTCTTTTTAATTAAGCTGCGATTTATTTATTATTCAAGATTTATTTTACACGATGTCGGTATACAATGTTCTGATTAATTTTCTAGCTCTAGCTTATCGACTTCATGTCACAATGTTTCAAGCGCCTGCCTTCCGCACCATTGCGGCTTGTTTATATAGGTACGAAAGAGACGATTCTTCCATGTTCTAGATTATTCCACATACTTCTATAATCGATTTTTCAAAACACTTACAGATTGTTGGGCACACTAGCGTGCTTAGGTACGTGTACACAAACTCATAGTAGATTATGCTAGAGGCAAACACACATATTCATACCAGCAAACTACTTTCATGAACACACAAACTCATAGTTCGTAACAATATGGTTTGACATAAAGACGGTTCTCAAAACACTGCGAACTGGAACATGTGATATTTTGCCAGAATACTCGAGCAAAACACTTGTACAATTATACAAACACCTACATTTAGAGACACACTCATACAAGTAAAAAGCAAACGCAAAACAGGTTGTCGTGCCATTGGTGATGATAAAGTTAACCTAGCAAGAACAATAAGTTCATTCAAGAATCAATTTCTTGTCTCACCTGAAAAGTTATGCAAGCTCGACTTACGGTGTTTTTGAAATGCCCGATTCGCTTGCGTTTTGTGGTTTATGATTGCCGCCATTACAACACAAGGAAGCGAGATGCTTCTTATAATGGAGCCATCACGAAGCTGAAACACTATTTGCATACCGCGGCATTGTTGGGGCTTTAACTTAAACGTGCAATAAAATCATTTTTATTTGTACCTACTCATTGCAGTTACTTAGTATCTCGATGTTAATAAATGTATAATTAAAGTTGAAGGAAAATGTGGGTCTATTGATGCGCTCATGATCTACATTGTAAAAAATAATTAACAAGATTTATAAAAAATAAATGATACATAGTTGAAGCTGTGTATGTTAGTTTTTTTAACACAAATCAAAACAGTCCTAGTTTCTGAGACTGAGAATAAATATAACCAAATTTTCCATACTCTAATCTCTAATCTAAGTTGCAAAGATATGTTACATTGGAGATTCACATTACATGCATTCCCACAACCAGGCACGTACAAGTTCGCGTTTGCACATGCCTCATTTGAACCCACAACATAAAAACCAAATCTCAAATGGACATACACCCTGCAACTCTTGCCGTCCTTTCCTTTAACAGGGATGACATTGGCAAAGTGAACCATTTTTACAGCATGGGTGGTCAGCCGCATACCAACCTATAAGTCAAGGAACCATACAATTTTCTACAATGGTAAAAACATCATTTCTTGCAGAAAGTAAACGTTGTTCGTGGGAAACGGTAATCGAAATTAACTTCTTGTATCGAAATTTGTGAAATTCCATGAAATAAAAAAAAGTTGATCGTAGATAATTATTATAACCTCTGCGTTTTTGCATCTCAGTATTTTTGCCTTTCAATTAAAAGTTGTATACAACTTTCATTTCTATAGATACTTACGTCAATAGAATGGACTTCTGAATGTAAACGGTGTAATCTAATCTAATCTAATCTAAGCTGCAAAGATATATATCATTTAAGATTTATATTAAATGCATTCCCACAAGCAGACATGTATAATTTCGCGCTAACACATGCCGCATGTGGACCTGCAATATAAAAACCCAATCTCAAATGAACATAAGCCCTGCAACTCTTGCCGTCCTTCCCTGAAACAGGGGTGACATTGGCAAAGTGAACCATTTTTTTTACAGTATGGGTGTAAGAACGATTAATTAGGGTCCTTAGCAACCAATACATAACTAAGCCATGCGAGAATTTTTTTGACGTTGTCAAATATGCGGACCTCATTCAATACGCACTTTAAAACATACATACCCAAAATGAAATATAATAATAAAAAAAACAAATTACAAACCTCCATTGGAAAAAAAATGGTTGAACACTATCGTGTATTTTTCGTGCCAATTTTTTTTTGAACACTGTTGTGATAAAACCCGTTACGCTAACATGTTTTGAAATAAATCGTCGCTGAGATGGTCGAGTGGTTAAGGAATTTGCGTTATTGGCACTAATGCTGGTTCAAACCCCTCTTGTTCAATCGACAATAACTTCGATCCTGGCTCAACACATGTCATTGGGTATGCAGTTAAAAATTAATAATAATTCATTAAAAATATTAACAATTGAATTAATAATTTATAACATTAATACCTGTTTCTGGCCAGGCAAAATATGTTGGTGAATTGCATTCCTCTTCACAAATCTATTTAAAAAAATATATTAAGGCCCTTTTATCTTTCTACTTTCGCTGTGATTTTGGCACTCACGAGTGGACAGAATACTAAGCTTTACATCCCAATGGTTGCAGGCTCGATTCCCCCCGTGGGTGCGCTGATCGGCAGCCTCATGAGCGGCCCCCTCATGCACGCAGTTGGCAGACGACGAGCAGTTCTCCTCGCGGCTCCGCTATGGACGGCCGCGTGGATCTGCGTGGCCACTTCCACTGCCCTTCCTCAGCTGCTGGTGGGGAGGTTCAGCTGCGGCTTCTGCGTGGGGGTCGTGCTGCCTGCTGCGCAAGTCTATGTGAGTCCATCTTCAACATCAATTCTATTTTTCCTCCATCACATTTCCCTTCCTCTTTTTTTTAAGGAATCCTGTCCGGGCGGCTCCCCAATTCTTGAAAGTCTTGCGGGTCTATGTCACCCTGGAAGGGTGCCTTGCCGAAAGGCTTGCTCTTCATGTATCTAAGTGGCCCTTACTACCGCTCTTTCTCAGCTTCTGATGAGGTAGTTCATCTACAACTTTTGCGTGGAGTGGTACTTCCAGCTGACTATGTCTTTGTGACTCCATCTTCAACATCAATTCTATTTTTCCTCCATCGCATTTCCCTCCTTCTTGTATTTCATGTACCTAAGTGGTCCTTACCACCGCTCTTTTTCAGCTTCTAATAAGGTAGTTCATGTAAAACTAGTCACAAGTCTATGTGAGTCCATCTTCAACATCAATTGAAGACTACAGGGGAAGAACAAGGAATGTTGGTTGAAGAACATTTTGAGTAAATTCAAATTATGAATTTGAAAGTCATGGTTATTGCCTGTCACAAAGAACCGTAAATATCGCCATAAACTGTGATAGCGACTGTTGTTGAATTACAAAATTTTCAGAGCTTTAGATACACACAGATGCCACTAGATGGCATTAGTAGATCATTTTCATATTTTTGCTGACATTCCTTGTTTTTCCCCTGTAGTTTTCAATTATATTTTTCCACCATCTCATATTTTCCCTTCCTCTTGTTCTTCATGTATCTACATGATCCTTACCACTGCTCTTACTCAGCTTCTGATAAGACAGTTCATTTATAACTATTGCTTAGAGTCGTACTGCCTGCCGGCTGTGCAAGTCTATGGAAGTCCTTCTTCAACATTTTTTCTTCCTCCTTCATATTTCACAATCCCTTTTCTTGTTCTCCATAGATCTGCGTGATCACTTAGATCGCTCTTCATCATCTTCTGATGTTCTTCTTCTACATGTTTCTTCTTACTTCATCATATTTTTCTTTCTTTTACCCTTTTTCTTTATGGATCTGCTTGGCCACTTCCTCGTCTCTTTGTCAACTTTTGAAAAAGGAGTTATTTATGTATTTTTTGTGAGGTGGTGCTGCCGGTTTTGCAAGTCTAAGAGAGCACATATTTAACATTTATTTATACCTCCTTCATATTTTCTTTCCTCTTCTTCTTCATAAACTTGCGTGGCCACTCACATTCTACTTTCCTCAGCTTTGGTACTTCACTTTCTTCTTCCTCCTTATAAAAATAATAACAAACATTTATTTTATCACAATCAAAGAACGTCCGCAATATATGTCTCTCCATTTTATATAAGTATTATGAATAAAATATTTGGAATGTTTTTGTTCTAGCTGTTTTTTTGTTTTTTATTCAACACATAACTGTTCAGACATTATTTTTTTTTTTGCAAAGTGGTCTTAAGACATTAATATGTAAAAAAATGGCTGGCTATGTTACAAAGCTCATCGTTATGTTGCATAAGTTGACGCAGGTATGAATCAAATAAAAAAAAACATTACTCAAAGACATCAAAAGTTTTTTTAGGTCGATCCTTCAAAACCCGTTTGTTATATCATTGACAACAAGATTGTTAACCTTTGGATCTGGATAGAGATAACTATGTAATACATATTCCTACAAACAATAATTATGGCAAATAACATAATATCGTATGGGGAAATTTATATTATCATTATTTATGTTACAACAATAACAAGAAACCCGGTAGATTCTTCTGTACATAATACTCGTATTTTAGTAGCATAATATGTGAGAATGACCCTCTCATACTTTAAAAAAAATGTCCCATGTAGGTTGGTAATACTCGTGGAGTTATGTTCATCTATTTATTAAATTTTATTATGTAAGTAGGATCAAATGCTAATTACTAAGTGTGAACATCTATAATCTATAATCTAAGTTGCAAGGATATATTCATTTAAAGCTCTCAGATGTATGCCCACAAACAAACACGTGTAGTTCGCGCTTACAAATGCTGATTGTGTACTTACAAATAAAATCCAAACTCAAATGAACATAAGCCCTGCAACTCCTGCCGACATTCCCTGAAACAGGGGTGACATTGGCAAAGTGAACCATTTTTTACAGTATGGGTGGTCAGCCTCATACCAACCTATAAGTCAAGGAATACGAGTGATAAATGACATTTAAGTTTACAAAAACAACAACAAAACCTTTAAAAAAAATCTATACACAAAAAAAAAAAAAATCTTATGCAAAAAATGTAGCAAACTAATAAACCAACATTACAAATCAGCATTGCAGATTAGCCGCCACTTCTTCCTGTCCTTGCATACTTCTTTCATTTCATCCAGAGTCATAACCTTTTTCATACAAGCTCTCCTTTTATTATGACTCTGGATATCCCATTCACTCGCTATTTCGAAAATTTGGTCCATCCACACCTTTCTCGGTCTTCCTCTATCACGACATCCATCTATTCTAGCAACATATACTTTCTTCGTCAATCTTTCATCACTCATTCTCTCCATGTGCCCGAACCATCTTAACATACTTCTTTTAATCTTCACTTTCACACTTTCCCTTACACTACATTCTTCTCTTACAAAATCATTCCTCACCCTGTTACTTCGTTTTTTCCCAATCATACTTCTTAGATAGTCCATTTCTACTGTATGGACTTAACTAATCTCACTTTCACTCACCGTCCAGGCTTCACTTCCATACATCAAGTTGGGCACTAGTATACCACCGTGCACCGCCAATCTAACATTTTTTGAGAGATTTTGGTTCCTGGCGATGCAAACGGTCGCATCCAGTACACACCTGCCTTTCATTATTCTTCTTTCAAATTCACCGGACATTCTTCCATCTTTTTCAAACTTACTTCCCAGATATACAAACTCATTTACGACATCAACATTCATTCCATTAATTTTAAATTCATAATTTATATTTTCATCATCTCTTTCAAAAATCAATACTTTCGTCTTACTTGCATTCAACTTCAAATGGTTACCTAACAAAGCTTCATTCAATCTAGAGAGCATTGTTTGCAATTCTATTGCTGAATCAGATACAAGAACTGCATCATCTGCATACAGTAGAACACTCACTTTGCTCTCTCCTATCATCAATCCACAATCATTAAGACTAGCATCTCTGACACACTTCTCCATGACTATGTTAAATAGCCATGGACTCATCACACATCCTTGCCTCACACCCTTATAAACTTCAAACCATTCACTATACTCACCATCAATACGAACACATGCCATACTATTTTCATAGTTCGCATGAACCGCATCTAGGAGAGCCCCATTTACTCCGTATGCTTTCAAAGCATCCCATAACATACCTCTGTCTACTGAGTCAAAAGCCTTTTCCAGATCTACAAAGGCTGTGAACAGCTTTCCCCTCACCGACAATTGTTTTTCAACAAGTTGTCGTAGAGTGAAAATCTGATAAACACAGCCTCTACCGGCCATAAAGCCGGACTGTATATCGGAAATCCTTTCACTAGTAGTCAGAATCACATTTGTTATAATCACCTTACAGAGAGAAGACTTTTCCTGGTATACTGAGTAGACTGATTCGTTCTGACAGTCTTTTTTGTCCCCTTTAGCTTTGTAAATGAGAACAATGACTGCCTTCCTCCAATCCATCGGTACTACTCCTGCATTCACACAAAGCTTACATAATTCGTACATCCAATCTATCACACATTCACCTCCTGCTTTCAACATTTCACCATTTATACCATCAAACCCAGCAGACTTCCCATTCTTCAGACGTGAAATAGACACTATCAATTCTTCTTTCAAAATCTTCAATTCAACATGAACATCGAATAAATGAAACACTTCTGCGGCGCCTTTTTAGGTGTTATGGACCATGAATTTCCCACAAATCGAAGAGTCTCATGCACAGGTTCTCTGCAAAAAGTGTCTGTAACTAAGATTTGATATTAGATTTGTGACCATATTTACAGCAAAAAACTGTTTTTTATTCAGCTGCATTAAGTAATACTTAAAAAAAATGTATCAGCAAAGCAATTTCTTTAGTTGCTAGAAAGCAAATTAAGCGAAATTCTGCTTATTTATAAATGCAACTTAACTTTAAGTAAGGCTCTTCTATCCTCAGTCATCTATTGGGACATATCTATTGGGATATTTAAGTTTTGAGTTGATGAGTTATTCATGAATAGGACGTTATTTTGATAAGGTCCTACTACCTTGAATCGCTTATTGGAAAATACCTGTTTTACTTTCGTTTAGACTTGATGATGGATCGTGGATATAGTCGAACATGAAACGCTTGCCGTTGACATGTACTCGGATGTGATGAAATCCAATCAAGCATTTCATTAGCTTGCTGTTTTAATCTGTGCCCAAGTACAAACATCACCGTTTACAATCAACCGTAGCGTTTCACAAACAAATATATGAAAACTAGAACGCTCACTTGAGGCGATATTTAATAAGCTTTAGAACAATTTTTTGATGAAAACAATATGACATATTTATAATAAACATAACGTTTAAGCTCAACATGCGTTTTACCAAAAAAAAAATGCTTGAAAACTGGAACAGCGCGTCAAATGAGCGTATCAGTTTACATACATTTTTGGATTCTTGCGGTACTAGTGAGCAGTTCTAAATTCGATCTTAATAAATATGTACATAAGGCCCATAGCAACCTGTAACAAAATATGACTTACTTTTATACTTTGTAGACTTAGACTTATCATTATTATTGTGACATTTGTGGCGGCTCCCTTTCCAGGTAAGCGAATGCTGCTCACCATCAGTGAGAGGAAGGCTTGGCTCCGTACCCTCAGTCTTCATGTCTCTGGGCATCCTCCTCTCTTATGTGATGGGCTACTGGTTTGACTGGAAGACCCTGGCTTATTGCTCCGCTGGACTTGCACGTAAGTTTATTATGCTATTAGGTGAAATTAATTAAAAAATTAAAATTAAAAATAAAAACAAATTGTATAAGGCTACGGGGCGAGTAAAATTTAATAATGTACGACCGGTTTCGGAAACAATGTTTCCATCATCAGGTACAAAATATTACTGACTAACAAAATATAATATAAATTAGTGTAACATTCAAACAAAAAGAATGTTACACTAATTTATATTTTATTTTGTTAGTCAGTAATATTTTGTACCTGATGATGGAAACATTGTTTCCGAAACCGGTCGTACATTATTAAATTTTACTCGCCCCGTAGCCTTATACAATTTGTTTTTATTTTTAATTTTAATTTTTAAAAAATGAAAGGTTACAAAGTGAATGCCTCGTCAATTAATGAAATTAATTAAACTCAATTAGGCTGATTTATTTGGTGAGCGCTGTTTGTGTGTGTATCACACCTCAAGAGCCCTCTGCGAGCTTGGTCGTCGCTGTAGAAAGCGCCAATTCTCAAGCAAGACCCAGTTGTTGTAAGGCTGGATGGACCTTTTGATGACCGGTCTTTGGTAAAGGTTTATGAATTTTTCAACCCAGCGAAGAGCAAATTTGAAAATATAAATGGTATATTTTTTGTGCTCCGCCGGGATTCGAACCCACGACCTTCCAGTTACGAGTCCGAAGTGTTACCACCTGGACTACGGACAGGTTGGCTTGTTTATTCTGCCTTTGGAGTTAAGAACAAAGAGCAATGTTGGCAGTTTCAGGAGGTTGATTGAGACCCATTGAATACATGTTTAACACAGAAAAGCGCCCTTGAAGTATGTAGTTAGTGCCACTAGATGACGCGACGTTTTATTTATTTTATTACTATCAATCTAAAAAAATACTCGTATTAAAGCTTTGTGATCATTTCGCTAGGAGTGGACAGAGACTATGCAGGGTAGTCTCGATTTCTTACTACTTTCCTTTTTTCTATTAAACTACATTTATTTTCAATGTTTACTACATTTCGATGTACAATTTGTTTGGATTTTAAAATTTTAATCTCGATAGTAACATAAACAAAAACTAAATAAAGTACAAAATGGGTGTTGGAAGCTCAAAGATTATTCAGTAAAATATTAACTTGAGTTATTTTTTTAAATTTTATGATGATGATGATTTCTGTACAGCGCCGTTTCGTACTGTTGTTACTTCAAGGACGCAAATTTTATTTGTGGCTATTTTTAAAAACTTGTAAATGCGAGACTATTCTACCAAATTGTTCTCAAATTGTCCCTATTGGTGTAAATTGCATAAAGCAAATCCATGGCTCATCCGCTGTCCGAGAATTCACTGTACAAAAAACACTATGGTGTAAATATTTTTTGAATTACATTTTTTTTGCTGAAAGTTACAGAAAAATGGGAATAGATGGTTCTCTTCGATAATGCTTAATTTAACTAATCTAATCTAAGTTGCAAAATGTATGTAACATTAAAGATTCACATTATATGCACTTTCACAAACAGACATGCACAAGTTCGCGCTTAAATATGCCGCATGTGATCCTACAATATAAAAACCCGAATCTCACATGGGCATACACCCTGCAACTCTTGCCGACCTTCCCTGAAAACAGGGGTGACATTGGCAAAGTGAACCATTTTCTACAGCATGGGTGGTCAGCCGCATACCAACTTATAAGTCAAGGAGCATTCACAACAAATCAAATCAAAACCCTAATTTATTTCCTCCATAATTCATACCGCATCGTCTTTTAAAATAATCATTCATTTTGACGTTATTTCCATTTTATATCTTTCTATATCTACCTTACCTACATCAAATAAATTTGTCCTTGAGACGTAGAGAAAACATGCGTAGGCAAATATATTACAAAAAAAAAACAATTTCATGTAATCGTTATTGAGCAAATTATTCAGATTCCTTCTCGGCATTTAGGTTATGTTTTCTTTTGGAAAGTGTACAGATTTTTATTGGCCTCGACTGCTTGAGACAGTCTTGTTTTTCTTTAAATATATGCATAAAGCAAATAAAATACTGAAGCCCGGAAATAAAAATGTGTTTCTTAGTATTTGAAACTTTTTTTTATTACAACTCAAATCTATAATATGATGTTTTAAATGTGATTTATGTCTGTTTCAGTGATTATCTTCATATTCGTTCTGCCACTACCTGAGTCTCCCATTTGGCTCCACATGAAAAAAAAAAACGAAGAGGCTGAGAAATCTCTCAACTGGCTCCATCTACCTTTGGATCACGAGTCAATTAATTTGAGAAAAGTCAACAGCAATGAGTACGTAGGTTTTTTTTTTGTGAAGACGCATTTAATTTTTTCTTTTACCCAATTAACATTGTAACTTCTTTTTATCATTAATATCATCCTTAAGTTTCTTTCACATTCATGGTAGGTGTAAGATGACCAATACTTATTGGTTTCTTTCGGGTGTAGCCATGTTCTATTTACAGCTATTTTAGCTGCCGAATTTTCGTTTCTACGCGCGGAAAACAATTTAAAGTTATTGAAATGACGCGGCGGCTTTTATGTCCGCTCTCTGTTGCTGGCTGGATGTTTCAAGTATGCTTTCAAATCCAAAAAATAGACACGAAAGCCACCACGTCGCTTCAAAAATCAGCGTTGAAAATGTTTCCTATGCCCGTAGTATAAAACATTAAAACACACTTCGATTGCATAAATTGAAAAAAATATGAAAACTAAATCGCCCTCTAGGCGTACTGTCGTTTATTTTATACAATCGAGCTGAATTTTACGCAAAGTCTTAAACTCAAGACACTGTTCCTGCAAACAAAATTTCAGTAGATAAAATAGCTGTGAATAAGGAAAATATTGTCAAACTCAATAGAATCTCAATATGTTTTGTAATTAACATCATTTAGTACTTACATAAAAAATAAAATTCTAATATTTTTTAGGGTTTGGTGGTTTACACAGTGAAAGTCCATTGTATATTAATTATAAAACACACTGTTCCAATTCACTTATTATTTATAATAAAATTCTGTTTAATCAAATCATAATATATATTCTACTTGTTCACGAGTCAAAATTATCATCTATAGCTCTGTCATTAGTGAACTATACACCAAGTCTTAAACCAGCTTTGGTAGAAACACACACTTCATCCCGTTCATCCTTTCAGTCTTTTTTATTTAATAAAGATGACAATAACTGAAAGGAAATGTATCAAAAACAAATTGTTGCTATTTTTTTTATATGTTGAAACCAATCTCAGATTACAAATTTTATTGGAAATGGAAAACATACAAAACCGTTCAGTCGTTCTCGATTCATGCTGTTACCAACGAACGTAATTTTTTAATTGACAACTTTTCTCAATGTTCCAGTAATGAAGCAGACCTGCCTATGGAGCCCATCATAAAAGGAAAGAGACTCTTCACCAAAGACATTTTCTTCAGTTCTGGCGTATTGAAGCCTCTGGGCATCGGTTTGGCTTTGTTGGCTTTCCAGCAAGTCAGTGGGATAGACGCCATTATATTCTACACGGTGGAGATCTTCCAAAATTCAGGTACGCCATGCAAGCATATTAAAACCTACGGAATATTTCATATATGTAAGTACTCATGATATCCTAAGATGTTGAAAATATACAGGGCCATTCACAACGCATTTGATCCAATGGGGATCCATGAATCCATGTTTTTATGTATGGAAAATTTACGTTAGGGGGCGGTTGAACCATGGATTTGCTGTGTGTGAATAATACAGATAATGCACAAACATTCTAAATAGTTTTTTTAAATAATTTTACTTTTCAATTTTTATAATGATAGAAGGAAATTAAAAAAAGCAAAACAAAATGAGTCGTTGTAACAATAACGTTTATCATGTCCGGTCGATACCTCAGTTGGTAGAATGCTTGCGTAATGAGCCAGAGGATTAGGGTTCGATCCTCCCAAGGGGGGTCAGATATAATTCAAGTAATCGGTATTTATTTCAATACCGGCAAGGTTTTTCCAGCCTTTGCAAGGATTGAAAGTCAGCTCTCTCATTCAAATAAAGTGGTTGATGTGTAAATTATTTACTGTGTAAATAAATAGCTTTACTAATCACATGTAACGCTTTTGGAGACAACGCGGTTAGAAGATGCTCTTAATAATTAGTTAAGTTGCTTTTACATTAAATCTAGCTTCAAATCCTTCATCTTAATTTGATTCCTAACATTAAAAATCGTAAAAGGGAAAACAGTTGCTTAGATAAATCTATAACCGGTTTTACAAAATGAATGCCTGAACAGTCAATCAAAACGCTAATTTCCTTCAGTTTATAGAGAGGGTATGGATCAGCGCCTCTTGGTCGGTAATTGTGACGAGGCACAAACCTACACAATCTGAATCATGCCATCATCACCATCCTTCAGTTCTAACATATCCACGTTTCAGGAACCAACGTGGACAACCACTTGGCCACAATAATAGTCGGAGCGGTTCAGCTGGCTGCCAACAGCGTCTCCCTGGTCCTGGTGGACAAAGTTGGAAGAAGACCTCTTCTCATGTTGTCGGGAAGCATCAACGCTGTCGCCATGGCATCCATGGGAGCAGCCATTTACATAGATCTCACGCAGAGCCCTTTCTTAGAGTAAGTACGAGAAAAACAAATCGTAGGATATGACTGTTTGAAGCATTGTCAATAATATTATCGCGCTTCTGACCTATCAACGGGCAGTTTTTTTACTTACATGACAATTTTGGTTGACCGGTCATAGTCCAGTGAGTAACGATTTGAATTAAAAGTTTGTGGATTCAAGGAAACTGCTCCATCGCAACAAAAAAATAATCAAGTTCTTAGCTTGGTTGACAAATTTATCGGTATTTTCAAACAACGATCACAAAGGTTCATTCAGTCTGTTGGTTGTAAAATGATGTTGTGTGGTGACGTACAGGACTCTTAGCATGTGATTTATTAAAAAAAAGCGCTAACTAAATAAAGTGATCGGAAATTTATTTATGCAGATTAAAAATATATCGTAATATAGTTTTAACAATTTATATATGGATTTCTGATAGCTTTGAAAATTATGTAACAAATATATTAAATAATATTGTAACAACTGTATATATTTTCAAAAGTTACCTAGATAAATAATTGTAAAATAAGTTTTCCCAGATAGATACATCTTCATCATTTCATAGTTTTGATTAATACCCTAAAATTATATGATAAATTACCAAAAACCTCGCAAAATATGATGGATGCGTGCCCAAAGGATGCGAAATTAAAGTTCAAGCAAATTATTCACATTCCCGCACAATAATTGGCATTTTCCTTCCAGGTATTTGCCGCTCATCAGTCTGATGGTATTCATGGTGGGCTTCTCCTTGGGATTTGGATGTATCCCTTTCCTATTGTTGGGAGAACTCTTCGCCTCCAAGCAGAGAGGATCTCTGAGCGCATTAGCCGGATCCTTCAACCTCCTAACAATGTTTATAGTCATAAAGACGTACCATTCTTTGCAGGTTTGTACACCAAAAAACATTTATTTCGACTTGTAATCTGTTCTCAAATTGTAGAGCTAATTTGGGTCATTAAATTTCGTAAAAAAAAAAACATTTTATGTCAGAAGATATTATAGGTACCTACAGTAATTATTGTATGAAATATGTTGTTTAACATACCTCATACAAAGCTACGTAAATTCACTATAATAAAATCTTTTTCTATTCATTTATTCAAAATAAACTCGTTGTAATTGTGTTTGTAAGGGGGCTGAATAACAATAGAGAATATTGATTAATTGTACTTAATTCAAATTTATGCAGTAAGTATTTTTTTAATGTTTTCTTTGTTTGCAATAGTCGTACTCTGAGAAAGTTATTATAATTGGTCTATCACCGTATTCTTATTTGCTCTTACAAGAGCTGTAAATGAAATGCAAAAATAATTCATTTGTTTCTTTGAAATTATTAACAAATGTAAATCGCAAAGAACCGAAGGCGAGAATCAAGATTTTTTTTCAAAATCAAATTAACGAATGGAAATACATACAAAACCATTTTCTATAATTCCTTTTATGTATTTATTTCATTTTCGATTTTAAACTCGGATTCTAAAACACCTATGATTTTATAGTACTCATATGTAAACTGGGATTGTAGAATTTTTTTTTGGATAAACACTTTGAGGTTTTCTTTGATATTTATTCACACAATTACATGATGAGATGGTTTGGGCATGTGGAAAGAATGAATGATGATGACTGACAAAGTATGTATACCGAGGTGGTGTTAAAGGAAAAACGAGGTAAATGACGACCGAGAAGAGTATGGAATGATCAGATTGAGGAGATTGTGAAAGAATGTGATGTACAAAGCGAGCGTAAAAGAAGAAAATGCATGAAAAAGGTGATGGATATGAATGAATTGAAAGAGGTATTTAAGGATAGGAAGAAATGGAGGCAACTCTGCAGAGGTTCTGGCCACTCCTAGTGGAATGGTGACAGAGTTACAGTTACAATTACATGTACACACGTAGGTACACAAAACCTAAAACGATGCGGTATATTCGCGTCTCCTTTTTGCAATCTCTAACGTGATTTATTTTGCATTCCAGGCCATGATGACTGCCGCCGGAACGTTCTGGATGTACTCTGGCTTCTGCGTATTGAGCGTCATCTTCGTGGCGCTCTTCGTACCGGAAACAAAAGGTATAACCTTGGAGGAAATCGAAAAGCACTTCAAGAAGAAATCACCCCCGCACCCGCCCACACCCCCGCGCTCCAAGGGAGAGCGGGATGGGAAAGACAACTTAGGCTTTCAATAAGACGCCCCGACTAGTGAAGATCTTTACCTCAAGTATAAAACTATACACAAAGCGTATACCGAAATAAACATAGAAACTAAAACAGCATCTCAATTGAGTGTTTGACTTTTCATATATTTCTGGTAGAACGCTTTGGTTGAGTTGAAACGCAGAGCTGTATACTTGGGGTGCTTTATAGGAAGTAAACGAAAATAGCTCTTCGGATTTATTCTCCGAACGGCGTCATAATATTATGACACAGCAAAGAGTCTTGGAATAAAACTGACACCAGCTTTTCATACGAGAGGGTAGTGATTTTCAAGAGGGGATGTTCAGCCACTCTATAGGTGTATTAAGCAATCCCAGTTCAGTTAAAATGCTACGCAAGTATGTATCTATGTTTGAAGCTTCATCTATTTTCTTTGTGCGAGTACATGACACAGGAAAGTTTTCGAATGAAAAAAATAGTTATTTATGCCACTGCCAAGTAATGATAGTCTTTTTAACACGAGTGCTAGTTTGTGCCATGAGGCGCAGCCGAATGGCACAATAGAAAGCACGAGTGTTACAAAGACTAATTACGTGCAGTGGCATACAATACTTTTTTTACGACCATGAGAGAATTAACAAAATAGTGAATAATAGTCATTATAATGTACTCGTCCATTTGAAGTAATTAAAACCTTACCTTTGTCAAAACGTGTGATTTATCATTCCCTTCGATTATCTAATCTAACCTAAGTTGTAAAAATAAATTATATTTAGGTTTCATATTGAATTCATGCCCACAAGCCGACACATATGTATAAGGTCGCGCTTTTACATCCTGCATATAAGCTTAAACATTCAAACCCAAAACTCAAATAAACATATGCCCTGCAGTTGTATTGGCAGGTGAACCAAATTTGTACAGCATAGGTGATCAACCTCATACTCACCTATTAACCAAGTAACTTTTTGAGTTTGTTTATTTTTTGCGGTGAAATTTTTTGTATTGTTTTCCTTTCAAGCCTTTTATTTTCCATTGAAAAAAGGAAAGCTTTATTTGGAGCAATCCGATAAATAAATTCGATAAATTTTAGCACTATTAACAATTTTTATTTGACTCTACACATAAAATATACTTATTTATTTTCATCTGAACAGGGCTGAAAGTCTCATCACCACGCTAATTCCTACCTACCGAATATCACTAATATTGTATGAAGCCTAATCAGCTGATCGCTTGCGGCCATCTTGGATTGACAGGTCTTCATACAAGGTTGACATTTGAAATTAAAAAATGGTTCCAATTCTGACAATGCGCATGCGCACATGTTCATTTTAACACGGTTACCGGTTGCATAATGTAACATTATGCAACGGGTGTAGAAATGTATGGCATTGTGATTGCGTTAGCCGTTTTGTAATTAGTAAATTACCAAATGGGAGTAGAAAAATACATTTTTTAGTGTCTAAATATCTATATTTTGTAAACACTCTTATTACGCATCCACACAAAATAAAATAGCTTCGTAAATACTTAAAATTGAATTAAAAAAGGTAAGTATAAGAACCGTACTTTGAATCGTAGGTTGAATTTTTTAACGTTTCCTTGGAGTCATCGGCAGTAGGTACTTCTTAAGAAGTAATACGAGTATACCGACGCTGACAAAGCAGTGAGAAAGCCGATCTTCTCTACCAGCACGGTTCGTGAAGTGCATTATCCGTCTAATCTTATGTAAGATGTATCTCAACAATTATTCCAATTAAGAAGCTTTAGTGGGTAAATTGTTCATTTCAGCATAATAAAACTATATTCTTTACACAAGCCACAACTTTAGCCATCTAATATCCTTTTCTAAGATTTTTTTTTTTTTAAATCATATTTTTATTTTATTTATCCAGAATCTCATTGTTGTATATATTCATATTTAAGAGTAAAGGCATTTTATTGCGTAAGTGCATACATATCGACGACGTTTTGGTCAAAAATTAGTAATGAATGTTATCCTACTTAAATTTTTCCGCTCTTTCTAATGCGCTAACTCCCACAGCTCTACGATGATTTTTTGTTGTTTATGCCCAAGCAAACAGCTCCGTTTTCGAAGTATGGTTTTGGTGTAACCGACAAGATTTTGCCTTTTTTTGTCCTAAAGGCGCTGGTGACATTAAAAATCATAAAACATTGTTAAATCACATTAATAGGAATGCCAATATGCCTTTTTTTAAAGCTGTTTTGATTTTAACGATATGATAAAAAATTAAAAAAATTATGCCATTTTTCTGCAATCTCAAATTTTAAACTGTTCTCCTGAACAATTTAGTTGTTGTCGCTTATGCACTGAAGGCCTTTATTTTCTTAGCACTATCGAGAGTCAGTGTCACTCCGATGCTCTTCTTTTCCACAAACTGTGTACGCACTTACTAACACTCAATTCATCCGTCCCTTTTCATCGTGATATCGAAATAGCACCTCTGGATTAATTTTGCATTTCCATATCAGTATTTTGCGTAATTTTTTTTTCGCTTATTAGTTTATACGAGTGAAAACAAACAGTATTTATTGTTACCAAATGTAGCACTGATTTAAGTAATGTTATTTTGTATATATTACAGTAGATTGTTGTATGTTGATTTTCATGTTATTGTTAAATAAATAAATTTATTTTGAGAAATGTTAATTTTTGTTCTTTGCACATTTCCCTCCCAGACACCGTTGTTCTCACGGGAAAAATAACATAAGTATCAACTTTGTTCACAGTAAAACAAGAGTGTCTCCTGAAGAAATTGGATATGATGTCAACAACAATTTCCAGAACAACTAAAAGTCAGTTTAAATTCAACAGAGAGTTTCTTTTAGTAAAATTTTTTAAAATTTAAATCATAACTTTTTTTTTCTAATCTAATCTAATCTAAGCTGCAAATATATTATATATCATTTAAGATTTATATTAAATGCATTCCTACAAGCAGACATGTATAATTTCGCGCTTACACATGCCGCATGTGGACCTACAATATAAAAACCCAATCTCAAATGAACATAAGCTCTGCAACTCTTGCCGTCCTTCCCTGAAACCGGGGTGACATTGGCAAAGTGAACTATTTTTTACAATAGGGGTGGTCAGTCGCATACCAAAAAATCTAAAAATTTCTAAAATTATGAGAAAAAAGCTGCGAGTGCTTATTTTTCATAATATATTTATTACAAAATGCAGTTTTTTTCTACGTGTAATAAAATATGAACATGAAATATTTTATTAAACTAAGTATGTATGTAGGTATAAAACAAAATCAATAAAAAAAAATCGTGATATCGTTTTCTATAATTGATAAATATTTTATATGCACGCGAATACACATCGTGATAACTAATTTTATACCAGAATCACGGTTTCAATCTTGAACTCTTTAATACGAAAAACATGTTTTTGAGTAACGAATCTGATTCATATTGTACATCTGGGTGACCTAAATATTTATAGTGACCTTATAAGTACATTTTTTGCATTAGAAGTTCAGAACTCATTTTGCATTGAAAAGTGAATAGAAGAAAATAAAAAAGTATCTATCGGTGTTATAGCCGCGGGGATCAAGTCTGTTTATTTGAACATTTGACGTTGGTTCGAATCTCGCGACGATAACTTCGACCCTGGTTCAACAGATGCCGTTGCATGCACGCAAGCTTCTGCTTTCGCATAAGAACAACTGGCCAGGCAAAATAGGTTGGTGGATTGCATTCTAAATCTAAATCTAAATCTAAGCTGCAAAGATATGTATCATTTGAGATTCATATTAAATGCATTCCCACAAGCAGACATGCATAATTTCGCGCTTACACATGCCGCATGTGGACCTACAATATGAATAACCCAATCTCAAATGAACATAAGCCCTGCAACTCTTGCCGACCTTTCCTGAAGCAGGGGTGACATTGGCAAAGTGAACCATTTTTTACAGTATGGGTGGTCAGCCGCATACCAACCATCAGTCAAGGAATACGATCAAGGATCAGTCAAGAAATAGGAACATTCCTTTCCACAAATCTATTAAAAAAAAAAAAACTCTAGGATCAGTTCAACTCAACATTAAACCGGGACAATTGTTTTTCATGACAGTCTCAAATATTTATTGCCTGAAAACAATATCTTCTCATTTTTTTTGCGTCAGGGGCGTTTTAAGACCGATCCGTAATCCAGTGGCAGCACTTCGGACTCGTAAACGGAAGGTTGTGGGTACAAATCCCGGCGGAGCACAAAAAAATAGTACCATTTATATTTTCAAATTTGCTCTTCGCTGGGTTGAAAAATTCATAAATCTTTACCAAAGACCGGTCACTAAAAGGTCCACCCAGCCTTACAGCAACTGGGTCTTGCTTGAGTATTGGAATTTTTTAGCGACTACCAAGCTCGTAAACATTCTGCGGCACTACAATAAGTGTCATAGACCCCTAGAATCTCTGAAATGTAGGGAGTCTCCCGCACAGGATAAAAAAAAAACATTGTTACAAAATTAAAAGTATCGAAAAACTATGGTAATGAAAGTTAAAGATATCATAATTTTAAACCTTTGCCTCTACGGAGATCTTACTGTTTTTGTAAAATTATTCATTTACTTTTTGAGAAAAAAAATAGATTCTATAAAAAAATTCCACTTACTAAGAAATAAGCCTTTAATAGACATTGCTGGGTGTTTTCTTGTTTTTGTTGAATTTGCATAAAACCAATGTACATTCAACTGAAAGTACTTTTATCGGGTCGCAAATGCTCGCTTAGCATTCAAATTGAAGCTTATTATTGTTATCATTATTATGTGTACGTTTACGAGGGATACCTCGACTTTTAAGTTGTATAATTAAATAAACGTTATTTACCCAAACGGGTATACTTAAAACTCAGAGGTTCCCATACTGGGTATCTCGATTCCTTGGAGTATCTAAAACGCAAGTCAGCTAAGAGGTGCCAGCTCAGTAAAAAAGGTCTGGTGAAAGCAGAATGTATTTTTGTGTTTGTGTTGTAACTAGATTGGTAATTGGTAAAAAATACGTAACACGAGTATGTCAATAATAAAAAAAGTAAAAACTGCTAAATTTGATCCTTGGAGGGAAAATCGAAGAAAAATGAGGTGGGCGTACCCATAGTACGAGTTGCAAAACTTGAGTAGGGAATGTAAAGTTTACGGCAATTATTAAAGAGTGATTTCCCCCAAAACCTGCCGTTTTTGTTTGTTTGAACTTGATTTTCTTCATCACTGTAACTCTTTTGCTCAGACCATAAAGTATAAGAAACAAAAACGGCAGATTTTGGGAGAAATCACTCTTTAATATTTTCCGTAAATTTTACTTTCCTCAAGTTTTGCAACTCGTACTAAGGGCACAGGAAGCAGATCTCATGGTTTTGAAACGGGAATAATAAGAGCAGAAGAAATACTTAGAATTGCGAGAGGCAGGGAAAGATCACAATCGAGATAAAAAAAATCAGAGGTAGGATGTGCGACGCTGAAGACATCCTCAGATGCAGTAGAAAAATAAGACTGTTCTGTAAGGACCATGTAGACTGCATGGGGGAAAAAAGACTAACCATAATTGTTGCACACGAAAAACCGGCCAGCGTCTACCAGGTTAAACCATCAAAGAATGTGAAGTACAGTTGACGGTATTTTGCACCACAGGAGAGAATTTTTCAATAAACAGATCTGAGATCTAATATAAAATAAGAAGAAGAAGATAGACGGAGAGACATGCTTGCAAGTGATCATCGAAGTTGGGGGGACCTGACATGGCACGAAAAGTAGAAGAAGGAATTTTATTGTATTTTTTTTTTTAATAACGCTTAGCAGGCTTGATTCAATATGTCAAATGCAAACAACTAGACTGCAAATATGTTTTTTAAACACTCCGATGGGCATTCCAAACAATATCAATATGATACTGGAGAGTTGCTTTCTAGGATCTGTTGCCGTGGTTTGCATGAGCTGGAGCTTCCAGACGTTTCGCGCATGTCTACTTCTTCAGCGTGAAGGTTAAGTAATGAAAATGATGTTGATGCAACTCAGAAACATTTTGGCCCTGGTTCAGCAGATGCCATTTTAACAATTCGATAAATATTTTTTTTTTGATCGATTATTGAGTGAAGATGTAAGTATCTGATTCTAGTCACGCAAAAAAGTAAGTGAATCACATTCCTCTTAACAATTTAAAAAAATACTTTTTCACAAAGCTCTTCACACTGAGCCAGGGTGTCGAGGTGTAGTCCCGCCAAAATGTTGTTTCTGTTGATAGTAGTGTAAGTAGTCTTAGCACAATTTAGATTTGCCAATTGACGCAACTGAAATGTGAAGACATGCTGTGCATGTAAAGACACACCACACTCTGAAGTCATGCTTGACGACAATTCCAGGGTGTGGCAAGATGTAGAGGGGGGTTTTCAGTGAGTAAAAATCTCACATATTATCCTGCCGGCGGAAACAATGGCAGGAATATTTTGAAGATTTTCCCCTCTCAATTGAAAAAAAAAAAAACGGGTGCCGAGGTTCAGAAATTTTGAAAACCTTGAGCTCCACGTCGCATGGTCTTATTTCATTAGAGGCAGTTGGTAGCGCGGCTTTTATTGAGACGCTCGTTACATATAGAGATGTATTTTTAATTAAGTCCCTACAAGGTATTTCAGTCTCATTAATTTATCAGCGTACAACACGTCAATGACTTTAGGACGAGCACTGCGACCCAGTTAGTAGACGCCATTTCGTTTCATGTTATATCAATTGTATTCTATACGATACATAGCACTTTTAAATATTGATAGGTTTTATTTTTTCTTTGTATTTTTGCACATTTGTGCAGTAGTAAAATTATTCAAACAATAATCAGTGCATATTGGTCCTTCGAACCGGATGGTTGTGTCAATTCATCATTAACCGACTTGTATTCCTTTAATGGGTAACATTGAAAAATTTAAATAATTTCAAAGACATTTAAAGAAAAAAACAACGTTACTCGCCAAAGTCTTTACTTTGTTTATTATTTTTTTAAATTGTATTTATAATTCTCGAGCGGTTTCTAACTTGGCTCGAAATATTCTTCTGGTGATTTTTTGTATACCTATAGTCCAAAAGCGCAAGAGTAACTCGAGAAAATAGTTGTATTTAAAATATTGTATAAAGCTGTTAACAATCTATAATCATAGTTGCAAATATTTATTACTTTTCAGATTCACATTACATGCATGCCATAAGCAGACACGTGTAAGTTCGTGCTTACACATACCGCGTGTGGAGCTACACTACAAAAACCCAATCTCAAATGAACATAAGCCCTGCAATTTTTGGCTACCCTAAAACAGGGGTGACAATGGCAAAGTGAACCATGTCTTACAGTATGGGTGGTCAGCCTTATACTAACCTATAAGTCAATATAACAAAATAAATCGTCACCTAAAGACCAGAAATGCCGGAACAGTAAGTGAAAAAAAACATGACCGTAAAACAGTAACATTAATGTAGTAAAATAATTCATACAAAATTTATAACTTTAAAAAATGCATAATATATTTTTTTAAATTTAAAGGTAAATGCTAAATGTTACCATTTGGAAGTAAAAGTGATAGATTTTGAAACTGATGTATTGTATTGTAACTTTCCATTGTATTGTTCATACCACCCATAGTATGCGCCACACGGTATGTTTAAGAGGTACCTCCGTTTTATG
Source organism: Agapetus fuscipes (assembly GCA_951799405.1). Lineage (NCBI taxonomy): Eukaryota > Metazoa > Arthropoda > Insecta > Trichoptera > Glossosomatidae > Agapetus > Agapetus fuscipes. The sequence goes on along the minus strand of OX637346.1, from coordinate 10,352,429 downwards.
TACAAGGCATTTTCTTGCGTCGGTAATATTTTAAATTGACTTGTACACAAGATAAAAATATTCATGGAAACTTTAAACCCCAATCTCTATTCTAGTGCCGAGCTCTCTTTCCTTCATTCTTTCCCGTTCATCTGTATCAGCTAAAAGCTTTTCCCAAATTAAGTACCCAGGCCAAAGACGATGCCATATTCATACGGCGCGCAGCCTTAAAGGCAGGCCACACCAGGCTAGTGCAAAGTTGACAGTAGTGGAATTTACTTATGTTAAGAAGATTGGAAAAGTGGACTAAAGCCCGGTATTTTCAACGTTAACATATAACCTTTATACTGAATGAGATAAAAACACACTTATGTCAATTGTGTGAGTAGTTCTTTTTTATCAGCTTAGTCACATAGGCTAACGTTGAAGATGGTGGGTCTAAGAAATGCTAAGAAAGAAGATTAGTGGACACAATTTTTTCTCCGTGTTCATACGTAGGTATGCAAATGCAAGTACGTTTATGTTACTAATCACTTACTTGTCAACACTAACCACTCATTTTTTTTCCATTTATCAATTACCACTTACCATAATTACTAATTATTTATGACGTATCACTTACTACATAATAGGGGCAAGTGGTGTACCTATGGACAAGCTCTTTTTTTTTTTACTAAATATTTTTTTTCTCGCAAGTTAAGAAAGGTGGAGAGAAGATTGTTTATGTTATGTATTCATTGTCTAATTGTGCATAATCAACTTATTTTTAGTTTTGTATAATATTGACCTGTGTTGTGTTACGACCTTTCCCCCAAAAATCACATTTTCGTCCAGAGGTACACTTATGGGTGTGTACCTGTGGATAGGGTTAAGTGTACCTTGGGACAGCATGTGTACCTCTGGACATCAAAACATTTAAGTAGTTTAAAAATGATTAAACATAGTAATATTTTAGATTTTATTGGTGATTAAATTGCAGAAACTTATTATTATAAAAATGACAACAAAACATTTTGATAGCGATTATTAAAAACACGTAATATATATTGTTAGAAGAACCTACGTTATAACAACAAATAATTTTAAAAATATTTTTTATTTTCTATGTATAACTTATACATCTCTTCGGATTTGTATGAATCTGATCCAAAAACACCTTGATCCAAGGGCTGCATTTTATGAAAAGTGTGAGGATGCAAAGTTAAAATGAAAACTTTGGATTCTTTTGCTTTTTCAATAACTTGTATATTTATATGGAAATCGTGGTTATCCATGATTAGGAGTATTTGATCACTTTTTCAAGGTATCACATGAGAAATTTTGATTCGTTTGACCAACTAAAAGATGGATATAAAAAATAATTAGAAAAGTCTAACAAGCATTTTATTTTAAGTTGAGTACCGGGGGACACAAGGCGTGTACCTTTGGACGTCCATAGGTACACGCAAAAATTTGTCCAGAGGTACACAAATGATACTAAATAAAAACATCAACTGACATTTTATTTTGAGGTTCAAAATAAGGCAAATGAATGCTCTATCATTTTAAGCACTCCCTAAACCCTACATTGGTATTATCATTTGACTAAAATATTTCATAATCACACCATGAAAACTGTTTAAAAATGCATAAAAACTAACTTTTTGTTGTCGAAAACTTGAATTGTAAAAAACGGGCACGTGTTGTAGGTGATGACAAGTTACACACAATAATATTGAAAGCTATCAAAAATGTAATATCCCCGTTTATGTGAGGATTTTTAATCTTCTGTATTTCCAGAGATTTGATGGTGTCCAAAGGTACACAGCGTCCAGAGGTACACCACTTGCCCCTACTAACTACTTTCTACTAGTACTTACCAATTACCACCATTTACTTATCGCTTACCTCGTACCTCTTATCACTTACTAATCACTAGTTACTTACTATTTACAGATTTGTACTTACCACTTCTGATTTACAATTACTTACCACTAACCACTTATCACTTATCACTCACCACTTATCACTCACCACCTATCACTCACCACTTATCACTCACCACTTATCACTCACCACTTATCACTCACCACTTATCACTCACCACTTATCACTCACCACTTATCACTCACCACCTTTCACTCACCACTTATCACTCACCACTTATCACTCACCACTTATCACTCACCACCTTTCACTCACCACTTATCACTCACCACTTATCACTCACCACTTATCACTCACCACCTTTCACTCACCACTTATCACTCACCACTTATCACTCACCACTTATCACTCACCACTTATCACTCACCACCTTTCACTCACCACTTATCACTCACCACTTATCACTCACCACTTATCACTCACCACTTATCACTTATTCTTGCTTTTAACAACTGAGTTTTTATCACTTCTCACTTACCACCTACCAATTCTACTTACAACTTACCAATTCCACTTACCACTTTCCACTTTCTATTTACTATTTACTACTTTCCACTAACTACTTGCTACTTTTCACTCATCACTTACCCAACTTCGTTGCCTATCACAGCTTTTATATCACCAGCCTCATACAGACGTGAACGGAAAACCCATTTCAAAGCAGCAGGCATACAATTACCTCTCTACACAACTCGACAAAAGAAAATTGACAAAGAAAAGTAAGTAGCTTATGCTGAGGAGATGAGCGATGTTCCAGAAATAAGTATTTCATATTTTTAACCAGCTCGTACCCTTAGACTGTGACACTATTTCAATAAAGGCAAAATTTAAAAATATATTTTTCTTTCTTTATACCAATTATTACTGAATTTGAGGGAAGATGTGCCTTTGTATGGTGCAAATGAAAATAATGATTTAAATTCCACATTATCTATCTATAATCTATAATCTAAGTTGCAAGGATATATTCATTCAAAGCTCTCAGATGTATGCCCACAAACAAACACGTGTAGTTCGCGCTTACAAATGCTGATTGTGTACTTACAAATAAAATCCAAACCTCAAATGAACATAGGCCCTGCAACTCTTGCCGACATTCCCTGAAACAGGGGTGACATTGGCAAAGTGAACCATTTTTTACAGTATGGGTGGTCAGCCTCATACCAACCTATAAAAAACCCTATAATAAGCCTTTCAGCAAACGTGTCTTATTCAGGTTAGCGCAATTTAAAAAATAAATATTTTCTCAGCTAGTTTTATCGAAAGTAACTTGGCATCGTCCGTAGTCTTAGTGGTGAACACTACTGACGAGTCCCGGTGGAGCACAAAACTTTAACAGATTTGAAAAGTAAAATTTATTTGTTACAGTTTACAGTGAGTTTTATTGTATTTATTACACGACCGGTTTCGGGATTGCAGAACATCCCATCTTCAGATGCAAAAAAGTTATATTTTGTAACAAAGAAATTTTCCTTTTTAAATCTGTTAAAATGGACTTTTACAAAGTTACTGCCGAAAATCTACACAACACAAAACTTAAATTTTTCAAATTGGTTTAATGTTGGGTTGAAAAATGCATCTACCTTTACCAATAGCTCAAAGGCTCATCCAGCCTTACACCAACTGGGTCTTTCTTGCAAATTTGATGCTGACTAGTAATAAACAAGCATGCAGAGGGCTGTTGATAAGTGATTCAGACAACAACAAAATAAATCCCCCTGAAATTGATTTATTTATCGCCTCAGTATCCCGAGTATGAAACATTATAGACTCTCCCCTCGATCTAGTTAATAGAAATAAAATGTTCGAAAACTGAATCACGCACTTAGGGTGTTGTTGTACTTTCCATACATTTTTGTATTTTAGACACATGGAATATGGAACAAATAAGTATTCTACATCCTTATCATCATCATCAAATAAGTATTATTCGCAGTCAGTATTCAGTCATGTGAAAGTATCTCATTTTACTGCGTGAGAAGATTAATTCCCTTGAGTATTCGCTAACACTAATAATAATCTCACTTACCATCAGTTTCCATAGTGAGGCATCTTTCATCTATTAAAGAATCGCATTATTATTCTCGTCACTAGAAATAATGGAAAACCGAGATAAGCGAATCGTTCGGATTACGTTTCAAATCAAATCCTCCCAGTTGTACCCATAAATTGTTATTGTGCAATATAAGGCAAACGCTGTTAGATGGATCGTGTTTTGTATGCTTGTTATAATATTGGCGTTAAAGATGATCCTACAGACGGAGACATCTAGCAAGTGGTTAGCGGTAAGTCGAAAGTCGTAAGTTACGTGAAATATTCGTGCACAGACATCAAACGCGATAATAGTAAGGTTGTGTGTGTGATTCCCAGCAGAGCATAAATAAACATTTAATTATCTCCCATGGATTAAAAAATTTAAATATATTTTCCATAGACCTGCCACCAAAGATCTATCGAGCTTTATAGGATCTGGATCTTCTTTGATAAGGGACGATTAATATGGCAACGAAAAAAACTTTTACAGGAGTCTACGATAGCTTCTCTGTCTTACAGTGGCGAAGGGTGCCATACAAGCCGGCTTCCATCGGCTTTCCTTTTAAAATGATCTAACAAAGTAGTTAAAAAATATAGGCACAAAGTAAAAAAACACATTTTAAACTAAAGAAACAATACGTATTTTTCCCCCATTGAAACCATGCAGTCTAGTTTATTATCATTTTTGCCTCATTTTAAACGGGAAACCTGACTTATAGGTTGGTATGAGGCTGACCACCCATACTGTAAAAAATGGTTCACTTTGCCAATGTTACCCCTGTTTCAGGGAAGGTCGGCAAAAGTTGTGGGGCTTATGTTCATTTGAGGTTTGTATTTTATTTGTAAGTACACATTCAGCATTTGTAAGCGCGAACTACACTTGTTGGTTTGTGGGCTTACATCTGAGAGCTTTAAATGAATATATCCTTGCAACTTAGATTATAGATTATAGATTTTAGAAACCGATGGAAATCGGCTTGTATGGCCCCTTTCGCCACTGCTGTCTTATCTCCTCTGAAACAGGGTATACACACTTCCGATTATGATCCACTCTTGATTGACATTCAGATAACCTTCAATGAATCAGGTACCTTTCTTCTTTATGTCCACACTTGATGGCATTACTTTGCTTGCCTCAATAATAGAATGAATATTATTTTATTGATTGTAGAGGCATTAACTTTGTAATCGTTCATCATTAATGATAAAAGAAAAACAGTTTTGTTTTCGATTACGTGAGTATATTTTTATATACCACAACCGGTTTCGCAAACATCCGTTCGCATCATCAGGTGGATAAATTAATACTAATTTATCCACCTGATGATGCGAACGGATGTTTGCGAAACCGGTTGTGGTATATAAAAATATACTCACGTAATCGAGAACAAAACTGTTTTTCTTTTATCATGAATGAATATTATTCTATCAGGTCTTGAAAAACTTTTTTAATTAAATTCATTGCCAATTCAACGTAAACGTTAAAAAACCAACACACTGTTCTTGAGAACTTACTTGCATGGAACTGTAATTACTTTCATTTCTCATTCCACTAAAGGTGGCTTGCAGGTACCTCTGTAAATGCATGTTCTGTCCTTACATAGTTCTTTCATTCATTCGGGGTATATAACTGTTTTTTTTTTAATAGAATTGTTAAGAGGAATGCAATTTACCCACCTATTTTACCTGGCCAATTTGTCTTCATGCAAATGCGGATTGTGTGCATATGGCATCAGTTGAACCAGGGTGGAAGTTATTGTGAATATGACATGGTGCACGCGGGGCTTTAACCGGCGCTTGTTTCAATAACGTAAATTCGAGTACCAACGCCTTAGGTACTCCCTTATTTATTATTTTTTGCTTCCCTTATAATAGTCATTAATCTTTGTTTTAATCGGCAAGACAACTAAACCACAGCATGCATGGTTAATTTAACCACTATTTATACTGAACTGCCATGGTTTGAATGGATTTTCACTTCAAGAAGCGACAGAGACGTGCTTCCATGGAACCGCACCGCATCTCTACACGGAGGTGTCGCAAGCGCTCCTCTGATTCTGTTAAATACACGTTCTCTTTGTTGTCAATACGTTTGCTCCACATATCCATTAGCCGATGGGACACGACTCATCCGCTACCTTCAACCGCCCGATCTGATACCGATACACACACAATCGGCAATTATTTACCCAAGTCACTGGATATAAAAGTATTACAAACAAGATAGGCAGACACTTCTTCTTCTTCAACGGCGCTACAACCTTGGCCTTCTTTAACTTTTGCGTCCAACTCCGCCTGTCCTTCGCCTCAGTTTTCCAATTCGCAATCTGACGGATTTGTCCTGCATGTCTTTCCATCTCAGTCTGGGTCTTCCCACTTTTCGTCGTCCTCCAAGATGGACGGCCATTAATTTTGATCGAGTCATGTTTTAACATTCACGACCGTCATTACATTCAAGTTATGGTACTATTTAAAAAATGTGGGGTAATATTTGTTTTTTTTTTTTTTTAAAGTTAACTAGAGTTCGACGCTAATTTACAAATTTAATATCGTCCCTCTACGCTATAGGCACAAAACATTGAAGTCTACGAGTAATGTTACTTTTTGTACCTTTACGAGCTTGGTCACCACTAGGTACTGAAAGCACTAATTTTCAAGCAATACCCGATATCTTTAAAGTTAAATGGAACTTTGGAAGCTGGTTTTTAGTAAGGCATATATGATTTTTTTAACCCAGCAATTGAAATTAAATTATAATATTTTTGTGTTTCACAGAAATTGAACACACGTCCGTCTTATTATGAGTCTGAAGAGTTACTTACACCACTTTGTAGGTTATTTTAAAAAACAATGAATAGCTTAAAAATTGGGAAGTACCCATATCTCACTCTGTCTTCTAGTCCACACTATTTTAAAAGGCAATAAACACAATCGAAGCATCACTTCTCACAAACGTGTAATCAAAAAATGTGGAATCACGCTCTCGATAATGCGCAGGCGCGATCATGCAGATTCAGCTCAGAATGTGTGTAATTTATATCACGGCACATGGAAACGGGGCCATTAAATGTGTTTTTAGCATCATCGTCAATTAAATATTTCAATAAGCATGTCCTTCTTTCATATGAATGAATAATCATGTTACCCGCCGAGGTTAGAATCGCGGAAAGTGCGGCTTTGAACCATAAAATTGCCATGATAGGTAAATTTAAAATCGTATGCAATATTTTGGCCGGAGATTCCAAGGCATTCGTGCCAACTTTATTTTGGTTCAATATTATCAGAGAATAATTTGGCATTTAGAGTCAATGAAAAAAATTAAATGATTATATAAATTGTACACTTTTTATTTTTCATGCTAGGTAACCTAGTTATTTTTTACCGTTTTAATACACTTTTGACTTTAAAATGAAAAAAAAAAGTTTTTGGAAACACACATTTTTTTGCTTTTTCATAGCTCTTTGGACAGACGATCTTTTGATTTACCTTTTTATTTTATTTCACATGTAACTTGCTTTTATTCTACCAGCGATGCTTTTTGTCGGCGTCAAAAGGTTATTGTGTTTAAAATAGCTATACCAATGCACAACAATTGGAGATGTATATTTCGATTGGTCAGTGTTGTACAGATGTAAAGCTTGGAGACTGACTGAGATACAAGGTAAATTTCTCCAGGTCTTTGAAAACCCAATACGTCATGTCGTGGAATTCTTGGACTTGAACCTGCGGGTGACAGATGGCGGTCCGTACCATCAAAAATCGTGCCATTACTTTAATCAATTAGAAATACCTACTCCACTGGACAAGACGGCTCCATGACTTTTGGATAGAGCCTTCTCAAGTGTCTGACCACTATCAAGTCCCAGGTTACGTTGAGCAGACAACGTCAAAGTCCTGGTAAGTAAGAAGACCATACACAACCACAAGATAGAGAGTCCGGAAGACTTTATGGGTGTCCTCGAGCCTTCACGGCTTGTGAGTCGGATCCAGAAAGTAAGAATGTAAGCTGGCAGATCATTCACTCATCATAAGTTTTTCTCTGTTCTCGTAGGCATGTGTTCTTCTATTTGTTGAAGGTTGAGTAAGCCTTGATGATAATACTTCTGGTATTGAAGTGGAGCTTTCTGCTCAGAACGCGAACACACTTCCAATTGAGCTATCGACCGCACACTTTATTTTGTAAAAGTGGTTTTACATTAGGCTAGGTCAAGTTTCCTTCGGCACGCACTCGATCTCTTTCTCACACGCGATTCACACATACTGCTTTCTCATTTTATTTATACTATACAAAATGTTTCATTTTGTGAATTTCACCCGTTTCTGGGTGGGTAGGCAAGAGTTGTAGGGCTTATGTTTATCTGAGATTGGGTTTTAATGTTGTAAGTCCACATGCGGCATGTGTCTGCTTATGGTAATGCGTGTGATATGAACCTTAAATGTAACATATCTTTGCATCTTAGATTATACATATAGATTATAGATCACTACTATGTATACAAGCTAGTTACAATTTCCATATATTGATGTACGTATGTATGTAAATGTTTAAATACACACACTAATACATTTGCAAATTATCATAAATTGCAATAACGTCTAATTAATTTGCAATAGATACGTATCAAATTGATTGAATAATATAATTATATACATTTCAGATCATAATCTGCATAATTAAATTAAGACTATTTATGTCCTGGTTGATTTCTTAGAAGATAATTTTAATGTTATAAATATTGTTTTAGGTGGTCAGCTTAAATATAAATACTTAAAATCACCAACTCGTTCCCCCAGTTCTTGTTTATCGTATACGCCAATCTTGTCAAATATGACTTTTTCATGCAGTTGTCTTATGAATCAAATTCTACACAATCTGAGATAAGAAAAACCGTAAAACTCAATAATGTGAGAGTTCTTTTAAATATTTTTAAAATAAATTTCTTGTTTTCATAAGACACATTGGTCCAGTACACATGCAAACATTGCTAATGTAAAATTTTCTCAATGGCGTATACGATAAACAAGAACTAAGGCAGCGGCTACAAGAAGAAGTCACCAAGTGAGAAAATTAAATAAAAATTTAGGAGAGCTTTACAAAACCGTATTTACTCTCTTTTATACGAGAATATGCAAAACACTAGCCCAGGTAAAATAGACCAAAAACCATTGGTAAATACAATAAATTCAAATAGCATTATTTTTTTATATGCGTCATTGGTACACTATTTTATAATAATATAAACTTATGTCAACATTTAAAAGTTTCTCATGTGTGCAAAACAAAAACAAAAAATATATTAAACAATTTTTGTAGACAAGTGTGATCTACAATGTAGTAACTTACCATTTACGAAAAATGCTAAAAACGATATTTGTGACCATTGAACTTGATATGTTTTTAGCCTAAATAGGGTTGGTGGAGATTCTTGATAATTTATGTATTACAAAGTATCAAATACCATTACAAAAATGTATTTGTTCCCAAGATTCCCAAAAGACTCATCATTCTACAATCCCTATTATTGTAGATCATCTCTGCAGCAGCGTCATTTTAAAATTATGAAAATCTTATTTTGAAACAAGTCACTTTTTTGATATACCATATTTTTTAGGACGGTCATTAATTAAGTACCACATTAAGTAAAATGGTCTTTAATTAAAATGAGGAGACCAGGTCACGACACCGTACGGAAGATGAGATGGTGTAATGAATTACATGGTCGGTGGATGAGAGGTCATGTCTCATGACTCATGGCTCATCAGACAAGAGTCATCAGTCATGAAAATAATCTCTTAGTAAGATAGTCTTCAAAATCAATCTAATACCGAAAACTTAAAGCACTTTTATATAAGATCAAAGCGGTATAATATCAAGAAAGTAAGGACTGTGTTTTTTACTTCCAAGTTAAAATTCACCCCAAAAACTTTTCTAGTCTTCTACCTCTTTATTAATAAAAAGTTTTTAATTTTTAAGCCAGTTTACCATACTCAAATGTGGGTTTATCACTGGTTTTAGGTTCAAATAATGCAATGAATAAGGCAGTTATTGCGTTAGAAAAATGACAAAATATAGTCAAAAATCTCATCCGTGGACATTTTTTTTTTCTTTATTTTGCTTGTGTGATTTTCCAAAATTGTGACGGCATCTTGAACATGTTGAAGTCAGAAATATTGTTTTTTGTTTTCTTTGACGAAGATCAACGTAGAAATCCAAACGATTTTATGAAATATTCATAATAGTTCTATTGATGAATATGTAGATTTACAATGAAAAATAAATGCACAAAAAACTAGGTTTTTAATGATAAAGGAAAAACAGTTTTGTTTTCGATTACGTGATGTTTTTCCTTTATCATTAATGATGAACGATTACAAAGTTAATGCCTCTACAATCAATAAAACTAGGTTTTTACTCACAAACAGAACAGCATCCGTAAAACCTAATTTCTTTTTAGAGCTGTTTCCGCTTTCGGATGCATACAAGAAGACACATCCCATGCATTGTAATGCCGGTGAAGCGGAGAATTCTCAGGGAAGCAAAGCGCAACTGCGAAGTTCTTCTCCGGAGAAGATGCGAAGTTCTTTCCGGGGAAGATGCGAAGTCCTTCTCCGTAGGCAACAGCTAGGAAATTCTTCTCTGAGGAGCGAGTAAGCGAATCACGAGAGTCCTGTTATCAAAGTATAAAAAATACGCTTACACTCAACCAAAGCGTTTTATCAAAATAATTAAGAAAATAAACGCTCATTAGAGGCGCTGTTTTAGTTTTCATATATTTTTTGGTAAAACGCTTTGTCTGAGTTGAATTGTTTAAGCTCGGTCTCGCACCCAGCAAAGCGCTCGACTGACACGACAGACTCGAGTTAATGCACCGAGAAGGCCTGTAATGCATAATAAGGATAATTGGATTTATTCAGGGAGATTTCCGTCTTGCAAAGCGTCTGCTACTCGTGAAGTGATAGCTGCTTAAGATTTTGTTATATTGTATGCAGTTTGTTCCTCATTCCCGAGGCTATCGGCGTTATTTACACACAGCAAATTCATGGCTCACCGCCACCTAAAGTGAATTTTCCGAACAAACGATGATCCATGGATTAAATGCGCTGTGAATAACCATGTATTAAGTTTGTTCTTGGCTGATTACATTAATTATTATTGATGGTAGGATAACTAGGAGTGAGCCTTGGTCTCCTTGATAAACCGCAGCTACCGTTGCCAACCCAATACCTCCCTTTTATAGTTCCACGCTCCTTCCACATGACAGTTCGCCACAACTCCGCCCAGTTATCTTAACATGGATCTTTCCACTATCCCGTGCCACTGTGGGTCCACAAGCACAACAATCTTTTCCAGGCTCTGTTGATCCATTTGCTGGATGTGACCCAGCCAATGCATTGTGCTGACTTTTACCTACGAAACGGGTCATACTTGGTACTTCTGGTAAAGAAATAACATAAATGCACTCGTAGTTTGTAAGTTTGTCATATTATGGTTAACATTGTTTGTTAATCCAAACATCAATGAAAGAAACCATTATCATCAAAATGAAAAGCAGTTTTTTTAACTAGATGTGATAGTAGTTTTTGGTAACTACTTTTGGTTGACTACTAGTGAAAGGATTTCCGATATACAGTCCGGCTTTATGGCCGGTAGAGGCTGTGTTGATCAGATTTTTACTCTACGACAACTTGTTGAAAAACAATTGTCGGTGAGGCGGAAGCTGTTCACGGCCTTTGTAGATCTGGAAAAGGCTTTTGACTCAGTAGACAGAGGTATGTTATGGGATGTTTTGAAAGCATACGGAGTGAATGGGGCTCTCCTAGGTGCGGTGCATGCAAACTATGAAAATAGTACAGCATGTGTTCGTATTGATGATGAGTATAGTGAATGGTTTGAAGTTTTTAAGGGTGTAAGGCAAGGATGTGTGATGAGCCCATGGCTATTTAACATAGTCATGGACAAGTGTGTTCGAGATGCTAGACTTGATGATTGTGGATTAATGATAGGAGAGAGCAAAGTGAGTGTTCTACTGTATGCGGATGATGCTGTTCTTGTATCGGACTCAGCAGTAGAATTGCAAACGATGCTCTCTAGATTGAACGAAGCTCTGCTAGGTAATTATTTGAAATTGAATGCAAGTAAGACGAAAGTTTTGATTTTTGAAAGAAATGAAGAAAATACGAACTACGAATTTAGAATAAACGGAATGAATGTTGATGTGGTAAATGAGTTTGTATACTTGGGAAGTAAGTTTGAGAAAGATGGAAGAATGACAGGTGAACTTGAAAGAAGAGTAATGAAGGGCAGGTGTGTACTGGGTGCCACAGCTTGTATCGCCAAAAATCAAAATATTTCTAAAAATGCTCGATTGGCGGTACGCAGTGGCATACTTTTACCCACCTTGATGTATGGAAGCGAGGCCTGGACGGTGAATGAAAGTGAAATTAGTAAAGTCCATACTGTTGAAATGGACTTTCTAAGAAGTATGATTGGGAAAAAACGGAGTGACAGGGTGAGGAATGATTTTGTAAGAAAAGAATGTGGTGCAAAAGAAAGTGTGAAAGTGAAGATTAAAAGAAGTTTGTTAAGATGGTTTGGGCATATGGAGAGAATGAATGAGGAAAGACTGACGAAGAAAGTATATGTTGGTAGAATAGATGGATGTCGTGGTAGAGGAAGACCGAGAAAGGTATGGATGGACCAAATATCCGAAATTGCGAATGAATGGAATATCCAGAGTCATAATAAAAGAAGAGCTTGTATGAAGAAGGTTATGACTCTGGAGGAAATGAAAGAAGTATGCAAGGATAGAAAGAAATGGCGGTTGATCTGTGATGTTGGCGGCTAGGGTTTGTTAAAGTGAATTTGGTTTTATGATTTAGTTTTTTATGTCCATGTATATATTGTTATTTTTATTCTTTGATTTTAAAAAATGTAATTTGTCATGTATGTTCCTTGACTTATAGGTTGTTATGCGGCTGACCACCCATAATATAAAAATTGGTTCACTTTGCCAATGTCACCCCTGTTTCAGGGAAGGACGGCAAGAGTTGCAAGGCTTATGTTCATTTGAGATTGGGTTTTTATATTGTAGGTCCACATGCGGCATGTGTTAGCGCGAAATTATACATATCTGCTTGTGGGAATGCATTTAGTATAAATCTTAAATGATATATATCTTTGCAGCTTAGATTAGATTAGATTAGGTAACATGAAGAGTTGTAGGCACATACCACGCAAGGCCAAGATTTTATATTGACTATAGCATCATATGAAGAACATTTTTTTTTAAATAGATTTGTGGAAAGGAATGCAATCCACCAACCTATTTTGCCTGGCCAGTTGTCTTTATGCGATAGCAGAAGCTTGTGTGCATGCAACGGCATCTGTTGAACCAGGGTCGAAGTTATCGTCGCGGGATTCCAACCAGCGTTATCCGGTTCCAAATAACCTGTCTTGATCCCCGCGGCCATAACACCGACAAATGTAATCATATAATCAAGGTAATAGTTTTTCGAAGTAATCTTCACAGTATGAATAAGATTGTCTCATAATTCAAAAGTAATTCTAAGACACATATCACCAACTTTATTTCTTTCTGCGTTTGATAAGATTTTCTTGATATTCAGCAAATAATGAGCAAATAAAACTTCATGAAACAATAATGAATACCTTTAATAAAAGGTTGTATTTGATTATATTGAAGAGGCTTTTAAAACCCGGATCCAAATTATCTGAGCCATCCCATTATGCCTTTACGATAGTAATAGCTATAGATATAGCTAAAGCTGCGACGAGACAATTCAAATTGCATCTGCATCGGTTACGTGTGCTTTGCTTTATAATCTAAGTTGCATATTATTTGGCGTGAGTCGTGGTAGACTGATTGTGCTTGTACTAATGCCTTGCGATGGTAGGCCGGCTGGACGTTGCAACTTATCAAAAGTGTACAACAAATTGTTTAGAAACTTTAACATTGCCTTAAGAGAGCGTTTTAGTTTCTATATATTTTTGGTGTTACGCTGTGCTTGAGTTGAAACTGTGGATTTTATACTTGGTGTACAGTATTGCCACAATGAAGAAGATGCTCCCATTGCAACCGACCGCACACACTACTTTCCTCCCACTTGCGAGGTAATGCCGTGCTTCACAGAATACAGAGCCCATAAAAATGCATATTTAGGCACTCATTAACAAACGATCAAGTTACCTATTTAATGTATTAAATAATTTGTACACTCCCAAAAAGCTACTAACTAAACTAAAGAAATAAAATTCACTCTTTTTGTACCCTTGGGAAGTAATAATGATTTCGAAATGATAAGACAGGATTTATTTTTTATACGTCCCTCCTACTATGATTAACCTTATCCAGATACACAGTTCTTTACCTCTTGTGAACGCAATGATCTTGTGGAGTAATAATTTCGCATTTTTTACATTCTGAACTGCGTTTAATTTATTGATAGTAAAAAAATCTAAATTGTACTTAGCAACATTGAATTTATGATGATAATGTTTACGAAATACACCCTTAAGGTGACACAAAAATAGCTCATCAAATAGGAAAAACAATTTATTAACATTTTTACAGTTATAAACAGTTTATTTACATTTTTTCCAAAATTCAGCAGACATTTAGTCTTATTTGCAAACTAAAAATAATCTTTAAAGAAGAGGAATTTCATGCATATATTTTAATACCCATTTTAGCTTTTGTCGTATGAGCTTCACATTGTTAATCCTTCACTAGATCATCATGTCGGAGCCGCCACAAAACACAGATCCAGTTTTCTGGTCGTGCCTCATTCATCCGCCTGCGACCCAGCAACACAATATACAACCACCATTGCCCCAAGCACAAAACCTCACCATGCCACTCAACTACAACGTCAACCAAAAAAATGTATCGAAACCGAAGCAGCGCCTGAAAGCTTCGCATACATTTTTGGTAAAACGGTATACTTGAGTTTGAATGTAATATTTTGTACTGTTCCATCACCGCATGTACCCACTCTCGCTTTTTCTCACGACTTATTACTCTGCATACGACGCAACGTTAGCCCGGGTACCTCCTGACATCGATATATAAAAACTAGATGGGCTAAGAAAGAAATCCTTTGAGACTTAGGAATGCGCTAACTCACGCATTATACAAAAATCCAAATTCAGTCTATCGGCGATATTCCGAAGTGTTAACAAGTGTGTTATTTAATTGGAAAAAAAATCATATAAATGCCAAATTGGATATTTTTTAAACGTGCCAACAAAAGAAAATAAATGTGGAATTATATTCACTTCAAAAACTTTATACGTATGATTTACTTTCATATATATATTTTTTTCATTTGTTAAAATATTTAGCTAGCGAAAGCGACAGTCATTTCTAGAACTAGTAAAGTTCAAGTATATAGGTACTTGGTTGTTTAATTATTTAGCTACTATGTTCACGGTAATAGGGGCTTGTGGAAATCATCACGTACACATTGAGGTCGTAACATTATTGGATTTGGAATTTATCAGATATTTTCATACTTTCGACAACACTAGTGGGGTTTTCATAACAAATCCGTTGCTATGGTGATTTCATTGGTTTCTATGGTGATTGAAAAACTGATTGAAAAAAAGATTGAAAACGGAGCAGAGACAAGTTGCGTACATAGAAAATGACAAAAAAAATCATATGTCGTGAGCGAGACAGCATTATCAACAATGTATGGCGTCAAAAAATGGTTTCATGTCGTTTGGAACTAAATCACATTCATAGCACCGAATTCCTTAACTTATACGTTGTTATAAGGCTGACCACTCATACTGTAAAAAAAATGGTTCACTTTGACAATGTCACCTCTGTTTCAGGAAATATCGGCAAGAGTTGCAGTGCTTATGTTCGTTTGAGATTTCGTTTTTTTTTATTGTAAGACTACATGCAGCATGCGTAAGCGCGTACATATACGTGTCTGCTTATGGGAATGCATTGAATATGAAATGCAATATATTTGCAATTTAGATTATAGATAGCTACTCCATAGAGTAGCTACCTCTATGCTTCCCTCATCTCGTTGTTGCGACGATTCTCATTAAAAGTCTTGCCGAGATGACAGACTGATGCTCGCAGGCTGATTAGAGTTACCTGAAACACTTCATCTTGCAATTGAAGACTTTATTACAAAAGCCAGGCGACTTGGCATGCCGCGCAAATCTCTGCCTGAATGTGCGACCCAAAAACCTGAACTCTTCTTTCTTGTTTGTCAATTGCATTGCTTACACAATAAATGCATGTGCATCCAATTACCTTTTGAGAGACATGCATGTGATCTTGTTTATTCTTGTTTGAATGGGAAACAAAACGGATACAGCACCCACACTAATCCAATAATCTATGACGTAGTTTACAAAGATATATTTGCGGATAAATAACCTATTTCATTCATGAATTCCAAATGCTGGTAAACTGATATCTACTGCAATTAAATTTTCATTAAAAAGAACCAACATAAAAATATGTAGGAGTATGACCGTAGTTTAGTGGTTACACTTCTGACTCAGAATGGGAAGGTTGTAGGTTCGATTCCCGGCGGAGCACAAAATTCATATTTTCAAATTTGCTCTTCGCTGGGTTGAAAAGCTCATAAACCTTTACCAATGACCGGTCACCAAAGGTCCATCCAGCCTTACAGCAACTGGGTCTTGCGTGGGAATTGGCGCTTTGTAGCGACAACGATCATGCTCGTAAAAAGGTCGATAGCTCAATTGGTAGAATGTTTGCATTCCATGTCGAGAGCAAGGGTTCGATCTCAAGGTTTACTCAACCTTCACAAGAAATGACAACCAGCCCCCACGGGAGCTGAGAAACCCCCACTTCAACTGAAAGTGGTTGGTGTGAGGCCGACCCCCTTACCTGAAAAATTAATAGGTGTCGAATCGCCACATGCGACCCCTTCGGGGATAACGCAGGCAAGAAGCTAGACTATATGTGTAGCTTAGTTGCAGCTGCATGCATTGGCATTTTGGACATAGAAAAATGCGTGCAAGACACAATAGCTGCTCTTGTAAAAAAAAAGTTTTCCTACATTTTTGATGTTAACGCGATGGTTTGGTATTTACGTTTCCTCTTTTAGTTGGATTGAAATGATCACTAAATTTTTAAATTATAAACTCTATATATACCTATTAGTTGTAGCTCGTTAGTATTATTAAAATTTTGTCAACTGAAATTCGTTGCTTTGTATTGAATAAAGAAAATGGAGGCGGCGTGCATTTTTTAATTTTAATATTGAATGAAGTGAGGGTTGAAGGGTAAAATTACCCATTTGATGCCCGCAGGGAAAAGATCCAAT
The DNA here is from genome assembly GCA_951799405.1 of Agapetus fuscipes. Lineage (NCBI taxonomy): Eukaryota > Metazoa > Arthropoda > Insecta > Trichoptera > Glossosomatidae > Agapetus > Agapetus fuscipes. The sequence goes on along the minus strand of OX637346.1, from coordinate 10,335,152 downwards.
TTAACTTTTTAACGTGCTTTTTTTGTGGAAATATTTATAATGTTTTCATCAAAAGTTCTATGCAGAGAAGAATAATGTTATTACGCAACATGCATTCACTGAAAACGTGAATACACTGAAAACGTGGGTTTTTATAATTTTGAATGTGGTAGCTGTGAAATCTCAATGCAGACAAGACAGAACTGTTTATTTAGGAGTTTCAACTGTAAAGAAAAAGACTTTTTGATGAATTAATTAATGTTTTCCAAAATAATTTAAAAAAGAATCGTCCATAACCGACCGGTCCGTAGTCCAGTGGTAGCACTTTAGACTCGCAAATGGAAGGTTGTGGGTTCAAATCCCGGCGGAGCACAAAAAATATACCATTTATGTTTTCAAGTTTGCTCATTGCTGGGTTGAAAAATTCATACACCTTTACCAAAGACCAGTCATCAAAAGGTTAATAAAGCCTTACAGCAACTGGGTCTTGCTTGAGAATTCGCGCTTTATACAGCTACGACCAAGCTCGCAGAGGGCTCTTGAGGTATGATACACACAAAAACAGCGCTCACCAAATAAATCAGGATAATTTAATTTTAATTTAAATTAGCAATTCAGAATGTTATTGAGCAGACTACAGCTGAGATGGTTGTAGAATATTCAAAGTAGGTACTGCAGGGACGAAGATTGACGGAGGAAGATTGAAAAAAAAAAGTGAAAAGTGATGCAGCTAAGCCTCTAAAAGTTTCAAACTAGAGAAACACGTCGGAGGACAGTTAGAGTTGAAAGCAAAAGGTCAAGAAGGCCAAGGCTTGAATCAGGCTGTAGCGCCATCTAATCTAAGTTGCAAAGATATATCGCTGCCTTAGTTCTTGTTTACTGTATACGCCATTGAGAAAATTTTACATGAGCAATGTTTGCATGTGTACTGGACCAATGTGTCTTATAAAAACAAGAAATTTATTTAAAAAATATTTAAAAGAACTCTCACATTATTGAGTTGTACGGTTTGTCTTAGCTCAGATTGTGTAGAATTTGATTCATAAGACAACTGCATGAAAAAGTCAAATTTGACAAGATTGGCGTATACGGTAAACAAGAACTGGGGGAGCGATATGCATTTTCACAAGCAAACACGCATAAGTTCGCGCTTGCACATGCCGCATGTGAACCTACAAATCTCAAATGGACATACACCCTGCAACTTTTGCCGTCCTTTCCTGAAACAGGGTTGACATTGGCAAAGTGAACCATTTTTAAAGCATGGGTGGTCAGCCGTATTCCAACCTATAAGTCAAGGAGCAAAAAAGAAGACGCGCCATCGAAGAAGAAGACGCAGGTTGGAGGGGGTTGAATGAAGCTTCTTATAGGGAGGTGTGGATAATGGAATGGAGTAGGGTTACATCTAGGAATTGATAGAGACAATAAGAACTTAATCGGCACGATTGAATTTTTGACACACGATTTAGCACCTTTGCATGTCGACTATTGTAGCTCCATTATAAATTTCATTGTTTTACCATTTGAAGAGTTGACTTCCCTACCGCATACATACACCTCCTGTGAATTTGTTTGCCAGTCTCCCTAGTTTACATCGCAACTATAACGTTTTAACGAAAATGTTTGATAAAATGAAACGTTCACAAGTGATACTGTTTCAGTTGTTATGCAATTATTTTTAAACGCCATGGTTGAGTTTGAACGTAGATTTGTATACTTGTGCGAGTCTTGGCGCGCTGACTTGAGGATAAGTTAGCAGTTTATCGCGACCAGGCGAGATGGCTTCTTCTCTGCGAGCACCGGTTATGAAACAATACAAAACTACTCGAGATTAAATCTCTTATTCCAGTTAACAAACAAACGCAAGATACAAACGGCTTATTATAATGCCTCCTCAAGCCAGAGTGCTCAAATCTGCACATACTCAAAAGTAACTCTCTTTTTGTTTTACATTTTAGCAACATGTCTTTCTTCTTGTTCTTCCAGTGCCACCTCTCACAAAGATCAAAGATCAGGTGTTGCTGAGCTTACACAAGGAATTCTAAAGTTTTTATAACCTCACAAAATCAGAAATTATTGCTGCACATCAAGTGTAAAAAATGAATAATATCAATCCGATAACGGTGTATTATGGTTGTAATAATCGGGAGGTATTTTTTTTAGATTGAGCGCGTTTCTACCCTCCCTCCCTGCCGTCTATCGATGATATCAATTAGACGGTCATTTTTGAGATTGAGTTTTAGTTTGGTATGAGGTTGACCACCTTTATTGTAAAAAATGGTTCATTTTGCCAATGTCACCCCTGTTTCAAGGAAGATCGGCAAAGTAAAAGGGGGTATGTTCAAAAGATTTTAATTTTTAAGTGCACATGCAGCATTTGTAAGTGCGAAACTACACGGGTTTTTTTATGGACATGCATTTAATTTTTTTTTTTTATATATCTTTGCAACTTAGATTAAAGATTATTTATATTTTAGTTTTGGTACTTTTGTTAAGCCATTCACATACTATAAGACGGTGCTTATTGTTTTTTTTTATTAACTTAGATTAGATTAGGTTACAACTTAAAAAAAAAAAAAACATTGTTTGAACAAATAAAAGCTATTTACTCTCTGGGTGGCCATAACTGTTTAAGTATAAGCTAATTTGATCAATTAACATTATGATTCCAACGATGGAAGAAATTTCTCGAAAGTAGTTAAATTTCCTATCGATGGAAGTGAGATCGCATCAAGTAATGTCTATATTTGAGAATCGTGATGAACATTTCGTAATCTCTGTATTATCCTGAGCATCAATCATGATACGGAGATCGTAAGTACAGAGACTGATACCAGCTGCAGACATACATTCATGCGTGCCATATTTGCATGTATGATTTCCGTGTTTATAATCGTTTACCAGAGGTCCTTATAGCGAGATAAACGAACCAGGCCAGCAAGAGAAGCCAAAAATATGTTGAAAAAACGGAAGGTGGATTAATTTGGAATCATCATGTCATTCATTTATTATGCCAGTCACACATTATGAAACCAGCCAATAATGGTTGGATGGTTTATTATTGTGTGAATCCCACCTCAAGAGCCGTCATCGCTTAAGAAAGCTCCCATTCTCAAGCAAGACTCATTTGCTGTATGACTGGATAGACCTTTGGTGACCGGTCTTTGGTAAAAGTATATGAACTTTTCAACCCAGCGAAGAGCATATTTGAAAATATAAATTGTACATATTTTGTGCTCTGCCCGGATTAAAACCCACGACCTTCCATTTACGAGTCTGAAGCGTAACCACTGGACAACAGACCGGTCCGCAACCAAATGAAGGGTTACAAAGAAATTTCATCTTCAATAAATAATATTTTTGTGATATTGGTGGTTTTATCCATATTGCTATGATTTTTGACATATATGACTGAGGAGTGCCGCGGCTGGCATTCAAAAATACCACACATAAATGACCGTTCACAGGCGTACAAGAATTGGGTACACTTACCTATAAGTGATTTGACAAGGTACGTAACACTTATGCAATGAGAAGGGCAGGAGTGATGGGATGGCATAGTTTAATTTTTACTTCAAATGAATAAATTTACTTTTGAAAGTTGACTTCAAGGAAACAAAGGTGTATTGTGCAAGATTTGCGTGTAATTAAAATATCAGCTGGAACTGATGCTGAAGATGATTGTAAATCATAACAAATGAAACTATGGCTTAGAGGTTGTGTAAGAATCACTAAAGTGCGATATTGTAATGAGTTTTACGCAGTAATTTAAAACATTAAAGACGCATCTCATTCCGTTGCCTTATCGAGAAGAATCTATAATTGTGTCTATGATATGATTGTTAGTTGTGACATACCACGAGGTCACAAATTTTTTCCTTCGCTCGAAAGGACTTTGGACATGCCTTTCCCGCAGTGCTTGTTTGGCTTATCTACCATTTGATACAAAGATGACTTTTAAATGAAATTATCTTTAATATCACATTCCACGCAATCTGAGCTAAGAAAAAAACGCAAAACACGAAGTGTGAGAGTCGTTTTTAAAATATTTTTAAAATCGATTTCCAGTTTTCACAAGACACATTGTTCCAGTACACATACAAACTTTGCTACTGTGAAATTACCTCTGATGGACATAAGACAACCAAGCGCTATGGGGACGATACCTCACATATGTTTCAGGAAAGATGGGCAAAAGTTGTATATTCATTTAAATGTTGGTGTTTTTATATTATGTTTATATTGTAAGTACACACCAGCGTGTGTGAGCGCAAATTTCATTATTTCTTCTTGAGGACACGTGAGTGCATGACTTTAATTAAAAATAAAAATTAATTAAATACTTTTGCCAATGCCACCCCGGTTCAGGGAACGGCGGCAGGAGTTGCAAGGTTTATGTCCATGTGAGGTTTTCTTTATTTGTATGCACACATGCAGAATGTGTAGGCGCGAACCTACATGTGGATGTGCCTGTCTGTAGGCATGCATTTCATATGAGCCTTAAATGCTTACATATCCTTGCAGCTTAGATTATAGATTGTAGATAGGCTGATTTATTTGGTGAGCGCTGTTTTTGTGTGTATCACCCTCTGCGAGCTTGGTCGTCACTGTAGAAAGCGCCAATTCTCAAGCAAGACCCAGTTGTTGTAAGGCTGGATGGACCTTTTGATGACCGGTCTTTGGTAAAGTTTTATGAATTTTTCAACCCAGCGAAGAGCCAATTTGAAAATATAAATGGTATATTTTTTGCCTTCCAGTTACGAGTCCGAAGTGTTATCACCTGGACTACGGGCCTTTGTATGAACTCTAAATGTTAAAATATCTTTGTGGCTTGGATTACATAATGTTTTGGCCCAGTAGATTGTTAAGTTGGTAAAACGCTTATGTTCATAACAGAGGGCTAGGGTATGATCCCCAGCAATAATGTCTGAAATTATTTTCCGTTTCAGTGCTTATTTCAAACCCAAAGCAGTAGCTGCAACGCTTACTTGCAATGCTTCGGATCTTTTGGCGTAATCGAGTCACCAATGAAGATGTCCTTCAACGAATGCGCACTACAAAGGAGCTCCTGCCTACTATTAAGCAGAGACAGCTTATGTACTTCAGTCATGAGAAATGAGAAGTACCGTCTCCTTCATCTTATCATTCAGGATAAGATTGAGGGGAGAAGATCTCAGGGACGCCGAAGGACATCGTGGCTGAAGAACCTGCGACAGTGGTTCGGCAGAACCACTAAGTCCCTGTTTCGAGCCGCAGCATCTAAAATCAAAATAGCTATGATGATCGCCGATCTTCGTTAGAAGTGGCACAAAAAGAAGAAGAACGCTTATTCAACATTTACAAGAAATAAAAATTCTTATCCTTTGAAAGCAGGTTAACTCTCATATTAAGTACGGCCTTCTTACATGTGAAAATAAATAAATAGGTTCCACATTCCTCAAATGCAACCTGCAACCCTGTCAGAGACAACGCAGAAGCTTCATTTCTTGATTATTATGATTTTTTTTTAAATAAAACTACCCTGTTTTTCAAAATAAAAATAGAATTTCAACTAGTACCTACTAATAAAAAATACACAAAATAAAAATATTTTACAAGCATAAAAACACACACATAAAATGCATTTATTTTTCATACTCCGGCTTTCTTCATATGAGTAAATTATCTCAATGTCTTTCCGTAAAAAATATTTTGAAATTACCTTTCTAAGCCATATTGTATAGAAAAACGTATCCCAGGATATGCAAATACTATTAGCAAACATATTTCTTATTGTTATTTCAATACTATACGAAGGTTTTATGTAGTAAACGGGTCGTAAAAGACGTTTTCTTTAAGGAATCTGCAATGAAAATTTCCTAAGATTAATAATAATAACTACGTAGCTCCTCAAACTTCGCTCGTTGTTAAGTTTAATGAATCACAAACGCGGCTTGAGATATTGTAACATCTTTGTTAAATAGTTCTATTTCTCATTACATAAACATGGTCGGTGTTATTCACACACAAGAAAATCCACGGCTCATCCGCTGCGTAAAGTGAATTCTCCTTACAGCAAAGACGATACTTTGTAGATAATCTGTGTATTAAATGTTTTTGAATACTTTATGTTATAATTTAAAGAGCTCACTACAACAAAACAGTTATGACTGCACTGAACACAAAAACTAAAGTTATAAACTTTTTTCTCCTTTACTTAAACCAGGTATAATTCTACACTAAATATTCAAACGTTACGATGAGTACTTTTGTTTCTTCTTCTTTGTTTTGTTCCTCATTGCTGAGGGCTGTGGAAGCAATAATTTTGCCTGCTACTGCCTTCACTTGATCGGTCCATCGTGAGGGGGATCTTGTTCTCAAACTTTTCTTCTCCAGGTTTCAGAACACAAGCCTACCGATCATTCCCGACTATCTTCATTGCCATAGAAAATATGTCCAAAGAACCTAAGAATCCGTCGTGTCCAGACAATGACCAGAGTTGAGTCATCTTAGCACACATATTTTTATTGATGAAAAATAATTTTATGACACCTTTCATATTCTTGTAAAGTCAATCTCGAAACTGAAAAAATAGTAAAAACAGTAAACCGTGGATATTTCATGGATGTCTACAACATCTTACAAAATTTACCTTGTTCTTAGATATCCTATTCATTTTTTTTTATAGTTTTTGTAAATTCTGGATTCCTTGAAAGAGCAAGAATTTGAAAGTACATCCAATATGAAGGAGATGTATGGATTTTAAAATATCAAATTCATGTAGGCACCTAAAGTTTATAAACGCGACGCAAAATAATGAAAATCAAAAAGTCATACTTCTTAAATGAGTCGTTTTCCGAAGCGGGAAAAAAACCCTTATAAAATAGAATCAATACATTTTCTATTTTTAATGCTTATTTCTGCACTTGCGTATATTTATCACATTTTAGGAAAAAATCTACAAGTCAATCTTTAACACTATACGACTCGAACTATGCAGAAAAGTTGCATACTGCAACTATAAAAAATTGCATACTGCAACTATAAAAATTTGCATTTTTGACCAAAACCGAAGAATGCAGTAAAATAATTTGATTTGCAATACTTATTACTCTCACAAAACACACACACATGCAAGTTGTGAAAACATAATGCCGCGATCCAACAGTCTGATAGATTCTCTATGAAATTTGTTTACAATATAATAACTTTATACTGCTGTCGCAATGTAATGACATGATCAAATTAGTGTTGATAAACAATCTTCAAGTTACCCGGCCATTAGGAGGCGATGCATTGTGTTACATTACTGCTAAACCACGTCTAAACTCAACAGCAGAGTTAATCCAAAAATGCACATAAACAAAGAAGATCTGCAGAAGTGCTGCTTGAGTTGCTATACGTTTTTAGTTAAACGTTATGGTTGAGGCAAGATGTTGAGATTTGTACTGGGGCATCTTCTTTTTGAGATGGCCAACACGTATCGAAATGTTGCACACGAAGAGTGTAATGATACCGTTCTCCTTCTTCCGATAATGGCTAACTAAACACCGTCATTACTGAATGTTTAACACCATTTCTTATTCTGGAAATTACGCGAATTACGTCATTTTCATTTTTATCACTGTTCCTACAGTTATGGTAAAATTCTTTATATGGGAGTGTTTTTCAGATAATTATTAATACTTTTTTGTGCAACGTTGATCATCTTATGACAGAGCAGCATAAGTGATGAAGTTGCCTAAGCTCTTAAAGTCAGGTTCTCGAAGATACTCATCATGTAGAAAGAACAGCTCCAGAAAAAAATCCTGAGGTACCTACCTCCTCATGCGGACGCAGGGAAACTATACCCTCAGTTCATGCACCATGAGGAGCTGTTTCGGGACACTGGATCCAGGAGCTTAAAAACTAGGCGCAACGGGGCCCTCTTTGTGCTCACTCATAAGGTCATCTAAAATATATAATCTATAATCTAAGTTGCAAGGATATATTCATTTAAAGCTCTCAGATGTATGCGCACAAACTAACAAGTGTAGTTCGCGCTTACAAATGCTGAATGTGTGCTTACAAATAAATCCAAACCTCAAATGAACATAAGCCCCACAACTTTTTCCGACCTTCCCTGAAACAGGGGTGACATTGGCAAAGTGAACCATTTTTTACAGTATTTTTTTCATCAATGGTTTAATAGACAGTCTCACCGTGTTGGAGGGTTTCGGGTTGTTTATACCCACCTATTACAATTGGAAGCGAGGTCATGATCTATTCCATGTAGCAATGAGCCGCACTGATGTCTTGGCTCAGAATATTTTGATTCGGAGTGTCAAACTCATTAACGAGTCGAAAATTGGCATATTTTAATATTATTTAGGCACCTTTAAAAGTATAGTTTAAAAGGAGTATATCCCAGCTTGTTGATGGAGGTAAGGGTGCATTTTAACTAGGGTAACTGAGGGGCTTTATGGCCGGTAGAGGCTGTGTTGATCAGATTTTCACTCTACGACAACTTGTTGAAAAACAATTGTCGGTGAGGGGGAAACTATTCACGGCCTTTGTGGATCTGGAAAAGGCTTTTGACTCAGTGGACAGAGGTATGTTGTGGGATGTTTTGAAAGCATACGGAGTGAATGGAGCTCTACTCAATGCGGTGCATGCGAACTATGAGATTAGTATGGCCTGCATTCGTATTGATGGTGAGTATAGTGATTGGTTTGAAGTTTTTAAGGGTGTAAGGCAAGGATGTGTGATGAGCCCATGGCTATTTAACATAGTCATGGACAAGTGTGTTCGAGATGCTAGACTTGATGATTGTGGATTAATGATAGGAGAGAGCAAAGTTAGCGTTCTACTGTATGCGGATGATGCAGTCCTTGTATCTGATTCAGCAGTAGAATTGCAAATGATGCTCTCTAGATTGAACGAAGCTTTGAAAGGTAATAATTTGAAGTTGAATGCAAGAAAGACGAAAGTTTTGATTTTTGAAAGAGATGATGAAAATATGAATTATGAATTTAAAATTAATGGAATGAATGTTGATGTTGTAAATGAGTTTGTATATTTGGGGAGTAAGTTTGAAAAAGATGGAAGAATGGCCGGTGAATTTGAAAGAAGAATAATGAAAGGCAGGTGTGTACTGGGTGCGACCGCTTGCATCGCCAGGAACCAAAATCTCTCAAAAAATGTTAGATTGGCGGTGCACGGTGGTATACTAGTGCCAACCTTGATGTATGGAAGTGAAGCCTGGACGGTGAGTGAAAGGGAAATTAGTAAAGTCCATACAGTAGAAATGGACTATCTAAGAAGTATGATTGGGAAAAAACGAAGTGACAGGGTGAGGAATGATTTTGTAAGAGAAGAATGTGGTGTAAGGGAAAGTGTGAAAGTGAAGATTAAAAGAAGTATGTTAAGATGGTTCGGGCATTTGGAGAGAATGAGTAATGAAAGATTGACGAAGAAAGTATATGTTGCTAGAATAGATGGATGTCGTGGTAGAGGAAGACCGAGAAAAGTATGGAAGGATCAAATCTCTGAAATAGCGAATGAATGGGATATCCAGAGTCATAATAAAAGGAGGACTTGTATGAAAAAGGTTATGACTCTGCATGAAATGAAAGAAGTATGCAAGGACAGGAAGAAGTTGGTGTATTCATTTGCTACATTTTTTGCATAGGAAATTTTTGACTTTTTTTGTATAGATTTCTTTGTAAGGTTTTGTTCTTTTTTATATTTAAATGTAATTTATTATTCATATTCCTTAACTTATAGGTTGGTATGAGGCTGACCACCCATACTGTAAAAAATGGTTCACTTTGCCAATGTCACCCCTGTTTCAGGGAAGGTCGGCAAAAGTTGTGGGGCTTATGTTCATTTGAGGCTTGGATTTTATTTGTAAGTACACATTCAGCATTTGTAAGCGCGAACTACACTTGTTGGTTTGTGGGCATACATCTGAGAGCTTTAAATGAATATATCCTTGCAACTTAGATTATAGATTATTTATTATTATAACCAGTTGTGCACCAAAAAAATATGGTAATTATCATAATAATTTCATCCTTAAATCATGGTACATGGAATGATGTAAGGATAGGATTGCTTCAAACAATTTTTTGGCAAGATAAAATGATAATAATTACAACAATTTGTTGCGAACATAGATTGCCCAGATTTTGAGCTTTTTGCAAGAAATTTTGCAAGAAGTAAGGAAATTCTGGGAACTCTACCGTATCAGTGGATCAAAAGTTTGATGGTTGTTCTTAAGACTGCTCCCATAGTCTGCACAACCGTCAATTATATCATATTCTGAAACCTGATGATGAAGGGAGAAATGCAGGCATTACTGGAATAAAATTATGGGTAAAATAACCATACTGTAAGGTGATCAACATCAAAGGGGATGGATGGGCTTGTGAACTTAATATTTACATAAATTTACATGATATAGCACCAAGAAAATTAGGAAAAAAATTATCAAAAAATACACACAACTGATTTTCTCTTCTTGGAGAGGACTAAAAACTCGGTATGAGATTCGAAATTAGATCTTTTTCTTGGCGGGAAAAACTCAAATGTCCATGTGACTAGGGTACTTAGCAACAATTAATTTCCCTATTAACCTGGCTGTGCAACTTCACTATTTTTTTGGTCTTCATAATTTGGCCAAGTACTAATATCTTGATACCCTCTCTTCAAAATGAGGAAGACTTGGTTGAAGGTTTTTCTTTACTTTCGTTTTTATTCTCTTTTTCTCTTTTCAGTACAAGTTACAAACAGAACCGGTCTTCGGGCCAACAGGCCGACAAACCTTGTGACAAATTATTCCCTTTTTATTACAATAAAACACATAAATTTTGTTACAGTAAATTCGGCTCGGCCGGTGTCTTGCCGAACGCCGGCCAATCAGCGTGTAGGGTTAAGTTTTGTCAAGGAGTTCGACGGATGGCGAAATTCAGGGCCTGCACAAAAAAGTGTGCCGTATCAATCTAAACTGCAATTAACTTGAATGAGAAATAAATGAAGTAACTCACAATTCGATGTCTTTCTATTCAAAATCATTAGATAGTGAGCACTCAAAATCCTACCATACTTCCATGCAATTACATTCTTATGTACATAGATGTAAATGACAGATCTAGAATAAAATCCATGAGAGAGTTCATACTTAACGTGTGCCGTATGAAAACACGGAAACTTTGTATAATAAAGCACTAGAAACGTCCAATTGTTTACAGGGAATATTTCCTCACGTGGTTTGAGCAACAAGTCATAGTAACAGATTTTAAAACAGTTAAGTAAATAAAGTGTCTGACATCTGTATCTCAACTCAATCACAGCGTTTAGCAAAAAATGTACGAAAACAAAAACGCTCACTTGCGACGCTGCTTTCGTTTTTATGCAGTTTTGTGACACTCTTTTTTTAAGTTTGAGTAAAGTGTTGTACTCGGAGTACTGACATCTGTGCATATCTGCATGCAATCTACAAGTGCAGATCGCATTAAAACGAAACAAATTGCTCAGCACTGTTTCTCGAGAGAGTCTACTTGAGAAATGCGAAGTTTGTCGACACGTTACATTGGCATTTGACCCACTGAAGAATCTTTTTGTGTAACAGCATCTTTACGTACCTACTCTAATTTGTAACTGATATTCAGATGCCATTATGGCAAACGATATAACCTTGCTTAAGTAATATCACTTTTAATGGAGGATTCAGACCGGTCCGTGGTACAAATAATATTAGGATGATTTATTTGGTAAGCGCTGTTGTTGTGTGAATCACACCACAAGAGCCCTCCGCGAGCTTGATCATCGCCTCGTAGTCTAGTAGGAATGCTTTGGACTCGTTAAATGGAAGATAGTGGGTTCGAATCCCGGAGGACAACAAAAATATCTTATTAATATTTTCAAATATGTTCTTTGTCGGGTAGAAAAATTCATAAACCGTTCCCAAAGACCTGTCACTAAAAGTACATCCAGCCTTACAGCAACGGGGTCTTATTTGAGATTTGGCCCTTTCTACAGCGTACACCAAGCTTACAGAGGACTCTTGAGGTGTGTTTTGCACAAAAACTAATAAATCATTCAAATATTATTATTGTTATTATTGAGGCGACATCAGAAAAGTAACGGGTGTAAAATGAGGACAGTTATGAGAAATGTTAGGGCTGAAATACAAGAAACAAAATGTTATTTCTGGTTACATCTAAATATCCGAGGAATCATGCGATACTTACAATTTTATTCAAACACCTAAAATCCACGCTGCAAATTTTCCATACATAAAAAAAAACATGGAGATCTGTTGATCATAAATGGATTAAAATTTATGGTTGTTAAAAACGCCTTTTGATTCTATAATAAGTACATGAGAATCTTCCTTTTCTAGGACCTGGAACCCAATTAATAATAATAATAAATTGACAATATTTTTAGTGCCGTTTTGTGAATTCACTGCAAGGGCACTGCAGAGCCATAGCCCCTCCTGAACAAGCATGTCTTCAATCCTGACTTAAATGCACTTGTACTGTCCACAGCTCTCAGCTCGTGTGGTAAGGCATTCCACAGCAGAGGGCCAGCAATGCAAAAGGCACGATCTAAATAATTGGCCATGTTGCTTCTGCAGGGAACCCTGAATCTATTCACAGCAGTATTGCATGCAGACCTCAGGGTACCCCGCCTACCCTCTACTGTGTCCCCCACACATTAGCATGAATATACCTAACACATAAAAAATATACTAAGAAGTTCCGTTTGTATACGCGTAAAATATATAAATAGGTACTTATTTGTTTACGCAATAACAATAATAAGAATAAGATCTCAAAAAATACCAAGAAATCTTTACTAAAGAGTAGTGTGGGATCTAAGATGGAATTCTAGGACTTCTTTTGTAAATTAGATAAACTTATCGAAGTTCTGAGATAATGATTTTCTAATTACCATTGATCATAATTAATTTATAATATATATTATAGTCTAGATTGCAAGGAAAAAATATTTTTAAAATTCATATAAAATGCATGCCCACAAGCAGACACGTGTACTTACAAATGAAAATCCAGTCTCAAATGCCTTGCAACTTTGTCAACCTTCCCTGAAACAGGGGTGACATTGTCAAAGTGAACCATTCTTTACAGTATGGGTGGTCAGCCTCATATCAGACTATAAGTCAAGGTATAGTCTATAAAAAAAAAAACAGATAAACTACTTTAATTCTATACGTCTCAAATAATATATTTTACATCAGAAAGAAAATAATAAAAATTAACTACTTTTAAAATGACCATCTTTATTTTTTTGCACTTTTATAATTATTTTTAATTTTGACTTCTTAACCGGTGGCTTATAAAAAATCCATTAACCTATGAAATCCGATATTTTTATCTAACACATCTTATTTTATTGGATCCGATTAAAACAAACACGATTTTTTGAAATTGCGATACAGTAATTTCAAAATTACTTTGGTAAATACTATATTGCAATTTTCATACGTCGATACGCAAGGAATGAATTTTACGCAATGTTTATGTGAGCCTATCAGAAGCAAATACGAATGCAATGGCAATTATAGTTTTAAATTTAACGTAACCTCGGTAGTTAATAACCCAAGAAATATTCGCATCTGCATTTCGATTATAAGTTCCATGGAGTAACTTTTACTACTTTATTTTATGCCATTTTCAGACAAAAAATTTACAAGAACCATTTTTGTTCTTGTAAGATTTACCTTAGATCAGTTTTTATTAATTGGTATTATAAAATAATAGTTTCGTGTATTATAATTTAAAAAGTTCCAAAACAGTAAAAATACAAAGCAATATTCGAATAAGATTGCGTGAACGTGTGGAGAAAATTTATGATGAAATACTGACGAAGTGTATAAATGAAATAAAAAAAAATACATAGGAAGGCAGAGAAAAGTATGGCTCGATTAGGTTGAAAATTGTGAAAGAATGGGATTATTATAAAGAGTGAATGTAAAAAATAAATTATATATGAAAAATATGGTAGTAATTGACGAACTTTGAGTGGTGGGATATGAATAAAAGAAGGCTACTCTGCAAACACTCTGATCACCCATAGCGAATTTCCTTAAAAATGGCTAAATAATTTAAAGCTGATTTTTTTGTTTTTGTGATTGTTTTCAATGAGGTGCGCACTTAATAGACAAATATAAAAAGGTTTGACGTCAGAAGGCCGGGTTGCTGGTGATTAAGCAAGCAGATATTTTATTGTTAGCTGCTAGAAGACGTAATCCTATACAAGTGACGTTTGTCGGCAGAGAAAACTATTTCCTAATACCAACAATTTTCCATTAGTCATTTAACAGAATAGATGCCTTGACTTATGTTTAGGTTGGTATGAGGTTTATCACCCATGCAATAAAAAACTATATCACTTTGCTAATGTCATCCCTGTTTCAGGGAAGGTCGGTAAAAATTGTAGTTTGTATGTTAATTTAAGCTTTGGATTTTAATTTGTAAGTAAACATGCAGCATTTGTAACCGCAAAATTACACGTGTCTGTTTGTGGGCATGCACTCAATATGAATCTGAAATGTTAAAAGATCTTATATTATAGATTATTATGTGCAAAATTGTTTTTTACTGATCGTAAGAAATGATTTCCATAAAAAAATACAACTTGGTAATATGTACGATTATGTTGTGTGAAAGAAAAGCTGAATCAGTTATTGATCAAAGAAGAGAATTTCTACAACATTTTTTAAGAAAAATAAAAATATGAATGAGAATATGTTTCAAATGATTTTAGATGCAGCGTCTCCGCAAATGCGAGTATGCACTTCCAACAATGCCTCCCAACTCATATATGCAAAGATGTCTCGGCTTACCTCATGAGGAGATCGTGCAACCACGGGCCCCTACTGCGGAGATCGAATGCTATCGAAGCGTCCACGGTGAAGCACATTTGGGGGGGCAGTGAGCTCGTATAAAAGCCTAGCACTGCTCCAAATCATTACCATTCAATATCTGCCTGTAATTAGTTCAGCACCAATATTTCCATACAAACATCCCTGTTTCACATCCAAGTGTCGAGTGTCATTTTTTAGTGTGTGTGTTTTAAAAGAATCACCATGAATAAAGTAAGATTGTTTTCTAACCCCACGCAAATTTAGAGTATTTTAACCCCTATTTAAGAACAAAAATCCACAATAGAAGAAAATTATTATCAGTTTTCATGTTTCAAAAATAAAATCATGCATGCTCATTCTAATCTAATCTAAGTTGCAAAGATATGTGACATTGGAGATTCACATTACATGCATTTTCACCAGCAGACACGTACAAGTTCGCGTTTGCGCATGCCGCATGTGAACCTACAACATAAAAACCAAATCTCAAATGGACATACACCCTACAACTCTAGCCGTCCTTCCCTGAAACAGGGGTGACATTGGCAAAGTGAGCCATTTTTACAGCATGGGTGGTCAGCCGCATACCAGATTTATTTATTCTTTTCGAATATTTTTATGGAAAATAATTAGAATAAAATATGTTCTGAGCATTTTCATGGAATTAAAATCATCTAAAAAAAAGAAACATTATTTTCATTACAAAAGTGTGCCTTCAATAAATCAGCCTTTATTTTCACATGTCAGAAATACGTAAAATAGGAATAAAGAGGGTTAATTTTTTTATAGGTTTCTCTTTTTGTGGACTGCATCTTTGGAAACAATTTTCATGTTCATCTGTTTTTGAGTTGAGAGTTTACATAGAGTAAAACTCTACGTAGTCTCTAAAAAGAGTATTTTGAAAACGTTGAGAAAACGCTACTTTTTTTTTCATCACTGTAAAGAGAGAAAAAGTTTACTTAAAGCTTTTGTTAATTTTTGTCGTAAATATTATGTATCGTAATATGTCATGTATCGTATAACGTCATCTTTACTTACATTTTTTTTAACTCTGAACTTACTACAAAAGTTGTTCATGTGAGCTTAATTTGGCCACTTACCAGGTACAAAATATGTATTTTTCGTTCTTTAATAACGTTCTTTAAAAATACTTAACTATATCAATTCTTACTTTTCTTCGTTTCAGTGGTGCATTCTTTTCTTGGCTTTAGCCGTGACTAAAGCTGAGCCTCCAGTGAGCTCTTACCTTCCTCCAAATGGAGGCAGCCCTAGACCATCAACGGAGTATGGAGTCCCTGGAGTAGGTGGTGGCCAAGGAAGCTTTGGAGGGAGTGCTCCAGGAGCTGGTGGCTCTTTCGGTGGTGCACCATCTAACCAATATGGCGCTCCAAGTGCATCAGGTGGCCAATCCGGTAGAGCTCCTTCATCCTCCTATGGTGCCCCAGGGCAAGGAGGAACTGGAGGCTCAAAGTCTCCGCAATTTGGAGGACAAGGAAATGGTGGACGACCTAGTTCATCTTACGGTGCTCCCAATGCTGGTGGTCAGGGTGGATTTGGTGGTGGATCTCAGGGAGGAAAACCCAGCTCATCTTATGGGGCCCCCGGTCAGGGAGGTCAAGGTGGTTTCGGGGGTCAAGGAGGACAAAGTGGATTCGGAGGTAGTCCACCAAGCTCATCATATGGCACTCCCAACGCTGGACAAGGTGGAGCTGGTGGACGACCAAGCTCATCATATGGCGCCCCTAATGCTGGTGGTCAGGGTGGATTTGGAGGCGGAAACGGTGGAAGACCAAGCTCATCCTATGGAGCTCCCAATGCTGGTGGTCAAGGAGGATTTGGAGGTGGAAATGGTGGAAGACCAAGTTCTTCATATGGAGCTCCCAATGCTAATGGTGGTAACGGAGGAAGCAGCCCAAGTTCATCTTATGGTACACCCAGTGCTAATCAAGGAGGTCAAGGAGGCAGACCTAGTTCTTCGTATGGCGCCCCCAACGCTGGTGGTCAAGGTGGATTCGGTGGTGGGTCAAACGGTGGGCGTCCAAGCTCATCATATGGGGCTCCAGGAGCTAATGGGGGACAGGGTGGTTTTGGAAATGGAGGCAGCAGCCCAAGCTCAACTTACGGAGCACCTAGCGCAAATCAAGGAAGCCAAGGAGGACGACCTAGCTCTTCATATGGAGCCCCCAGCGCTGGTCAGGGTGGATTTGGAGGTGGCAATGGTGGAAGACCAAGCTCTTCTTATGGTGCCCCAGGAGCTAATGGTGGACAAGGTGGATTCGGGGGTGGAAGCCCAAGTTCTTCATACGGAGCGCCCAGCGCAAGCGGTGGTCAAGGCGGTGGCAGACCTAGCTCTTCAAATGGCGCTTCAAATGCTGGGGGTCAAGGTGGCTTTGGAGGTGGATCTCAAGGTGGAAGACCCAGTTCTTCTTATGGTGCTCCAGGTGCTAATGGTGGGCAAGGTGGTTTTGGAGCTGGAAGCAGCCCATCATCTTCATACGGTGCTCCTGGAGCTGGTGGTTCCCCTAGCTCTCAATATGGCGCTCCAGGCTCTGGTGGAAACGGAGGATTCGGTGGAGGCGACGATGAAGGAAACGGAGTGAGTATTTTTTTTATAAAAACAACCGTATTTTAGCATTAAAATATTTTATCGCGTAATTTTCAGCACAATTTTATTTTTGTGCGATCTAACTTATGATTTTAAAATCTTAAAAATTTCAAAAAAGTACTAAAAAAACCGAAACGTTAATTTCTGAAGCATAAAATAGATTTCCAACTTTTCGGAAAACCAATAATTTGCTCTTAATCTAATAAATTTTCCGCATTTCAGGAGCCCGCGAAGTATGAGTTCAGCTATGAAGTGAACGACGCTGCCACCGGCACCAGCTTTGGTCACTCTGAGCAGCGTGACGGCGATCGCACTACAGGGGAGTATAACGTGGTGCTGCCCGATGGCCGGAAGCAAGTTGTCGAGTACGAGGCCGGCAAGGACGGATACAAACCTCAGATCAGATATGAGGGTTCGTTCGATCACCTTGGTAGATGCTTGTAGTTGCGGTGTTGTGGTCGCCTATATTTAAACCATACATCTTGCAAAATTGTCTAGATTGGTCACTGCAAAGTGATTTCAAGGTTCATGTTTCTGGCTTATGCTTCCAAATATTTATTTCTTAAACTTTTGGTTTCTTCAGCTGATCAAAAAACAAAATGCCAATTGCTTTCCTTTTGTTACTGTTTGCGGGTCAATTATTTTTAAAGATCACAACGCCGCTTTTACTGATGTTTATTCGACATCATATTTTTTGGCTTTGATGAAAATCTGTGCGCTTTTTGATTGATCACAGTCGTTTTGATATTCGACAGTTTGCTTCGGCTTCTTGTTTATCACTATTCATTGCTTATTAAGTTAAAATTGAAGTATGGAAAATATAAAATGATTTTTATTTTGTTCTTTCTTCTACAGGTGGTGATGCCAATGGAGGAAGTGGTTAGTAAAATATTTATATTTTATCTGTTCTCCCAACCGTATTTTTATGTATTTTCATAAATATTTTCTTCGCAGGTGGTTATTCATCTGGAGGACCTAGTGGTGGACAGAATGGTGGTGCTGGTGGTTATTCCAGTGGTGGCTCAGGACAGAATGGTGGAGCTGGCGGTTATTCTAGTGGCGGCCCAGGACTAAGTGGTGGAGCCGGTGGTTACTCAAGTGGTGGACCTGGACAGAATGGTGGAGCAAGCGGTTATCCTAGCGGTGGCCCAGGACAGAATGGTGGTGCTGGAGGTTATCCCAGCGGTGGTCCAGGGCAGAACGGTGGAGCTGGAGGATACTCTGGTGGTCGTCCAGGTCAAAATGGTGGAGCTGGAGGTTATCCTAGTGGTGGTGCTGGACAGAATGGTGGAGCTGGTGGATATTCAGGAGGTCGACCGGGTCAAAGCGGTGGCGCTGGAGGCTATCCCAGTGGTGGTCCTGGACAGAACGGTGGAGCTGGAGGTTATCCAAGTGGTGGCCCTGGGCAGAATGGTGGTGCAGGAGGCTATTCAAGTGGTGGTCCTGGACAGAATGGTGGAGCTGGAGGCTATCCAAGTGGGGGTCCTGGACAGAATGGTGGAGCTGGTGGTTATTCTAGTGGAGGACCATCCCAGACCGGGCTAGGTTCTTTCAACGGTGGTTCAAGCCAGGGTGGATACTCAAGCGGTGGACCCCAAGGTGGATTAAATGAATTCTCCGGCAGCTCCAGCCAAGGTGGTTCCAATGGTTACCCAAGCGGTGGACCAAGCCAATCTGGCTTTGGTTCTTCAAACGGGCAAGGAGGACGTGGTGGTCAGAATGGAAGAAATGGAGGAAGCCGCAATGGAGGAAACGGTGCGCGTAACGGTGGTGGAGCTAGCGGATACCCAAGCGGTGGGCCTTCCGGAGGTGATGAAGGATACCCCAGCGGAGGACCTAGCGGACCCAGGGGAACAGGATTCTAAAAAAACGACCAAGCGAAAAATGATATCTGATTCTATGTTCTTTGAAAATATTTTTTACGGGTAAAATATGTATATTCATAGAAATTTGGAATGTGTCATTTTTCTGTACTGATTTTTGTGACGGCCATTTTGATTGATACTCATTATTTAAGAAATTTATATTTTTTTATTATTTGTATTTTAGTTTTTCTTTTAATTCACTAGCTCAGCCATATGATGTTTTATTTTTTTCTCTTTCATGAGTTACCATTTGAGTTTATAACAAAATGATATTTTTTATCTTTTATTACAGCAGTAGTTATCATTTGTATTTTTTATCCATGTAAAGTAGTCTGCTACAGTGTTTGCTTAATAGACTAAAAGTATTTGTGCTATCTATTGTAATGTATATAACTTACTTTGAACGTATGAATATCAAATAAACTTCCTACTTTTATAGGACAACGTGAAACTATATTTTTTTTCTACATATTCAATTACATTTCTGTACCACGTTTATGTGGTCTGGTTAATAAAAATCAGCAGATTGACATCCAGCAAATAAACCATTGGAGCCTGCAAAAGATGGTTATGATGATGGACCAAAAGGGGCGCAAGGCAGGGGAAAGACTGCCGTGCGGCAGGAGAATGATACTGGAGGAAGAAGTCATTGGACTGTGAGCGGTGGCTGGGGTTGATCAAGAAGGCCGAGACCCACCATGACTTGTCATACCATTGATAATGACAAAAAAATTAGGAAAGTCGAAAATGCTGAGAATTGTAAATCAGTATGCCTATTTTTAACTAAAAAATTTTGATACATACATATGACATGAATTTATCTTGAGTTAAAGCTTGTCAATAAAGTATCCAAAACATATTACTGCATCTCTTCAAACAAAGAACGTAAGTTTAGTATTTTTGCAGCACTTACATAAAGCCAGTATTTTTACTAAATTTATTTTCCACGCAATTATCATGTGAGATTCAGAACTTAAAAGTTCATATCCTAGAATAAAAAGTATGATTTTACACAGACCTCACAAATACACACACTAATTAACAGCTTTAAGACTTGAAGTTCCTTACGAGAAGTAGGGTAGAAAAGTGGGGAGAAATGTAGTTTCACCCCTTATTTTTTCTTCCTCACTTATTCTGTACCCCTACAACTTGAAAATGCTTAAGATTACTAAACCTTGTATTGCATTTCACATCACATGATTATCAGAGTAAAATTGAAATACTTTATCAGTCTCAGTAGCGTTTCAAAGTATTTTGTTTTCCTAATTAATAAATATTCACTTTTAGTGTTGATTCATTTAGTACAACCTTCACAAAGCATTTGTTTACTCTTAGTGCTTTTCACAAAACATTTGACCTATAAACTCAACGAATAAAATTGTTGACTTTTATGCCAAATATTGAATGTCCTCACAGCATTGTTTGTCGAGTCACCAAAGGGTGTAAGAGTTGTCCCCAGGCGCGGCAACAGCCTCCTCGCGCGCTTTTGTCGCCACCCTTTGACGCAGCGCGCGCGAAAAGCGTCACAAAGCGTGAGCCGGCTACGACACCGGCGCACATTATGACGTTACGTAATTGGAATTTTAATTAAAAAACAAAAGGGAAACACTGCGGGGGCTCCCGCTAAAATTTAATTTTTAATTAATCCCCCCCAGGTGACTTTGTCGCAACAAAAATTGCCCAAGTTGAGGCACCGCTCCATAATCGCTCTGCCTTATGCAGTGTACCTGACTTCACACTTTTAACCCTACGATAAATAGCAATTTTGCAAATTATCTTTGCTTCTAAAACATTGAATAAATAAACTATAGAACAAGAACAACTCATAGAACGATTGCCATTCACACGTCTTTTGCAGTCGCCATCAATGAGAGCTTGGTTTTGTAATTTTTATTATTATTATTTATTTAAACAAATACTTAGTACATTTCATTTTTTATTTTACAATGTTTTAATTATTACCCTCATGCAGAGGGCAGATGCATTTGCGCATGCAGGACGAGATACTACTTACATACTAGTCATGACTTATTCTTTTGGACACCTGCCCATTTATGGAACGACCTACCGACAATCTTGTATTCCCACTCTAACAACGTTGAAAAAAGTCGTTCTATATGTGCAGCTTAGTCACGTTGCGCTGCGTATACGTTAAATTAAGCTTTTGATTGCAAATTTACTAAAAAGAGTCCACACTGCTTTATCATCCACTATATCCTCATTGTCTTGTATCCTGCCGCCATTCCTCTAGGGGTGGCCAGTACCTCCACATAAGTGCCTCCACTTGACTCTGTCCCTGCATACTTCTTTCATCTCATCTAATTTCATCACTCTTTTCATGCATGCTCTTCTCTTGTTTCCACTCTGTAAATTCCATTCATTCGCAATCTCACTTATCTGATCAATCCATTCTTTTCTAGGTCTTCCCCTTCCACGCTTACCTATTACATTCCCTTTATACACTCTTTTTGTCAGTCGGTCTTCATTCATCCTTTCAATATGTCCAAACCATCGCATCACACTTCTTTGAACTTTCACTTTCACGCTTTCTTTTACTCCGCATTCATTCAGAACCCATTCGTTTCTCACTCTATCTTTCAGTGTTTTTCCTGTCATACTTCTTAAATGAGCCATTTCTACGGTGCATACCTTATTTACTTCTCTTTCATTCACCGTCCATGACTCGCTCCATACATCAGGGTCGGCAACAATATACAATTGTGTACCGCCATTTTCATTTTCTTTGGTATCCTTTTATTCTTCGCTATTCTACCAAACGCTCCTATCACGCATCTTCCTTTGCTGGCACGCTTCTCTAATTCCTTCGTCATCTTACCATTCGCCTCAAACTTGCTTCCTAAATAGTCAAACTCATTCACTACTTCAACTTTTTTTCCATTCAAATTAACTGTAAGTTCCTCACATACTTCATTCCTGTCAAAAACTAATATTTTTGTCTTATTCGCATTCACTTTCAAGCTATTTTTACAAAATGCATCATTCAGTTTGGTTAACATCGCTTGGAGTTCCTCCGCCGAGTCAGCTAAAACTATAGCATCATCAGCATAAAGAAGTACTCCAACTCTTGTTTCACCCACTTTCACTCCGCTCTCTGATATTCCAGCTTCTTTTATGCAACTGTCCATGATTATATTAAACAACCATGGACTCATCACGCAGCCTTGCCTCACTCCCTTATATACATCAAACCAGTCACTATATCTCCCATCCACTCTTACACATGCCGAACTATTTTCATAGATGGCACGTATCACATTCAGAAGGTTGTCATTCACACCGTACTTCCTGAGAACATTCCACAACATACATCTGTCCACCGAGTCAAAGGCCCTCTCGAGATCCACGAAGGCTGCGTAGACCACCCTCCCCACAGCCAGATGTTTTTCAACAATCTGTCTGAGAGTAAAGATTTGGTCCACACAACCTCGTCCTGGCATAAAACCAGATTGAATATCACAGACCCTGTGATCGGTGGCCATTCTCACTTTTTTTATGACAATTTTGCATAAGACTTTCCCAGGTATACTAAGGAGACTAATGGGCCTAAAGTTACGGCAGTCTTTCTTGTCCCCTTTACCCTTGTAAATAGGGACAATGACCGCCTTTCTCCAGTCCATCGGTACTACCCTGTCTTTCATACACATCTTGCATAATTCAAACATCCACTCTACCACACATTCTCCTCCTGCCTTTAGCATCTCGGCCTCAGATTATAGATTATAGATATAGTATTCTCATTTACACAGCTTTTATAATCTGGCAAGCCAAAGCAGTTTTTACTCGTTTTACTTCATAATTTCGTTAATTTTTCAGAACCTCATATTAAATTTAGAAACTTGTGTGTTCTTTACCTAGACGAAAGAGGTTGAACTGTTATTGACTGATCTTTTACGTGTATTTTTTCATATATTTAACTTATCTGCCTTCATTAACCCGTATGAAATGTAACAAAATCTGGAGAGATCCAGTAGGTATTTGCTCAAACCATCCTCATACTCTTTCTGTATGTACATATGTGTCAGATGGACCCATAGAACATGGACGCTCATTCAAAGCTATATATTTTCTCAAGTGGCGGAAGGCCTTCCCGTGAAGTAAAAGCAACGGCATAAGAAAACAATAACTCCTACGTCAGAGACGTGCCAATGACTCTTAAAGTTAGTAGTTTGATATTCCTGAAGCTAATAGCTTCGGGTGGCACTCCTGTGGGATTGTTGCTAGATCCCGGGTAGCGTAAAGGATATAAAATAATAAGAAAACTAAGAACAGGATTACCTTTGGCCTAGAACCACCTACCACATCATGTGAGAGAGCTAGAGGACCATGGAAAGTTCCGGAATGCACTGAAGACAAGCAAATTTCTGGCATCGTTTGCACCAGCGCCCTTGAAGTGACTACATCACGAAACGGCGCTATAAAGAAATCATCAACTCATTCCGCTGCGGATGCAGCTTGACATAATGAAGCGCAAAATCACTCAAAGGCGGACAAATTGGATTTAGTAGCAACAAAGTCTGCGTACATATTTGCTGATGTTTGAAGAGTATCTGAGTATCGTAGGGTTAATGCGACATCGTTTCAAAATAATGGAGTTTTCGTTTCGTTAGAGAGACCGCGAATCCCGAAGACTGTTGCTACATTTCATGTATATAAAACGAATGCTAGAAGGGGTTTACTTTGAGTCTTAGTTCATTTTTGTGCGGCAGAGACAGTTTCAGTGAAGTGCCAAATGCTACGTGTTAGAATGTACTTCTTCAGTAGGGATGCTGGATTTTGCTATACTATGGTAAATTTGTATTTTAAAAGTAAATTCACTTCAGGGCTGTAAGTCTCATCCCCACGGTAACTCTTACCTACCGAATATCGACAATATTTGTATGAAAACAAATCAGCTGTTGACTTGCGGTCATCTTTGATTGACAGGTCTTCATACAAATATTACCGATATTCGGTAGGTAAGATCTACCGTGGTGATGAAACTTCCAGCGCAGGATTTCGTTTTTTTTTTTTAAATAGATTTGTGAAGCACCAACCTATTTTGCCTGGCTAGTTGTCTTCATGCGAAAGCAGAAGCTTGTGTGTATGCAATGTCATCTGCTGAACCAGGGTCGAAGTTATTGTCAATAGGACACGGCCAGGCTCAAACCGGTGCTAGTGTCAATAATGCAAATTCGAAAGCCCACACCTCATCCCCTCGACTATAACAGCGACTTCTAGATAACCTTTTAGAAAACCTTCTAGATTACGAAAAATCAAACATATTTATACCTTAAAGTTAAAACTGAATAAGTTACGTATTAAACTAAAATGGGTTCTTAGGTAAATGTAGATACCTTTTTTTCTATTTTTTATGAGAGAAGACATAAAAAAAGGATTAACATTCTGTAGTTTAAAAGTTGTTATAAGCACTTCCTTTCACTTATGTACTATGATAAGTTACACCCTATAATCTATAATCTAAGTTGCAAGGATATATTCATTTAAAGCTCTCAGATGTAAGCCCACAAACCAACAAGTGTAGTTCGCGCTTACAAATGCTGAATGTGTACTTACAAATAAAATCCAAACCTCAAATGAACATAAGCCCCACAACTTTTGCCGACCTTCCCTGAAACAGGGGTAACATTGGCAAAGTGAACCATTTTTTACAGTATGGGTGGTCAGCCTCATACCAACCTATAAGTCAAGGAATATGAATAAAAAATTACATTTAAATATATAAAGAACAAAACCTTACAAAGAAATCTATACAAAAAAAGTCAGAAATTTTCTATGCAAAAAATGTAGCAAATTAATACACCAACATTAGAAATCACCATTGCAGATTAGCCGCCACTTCTTCCTGTCCTTGCACACTTCTTTCATTTCATCCAGAGTCATAACCTTTTTCATGCAAGTCCTCCTTTTATTATGACTCTGGATATCCCATTCATTCGCTATTTCAGAAATTTGATGACCGGTCGATAGCTCAGTTGGTAGAGTGCTTGCATTCTACCCCGTGAGCTCGGGTTCGAATCCCACCGAGGAGGGTGTCAGAAATGATTTCCTATTTCGGTGTTTATTTCAAACCCCATAATAAAAATACCGGCAAGGTTTACTCAGCCTTCACAAGAAATGAGTACCAGCCCCCTCGGGAGCTGGGAAACCCCCACTTCAACTGAAGCGGTTGGCGTAAGGCCGGCCCCCTTACCTGTAAAAATAAATAGGTTCAACTCGCCACATGCGACCCCTTCGGGGATAACGCGGCAAGAAGTTACACTATATGTGTAGCTTAGTTGCGTTTTTTTTTTAGTTGCGTTGCGTTGATCCTTCCATACTTTTCTCGGTCTTCCTCTACCACGACATCCATCTATTTTAGCAACATATACCTTCTTCGTCAATCTTTCATCACTCATTCTCTCCATATGCCCGAACCATCTTAACATACTTCTTTTAATCTTCACTTTCACACTTTCCCTTACACCACATTCTTCTCTTACAAAATCATTCCTCACTCAATATTATAATATTGTACGCACGATTTCACAAATCAGCACTTATTCAGTTTTACCTTTAAGGTGGCGATATATTGAAAGGTGTTCAGTTTTGTCCATCTAAACATGAATAATTTAGGAAAAAAATAATAATGTCTACATCAATTGATGATGTTATACCTATTTCAGGCCAGGTAAAGTAGGCTGGTGTATTGCATTACTCTTCACTAATCTACTTAAAAATACTCGTATACATATGTTTTTCCATCCTTTGAATCACACGGATGCAATGCAATGGCAAACACATGTGGTGTGTGGAACTTATTTATTTCATAGCAAAGGGGGCCGGCCTTACGCCAAGCGATTTTAAGTAAAGTTAAGGATCGTATGTGAAGCATTTATTTCCCTTGGATGGAGTTCAAAGAGATTAAACACTCTTGCCATCTATTTTCATAATTTTAAGCCTCATTTTACACCCGTTATAATGTATGCCACGAACTGAAGTAAATGATTACTTGGATCGTGATGAGGTGACATAATAATTTGTAGAGGCTTCATGCACGTATGTATATACGAAATTACAACAGAGAGTTAAGACACTACGTCCCCAGTGCTTGTTTGGCTTATCTTACATTTGATTCAAAGATGACCGTTCAATAAAATTGTCTTCAGAATCACATTCTACGTATACACCATCTGAGTTAAAAAAAATAAAACACTATTATGTGAGAGTTGTTTTAAATATTTTTAAAATCAATTTCCAGTTTTCATACATACGAGTAAGACACATTGGTCCAGTACACACACAAACATTGCTCATGTAAAAATATTTCTGATGGGCAAAGACAAACAAGCACTAAGGGGACGACTAAACAAAATTGCAAAATGTTGCTCAAAATGCACACCCTATATTTTGTGTATTCTTATTTATTGCATGAGTATTATAAATGGAATAGTACTTCATTTCATAAAAATGTAAATAAGAAAATGATAAGCTTTTAGCTCATGTAAAAATGTGACCAAGTTAGGTTACATTAGTCATACATTAAATAAGTCCCCCATCCATTTCAACTGAAGTGGTTCGCATAAGATCGGTCCCGTTAGCTGTAAAAATAAATAGGTTTTACTCGCCACATACGACACTTTTGGGGAAAACGTGGCAAGAAAAACTACATGTGCAACTTAGTAGCAAAGCGTTAATAATAGACTCAATCCATATCACCTGTTGAAAGAATGTTTTTTTTTGTTTCTAGCTATGGAAAAAAAACATGAATAAGGTTTTCAGTTTCTTCATTGTCTTTTAACATTCTTAAAGGAGAGTTTTTTACATGCAAAACTTTGGTGACAAGTTGGCTCAAAAAAAATTGTATAATGATTTTATATGTTACACAATATTGTAGAAAGAGCTGAGTTAGGAATAAATAACGTTTATTGCAATACTTTAACATTATTCTAACGCAACTAAGCTATCCATATAGTGTAACTTCTTGTCTGCGTTATCCCCGAAGGGGTTGCATGTGGCGATTTGGGACCTATTTATTTTTACGGATAAGAGGGCTGACCTCACACCAACCACTTTCAGTTGAAGTGGGGGTTTCTCAGCTCTCGGGGGGGCTGGTTTTAATGTTTTGTGAAGGCTGAGTATACCTTGGGATCGAACACTTGCTCTCGGCATGGAATGCAAGCATTCTACCAATTCAGCTATCGCCCTTTTTACGAGCTTAGTCGTCGTCGCTACAAAGCGCCAATTTTCAAGCAAGACCCAGTTGTTGTAAGGCTGGGTGGACCTTTTGATGACCGGTCTTTGGTAAAGGTTTATGAATTTTTCAACCCAGCGTTATTCTATCCGAAGATATTTAGTTTAAAATGAGAAATCGCTAAAATAAAAGTTTTCTAAAACAAAAAATGCCCAGTACTGAAAAACAATTTATTCACTCAAAATAATAAATCATCCACATATTATTATTATTAATTCACCTTTTTGCATTTTCCAGTGGGCCACAGCCGCTGTGCTCAGCTGGTCTTGTGTGGCATTAGGGGAACCTCAAAGCAAGGACTACTTGCCGCCAAAAGCTGGAGGGAGGGGCGGCGGCAAAGACGATGGACCAAACGTAAGTCAACAACAATAACTTCACAATTTTATCACCACACGCAAGATGACAGCAACAATGTGGAAGAGTATCTATTCTTCCCTTGGACAATGCTCAACCACTCTTTGACTGGACTTCTACTTCCATGTTTAACTTGTATCTGCAAGTTTGATTACTTTTTGTGCACATTTTCTCGCATATACTTCGTGTTCCATAACAATAATCTTATTCTAAGACCTAAACTCTTCGTCCAGTCATATGAGTATTTGTATGGCTATCAATATTGTTATAGTAAACTGTATAAAAGGGTCTCATAATTCATCAAATGTATCAGGTACTTGAAGCTTTAAGAAACGGGCATTTGTATGAAAATAACAAGGTGTTCAAGGAAAACTTATTAACTTTTCAAATTGTTTTGGTGAAACATTGTGGAATTCCATTTTAAATAATTGATTGAGAAAAAAACAAATATTGAAAACTTATTAGCTACAGCATCACATGAGCTTTGTTCTTTATTACTCTCTCATTATTAGAGCCATTTTTTAAAAGGTTAGCCATGAACACTAGTTTTTTAATGGCTTGTATCACGACCTGCAGACCACATTTTCTCTCAGTTAAGCCTATTAACTATTAAAGTACATAAAATCGTTTTTATGTTCTAGGAGCCAGCAAACTATGATTTCTCCTATGAAGTCCAAGATCCATCCAATAATTTAGACTTTGGACACAATGAGAAGCGTATGGGAGACCAGGCCACAGGATCTTACCACGTTCTCCTCCCTGATGGTCGTATGCAGATTGTAGACTACGAGGCTGGACCAGAGGGATACAGACCCAAGGTAATATATCCTTCATCTTCTTCTTCATCCGACTTTCTCAGCCCGATCCAAGACGTAGCTTCCTCCAATCTTCTTTGTGCCTTTCAATCTGTCGTTGTCCACATAATCATTTTCATTTTGAAATTTTAATGCTAAGTTAGAGGGAGTTGGCAATAAGTCATGACGTTTGCCAGACAGATTTGTGACCTTCGATTTATTTTTGTCAATTATTAATAATACCAAAATTTTCCATATCATGATTATACTACCTTCTTAGAATGGAAAATATCTTTTTGAACAAGCTTAGTAGGAAAACTAGGTTTTTATTTTTACCACAGGGTGAAAAAAGCAGTTATTTCTTACAGAAAATGAGACTATTTTAGGGCGTCATGACTTTCTATTTTTTGATATTATAAACAAAATTGAAAGTAGTTAAAAAGTAATATTTTTCGAAAAGTCAACTATTGTAAGTAAAATGTATTAATATTTTTCAAAGCTTTTCATAGCATATCCATTTGACATAGAACAAATCTGTATATTCAGTTATTAAATGCTTACATATCCTTGCAGCTTAGATTATAGATAGATAGTTTCATTGTATTTTCTAACTTCAATTCACGAATTTCAACTTCTTTTCTTATCTATTCTGCTTATTTTTTAACAACCAACATAGTTGTACAGAGTTTGAATTTCAACATCCAAGCTTCGTTCCTTCCGATCAAGTATTCACTTGATCCACTTAATTTCTCTCATATTTTTTTTTACCATCTCATCACATTGTTTTTCCTCAACAGGTGAGATACGAAGGGGAGGCGATCCTGGACAGTGGAAAGGGCGGGGAGGGAGGAGGGTACAACTACAACGCCGCATCCAATCAGGAGCCAGTTCGGCAACCCGCACCCAAGCCTGCAGCTCCCGCTCTAACAGCAGCATAGCCTCACCACCCCCCTGGTGGCACCTTCTGGGGTACCTAGCTGCCCTTATTCTCATTTTATCTTTTAATTTTACCGCCATCTCCCCTGCGGAGGTGGCTCGATACCTAATTTAATAGACTTGTTTTAATTTTGTAGACAAGGCTTTTGTATATATTTACTCAAGATTTCTAACGAAATGTATTAATTATGCTTTACCTTGCAAGAATATCATAATATATATAAAATATTTCTGTATATATTTTTATGAAAATCAATTGAAAATATAATGTAGATAAAAACTGTTATTTATGTAGTTTAGTGTATAAAAAGTAATGTGTTATTTTTTTTACTTTTTATGTATTATGAGGAAATAAACATATATTTTCCTGCAGTTTTCAATTGTTTAATTTTTCACTAAAACTATGTGAAAATATAGTCCTCAGATACAATAATTGTCGTGTAATGTTTGACAGGGTAAATAAGAAAAAAGTGTATCCGATTGTGCTGAGAAATAAAGAAAAATATGGTATAAATTTAAATAATACATTTAATTCAAACATTTTTTTAATGTATTACAACAATAAAAAATATAACTTATTAAATAATATCGGAGCCATCAAATCACACATTTATAAGTTAGTACCTAATTATAAGATATTTGGTATTGGTGTTTACTTTAATGGTAAATTTATTATCACGGTGGATGATATTGGTAAGCGAGCGCTTCAGTTTGGTAAATGTTTCTCTAATCACATGGCGTGGAGTATATCGACGTTCTGATCGGGCCAATGCACCCTCCTATTGGTGGAGAAGGAATCAAAGCCCAAGTTGTCAAATGACTGATAGTCTTTGTGGTATTGATTATCTTCGGCAAAACTTCTGTACCTAAAACACACAAATTACTCAGTTGGAGAACCATTAACTTTCTACCAAATTAGTCCAAGTTTCAAAGGCTCGAAACATCTCGTCTACTAGTATATAGATCAGAGATTCTCAAAGCCTCGTGGATTAATTCCGATTTTTTTTCATGAGCCCCATAAACAAAAGTCTCTTTTCTTGTAACAAGCATCAAAAATTCTTCATCTATCATTTGCATTATAGTTTAAAAAAAACAAGCACCCAAGAAAAAAGTAATATTCCAGATATTCAGTTATCACTATTATCTCAAGAAAATTTGAGACTCAACGTGCTTTATAATCAACAATAAGAAAAATTATCTTTGACACAGAGTTTTCTGTCAATACTCGATCCTATCCATCGACGTCCGGTTGATAGCTCAGTTGGTAGAGTGCTTGCATTCCATGCCGAGAGCTTGGATTCGAAACCTGCCGAGTGTGTCAGAAACGATCTCTCGATTCGGCGTTTATTTCAAATGCAAAATAAAAAACCGACATGGTTAACTCAGTCTTCACAATAAATGAGTACCAGACCTTTTCAGAGAAAACGCGGCGAGAAGTTACACCAAGCTGCTGTGAGAAATAAAAAAAAAATTTAATACCTGTTTCTAGCCAGGCAAAAAGGTTGATGAAGTGCATTCCTCTTGATAAATTTATTTAAAAACAAAAAAAACTTATATTATAGATTAAAGATTATAGATGAAGTCTCGGCATGTTAGAAAATAATCCACACGAACTGTTTTGAGAACCTCCGATAAGGATTTGTATTATTATTTGAAGCGTTGCGATGGGGATGTTTCGCTATAATAATTTGGAAAACCGCAGAATGCTAATTCTCATAAATTATCATTTGCAAACAGACAATTTGCATGCAATGCGTATAATTGAAACAAACAAATGCAGCAATATTCCTTCGTTCATAAATATTTTATTTGTACAAAAATGCCCAGTTTGGAAAATCATGCTCGCGTTGAAAGCGTTCGACACTTGTTTTATCATGAAATCAGAGTGTGGAGCGGTCCGTAAATATTTTAAAAGCATAAAAAAAAATTAATAACCGAAGCGTTGTTTAAATAAATATATATTTATATGATACAAAGCTGTAGCATGCTGCATTCAAAAAATACTTAAATTCTTACATTGTGTCGTGAATTTGGATAATTTTAACTTGTACTATTTATTGTATGGTTTTATATATCCCATTTTCAGCAACCAACCCTAATGTACACTTTTTATTTTTCATTCGACACCTAAATAAAAACGAAATATACATTTTATAGTTATTTACATCGTTTCTTGATTAATAGTAAATTATGAGGCTGACCCTGCAAACTGCAAAAAATGGTTCACATTGTCAATATAAACCCTGTTTCAGGGAAATTCGGCAAAAGTTGTAAGACTTATATTCATTTGAGATTAGGTTTTGGAGCGTGATAAGCGTGAACTTACACTAGCACGTGTCTGCTTTGGGAATACATGTTATTTGAATTTTCAATGTGATGTATCTTGTCAATTTAAATTCAAGATAGATTATTTATACATCTGTAGCAAACGTACTGTCATTTATTTCATCAGGAGGCCTTAATTCTATAGAGAAAAAAAGAATTAATGGTTAATTTAGGTGTCCTCACTCTTTACTGAGTTTTTCTGATACTTATGGCTTTGGTGAACTGAAAAGATTATCGTGTTCAAAAATATTCGAAAAAATGTTTATGATATCGGATATCTTAACAAATAGGTGGCAATCTACCGGCATCTTGTGTCATCTATATGCCCCATTAAATTAAGATTAAGAAGTAGTAAAAGTAGTACCTACTCACCTTTTGATGACCATCATGCATCCAGCTAAGATAAGAATTTGGATCAGCAGCCATACAAAGGTAACTGTTATGAATATGGCCTCGTGAATGCAAATCATGTTGGGAGACGTTCTAGGTGGCTCTTCTGAAAAATATATGAAAACAATTATTATTTTTTCCATATTATGTGTATTTGCACAATTATGGTATGATTTTGCCGTCTTGGTACTGAAAATTGAACTAAAAATATACTAGTTAAAAAATACTAGTACGCACCAGTATACACACCATAATTTTTTTTTTATATCAATTTGTGGATTGGTTAAATCGAATGTTCTGGTAAAATCTAGCAAAAGTGGTATGTAGCGATTCTCCTTGTTTCGAGAATGATCTTGTATTATTAGTGTAAATAAGGACTGAAATTGTATGTAGGACGATAAATATCACAGCCGTCAAACTACGAGTATAATGTGCAAATTTTACCTACTCTGAACCAAAAGGAAAAAATAAAATGTGTGAAATAAATAAATTGCAGCTTTCATTAATAGAACCCGCTTAAAAAAACATAACAATACTATATCAGCACTCACTCGAAGATTTCAGACCTAAGTATAGTAACGAACATCATTGATTACTTAAATTACCATGTATCATCATAACTCGTATATTATGTGACAGTAAATAACACCATTCACTCGAGGATTCTAGACACACTCAAATATGCTCGCATACTTTATTTATAAAACTAAAACTACCACTCAATGACATACCTATAACATCGACCTTTATTTTTATCACTAGTAACATAAATAAATGTTTCGTTAATAAAAATGATCGATCCGTAGCTCAGTGGTAACACTGCGGACTCTGAATGGGAAGGTTGTGGGTTCGAATCCCGGCGTAGCACAAAAAATATCCCATTTATATTTTTCAAATTTGCTAAATTCACAAAACCTTTACCAATGACCGGTCACCAAAGGTTCATCCAGCCTTACAGCAACTGGGTTTTGCTTGAGTATTGGCGCTTTGTAGCGACGACCAAGCTCGTACACCTCTGCGGCACTACACCAAGTGTCATAGACCCCTAGAGTCTCTAGAATCTAGGGAGTCTCCCGCACAGGATTTCTTAAAAAAAAAAAAGGCAAAAAGCATTGTCAAAGCAAGCTTTTTAAACTGACCTACATCCAAATTTTGTTAACACGAAAAAATATTGTTTAAACAGCCGTTGTAAAAAGCAGGCTCGTATTTTTGCGTACGTAGGTACTAAAATCCAACGTTGCACTTAAACTCAATCCAAGTGTATGCCTAGGAAACTAAGCCGCTCATTAGAAGGCGCTATTTTTGTTTCCATATATTTTTTGGTATACTTTTTTGTTGAGCTTACTTTGAGTACTACTGGGCATACCATATACCTACATTTTTTGTACGTTTGTATGAAAGATCAAAGTTTGGAGCTGGGCTTACGTGGGCTGGCTTACTGTAGTACACGACTGTAAAATTATGTCAATTGCCGTTGTTGGAGTAATCAGTTTTTTGTGGTTTTCGTTAACCCAAGTTCAGCCGGGTGCCGCGGGGGGAGAGAGCGCGGGAAATCGAAAAATAAATACGACAGAGCCTGAATACTAAAAAAGCGCGGAAACCGCAATAAAACGCGGCCTACATTCTAGCCTGCAAAACAAGTATTTTTTAATTAAAACGTTTTGAAAAAAATATATTAATTGGAACTAAAATAAACTCTTTTTTTATCTTACTCTTTTCAAAAAACATTAGTGTAGTACTGTGATTGTTTTTCAACAATTAAAAAAAGAATCACGGTCTTTAAATATTTTCAAAATAGTTAAAAACAAATCTGCGAACAGTGTTGAAGGGAAGATCGGTTTTCTCAATGTTAAAATCTTCAGGAGACGAAAAAGCATAAACTGGCTTAGACATTTTTTTTCATTCCTGATTATTTTTTATTCAAATAAATACTTCTTTTAACATCCAGAATTTATGATTAAATAACTATAAATCAGTTTCTGGGTAAATAAGAAATATTGATTCAATATTTTCACTGCTGTAACATTCTATGAATTAATTTCATAAAATCGTTCCAACTATTAGTGATTGTTTTTAAATAACTTTTATTTAAACATCAACCATGCATGACTAACCATAAATTTAAAAGTTCCTGGAAGCTTTTTATTTACAATACTCACAAAATGCGAAAATAAATATTAATTTATACGTAATTTTCATGAAATTTTTTAAACTAAATCCGTGGAAGTGCGAATTTCTACGAATATTTTGTATAAACAAAACATATTACGAAAGAGTGTATAAATATAATAATATAATCTAATCTAAGTTGCAAGGATATATTCATTTAAAGCTCTCAGATGTAAGCCCACAAACCAACAAGTGTAGTTCGCGCTTACAAATGCTCAATGTGTACTTACAAATAAAATCCAAACCTCAAATGAACATAAGCCCCACAACTTTGGCCGACCTTCCCTGAAACAGGGGTGACATTGGCAAAGTGAACCATTTTTTACAGTATGGGTGGTCAGCCTCATACCAACCTATAAGTCAAGGAATATGAATAAAAAATTACATTTAAATATATAAAAGAACAAAACCTTACAAAGAAATCTATACAAAAAAAGTCAGAAATTTCCTATGCAAAAAATGTAGCAAATTAATACACCAACATTAGAAATCACCATTGCAGATTAGCCGCCACTTCTTCCTGTCCTTGCACACTTCTTTCATTTCATCCAGAGTCATAACCTTTTTCATGCAAGTCCTCCTTTTATTATGACTCTGGATATCCCATTCATTCGCTATTTCAGAAATTTGATCCATCCATACTTTTCTCGGTCTTCCTCTACCACGACATCCATCTATTTTAGCAACATATACTTTCTTCGTCAATCTTTCATCACTCATTCTCTCCATATGCCCGAACCATCTTAACATACTTCTTTTAATCTTCACTTTCACACTTTCCCTTACACCACATTCTTCTCTTACAAAATCATTCCTCACTCTGTCACTTCGTTTTTTCCCAATCATACTTCTTAGATAGTCCATTTCTACTGTATGGACTTTACTAATTTCCCTTTCACTCACCGTCCAGGCTTCACTTCCATACATCAAGGTTGGCACTAGTATACCACCGTGCACCGCCAATCTAACATTTTTTGAGAGATTCTGGTTCCTGGCGATGCTAGCGGTAGCACCCAGTACGCACCTGCCTTTCATTATTCTTCTTTCAAATTCACCGGTCATTCTTCCATCTTTTTCAAACTTACTTCCCAGGTATACAAACTCATTTACGACATCAACATTCATTCCATTAATTTTAAATTCATAATTCATACTTTCATCATCTCTTTCAAAAATCAATACTTTCGTCTTACTTGCATTCAACTTCAAATGGTTACCTTTCAAAGCTTCATTCAATCTAGAGAGCATTGTTTGCAATTCTACTGCTGAATCAGATACAAGAACTGCATCATCTGCATACAGTAGAACACTCACTTTGCTCTCTCCTTTCATCAATCCACAATCATTAAGTCGAGCATCTCTGACACACTTGTCCATGACTATGTTAAATAGCCATGGACTCATCACACATCCTTGCCTCACACCCTTATAAACTTCAAACCACTCACTATACTCACCATCAATACGGACACATGCCTTACTATTTTCATAGTTTGCATGCACCGCATCTAGGAGAGCCCCATTCACTCCGTATGCTTTCAAAACATCCCATAACACACCTCTGTCTACTGAGTCAAAAGCCTTTTCCAGATCTACAAAGGCCGTGAACAGCTTCCGCCTCACCGACAATTGTTTTTCAACAAGTTGTCGTAGAGTAAAAATCTGATCAACACAGCCTCTACCGGCCATAAAGCCGGACTGTACATCGGAAATCCTTTCACTAGTAGTCAGAATCACATTTTTTATAATCACCTTACAGAAGACTTTTCCTGGTATACTGAGTAGACTGATTGGTCTGAAGTTCTGACAGTCTTTTTTGTCCCCTTTACCGTCATTCACTATAAAAAAAGAGATTAAAAATGATCGCTCACCTATGCCACCAACCAGAATCCTATTGTTCTCTCCATAGATCAGACTATCAGCAGTAAACACATCATTAGATGCAACAACCAGTGACAACTCCAGAGGCACTTTGCTCTCGTTGCTCTCCCTCATTTCCTGGCACAGTCTCCTCACATGTCCTCCAGTTTCGCTTGAAGCCACGACGATGCGAGACCACTTATCTTCAATTTGCGAAGCATTCGCATCGTCAGGAGTTTCGTAATCGTCTTGAAGCTCTCCTGATGATGCAGTCTTGCTTGTTTGGTTGGATTCGAGGTCTCCTGTGGCATTTGAGCTGCGGCCGCGCCTTGCAGATCGCAGATCATCGCAAGCGACCTGCCGCAGGACAAAACAATCATGTGAGAAATTTTGCTAAGTTGTTTTAAATTATTTATATTGTGCAAGCGTTTTGCAATTTGATTTATGTGTAGATCAGCATTAGATATGGAAAGTGTGAACAATGTACTCAATTCTTCTTACAACGTATTTATTGTAAATTTCTGTTGGACCGAGATTGAATGCGATTACATTCACCAAATAAATACAATATTAAGAAAGTACATGAATCGGAAAATTTATAAAAAGTTCACACAAATAATAAATATAACCTTTTGACTTAAATAATAAAACCCTGACGGGGCTATTCTTATACATTTTAGTCGTCGGTTGAGCCCACGCTTTGACAAACTAATGATGTATTTGTATGAAGACCTGTCAATCCAAGATGGACGCAAGTGAACAGCTGACTTTTTTTCATACAAATATTACAAAATTCGGTAGTTAAGAATGACCGTGCTGATGAAACTTCCAGCGCAGGCACCATTAGTTTGTCAAAGCGTTGGCTCAACCGACGACTAAAATGTCTTAGAATAGCCCCGCTAGAGAATTAACTTACATATTATATTAACTTCCAAGTAAGAATTCCAAATAATGTATGAAAATTCTAAGAGACGCAGTCCCATTTTCTTACGAATTGGAGTATTTACTACTTAGTAAAAGTTTTCACAAATTTATAGTCGAGGTAGGTACGTGTTTCACATGCTGCAAGTGATGTTAGCAGTTTAATGATCGCGTAAGTATAGCCATCAACAAATGAATGTCAAATTTACATATGATAATGTTGTGAATCTTTATTATTTACCATATTGTCAAACTTTTTCCATTCCAAAATTTGATCAATACCATTTAGATGCAATACGTATTTCAGAAATATTTCACCAATTTAAAGTCACTTAGCTCTATCATTCAGAACCGTCGATATTATTTCAGGTTCAAAAAACTTCCATGTCTGTTGACATGCAAAAACTATGGTAGTTTATTTTGCTTTACAAAAAGCGGTCGACGCTCGTTTCTTCGACTCGTGATAAAGTGACGCTTCACCTCCCGATGACGAGTTGGTCCCTCCCCACACTCGTGTACTTGCCGCCAACAAAACGTCGTTTTTGTGTCACAGCCATTTATCATTAGACGAATGCGAGTTCAATAAATCCTCAAACTTGTTTGTTTTCATCTCATTTCAGCGGCCTTTTGTTTACTCTAAAAGCCTTTACAATCCGTTATATTTTTTTATGATGTTGTTTACATGTGAGAAATAATTACACGATGAAAATAAATGACCTGCGAAATGTCGCGAAAATGTAAATATTATCGTGTTGTTTCATCGAGAAACTATTATTGAGTCGAGATATTTTATTGTTCGATAAGTGCTATAAAAAAAAAACAACTTTTTTCTCAGACAGAAGAAAAATATTTGTTTTCCACAATAAATAATAGATATACAGAATATTTGTCAAGTAAATGGCAAAATTTTGTTGAAGCAAATAACAAAAGGTTATTTTTGGTCAATTACTCATCGATATAAAAGAAAACCTTAAATACCACCATTGATAGCTAGGTCCTATACATAGATCTGTGATCCTATGTACATCTTATCCATGCTACACTGAATACATAGTTTTTCTGACCTTAAGACTTTTAACACTACTATGAAGTGCGACCCCAACGAGTCCTCACAGCATCATTCATTATTTGTATTTTTTATTTTACTGGTTGAACGTGTAATACCAAATTGAGACCTACATAGCAAGTTCATCTTTAAATTTTCGATGGTTAAGGCTCATCTGAGGATGTCATAGTACAGATGATGATGATGACACATAAGGGCATGGCTTGTCGGCTGATGTGTTTGGTGTAACTGTTACTTTGTCGTATTTCACTAGAAGTGGTCAGAGTCTCTGCTAAGTTGCATTCAGAGTTTTTTTCTAGCTCATGAAGAAACCAAAACGGCCGATTGTTTTAAAACAATAACTTATCAACCAAATAGATCTATAATCTTAGTTGCACAGATACATTAACATTCAAAACTCATATCAAATGCATGCCCACAAACAGATTCGTGTAAGCTCGCGTTTCAAATACTGAATGTGTACTTACAAATAAAAACCAAACCCTGCAACTTTTGCCGACCTTCCCTGAAACAGGGATGACATTGGCGAAGTAAACCATTTTTTTACAGTATGGATGGTCAGACTCAAACCTATAATTCAAGGAATACAAAATAATAAACAACATTCAGGTCCGATCCAATAAGATTTTCAAAATATTGTACTGACATAAATATCATGATCTCCTCGTCTAACTAAAAGTCGATTAAAGTGTGGATTTAAATCAAATAAAAGGAGTATCAAGGAATCGTTCTTTGTTTACTTTTTCCAAGATTACACCGCTGTGCCATGAAGACGCACTAAGTAAGATTGTGTGTTGTTGTTTTTTTTTTCATTTCCGAGCTGAAACCGCGATCCAGTTTCTTCGCCATTTCTTGACGGCGACAACAGCCAGCGGAGGGAGAAAGAAAAGGAGCCAGTCTCTTGTTCATTTCACACTTCCTGGAGTGACTTAATCCATTTGAATAGCAAAATTAAATCGCAACTCCGAGACTGCAATGCAACATTAACCTCGGCAACACGAGAATACTTTTAGTACGAGACCGCAGAGCCGGCAGAAGAAAAACTCTAGTATTGTGCGGAGCGGCGTCAACTAAAAAGTTTTTACCGCTCCGAAAACACAATAATTTTGGAATGTGTTTTTTTTTTTGCCTAAAGTAACACAAAAAACTGGATTGTATGTTTTAACTTCGAAAGTAAATAGGTTTTTTCTGAAATTACATGTACACATAAGTACATACTCTCCTCGTTTTCCATGTTTAGGAACTTCTAATGTTAATACTAGACCTATAAAAACGACGAATACAGTTGAATGAAGGTATGAAGGTACATTATTTTCTTTGTTCCTGGATGTAAAGTTTGGTATGTGGCTGGCCATTAATGATGCAAAAAATGATTCACTTTTGCGTGTTTTCAGAGCTTATATTCATTTGATGTTCGGGTCTTATTTTGTACTCATTGTCAAAAAACCCAACGGGAGTCAATCCAACGCTGTTTTTATTGGAAACACGCCAGTCAAATCGAATGCTTTTGTCCAATGAACTCCCAACTAACAACTACCACTCATATGGAATGACAAAAATTGGCACTGCCAATTTTTAAATGCGTATAATCCTAAATAAAATCCAATGGTTTTATAATCAAGGCTTGAATTATGTATATACATTATCTGAGTCAAAAAATATTCGAGTTGAATTTTTTGACACCTTAGAAGATTTTAAATTTTGAATGCAAAGGCGTATCTGAAAAGGTGCGATGCAGTCGCCGGTTATAATTACAAAAGTTGGCATTTCAGTGGTGGGAAAGTTCTCGTCTCCCCGGAGTGCTCTCTCCACATTTTACTATGCAGCACCTATCTGCGCGCGAAAGCTAATTCCTTGACAATTCCTCGCGCAGAGGCGGCGCCTTAAGTGAGCGCCGGACGGCCGTTAGTCTTGCAAACTTTTCCTCGGGAAAAATTAAGAAGCAATTTGGTTTATGAGAGTCACTCTTCCTTTGCCTCCCAGGCTCGGTTATCCAAGAGTTTTGAGATAGGTACGCCCTTTGGACGGGATTAAAATCATGATTTAAATTTTTGACATCACAGCTCACTTTTTTATATCTTTGAGGTCACGTTTTACCATGAAGGAAACGTCGTGAATAATGTAAGTCTGTAAAAAAACATTTAAAAAATGGTTGATGTGTTCTCAGTCTAAACTCAATATTACTAGTAGCTATTGTGTGTATAAAGATATGTCTTTCAAGCGCCTGCAATGAAGGCAATACTCTTGGCATAGATGAAATTTTCTAAAACTATTTTTTTGTAAAATGTTTTGTAAAAGGAAAATTGTATTATTTCCTTTTACAAAAAAAAACTGTAAAAGGAAAATAACTGTTGTATTTATTTTGTAAAAGGCTTATGCCGTAAATAAATAATTAAAAAAAAAAACTGGCATAGGCAAAGCTTAGTCACTGAATTACTAAATATAAAGTTTCTGGTTTAAATCCTGACTGAGCCTACAAATACAATTTATTTCTTGGCAATACTTTGGGCTCCATAGTCCTACTTCAAAACTGTTAACAGCTGATCCATCTAGCTTTGTAGCAACAGAGTCATGTTTGAGCTGGTTCATCTGGATGAATAACTACAAACCTAATGCACTAATCGAAAAAGTTATAAAGTAGTTGAATCAGCGTTCAACAGTACCTATGTTTTTCAACGGTCAAATGCCAGAACTCTAGGTAAGCGAGTAACAACACAATATTAGACAAATGCTACTTTAGGAACATGTTGGGTGACCCCCAATTTTTGTCGATGCCATTTATACAAGTTAACTTTTCATTTAACACTTATAGATATTTTAACTTAAATTTTCAAAACACGATCTCACCTGTGGACAAGGACCGGCACAATACTGCACCATGACGCTGAATTTGACCACGTGGGAATTTGGAAAGCGGAATGCCTTGAAACGCGCTGCCAGCCGCACAACTCCTGGGGCAGAGAACCTCCTTAGTGGGGGGAAGTCTGCCTGCCCAGCTGGACATCCTCTGCCATCCAAGAGTAGGACGGAGCTGTCTCCAAGCTGCGAGGAGGCCACGAGGTGGTAGGCGTGGATATCGACATTCGCTGGAATAATTAATCAATCGATTTTTGATAGCTACTTGTTAAAAAGAAAAAAATCAAAAAAGTGGATTACAACATTGTTTCTACCCTTAAAAATATAATTGAAATATATTTAGTTTCGATGACTATTAAAAAGAAAAGTCCAAAAATCACTGGAATTTTTTGTATGGAATATAAAACGCACATGATGTGACAGAAGCTGTTGAATTTTACTATTACCTAAACTATGAAAATATAGTATTTTTTCTTGAAAAAGTGATAACACAATATTTTTTAATGATTTCAACTAATCTTGGACCAGTGTCTCTGAATAAAAAAGGTATGATAATTATAATTCACATCTCATTTTACAAATTACTAGGTAACTCGAATGTTATTAAATATTAATATTTTTGTACCTTGTTGGGAAGTATCAGCCTCAATCCTCAGTTCAATAGTTTCCCCCAGTGACACTGCTCCATGGGCAATTTCACTTCTCTGATCTTCCTGCTCTGGTTCGTTCACGATGTACATCCTCACTTGGGGTAATCTCACAGAGCCCTGGGTGTTGATGATGGAAGACGCAGGAGGATTTGCTGATGAGCCCTTGCCGTCTTCTGGAGTATCCTTACCGTCACTTCAAAATTACACATACTCTTATTATAGAATGGCCTTTCAATTAAAAGTTGGTTATAATCAATTTATGTATTATTTTGTTCATGCTGAAAAGGTTCGATTTATTTATCAGTAAATTTAAGTGTCCTAAAATATTATATTATTCTTGATTTCCAACATCTTGTCCTGAATTATCATCCCCTTAGTGTTTGTTGTCGTATGTCCATCAGAGGTAATTTCACACGAGTAATGTTTGTATATGGACCAATGTGTTTTATGAAAACTGGAAATTGGTTTTAAAAATATTTCAAACAACTCTCGCATTATCGTTTTGTAAGTTGTTTTATTACCTCAGATTGTGTATGTGATTCCTTAAACTATTTCTACCTATAAGATATAAACTACCTAAAAGATAAGCCAAACAAGCACTTGGGGGACGTTTAATCAGATTAATTATTTGAAGCGGAGTGTTTTTGTGACAACAAACATAAACAAATGAACCACTTACTTTTAGAGTCATGGGCACGCCTCTGACCTAAAGGTTCTTGTTTTGTCATGTCGTTACTTTTACTTCACTGGAAGGCCTTCCGCCACTTGAGAAAATATAAAGCTTTGTATGAGCGTCCACTGACACATTTATACGGGACGGGTATCAGGAGAGTTTGAGCAATCCAATTTGATAAAAATATTACTTTTATATGTTAATAAACAGAACCAAAAACAATATAAATTTATCAACGAGCAGTTTGTAGAAAAAAAAGGAATGTGAAAAAGTAACAAACAATTTTTAGTGGAAAAAGAAAATTGAAAAGTGTGCAAATGTATTTGGGGATGATGGAGGGCATTCATAAATGGATATAAAGTTAAATTAAAAGGATGAAGTTCGTGATGGATCTGAATGATTTGAAAGACGTATCCAAGGAATTTATGATATTGAAGCTACATTGACTCATTGGCTCAAGCTACATGACTTATTCCTTTGCCAAACTGCCCGTTTATGGAATGATCTACCAGTACCTGTGTTCCCTTCCCGATTTAATCCGGTTTTATTCAAAACCAACATCAATTGTCACTTCCTTGCAGCGCCTCACGACATAAGCAACAATTCAAGCAACACCTCTGCGGCACCCTTCCAGGATGATAAAGACCCCCAAAACTTTCAAGACAGGATTCCGTAGAAAACAATTGAAGATGCTCATAACCTTCCAAGGGTTACAGTTTACCTGTCGCTCCCTACACTGATGGCAGCTCCCAGGGTTATGTTCTGCGCAGGAGCAGCCACACACCCTGCGCGCACAAAGCGGTCTCCCTGAGCCTGGATGATGGGGTTGTTCTGGACCACCAGGAGGGTGTACATCAGAGTTCTAAAGACAAGGAAAGGGAGAATTAAAATTTGAAGAGTTTTCAGGACCAAGTAATTCGGAAAAATGATAAAAAATAAATATGTTTTATTTCATTTTGTTTTTAAGCCAAAAGTCGTTGTGCTCTCAGGAGGTACAGTTACTTGTACATAAGTATTTTATACATTAAACATGTTTGGCATTAAAACTATTCACATAAGAAAAATGTATTATTTTGGCATTTTGTATGAAGAGTGCATTCTGTATGAAGTCGCAGTAATGCATTATTGGAAATCAAAATTTTTTGGTGCTTCACTGGAAATTGGAAAAAAGGTTCCTTCCGATATCTTGTTAAAGTCGTTAACCATTATTTTTCATCATATCAGTTTTCATTTAAATGGTAAAAAACAAAACTATCGAGCATTTTTGAGATTTGAAAGATAATGAATTATCATGAAATTTCTGTACAATTTTGATTTTCTGGTTGAATTTTTTTTTTTTTTATAATATCACTTTTTTTTTTCCTTCACTTATAAATTGGTGTGAGGCTGACCACCCATGGATACTGTAAAAAAAATGTTACCTTTGCCAACGTCACCCCTGTTGTACGTTTATTTTTGTAAATATGCATGCGCATGTGCAAACGCAATCATACGCATGTTTGCAACTTCAATCATAGACAGATCGTCCCCTTAGTGCTTGTTTGTCTTATGTTCATCAGAGCTAATTTTACATGAGCTACGTTTGTATGTGTACTGGATCAATGTGTCTTTTAGAAATTGGAAATTGATTTACAAAATATTTTAACCAACTCTCACATTGTCGTGATTTAAGTTTTTTTTCTAAGCTCAGAAAGTGTGAAATGTGATTCTTAAGACAATTTCCTTGAAAGGTCATCATTGAATCAAACGGCAGATAAGCTAAACAAGCACTGGGGGGACGAGATATGTAGATGTCTTACTCGCAGGATGAACCTCCTAATCGGCTGACTCACAAACTTAAAGGTGAACTTACGTAGGGCCTGTTGCAACCAAACTCCAATCAGACAAAAATCTAAATTAAGTGTGATTTCTCCCAACTATTGCAAATTTGATTTTATTCAAATTAATGGATATGAATGAATTGAAAGAGGTATGTAAGGAAGAAATGGAGGCATGCCCAGGATATTTGGAGCTACTTATTTTTAATGATATTTCTGGACAATGTGATAGGTACCATCCGGATTGAAGCATTGTATCTAATCTAATCTAAACTGCAAAGATATATATCATTTAAGATTCATATTAAATGCATTCCCACAAGCATATATGTATAATTTCGTGCTAACACATGCCGCATGTGGCCCTACAATATAAAAACCCAATCTCAAATGAACATAAGCCTTGCAACTCTTGCCGACCTTCCCTGAAGTAGGGGTGACATTGGCAAAGTGAATCATTTTTTACAATCAATGTGTCAATCGATATTGATTGGAGGTTGGTGCAACTGGGTTACCTATTGGCTGACTCACTTGTTTTGGTCGATGGTGTCACCATCTCCCAGCGCGTACGCCCTGTTGACTCCGCAGCTGTTTGACTGGAAG
Source organism: Agapetus fuscipes (assembly GCA_951799405.1). Lineage (NCBI taxonomy): Eukaryota > Metazoa > Arthropoda > Insecta > Trichoptera > Glossosomatidae > Agapetus > Agapetus fuscipes. The sequence continues at coordinate 10,290,184 of OX637346.1, read as the reverse complement.
GGCACCACCAGCCTGGTGGGCTGCCCCTTGCCCCTGCCCTCGGTGGAGCACGTCTCCGAGAAGCCGCTCACGTAGAAGCGGCCCAGGAACTCGCTACGGGGGTAGTACGTCACTGTCATGGCTGATGGGGTGCACTCCACGGTTACTGGAACATACAATCAAACACGTAAACAAGAGGATATTAACAATATGAAGACGAAGGAATTGTTTACATTGGAATTCTATTTTAAATGTCTGCAACAGGTAGAGCGCTACATTTTCTTGATTCCATAAACATGATCAATATAAAAGACATATATGGCGTACGTATGTTTCTTCATGTAGTAACAAGTGTGCCAAAAAACACAATATTATGTGAACAACGAAAAAATTATACATAAGAAATTTACTTCGTGTGAAAAAGTGACAGAAACATTACGGTTGCCTGGATATTGATTCATAAATAATACGAGTATAACATCACGAGACCTCGTTTATATAAGGAGGATGCCATTGCCCTAAGGCCTAGGGTTTGAAAATCCTGTCTTGCAATAGTCAATTGATTTTAAAATGATTACGAATATAAATATTAATAAATTGTGACAATACAAACCTAATCATATATGAAAGTTAATAAATCGTATAGTATGTAACATTGGAAATAATTCAATATTTTAATACACCAACGCACGGATTAATTACTTCGGTATACTATCGAATTCTTTTTCTGTTTTTTTTTAAATATTCTCCGCCTAACAAATATGTACATTAGCAATACAATATTCATAATAACAAACAATTTACCACAACAAAAAAGTATCGTATCAGATTTTGTGTTTTTATTTCAGAGACCGCTTTTATAATAGCCAAAAATGGACTTAAATTAATGGTCCGATGTTATTCAAATTCTAAACAAAAAGATGTGAAAATAATATACAATGTTCGGCGTAGCATGGGATGGTCTTTCCTCAAAATATTACCTAAGCGGGCCGCCTGATATGCAAAGCAGAGAGCCGCAAGCTCTGCGTAATTAAAATTTTGAGACAACCATTAGTGGCGAAGACCGATTTACGGAACCCAAGGGGGGGAGGGAAAATAAGAAAAATTGAAAGAAGATAAATATTTGCATAATAACATGAATAAATTTTACACTCCACTCCTTCCGCCTTTTCTCCATTAGTGGCAAAACAGAATACCGTCAAATTTACCTAAATGTCGTGAGTACCTACCAACTAACTGAGGAGTAAAATAACAAGAAAACAAACAAAAAAGTTTTCTTCCATCAAAAGAATTTCAAAGACGGTATGTAAGGATAGGAAGAAATGGAAGCACCACTGCAGAGGCTTTGGCCACCCTTGCCCCTGCGTACGTTAGTCAGTCTTATGATACGAACATATCGTAAGACTCGTAGGTATTGAATCAAATGCCACAATTTTGGAATTTTTTTTCGAGAATGCGATCTATTATCATTGATAGATTATAGAAAAATATCGTGATCCACAGAAGATAACTTTCTTATGACTTTTAAAATTAAAATATTTTCATAATCTTACAATCTGATTTTCATTTACGATTTAAATAGCAATACCACTCTTGTTACAAAAAAATAAATAATAGTTGCAGAAATAATAGTATAAAATGTAGATCCAGTTTAACTAGTATTTTCTTCAAAAAGTGCATACGCGTACGGCATAAGTTTGTACGATCTTACACGTATTTTTTTGTGTATCAGTATAATACATGAACCTTCATTTTCGTCTTATTCCTCATTACTAGGAGATTGTGACACTTCACACTCCTGCCGGATCCCCGGTTGCGAAGTGAATGAAATAAATGTACTTTACATTCACACGCTCCTGCGTGGTTTGCCCGATGTTCCCATAGAATTCACGACCAGTAAACCTTTAAAAAATAGCCGTCACTACAAGGTATGAAAAGGCGCTTACTGAAGCAGAATTTTTCTGCACAAGACGCACTGAATCTACGCACGTAAAAATATAATTCCAACTGAAAGTGTAGAAACTCACTGTTCAGGCACACTACTCTTCTGTAATACACAGCATCGTTCAATTTAGTGAGCAGCCAAGATCCATGGTTGAGGATGTCTTCGCTGTGAAGGAGGCAGGTCTTCCTCTCGACTCCTCCATTGTTCTGGAGAGGAGAGTGCTGGTTGACTCCTGTCGCAGGTGGAACTATGGTGAAACCGCGGCAGTTGAACTGGTACTCTGTTTCACATCTTTTTTTGCACTGAAAGAAAACATCTTCAAGATAAAGTTTCTAAAGTCCGGATAAAGCTTTGTTGAAAGAACGCTCGCGTTTAAGACCAGAGGGCTATGGTTTGAACCCTAGCACCTTTTTTAACAAAATCTTCGAAGGCAAAATCTTGGGGAGAGGAACAAGAGGTCACCCAAAAATTTCATACTTCAAGGATGTGAAGCGGCTCATGGATGTCTCCTCCTATTCGCATCTCAAGAGGATGGCAACAGACCGAGACAAATGGCTAACACAAAAAAGGCGCGCTGCTTTTAGAAGATGACGATGAGGGTTCGAACCCTATAACGGTTGTAATTTTCCGATTCGGTTCCGCGCTTTCCTCTGACATTTCCTTTGTTCACTTTCTTCGTTAGTCGTTCATCATCCATTATTTCGAGATGTCCGAACCATCTCATCGTACTTTTTTGTACTTTCATTCTCATACTCTCTTTTATACCACACTCGTTCATCACCCAATCATTACGTACTCTATCATTCAGTGTCTTTCCAGCCACTGCTCTCAGGTTAGAAAAAAATGGAAATAATTTTCTTCACCACCGCGTCTAGCCTGAAAGCGCCTTTGCAGTGACAGTAGTCACGAAACGATGCTATACAAATCATGATCATCATCATCATGGAACCACAATAATGGTCCTTTTACTATGTTTTAAACCAACAGGCATCGATCAATATAAATGACATAAGAGTTTTAGGCTTACACGGCCGGCTGATGATGCTGGAGTGATGTTTTCCGGGATCTGTTGCCGTGGTCTGTGGGAGCTGGAGCTTCCGGACGTTTCGCCCATTTCTACGAAGCCATCAGCTTTTAAAACAACAAACACACGCTGTAGAAGCAAGATGCTAGACATATAAACCCTCATTGCACACACACTGATATCACAGTTCTCATCAAGACCTTCATCATCATCATACTTCACGCTGAAGAAGCCCATCGTAGAAATGGGCGAAACGTCCGGAAGCTCCAGCTCCCACAGACCACGGCAACAGATCCCGGAAAACATCACTCCAGCATAAATGACATAGATAGCGTATGTATGTGTCTTCCCATACCAAGTAACAAACGTATCATGAAATACGGAAATGCGTATACAACGCTAAAATGAGCTATAAGATATCAGCGTAAACGTCATAAAGTGACATAAAATAACAATAATTTATTTTCGACAAGAAATGGGGTTCATTTAATTATATTTCGATTAAACTTTATTTCAAAAGCATTATTTTTCACAAAATCGTATACAATATACTGCACACTTTACACGCTCTGTTTACGGGGGTTTGCGTCACAATGATCTAAGCGACCTGCCCATCCCAATAATCTTTGCTCGTATTTATAGGTATGAAAGATACGATTCTTGCAGGTTCTAGAACATGGGAGATACATACTTCCATAATTAATTTTACTAGTGCATCGTTCCACACTATACCTAAGTGTTCGACACTATACCAGCGTGCCTAGGCTCACGTACTCGTACGACGAATCCATAGTTCGTAGAGGACGTTCTAGGGTGCACTCTTTTTAACACGCCAAACGGCTCCAATGCTACATCATTTTCTGTTATGTTGATCGATGTATTATGTTGATCGAAATATATATGCATCAGTATTTCATACTAAATCTAGAATATTTTTTGACATTGTTTACATTGTAATTTCCTGAACGTCGTGGATCAAAATAAAATAAATAGATGAGCTATGAGAGATAAAAGATCGGAGAAAAAAAAATACCTCTGTGGTTGTAGTGTCATAAATGATGACGTCATAGTGCTTCAATGTTTGGTTGTAGTATTCCTCGTATGAACATCTGTCGATTTGTTTTGGGACTGAAACATGAAAATTTCATAATATTTTAGTGTTTATTCAATTGATGACTTAACTGATATTGTATTTATGTCATATACTTCCATTGATTTTTATAATATTGTAAAAAGTGTATTTAAATTAATACATCTATAATCTAAGTTGCAAGGATATATTCATTTAAAACTCTCAGATGTATGCCCACAAACAAACACGTGTAGTTCGCGCTTACAAATGCTGATTGTGTACTTACAAATAAAATCCAAACCTCAAATGAACATAAGCCCTGCAACTCTTGCCGACATTCCCTGAAACAGGGGAAACATCCTTTTTCAATATTTTGAAACTCATTTTGGTCCATTGCCTTCATAAAAAAACTAAAACTATTTTATCCTTATAAACATAGAATGAAAAATTTAAACTGGATATTAATATTTACATAATATTATGGTTAACTTAAAGATTAATTAGACTTTTCGGATGTTAGACGAACTGTTATGGAAAACTAACATAATTATTATCGACGTTTCGCTGGCAACCTAACTAAGGTTGCCTCCTGAAGGCGTTGGCTACCCTACTTCACACTGTTACTTTTGTATTGGCGGTTTCACGGCTTGAGCGTTAATGCAGTGACTGATCTTTCACAGAACCGCCACCAGTATTTGTATATGACTAATGCCTAATCTCGCTTGTTCCTGACCATACGACGAATGACGACGACGCCTCTCGAATGGATGTTTTCAGAGAGTGTGAGAAGTACAAGGTACAAAATATGAAACACTTATATGCACACACATAAATAGCAAATTAATACGCATAGACAAACACAATCATGAAAAACACATAGACATGAATATTTACATTCGTAACCATATTTTTGTTTACTTACAATCCTCGACACACTGGTTTTCCTTATACAGCGTTTCGCCATTTGCCACGCGGAACGACTCCGGCTGTGTAAACTTATTTTCAGCGTTCACAACACACGTGCCAGTTGCTGAGGGAGTATTCTCAATATCGTTCCCGTCAAAGATGTATCGGTCTCCATCTCTTTGGGGCAGCATGAACTGGGCTGACCTCGCCTGAGGACTTCCATTCTCAGGAGACAATCTCACCAGAAGAGACGAGCATTGTTCGCTTGTGATGTTTTCCAAGGTTCTTAGCTGAGAGTCGCGGGCTAGCAGACGATAGCCGGCGGAACTTTCGGTTATCCAAAGTTTGTTGCGGCAGGATTCAGGCACTAAAAAATAAGAAAGTAAGAATGGGAATTTAAAACTTACACGGCCGGCTTTTGATGCTGTGTATTTGCCTTCCGGGAGCCGTGGCTTATTGGAGTTGGAGCTTACGGAAGTTTCGCCCACGTCTGCGATGAGCTTCTTCAACAAGATGATGTTATGATATGATGTTGATGAAACTATTCACAGCTTCATCAACATCATCATCATCGCCGACATGGGCGAAACGTCGGGAAGCTCAAGCTCCAATAGACCACGGCAGAAAAAGCAACTCTTCTATATAGTTGTGAGGTTTCTGCTTCACCAAGAACCACAGCTATTGCTTTTTATTTTTTAAGTTAAAAAAAAGCTACACATATCAATTCTTACCGCGTTGTCGCATGTTACCTGTGGAGTGAGAGATCGCATGTGACCAGCCTAACGCTAACTACTTCAGTCAAATTAGTGATTTCCTAGATTACGAAGGGGCTTGTACTTTTTTTTAGAAGTCTGAGAAACCCTGCTGGTATTTTATTTTGGATTTGAAATATACACCAAAACGGAAAATCATTTCTGACGCTCTTGGTGGGGATCGAACCCTAGCTCTCTGCATGGAATGCAAGCACTCTACCATTTGAGATATCAACTGGACTTGTTGTCCGGTTGATAAAAAACATGATTTTTTTTAAAAGCCTGCAAAACGACATAACCCGTCAATTCTGGGAAATTTCAAATATGGAACATTATATAAGTAAAATTTATTTATAAATCCCGGTCATGAATTTTGTTATTATGTAAATAAAAAAATTAAAATCCTGATATTCTTGCTTTCTAAAAATTAAGCAAAGTTTTTTGCGTTTTTTTTTTATTTTAGCCAGTAATTGAACCGCAAAAGTTAAAAATACACTTAACGCAAAAACAAAGCTTTCTTGCTTAAAGGCGTTCAAAAATGAAATAATGTTATAAAACGGAAATTATTAAAAAAAAATTCAGAAAAAAAGTTTTTCCACAAACAGAAAATAATTCGGCTAGGTAATTTTTCACCTAAACAATGCACAGTGATGTAATAAATCTTTCTTCAGAAACAAATACAGATTTTTTTTTACAAATAAAATGAATGACGTCAAAGTTTCTAGGAAAGAATATACCCCCTTCATTTATTAATTTTTATTTTATTTATGGCAATTGTATTCTTTCCTTCAACTTTGTTGTAATATGAGTCCCAAATGATTGTGATGCCTTGAGCTGGTGAAACTAAGTAACTCTATAAAACTCTTTACTTTAATTTTAAGATCATTTTATCAAATTTAAAGCAACATTTTCCGCATGTTCACTATTTATAAACAAATGAACACGTTGAAGTCACCTTTGTGGAGCTGTGAAATCATCAGTTGTGTATTATTCCATTGAGAATTCCATCAGTTGCTATTTAAAATCTACTAAATTTAAATTTAAATTTGTACTGATTGTAGAGACATTCACTTTGTAATCTATAATCTAAGCTGCAAAGATATGTTAACATTCAAGGCGTGTATTAAAAGCATGCTCACAGACAGGCACATGTAGGTTCGCGCTTACACATTCTGCATGCGTGCATACAAATAAATGAAAACCTCACATGAACATAAACCTTGCTACTCCTGGCGCTTTTCCCTGAAACCGGGGTAGCATTGGCAAAAGTGAACCAATTTTTACAGCATGGGGGGGTCAGCCTTTTACCAACCTATCAGTCAAGGATCATTCATCTTAAAAGATAAAAAATAAAAACACGACCATGACGACAACCGGTTTTGCAAACACTCCATTTGCATCTCCAGGGAATTTAATATACTCGCCGTAATCGAAAACAAAGTCGTGTTTATTTTTTATCATTTACATTTTATTGCTTAAATCGGGGATTCTAGCATCTGTATCATATTATTCATCCTTACCATCTGCACATATCTTCACAAAAAAAGTAGAATCACTATCGGCTGTAAAAGGACCCTTGGGTGGTGCAGGGAGTCCTACGCACAAGGATCCCCTCTGCAGCACGAGCACGCCGTGGCACGTGCTGAGGCCCTTGCACTTCCGCACGCACTCCAACGTGCTCCAGTGCACGCCAGGCGCGTCACCAGCACTGAAGCTGAAAGCTGCGCCCACCAATGAAGTATCATTTCCTGGACGAAGACCGATGCACTTCTCAAAGGTTGTCAGGGTTCCGATTGGGCATTGGAAAATCGATGAACCTGGAAAATTCAATTCTATGTATTTTTTGTCATTTTTTAATTTTAAAATTTAACTGCCAAAGTAGGTAAAAACTTTTTAATTCCTCAAAGAGTAGTCAAAGAGGAGTAGTAGTAGAAAAAAAAACTTAGAGTATTGAGTACAACATTCTCAGAGTAGTAAAAGAGAAGTAGTAGGTAGTAGTGTTAGAAAGAGTAGAGTAGTGAAACTGAATATTCGAAAAAAATATAACCGAATATAAAAGGGCATTTAGGGGCCTGACAGGAGTAAAGGTCGTCCACTCAGAGTGCAAAGGCAGACAACTTATTGCCATTGAAATCCTTTAAATTCAAAACAATTCAGATAATATTATTACTTAGTAAATATCTAGCCCTTCTCTCCAAATAGCAGTACCTGCCCGAAAAATCCCACCCACTTCTTCTTTCTTTTATTATGATTATTTTGTTTATACCTCAGTTAGCATCTGAAAATGGATGTAAGAAATCCTTTAGGCAATTTTAGCGCTTAGGCAATTTAACTCAAAACGTGAAAATAAAACTGTGTTGTATAAAAAAGCTATTTTTAATTAAAAATATAACAATAGAGTAAGACAGACTTCATTGTCTACATTTTCGGCAGTAACTTTGTGAAAGTAAACTTTGTTTAATAAATTTAAATAAAAATCAATTCCGCAATAATGCGCATTGTGTTTTATTTTACACCTGTACATTTGAGGTACGGCTTCTCCTGAAACTAGTAGTGGATAAAACAATTAAAGTCAATGGGAATTGTAACAAACAGTTGATTTTTTATTTCAATATATAAAACAGGAATTCAGTACCCGCTACATACAATCATTTTCTTTTCAGTGAAAAACATACACGAATAAAATTTGTTCAGTTTTTTAACAACCAATTGAAAAACACGCATCATATTTGTTTGCCAACGTTGATATGCTGGTTATACAAAAATTAAAAAGTAAATGTAAAAAAAAAATGTTGTTCAACCTATCAATAAAACACACAGCCTAGTGTAAAGTATTGAGCTATGGCACATGTAAATGAGTATTGATTGCAAAGGGTGATTGAACTTCCTAATTGGTTCAAGGATGTGGACGACTAGTACACTTGATAGCATTTATAATGAGCTGCACACACAGTCAGGTCGCGTACAAATCATGCAGTCAGAGTCCTCCAAGGCACTCGAACGTTGGCTGAAAGGGAAATGGAAAAATCGTACACGGAATATCACATATAGAGTGTAGTTTTATGCTGCATGTATATGCGTTGAAAATAAAATGACTTGATAAAGTTGCTGGAAAGATGTTTTCCAGGATCTGTTGCTGTGGTCAGTGAAAGCTGAAGCTTATTACAGTTTTATTAAGATAATCTTCATCATTTTACTTTCACGCTAAAGAAGCTCATCGTAGACATGAGCAAAACGTCCAGAAGCTCCAGCTCCCTCAGACCATGATTACAGATCCTGGAAAACAACTCTCCAGCATCATCAGCTGGCCGTGTAAGCCTAAAACTCCTGTTTTTGATATAAAGTTATTAATATTAAAAATGAAATCATACAGGTATACAATATGTGAATTGGGTTTTTATTTTCGATTATAAGCAATATAGGCACCCGTTTCAAAAATGTATGGTACGTCCTACTTTATTTTATACTCGTTCATACACATATAACTTTTATTTATCTTTGTTTTCTTTATCCATGTTTCACTTTCAGTAAGTATTCTCTTATCGCTTCACTTTCATTTACGCGTAGAACCCATTTATTTTCATTGAATAACCAGTCAGCCTTACGTCGACGTCTTCATGGAAAAACAGGCTTACCTTCTAATACTTTTGTTGATAAAATTACAACAACTACTTTAACACCATTTACAAGGTTAAATCAATCGAAATAAGCTTAAAAAAGAATAACAATCAACACTAAAAAATATTAAAAAATAATTATTCGCAATATTTTTAATTAAGGATTGGAATTTTTTCACCCTTTCTTATACAAATGTTTGTTTTTTTTCTGTCCTGTACATTTCATAGTATAATATCCTTTATCGGTCATTCTCTAAAGAACACAGCGCTCTTTAAAAATTAAAAAAAAAACAACATTTTTTTGTGACAGCATCCCTCGTTGAGACATGAAACATAAAATATGTTTTTTTTTGTAGTGTGTACAAAGGAGTGTTCAATCGTGATTAGCTCTTTTTACTTACCCTCATCACTTGCAAATTTAATTTTAAAAACAATCAGCAGATGCATTAACATACACTATTCTATATTCTTTTAAAACATCAATGTTTATTGAATGCGGAAGCGAGTTGGAGAAAGACCAGGGTAAGGAAAAAAGGCCATAATTGAGTATCCGTAATAAAAAAAGATAATAAGGACAAGCTGAGAGATAGAAATTCATGAATAAAGAATACAGTTCAAGTATTGATTTCACACATGGGGACATAATCTCACTTGAAGAGTAATAACTATCATCCAAAAAGATATGCCATATTTTTGTTTAAAGGAGTACTTGACTTACTAATATATAATAATTTATCATCTCAGTTGCAAAGATACCTTCAAAACTGATATTAAATGCATGCCCACACACAGTCGTAATTTCGCGCTTACAAAGGCTGAATTTGTACTTACAAATTAAAACCAAACCTCAAATGAACATAAGCCCTGCAACTTTTGCCGACCTTCCCTGAAACAGGGATGACATTGGTAAAGTTAACCACTTTTAACAGCATGGTTGGTCAGCCTTATACCAACCTATAAGTCAAGGAATGATCACATTAATTTTATTGTTTGTAGTTTTGTAATCTTTTATCTTAAAAGTTAGAACGTCTTACTTTGTGCCTGGACAATTAGTATTTATTAGACCATCTGAAGATGCAAACGGCATGCTTCCGAAACCGGTCGTAATTTTATCAATGACAAATACTTATTATAAGCATTGACAAATACTTACTTACCTACTTTACGTGTCCAGAACAAAATACATTTTTTTAAATAATTTTACTGAATTAAACGAATAAGTGAGGTAACCATAAATCAATATGAATGGAGTATACTAAGCTTGTATGAGCACAGCACGGTAAAGGTATAAAAGTACGTAAAGTAAAATTATGATAAAAGGTTCGCGGAACGACATAATGCCGTAACACAAAACAGAAAACAAAAAGGCGGTATCTCGTATCTGGCGCGCACACGTATTTGTCAAAGTGCCACTAACCCATTGAAGGCAACCTGATTACGGAGTTTCCCTTTCGATTGTAGCCCACATATTATGCAAAGCAGATAAGCAGGCGGTAATGTTTCAACGTACAAATGCACCAACTCGGCGCTTCCCAAATTGTTATTTTAATTGTCTTTTTTGACCCGCTACGGCTCTATGAAAACCAAACTCATAATTGATGATCCGTGGAGATTTTTTTAAGAACTAGATTGATTTAGACAGTTACTTTGCCTAACTCTGCCTTCTGTCTCGTAGTTTTTTTTGTACAAGCTCACTGCCCTTAAGATGAGGGTGTACAGATGTTTTTCCAGCTTTTATAAAGTCTTTCAGCTGAGTTTTGACTAATTAGATAGAATACTGCGATGAGTGTTTATGTATTTCATGGCTCGAAGTAAGATCTCTCCAAAATATAATCCTGGATCTGCACCAGATGTTTTAGATCACATTTACTCTAACCAAAGTAAGCAACATTGTGTAAGCTTTGATTAATATTGTAAACAATAGATGACTGAAGGACAAATCTATTACTTATATTATTTATTAATCTAACAATCTTTGGATCTAAAAACCTCTGGATTTTAACAGAAGATCTGTAGATCAACTAGTTTTACCCGTTCTTGATCACGTAGCATGCTGAGTCTCAAATATCTGGAAGAGTTTGTGATAACCATATCTAAGTCTGGAAATATAAGAGCTATAGACGTTCATACTTAGCTAAAAGGTTTGATCAGGTGAAAGAGATTACAAGTCTCATTATATCTAAAGTTGTAAAAGATAACATTGGCACTGTTGGCAGTACATCGCCCAAAGTAAAAAATGATGCCAATAGGAGGAGCACGATTCTTGTAATCAGACACATGAAAAGAGAATAATTTTTGAACGAGATATGAATTTGAAAATAAAATAAGTCACAAAGGATGGCGAGGCTGTTTTGGGGTTTCATGGAAAACAACACGCAACGCACAACACAACACTACGCAGCTAACAGCCCTGCTATAAAAGATCAAGATATCAACCGCCACATCACCAACACCTCTGCGGCAATACAACAAGTGTCGTAGACCCTTAAAGTCACTGAAATCTAGGCAGTTTCCCGCACAGAATTCCTTAAAAAAATGGTCCACGAGGCAAAACAGTTTGTGAACTTTAGACCAGCTCATCCCAGAAGCGGGGCTCCATATAAAAGGCGTACTTTACTCGCTGTGACAGGCAGGCCCGCCAGTAATTTTCGAGGATTTGTCCGATTTTGTTTCGCTGCGAGGCTCTAGTACTGCCGCAGAGTCGACAACATGATGTTAACATAAATGTGTCAGAATTTTCAGTATAGTATCGATTTTTATGACGTTTTCTATTTTTCACAGGATAATTATTTTGATTCCACAACTTACACAGGTGCTAGAATTGACTCATTAGCATAAAATTTTGGTAGGTAAACGTCAATGGTCTATGCGACTAAGGTCCTTAGTAACTAATAACAAAAATCTCTTTGCCTTTTTCCTGTCCGACGTGACAATTTTTTGTGTTCGGTATTTTTTAAAGTTTATACACAAGAGGTATGTCTATTATTTGGAATATATTTTTTTTGATTTGAAAATTTTAACAACTCATTAGTTTGTCATGAAATTGAAATCTTGGCATCCATAAAAAAAAAAAAAAACTGTTTCATAAATAAAAGGTTTTTTCCCGTAAAGGCAGCATAAATCTTACAAATAATGGAGGTTGTTTCAGAAAAAATAACATAATTATTCACAAGTTCTCAAACTGAAACTATTCGCACAGACCAATAAGTTAAATTCCATTTTTTGTGACTCTTTGTATCAGTGCCAATATTCCGTATTTTATAAAAAAAACATTGTTTCATGAAAACAAATACAAACAAAAACTCGAGTCTCTTTTACAGTTCACACACGGCTGCAATCAGGAATAAATATTAATTGGTTTTGCAAAAAAATGTGCCAAAGTTTGTACAGTCGCCATCAGGCCAGTATACAGTAGGTGGAAGGTATCATATCGATATTAGCAGATTTAATTAAACAGATAAAACCGAAGCGGCAGTTGTTCAACGTACGTGAAGTGGGAAGGCGCTTTATTCTGTCCAGCACTACGGATAGGTGCACTGTACTACAGTGATGGGTAAACATCGGCACGTGAGCCAAATATAGGATCTCAGCGCGGCATTGTCTGACCCAGCGCATGCTTCATCAACCATCGCATCGCTGGATACGAAATTTGTTGGAAGATAACTTCTTTTTCAAGTAGATCTTTGATCAGTTTATTCTAAACTCCTTCCTTTGATGCAGAAGACAATATGTTCTTACATATTTCGGATTTTCGGCTTAGTGGACGCGGGTCGTCTGCTTTTTTGAGTGCAACGATTCGAGTTAACTTATTTTTACTCATACGGTCTACTTGGTCTCTTTAGGGGTAGAAGTCTCGACGACTGTCGATAGATCTTACCGTATCTGTCTAAATATAGGAATAAATAAGACATGGAGGTGTATCAACAGCTAATCCCTTGTACATGGAACGACGATCAGCTGTTCAGGTACCGCCATGTTTTATTCGATCCCATCTTCAAATGGATACAGTAAGATCTATCGAAGGTCGTCGAGACTTCCATTCCAGAATTGTCTCTTCTTCCTTCTCGGTAAGTATAACAATGTTAAAATATCAATCTATTAATAAAAACAGGCTGAAATAAGTTTGTAAACAGCATTCTTCCCCTCAACCTTATTAAAGTTCTTACAATCAATTAAAATAAATTACAATCCAGATATTTTCTACTTAAGATTTCATTCTTGGTTCCTAAAAAAGAGTTAATTTCAAAAAATATCTTTTTTTTTTAAATATGCTCTTAGGTCAAAAAAAAGATTTTATACAGAGATGTAAGAGGTCACGATTATACAAATATATTTTTTACGGTAAAATAAAATTAACAAGCCTTTATTTGTGCAGATAATCATTAAGGTTATGTAAATCTAATTTAAATGTAAGTTGCAAAGATATATATCATTTGAGATTCATATCAAATGCATTCCCACAAGAAGACACGTATAAATTCGCGCTAACACATACCGCATGTGGACCTTCAATATAAAAACCCAATCTCAAATGAACATAAGCCCTGCAACCTTCCCTGAAACAGGGGTGACATTGGCAATGTGAACCATCTTTTTACAGTATGAGTGATCAGCCTCATACCAACCTATAAGTCATGGAAGGTTATTCTGTAAAAAATCTCCAATTTTAGCCTCTGAAGAAAATGAAAAAAATCATGATGACATCGCACGCTTAATCATAAAGAGCAATAACTCAAAAAATGAGAATGTTGGGAAATCACGTTTGAAGTTCAGACAACCAGTACAACTTGTATGGGATGAAAATGGCGGCCGATGTTTTATCTCGGTCATATTCGTCCAAATTGAACGGCTGTCGCATTCTACCTATTCTTCTTACATTGTCCTTGAGTTTTATTACAAAATCTCGATTTAAATCTCAATTTTTGAGTTATTTTTCTTTATTATTAAGCGTGCGACATTTGTGACAAAAAGGTTGTGCATCACATTTCTACATCAATTCTAGTTGCAATCCATGCAAAGAGTTCATACAATAAGTAGATAAGTACTTGTATAAAGTTAGTAGATGTATAAAATGTGTGTTTTTGTTGTAGTTAATTGAATTGCTATTGACAAGTTACTACAAAGATATATTATAATGTTCAACGTGTTTTTTGTACATGGCATATTGTCTCACATGAAATGTTTTGTTTGACAACGCACCTACATAATATGGTATTTTAGTTAAACTTAATATATATATGTAAATACATTACAATGAATCCCACCGTAGGTGTCAGAAATTAAAAAATTCAAATTCAAAATTTCAAATCCAAAATAAAATACCGGCAAGGATTCCTCAGCCTTCGCAAGAAATAAGTACCAGCCCTCTCGGCAGCTTGGAAGCCATCACTTCAACTGAAGTTTTTGGCGTAAGGCCGTCCACCTTACCTTTCTGCAACTAAGCTACTTTTATAGTGTAACTTCTTGCCTGCGTTATCCCCGAAGGGGTCGCATGTGGCGCTTCGGGACCTATTTATTTTTACAGGTAAGGGGGCCGGCCTCATACCAACCACTTTCAGTTGAAGTGGGGGGCCTTGACCTGTAAAAATAAATAGGTTCCACCCGTGACCTCTTCGGGAAGAACGCGGCATGAAGTTACTCTATATGTGTGGCTTAGTTGCGTTAATTGAGTATTTCGAACTAATATATCTTTTGAATTTTTGCAATGATTTCAACAAAAAACTCCAGGATTCGAAACTATATAAGTGACAACAATGGTTCGTTGAGCGTTTGTAATAATTTTCAGTTGATTTAATTTTTATCTCAATTGAAATATAATTCGCTGGTAAATAACGGGATATAAAAATACAGGTATAAAAATACCGGTAGCTACTGAAACATATGAGATGTGGCCCTTTTTTAAAGTAATCAATTTACAAACTTTATTTTTGACTCCATCAAAAGGGTCAGGGATCAGCTGTTTATAAACCTTCATCTAATTAAATTAATTACTCATGCATGAAAAAGTGTACACCAAGTCCCCGTGTACTATACCATAGAGTATTAATTGTTTTATTGTATGACCGTGTGCTATGACGTGAAGTCGGCCTTGTGGAATCCCAATAGCCATGACTGACGCTCACAGCGTATTCATGAACGATGCTATGAGATCTTTAGATCGATGATTCTAAGCAAGTGAATGGTGAACAAAGTCAGGGGGAGGTAGTGAGGGGGGTCACGCCATTTTAAAAATGCACATTCAAACATATTTTTTTGACCACTTTACTAGTGATAGTGATGGAATTCCTTGACTTATAGCTTGACAAACATTGCTCATGCGAAATTACCTCTAATGGGCATAAGATGAACAAGCACATAAAAAACAATAATACTCACAATGAATAAAAAATTGCGGTACAGTAAGTCATATGAAGATTTATTTCTCTGACTTTCTGAAATTTCATGATCAGTTCCTTGACTTATAAGTTGGTAAGAGGCTGACCACCCATACTGTAAAAAATAGTTCACTTTACCAATGTTACCCCTGTGTCAGGGAAGGTCGGCAAAAGTTGTAGGGCTTATGCTCATTTGAGGTTTGGATTTTATTTGTAAGTACACATTCAGCATTTGTAAGCGCGAACTACACGTGTTTGTTTGTGGGCATGCATTTAAGAGCTTCAAATGTTAATATATCTCTGCAACTTAGATTATAGATAGAACTATAATCTAAGTTTCAAAGATATATTAACATTCAAAACTCATATCAAATGCATGCCCACAAACAAACACGCGAAAGTTTGCGCTTACAAATGCTGAATGTGTACTTACAAATTAAAACTAAACCTCAAATGAACCCTGCAACTTTTGCCGACCTTCCCTGAAACAGGGGAGGGGTAACATTGCCACAGTGAACCATTTATTACAGTATGGGTGGTCAGCCTCTTACCAACTGTGAGGGTTTTTCCTCTGTCCTACTGATTGACACAATTAATAATGTAACAGCCACTTTAATATGTTTACTTTTATTCCTTTCACAATGTATACACAATAAACCACAGCACAATAATATTAATTATTCTTAATTACACATGCTTGTGGCTCTCACGCCAGGCAAGCTTCTTCCCCCTTTCTGCATTCTTTTGTTTTCCTTTTTCCATTCAAATTTAAATACAATGTTCCATTCTACCAAACAAACAAACTCATCTCGTTGCAATACACCTCCTTCCTCTCATAAAAAAAAAACATTCCCAATTTTTTTTTTTTTCTTTTACAATGAGTAAATAATGTATCATAATGCTCAGCCGGCGCCACATATTTTATTTTATTTTAAGGATAAATTTCAAAAATATGAAAATAAAAAAAAAACCTGTTTCTGATACATTATTCAGTCATTAATACCTTTTTTAACAATACCAATTATTTTCATACTAAAATTTATATATATTTTTTTTAACACAAATTTCATATTCAATATTATAAAAAAATATTTGTTTTTTTTTTTTTTTAAATACTTAATTCAACAATTCAAAATAATCAAATAACAATACATAATAAACATTCACCAGTTTATTAATCAATTCATTAAAATAACTTTTTTTTTTTAAACATGTATCACATCTTTCCCAATATTTAAATTTATTTCAAATTTATTTTTCATTAATAAATTTATCAGTCCATCAATTTTTTTTAAAAACTTTACCTTCATATGTAATCTAAATCTAAATCTAAATCTAAGCTGCAAAGATATGTATCATTTGAGATTCATATTAAATGCATTCCCACAAGCAGACATGCATAATTTCGCGCTTACACATGCTGCATGTGGACCTACAATATAAAAACCCCAATCTCAAATGAACATAAGCCCTGCAACTCTTGCCGACCTTCCCTGAAGCAGGGGTGACATTGGCAAAGTGAACCATTTTTTACAGTATGGGTGGTCAGCCGCATACCAATATAATACTTTGTTTAATTTATGTTTCATACCTTCATTCATGCAATGTTTCATAATTCATTCTTTCACTGATCACTTTTATATCAACTTTCACCGTATCATGCATCACCTCAAATTTTTCATACACATGAAAATATGTTTTTTTTTTTTTTTTTTTAATCTAATTTGATTATGTCCTTGATGTGATATTTATTTATAACATTTGTGTCTATATCTTTTAATACATAGACTATCTTGCTAACTTTCTTTTCTATTCTGGCTTTGACAAATTTTGGAGCCAACTTTGTACAGAAGTATTTCCCTGCATTTGATTGTATGAAATTTTTACGCCATACAATATCCCCTTAATCATAGACACGATTTGATCTACCTTTATTATAATAATTTGCATTTTTATTATATGCATCCCATAAATTTTCTGTTACAATTTTGTATAATGTGTTTAATTCCTTCATTTTATCTTTATGCATATCTCTGCATATCTCTATATTTATCTAATTCTTCCTTTGATTCTATTTCATCATTTACTATTTCACCATGAATTTCACCATTTAGTACAATCTCCCTACCTCTTGCTAATACATTAGGTGTGTATCCTGTTGCTAAATTGACTGTATTATTTATTATGCTTTGTACTGAATCTAAAAAAGTATCCCATTTTCTTTGTTCATTTTCAACAAAAATAGCTAATGTGTATCCTATTGTTCTATTATATGTCTCTACATTATTGCACATGGGAGTATATAAAGTTGTATAAAATATTTTCTGTACTCCATATGAGTACATAAAATCTTTAAATGCATTTGACTTTAAATTCTTTCCATTATCTGTTATTATCGTTTGCGGTACTCCTTCTGTTAAAAATATTTTATTTTCTATTAATTTTACTATTTCTTCTGTAGTAGCTCTTCTTAAAGGAAATAACCAACAATATTTGGTAAAAACATCTATTATTGATAATATATGTATATAGCCCGTACTTGATTTTGGTAATGGTCCTATCAAATCAATACTCAGCATTTTTAACGGTCTATCCACTCTTTTTCTATTTTCCATTTTTCCTGCTGGAGGTAAATTATTCGGCTTATACATTTTACATTTTTGACATTTATTTATAAAACTTTTTATATCTGCATACATATTTTTCCAATAGTAACATCTTGATATGTATTTATAAGTTTTAAAAATACCTACATGTCCATTATCATGATGATTCTTTATTATAGTTAATCTATTGTCTATAATAGGTATCTCTTTCCAATTATATTCCTCTGTGAAAGGATTATCATCATTTATTAGTTTAAATAATTTATTATCTACCATTTTGAATTTTTTGTATTTGTGTGGTGTTTTTGTACATCCTTCTGCGATATTATTATACCAAGGATCTGCAATATTTGAATTTATTACTTCCATTTCTTTAGTACCAGGAATCCTAGATAATACATCTGGCACTGTATGTTCTTTCCCTTTTCTATGCTCAATCTCAAATTCATACTGTGAAAGTCTCATGGCCCATCTTGCTAATCTACCTGTTGGATTTGATATTTTATTCAAGAATTTTAATGCCATATGATCAGTTATTACCTTGAATTTCATCCCATCTAGATAAGATCGAAAATGTTCAATTGACTCTACAATGGCAAGAAGCTCACGTTCTGATGTCGAATAGTTTTGTTCTCTAACTGTCAAACTTCTTGAAAAATATGCTATTGGCTTTTCGGACCCATTGATATTTTGGTTTAATACTGAAGCTACTTGATTTTTACTGGCATCAGTGTGTAAAAAAAAATCTTTTGTGAAATCCGGACATATTAATACAGGGGCTGTGCTTAAGGCTAATTTTAAATTATTAAATGCATCCTCAGATTCTTTTGACCAATTAAAATTGTTCTGACCTTTTTTACCTCTCAATAATTTATTTAGTGGATATGATATCTCACTGCAGTTTCGTATAACTTTTCTATAAAATCCTACCAAACCTAAAAACATTCGTAGTTGTTTTACATTTTTCGGTGAAGGATATTCCTCTATAATCTTGACTTTATTTGAATCTGGCCTTAATCCATTTTCATCAATAATGTATCCCAAATATTTTAAACTATCTTTGCAAAATTCACATTTTGAAAATTTTACCGTTAACCCTGCTTCTTGTAATATATTTTTAACTTGTTTTAATAAATTTAAATGTGAATTGAAATCTTCGTTAATAATAATTAAGTCATCGATATAACAAAATATGTTAGTATCAAATTTAGGTCCAAATAACTTGTCTAATAAACGCTGTGTTTCAGAACTTGAATTTTTTAAACCGAACGGCATTTTTGTGAATTGAAACAACCCTCTATTTGGTACGACGAAGGCAGTTTTTTCTTTGGACGATTCTTCTAGTGGAATTTGCCAAAACGCCTTGCTTAAATCTATTGAAGAGATATATTTGGCATTTCGTAAATTTGCTAAAACTTGATTTAAATTTGGAATGGGATATTATCTCGTTTTGTTACTTCATTGAGTCTTCTAGAGTCCAAACAAAATCTAGGCGTTCCATCCTTTTTAATTACAATCACAACAGGACTGGACCACGAAGATTTGGATTGTTCAACTATACCTTCTTTTAACATTTTATCTAACTCTGTGTTAACCTGTCTCTGTCTTGCTGGACTGAGTGGATAATATTTTTGTTTTATTGGAGGACCTTCTGTCTGAATTCTGTGTTCAATGAGGTTTGTGCATCCTAAGCCTATTTTTTCATAAGAGATGTCCTTGAAATCATTTTCTATTGTTTTTAATTGCTGTAATTGATTATCTGTTAATTTAGTTCTATTTGTAATTTTACCTAATTCACTAATATTTTTGCTATTTGAATATGTAATTTTACTTATTAAACTCGGTTCTAATTCAAATTTTATCCAAAAATCTATTCCAAAAATTAAGTCTTGTTGTAAACCTTGTAAAACATAAAAATCTACATGTTTTATTTGATTGTCACATTTTACCTCTAAATTTATTTTACCAAGTATTTTTATATTTTTACCATTTGCTAACGAGATACTTTCATGGGTTTTTATAATTTTGTAATTTCTTTGTAAAAAATAATCAAATGTTTTTTCATTGATTGCAGAAATAGATGCACCTGAATCTAGTAAACCTGTAAAATTTTTGTTCTCAATATTTACTGTTAAAAATGGTCTTTTATCAAATTGTTTAGCAAAAATGAGTGGTGCAATTTGATAATTTTTATTAAAAATTTGAATGAAATTAAGCCAGCTCTTCATTTCTGATTTTTGTGTTTGTACTGAAGGCCGACTATCTACAAGTTTTTTTGAATTACTATTGTATGTCGTATTTGTTCTGTTTTGTATATTTATATTTCTGTTCATTTTTGTTTTGTCTGTATAATCACTTTTTTTATTTTTAACAAAACAATCTTTTTGTACATGTCTTGTACGCTTACATGAGTAACAGATTACTGTGTGTTTTTTAAAATTTCCATTTTTTATAAAACAATTTCTTTCCACATGTCCTCTTTTATTACAAAAGTAGCATACTATATTATTTGTAAAACTTCTACATTTATTCTGTATGTAATCTAATTTTCTATTTTTAGTCCAACAATCTATTTCATCATGTCCTAATTTATTACAAAAATTGCATTTTTGCATTACATTTTTCTCTTCTGTGTCATTCATTACATTTAAATTCTTACATTCATTAAATTTGAAAAATGATTCAAACTTGCTACATATTGTAGATAATTCCTCTGTATTTTTAATTTCAGATGTTGTCAGTAAAGTTGCATATTTTTCTGACAATCCATGAATTATTATGTCCATAAGTTCTTTATCATGCATTCTTTTATTTAATAAATTATTTTTTGATTTTACCTTTAAAATATAAACAGATGCATTATCATGACCTTGCACCATATTTAAAATTTCTAACTTAAGATTCCTTTGAAAGTCATATTTTTCAAATTGTTGTAAGAATTTGGTTTTAAAAAATTTCCAATCAAATTCACAGTTAATTGCTCTGTACCAAGTTAACGGAAAATCTGTTAAAAATATAGGCATACACTCTACCAAATAATCTAATTTTAATTTGTAGACTTTGGCTAATTCTTCTAACCTTATTATAAATTCATTTGGTTCACTTTCACCATTAAAAGATATTTTTAATTTGAGAGGATCAAAATTTATGGACTCCATTGTGTTACTTTCTAAATCCTTTTTATTATTTATTTTTTTAGATTTCGTCATTTGCTGTATATTTTCAATTTATGCAATTAAAAAAAAATCATTTCATTGAAAAAAAATTTTTTCATACAAATTAAATATAACACCATCTATATATATTTATCTAAACTGATTTGAAACAAACTGGTTCATGTACATTCTGCTTTGTCCTGCGGCGTTCCATTTTTGAATTTCCATTCTTCTGAACGTAATGTAGGTAGTTTGAATTCTCTCACCTTCAATATTTTCAAAACCGCCTTTGAAATCTTGCAATTTCTTGTTATAAATTGTATAAGTTGAGTTTTTTAAAACATTTTAAACGTGTTGATGCTTTCACAACCATAAATCTGTCCAATTTTAATTATTTCATATATTGTATTGTTTTCAATGTCATTTGTTGAAATCGACTGTCATTTGTTTTTGTTTGTGAAAAATTTTCTTCATAGGAATTTCATTTACAGATTTTTTCTTTTACGTTGGGCGCCAAAATGTGAGCGTTTTCCTCTGTCCTACTGATTGACACAATTAATAATGTAACAGCCACTTTAATATGTTTACTTTTATTCCTTTCACAATGTATACACAATAAACCACAGCACAATAATATTAATTATTCTTAATTACACATGCTTGTGGCTCTCACGCCAGGCAAGCTTCTTCCCCCTTTCTGCATTCTTTTGTTTTCCTTTTTCCATTCAAATTTAAATACAATGTTCCATTCTACCAAACAAACAAACTCATCTCGTTACACAACCTATAAGTCAAGGAACTGATCATGAAATTTCAGAAAGTCAGAGAAATAAATCTTCATATGACTTACTGTACCGCAATTTTTTATTAATTGTGAGTATTATTGTTTTTTATGTGCTTGTTCATCTTATGCCCATTAGAGGTAATTTCGCATGAGCAATGTTTGTATGTGTAATGGACCAATGTGTTTTATGATAATTGGAAATTGACTTTAAAAATATTTAAAATATCTCTCACATTATCGTGTTTTCCATTTTTTCTTAACTCAGATTGTGTAGAATGTGATTCTTTTGATGATTTCATTGAAAGGTCATCTTTGAATTAAATGGCAGTCGGCAGATTAGACAAAAAAAGCCTTGGGTGGACGAGTTCTTGGTCTTTTTTTCTTTATACTGTAAAGTGTAAACTAATCATAAAATAATTTTATTTAATTTTGGTTCTTTCTTTGTTTTTCTGCTTTACATCTAACCTATTTTAAAAAACATACATATTTGTAATTTTACACAGATTTAACCTAAAACCAAAATTAAAGCAGATTTTAAGGTTGTTTGCGTTAATACATAAGTGTTACGTTCTAAATTAATGTCAACCTGAAATTTTGTCTTTGCATTGCTTTAAATACAAACACCTATTATTATAGGACTTGAATCAGCGCATAGTATTATACTATGATTTCCCACAGCATCGGTCGTGAATATGGCCGTAATACTGTTGTTAGTAATATGTATTATATCAGTTGCACTTGTAAAGGAAACTGCCATACAATGTTAACAAGTAACTCCGCCTCAGTAGGTAGGTAAGATTTTCCCACGACAAGATTAGCGATCAACATTTTTTGTACAGAAAAATCATATTCATGTTAAAATACAATTAACAAGTACATAATTATTTACTTTTGTTTACCTAGTGACTTGCAGGATTTTTATTTTAGCAAATATATTTAAATTATTCGAACCGTTATCTTGTCGTCTTAAGGTCGTAAGGAATTTGGAAAAATAGCGCTTCTGGCGTTCCAGGAGCAGGGGAGCCCCCACTTTAATCGAAGTGGTTTGTTGCTAAAGGCCAGTCCCCTCATTTTTTAAAATAAAGCATATGACCCGTTGAGGGATAACGCGCTTAGAAGTTAAATTATAAGGATGCTAATGATATTGGATACTAGAGGTATCTTTGAATAGTAATCTAAGGCTTTCATGGCCGGTGCGGCGATTGATACCTTAGGGTGGATTTGCGAGATCTGTTGCTGTGGTCCGCTGGAGCTGGAGTTTCCGGACGTTTTAAAATTTCAAAATTTATTGATTTTTAAAAATTACCCCCTCCAAACTGTTTAAAACATCCAAAAAATATCATTGTAAATATCGTGCCTATGGATTTTCGTCTACAAGTTTTTTTCACGAAATTCAAAAGGATAAGTAGGTACTTCTTAGTAAAATGTAAAATTACTTAAAATTTTAATTTGTTGCAAGCATGAATGGCTTCGGCAACTACAAAAAAATATGCTTAAATAATACAGGAAACTCTGCATCTAATAATTAAGTCGTTAGCTTTGAAAAGATTGCATGTCATTGCGATTGCAAAACGTACCGCTAATAAGACATAACTACTCGCTTGCAAGCCAAGTAAAAACCCGATGGGTTCATAGAAAAAAGGAGGTAGGTGCATAAGAAAATTGTATGCGCGAACCTTGGGCATCATTTTACCTCAAGTACAAAACTTTACATTCAAACTCAACTAGAACCTTATTCAAAGTAAAACGCTCATTAGAGACGCTTTTTTATGACTAGAGTTTTTTTCGTAAACGTTATGGTTTAGTTTTAGAAATCAGTTCAATACTTGGATACTGAGAACTCAATTCCAAATGACAGGTAAAAGAATTTTAACAATATTATGTGTTATGAATGACTGTTGTTTAGATTCATCTATCATATTCTACAAAATACATGACTAATCATTGAATGTATAAGTATATTGTGTACTAAGGAACTGTCGTGATTTGTTAGTGCATAAATAAATAATTAGGTACATGACAGTGAATCACATCACAATGGTCCAAAGACTCTAAAAGATATTATTACTGATTTGAATTGAACAACTTAAAAATCTCCACATAAGTCATCTTGTTGACATTCACGGATTTAGGACTTTGGAAAATTTACAAATATAATAATAATAATATTAGGATGATTTATTTAGTGAGCGCTGTTTTTGTGTGTATCACACCTCAAGAGCCCTACAAAATAAGCCTACATCTTCGTTTTTTACGCTACTGAAAAAACATTGAATTATTTTCTTCAAATCATGTTATTTACAGGTTGGCCCACGTTTTATGTGTTATTATCAGATTCTGTGTAGAATTAAATAGAAAAAAAAGAAATATATTAATTAACAAAACATGTTTTTTATACGCGTATGTAATTTTTTAAATTTTTTTATTGGTTTCTTAAGAATCTAATAATATATTTAAGCGTATTTGGTAAAGTGAGTTCACAGGTGTATTAAAATGTATGTGTGGCAATGTGAAAAACATAAACAACAACAAAAATTTGTTGACCAAAACAACATTGGAAAACATATTTTCCAAACCTCATTTAAACACAATAAATCAATAGCACACTGACCTGTGATTATCACAGCTCCACTCAGCACCAGTGGCAATATGACGAAAAAATAAACTTTTTTTGTCATCTCCATGCGCTCCCCAGCCAGCTGGCCGGGATATTAAATTGAAAAACAAATCTGTCACCAGCGACCGGGATTACTTTATGAAAAAATAATCGCAACAGTCGACCCCGGACTAGGGTGGGAGGTGGTCGAGCCGGGGGCAGGCACCCTCCGACTTTGCGAAAATGAAAAATAATAATTAGCGAGGTCGCTTTTTTCCACCTTTTCCCGGTAGCGATGGAAAATCACACACTCAGTAAACTGACGATAATTTTCACTGCTTGAACAGGCACGCTGTCAAACGATATAATTTACTCTTCAAACACGACACTTTGAGTCACACTATAACTTAGATTAAGTCACTTTTTACGTGCATAAGTAGATTAAACACAAGGACACTCACATAAAAAACATCACTTTTTAAAAATATGTTATTTAAACATCACTGTATTTAAATTATATTATACTCATTTGAACACCCGAAGCTTCTATGTTTCATTCACCATAGATTACCTGTCATTAATTGATAATCAAATGATTATTTGATTTCCCAATATGCAAACACAATTGACAATCGATTGACTGATCATAAATTATAAACAGAAGGTAACAGATCGCAACTACACATTATGTACAGACAATCAATCAAGATTATTTTATTTACATAGATATCCCAACTGTGCAAATCCAATCATAATCATCATCATCTATGTACAACCCTCACTATTGATTACGTCATCGCATTTCATCCCCAAAAGATCTCAGCACAAATACACTTCTTGTAAATAAAATTGTATTCTACTTTCACAATTTTTTTTTGAAAGAGAGTTTCAATTTTTTCTCACTTCTATTTTGTATTTTTTTATCAAATGAAAATTTTGTATTTTTAAAAATAACTGCATCGCGATCGTCACACTTTTTTCACACACTTTTTATTTGTTTCGCGATTCCGAGAATTTGTTAGGAAGTTTTTTTGTGCGATGCAGTTTGCATTAACTGTCGATGGAATGAAGCGACCTGTAATACTAAACTCATATGTTATCAGCAGTTGTCATTGAGCCAATGTGAACCGAGTCTCGCTGTGGATAGACGGACCATTCTTTAGGCGATGAATAGCAATTTGTTTTCCTTGGGAAAATATTCATTCAATTTTGGCTCCGGCCAATTATTTATTAAGCGAGCTAGCTGGATAGTATTACTCAGTATAAAAATAAAATATTTTTTAAAACCAAATGAAATTTATGATGATTTGATTAGGTAAAAGAATAATTAGAAATCTAGTTACTTTTTTGAACAAATGTATTTATTTTTACAATTTATATTTTTTCTTTAAGAAGATGATTCAAGTATTGAGATTATAATCTTCGTAATGATAATTAAAATCACTGTTGTAAATCATTATAATTACAAGTTAACAATGTAATGACAGGCAATAAATATAAAATTTACATTTAATGTGTACAGAGTTATGAATTCACACGTAAAACGACTTTAAATTCTTAGTTACCAGTTACTTCTTTATTTTTATTTCATTTTGTTCTGTTTGCAAAACAAAAACAAAAAAATAGCTTCTCGACAAAGAGCTGGAATACAGTGCCATATCAATGAAAAAAACAGTTATGAGGAATCATAGTTTCCATAGATGAACCTTGAACCTTGACTTAGGTTGGTATGAGGCTGACCACCGATTCTGTAAAAAATGTCTCACTTTGCCAAGTCAGATCTGTTTCAGGGAAGGTCGGCAAGAGTTGCATGGCTATAATTATTTGAGATTGGGTTTTTATGTTGTAATTTCACATGCGGCATGTTTTTTTTTTTTTTTTTTTTTTTTTTATTCCCCCCATTAGTAACCCTAATGGGGGGGAGTTTATTCGTGTGTACCACTTATAATAGTATACCACACTTTAAATAAAATTTTACAAAATAATAATTATACTTTTTTTTTTTTTTTTTTTTTTTTTTTTTTTGTTATACACTACACTCTTATTATCTTTATCTAAGAATTAAATTTATATTTGAAGCTATATTTACCCATTTAAAACAACTCTATGTATAAATTTGAAAAATAAATGTCTAAGTTCAATCTGTAAAATTTCATATTTTGGAGGTGGCCAAGGCAATCCTAGTGTTATACATTCTATATAAAATTGTATCCGAACATTGTCATAATTTTTGCAAAAAAAAAGTATATGGTCTGAATTTTCAATGATATTATCTTCACAACTACAATTTGGATTATCTACAATTTTGAAGCGATTTAAATACTCCCTAAATTTACCATGGCCTGACAAATGCTGAGTAATACTAAAATCCAAACACAAATTTTTCACCCCCCTACGGTTCTCTACAGTCTGGAAGTAGGTTTTAGTATGGGCACCTTTGGTTGTAGTAGCCCATACTTCCTCCCAAGAATGTAGAGATTCTCGTTTTAAAACCCCCTTCATGCAATCCAGTGAAATCTCCCAATAAATGGCAGATCCATCATGGATCTCCGTGGCCTCTTTGGCCAATTGGTCGGCTCTTTCATTGCCCGAGATTCCAATGTGGGCTTTGATCCACGACAGTCTGACCATATTATCTTTTGACAGGTAATTTAATAAAATGCGGCATGTGTAAGTGCAAACTTATACATGTCTGCATGGGAATTTATGTAATCTGAATCTTAAATGTAACATGTCTTTGCAACTCAAGAAAACAACCCAATATTTTATCATGGATATTTTTACCTGTTACTGTAACAGTATCCAGCAGTCTTTCTGTTAGGAGTGCCCAACACTTCAACAGATGCGTCTCCAGTGCATTATATTCTTTGACTCTACTTACAACTCCTTAGCATGCATTTCTCCCTTCAAAAATCTTTCTTTTTCTTACTCAGCAGGTTCCAGTGTTTTGCAATTCCGCTTTTTTAATCAATCCATTTCTTCCCCGGTATTCCTCGCTTAGCTTATTCTTTACTTTTAGGATTCGTTTACCATCCATAACTTCTAGTTGCCCGCACCATACCCTTGGACTTCTTTATACTTTCATTCTCATTTAGACCATACTCATTCATAACATATTCATCGTAGACCTTACCATTCAGAATATCACATATTATTATCAATAGACATATTATTCTTTATCTTTTATTCCCCTAATATACTTACTCGTATATTTACATAAAATAATAATGCAAAAAGAATAACATAGTTTTTCTCCACAAGTTGATTTATTATCTCCAGCACTTTCGGAGTGTTATCACATCATTATCAAGAGAACAACTGAGAGTTGCTCTCTTGTTCGAAAGCGTTCGAGAAAATAAACCAACTATTGTAGAAAAACTTTGTTATAATTTTTGTTTTATTTATTTTAAATGTATCATCACAATGTCATTCAACAAAACATTTAAAACATTTAAATAAAAATACTTTACTATTCTGTGACGTAATGTTATCATAATGAACCTATTCTGCCATTTGAAAACCGATTGGACCAGCGCTATTGTAGCAATGGACCAGTAAATAAATATTGACTCCCATTTCGGACAATGGCTGTAAAGCCAAGCCTTTCAATTTTGTTGTTGATCAACATTTGTCCAATCAAATTGCAATAATCAATCACACACGATACTCGAGCATATCATAGCAACACTAAGTACCTGTATAAAAGCTAAAACCCGTGTTTAATTAACCGTAAAATGCATAATTAATACAGGTCAATAACTCTATTGACATTTAAAGAAAAAAAAATTGTAAGGATGTTTATTTTTTTATGAAAAAAAAAGGTATACTTTTTTGGTATTCAAATTTGTATGAAAAGTTTGTATTAAACTTATTTTTTTCATAAAAAATGTGAACAAAACCAGTATTGTGAGTGAATGCTAACTTGTTTTTTCTTTAAATATTTTCGAAATTACAATAGGTTTGACTGAAACCATTTAAAGTATAATTCATTGATAAGTTGGTTCGTACTTGTTTTCCATTTAAAGGTCAGAAAAGCTAATACAATAAAAAATTACAAAAGAATTTTCTCTTTCGTATTTTCTACTTTCATATAATATTTAGACAAAGCCATTTATTCTACGTTACTTAAATATTTTAATTAATTATAACATAACTATCACCCGTTGATGATGATGATGAGTTGATGATTTCTTTATAGCGCCGTTTCGTGATGTAGTCACTCCAAGGGCGCTGGTGCAAACGATGCCAGAAATTTGCTTGTCTTCAGTGCGTTCCGAAACTTTCCATGGTCCTCTAGCTCTCTCACATGATGTGGCAGGTGGTTCCAAGCCAGAGGGCCAGCAACTGCAAATGCACGCTCTCCAAACATTGTGTTAACTCTTCTTATAGGTTCTTCGATCCAAATCGATGATTTGGCTCCAGTCTCAGCCGAGCGCAGTGTTAGACTTTTTTTGGCCGAGGGTGACTGGTTTGATGAAATCAGCGAGATATTTGGGTGTTTTTCCAAATAAAGCTTTGTGGTCCATCGTGCACACTTTGAACTCGATGCGCTCCGGTATACGGAGCCAGTGAAGCTTCTGAAGAAGAGGAGTAATGTTAATTACATAACAATTATTACTTCAGAATTTCATTTAAGATTGGGTTTTTATATTGTAGGTCCACATGCGGCATGCGCAAGCGTGAACTTGTACGTGTAAGCTTGAGAGAATATTTATATACAAGGATAATTTATTTATAAGTTACACATAATTAAAGACCCGTTTTTGTGTGTGTCACACCTCAAGGGCCCTCTCAAATCACGGATAAGATTTTTTGTAAAGATGCATGAGAATGCATAATGCAAGAGAATTCCTGTAATGTAATCCCGAATGTTACATATCTTTGCCACTTAGATTTAGATATGAAAGTATAAAAATATTTTTATGTTTTTTACACCAACGAATATTTTATTAGTCTGGTTGAATAGTTTCTACTTGAGGAAAAATAATACGATAATCAGCTGTTAAAACTGTAATTTCACAATTGTGTGCTCGTATAAAGTTGGTTCACCCACAGAGCTCTGGCAGAGCCCCTATAATCAAGACAAACATACAGCTCACAAGCTGTTAAAACAAATTTCTACCAACTAACCTGGAGTCTAACATAATAAAAGTAGATTGCGTAAAATCATTTTACTATGATACCCCCCAGTATACAACTTAGTCAATTAGAAGTCCTTAGTTTTACAACTTATAGATTTAAAAAAATCATTTCGGTGTCAATAAGAAGGATATCTGATTAAAAGTATTTTTCAAAGAAATTAATTTTAAATTAATTTAAACACTACCCGATTGCTGTGAGAGTGTATCGACTGGACTTGGGTTAAAGCAGTTATATTTTTTTTAATCCAGTGAAGAGCATATTTGAAAATTTATTGATTTTTTTTTGTGCTGAGTAAAGTATGTACACTGTACAGTTGAAATGGCTTACCTGAGAGCAATGGCTGGAAAGACACTGAATGATAGAGTACGTAATGCTTGAGTGATGAACGAGTGTGGTATAAAAGAGAATATGAGAATGAAAGTACAGAAAAGTACGATGAGATGGTTCGGACATCTCGAAAGAATGGATGATGAACGACTAACGAAGAAAGTGCACAAAAGAAATGTCAGAGGAAAGCGTGGAAGGAATGATTAGACCAAATAGGTGAGATTGCGAAAGAATGGAATCTGCAGAGTGAGAATAAGAGAAGAGTTTGTATGAAAAAGGTGATGAATATTGAGGAAATGAAAGTGGTATGTTAGGACAGAAAAAAGTGGAGGCGCATCTGCGGAGGTACCGGCCACCACTAGTGGAACGGCGGCAGGATACAGTACAGTACAGTTCCACCGTGAACTTACCTTCTTTGGACTATAAGTCCAAAGTTTTGATCACTGGACTACGGGTCAAGATATTTGATATGAATTAAAATAAATGAAAGTTAGCTAAGAAAAAGCAACAAAACAGCCGTTGAATGATGGATTTTTTTATTGATAAATCAATTTGCAAAAAAAAACATAACCTTCTTAAAAATATAAGATAAACTTTAAAAAAATAGATTCATTTGAAACAATTATTTATTGAAAGATAGAGGTTTGAAAATATTTTGTACTCTTATAATACATACTATACTTATTTACATAGGTGCACTTCTATCTGAAATGTGCACGTATAAATGTGCATTATTTTTAGTTTAAGTTAGTACCTAGGTCGTATTACGAAACAGACGCATACCAAATTATCAACGAAAACCGAGTTGCTGACCAAACGTATCTGGAATATGTCCGAATGCAAATTTATCAAAGTTTGTACAAGTGCAAGAATTTACCTAGGAATAATAGCCATGTGTTATGAATATTGATGGAAAACGTTTCATCCAAAAATATATAGAAACTACAACAGCGCCCCTAGTGAACGTTTTATGTCATCTACATTTTAAGTAAAACACTGTGATTGAGTTTAAACATAAAGCCATGTACTAGGGGTGCTGTTTATGTTGTCGCTATCACCTACACAAAATTGTTTTCGTCATTTCATCTACGTAATACGAGGTAAAACAATATTTTGAAGTGCGAGTAGCAACAGGAAATTGTCAAACAGCGCTTGTTTAATGGTATTTGCAGAAAAAATGACAGTTTGTAGGTAACACTGTCGATTTCAATACAATTTAAAGAAAAATATGCAAACATCCTGCAATTTATCTTCCCTTCCTTTCGACTCATCAAAATTGCTTAGAAGTAGCACACACAAAGTGTGATGAAATATACAGAAACAATTCTAGTGGGCTTTTCAGTTTTCATACATGTTTCTTCTCGTTACACGATTGTTAAATATTTACGCAATATTGGTACAGGTAATAAATAATAACAGAAAACTTGAAAAATAAAACACAGTCTTGTATGATTTCAACTTACATGCGGTTTGCAAAAATGTTTAATTAAACGTCTTTGATACAAGGTGGAATTAATACTACAGAAGCCGTTGGTGAAAATCTTCTGATTCCACCAATAGGATCACATCATCTTCGTAGCAAAAAACAGGTTTGCTCTTTTCCCAATTTGTAACCGAGTTCCAGATGCACTACTTCTTCAAAGAGCTTCTTTATTATCAGAATAAAAAGGAAAGGGCTTAGATTATCCCCTTGTCTAATGCCGGTTGTGATTTTTATTGTTACACTAGGTATAGTTCGCAATCCACCTCACAAAATAAAAGTGCTCCTCATAATATGAAGTTTTTTCAGTTAACTAAATAAATTATTTACATTAATTTAACCTTTAAATATGAATAAAAAAGGAAATAATTTTACAGATAGAAATGATTAATTGTGAAGACTTTTTTTATTTAAGACTTATTGAATCAAATACGTCAATCAAGGATTTGTTTCTGATGGTGAGATAAGTGTATTAAAACAAAGAAAATGATATTCTCTGTGCTGTTAAATGTTTCTGTCATTTTCTACAGAAAAGAACGTAGATTGCCTTCTTTGGTTGAAGCTATACATACCACTCATTAAATTTAGGGTTCTATCTTATTTTCTTTATAAATAATATCGCATTCTGGGGAAAAAACACAAACAATGTTTTTCATCCCTGAAAACAAATACAGGCACAATAAAGTTTAATTTATGTAATATCTAAGAAGTGGCGGAAACATTCTCAGCAAAACCAATTTAAAATTTAAGCCATGCAAACAGAGAGGGCGCTACACTTACTGCGAAAATGATACTCAGGGAAGCCTTTATTAAAACAATCAGCCGATGATTCAAGTTCATTTTCGTGCCCAAGGAACTTGGTATAATAAATTAACATAAATGGGATTCGTAAAGCGTTCTCACAGTTCAAGAGGACAAGACATCTTTTGAAGCAAGTAAGGTGCTAAAAAAATCCTAGACGGCAGATTTTGATTCTAAGCAAAATATTTACAAGCTAAGAGTTTTAATCATCACTTTGTATGTTTGAGTACATATTTTGAAAACAATACACCAATTAGATCTGCACATTAATTGACCTGGACAAAATTTTGGCATCACACAGCCCCCGGTTTATTAGGACGAAGGGTAACAAATAGGTATATTGTTAGTATTTGCTGAGGATCCTAGCCACAAAGATCTAAAAAAAAACTCCTAATTTCAAATCGTGTGCCTAGTTTATTGACTTTAATTTATTTAAATGCTAAGTTAATCACCTTTTATATATTCCTAGATAATGGACATTTTGAGTAGGTACACTTAAAATCATTGACTATACCTACTTCTTTTTCTTCTTCATGTGCTTCAATATAAATTGAAGTAGCCGGTATTTTCTCCATGTAGTATTTGTCCCAGATATAAAATCTTCTAAATTCGTATATTTAACTGCTACTTGTCAACTCTTGATCACGTCTGGACTTCTTTATTGTTTACCATGTCTCTCCAGGATATTTAGATTTTTGAGCGATAGTCACACATTTCAAATGGTTCTAGTCTATTCATTGAGTGAACCTTTAAGGTTTCACATTCATGTAATGAAACAGATCATACTTGTTCTTCTTCTTTTGTCTTATCAGGTCTTCCCGACGATGGAAATCACTCTTGGCGACCGATGTTGGCGATCCGGAACAGCTCCCCAATATGTATCATCCCGGTCGAGTCTCTTACTCTGAACGGCCAAGACGTTTCCGTACTGCCAGGACTACGCTCCCTCTCAATCTTCCCCATCAGTATGAGTTGGAGCAAACTGTATACTTATATCCCGCAGAGACCTTTAGCAGTTCATCGCGCCAGTGATGTTTGGCTTATTTGTCATTTGATTGAAAGATGACCTTTCAATAAAATTGTCTTAACAATCAAATTCTACACAATCTGAGATAAGAAAAAAACTTAAAAGACGATAATGTGAGAGTTGTTTCAAATACTTTTAACATCAATTTCTAGTTTTCATAAAACACATTAGTCCAGTACACATACAAACATTGCTCATGGGAAATTACCTCAGATGGGCACAATACAAACAAATACTAAGAGGACGAGTTGTCTATTGGATTTGACTCTCTTTACAACCTCCGAGCTGTTGACTAAATCTGTGATTATTATTACAAATATTTACTATACTAAAAAACTTATATATACAGCAGCTGGCTATGTGAGATGTAGCCATTAAGGGGAATCACGGGTAACAACAAAATAAACAGGATCGATCATGAAATTAATTTTGAAATTCGATAGCGGCTGTGTCTGCGGCATTCGAGCTGAATAATTATCTCAGAGGGCGCAGATCGCTGTTGGTAAACCTCACAAGTGTTTACAAGAAAAACCCTTAATTGATTTCCGCGTAGTAATTTGTAGCCTCCGCTTTCAGTCTCCCGAATATAACACTTTAAGTTTAAACTCAACCAAAGCGTTTACCCAAAAAAACGTACAGAAAGTAAAACTATTGATGCGCTGTTTTAGTTTTCTTATATATTTTTGGGAAACTTTATGATAGAGTTGAAGAGAAAAGTTTTATACTCAAGCTGTTACATCCACATCTTATCGCTTAATAATCCTCTATGTAATTTTATTAATAAGTGAATAAACTTGTATTATCGTGTACGATGAAGACTAACAAAAGGATATTAATTAATTATTGGTTAATCATTTTATTGTAGGTATAATACTGAGATGATTATTTTCAGAATCGTGACTTATAGTGTTCACTTTGATTTTGTCAGTGTAAGATATGTAATGTTATTCACAGTCAATACAATACTGAATTATTAAAAACTTGTGAATTGAATGAGAATGAAAAAATACATGAAAAAAAATCTTATACAATAAATGGATCCCTACTAATCTTCTTTCTGAAGGTGTCCAAGTAAGAGTTAAGTTGGATTAATAAAATATGAGAAGTATTCTCCATGAATAGCTCCATGAATGATAATGCACACACCTTACATTAGCTACACGTACTGAATAATTTATGTTAACAGAAATAATTTTAAAAGAAAAATATCTCTGATCTTACTTAATAACATAGTACTTAATTAACTCCTGAGCGTCATATATATTTCCTATTTACTAAAGTTATGTATGGTACCTGCATTTATTTGAAGGTATATGCTGTCAATGGTATGGCTCCTTCATACTTGTCTGACATGTTCTCAGGAGTGACATCTCTGCGGAGTGTGGGGTGGTTGACTTAATCCAGCCGTCACGTCAGACACGCACTTATTTTGGGGACCGTGCTTTCCGGTTTGCGGGCCCAATGGAGTGGAACAGACTATCACCTAATGTGAGGAAGGCAGAAACTGTTGGTGTCTTTAAAGGAGCACTAAAGACGCATCTTTACAAAAAATCTTATCTGTGATTTGAGAGGGCCTTTGAGGTGTGACACACACAAAAACGGCGCTCTTTTATTATGTGTACCTTATAAATAAATTATCCTTGTATATATATATAGGTAGTTATTTATTTGATACAAACTTAGATATGTTTAGAGGTTTCATCATTTGATACAAAATAAATATTTTTTTATACATGTTAAAAAGGCGAAACATGTCAAGTAGGTACTATAATAATCAAAATTTGCACTATGAAGCTACTAGTTAAAAATTCATTTTCAAATACACATTTTTACATAAGCTTTATGTAGGTATACATATAGGATTCCATCTTTGTAGTTACTTGGTACTCAGAAGAGAAGTTAGGAATAAAATCCCAGTGTTGAATAAGTTTACTTACCATAAAAGTCGATGAAAAGATGAGGTGCAGCGTAGGACAACTTTATCTGTGAACCCAACAAGAAGAAAGTAGCAATAGTTTAAAAGGTATTTTTATTGAAAACCTACACAACAATGCCTTAGCTTTTTATCCTATCAAAATATTTTGTTTATTATATTTTTAAGTGAAAATCTATTCAAACAGTGAAAGTCCATTGTAATATTTATTATTTTAATAGTAATTTATGACCGCTTTAACTCTGAAAGAATAGCATTGGTTTGTATTTATACTTTTTCAAAGATAAGATGACTACATTTTTTTGCTAGCTACTTTTCCTTTTGTCAAAGAAAAATGTTTTTATTTGTTGCTATATTTCAAAAAAAATTCTTAGAATTAAAACAAGAAAGTAGGAAATAATATCGGAGCAGGAAATCGTGTCTAACATTCTCCAATTTCACTCAAAAAGCTGACACTACCAAGTGAGCTACATTATATTTTAATGCGATTTTTTATGCACGAATAGTCATGGTTACTTAAGACATACTCAGATAGTATGGTTAATTATATGAAAATATTGTAAAAAATATGAATGAAAGCATATGACTATTTTTCCCGAATTTGAGTATTCAATGCTCAAGCATAATTTCCAGTCTTCATTTGAGGTTAAATAGTAATACCACAGTAATACCCTTAGACATTGAATAAAAAACGTCGGTAAACATTTCACAAAATGAAAAAATTAAAGAAGGATACAGTCACGTAAAAATAAAATGTATCAGCATTGAGAAGAACACAATAGGTCTATTTTTTAAACGATTCGATTAAATTGTACTTGATATTCGCTTAATCCGCCAGCCCATCTCTTAAGTAGGTCCTTAGTGTTAACTGGCAGGTTTCTTTTATCGCGATAGAGAATTTGCTTGGTCATTTCTGTAAGTAGCACTCGGAGCCTTAGATAACACACTTCTTACGAGCTTTCACAAACTTAGGGGAGACTTTGCCCCACGCTTTAATTCGGAAAATGTCTTTGCCCGAAACTTACTTGAAAAGAAGACCATTTTATCGATCCATTCGCATGTATTTCATCTTCAGATAACTTATACACAATCGAGCCAGAAAATCACATTGAAATGGAAGAAGCGTAATGACATTTCATTTGGCCGGGTTGTTAGGAAAATGACAAACAAATATTTTGTAATTGGTAGCTAAGACCGTAGTCTCATGGAGGTGTGATATTTGACCATCCAGAAAAAAAACCTAATTCAAATTTGTACAACACCATTGAAATAAACTCAATCGGCCTTATTCATTAGATTGGTTGAACCCAAAACTGGAGTTAAACCAACTTATTAGTATGGGAAAACCGACCTTATACTGGTTTAAAAATTAAAACCTTTTTATGAATAAGGCGGTTTATTATGCAATAAAAATTAAATAGCTAGTGGATAAGTATACTTAGAAAGACCTGTTTTGTAGCTCGGAGCTCATTTTATATGTAAGTATTATTTATCTGCTTTATACTCGTACCTACCCTACGGATATGAAGACTTAAAACCATCGATCAAAAAAAAAAAAATACTTGGAGCATACCAATTTTCTTCCAATATCGAACGCAAAAAGTGACATAAAATAGCAACATTTTTTGTTTCATTTCTCACGTACCTCACCTTACAAACATTACTTTTTTGGCACGTAAAGTGCCTCTGATGCTCAATTTTTTTTTGATCGATGCTTAAAACCAACAAAACAAAATTCAAATACAAGTATACGAGCCGTAGTTTTTTTTTCAGTAGATACTATCTACATGCATATCATATCAATGAAGCATTCTCTTACATCTACCAGTAAAATTCACCGTACGTGAGTAGTTTGCTTAAAAGCAAAGATTTGAAAAGCTTTCAGCTGCTTGTTATTACTTCGGCTTGGGGGCGCGCCCAAAAAAACATGCTCTATGTCACCAGCACCAGCTCGCTGAAAAAAAAAACTCCCGCCTACCAAATTC
This sequence comes from Agapetus fuscipes, assembly GCA_951799405.1. Classification (NCBI taxonomy): domain Eukaryota; kingdom Metazoa; phylum Arthropoda; class Insecta; order Trichoptera; family Glossosomatidae; genus Agapetus; species Agapetus fuscipes. The sequence continues at coordinate 10,252,679 of OX637346.1, read as the reverse complement.
ATCCAATTATTTTCAGCCGAGGCAAGTCTGCTCCAACTCCAAAGAAGAGTGTCGCAAATTTCAACTCATTTGCTCCTCCAAAGGCAGGTCTGCTCATTATTAATTATCTATTAAAACTCCATTTAAGATTTTACACCAGTGGCTCTTCACCATTTTTCGATCTTTTTATTGATTTCTTTCGCGCAGTGACCACTTTGGGAGAGAAAAAAAATGACCAACAAAATGAAAAAAGGGGTAGAAAACGAATTCCATCTATTATAAATACCTTTTTCATTGTTTTCTTGGAGCGGGTACCACTTAGCGAGAGGGAAAAAATTACTACCAAAATGAAAAAAGCAGGTAGGAAACGCACTCAATCTCCCGCTTTTCGCAGTGGGGACAAAAATGACCTGTAAAGTAAATTCTACACAAAACAGGGAGCAGTGGAGGAAGTTACTTTGAAAAAAAAAACCAAAAAAATGTGTTATTTTTCTTCTCTTGGTTCAATCTTTAAAGCGGATCGGTAATCATTATGGCTATTTTTACTTTAAATGCTTAAGCTCTAAATAGGGATTTAGTGCTTTTGTTTTTAAGATAATTGTCGCAGGTTTTTCAGCCACGATGTCCTTCGGTGTTTTTGCGTTAGTAGACTCTCAATGAATTGTATAGTCATCGTACCACTCTGACAAAAACCATGATCAATACAACTTATTTTTCTTTTATTTTACGTAGATCGATGGACAATAAGTAAATATTTCATCCGTTAATTACGCATGAATCTCCCACAGACAACTTTCAAGGTCAAATTTTCAAAACCTAAACCTAAGCTTAACTTTGGAATCACTGCTTTACACAAAAGAAGTGCGCGATTTTCGGTTTCGAGTTTTAATTAAAATTGATGAGAAGTTCGATAAGACGCTGATAATTATTATCAAGTCTTTGTATTTGTTATAGTTGGCGAAGTTACGAAGAGGTAAAGTAGCACTAGCAACTTGGGAAGATTGTAGCGACGTAACTTGCTCGTATATTGCAGAAGTGTCGTAACAAAAAACAATGCTGCGAACAAAAACCGCACTTAAAACATTTTAATCGATTGTCAAGAATAACAGCTTGTCGGCAGCTGTGTTACGTCTTTTTGTGTTTTCTGTGTTACGCCTTTTTGTCTCTAATTCCATACAATCTGCGTCATCTTCCTAAGTATCAAACATTTTTATGCATAAACTACGACATCAATTTCCCATTCAAACCCATACCACCTTATTCATAAAAAGATTTTAATTTTAAAACCAATATAAAGTCGGTTTGCCATACTAATAAGCTGGTTTAACTCTGGTTTTGGGTTCAATCAATTTAATGAATAAGGCCGAAAGAATTTATTTTTAAATATCTTACACAAGCTTTTCTTGCAACAAATTTGTGGAAAAAATAAGCGATGGTCAAAATATTTACTTGTCTTTTCTTGTACTTGTGGACTAACATTTTTATTAGGAACTCTCTAATACCATAACTTTGTGGTGGTCGGTAGATACCTAACTATGCTTTTGGGGAATGTCATAGTTCAAGAACTGAGAGCTGTGTGAGTGCAAATGTATGCAGTCTTAAAACTGAAAAATATTTGTTTTAAATTCTCATGGTTTTTCAGTACACTTGTAGTGAAAAAAAGTCTCTCGAAACAGAAAACAGCCACAATTTCACTCTACATCTTTTGACTAACGTGATTGAAAATGAGGTCCTAACATGTTTGAATTTGGAATCTTTGGACAGTAGGATTTTAAAAAAACTCATTGGACATAGCATCGATATCAAAGTGCGGAAAAGTATGAATGAAAGCCGTGACAGAGAATGACCGAGGAAAGTATGGATTGATAAATTTCTGAAATGAAGTCGGAACATTTTATTAATTTGAAACTTAAAATCTCGTCGAGCAAACGTCAATCATACATTTACATAGTGCTAAATTCTTGAATACAATATGTTCCTAATTATATGTCTACATTATGTGTACCTACATACTTACAATATCTAAGTTGCTTTTTTAGGACAGAAAATAAAAGGGTCTTTTTTACTTGGTGCTGAAACAGTTCTTCTTATTGCTTGATTTTCCTGTAAATTGTAATGACGCAATATTTCTTTCTTCGTATCTTTATAATTTGGAAAACTGACAGGCATATCATTTTACAAGTAAAAATAAAAAAGCAAATATTTTTGGCATTACTTTTATTGGTTACAAAATACATGAAAACATCACACTCAATAAATACTATGTATATCGAATAAAACCAAAACTTCCGTTTTTTAGAATTACTATTTGAAAACCCTTTGAATTCACTAAACAAGATTTTGATAAATACTTTCCCATTAAAATTAAATTAAATAATTTTAAAATATCTAAAATGGTCGACATGAAAATTGAAAATAAGATATGAAAAAGGCAATACTTCAATCAATTACTTTTATTTAAGCTTCCTATTAGCGAATTACATTATTATTAAAATGAAGCTGTGTAAAAAAATAAAAAATGGTAGCTTCACACATTTTCCCAAACAAATTAGGCAAGAATTTTAACCTTTTAAAGACTTCCTTGTACTTTTAATAAAAAGCTAAAACAAAACTATAACAATTGTAAATATTTTTTTGTTAATATTAATAATGTGCACAACACTGGAAAGAATTCAGCTACCTATGGGCAAGAGAAACAATATGACACTAACAACTGACTATAAACATCACCATTTTGTCTGAACATCACAACCTTATGGTAAAAGCAGTGATGTAAAAATAATACCAACTAAACATAATAGATTTCACAACTATCATTTGAGAAACACATTAAAATCATCAAAAAAAAAAATTAAAACTTTTTTTTAAAAGATTATTTGATAAGAAATTACTTACCCAATGACATTTGAACGCTAAAGGTCAAAACCATCATCAAAACTGTGTGAAGGGATTCGAACTTGCACTGTTTTATTTCAAACAGATGTGAGTCAAACGCCTTGAGAAGTAGGAGTCTCATACTGGTATTATTTTTACATCAATGGGTAGAATAAAGGTGGGTAACTTTGATATTGCTTTGTAAATCATTATATCTAAGTGCATACTAGAAGTACAAATATTCAGTTTTAAATAAAGAAATGGAAATGTATGCAGGTAAACTTAAATAACTTTGTAACAAAATAAAATGTAGGTAAAAATTAATATGAAAATAAATTTTAATTATATGCTTTAAAATTAAATGACTAATTTTAAGGTGACTAGAATGAGAATGCTGCGTATGATCCTTAAAACTAAGAAAATATCAAAAAATAATATCATTCACAATCAATATTTGACATTATTGGAAACAAATGTTATATCTTAATGCTAAGATGAATACTTTTTTAACTACAACAAAATGGTAACTATCAAAAATAAAAATGTCTATGTACTTACATGCATACATATGTATAAATAAATTAAAAATTAATATCAATTAATTTATGGCGATGAGAATGAGGAAAATTTTACAGGTTTTCATATTTTCACAAATGAAAAATGTCATAAGAGTCGAAACATTCCAAATATCCCTCAGCGTTCTCACAGGTCTATGCTACTAGAGTACTAAGCAACCAAAATCAAAATTGGTTATCAAACTGATGGGGTGACATAAAAAAAAATCTACAGCTTTTTTGTCACATACTAAGTGTGTTATTTACACACACTTACTTAAGTGTGTTATTTACACACACGTACATAAGTGTGTTACACACGATTGGCATCACTTTTTCAGATTTTGTTTCCGAATGCCAGAACCATGGCAAATATTAAAAGCTATAACAATGAAGTCCGAACAAATGACATAAACAAATACATAAGTTGTGACATCCCCCAGTTGGGTTGTGGTTGCTATAAAGATAGTATATTAATATTTTATATCTGGTTGCTAAGAACCTTAGTCACCTAGATCTGTGACGTCATCCCGCCGAGAGAAATTGAAAAAAAATCTCAGACTCTATGGCTGCTTTGAACTACACATAAATGAAGCTGCAATAATATACCAATATTTTTCAAATGATATATTATATCCTAAATAGTAAAATTGTACTTAATATATTGATTATATGTCATTACATATTTTGATGTAAATATCATTGTACCTTGGGTTTATAATCTTAAATGATAATTTATATATTGTAAGATTTATTAAGGGAATGACAATTGATGAGTGAGGGACAACTTACATAAGTAATAAATGTCTATGAAGTGATATATACTTATATATTGATGACATTGTGCGAATACATCAAATATCATATCCAAAGCTTTTACACACACATTTAATCAACAATTCTGCGCTCATATAAGCGCAATCAATAATGCCGCTTGGCCTTTTTAACATCATGTTATTGATTATAGAAAAATAAACAATTTAGACATCTTTAAAATAAGTATTTCTTCAAAAATAAATATTTTAATACACATGCTAACAATATCAAAATTGTAAATAATTTTTATTTTGAAAATACTGACGATAGTAATTTAATAAATAGATGGTTGGTAACCGATTTCTAGCTCTCCATCATGTAATCAATGCATGATTAATATTCTTTTAGAAATTGATTTTTATAATAGAACCAAAGATAATGAAAGACAATCTAGGACTTTTTAAGAAATAAGATAAATGTATGGAAATGATCAGAAAATTAATCACTGTCTCCATACTTTTTTTTTTTAAATACTAGATTGCCGTCTTTGATTCTGTAGTTTTCTTATTATAATATCACCAAGCAAATACAGATACATTTGGCCACACATTTCAATAGGCATACAATAAAATATGTGCTTGATGAAAAATCTATGGCAAGTGGAACAAATCAATAAGCAAATATGAACGGCATTCAGTCATTAGTACAAATGAAAATGAACACAATCTTTATTATATAGTTACTTATCAAGATATACCTTTAAAATATTGTTTATTCTCTATGAATGATTGTTTGGTTTATTGTTTGAGTGATAAATATAGTAGATTCAAGTACACTGCATGCATATGTTTACGAGAAAATAATTTCAAAACAAGTCAACGGTACGATTTCTTTCTGTTCCATGTGTATCACACTCGTATCTCCTAAACACTCTGTAATTTTTGACAAATTTTCAAAGCATGACTTCCCTTTCAGTAAACTTTATACTTGCAGTGGCTATTTATTATAAGCTTTAGATTTTACTTTGTCACAAAACGGTTGAGTACATCTAAAGTTGCGGACAACATGATATTTTGACACAGGTTTTTTTTTATCGTTTTAAGCCGGAATTCTATCTCTCAAATATGATAGAACCGAGAGAGTTCCCTTTTCCAAAATGGCGTGACGAGGCTGTCTGAATGGATTACCGAATAGTTCCAGTGATCTATAAAAGAAATAATAAAATAAAATCAACAAAAGATTGATAAAAAAAATCAATAGTCATAAAAGGAGTTCACATACCTTATTTGTGTAAAGTTTCCGAGCTCTGGTGGAACTGATAGTATGTCATTATTGCTCAGGTCAAGAACAGTCAAAAACTTTAACTTTGCCAATGCGTCCGAAGAAACATTGATTTCTGATATTTGATTTTCAGCAGCCAATAGAATCTCAAGGTTCTGCATGTCATAGATGCAACGAGGCATCTTGGTAAACCTGCCGAAGCAAAAAAAATAAAATTAAAAGAAAAAAGTTAATGAATACAAGATTGTGTGTAAGTTTGCAATATTACCGATTGTAAGAGATGACAATCTCGCGCATGTTTTTCAGTTGGCTCAATTCGTTTGGCAGGTCAGTGATGAGATTTTTACTTATTTCAAGATATTGCAGCTTTGTACATTCACTTAGTTCTGCCGGGATTGAAGTGAGTTGATTGCAACACAAAATGAGCTGGGTCAATGAATCTGTTACCTTAATTATGCTAAAAACAAAAAGAAATGAGTTGTAAACATATCATTATTACGTGGTAATTCATTACAAAACATGAAAACATACCCCATTGGAAATTCCTTGATTTTGTTTTTCCCAATATCGATAGTGTGGATATTTTCTGCGGCTCCGGTTTCAAAAACTTCATCAGGCACTGAAGTAAGGTCTTTTCCGGGCAATAAAAGTGACTGTGTCTTCCTCAAGGCATATCTAGCACAAATGAAATAATATTTTATTAAACCACTTCAAATAGGTATAGTATAATGTCATACAAAAATACTAATATTAGAGGACGTACTTGTCTGGCCATTTGGGTTCATGAGATTCTTCAGTACCTTCAGATTCATTTGGTATTTTCTCTCGGAGAAATTTCAACACTCGACCAGTCCCTGCGTTAATAACTCCCCTTTGAAGAGCTAGTACCTTGTTGCCTTCCAATTGAAGGTTCTGCAGATTTGCCAATAGTCCAAGGTTTGTGGGTAAACTAATAATAAAAAGAACAATATACATAATGGTTCTTAAACATAGTCCATCGTTTTGTCTCTAGATGCTTACGTTACAAATCTATGTGTAACTTCTTCAGAGGTACTCAGTAACTAGTCCTGCAGACAAAAAGAACACAAGAGCCAGGAGGAAAATTTCCATTACCAAAAGTGTAATGTGCTTATTGAAACAAAAATAAATATGAAATATGCTTACGCTGACAGGTTGTTATTGGTGATGTCAAATCTAATTAAATGTTGTAGAACAGAAATATTGTCTGGGATTTTTTCAATTTTATTGTCCCGTAAATTGAGAACCTTTAAATGTTGAAGCTGTTCACAAAAGTCTTCAGTGAGCGCCTAAAATAATTCAATAATGAATAAACGGATCACTGTTTAATTTTAATTGAGCACAGTTTTACAGAATAATTCTGACCTTGAGAAAATTATTGGCCATATGAACTTCTTTGAGAGCGGCACAACCATAGAAATCCGGCAATTCTTTGATGTTGTTATGGTTGCAGTGAAGTGTTACCATTCGCCTCAGTTCTCCCATGGGAGGTAGCGCAGTCAGTTCATTGTGGGTGATGTCAAGTTTCAGTAAATCTAGGAAAATAATTTAATAAATACATGTTTTTTTTTCTATGGAGATTTCATAATATTTTCATGCTTTTAAGTCATAGATGAAGACTTTTTTTATGTACAAACAAATATATCAAATAAATAGGCAATTCAGGCAGCAAGATAAAATGCATTTTAATTGACAAAGCAAGCACTAAAAGGTGTAGTGCGTACATAGAAAATACTTAGTACAAACAAAAAATTACACACATTTTGGAATATAATTTGTTTAATATTATAGAAGGGAGAAGTGCAAAAAATAAACAGTTGAGTTGTATAAAATAAAAAATGGCGATCTAGGATTTTATCTGAAAATGAGAGAATGACATTTGATGTGTTTTCATGACATTCTCTGCGTTTACATCTATTTAGCTCAATTGACAACAATCCTAGATTGCCAACTTTGGTTCTACATGACTCAAAATTATAGCATAGTTTGGTATTGATTATAATATATACTAGGTACATTGTTAATACTAACAAAATAGGATGGCCTGATACATTATTCAAAATTTTAATAGAATTATGGATATTAATTTACAGAAACCACTATTAATTCAAATTGATAGAGAAATTATTTTAAACTTGTGTCTCAACAATGGTTATAGTAACAAAGATCAAGAAATTGGTTTATGCAAATTTTTATATATATTTAAAAAAATGTAATTTGTCATGTATGTTCCTTGACTTATAGGTTGTTATGCGGCTGACCACCCATAATATAAAAAATTGGTTCACTTTGCCAATGTCACCCCTGTTTCAGGGAAGGACGGCAAGAGTTGCAAGGCTTATGTTCATTTGAGATTGGGTTTTTATATTGTAGGTCCACATGCGGCATGTGTTAGCGCGAAATTATACATATCTGCTTGTGGGAATGCATTTAATTTAAATCTTAAATGATATATATCTTTGCAGCTTAGATTAGATTAGATTAGATTAGATTAGACTTAAGTTGAAATTCCTTACTACTATATCTAGTTATTCAGAGGCATATTATCCACATCTAAATCTAAATCTAAGCTGCAAAGATATGTATCATTTGAGATTCATATTAAATGCATTCCCACAAGCAGACATGCATAATTTCACAACACATGCCGCATGTGGACCTACAATATAAAAAACCCAATCTCAAATGAACATAAGCCCTGCAACTCTTGTCGACCTTCCCTGAAGCAGGGGTGACATTGGCACATAAGATCCATATACTATATTTTTGTAAAAATAAATCACTTTAAGGTGGTAGATCACCTGTGGATTTTCAGTCTCTGAATCCACCCATTGAATTTATTTCATATTTTGCGTTCTTAGAAATATTTCACCCATACTTTTTTGTATTGAAAATTCACTTTGGGGGATGGATGACCAATGGGTTTTCTGTCTCTGAATGTAACTAATGGAATCAAATTTAAATTCAATATTATTCGGAAACATTTCATCAATAGATGATCGTTAGATCATATTTTTTTAGTAGAGAAAATTATCTTTAGAAAAGTGATGATCTATAAATTTATGTCTCTAAATGATACCTGATGAATAAATTTTACATTCAATATTATTCAGAAACATTTAATCAATAGATGATTGACAGACCATAATCTTTTAGTACAGAAAATTCTCTTTAGGAAGGTGATGATCTGTGAATTTTCTGATTCTGAATGATACCAGTACCCTTAGTACGAGTTGCAAAACTTGAGAAAAGTAAAGTTTATGGAAAATATTAAAGAGTGATTTCCCCCAAAATCTGCCATTTTTGTTTGTTTGAACTTGATTTTCTTCATCACTTAGCAAAAGTCTTAGCAAAAGAGTTACTCTTTTGCTAAGACCATAAAGTGTAAGAAACAAAAATGGCAGATTTTGGGGGAAATCACTCTTTAATATTTTCTGTAAACTTTACTTTTGTCAAGTTTTGCAACTCGTACTAAGGGTACAGAATGTACAGATGAAATAATTTAATTTGGAAACATTTAATCTATAGATGATCGACAGACCATAAGACTTGCTTTACGCAACGAAACGATCCATGGATTTATTGTTTCTGAATAATTGAAATTATGTTACATATATAAGGAATTGTATGAAGACCCACCTCTCATGTTAACAATGTCAGGTGGTAGTTCAGTTAGTTTGTTATTAGAGAGATCTAGCTCCGTCAAACGCACCATATATCCCATTCCGGGCGGCAGCTCAAACAGACTATTGTGTGAAAGATCCTGCGCCCACATAAATACACCATGCTAAGTATTATTTGTACAATTACTTCATCCTTACAACAATCATTCTTAACGGAATAAATATTTTTTTTTTTAATTTTGATTCATGGTCATCCTATAACCAATGATCGGTTCCCACATATAAAGTGTGCAAGCTGTTAAGTTTATTTTTAAGGTAAGTGTATAAGTGGACCAATGCGATAGCAGCATATTTGTATAAGCTTGGTCACTTTCTACTATCCCGTATATTCTGGCATAAGAGAACCCATTGAGAATGCTTGTAGGAAGAAATTAGTTAAAAATATAGAAATAAATAAATATACTTAAAGCTTAAACAATGATATATGTACCAAATTTATACTTTTAAAATAATAAGTAAATATTGAAAATATTGTAAATCTGTAAATGCCGTACTTTACAAATATCCAAATTGATTGAGCTCTTTAGGGCAGTCTTAAACAACTGAATCCATTTGGCTAAAGTTTGATCATAACGGGAATCCAGAGGGAATAAGAATAGATAGAAACAATGATTAATAATACATCTTAATATAATATTACAGCCCAGCAATAATATAGGGTTGCTTATAATATTACAGCCCACCACCATAAACAAAAATAAACCATTTTAATCAGTTAACATAATTACTCACCAACTTTCTTGCTATGGTACAACATATCAGAAAAAAATAAGAGGGAATGTTATATTTAATTTAATTAAACATATTTTTTGTAAGTACAAAGAAAAGAAAAACATAATTTATAAATAACTACTTTTTCAAATCACCTGCGATTTTTCTTACTAATATCGGGAAAACTTTATGAATGACAGCTTAAATATGAAATTTGCTAATTATACAACTCGTTTCAATTCAAACATTAGATTTTACACTAACAAAATTAAACTGCGTTACTAATTTCATTTAAAAGTATACAAAATTGCCTTAAAAATCTCATAACCATGTAGGTAACATGACATTGACTTTGTTGTGTACCTACATTAATGAATATGAATCTTTTAATCACAAATTACTTGAAAGGAAAAGGCTTTTAAGGTCAAATGATGTCATAATTCATTAGAAAAAATTGAATGTAACTGTATATTTTTTTCATTTCTTACCAATTTGTTCAGCATGATTAGATCCCCGACATCGGGCTCCAATGACTCTAATTGATTGTGAGATAAATTGAGTGTTCTCAGCTCAATCAGCTTGTAAAAATCATTTGGCAGGGTCGTTAGCTTGTTACGACTGATATTGAGACTGGATAATTTGGTAAGCTGACCTATTTGTGATGGTATTACGGTCAATGCGTTGTCTTGCAACTGTAAAAAAAACAATGAAATTATAAAAAAAACTTTATTAGTATACCAACTATGATTTATTTGTGGGAATTAACTAAATTTGTAGAAAATAACTAAAAATAAAAACTTGTAAAAACACCCCTACAGTTATTTTGACATTTCCCTCCAAAACTTCAAAACAATACAATGAATTTGAGACACAGAATATTTCTCAAATATGAGTAAGTATTAGATTAATTTATCGGAAACCAAAGCAAAGTAAACAGTAGATATTAATACTTCAATATTTCTTGCTTTATAAATATTGATTTATTTGTTGGTTTCGATGGCATTCATATTGAATTTGTTCAAAAAAATATGTGAAAGAAATGGCCAAATGTGGCCATCTTGTTTATATGAAGATTCAGACCCTTCTGTTCTAATTTTGAATTTGATTTTTTAGTGTTGATAGCTATTGAAATATAATGTTATACCTAACATGCTACGTTTGACTGGGATTACTTACCAATAGAGTTGTCAAATCTGGCAGGTTACTTAGGTTTGATGAAAGTTCAGTTATTGCATTTGAGCTCAGATCAAGATAACACAAAACTTCACTTTGCCACCACGGTTTCTCTCCAGCGGAACGATTGAAATCAAGATTTATATCCTTCTCTAGAGAAATCTCATTGATATTCCACACTTTATCTGGCACTTGAAAAATAATTTGGAGGTTAGGATTACCCACAAAGTAAATTGCCCAAAGAACCCGTAATATTGATTTCAACAAATATATTTTTGATTGGATTTAATGGAAATAATCTAAGCTACCTTTTCCTAGTCCGCGACCTGATAAATTTAATTGGCCTGTCCTCTTGGCTGACCTTAGCAAGGAAGGTGTCAATATTTCCTCTTCTATTGACGCTTCGTCCTGTACTTGAAACATGGACGAGCCGTTACTTTTTCTGAATTTAGATTTAGGTGTGATTTTCGACGACATTGTGAACTTTACAACTATTTATTTACAAAACAATAAACGAAAGGATTTCTCCGAACACACACACAAAAATTTAGTTTGACATTGACATAAATAAACCCACAGAAATCTACATTACCGACGCGCCGCCGTGATTTTGCGCAGTAAGAAAAGATATGCTCTGTACACACCATCAACAATCCAACGACGTTTGAGCAATCTAAAATATTAATTTTCCTTTATTTGGGAATTGTGCACACAGTTCTACTTTTCATTTTTATCAAAACACTTGGTTGGGAAAACTACGCAGTGCGGTAACGATTTTTGAGATTGATATTTTTCATGTTATTTTATCAAGTCCATAATCTATAATTCATAATATAAGTTGCATATAATTACGTATGGACATTTCAGGCTTATATTTAATGCATGCCAACAAGAAGGCACATGCCAGTTCACTCTTACACATGCTGCATGTATGCATACAAAATAAACAAACGTCACATGAACATCAACTATGCAACTGCTGCCACCTTTCCCTGAAACTGGGATAAATTTGCAAAAATTAAATCAAGTTTTACAGAACGAGGGGTCGGCCCCTTACCAACCTATAGGTAAATTGCGTACTCAGGCTCGTATTAAGGGCGGTTCGAGCAGTGCGGCCGATCCAAGGCCCCCGCGTTCTAGGGGTCCCCAAGACGTTGTACAAGACGTTGCGTATAAAAGTACTCTTAAATAATTTTTACTTACCTTTTTTACTCTCGTTGTCTATACTAGTTTTTGTGGAAGGTGAGAATGAAGGGGTGAGAGGAGGAGAGAGGGAAGTTGGGGTCCCTCATGACTTTTCCCGCGTCAGGGCGCCGAGTGGTCTTAATCCGAGCCTGGCTCTACTTTTATCAAATACCAGCCTTATAGCAAATGCGTCTTGATTGAGAAATATGCCCGACTAGTGACAATTAAGCATGTAGAGGGCTCTTGATTTTATCAATTTATATTTGTATTGATTGTCCGGTCGACAGCGCAGTTGCTAGATTGCTTGCATTTCATTTATAAAAGGTCGGGTCCCCCCAGCCCCTTACCTATAAAAATAAATAGGTTCGACTCGCTGCATGTGACCTTTTCAGCGAGAATGCGGCAAAAAGTTACACTATATGTGTCGGTTAGAAACGTTCGCATCGCCGTGATGATTTGTACTTTGAGTTCGGTGACAAGGAAAATAAGTATGGTACTTTTGCCAAACAACTGCCTTTTGTTCTCTAGTGGGACGATATCAACTGTTGATCTCTTGATCAGCATAAAAATAATAATTACTTATTTCGCTTACGTGAGCCCTCTGTCGTGTAGAAATGATAAATTAAAACTCTCCCACCATATGAGATATCAACCGTGCACTCGTTCGACACGCCCCCAAACCAATCACAATGAGAGAAAGTAGCTGAGTAAGAGAAAGTACTTAAATAGAATCTCGATCGCATTATGAGCAGTCTGTGCCGGTATGTCAGCAACGACGCAGTGTTTTCGTGCGCGATTTCGTAAATTTAAAGTTCGCGGGTAAAAATCAAATTTGTTCTACACGTTTTTTGAAATGTTGAAAAGTGATAAAAAAATTTGAAAAGTGTACCTACACAATAAATCAAATTAAAGTATATGAAATAAACTCATTGAACCTCACTTTATTATTTAATAAAATTATTGTACTGTACGTAATCAGACAAAATTTGAATGAGTCGTATATTAACAAAGGTGGTAATTTGTTTTTTTTTTTTTAATCAAATAAAATATACAGAAATAAACGAAATAATTTCCTCATTATTTATTTATAAAACAAGTAAGCTTCAAATTAAGTGGAAGTTCTTTCTGTGAGTGAATCTATTCACCTTTATAGTTAAGGGGGGTTGCTTTACGCCAGCCACTTCTATTGATGTGGGGGTTTCCCAGCTCCCGAGGGGGCTAGTGCTTATTTCATGTGAAGGCTAAGGTAAAACTTTTTGTTATTTTATTTCAGATTTGAACACCAAAACGGGAAAAATCATTTCTGACACCCTTGATGGGGTTCGAACCCAAGCTCTCATGCCTGGAGTGCAAGCACTCTACCAACTAATCTATCGACTGGACTTTATTTTAAAAACAGTAGATTTTCGCCAACGATTCTTTAACTATTCAAATATAACACGTTTGTGTTTTCAAAATAAGTGTTGCATTTAAAAAAAACAGTGAGCAGTGCGCCGTTTTCTTCTTTACTCAACTGAGCACCATCATGAGATAGCCTGCAAAAATACGACTTTTAAAATATTGACTTTTTTTCTATTAAAATAATGCGTAGGGCTATAAAATATTTTATATTGTGATGTAGTACGTGAAGCGTCGAGAAGTAATAATTACTCTGGAACCGTCTGGCGACTTTAGTTCTGGATCATACTGCTCTGAAGAGTATAAAGGTGCGAATGGCCTGCAGAGCGGGCCAGTATCATAGCGACTAACAAACACATCGAAGCCATCTGATCAGTGAACCGAAACCAATGGAATAATCGAGAAAGTAGTGTGAAAATAAATTTTGTAACAGTGTAAAATAAATAACTATTGAAGAAGACCTGTGTATTTTTAGTTTGAAGACAATTGAACCCTAATTTCGTAACAATTGGCGTCAGGTGCGGAATTGTCAAGAAAAATTAAGATCTTCTGTCTAAAAATAAATAAAATAAATTAAATAAGTGTTAAAATGAACTTTATTCAAATTGAACTTTGTGTGAACTGACTTTTGTGAAAACAAGTGTTTAAATAAATTTTTGTTAAAAGAAAAGACGCAAAAGCAAGTTGCTTATAAATTCTGGAACATCATATGGAACATAATTCTGGACATAATTCTGGACATAACATAATGACTATTTTACCGCATTGAGAAAGTCATCAAATTGGACCATAGTTTTTTTATTATTGTGTGTGATTAAAAAAATAAAATAAATAAATAAAAATCTTGAAAAATATTACAAAAGAACGTTCCAGATTCATCGAGAAAAAGTTTTTGAATAACTATCCTTTGTTTACAAGTGTGTGAATGTACATTAAGTACCTACCTGTGTGTTTGAAAGACTTGAGACGAAATAAATAATTATGTACTATCAGACATTATTATGTTAAAAATATTGGTGAATTAAAAATAAATATTAAAAGACAGTACCTACCTACCAATCAGTGTAATCAGACAAATTATTATTTTTGCTAAAGTACGTATTCAAAACAGCTATATAATATATAAAACTCAAAACTTGTATTAAATAAATTTGCAAATATTTTTGTTTTGAAGTTTGTTAAAATAAAAAAAATGGCTAAGGTGAACATCAAGGACCTCAAAGTCACTGAGCTTAAGAATGAGCTTCTGGAAAGGGACCTGGAGACCTCAGGAGGGAAGGCGGCCTTACAAGCACGCCTCATGGAAGCTCTAGAACAGTCAGGCGAAGACCCGGCATACTTTGTCATGGCATCTGGGGGAGACCGCGCCCTTGAGGAACTGAACCTCAGCATCAACAGTAACCTGACAGGACTGAAGACTGAGATGGCTGACAACGCCAAGACCCTGAAGGAGGACCTGACCGGGCTGGAGGAGAAGATGGCTGACAACGCCAAGACCCTGAAAGTGGAGATGGCTGACAACGCCAAGACCCTGAAGGAGGACCTGGCAACCATGGAGGAGAAGATGACTAGCAACCTGACCGGGCTGGAGGAGAAGATGGCTGACAACGCCAAGACCCTGCAGGAGAACCTGACCGGGCTGGAGGAGAAGATGACTGGGCTGGAGGAGAAGATGACCAGCAACCTGACCGGGCTGGAAAAGAAAGTGGCAGAAAGCTCGCGAGCAATGTCGGAGATTGAGGCCCGTGTGGCAAGCTTGGAGGACCGTCTGCGTGCCGAGCTGGCTGACAAGTGTCAGATGGAGTCCACCAGAATATCTCCCAAAGGCGGCCTTCACGACGAGACCGACCAGGGATGCTCAACTCCAACCAGGGTCACTAGAGGGGGTGATGACCCTTCGCTGGCGAAGCACAACCTCCCAACCTTCGACGGGAAGACATCGTGGGAGGAGTATCTGACCCTCTTCGAGACGGCTGCCATGATGGGAGACTGGAGCCAGCAGAAGAAGGCTTCAGTTCTCAGCCTGTCACTCCGAGGAGACGCTCTCAGAGTACTGCAGGCTATACCCCTGGACAACCGTGGCGACTTTGGGCAGCTGAAGCAGCGCTTGGATATGCGCTATGGCCACAAGTGCCTGGAGCAGCTGTACAAGTCACAGCTGAACACAAGGGTGCAGAAGCCCAACGAGAGCCTCCAGGAGTTTGAAATGGACATCGCCCGCCTGGTACGAGACGCTTACCCGACAGCCTCCGACGACATCTGTGAGAGCTTGGCAGTGGACAAGTTCCTGAATGGATTGCGGGAATGGGAGACGCAACAAGCCGTAAAACTGGCCCATCCCAAAGCTTTGAACGAGGCGCTCAGCCAAGCTCTCGAGTTTGAGGCTGTCAAACAGTCCATCAGGGGCCATGCCAGGGTTCGCGCAGTCGAGGCAGAGGAGGTCAAGCTACCCACAACCGAGGAAATAATTGAAAAGGTACTGGAACGTCTGAGACCTCGAAGACGAGACCCACGCTGCTGGAACTGCGGACAGCTGGGCCACCTTAGCACCAAGTGTCCCAAGCCTCAGAAACCCAGAAAACAGGCTGCGGAAAACTAGAAAGGGTTAATGGGAAGGGGCAACCGTTGACCCACGCTGGAGAGGCCCTGAAATCTGCTGCTACTGTCGCAACCGTGAGAGGAAAAGCCAGCAGCATTTTTATCAATGGCATAATAGATGGAGTAACTCGTGAACTACTGGTGGACACGGGAGCAACCAGGACAATTCTGAGACGCGACATAGTGGCACGAGGTAAGCAGATTGCACCAACAAAGTGGTCTCTGCACACCGCCACGGGAGAGTCAGCACAGGTGTATGGGGAGACGATTGCCACCTTCCAAATTGGCAGCACCACTTTTGATCATCGGACGTTGGTGGCCAACATTGAAGAAGACGTTATATTGGGAATGGACATACTGGACAGATTTGGGTGCAGTTTAAATTTAAAGAAAGGGTCCATTAAAATTGGAAATGAAGAAGTCATCCTGCAAAGACGGAAAGAACTGGCTGCACGTGTTATCCTAGCCAAGAATACCGAAGTGAAGGGGCGATCCGAGATGATAGTGAGTGCCCGCCTGGATTCCAGTAGTACAAATGACCAAATCTGTATGATAGAACCGGAGAACATGGACAATGTTAACAAAGGAGTCATGGTGGCAAGAACAGTGATTCGCGCAAAGGAGACCATTCCTGTCAAGATCATGAATGTGAACAGCTACCCAGTTAAAATGAATGAAGGTTTTGTTTTGGGCAGATGTGAGAGGATAACTTCCATTGTGCAACAGATGACAAACATGTCATGCGAAGGAAACAAATTGTCAACACAATTGGAAGCCCTGGTCCACGACGCTTCCCAAGGTCTAACCGAGGAAAACAAACGGAGAGTGAGGAGTTTGATCTGCCGCTACCAGAACATTTTCGAGGACTCTAATGGCCGTCTGGGAAGAACCAAGGTAGTGCGACATAGCATAGACACCGGAGAAGCGAGACCAATAAAACAGGCTCCAAGAAGACTACCCTTTGCAAAGCGGGAAGAAGCTGACAAGATCATCAAAGACATGAGCAAGGATGGCATCATAGAACCATCAAGTAGCCCTTGGACATCCCCGGTGGTACTGGTGAAAAAGAAGGATGGTACCACGAGATTTTGTGTGGACTACAGACTGCTCAACGATGTTACGAAAAAGGATAGTTACCCTCTGCCAAGGATTTACGACCTTGGACACATTGGCAGGATGCACCATTTTTTCCACATTGGACCTGAAAAGTGGCTACTGGCAAGTTGAATTGGATGCCAAAGATAAAGAGAAAACTGCATTCTCGACTGGATCTGGACTTTGGCAGTTCACCGTGATGCCATTTGGCTTATGCAATGCCCCCGCCACGTTTGAAAGGCTGATGGAGAATGTGCTGCGAGGACTATCATGGGAAACCTGCCTGGTATACTTGGATGACATAATCATCCTGGGAAAGGACTTCAACCATCAGTTGAGAAATCTGGAGCAAGTTTTCGGGCGACTACAAGACGCTGGACTGAAGCTCAACCCGAAAAAGTGTAACCTGTTCAAGAAACAAGTAAATTACCTGGGACACATAGTTTCTCAACGTGGAGTTGAAGTTGACCCTGCCAAAATCAAGGCAGTAAGAGACTGGCCCGTGCTGAAGGACAAACATGAAACTAGGAGTTTCCTGGGGCTGTGCACTTATTACAGGAGGTTTGTGCCAAGATTTGCGGACATTGCAAAACCGCTCACCAAGCTTACGGAAGAAAACACTCGCTTCCATTGGAGTGATTCCTGCGCACAAGCATTTGAAGAGCTTAAGGGAAGATTAACAAGTGCCCCCATCTTGAGCTACCCACGAAAAGATGGAAAGTTCATCCTGGATACCGACGCTAGTAATGTGGGGATAGGAGGCGTCCTTTCCCAAATACAGGATGGGCATGAGACTGTTCTGGGTTACTTCAGTAAAGTGCTTTCCAAGCCAGAACGAAATTATTGCGTGACCAGACGAGAGCTTCTTGCCGTGATAAAATCAGTGGAACACTTCAGCAAATACTTGTACGGGAGAAAATTTACACTACGGACTGATCATGCTGCACTGGTTTGGCTTCTGAAATTCAAAAACCCAGAAGGGCAAGTGGCTAGATGGATTGAAAGGCTCCAGGAGTATGATTATGACTCCGAACATAGACCTGGCACGCTTCATCGAAATGCGGATGCATTATCCAGACGACCATGCGCCAGTGACTGCAAACATTGCAGCAAGATGGAGGACAAGGTAGCAATTGTCCAAAGGACGACCACCGAAGATGAGGACTGGCAAGATGAAAAATTGGCGCAAGACCAACTGAATGATCCGGACTTGAAGTATGTGATGGAATGGGCGCGAGAAGGAGAAAGGCCAACCTGGGAAAAACTCGCCCCCTTATCACCAACTGTCAAGGCTTATTGGGCTCAATGGGGATCCATAGTGATAGAAGGAGGGTTTCTGAAACGAAAGATCGAGAAGGAAGACGGCACACTTAGAAGAAAGCAAACCCTCGTTCCGAGGAGCCGAGTACCGGAAATCCTTGGACTGCTGCATGGAGGAACTTCTGGAGGACATCTAGGCGTTAAGAAGACGCTGGAGAAAGTGAAAGAGCGATTTTACTGGATCAACTGCAGCGAAGACGTCAAAGATTGGTGTCGAAAATGTGTAACCTGTGCAACGGCCAATGGACCGCAAAGGAAAAGGCGAGCACCAATGCGTCAGTACAATGTTGGCAGCCCCTTTGAAAGAATTGCCATCGACATAGCTGGCCCATTTCCTACAACTGAGAAGGGTAACAAGTACATCATGGTGGTGATGGATTACTTCAGCAAGTGGGTGGAAGCTTACTCAATCCCTAACCAAGAGGCCGTAACCGTGACTGAAGTTCTAGTTACCGAATTTATCAGCAGGTTTGGCGTACCCCTGGAATTACATTCTGATCAGGGAAGGAACTTTGAAGCTGCTATCTTCCAGCAAATGTGTGAGCGGCTAGGGATCTACAAGACCAGGACCACTGCGCTACATCCACAGTCTGATGGAATGGTGGAAAGGATGAACCGTACCGTGGGGAGGTACTTAGCCAAAGTAGTGTCCAGCCATCAGCGGGACTGGGACCGACATCTGCCTTTGTTCTTATTGGCTTACCGGTCGGCTGTTCAGGAAACGACGAAGAAGACTCCCAGCAGCATACTGTTTGGGCGAGAAATGCGACTTCCTTGTGATCTCAAATTTGGCTGCAAACCAGGTGAAGACCTAGCCGGAGAAGACTATGTGACAGACCTTCGCAGGAGGCTGGATGACATCCATGATCAGGTCCGCATGAACATCGGGGAAGCCAGCGATCAAATGAAGGAGCGCTATGACACCAGAGCTGACAGCATGGGGTACAAAGCTGGTGACTGGGTGTGGCTTTTTGACCCCAAGAGGCGCCAAGGATACTGTCCGAAACTTCAGCGTTCCTGGGACGGGCCGTACGAGATCTTGGAGCGCATCAACGATGTGGTCTACCGCATAAAAAAGAGACCAAACGGAAAACCAAGGGTCGTGCACTACAATCGCCTCTCACCATACCTAGGCGATAATGATGACCAACCAGCCCAAAAAGTACGACAGTGCGTCGCATCCGAAAGATCACCAGCCTTTGAGACGTTTTGGGAGAACGCGAAGGCAGGGCAGAAGTTTCGCCATGGAGTGACCACAGAAGTCCACAAGGACTTATTTGAGGTCACTAGGGACCACACACTGGCATGCAGTGTACCGGAAGATCTAGATATGTCTAGAGGAATTGCACGGGTCTTCCGATACAAATTCGGAGAACCGCAACCCTCGAGCAGCCCGCAAGGAAGAGCTCTGAGACTACCGAAGGGGCGTCAACAAGCATACTGCCTGGTTGTCCCGGATTCCAGCAACCTGGAAGAGGACTACAAGGCATTGTGGGACGGCCTTGTTGAGCTGCGTGACTACATGTTGGAGGATCAGCAGGCGCGTCTGGCAATACCGAAGATGGGTGGCGGCCGCGCTAATCGAGACTGGCGGATAATCCGGAGTATGATTGAAGCAGTGTTCTCGGGAGTCGGCATCAGCGTCATGGTGTGCTGCGAGCAAGCGCAGCCGAGAGCCAGTGGGGAGAAATCCGTGGACTGCCACTTCTTCCTGACCACAGGGTGTCGACGTGGATCAGCATGCCCCTACCTACACAGAGTCAAGACTGTTCCGGGACGAAACAGTCTAGGTGGGGGGTAGTGTGATGTAGTACGTGAAGCGTCGAGAAGTAATAATTACTCTGGAACCGTCTGGCGACTTTAGTTCTGGATCATACTGCTCTGAAGAGTATAAAGGTGCGAATGGCCTGCAGAGCGGGCCAGTATCATAGCGACTAACAAACACATCGAAGCCATCTGATCAGTGAACCGAAACCAATGGAATAATCGAGAAAGTAGTGTGAAAATAAATTTTGTAACAGTGTAAAATAAATAACTATTGAAGAAGACCTGTGTATTTTTAATTTGAAGACAATTGAACCCTAATTTCGTAACAATATCCTAAATCAAAGTGATAGGAATTATGTGTATTCAACAATGTTTTCAATGGCTTACTTGAAATAGAATAAAGTGCCATGTGAAAGCCAAGATAGGAGCAGCAGCTGGGAGCTTGCGCTAACACATGTAAATTACTATTTATTAATACTCGCGTAAAGTATATAGTGTGTTCCAGGGGCTGTTTCAGAATAATGTAAGTAATTTTGAATTTATGAAATGTTTTTATGACATTAAATTAATTGTATTTTATTATGTGTTGACATTAAGTAGTTGTTTTTTTTATATTATGAAGGCTTTGTTAAGAAATCCTGCGCGGGAGGCTCTCTACTTCCTGAAAGGCTTAGAGGTCAATGTCACCCTGGAAGTGTGCCGCAAGGTGTTGCTTGAATTGTTGCTTCTGTCGTGGGGCGCTACAAGGAAGTGGCTTTGAATAAAACCAGATTAAATTGAGAAAATAATACAAATACTGGTGCATCATTCAATATACGGGCAGTTTTGCAAAGCAATGAGTAATGAAAAGCCAATAAGTTCTCATAGTTTTAAAGTGTGTCTGTTTTATGAAAAATTGTAAGCGTGGCTTTTTATAGGCAGGCCCGGATTAAGGGCGGTTTGAGCTGTGCAACCGAACCAGGGCCCCCGCGTCCTAAGGCGTCCTAGAAGTTTAGAAAAATATAGGTACTGTGTTTATCTCTAAATATTTTTTTGATATAAATTTGTTTGAGGACTCAGGTTTTTAAAACATTCATGACCACGCCATCACTTATTGGAAATAAGTTATTGAAGATTTTTAATTTTCATTATTTTTGGGGTCCAAATCAAAAAACAGCTCGAGACTTAAGACGCCCATGGCGATTTATATGAAATTGTACAGAAAAATATTTCCATACAATTTTGTACAAAAAGGATAAGCTCACTCTAACAAGTGACATGGACCTTCCGAAGAGATTTCCCAAAAACAAATTCAAAGAGCCGTCGGTAATCGTTTTGGTTAGCAATGAGTATATATTTTTTGGTGGGCGCGGGAAGGTGTTGATGGAAAGGGTAGAGGGTGGGGGGCCCCCCTGACTTTCCCCGCACTATGACCCCCAGTGGTCTTAATCAGGGCCTGCGCGTACTTGCCTACCTCTTCTTTTCTACCAGCTGCAATGTCAATCAACGAGTTTCCATATTATGCTGTGTACGAGTCCCAAATATTTTTTTACACCTTCAACCTTTTTTTTAAATTCAGCCGAAAATATACATATAATAGGTCGGGGAAAAAGTTTCTTCGCATTTTACATGAAAATTGGTTTAGGCAACCAGAGCGAGGTGCATCTTTGAGATTAAAATTCCTGGGTTGAAAACGCTTACACCAACTTTGTGCTACTCTTACTGACACTGCATTAGGTTCATAAACGTCAAAACCTAACCTTATCTAACCAAAAAAAATTTGTAATAAAATTTTAAAATTAATCTTATTTCTTCATTCGATTCGCTCTTGACAGAAAGAAAAACAAATGAAAAATATCGGGAAACAAAATTTTCCCAATTTGATGAAAACCAGCCAGATACAAATAGTACAGCCTAAGATATTTTATTACAAGTATATACATACTAAATGCGAAAAGACTTTTTCCCCGACCTAATATACGTAAATCTCATAGAAATTGATGTTTTGCATTATCAAAAAATCACGAAACATTTCCATTTATTTCTTACCTCTCATCCAATTTTATGGAATTTGTTGACTACATTTTTTAAAATTTAGTAATATTTAGTTACTTACTTTACTTTTATTGCACACAGGTTAAAATATTATCAGCCAAGATATTCTATCTGACATCATATAACTCTGAATTTCCTTTACTTAGCAAAGTTTTTGCAAAGCTTACTCATGCTTTACATGAAATGAAAACCTGTGCCCTCCAAAACAGGGAACCTCCCAATTAAATTTAAGAGGTTGGCGTAAGACTACCTCCTTTACTTGTGAAAAAAAAAAGTTCCATTCGCCACGTGAGAACCCTCCGGGTCCAACGCGGCAAGATATAGAACATACCTAATGTGTAGCATAGTGGCATTTAAAATGTGTGGCAAAAATTGAGATGAAAAAAAGCAATAATTGAAACACGGCATATTATTTTACATATTTATTTCCATTATAATATTGTTATCATTTTATATAAGAGATTTGGAAGAAAATTTACATAAGATTATAGAAAGTACCATCATAAATATTTTTCTTTATAAAATAATCAATGTAACAATAATTGCCATTAATTTCAATGGCAAGATAATTATGAATACAAAAAATCTGCATATATTTTACAGAAGCATAATTGAACATAAGTTAATCACATAATAACAATAAAATATTTACATCAGATAAACTACGTTTAAAGTTATTTTACGACAATATTTACAAGATAGCCTTTACCCATAATATAATATTATTTATGTAATACAAAAGATGTATGGAACTAAAATGGTTGAATGAAAATTAAAATAAAATCTTGAAAAACTTTGATCTAAATGAATAATGAACTTCTAATAAATAGTTATTTGACTTAAAGGTTGGTATGCGGCTGACCACTCATGCTATAAAAATTGTTCACTTTGCCACAGTCCCCCCTGTTTCAGGAAAGGACGGCAAGAGTTGCAGGGTGTATGTCCATTTGAGACTTGGGTTTTTATATTGTAGATTCACATGCGGCATGTGCAAGCGCGAACTTGTACGTGTCTGCTGGTAAGAATGCATATAATGTGAATTCCTAATGTATCACAACTTTGCAACTTATATTAGATTAGATTAGTTAAAAAATAAAATCAAAAGCTTATAACATGAAACCTAAAAACGATTCATTTTTAGGTACTTTTATAGGAATTATTGTTATTCAAGTTTTTCGTGAATTCACCATCATTATTCATTCAAAACATCTATTTTTTCTCATTTTACATTGAAAAAATATTTTTAAATACGAAAAGCCATAAAATTTTTGTGATACATTAAATAATACAGTTTGGGAAATAATAAAATAATGTCAATGGCTCATTTCAATGGATTATTAATAATAAAATAAATTAAGAATGAGGTAACTGCATTATAATTTCTATTTATAATTATTTTTACATGTACAATATTGATACTACATTAACCTAATATCTCATGAGTATAAAGACTTTTCACTTCTACAATGTCTTAAATTGTACTAAATTACAGACATGGAATTCAATACCAATATCTATGAAAAAATTATACTTTAGATATTATACAAATCACTACATCAATATTTATTATTTTGGCATTTAATTCATATTTCTTTTACATCAATATTATGCTTTAGGTACTTAGTTTAAATAATGTAACGACTTGACGGTTATCTGCTGACGCTATGGTGATGTGTGAATGCGGCAATCACTATGACTCCAAAAAGTAAGATCCGATTGATTTGGCCGATGGTATCACTGCCAGCTGGAAAAATACAAGTAATTAGTATTTTAGATTTTCATTGGTTTTTTTATTTTTTTATTATTTGGGTTGAATATGTGGCGGTGTGTCACATTTTTTAGGTACGCTACTGGACACTTAAAAGATTTTTTATTCCACTGTTGGCAGCAGGTGAAGTAACATAAAAAAACTTAAAAGGTGTACATTAATCGGTAGGTAAGTATTCAATAAATTATTGAAAATGATCTCCGAACATTTTTGAATTTGGAACTTTTTTCTCGGCGAGTAAACGTGAATTTTGTATTGGACAAAGTTGGAGCAATAACATAATATTTGCATTCCTTTTCCCTAGAAACCCGGCCGGGTGACATATTTCGATGCTTTTCGGTTACCGACGTTTCGCTTATTGTTATCTTATTTTGTCAGCGGTGGAATTGAAGATAAACACTCATATTATGGTTTTATATGTTTTATTAGTTAGTTTTCTCAGACACAACATTTAGTTCACACATCTTGAAAAGCCCTCCATTTTCTCTCTGACAGGTTGAGCAACCCAATAAAAATAAACTGCAACTTTGAGTTGCCAACTCGCACTACCAACTTACAACATCGCTTTCACGTGTAGAAAGCATTTCACGGCTGATTAATTATCATAGCGACGCGGCGATCTCCACGTTCTTTTACTGCTGGGAACTAGCTGGAAGTATGATGCGCTGTTCATCACTTCTAGAAAAGCCGTGTTTCAGTATTACAGCATAGTCCATGGTATACCTTGCACCCGATCCGCCCTTGACTCGCTGGCCGCCTGCGCCGCGCTGTCTCGGCTCTCTAGGGCGGGCGCCCTCTGCGGGCGGTCTCCCTCCACGCTTTCCTCGTTGCTCCTCAGGTACACGGTGGCTATCGTCGCCAGACACTGACAAGAGAAATTAAGAGTTAATACCAGACCATCATCAGTACCATCGTCGTCATCACCAACATCCTCATCATCATCATCAATGCGTAAATTATTACAATGCCATTTTTTAACCCAAGCCATTAAGATGATTCTTTTTGAGACAATTGAAACTAGTGATTGATGAATGATAAAAAATCTAGTAATTTTTCGGGCCTTTCTAAACCTAAGTATTTACTTTAAAGTATTTTTAATTTTACAAAAAAAAACTTTATAATTTAAATAAGTTATTCATAAACACGCCTGATTTTTTACATTAATGTCACCCTTTTCCTAAGACCAATAAGTTTAAAAAACATATTTAAAGAAGGGTTACCATACAATGATCGAGGCAATCAAATTAACATCGTTTATTCCGTTCATGAAATCTTTGTTACGTTTTTACTGATCATTGACCATCGACTGGAATGCCTAATTAATAGATGAGATTTTGTCACCTTGATTTTCATGTCTCCATCCTTGAAATGCCTGGGTAGAACCCTGAACTCCAGTCCCAGCCGCGATACATGAAGACCTTCTGCATCTTCGGGATCCACGCTAGGTCCTCTCAACTCCTCGTCGGCAGCCGGCTCTCCGTTGATGAACCAGCTGAGAGAGGCGGCTGGGCGGGAGCGACCTGATGTGCAGTTCAAGCGGGCCACGTCGTTTACATGATAACGTGACCTGCCTCCTGCTATCCGCGGACCATCCTCCGGTAAAGCTGGGGAAGAGAGAAACATGTTTTTAATTTCGCTAAGACAGCATGTTCACATCGAGTGTTGAGGATAGAATCAGACGGTATTGCAACTGATAGTAGATCCAATGGCAGATCACCCAAGCTATGGACTACATCGACTTCAGTCAGTGCAAAATGTGGCAGCACGACTCATATATGGCTCGCCCAAGTTCTCTACCATCACTCCACTGCTGAAAAGGCTTCACTGGCTCCGTATACCTGAGAGGGTAAACTTCAAGTTTTGCGTAATGACACACAAGGTGCTGCATGGATCAGCCCCCGAAAACCTGCAAGAGCTCATTAAGAAAAATGCGTTGACGAGAGAGGGTGGACACTGAGGTCAGCGCAAACCATTAGTAACACCCTGGAGTTTCCGAGAAGAGGTCCGACTGCAGTGTTTAGCGATCGTACTTTTCGTGTTGCTGTGCCCGTAGCTTGGAACTTTTTGCTAGCAGGACCACGGACAACGGACAAAGAGGCAGTTTTCAGAAGGGCCCTAAAACACACACCTATTTTTACAATCTGCAGCGCCTTTGGGATGACCAACGGTCATGAAAAGGCACATAAAACATTAACATCAATAATAATAATGGAAAGAATACTAGGCATCCACCTCCAGAACCTAATCCTAGACCTACATGACACATTCTTACTTAAAGTGGAAGAAGGAGAAGAATAGAAACGTATCCCTAAGACGCAGTACGATAAAATTGTATAAACAGCCTTGTGAAAGAAAAACCCAATCAGCACACCAAACAACCAATCATAGGACGCCTATGAAAAATAAACCAATCATAGTCGTAAATACAATTGAATTTACGACGAAAGCAACCAAGTGCTGTCAGTTTTTTAGATGAGACGAGGGCTTTAGAAAAGTACTCTAAAAAATGAAGATGGTTTGAAGAAATTCTAAAATTAAATTATGGTAAGTATACCTATATAGGAGAATAAATTTCAGCAGGTACCTCGGTGTGTGATACACTTTTCAATTTCGTAATGTACAGGTATGAAAAAACTCTATGCCCCTTGGAATCCAGTATCCTGTACCTATATATGTATGTTTATACCATGCATGCGGTACATACAAGACAAACCATCCCCGTGTGGAAGATAATATTTATTTACGGACGTACGTGTACGCACTAGCAATGTAAACAAACTTCATGAAAAGTAATGCGATAAATAATTCCATACGTGAAAAACTAAACAACGCCCCGGTGCTGTGAGATTAACCGTTTCACAGCCAAAGACGAGATATCTCGTCAACAAAAATGTTCTGATACGCTTCAGACGAGATTACCATGGTAGTATCGTGTTTGTAATGTAACAACTAACAAGCGAGATGTTTCGTCAAAAAGACGTCCTTTTTACACCGGAAACAAAGCATCTTGCCTTCTAAGGTTCGCAAACAAGATAAATCGTTTAAAAAAACGTGTATTTTGCTTGCCACGTATAATACGATATACTTTATCATATGACATAGAAGCTTTATGCCACAGACAATATATATTATCTAGTTTTTATTTGGATTTATATCCACTTTCATTATGAGGTTTTTGTGTAATGTTTCAGAATAATTTTCAAACAATTTGTTCTACTTCTTAATGTTGGTTTCTGCTAAATTAGGTCATGTTTTTGTCAAGTGTTTTAGTTGACAATTGACACAAGACAGGTAAATAAAGGGTCTACTAATACATATTACATTTAGGCAGTAGCGTTATAAATGAGACATTTTTTTGTTTGCGACAAAGACACGGTTAAAGTGAAGGCGCGTGTGAATCATTAGTACCCATGGTATTATAGGAATCCTGGGTGAGAGAAACGCATACCAAATGATATTGGGCGTGACAAAATTTCCCGATATTTCATCATCAATAAAAACATCACACAAATCCCACGGAATGCCACCGATTTTTCTTTAGTACGGTATGCGGCGACCAAGTCAGAGGCTGGGAGAATGAAAACATTTTGTCACGCTTTGTGTGAAAACGAAGTATTTTTATCAATTGGTTTAAGGAAAATAAAATCAGTGGCTAGATGAGTTTAATTTAATTCTCATGTTAGTAATTACCATCTAATAATGAAAAATATTCAGGATACTTTGAAACTATAAAGGTGCTTTTAAATCGTTTTTCTTACAATAAAAAAATACGATACGAAATGCACCTACTTTGGTACTGATTTATTGGAAGTTGTGTTTGAATGCTATGAAATTTTTATGACAATTGATTCTGAACGAAATCATATAAGTACAGAAGTAAAGTAACATATGACAGAATAAATAAACGTGCTTTGCTTAATACTAGACCACTTAGATTTTTGTTTTGATAAAATACGAATCGTATAAAACCAAATGTGGCGATCTAGAAGCTGTTAAAAAATAAGGTAAATTTATGAAAACACAAATAAATTCATTTTCTATTAAGGTATCTATGTCATTCCAGAAAAAAAAAATGCCGCATTTATTTCTACAGTAATCATATCTTAACTCAGATGCAATACATGTATATAGCTTGTTTGACACGTGTAAATGTTTCTAAAATTGATCGTATTCAAAATGAAGGAAGCAATAATTAAAATACTAATAAAATTAAAAAACAGAAAAACACGGCGCCTCAGAAAAATAATGCAGAGATTTTCCCTCGTAAATCTATAAAGATTAATTGGTATGTGAAAGACTTGTTCAGAATGCGGTCTAATAAAGAAGTCATATTAAAATTCCTATCTATTTTCGAAATGGGCGATGAGAATAACGCGTCTTTAATCTTTTATTAGTGAAGAGCTGTGAATCGATTTATTGAAGTGCCTCCGAAATTTCAACACTTATAATGATTCATGAATTTCATTTCATATAAAGCTGAGGAGAGGCGGGAAATTCCTACAGACATATATTTTTCCCGCTGCCTTCTACAGAGTCGCAAAGAAAACTTTATCTTGTCACTTTGTTGTACTCGTATTCTCCAAGGTGGAATCTTCATAACAGCCGAGGCTTCGTCACCTTAAACTGTGTAAAAGAGAAGGGATTTATCCAACTCGTGTTGCCATTTATTCCTTCATCTCTTACATCTATTTTCTTGTATTATTATCATTTAAAATCACAAAGCTCAGTTCTTTCAGTCCGGTCGATAGCTCAGATGGTAAAGTGCTTGCATTCTATGCCGAGTGCTTGGGTTCGAATCCCATCGAGGGTGTTAGACCGATCCCTAGTCCAGTGGTAACATTTCAGACTCGTAAATGGAAGGTTGTGATCCAGACGGAGCATAAAAAATGTATCATTCATATTTTCAAATATGCTCTTCGCTGGGTTGAAAAATTCATATACCTTTACCAAAGACCGGTCATCAAATGTCCATCCAGACATACCTACAGCAACTGCGTCTTGATTGAGAATTGGCACTTTGTAGCAACGACCAAGTTCGTAAAAAGTCCGGTCGGTGGCTCAGTTGGTAGAGTGTTTGAATTCCATGGCGAGAGTTCGAGTTCGAATCCCACCGAGGGTTTCAGAAAAGATAATCCGTTTCAGTGTTAATTTCAAGACCAAGATAAAATACCGCCATGGTTTACTCAGCCTTCACAAGAAATAAGTATGAGACCCCTCAAGAGCTAGGAAATTTCCACACAAACTGAAGTGGTCGGTCGACTTGTACCCATACACATACAAACATTGCTCATGTGAAATTCCCTGGGATGAACATAAGACAAACAAGCACTAGGGGGACGATATGGTAAACAAGAAATAAGCACATCTTATCAGCACATATTTGCTTTGTTCATTTTTATGATTTTCCTGGTTAATAAAGTATTCAGGTCAACGCATCCCACTGGTGTATTATTCCCGCGGGTTGGGTATTATAAAATGACTAGTTTTTCCCTACACCCGCGCAATCTCCGTTACGGGAACATTTAAAGCGTCGACTTTTTACGGGCGCCGCTCCTTCGCAACAATAAAGCCAGAGTTATGCCGGCTTCCCTAAACGAATGTCTGTGTTTTCTTGCGGCCAGGCGCATCCCTGCTGCAATAAAACCCCGCCAGTGACCAAAATAAGCATCTCACCAGAAAAACCACTCAACTATCCGCTGTCTCACTCCATTCCATATCTCCTCGTTCTCACTCACTCACGCTTTGTACCGTCTAACGATTTAACGCAAGCATAGCGTTTTACCAAAATTTAAAGAAACTAAAACACTCTTTAGATGTACCTACTGTTTTCATTTACATATAATTTATGCTAAAATACTGTGGTTCAGGTTAAACTTTACGTTTTCATACTTCTGGTACTGATCTGCCAACTGGACTGTTTCCCAAATGAAATTGAAGACATCTGGAATATCGGCTGTATACCTAATGGAGGTAAAAGTGGTATTCTACGCAACTCGCAACAACTAAGCTACACATATAGTGTAACTTCTTGCCGCGTTATCCCCGAAGGGGTCGCATGTGGCGGGTTGAACCTATTTACTCTATTTAAAACGATACGTAGGTACTGTTGTTTTTCTTTTCAAATAGGCGTAGTTGATTTTAATTTTAATAATAAGTGAAAAAAAAACTTAATCATTGTTCTGTTGTCACATTTTCTGACAATGAAAAGTCCTTTTTTTTATTAGAATAATGAAGAAATGTACAAATTTTATGTTTTGAATTAGTAAAAAATACCCTTTTAGAATTAAATTACTACACATGGAAAAATAAAAGCTTACTTTGTAATTATTTAAAAATTCAAATGGATAAAAACAGAGTTTTAATTCAATTTTTTTTTTTTTTTGCTCAAACATTTTCGCCTTATGAGGCGAAACTTAATCATCTTCAAGAGCAGAATGGTTATTTTGTAAGTTCTTTCAAACAGAGCAAAGGTTGTAGAACCACATAACATTATTCTTTACTGTTAAAAATTGTACAAATATGTTCATCTAATTCATCATAAAACTACCCTTTGACATACAGCACATTATTTTAACGAGATTTTCTTGAAAGAAGTTTCCGCAATAGAGTAATTGGAATTACCTCGCTGCTTTTTGTGTGGCTGAGGGGGGATGATGTTCGTATCATGTGGTATTTTATTCACGTTACAGCTAATGGCATAAAAATAGCGGTAGAGTTCCGAGGGATGAAGGAGAGCGGTGCAGCGTGGAGGTCCAGAATAAAAGCAGAAAAATCCGCTGACTTGAAATTGGCCAACTCGCTGCATTCCGAGAAAAACTTTGAGTTTCCCCGTTGCGGGAAGGCCACGTGAGCCGCGGCCGGTCGTGCATCAGCTTTTTGCGGAAAACTGATTAAGATTATAAATCTGGAAAGCCATTTTGGATTCCGTGAAAATAAAACCCGTGAAGGGGAAACGGATTCAATTTTAATTCCACTTTGGTTGAGTTGAAATTTTTTTTGCTGGTTGATCTCGGGATTAAATTTGGAGTGTTTGTATTTTTGAATCATAAGTTATCGTAAAGTGTTTGATGGTCTGATAAAAAATCTTCAAAAATGCATATGTAGATTGAGTATTGTAATTTAGTATCGAAACATAATACATTTACCTAAAATATACATTTTTATCTATCATATTCATATCATTCCTTGACTTATAGGTTGGTATGAGGCTGACCACCCATACTGTAAAAAATGGTTCACTTTGCCAATGTCACCCCTGTGTCAGGGAAGGTCGGCAAAAGTTGTAGGGCTTATGTTCATTTGAGGTTTGGATTTTATCTGTAAGTATACATTCAGCATTTGTAAGCGCAAACTACACGTGTTTGTTTGTGGGCATATATCTGAGAACTTTAAATGAATATAACCTTGCAACTTAGATTATAGATTAAAGATATAATCCACACTTTGTATAAACCCACGTCGCCTTTCTTTCAACGGTAGTAACTACAAAATTCTATAATATAAGTTTCAAAGATATTATAATTATTAGAGATTGACTTTATTAAATGCATGCCGACAAACCGACATGTCTGTGTTAACCCTAACGCATGCTGTATATGTGTGTACTCATAAAATAAAAACTCAGATCTCAAATGAACATGAACCCCTCAATTTTTGCTGTCCTTTTCTATAGTCTGCCTGTCTTTTGCTCCTCAAAAGGTGGTTTCAGTGCCTCCGTAGACTGTAGTAAGAAATTTAGGTTTAAGCTGGAATTACGGTCGTTTGGCATATATACAAAAACTGTTATTACAGATCAGTTAATCCTCAATCGTCGTGCAGAGAAAGTGCCTCTTGAAGACCTTGGCTGAGAATTATGTAATTTCTCCCATAGCGGTTCGTTTAACATCAAAACAGTTTAATTATCCAATAGAGTTATATTAATTATAATAGGTAAATACGTAGTCAAAAGGTTTAGCTTCTACTATTATCCATTGTGAATGTTAGGTATTGTTGATATTTAGATTTTAGCACCTTTCATCCTACTTTGCGACAACTCATCTAAGTTTCACGTTTGTTTCCACACACGCCTGTTAAAATACAATTTAAAAGTAATGCCATTGCACAAAGCCATTTTACGGTTCGCACGGAATTATTGCATCACGACATTGTTATTGTAGTTTAAGGGTTTAACGAGACTTTTCGCTGAAGACGCCGGTTCGTAAGGCTGTCACGTGTGGCGAAACAAATCTCATATAGCCCCCGTGCAGTGTGCAGCCTCACTCCGCAGACATGCTCTCCTTAGCCTGCTTTACGTGTAAGGACTTTGCGCAGTAAGATTGCGTTTTTAGTGAGCAAATAGAAACGCTATTAAAGCAACAAAAATGAAAGGTTTTCTTATTAAAATTGAGATGAAATTTGTAATTTTACCGCGGATAAAATAGTTTTTACTATTCAGGAAAAAGCGTTGAATCATTGATAAAATCAAAGAAACAATTCACAAATTACTTACCCTCAAGATGGATCTTGTGAAGTTTGATATCGATCGGAATGCAAAAAAACGTACTTTTAATTTTTTTAACATAGAATGTTCAAATCTCTTAAAACATTTTAACCATTTTTGAAAAAAACGTCTATAATTACCCTTGAGCAGAATCGTGTGAAGTTTTGTTGTTGATCAGAGTACACACCGACCAGTGGTAATAATTTGATTTCACATAATGGCGTAGAGAAACACGATAGTGAATGCAATTGCTGTATAGAAAATCTATTTTGTTGTCTGAAATTGTAAACTTATGAGTTACAAATTAAAATACCATTCCTTACACGTTGTATTACATTATATTGATTACAAAATCTGCATTACGTCATCTCCACATAAAAGTCAAGGATCTTAGTGAGGGGAGAAATAATCAAATGTTCATCACCCGAACTGTTCCCTCTTTTCTGTGTTTGTTGGTAGAACGTCTGTTATACTGATGCCGGATGGCCGCATAAGATGTGGAATACTTCTGAGAGAGAGTCATAAAAACACGGAAACTAACCTCTCAATAAAAGCATTGAGATGCTTTTGGATAGTTGACTTGTTTTGTAATGAAATCCAAAATTTAATGGGTCATTGAGATTCAACATCTTAAGAATAGGGTTAAAAAGATAACAACCTACCACTACTAGTTTATTTATGTATTTATAAATGCAGGTTAATTAAAATACGTAAAATGAATAGAAAAATCCATATCGATGATCTGTGTATTTTTATCTTTATACCCATTTGTAAATTTAAAAGTTATTCTCAAAATTAAAACAAAGGTAATGAAGCAAAATTTCAACGAAACCAAATATTATTTAGAGAAACAATGCTAACAAAGCAGTTTCTTAAGTCAGGATTTTAAAAACGATATGAAATTGGTTCTCTCACCTGGGTAAGAAGGAAGCACGAGTTATTTGGACAAAAACGTAGTTTTTTTTTTTTTTTTTTAAGAAATCCTGTGCGGGAGACTCCCTAGATTCTAAAGACTCTAGGGGTCTATGACACTTGTTGTAGTGCCGCAGAGGTGTACGAGCTTGGTCGTCGCTGCAATGCGCCAATACTCAAGCAAGACCCAGTTGCTGTAAGGCTGGATGGACCTTTGGTGACCGGTCATTGGTAAAGGTTTATGATTTTTTTAACCCAGCGAAGAGCACATTCGAAATATAAATGGTATATTTTTGTGCTCCGCCGGGATTCGAATCCACAACCTTCCATTTACGAGTCCGAAGTGTTGCCACTACGGACTACGGACCGGTCCAAGTTGGTTTCGAATTCAAGCCTTTTATTCAGAATGTGAATTTTGAACCATTGAGCTATCGACTGCAGAAAGTAAATGCAATAAACTTCATAACATTTTATTTTCTTGTAAATATATCATATTACTTGGTAAAGGTTTATGATTTTTTTAACCCAGCGAAGAGCACATTCGAAATATAAATGATATATTTTTGTGCTCCGCCGGGATTCGAATCCACAACCTTCCATTTACGAGTCCGAATTGTTGCCACTACGGACTACGGACCGGTCCAAGTTGGTTTCGAATCCAAGCCTTTTATTCAGAATGTGAATTTTGAACCATTGAGCTATCGACTGCAGAAAGTAAATGCAATACACTTCATAACATTTTATTTTATCGAAAATATATCATATTACTTGGTGTAATTTACCTTTTTTGAACCTAACTGTCACACATAAAAAAAACAATAAAAGAAAACAATGCGAATGTAAAGCATAAAGGTTCGTTCGATACAAAGCCATAATAATTGTCAAATTTAATGGCAATATTTAAAGTGTTTTCTGGATTCAAAGGGTTATCCGTCCACCCGGTCCACCTGTATAACCCGGAAAAATATTTGAATTTTGTAACGTAAAAAATGGCGTAGGTATAACTGGCTCAATTCCGCCGAATATGTGGAACGAAAATAGCTGTCGTCAAGTATAAACCTATAAACACAAAAATAGAGTTAAACAAAAAATTATGGAAACTGTATAGTTCACTATTAGGCACTGCTTACGTATACTTACATTTTTGATAAAACGCGTGGTGGAGTTTAAACGTACAGTTTTAAATGGTCGTAAATTTAAAGATCCGCGTAGTCAATGAAACAGAATACCAGCTGCTACGGGAAGGGAATTTTAATGGCATTATTGTTTCACATTCTTCAGCCAAGAGAATGTGAAAGAAATTAAAAAGGAATGAGAGCAGGTTGAAGAAAAACAAAAAATAGCTATAAAAATAAGTGTGGCTATTCTTCTTTTGAGATTTTTGGCCGTGTTTCAAAATTTGTACGGAAGAAAAACGTTTCTCTGCTAGGGGTGTACACTGTACAGCGTCCTCAAGGTAGCACGTACAACTTTTTTTATTAATATATTTAAATATTTCGGAACACGCATTGTACTATTAATTTTTGTCAAATAGGCAAAACACAAGATATGAACTTGTAAGTCTTCCAAAAAATGACTTAACTGTTTATTATTACGGCTTCTACAGTGTCAAATAGATGTAATCGCTGTGAAGTATTGTCATCCATAAGTCCTGTAATATTTTTCGGATTATCGAAAAAAACAGTGTTCTTATTTCCTTCATTTGAAAGCTAAAAACAACAAACATTGTGCCATGATTTGTAAGACAGATTGAAAAGTGATACAAAAACAGTTTTACTGAGATTGTTCTAGAAAGCCCTCAAGGTGACCGCGGCAGTAAACACAGCTTGTTAATCTCGTCATAGATATATGATGTGCGCTTTATCTATAATCTAAGTTGCAAATACGTATTACCATTTAAGTTTCACAACTAATAATAATATTAGGATGATTTATTCGGTGAACGCTGTTTTTGTGTGTATCACACCTTAAGAGCCCTCTGCGAGCTTGGTCATCGCTGAAGAAAGCGCCAATTCTCAAGCAAGACCCAGTTGTTGTAAGGTTGGATGGACCTTTCAGTGACCGGTCTTTGGTAAAGGTTTATAAATTTTTCAACCCAGCGAAGATCACATTTGGAAATATAAATGGTATATTTTTGTGCTCCGCTGGGATTCGAATCCACAACCTTCCATTTACGAGTCCGAAGTGTTGCCACTGGACTACGGACCGGTCCAAGAAATGCCAACAACACGCGGGGTACCTAGCGGTCACCCGTCCAAGTAGGATCTGCGCCCAATGTTGCTTAACTTCGGTGATCTGATGAGAACCGGTGCTTTCAACATAGTATCGTCGGTTACTAATAATAATAATAATAACCACAACCAAACACGTTATTTTCGTCACAACAAAGGAAACTCGTAGAACGGCTCACTTCATCCCTTTGCAGTCGATATAAAAACTATGAGAACGTGATGCATTCAAGACTCATTCATTTGCGTAACTGCCCGTTTAAAGAACAAACTACTGGTATCTAAGTTCCCAACCAAATTTAATATTGTCCTATTCAAAACCAATATCAATCATTAGTTATTTTCAGTGTCTCAAAACAAAGTCAGCACAACACTACGCAGCTAACATCCCTGTTACAAAGGATAAGGGCATAAACCACTACATCACCGACACCTCTGTGACACTAAAACAAGTCTCATAGACCCATAGATTTCCTGAAATTTAGGGAGTCTCCTAAACAGGATTCCTTAAAAAACACGTCAAGGTACAAAATATAACCTCAGCTTGAAATGAACAGCTTTGCATATTTTATTGTTTTTCTGTTTGGTCTGTTTGTTTTTTTTAAGAACATTTAATCCATGTTAGGGTAATTTTTTATGGTGACAGGTAAAACAATTCCCTGTGTCTGAAGCTTATATTTGATACTGAAGCGATCAGTCATTCTATGAAGGAATATTGTAAGACGTTCAGTAATTTTCGAAGCATGTTTTGAAGTCATGTAATCATATTACACCTATAAGTTAGAGGTTTGAAGTTTCCTTCGGCTTTCTTGTAGGTACTTAGTTTACAGTTTGATGAGACATTCAACCTTCATACCACATATGCACCTTAACTTTAAGTATCTACCTAAATGTGTAAGCGTTTCACCAACAAATGCATGAAAACAGAAGCAAAGTTTCTATTGAGCGTCTTAGTTTCCAAACAATTTTGGTAAAACGCTGTGGTTGAGTTTACAAGCTTAGTTGTTAAGCTTGGAGTAAAAGTAGATGGAAATCAATGGAGCTATGAGGAAGAGAATATCACGTACACATATGAGACTTTGCATGAATGATAATTTTCTATATGAGGCACATAATACTGTATGTATTTGTATTTAAATTGATATGAATGTTTCGAAAGTAAGATGTTTTTCGAGCTCGCTGAAAATGTACTTGAAAAGTATGTGATTTGTGTACAGAAATAAAGTAATGAATGAACCCACGTTGTTGAAAATGTGATGAATTAAATGGATTTTTGTTTGAAAAAAAAATACAATTAAACGTTATACGTAAAAATTATTAAGGACAAATAAAATGAGATTTTAAATACATTACATTTTTGATATTTTTTCTTTATGGAAGGCGGCATCAAAATTAAAGTTTAAATTTTTTTAAATTTTAATGTCTTTTTATCTCGATTACAAAGTTAATGCCTCTACAATCAATAAAATTTTATTATCTATTTTAGTTTAAAAGTATTAGCGTTGTTATTGCAGTAATTGCAGATTTTCAAATAGTAAAGTTCGAAGAGCTCTATATTTTTTACAAAATTTAAATAAATCAACCAAAACTTTTGCGAGTCCTTCCGGAAAATTTGCGGTTTCGGGTGCAGCCCGGCGCTTGTAAGGTCTTTCCCGCGCAATTTATTGCTCCATAGGTAAAGAGCAAAGTAGCCTCATAATATTTTCCTAAACATTTACCAAACACGTTTCGGTGTCACAATAAATTTTCCCTCTGTATTTCTTCCGCAAGAGCTGTTTGCTCTTTAATCCACAATGGAAGGTCCCCGCTGCTCTGTTTTCAGTTTCTTCTCTCCTTTTACGTTCCACTGCTTCCCACTGCTTCCCACTGCTTCCCACTGCTTTTCACTGCTTCCCACTGCTTCCCACTACTTTCCACTGCTTCCTACTCTTCCCTCCCTTGCTCTTTGCAAGAGCAATAAGACTGAGGTGGCAGCCCGCATCGAGCAAGACCAGCAATAAAATGTCACACCAACAGTTTGATTGCCTTCCTCCAGCAATTAAACCATAATATTTCCAGTCTGCTTGAAGTGCAAATTACAAGGATACGAGGTTAATTTCACCGGCGTTTATTAAGTAGGCCAAAGTGTGACACCCTCGCCATGTGTAAAACTCTACGTTCAAACTCAACCACACCAAAATCATATATAAACTACAACGCTCCCTAGAATCGCTGCTTAAGTTTTCTTAGATTTTTTGGGTTAGTTAAAATTTGTTGTTTTATACTTGAGGTCAAAGTCTAGGAGGTGTTTAACAATGCTATTGTGTGAGAGAAAACTACACATTGTTTTACACTGAATGTGAGACCATCAAATTAACTCGGAACACATTCTTAACTATTACTCGGTCGCATCATTACTAAATTAGATAAGATTCACTGTAAATCTTTTTTTTTATTAAAAAAATGCAGGTTATTTTTGTCATAGTTCAATTACACTAATATTTAAATCAGGTCTACACATCTGACAGAGAAATAAGTTGTCACACTGCAGGGCTACTAGGGGAAAGACTAAATAATACCTTGTTATTGTCCTTACTCCATTAATCATGTATTTTAAATTATTCAACGATTGCTATGTTTTCGAAGCGTTAAAAATAAAGACAGCACTGATTTGTTTCAGAAAGTAAATCGGTAAAAACATAAATATTCATGTATTAAATGACAACTTTTAATGGAAATTTGTACATCGTAGATATGTTAAAATAAGAACAGGCTGCTAAAAATAACAAGAACAAAAAATATATTGTGACTGATAATTTTCCGTAAATGATGGCCAGTAACACTAAAGAATTTTCGCCATTTATTGCTATCTAAACATTTCCTAGAATCAATCAAAATAAAATATACAAAATGAATGTTCTCAGTTTTTCCAGATTGTAATGCACGTGCCATGGAACACAAACAGGTGAAAAAAAGAAACACGATGTAGCAGCGTCATACGTCATAAAAAGTGATAAAATTTGAACAAAATTGGATTAACAATTCTTACGTAGCTCGACTAAGGCGTAGTCTTTTTGCTACGCCAAATTGCTCTCATGCTCCATCTATTCCTCGTATTTTAATTATTTTTTCCAATTTTGTTCATTGATAGTCATCTCTTGTTTTCTGTGCATCCTATTATTTTTTTATTTACATCTAAATCTATGTGTAAGATAACATAAACTGAGACTGGTCACGTAGCTATGTACTTGATCTAAAAAAGGGAATTACAATGATAGCAACTTCTCTTTCATCTCTTGTGTTGTGGCCCGCATGTGGTCTACGACTCAGTTGTTTGGGAGTGCTAGCCGCAATAAATTTGAGCTTTGTGAATATTTTCTATTTGGACCCTCATTCTCTGTGTGATTTATTTTTATTTATTTATTTATTCTTAAAGACACCAACAGAAAAAAGGAGTAGCACATACACAAAAAAAAACACAATAATACAAATACATAAGTATCTCCAATGCTCCAATAATAGGTGCCTATCGCATAATCTTATTTTAACAATAATTAATTAGCGGGAGTAGGTATTATGAGTTGGAATAGGTAAATACACTATGCCGGGGCGCTGAGCTTCAACGCACATATACAGCATACAATGCTGTACAGCGATAACCAACGCACACACGCACAATGCATCAGATTCATAAAACGTCACCGGCAATGTCTATAAAATGCTTGCGTTGAAATTTCAGGCATTTAATAAATAAAAATAAGAATACTGAACACGATGTCAGCCATGCAAACAGAAATAAAAACATACATGAAAATTGTTTACAAATATAAACAAAAATAGAATAGAATAGAATATTCAAACCATGATTTAGGGTTAAGGTGTGATCTAAACAAATGAAAAAGCACCAGTTGATTTCATGTTCACTGAAATAAGCTTGTTAAAACAGGCTCAGTTTTCTTTACGAAATGTGGAGTTGTTGAAGATATTTTTATCAAGTTACAAGTTAAGTCCACAAAATCAGAAAAAAAATCTGTGCACGCAACTTGTGTGCTAGTCAAAACTAAAAATATTTTTCGAGTGCAATTTTATAGCGACACGAGGTGCCAATCTGTATTTTCTTTCAAATGTAAATATTTAAGTTGACAATATATCTACAGCGTACTTTGTTTTTCTTTCTTTTCAACGCAACTTCAATATTTTTGTTCTTTTTGATATTATTTTTAACTGATTCGGCAAAAAAACACCCAAATCAGATTCAACTGACTTGCGTTCAACTTCGTTACTGAAGTTTTAATTTGATACTTAAATTTGGAATCTACTTATGCCTCAACGGAGAGAAATCTTAACATCCAACAGCAGCTGCTCTACTATTTTTATAAATCAAGATTTACGTCAGGAATTATTACGCCCGGTGCCGTAAACAAGAAAAAGAGGCCTGTAAGTTTCAGACGTGTACAAATATTGCAGGAGCATAATATGCAAACACACGCGTCTGTCTACAGGCAGAGAAAAGGAAAAGGGGGGACAGGCGGCTCTAACAAAACACGTCCTTTCACTTTGTCAGCAAGAAAGCCCTTTCTTTCCCAGCGTAAATCACCCACTCGCGGGGGAAGCCAAATTACCAAAGATAATTTCAAATTCCTAAGTTTCTTTGTGTACACAATACCCACAATATAAGAGTGCCACTAGCTCGGCTTGTTCTGAGTAGTAATACGAACATTTGCACACTTATCTGTCGGGATATTCCGCGAGCTGTGTCTTAAGATTGATGCCTTACAACGGTCGGGCAGAGAGGCTTTTGTTGTTCCCTTGTAACGAGGTTCCGTTATAACACAATGAAAATGACAACAAAGCTGGAGGATAGCAATCTTGGTTGTGTTATATAATTACTCCGACTGACTCCCTGTGGGAAATTTGTTATAGTGCAGTGGCTGAGGCTGTAATGCCGATCGCGGCTCAGTGCCCAAGTAAAAATCTTAACGTGTAAACTCAACCAAAGCGTTTACCAAGAATATATAAACACTCACTAGAAACACCGTTTTAGTTTATGTACATTTTTGTGAAACGCTATTTTTAAGTTTGAACGTAAGGATTTATACTAAGCAGCCTTATCGGCAGCGGCCGTTAGCGAGAAAAGCCTACAAATATTAAGCTCAGTTATTAAGTTTTCATTGTGGCGCTAAGTAGGACCGAGATACGTACAGAAAATGACAAGTGGAGAATAAAAAATTAAGTCGCATTTCTTTTCTTTTCTTTGCTATTTTTTGTGATTCCACCGTGTTTTTATCTTCTCAATGAATTTTCACTAAAAAATCTCAAAACAACGCTTTTACGCATTAAAAAAAACATAACTAAACTAAACAAATGATTTACTAACAAATTTCAAAATGGGTTTTGTATATATTTTTGGAAACAAAAAGAAACACAGAAGTTATACTCATTTAATCTGCTGTCATATAACTTCACATTACTTTTTTACAATGTTGTTATAAAAAGTCGTAGATTTTTCATGTTCATTTTCATTTTTCACTCTCTCATGGTGTTATTTTCAGACAACAAATCAATGGCACTCCATCCACCACCAAAAGGGATACTTCCATACAAAAAAAAACGATAATTGGTGGATCATCTATAGTTTAAAACATTCTGAATAACGCTGTTACACAATTATTCACGGTTAGATTTGAATTCCTATGAAATGGGGGACTGTAGCTCCTTGTTGACAATATGGTTTATTAGTACACCGCGTAGCTAATATTTTTTCTCTCAACATGATTTCAACTTAAATACAGATAACTAAATGGAAATATTGTTCACAAGTGACTCTAAATATAACTGATGGATATTTGTTTATAAATAAGCTACTTACAAACAACAGCTAGATCTCCATGGTCTGAGACGGTTTGGAAGAGCGGCGCCTCCCCCGACACTTCGCAGCGGTATCTTCCCGTGGACGTGAGGCCCAGAGGTCCCAGAGCGACCGAGTTCTGGGTACAGTTGTCCGCCTGGAAGTAGAGAATAAAACTTGTATTAGTTTATCTTGTGGAATATTATTTTATTGATACCCAGTAGGTACTAAAGTTAGCAAATTGCATTGTATGGCCTACTT
Organism: Agapetus fuscipes; assembly: GCA_951799405.1. Classification (NCBI taxonomy): domain Eukaryota; kingdom Metazoa; phylum Arthropoda; class Insecta; order Trichoptera; family Glossosomatidae; genus Agapetus; species Agapetus fuscipes. Next base: position 10,210,778 of record OX637346.1, on the reverse strand, counting down.
CCAGAGAATGGGCTATCGGAGCCCGGAAAAAAATATTGTGATGATGGACTCAAAGTAAGTGGGACCCAGCTTTAGCTCCTATTGTGTGGTAGGAGCATGGGACAGGAAAAGGGAGGCGTTGGATAGGCAGCGGTGTCTGCGGTTGATCAAGGAGGCTAATACCCATCCCAGGTTGATGAGCCATTGATGATGATGATGATGATAAGTAGGTAACTTTATGCATTTTTCAATACTGTGATAATAAAATTTCTCCATTGTTAAAAAAAGTGTTCTTTGGTGAGCGGTCTTTATTAAAAGCAGATGAATTTTTCAACGAAGACCACATTAAAAAGAACAAATGTTTTTTGCTCCATCTGGAATTTAATACCTTTCGATTTGCCAGTCTGAAGTATTCAATACTAGACTGAGGACTGGTTAAGAGTGTTTTACGAAGACTCTTCGTCTCCAAAAAAGTCTGTCATCTTTTTAGTACGATTTTTTTTATTGATTTTAAGGCTACCAATTGCCTCTTTTTCACTGCCAACGTCCGTATTGAACTATTTTAATCTATTAAAATGAACTTTCACGAAGTAACTGCTAAAAACCTAGATAATAACTATTTTTTCGCTGTTAAAAAATTCACGAAATCAAGATGGAGCCATTATTGCCATATTCTTTTACAACTAACCTGGAAAATAATAATATTTTAATGATTTATTTGGTGAGCGCTGTTTTTTGTGAATCACACCTCAAGAGCCCTCCAGTTGATATTTCCATCCCAAAATTAAAGGTATTGATAGACTGCTACTATTGATAGCACTTACATCAATATCAACTCCTGGCAGGGTAAACGCCTGTCCCGGCGGCTCGTCCCTCGGCACATATCTGAAGAACTCGTCGCCGTCCTTGTACCACTTCACCGAGTACAGGGTCTCTCCAGGCTCCAGCTCGTACTGGCACTCCAGCTGGATGTAGCTGCCCTTGAGAGCGTGGCCAGGGATGCGGACTTCCCGGAGGTGCAGGCAGGAAATGTGGGCTGGAAGAGACAAAGACAGAATAAGATTAGATAGAGCAAGCAACATATCTGCCCGTTCTCATCATTCACTACTGCCAACACACATAGTTTCCACCTCAAGACCAGCAGAAAAGAAGAGGACCATTTTAACTCGCCGCACGACAGAAACAACAATTCAAGCAACACCTCTACGGCACCCTTCCAGGGTGACATAGACCCCCCGGACTTTTAAGAATTGGGGAGACTCCTACACAAGATTCCTTAAAAAAATAATGTAAACAATATGCTACGCTATCAAAAAAAAAAGAGTTACGAATATTTATGACTTAGTGACAAGACAGGACTAAATTGCTTGTGCATTTTGTTGTTGTTGTATAATTATTAAATGTAAGGTTGATAATTTAGAATATTTTTTGACTTCATAATTTATTTTCAAGTTGTACGAGGTACAAACGATTCCTGTATATTTAAGCATAAATTAGAGGGAAAACAAAAACATTCACGAAACTTTTCATTTTTCAGTTGAAATTCAAGGCCTCATTTTGAATATACTTTTGTTCTTTGAAGGATGAAAACTTACAAAATAGCGTTACACGTCGTGAATTTAAGTTTTATTTCATAAATGTGTGTTTTCATTCAATGTGAAAACTTATACCAACTTGCATTCGATTTTTAAACCCTTGAAACTGTTATTAATGCTTATTTGAAGGAACAAGAAACCGAACTGTTGTTTTATTTTAATTTTAATACAGTTTTTTTTAAACACATTCAGCGGAAACGTTGGTTCAGTTTGTTGAAAAAAGCAAAATTTACCGTTTCAATATGAATATTTTTGTATGAAATTCAACTTTACGCTTTTATTACTGGAAGTTGTATAGCCGATACCATTTTTGAATTGTAAATCTATTATACTCGTTTATGCGAACTCAATATTTTATTGGTGGTAGTCAATGAGCTAATTTTGTATAATTCAGTACGACGACATTGTCATTTTGTTTAAAATGAATTACGATGCACGCAGGCCCAGTGCGTCCGCAGCATAAAACATTTGACTACTCATTTCCCCATAACATAATGGCGGGTTATTACCCCTCCATAATTAGCTTTTGCTACTGCTGGCCAGCTTTTGTGTGGGCCCGTATAATAATAGTACGCTATGATCGAGCCGGGATAAAACATGCGTTTTTCATTTCAAAAGACCAGTAATTAGAAGGCCATTACATTATAATTATAACCCACTGGTGGACTTAGTAAATAACAATCATGTAAAAACAACAATTAGCTATTTTGTATTGTAGTTTTATACCGGTATTAGCTTTCAAATTACTAACCATTTTACCGTTATGTGACGCTATATGCTACTATTGCACTAGGATAAATTGAGATTTATGGATTTTCATACTACTCTTTTTCAGAAAAAAATCCAAAAAAGTATAAGTTGAAGGTTTTGTGTATTATCATTGTGAAGATTCATTTCAATTTAATAATCGTTGTCCTCTTGGTAAGATGTGATAACATCGAAAGCTCTCGAGGAAATAAATCAACTCGTGAATAAAAAAATTGTGTTTCATTTTCATTATCCAAAAAAGTATTTTCATTTTATGGTACGTCATTACAATTTATTTTTTAAATGCTATATGATTTTCATAATTTTGTAAGATCTTCGTACTCAAAAGGTTATTTTCATTATTTACAAAACTAGCCACAAAAAAAATGGTGCACCTATAAATTGGCACTTTTGATTTAGGGAAAAACGTTACACTAAAAAAAAAAATTCTGTCAAATATGTTTTGCTGTTTTCTGAAAGATTTTTTTCAGTACCTGGAGCTCATACCTACTATTCATTTGATTGTAAATACTAAAGTTCTCAGCTTATTTTAGTATCAGTGATGGTTTGAAGTGTCTCACGCTGGCTGTGTGTCATTTGAGAGGCCGCAGGAACATCTGAAAGGCGGACTGGAGTTATTCAAAGAAGGCAATAAGTCAGAAGTTCCCGCTCAGCATAGCGAAGTGTTCAGCTGCAGTAGCAGGCACTGCCACATGCAGGGAGACGCTTACTTGCTTACGTAACGGAAGAAAAATAGCAGATTCATTACGCTGGGAATAGTATTTGAGGTGAGAAAGAAAAAATGCAATTTGGGAAACTGAATATTTTTTTGAAAATTTTGAGTTTTGTATAATATGAGAAGTTCGTGTAATGTCCGATAAATAAATTTTAACTGTGTAGCTATAATTATTGTTAATAAGTTCTGATTCAATCCATTCAGTACAAAATTCGAAATTTCGTTTTATTTGCAGTGGGAAAGCATCACACTTTTATGGAACAAAGGTTCTTTGCGACCGATAACATATTATTGCTTAGCCTTTTTTCCAGCAATCCAGCTATGTAACGTCATAGTTTTTGTTGAGTCTATTTTTGTTTTGTAGAGGGTAAATGGAATCTATAAAAAAAAGGCAAATTTGTCACACGAAAGCAAAATAAAAATAGCCGTATGGTCCTTCACTTTTAATCTGAACAGGTTGAAATTGTTTTCAAAACAAGAAGGAAAATAATTCCTAAGAAATAACCCAGATGATAATAACCCGACACATGGTCGTCCTGCATCCCCTTCTTTCCTCATACTCTCACACGATGACAAACCTCAACGATTGATTTTGTATCTGAACCATTTAGTAATTATTTAGCCCCCTGAAGATGCAAACGGATTAGTTACTTAAAGAGTGAATGCGTCTACAATCAACAAAACTAGAAGGTCATTATTTTTTTTTAATAACCTTTAGACTTTTCTTGGTATTATTTTACAAATCCTTTGTTTAAGTGATTTCCTATGACCTTTGTGATCCTGTACAACTGACCATTCTATTGATAAGACTATCCGTCGTCGCTGGTAATTTCTCAACTCGAAAGCAAATGATTCCGCCATTTGTGGATAACGTTTTAAGTTTAGGCATATTTTGAAGTTACTATTTAACTAAGAAAATCTGACCGCGTATGCTGAGAATTCGATTGAAAACAATATGGGGCATTTATTCCTGCTCACCTCATTATCAGCGCCCTTTCTTATCTTCCGTTTTAATAATTTACCATATCCTATGGGCTTAACGAGGGTTGGAAGACCCAAGCTCCAACCCTGCCCAATGGAAATTCAATCTTGAAATTTCAACCCCTGAAATAAGATAATTTACTCAATATCTCGGCTAAATATAGATTTACGCTAAAATTACACTACGTCGAAATGTTATCATATATTATGTAATGTAATCAACATTTAAATTCAAAATACATATCTATAATCTATAATAATCTAAGCTGCAAAGATATGTCAACATTTAAGGCTCATATTAAATGCATGCCCACAGACAGGCGCATGTAGGTTCAAAGTGCAAAGTAACCATGAATGCATTATATTATTTGCATAATTTTTAAATAATAAAAACGTTCACGATTTAATGACAAAAAACCGCACACAGATTTGTTTGTGAAAGAGCAAAAATGATTATTTATTTTATTTTCACCCTATGATTTGATTTACTTTAGTAAAAAATCACTATTTATGAAACAATTAAAAGATGTGTACCTACATATGTATACTATAATAATACACAGAAATATTAATCTATCTTATGTACACTGTATTCTGAAAAATTATGTATTGAAATTCCACTGGTACATCTCTAATGCAATTTCCTTGTAACTGATACTTTTACAAGAAAAGAGAACACTCAAAAATACATTGAAAATAACCCACCTCTAAGAATGTCATAAACGTACAAAAAAAATATTATTGCAATATCTAACGGCATCAAATATTCCATGTCGAAAAATAACATCAACGAATACACGGAGCTTTTTTGCGACGCGAGCTTTTCCAGAGCGGTACAGTGTTTGGTGTAATTTTAAACGTTGTTTTTCTGCGTGCCGCACACGCGTGCCGCACACTACCGCACGCTCTCAATGCCTCCCCACCGCGGGGCGTGCTACCCTAAAACTCTGCCATGAAAAGCCGGTACACAACAGGGTTCGTGCTCAATTCGTACATTTACTTTAGGATGTATGTCACTACAAGATATGTAAATAATTGACATTTTTTTTGGTATTTTCATCGGTGATTGGTTACATAAATAAAACACCCGCTACATGGCCTTCTTGGCGTGGCGCAGTGTAAAAAGGCGTGGCCATCTGAGGGCTGGCATGGCTCTTTATGTCAAGCAATTTAATGCTCTTATGAAAGTGGCATCGGGATGGTCCATTTGCGGGTCAATAGGTAGCCTGTTCTAAGCAACTGGCACAACCTACCCACAGTTTTGTCTATTCAAAGGTATTTTACTCGCCGATGTTTTGTTTTCCCGAGTGGTTTACGTTTTTAGGGCTAGTTGTAGAACCGACGCGATGGCTTTGAAGACCACTCTTTGTTGGTGACTACAACTGTCTCGGTGTTTATGCACTCTATAGTGCAGATTTTGTTAAAATTAACAGCATTGTTTGAAATAAGAAGTGACTTTTTTATATTCCCGATAGAGTAGTCTCTCGTTTCTAATGAAACCTTACTTTATGGGACGTGAGTAAGAAAACAAATCTACAAATATTTCCTGACCTTAATTGAATAAAAATCCAGAAAGATAAACGAAAAGTCACATGTAATGCGCTGTGATAGGTCTTGACGATCGGAATCTTTTTGAGTTGGATTTTTTCACATCTTAATTTTTTTCACAAGAATAAAAATGCGACACTGTTAACCATTTTATACACCAAAAGCCCAAAAAACAAACAGTTTTTTCTTGAACTAAAGATTTTCTACCACGGCATATCTAGTGATCGTATAAATCTCCCCCATGGTCCCCATTCGCAGTGAAATATCTGGCTCGGCCCCGCGGGTTCCCGACTGGAAAATTTGCATTCACCACGTCTAACGCATACTGTACACCAAGTACAAAACTTTACGAATAAATTCAACCATTACGTACACCAAAAATCGCCTGAAAACCAAAACACTCGCAAGAGACGTTGTTTTAGTTTTAGTACATTTTTTGGGTATACTCTAAAGTTGAATTTAAGTTCGAATTTGTACACTTGGGGTACTAGGTTCGTAGACATTGCCTCTGGTAACTATTGTTGCCTTTCTTAACTTCGAGCCGAATGTTCTTTTTATGCTTGGAGCTAGACGACACAAAGGCACTACGTACCCATCTGCTGTATTATTATACCGGCTTGTGTGTTCCACTATACGCCATTTCCAGATGTTATTTATGCGTTGGTAATATTTAAAGGTTAATTTTAAATATCAAAGCTTTTATATTATGGTAATAAATAGTTTAAGTTGTGAAAATAATGATGCAGCTAAATAAAGTTGCTAAAATAATACTGTATTTTTAAGGTTTCTCTCTCTCTTGAGAATGGTGAAAAACTCATTATTTAAAATGAAACTATGCTTTATATACTTAATCACATATTTAAATAAATTGCACAGAATCTGCACTCGACTTTCTTGCAAAAATTAACCCACTGTATGACGTATGTAAAGCTATAATCATCTACCAGCTTATGCAGTTTCAATGAAAATATAATATATCGATAATAAATCAATTTTATTCCACGGCGGTGTGTACCTGCATACCCGTGCGAGTATGGAAATAGCCATATAAATTCTTAAGTGAATAAAAAATATTTAGATGATTTATTTGGTGAGCGCCGTTTTGTGTGAATCACACCTCAAGAGTCCTCTGCGAGGTTGGTCTTCTCTGGAAAAAGCGCCAATTACACAAGAAAGATCCTCGACTCATAGGTTGGTATGAAGCTGATTTCTGTACTGTACTGTACTGTATCCTGCCACCGTTTCATTAGGGGTGGCCGGTACCTCCGCAGATGCGCCTCCACTTTTTGCTGTCATCACCTTTTTCATACATACTCTTCTCTTATTCTCACTCTGCAGGATCCATTCTTTCGCAATCTCACCTATTTGGTCTAATCATTCTTTCCTCAGCCTTCCCCTTCCACGCTTTCCTCTGACATTTCCTTTGTACACTTTCTTCATTAGTTGTTCATCATCCATTCTTTCAAGATGTCTGAACCATCTCATCGTACTTTTTTGTACTTTCATTCTCATATTCTCTTTTATACCTCACTCGTTCATCACTCAAGCATTACGTACTCTATCACTCAGTGTCTTTCCAGCCATTGCTCTCAGGTAAGCCATTTCAACCGTACTTACATACTTTACTCAGCTCACATTCATTAAGCCTCACTTCCACCAACCAATATGCCATTGTGGACCGCCGATCTCATATTCTTCGTAAGTTTCCTATTCCTTGTAATGCTTCCAATCATTTCCATTACACTTCTTCCTCTACTAGCGCGCTTTTCCAATTATTTCGTCAATTTCGCATTCGACTCAAACTTGCTTCCCAGATAATCAAATTCTTTCACGACCTCCACTCTTTTTTCATTCAATCTTATCTCAATTTTCTCGCCTTTCTCAGTCCTCCTAAAGTGTAAAAAATAATTCACTTTGTTAATGTCACCCCTGTTTCAAGGAAGGTCGGCAAGAGTTGCAGGTTTTATGTTCATTTGAGATTTGGTTTTAATTTGTAAGTACAAATTCAGCATTCGTAAGCGCGAACTTACACCTACCTGTTTGTGGGCATGCATTTCATATTAGTTTTGAATGTTTATATTTCATTGCAACTTTATTCTAGATTATTATAGATGGTAATTGAACCCTTCTGTATGCAAACTAGGACTTTGTATGGTGGGTAAACTTATTAGTTATATTTTGAAAAAGTAACGACTGATTATTATTGGTATTTATAAAATTTTAAGAATGGCAGCCTTTTATCTATTTTTAACCCTTTGACTACCAAGAAAATTGCTAATACATTTTGTATGGAAAATTTTCACTTTGTATGGCGGCTATACTTTTGATTCACTTTTTGGAAAAAATAATGATGGCAATATATAGGTTATTATTATTGTTTTACATTTGCTCTACATTATTTTTTTATTAACCCTCTAACTGCCGAGAATTTTTCCATTATTTTTTTCTTTTATATGGCAACTCCCTAAACCGAGATTATGATGAAGAAATTATTATAATTATTAGATAGCACTATTATTTAAATGGATTCACAAAAAAATTAAGAAAAATCGTCGGAGCCGTTTTTGAGAAAATCGCATTTTAAATTTTCAGCTCTTCGGAAGCCATCTTGAATTTTCAAAAAAGTAAAAAAAAAATGATTACAAATTAAATAATTAAGCTTGTTCTTTCTAAAAAATTTAAAACAAATTTAAATATCTTGCATTTTAATAGGTTTTTGTAATATTTTCGATTTAAAATTTCAGGTCGTGTAAACGGTGCTTTATATTTATTTTTTCAAAAAAATTTTTTTGTTAATTTGTAGAAATTTATGTTGTCCATAATATTGTAGATAATTATATTTTTGTTGACCCCTTAACTTTCGAGAAAATCACAATCGTTTGTTTTTTTCATATGGCAGCCCATAGACACAGATTAGTAAGAGTGTTGTTATAACTAATTTATTAAGTTAAAAATTAATTAGTGGCAACTCTGAAAATTTAAGAAAAATTCTTGGAGCCGTTTTTGAGAAAAGTGCTATTTTATGTTTTTTTTGTATGGCAGCCATCTTGAATTTTCAAGTTGGTGTAATGTCATGTTATTCATACTTAATACATGTCCAAAAAAGTTGATGTAGCCAAAATTTGGTATCTCTAGGTCTTATACTTTGGAAAGTGACACACACACATACATACATACATACATACATACATACATACATACATACATACATACATACAGACGGACGTTTTTGAAAGATAGTGTTTTTTGGCATGTCCTGCACCAGGACAACTCATTTCCGTGAAAACCTCGAAATTTTTTTTTCACACCAAATCATAACTTTCTTTTATAGCCTTCGGCTATAGCAAGAAAGTAAAAATACAAATTGAATTTTTAAAAGAGCTAGATAGTTTTTATTTTAAAAGTTAAGTATATAAAAATATGACCTCGTAATTTACAAAATATTCGAGTTTAAAGGTTGGTGTATTTACATTGTGACGATTATTTTTTAATTGGATAAACAAAATTATTATTTCGTGACACTTTTTGGAAAAGATAGCAAGAGCTGAAGTGTTTACTCGATGAAGGTCGACTCGATGAATATTATGGTTGAAATTAAAAATAATAGTATGAAGATACTTTTATATTTTCTTTTCAAGACTTGGTATTTTCTGTTTTTCCTTCGAGGATGTAAAAAAATAATTCCAAGAATAATGTTTAAGGAATTAGCTGTTTGATTTATAGATGACCTTTGAAATTTAATATAAAAAAATGATTTAGGGAAAATTTGGATAAGCCTAAGCTTATTTTAGATGGAATTTATTTTTAATATTTTAAAAAAATCCTAAGCTTATTTTAGTTGGAAGATTTTTTTACGGAACCATCTTCGATTTTAGGATGACGTCAGAAAAAAAATATCAGCCAAGTATCTATCACCTACATATATTTACTTTAGTATTCAGACTAAAGGTAGCATACTCATAATAAAGGTAAAAAAACAATCGTAAAGGATCGGTGGTAGTCTAGTGGTTAACGTTACGGGCTCGTAACCGAAAGGTAGCGGGTTTGATGTACACCGTAGGAAACACCAACAAATATAATTAAAAATAACAATATTTGCTCTACCATGGGTTGAAGAATTAATCTACTTGTATCCAAAATCAGTCGAAAAGCTAAACCCATTTTTACAGCAAATGGGCTTTGATTGCAATATAAGCGCTGTTTTCAATGACCAAGCTCGACGAGGACCCTTGAGATGTGTCTCCGCAAAAATAGGGGATACCAAATAAATCAACCAAAATTATATTTCTTTGATTTATTTTCTCATACTTTTCTTCTTAACTTAAGCTCTTTAAATTTATTTATTTATTATTAAATAATACTCAATTAAATTTCTTGCCTTTGACATTCCCGCTCACACCTTGTTAGTCGAGACTTTATTATTTTTCTTTCTTGTTCTGTGCAAATATTTCTCATTATTTTAATCAAATTAATAACTTGTCAATGGCAGGAGTAAGTAATTAAAATTCTTACTTTAATGAAAAATCATTAAAAGCTCTGAAATATAAATAAAGTGGCAAGAAGAATAATTATATTTCTCGTTATAAAATTCCAGTACATTTTCTTTTAGTAATATTTATAATTAAAAATGTCCTTTTTGAATGAAAAATGGTGATGTTTGTGATAATTTGATAACAGGGTTTTTAGTGGAATTTCATTTGATTCTTATCTTTCCATTTTACCAAAACAAATAATAATACTAAATGCTCCTTCAAACATTGGATACTTTAGTGCTTCATATCTAATCTCTAATCTAATCTAAGCTGCAAAGATATATATCATTTAAGATTTATACTAAATGCATTCCCACAAGCAGATATGTATAATTTCGCGCTAACACAGGCCGCATGTGGACCTACAATATAAAAACCCAATCTCAAATGAACATAAGCCTTGCAACTCTTGCCGTCCTTCCCTGAAACAGGGGTGACATTGGCAAAGTGAACCAATTTTTATATTATGGGTGGTCAGCCGCATAACAACCTATAAGTCAAGGAACATACATGATATATCTTTTAAATCACATTTAATGTCTTGAAATTTAGTAATTCATATTTTAGGATTCACTAAAAAACGGAAAAAAATAGAATGTTTTAATTTTTGACGTAAAAATATTAAAAAATTCAGATATCAATTTTTAAATTGAGATGACACAGTTGATGAAATAAGAAGGTTTGCTTTCAAAAAACCAAAAATTATGTTAAAAAAAACGAATTTTTTGTTTCAAATTTCCTTCAAGTCAGTTCAAAATATAGCGCAGAAATAAACACACAGTGGTTTGTTAAATGTTGAACTTATTTAGTTTTTGCTGAAACGAGGACAGTGCTACGCTTTTCAGCTTTACTTCATCCCTTTAGTGCTTGTTCGTCTTATGTCTAATTTCGCACAATTCTTGTATGTGTACTGGACCAATGTGTCATTTGAAAACTTGAAATTAATTTTCAAAAATACATTTAAAACGACTCTCACATTGTCGTACTTGTTTTACAATGTTTTCCTTTAACAATTTTTTTTACTAAGCTATGTTTCTTATAATAATACTGAATTGCTACTATTACTGTATCCGGCCTTTATTTTCACTAGGGGTGGCCATTACATCCGCAGATGAATCTCAACTTTTTTTCTGTCTTTGCTCACTTCTTTCATCTAATCTAATCTAATCTAATCTAATCTAATCTAAGCTGCAAGGATATATACCATTTAAGATTTACATTAAATGCATTCCCACAAGCAGACATGTATAATTATTTCACGCTAATACATGCCGCATGTGGACCTACATTATAAGAACCCATCTCAAATTAACATAAGCCCTGCAACTCTTGCCGTCCTTCCCTGAGACAGGGGTGACATTGGCAAATCATCCTTCTCTTTATTCATGCTCTCCTCTTTTTCTTACTCCAGTCATTTGTAACTTTTTAATAGATCAATCCATTATTTCCTCAGTTTCCATGCTTCCATGATTGTTTACAGAATTTACTATTTAAGATAAGCTTAGCTTGTATCAAAATGTAACTAGAGAGTATACTGCACTGGCTACGTAATGTTTATAAAAGAAGGTTCCATATTGCTAAGCCCTCACGTATCTTGTATATATTGCACAATTTTCCCCAATGGCGTACCACGAGAAATTTTAGATTCATGATTTTCCTTCCGCTGCTGTGGCAGGCGAAGGAAGCGCGCCTGCTATTGTAAACTTCTAAATAAGGAAACAGAAAATAACACCTAGCCGTACCCCGAGTACTACACATTGCGTAAATACTCATCAAACGCGTAAAAAAATGTATAAAAAAAACAGCAGCGCCTCTAGTCAGAGTTTACTTTACATCCATTTTTTTATGTTAACGTACTTGTTGAGTGTTGACGCAATGCTTTATACTTGAAGAGCTGTATTGTATTTTGAACGAGCATTCTGTACGTAGAAACTTTGAGATTTTCACCCTGAAAAGGCTTTCTTTATAACGCTTTTCAATCAATCAAGAACATAGTTTTAAATTCTTATCTTCACTATACACTTCATGAATAAATTGGTTTTGATATTTAAAATGTACTCAAGGTAGAATAAATGTACAAAAATACACACTAGGTCTTTCTTCAATCTAAGTTACAAATATATATTGACCTTTAAGGTTTATTCTCAATGCAGACAAGTGAAAAGTCGCGCTCACATATTCTCCATGTATACTAACAAAATAAACCGAACCTCTCATGAACTTTGCAACTCTTTCCGTCTTTCTCTGAAACGGGGTGGCATTGGCAAAAGTGTAAGTTTTTACAGCAATGAGGTGAACCTCATACTAACATGCCGGTTAGCCTCATACCGCAAAAACGCAACTAAGCTATACACGTAGTGTAACTTCTTGCCGCGTTATCTCCGAAGGGTTTCGTATGTGGCGAGTGGAACCTACTTATTTTTACAGGTGAGGGAGCCGGCCTTACGCCAACCACTTCAGTTAAAGTGAGGGTTTTCCAGCTCCCTAGGGGGCTGGTACTCATTTCTTGTGAAGGCTGAGTAAACCTTACCGGTATTTCATTTTCAGGTTTGAAATATACACCGAAACGGAAAATCATTTCTGACATCATCGGTGCAAGCACCTTACCAACTGAGCTATCGATCATGGATTAAAAAACAACGTTTTGGGGTATTGACATTTATTTTTAATACCAAGCATCCCATTTTATACACATTTCTTTGATTTTTCTGCAATGGTTTATTTACGTCACTTATTCGAGTATACATAATATGTATGTATGCCACGGTCTTTGATTTTCCCTTTAATATGTCAAACAAACAGGATATTTGAGTCCTCGCCCCCCAGGCCATGGACAATCAGTCAGGTGTCACGGACCAAAGGCGAGTCGTGACGTGAGAACTCGCGTGACCAAACCACTCCGTCACGTGACGAATCTTACACCCTCATATGCGAAATGAAATTAATTAAAATACGGATAGTACAAAATAAAAATTATCTCATGTGTGAATAAAATCAGCCATTTTTTATGGTTTTAATTTTTATTTATCTATGCATAAAAGACTGGAATGTATTTTTTTCAGTAACATGTGAATTTTTTTTACCAGTTATTTTATATATATTGTTATGTAAATATAAATATTGAAATAAGTATGGGTAGTTATAGTTATAAGAATCCTCAAAAGTATTGGTAGGTAAGATCGATAATTATGTATAAGTGTAGAATTCTCTAGGCTAAGTAGGTATTTGTTATAATTATAGGAATACTGTATTGCATTGGTAGGTAGGATTTTGGTTGTGTCTAGGTAGTACGTGAAACATCGAGAAGTAATAATTACTCTGGAACCGTCTGGCGACTTTAGTTCTGGATCATACTGCTCTGAAGAGTATAAAGGTGCGAATGGCCTGCAGAGCGGGCCAGTATCATAGCGACTAACAAACACATCGAAGCCATCTGATCAGTGAACCGAAACCAATGGAATAATCGAGAAAGTAGTGTGAAAATAAATTTTGTAACTGTGTAAAATAAATAACTATTGAATAAGACCTGTGTAGTTTTAATTTGAAGACAATTGAACCCTAATTTCGTAACAATTGGCGTCAGGTGCGGAATTGTCAAGAAAAATTAAGATCTTCTGTCTAAAAATAAATAAAATAAATTAAATAAGTGTTAAAATGAACTTTAGTCAAATTGAACTTTGTGTGAACTGACTTTTGTGAAAACAAGTGTTTAAATAAATTTTTGTTAAAAGAAAAGACGCAAAAAGCAAGTTCAAAAAAAAAATTCTGGAACATCCTAAAACATAATGACTATTTTACCGCATTGAGAAAGTCATCAAATTGGACCATAGTTTTTTTTTTATTATTGTGTGTGATTAAAAAATAAAATAAATAAATAAAAATCTTGAAAAATATTACAAAAGAACGTTCCAGATTCATCGAGAAAAAGTTTTTGAATAACTGCCCTTCGTTTACAAGTGTGTGAATGTACATTAAGTACCTACCTGTGTGTTTGAAAGACTTGAGACGAAATAAATAATTATGTACTATCAGACATTATTATGTAAAAAAATATTGGTGAATTAAAAATAAATATTAAAAGACAGTACCTACCAATCAGTGTAATCAGATAAATTATTATTTTGCTAAAGTACGTATTCAAAACAGCTCTATATATAAAACTCGTATTAAATAAATTTGAAAATATTTTTTTTGTTTTGAAGTAAATTTTGAAAAAAAAAATGGCAACTAAAGTGAACGTCAAGGACCTCAAAGTCACTGAGCTTAAAAATGAGCTTCTGGAGAGGGACCTGGAGACCTCAGGAGGAAAGGCAGCCTTACAAGCACGCCTCATAGAGGCCTTGGAACGGTCAGGTGAAGACCCGGCATACTTTGTCATGGCATCTGGAGGAGACCGCGCCCTTGAGGAGCTGAACATCAGCATCACAAAATCCATGAAGGAGGAGCTCACGGGAAACTTCACTGCCATGGAGGAGAAGATGACTGACAACGCCAAGACCCTGAAGGAGGACCTGGCAACCATGGAGGAGAAGATAATAATAATAATAATTGGACAATTTGTATACAGCGCCGTTTAGTGGCACTAGCCACCCCAAGGGCGCTTAAGATGACCAGCAACCTGACCGGGCTGGAGGAGAAGATGACTGGGCTGGAGGAGAAGATGACCAGCAACCTAGCCGGGCTGGAGAAGAAAGTGGCAGAAAGCTCGCGAGCAATGTCGGAGATTGAGGCCCGTGTGGCAAGCCTGGAGGATCGTCTGCGTGCCGAGCTGGCTGACAAGTGCCAGATGGAGTCCACCAGAATATCCCCCAAAGGCGGCCTTCACGACGAGACCGACCAGGGATGCTCAACTCCAACCAGGGTCACTAGAGGGGATGACGACCCTTCGCTGTCGAAGCACAACCTTCCGAC
The DNA here is from genome assembly GCA_951799405.1 of Agapetus fuscipes. NCBI lineage: Eukaryota > Metazoa > Arthropoda > Insecta > Trichoptera > Glossosomatidae > Agapetus > Agapetus fuscipes. Next base: position 10,195,749 of record OX637346.1, on the reverse strand, counting down.
CTTCGACGGGAAGACGTCGTGGGAGGAGTATTTGACCCTCTTTGAGACGGCTGCCATGATGGGAGCCTGGAGCCAGCAGAAGAAGGCTTCGGTTCTCAGCCTGTCGCTCCGAGGAGACGCTCTCAGGGTTCTGCAGGCCATACCCCTGGACAACCGTGGTGACTTTGGGCAGCTGAAGCAGCGCTTGGATATGCGCTATGGCCACAAGTGCCTGGGGCAGCTGTACAAGTCACAGCTGAACACAAGGGTGCAGAAGCCCAACGAGAGCCTCCAGGAGTTTGAGATGGACATCGTCCACCTAGTACGAGACGCTTACCCGACATTCCCTGATGACATCTGCGAGAGCTTGGCAGTGGACAAGTTCCTGAACGGATTGAGAGAATGGGAGACGCAGCAAGCAGTGAAGCTGGCTCTTCCGAAGACGTTGAACGAGGCGCTAAGCCGAGCTCTCGAATTTGAGGCTGTCAAACAGTCCATCAGGGGCCACGCCAGGGTTTGTGCAATCAAGGCAGAGGAGGTCAAACTACCTACAACCGAGGAAATAATAGAAAAAGTGCTGCAGCAACTTGAGCCAACGAGACAGAAGGCGCACTGCTGGACGTGTGGCCAGCAAGGACACCTGAGCGCGAGGTGCCCAAAGTCTCAAGGACCGGAGAAATTGGAAGACGACCGCAAGGATGTAGAGACCACCATGGAGATGAACAAACGGCTGAGGAAACAGCTCCAGGATGCCGAGAGAAAGGTCAAAGTCATGGAGACGGAGAACAGGCAGCTGACGAAGAACTTGGCCAGCAGTGAAAGGGTCCGGCGAACAGCGGAGGCCGAGAGGGACGAGTTGCACGAGACTGTGCTGAGCCTGGAGAGACAGAACAAGGGGCTTAAGACTAAGCTCCAGCAGCTGGAAGCTGGGCAGGGGCCCAGGACGAAGGACACCATCGCCAACCTGGAGTCCAAGATCAGCAACACCAAGGAGGCGGGAGCTCGAATGAAGGATAATCACCGGCCAACTCAAAGAGCAAAGTGGTCAAACAATGACCAGCCCGCCCAGAAAGTACGACAGTGCGTCGCATCCGAAAGATCACCAGCCTTTGAGACGTTTTGGGAGAACGCGAAGGCAGGGCAGAAGTTTCGCCATGGAGTGACCACAGAAGTCCAGAAGGACTTATTTGAGGTCACTAGGGACCACACACTGGCATGCAGTGTACCGGAAGATCTAGATATGTCTAGAGGAATTGCACGGGTCTTCCAATACAAATTCGGAGAACCGCAACCCTCGAGCAGCCCGCAAGGAAGAGCTCTGAGACTACCGAAGGGGCGTCAACAAGCATACTGCCTGGTTGTCCCGGATTCCAGCAACCTGGAAGAGGACTACAAGGCATTGTGGGACGGCCTTGTTGAGCTGCGTGACTACATGTTGGAGGATCAGCAGGCGCGTCTGGCAATACCGAAGATGGGTGGCGGCCGCGCTAATCGAGACTGGCGGATAATCCGGAGTATGATTGAAGCAGTGTTCTCGGGAGTCGGCATCAGCGTCATGGTGTGCTGCGAGCAAGCGCAGCCGAGAGCCAGTGGGGAGAAATCCGTGGACTGCCACTTCTTCCTGACCACAGGGTGTCGACGTGGATCAGCATGCCCCTACCTACACAGAGTCAAGACTGTTCCGGGACGAAACAGTCTAGGTGGGGGGTAGTGTTATGTAAATATAAATATTGAAATAAGTATGGGTAGTTATAGTTATAAGAATCCTCAAAAGTATTGGTAGGTAAGATCGATAATTATGTATAAGTGTAGAATTCTCTAGGCTAAGTAGGTATTTGTTATAATTATAGGAATACTGTATTGCATTGGTAGGTAGGATTTTGGTTGTGTCTAGGTAGTACGTGAAACATCGAGAAGTAATAATTACTCTGGAACCGTCTGGCGACTTTAGTTCTGGATCATACTGCTCTGAAGAGTATAAAGGTGCGAATGGCCTGCAGAGCGGGCCAGTATCATAGCGACTAACAAACACATTGAAGCCATCTGATCAGTGAACCGAAACCAATGGAATAATCGAGAAAGTAGTGTGAAAATAAATTTTGTAACTGTGTAAAATAAATAACTATTGAATAAGACCTGTGTAGTTTTAATTTGAAGACAATTGAACCCTAATTTCGTAACAATATTTTAGCAGGGCAGTATAGAATCCTCATAGGTAGGTATATACTCGTACCATATAGCAAATAAATAAAAATGTGACATAATTGTAAAAAACACGCCGGATTTCTACGAAAAAGTCTAACGAATATTTTGGTATTGTTTGCTCACTAATCACATGAACCTGAGAGATTGTCTACCGACAATAAAAACAGATTTTGAACTTCGCATCGTTTTCATACGTATATCTAGTTGACCTTTGACTGATCCGTATAGCTCAGTGGTAATACTGCGAACTTTGAATGGGAAGGTTGTGGGTTCGAATCCCGGCGGAGCAAAAATCTTTTCAAAATTTACAAAAAATATACATTATATTTTCAAATTTGCTCTTCGCTGGGTTGAAAAATACATAAACTTTTACCAATGACCGGTCACCAAAGGTCCATCCAGCCTTACAGCAACTGGGTCTTGCTTGAGTATTAGCGCTTTGAAGCGACGACCAAGCTCGTACACCTCTGCGGCACTACAACAAGTATCATAGACCCCTAGAGTCTCTAGAATATAGGGAGTCTCCTGCACAGGGTTTCTTAAAAAAAAAACATGAAAACCACAAGTTTTTCAATTTTATTGTGCTCCATTTTTACAAAAAATAAATAGCTTTCTTATAATAAAGGATTTCCATGAACTATGAATAAAGATGCCCTTCTTTCAAATCTGGGTCACATGTGAGGTAAAAATATAATATACGCGTCATGCAAGCAAAGCGGCGGAAGAGTCTGCAAGAGACGGGTTGACAATCCAGGGAAGGGCGGCAATTTTCAGGCGATCATGTGGCGCGGGGAGTCATTTAAATCGAATAAACAAGTCATTTATTTTCACCAATAAAAACAGAGAAACCCCCACCTTAGCTCACAGCCCGGACCTAATGAATAATACATTTTTCATGAAGACAAAAAAACAGAATCACATCTCGGTGAAGCGGAAATAAAAGAGGACCGCTGGAGTATTATATATTCTAACATGTGCGTTGGAATCTATTTACATAACGCCCTCGGTAAAAAACGGCAGTTTATGAAAGAAAAATATGTTTACCGTGGGAGGAGCTCTCCTCTGGTTGAAATGATTCAGGGAATTTTTGAGTTTTGCCATAAATTTTCCAGGGGAACTCCCCGTTTATGGCCTTGTTTTTACCCCGACCTGTCGGCAGATATGGACGAGATGAGAGTGTATGCTCGATATGATTCCAGGGAAAGCGTCTCCTGAGCAGACAGCTTAGTTACGTACGTTCTTCTGCAAAGAACTCAAAGCATCGCAAGGTGGAAGAACGTAATATAGTTACTTATTGAATAAATTGTATTCACCCTCTGCATTTTGTAGAACTATGAATACATATTTTATGGCAAAAAGGGTATTTGATGCTGAAACAAAAATAATTTATGCGTACATAAGTACGTCACCCTGTTTCAAGAAATTTAGATTGTACAGTTTGTCTACTCCCAGCTGAGCTACTAGGGGAAAAGCTTACAATTTTTTTTACAGGTTACTAAGAACCGGTCTTTATAGGTTACTAAGACCGGTCCGTAGTCCAGGTGGTAACACTTCGGACTCGTAACTGGAAGGTCGTGGGTTCGAATCCCAGCGGAGCACAAAAAATATACCATTTATATTTTCGCTGGGTTGAAAAATTCATAAACCTTTACCAAAGACCGGTCATCAAAAGGTCCATCTAGACTTACAACAACTGGGTCTTGCTTGAGAATTGGCGCTTTCTGCAGCGACGACCAAGCTCGCAGAGGGCTCTTGAGGTGTGATACACACAAAAACAGCGCTAACCAAATAAATCAGCCTAACTTTTTTTTTAAATTTAACCCAATATCACTAGACCTGTGACGTCAGCCTGTCAAAAAGATATTGAAAATTGAAACTTTGTTCCAACTCCACCGTGGATGTATTAGGCAACTAATAATTGAAGACAGAAAGGGGAAATAAAGCTTTAGTTTTTCAAGTGGTAAGTAGCGTTATGTATTGTACTTTCTAATTTTAGTTTTCACTTTCTGATGATGTCAGCTGATAGGAGACATTTACTAATTCAGAAATGATGAATCGTTCTCTGTAACACCAACTCGGGCAGTATACGGCTTCTCCTCGCCTTCTACTCCGCACTACGACAAAACTCAAATATTTCCCCAGCGCCAATTTCCTCGCATATTTTATAATTTTAAGTAAATAAATTATTTTTAGATTTTAAGTATTCATGAGAGGAATTTCAATTTTATTAAAAATAAATTTTATTTCTTAAAACAAAGACAGGTTTTTATTTTTTAGTGACGCTGATCATTTACACTGTTTATTGTAAAAAAAAAAACAAACGTTTTCGGTCCTTAATAGATCATCATAAGGAAGTTAAAGATTCAATTATAAACGTTTAGTTTTTGTAAACCAGTACTTGGAGGGTTAAAAATGACAGAATGAAAACATGACTTATCTAAATCTAATCTAAATCTAAGTTGCAAAGATATGTATCATTTGAGATTCATATTAAATGCATTCCCACAAGCAGACATACATAATTTTGCGCTTACACTTGCCGCATGTGGACCTACAATATAAAAAAACCCAATCTGAAATGAACATTTAAGCCCTGCAACTCTTGCCGACCTTCCCTGAAGCAGGGGTGACATTGGCAAAGTGAACCATTTTTACAGTATGGGTGGTCAGTCGCATACCAACATAATATATTATAGTTTCAAGTAATGCTTTTAAACTTATAAAATAACAAAAAAAAATACATTTATGTATGTAGGTACTTACATTAAGCTTAATATGAAAATTTGACCTCATTATAGGAAAACAAAGTTAATATTTTTTTATGAAATAAAGTGTTTATAGTTACAATTTATAAGTAGTATACAACTTTTTGTAGTAAAGTAGATAAAAGTGCAAATAAATATACAAAAGGTACATTTTTCTTGAGAGGATGTTTTTTGGAGGCAAAAAGTACAAAAAAACACATATTTTATGGTAGACATTTACATATTTTGATTAAACTTTCTGAGAGAGACGTGTGTTTTGCATTACTCCTTTTAATGTGTTTTTTTCCCCCAATCACTTTCACCGTAATTTTCCAGTCTCGGAACCCTTTGTGCTCTAGGGGTAATAATGTCACTTGATGTATGGCCAAAGTGTCTCGTTTTATTGTAAAAATGTGTATAAATGCATTAAAAGCGCATGAATATGTAAATACCTCTCATTACCAGAACTGTGATTGGTTTATAATTTCACGGAATCACGCTCAAAAGGTATTAGAGCCGGCATTAAATACACCCCGATACCCAAAGTATCAAGCACTCCACTTAAACTCAACAATGAAGTATTATCAAAAAAATACGCAAAACTAAAACGCTCCATTTAGGCTCTGTTTTACTTTCAACGTATTTTTTTGGTTTACGCTTTGGCTGCGTTTGAACGTAAAGTGGTGGCTTAGATTGTTAACGTGACCACAATAATTTGTTTGCTAACCATTATTGGGATAATTTTAATAAAACAATGTTGACCGAAGACTGTGATATAGCGCCACTCAAGAGTGGTGGGGCGGGAACGAAGCTTGGTCAAATACAGTAGACCAAATAAATACGGCGCGTGTCGACTAATGCTTCACTGCTTTAGTTAGGTACATAAAGAAATGAAAGCTACTTACCAGAAATGGAAATGAATTAAGAAGTATTGTATTACTGCAAATGTGAAGTTGTTGTAAAGTTTTGTCTGTGACTAGATCTGAATTAGAATTCCTAGAAAAACCCCAAAGAAGTATTAGAAAAGTTGAAAAAGCTAAAGAGATTTAATGAACTTACACTAACATTTCTGAGTTATATTTGGCCGGATTTAGCCATTGGCTTGGTTAGGCACTGGTTTTTCGTGGAATTCACCCAAATAATTACTGCACTGCTTGTGGAAGATTGTTTTGAATGATTATTTAATTTATTAGTTCACAAATTTACGCCAGATTACAAAAAAATATAATGGATGAGAGCAAGCGGACATGTTGCTGTTGTGAGATTTCGAAAAATAAGATGGAAATAGGATACATCTGTCAAACACGGACATTAAAGTTGGTAGCAAAAAGCACCATAGATAAAAATACGACTGTATTATTGGTAGGTACATATGTTAAATTCTTAACAATATTATTTAGCAAAAATATGAATGAAGATACAAAAAAAAATATCAGTGTGTAAGACAATTTAGTTACCATTTATGCAAATTTACAAAATCTTGTTAGTGTCATTATTTTGTACACTAAATAAATCATTTCCCACACACAGCCTGAACCTCCGGTGCATGCTCTTACTTAGTCAAGCAAGGCACCAACTTGCGTCCTACTCCAAGTATGAAACTTTGTATTTAAATGCAAACCTAGCGTATACTTAATATTCTATAGAAATTAAATCATAGCCTCTAGTGAGCGTTTTAGATTTTATACGTTTTGGTGAAACGCTCACGTAAAGTTTTATGTTAGAGGTATGCTGTAGGTTTGCCGCGTCTTGTAGAACAAATATTTTGATGTCGTCTCGAGCAGGTGACAAACTTTGTTGCGTAAGGTGTTGTCAAGTGTTGTTTAAGTGCAAAACTTTTTAATTAAATTATCTTACCTGTACATTTGTCACCCCTCGAGAGTCAGCTTTGTTCGCCATTTTGCACGAGACGAGCGATCCGAAATGTGTCATACTTGATATTAGGGATACGCGTCAACGGCTTTATGAAAATCTCTACATTTTTTTAACTAAGCTACACATATAGTGTAACTTCTTGCCGCGTTATCCCCGAAGGGGTCGCATGTGGCGAGTTGAACCTATTTATTTTTACAGGTAAGGGGGCCGGCCTTACGCCAACCACTTCAGTTGAAGTGGGGGTTTCCCAGCTTCCGAGGGGGCTGGTACTCATTTCTTGTGAAGGCTGAGTAAACCTTGCCGGTATTTTTATTATGGGGTTTGAAATAAACACCGAAATAGGAAATCATTTCTGACACCCTCCTCGGTGGGATTCGAACCCGAGCTCACGGGGTAGAATGCAAGCACTCTACCAACTGAGCTATCGACCGGACAATTACATTGCTGTTATTAATAATAATACTCATTACATAAACTGTAATCTTCGAGTAAACTTTTAATGTAATCTAAGAAGACGTGTAAAATTCGACTATAACTATTATCTACGCATCTACGGGTCCGATCGATAGCTCAGTTGGTAGAGTGCTTGCATTCAATGCCGAGAGCTCAGGTTCGAATCCCACTTAAGGTGTCAGAAATAGTCCCCGTTGCGGTGTTTATTTACCACTCAAAATAAAAATTACGGCAAGGGTTACCCAGCCTTCACAAGAAATGAGTACCTGTCCCCTCGGGAGCGGGAAAACCCCCACTTCAACTGAACTGTTGTCTATGTTTTTTATACTTTTTATTTTAGAATTGATTAGAATTTGTGTAACAAAAACGATGTTGTTCACAAGATATACCGTGCCAAAAACACAGCAATTCAAAACGCAACTAAGTTACACATATTTATTTAAAAAAAAACACACAGTTTTAATTCACTATTTTATTTTAATATTTTATGCTCGAATACTTTCGCCTTTAGACCTTGAGCATCTATAATCTATAATCTAAGTTGCAAGGATATATTCATTTAAAGCTCTCAGATGTATGCCCACAAACCAACAAGTGTAGTTCGCGCTTACAAATGCTGAATGTGTACTTACAAATAAAATCCAAACCTCAAATGAACATAAGCCCCACAACTTTTGCCGACCTTCCCTGAAACAGGGGTGACATTGGCAAAGTGAACCATTTTTTACAGTATGGGTGGTCAGCCTCAAACCAACCTATAAGTCAAGGAATATTAAAAATATTAAAATAAAATAGCGAATTAAAACTGTGTGTGTGTTTTTTTTTTAATAAATACAATGGACTTTCACAGTGTGAACCTCCTCCAAACCCTAACGAATATAAGTTACACATATAGTGTGACTTCATGCCGCGTTATCCCCGAAGGGGTTGCATGTGGCTTTTCTGGACCAATTTGATAGAATTACAAAATACGTAAATAAATTCAATCTTTGAATGACATTTAACTTTACTTTCCGTAAACGCTAAAACAATGGACAAGTTTTTATGCACAGATTAAAAGGCTGATAGAAAAAGGAAAGTTTTGAAAATGTGGCTACTGCACAACGTGGCGTGACTCGAAATATAAGTCATGACTCACGAGGCGCATTCAGTAAGTCATGACCTAAATAATATTTCCTACGGGCCACTGCCTGCTCATTATTAATCAATCAAAACAAAAGAAAGCGGGACGAATGTTTACCTTATGTTGCAACATTTACGAAATAAAATATTCATCAAAAAACTAACGTAGGTAGGTACATACATGCCGTTTATCTTTTACTTCTTTAATGTGAAGAAAAAAATGTGATGTTTATATAAGCCTAATAAATTTATATGATGGTGAATCAATATGGTTTTTGCGTTTCAATGTCATTAAGTTTACCTACAAAAAAAGAAAGAAAAAAAATGGAAAAATGAACAGAAGGATTAGTTGTAATAATACCTAATAGTACAAATAATTAAATCTTTTTTCCAGCCTAGTACCGGGGAGACTACTCCTCATCAAAACATATGTATGGAGTATTTTGATGTACGGCTGCGAGACATGGTGCCTATCCAAAAGGGATAAACGAAGACTAGAGGCTTTCGAGATGTGGTCGTATAGAAGGCTTCTAGGAATTTCCTGGAGAGACCACACCACAAATGAGGAGGTTCTCCAAAGAATCCAAGGAGGAAGGCACCTGCTCAGGACTTTGTCCGAAAGGCGTGCAAGATGGATCGGCCATGTAATACGGCAAGAAGGTCTCTTGCATGCCATAATGGAGGGGATGACCGAGGGAACCAACTCTAGGGGACGCCCACGCCAAGAGTACCTGGAGGACCTGCTGGTGGACGTGCGCTGCTCAACATATGCAGAGCTTAAAAGAGCCGCACAAGACAGGGAGGAATGGAGATCAAGAGTACAAGATATTGCTGCAAACCAATCCCAGGATTGAAACAGAAGAAGAAGAAGACCGGGGAGAGTGCAATACATGACCAGTCATATAGAATTTACATTTAATTATTTTAAGGATGAATGCAAGAGCAGAGTAAAATGTATCTACTCTCTGTAAGAAAAAAACAAATACAAGTATTGAATTAATAATTAAGAAAAAAAATACAGTCCTGCCGATAGAATTGCCCAAATCACCCCTAGTGAAAAAGTGGCATGCTCATAACAAGACAAGGTTTGTAAAGGATGGAATAAACATCAAAAGATTTCAGAAAAGGAGGGCGGATGATGTGATCTCTTTTATTGAGAGATCTTGGGGGAAAAAGAAAAAGTAAAAATGGCATTCATAGAAAAAGGATAAGATTTAATAGAAAAGGAGCGGAAGAGTTTTACTGATTTTGAGTCATATGTACGCAAAAGCAAACCGCAACTAAGCTGCACATGTAATATAACTGCTTGCCGCGTTCTCCCTGAAAGGGTCGGATGTGGCGAGGGATTTATTTTTACAGGAAAAGGGCCCAGCCTTACGCCAACTACTTCAGCTGAAGTAAGAGTGTCCCAACTCCCGATGGGGCTGGTATTAATTTATTGTGAAGACTGTGTAAACTGTGCCGGTATTTTACTTTGGGTTTAAAATAAACACCGAAATGGGAAATCATTTCTGACACCCTCGCCTTGGTGGGATTCGAACCCGAGGATACCAACTGAATTATAGAAAGTACCGGATCGATGTGTACTCAAAGTATGTAAATTAAAAATGAATGGACTCCATTGAGGTTCTACTGAATCAAATTTTTATTTTTTATTGTAAACAAGTGGGCTACAGTTTTCCCTACATTTCATATTAACACAAAAAATACGCGGGGTTTTTTTTTCGGCGACATTACAACTTTACTCATTACGTACCTACTAGGTTGGCAAAAAATTAAAAATGATATCCTCTCACGGTGTAGCTAAAAAATAAACATGTCGTTGAAAGTTTTCCTGTTTAGCATTATGGCACTCTTGGGTGGCCAAAACTTTTTCAATTGCGCACCACTTACGCGGTATCATTTTTTTATTTTTTCCAAGTGAAACATATTTTAATATTGCATCCAAAATATGTATATTGTATGATCTGCGTAGGTGGATCATATATTATTTTCATTACAAAAAATTTTGGTACTAATTCAAAGCAACATGAGTAATTTTGACATCAAAGCAATTTTAGATTTAATTTTACGAAATCCCCTCAGGGTTATGCATAGCACGTTTGCTCCGTTTTTTGTATGGAAAGTTCACGTTAGGCGGTGGTTAAGCCATGTATTTTCTCTATGTGAATAACACCACATGAGTTTTAACTTCTGAAACTGTGGATTTGTAATCTTTTCTGAAATTCAGTTTATATTATCTTATTTTCTTCTGATAACAGAAATATAACCTGTCTGTAGTCTAGTGATCAATGTTTTGGACTTGTGATGAGAAGTTTCGACTCCTATTGGAGCACAAAAAATAATTATTTCACATTGAAAAATGCTCTTTGCAGATTTAAAAAAACTCATCTGCCTTTACCGAAAACCGGTCAGAAAAAGTTCATCGGGTCTTGCTTAAAAATTAGCGCTCTTTATACCGGCAAACTAGCTCGCTGAAGGCTCAAGAGGTGTGAAACACACAAAAACAGCAACCAGAAATGAATATTATATTTTGTTTAGCGAGTAAATCATTCGATGCTTACAAGTAAAAATGTTATTTAATTTAAAAATGCACTCGGGTGGTTAAAACATATCACAAGATCGATCAGAAAGGTTAACCTAGCTTTTGAACAATGTGACAATTATTGTTTTTTCACATATGAATTATTACATTAGATGTTGTTGCTAAAACAGAAAGGCGAATTCTCTCACAAAAAAGGAAATTCAATTTAAAATGTATTAGCATACAAAATAAACTTCTTTCAATCTAATATCATAAAATCAAATACATTATTTCGTAAACGCAAAGCCATACAGCCATGTTTCATTTGACTCAAAATGAGGGTTGGCTTTCATACGAGCAGGCAATAATTTTGTGAGACACAAAAAGTCAAAGGTTCATAAACTAGGCCTGCACGCATGAAACCTTTTCCCTCTAATGAATTACTGTTGGATCGTTATAATGGCAGATATATGTAGACATCTTGTGCAATGATATTAGCGTTCATAACCTTGAAAATCGACGCTGTTTTAACCTTTATTCATTCCAATCATACAAATGAGTTGTACGGAAATGAAGATACAGTCATTTAGGGTTGAAATAAGTACGTAGGAATGTTAAATTATGGTTTACTATGATTCTGTATATTTTATCGTATTTTCTAAAAACTCTTAGACTACCGCCTTGGATACAATATGACTCAAATTTATTTTATTTTTCAGTTTATGGCAGCTGTTACTTTATAAACACTTATTCTGAGGTTTTTGTTTTGTTTTATAGGACTCGAGTACCTCTTTTTATTTTCTTATTTGTGCAACGCATTTAGAAAAATATATTGATGGGTCTGTAGTCTAGAATTGGCATCGGAAGGTAGAAGGTTTCATTCTCGGCAGATCGCAAAAATAATTGATATTCAAATAATGCTCTTCTCTGGGTTTTATAATGAATTTACCTTGCTTTACTTATGACTGGTAAGAAAATGTCCATAGAGAACCACTTACTCGGCCATTCTTGTGAAATTGGCGCTTACTAAAATGACGACACAGGGAACAGAGCGCTTACTTATATCTATAATCTATAATCTAAGTTGCAAGGATATATTCATTTAAAGCTCTCAGATGTATGCCCACAAACCAACAAGTGTAGTTCACGCTTACAAATGCTGAATGTGTACTTACAAATAAAATCCAAACCTCAAATGAACATAAGCCCCACAACTTTTGCCGACCTTCCCTGAAACAGGGGTGACATTGGCAAAGTGAACCATTTTTTACAGTATGGGTGGTCAGCCTCATACCAACCTATAAGTCAAGGAATAATTAAGATGTGATTAATCTAAAAACAGCTTTCACTAATTGAATCATCCAAATAATAGTAATATTATTATCAATCCAATCTTCACATATAACGTAGGTCACTGTTCGCAAGAAGTTCTGCGATGGTGTATTTTTACCCCAAGTATAAAACTCAAGCATTACGCAAAAAGAAAAGAAGTATGAAAACCTTAGCACTCACTGAAAGTATTATAGCATCTTAATTATTTTTTTCTTCTTACAGCGTGAACGCGAAGGTTAAGTATTTACAAAATATTTCATACTTTGTGTACTGAGCTATGACGTTTTAGTAAAAAATGTCGATGATTTATTTATTTATTTATTTATTAAGAGGTGCAATACAGACAATTGGTACTGTTACGTTTTACCTTAGGGTTCTTTTAATTAAAACACAAGTTTAACACAAGTTAGCCATACAGTTTATTTACACAGACTTTCTTACAATAGATTTATTTTAACAGACTTATACTAACAGATTTATTTTAACACACTTATTTATTTCGTACAGATTACATTTATTTTACACCATATTGGTCGCCCTAGTAACTAGATACTCCTCTGTGTGAGTGCTTCGAAGACTGAATCGCTTCAGCCCATTGTCGCCCTTCTTATAGCGGAACCTAGGGGCCATTCCAGCCTGCCCTAGAAACTTCCACTACCACAGTTGTATAGACGATTCTGGACATATTTATTTCATGAAGAGTCCATTTCCTACCTACATACACACCTTACAATTACAATCGTCTGGGCCAGAACATTCTCTCAAAACACACGTACACCAATAAACATCTACCAGTGTATTTCGTTACATTATACCCCCCTTAGACTGTTCCGCCCCGGAACAGTCTTTTCTTTAAGAAGGTACGGGCAGTTTGACCCACAGTTGCATCCAGTGGTCAGGAAAAATGACGTTCCACGAAATTTTCCCTTTAGGGTTTTGCCCGTCATTGCTGGCTGGTATGGGGGGGGGTGCTTTCCTCTTGGCGGCCGGCATGGGCGCCTTTCCTTGGCTGGGGGCACCGCTTTGCGTCCCCGGGCGGCCACCGCTCCTAGGCCCCGCTTGCTCGCCGGCGTCAAAGGATCAGAATCCTTGGTCGTCGGAGCCGCTCTCCTGCTCGGAAGCGAAGTTCTCACTCTCGCTCTCGTCCTCTGACTCGCTGAGTGGCTTCCTGCCGCGCCATGCTTGGGTCGTCCCTTCTGCTTGCTCTGCTTGGCTGAGCCCCTGCGGGCGGGGGCGCGGCGCCTGCGGGAGGGAGCGCCCCCCTCCCCCACTGACGGGTCAAAGTCAGAGTCCGCCTCCTGTCCGGAGCCACTCGGGTTGTACGAGCCATCTGAATCCCCTAATTCATCCCTGCTGACTTTGGGTCCCCGCACTTTGGTTTCCGGATCTGTTTCATACTCCTCGTTAGAGTAACCTCTCTTGACAATAGCAGCAGCGGACCTTCTGGGCCTGCCTCCCGTGGCTTCGCCGCGGTCAGTCACCGGCCTCTCCTTCATCAGCCCCCTGGCGTGCGAGGAGACCTGCTTTGGCAGCAGCAGGAAGCCCATTACCCTGCTGACCAGCTCCGTGGGCGCGCCCCTCTTGTCCAAGCCCAGCTTCTCGCACAGCGTCCGCAGCTGCTTGGGCTCCAGCTTCTGCACCTCCTCCAGCTTGGCCTTGTGCTCAGGCGTGTCCTTCTCAAACTCGTAGCCCTTGAACTTCTTTTTGTTGCGCTTGATGAGGTTCGTGCGGCACAATTGATTGTAGCGGAACTTGAGGTCCTCCATCTTGAACCTGGAGATGGCCACCTCTACGTCGGGGATGTGGTCGATGGGGATGCCCCGGCCCGCGGGCACGGGCACCAGCGGCTCCACGGCCTTCTTCTTCTTGGGAGCCTTCTCCACGGCCTCCTCCGCCTTCTTCTTGGGCGCGGGCTTCTTCTTCACACTGTTGGCCTTCTTGGCCTTGCCCTTCTTGTCCTTGGCGTCCTCATCCTCCTCCTTGGCGTCCGTCTCCTCCTTCGCATCCTTGTCAGCCTTTACCTCGGCCGAGTCACTCTTGCCGTTTTCAGCCGACTTGACATCGTCTTTGACATCTTTGCTGTCAGCTGCGTCCTCAGCCTTGAGCTGGCCGTTGTTTTTGGCCTTCAGGTCTCCCTTCCTCAACTCCTGAGACGACTCATCCTCAGTTGACATATCGGCCTTTTTGTCATCCTGATTATCACTTAATTTTACACTATCAGTGTCCACCGACATTTTTAAGGCTAGGTTTTTAGCAATCTTCTCCTCCAGCCCGGTCAGGTTGCTGGTCATTTTCTCCTCCAGGGTCTTGGCGTTGTCAGCCATCTTCTCCTCCAGGGTCTTGGCGTTGTCAGCCATCTCCACTTTCAGTCCTGTCAGGCTACTGGTCATCTTCTCCTCCATGGTAGTGAGGCCTTCCTTCAAGTTTCCATTGATGCTGAGGTTCAGCTCCTCAAGGGCGCGGTCTCCCCCAGATGCCATGACAAAGTATGCCGGGTCTTCGCCTGACTGTTCTAGAGCCTCCATGAGGCGTGCTTGTAAGGCCGCCTTCCCTCCTGAGGTCTCCAGGTCCCTCTCCAGAAGCTCATTCTTAAGCTCAGTGACTTTGAGGTCCTTGATGTTCACCTTAGCCATTTTTTTTTTTAACAAAAAATTAAATTTACTTCAAAACAAAAATATTTTTAAATTTATTTAATAAGAGTTTGGAGTTTTATATATATAGCGGTTTTAACATGTACTGTAGCAAAATAATAATTTATCTGATTAGACTGAACGGTAGGTAGGTACCGCCTTTTAATATTTATTTTTAAATCACCAATATTTTTAACATAATAATTAAAATTTATTTCAACCAAAAAAAAAAAAATATAATGTGGGATAATAATTAATTTGGATTTTTGCACGTCTATCACTCAATGTTAAGTACCATTATATGTAGATAGGTACCACTTTATAATTATTTTGAATGTTTATTTTTTTTTAAATCAGAAATATTGTAGAATGATAATGATTTATAATATTTATTTCGTATCAAAAGTCTCCCCAACACGTCGTAGGTAGTTAAATGTCCACGAACACAATACACACAATTTGAAATATTTTTCGAAATTTTTATTTATTTATTTTATTTTTAAAGGAAAGAAGATATTATCTTCTCCTCCTTTAGGGTCTAGAAATCTTGTCCAGAAATATTTTTCAATAGTCTTAAGCACAGATTTTTTGGTACTTGGTTTTAAATCTCACACCGACACCATTGTTACGTTTTACCTTAGGGTTCTTTTAATTAAAACACAAGTTTAACACAAGTTAGCCATACAGTTTATTTACACAGACTTTCTTACAATAGATTTATTTTAACAGACTTATTCTAACAGATTTATTTTAACACACTTATTTATTTCGTACAGATTACATTTATTTTACACCATATTGGTCGCCCTAGTAACTAGATACTCCTCTGTGTGAGTGCTTCGAAGACTGAATCGCTTCAGCCCATTGTCGCCCTTCTTATAGCGGAACCTAGGGGCCATTCCAGCCTGCCCTAGAAACTTCCACTACCACAGTTGTATAGACGATTCTGGACATATTTATTTCATGAAGAGTCCATTTCCTACCTACATACACACCTTACAATTACAATCGTCTGGGCCAGAACATTCTCTCAAAACACACGTACACCAATAAACATCTACCAGTGTATTTCGTTACAGTACATATAAACAATAAAAAAATAAAAATAATAAGCAACAGTAACACAAATAACCAATCATCCAAACTATGCACACTACATCAATAGACACAAGCATACATCTTCACACAAATATCACGCAGGCAATCACAGCTATACAACACTAGAAGCATACACAGCATTCACACCTTTACAATATTTCTTTAAAATAAATCTAATACACACATAAATTTGTCACTTGCCCCCAAACAATTAAAAAAAAAGAACAAAAAAAAAATAAAAATAAAATAAAAAATAAAAATAGAAAGTGAAAATGAAAAATAAAAAATAGAAAATAGAAAAATAGCCCGATACTCAACCCACCCCAGAAACAATATCAGATCCAAAAATAAGTAAACGTATTTGTTTTTTGAATTTATATTTAGTGGTCTCAAATAGTTCACACTGCGAAAAGCTCTTATTATAAACATCACACATTCTATAGGTTGGATTTCTCGAACCTGCAAAGGTATTGGTTTTATGGAGATAAAATGGAAAACAATACCTAGTGAGATTAGGTAATCTAAAATTGATTTTATTTAAAATATTGGGCGCGTCAAACTCAGATACACACACCTTTCTGAGATTACAAACATCTATCAAAGTTCTTCTTGATTCAAGTTTAGGTAGTGTTTCAAATAAAGTACTATTGGGGAGTCTTTTCTTCATCAATTTAATAAAACGTGTTTGAGTTCTTTCAATCTGATCAATATATTTCTTAAAATGTGGATTCCACACGGTCGAACAGTATTCAAGCTTAGAACGAATAAGTGACATGTACAAAAACAAAGAAGATTCACCAAATTTGAAAGGTTTAGTAGTCCTCAAGATGAAACCCAGTAATTTATTACTGTCCTCAGTGATTTTATTTACATGTTCGTCGAAGTTAAGTTTAGAATCAAATGTGATACCCAAATCCTTAATCCTATGAACCCTCAATAAACTGTAGCCATCTATTTTGTAATTGCGGTCAATTTTCACTTTATTTTTTGTAAATGTAATTGAATTACACTTATTGAGGTTCAAAAACAAATTATTATTAAAACAATAATCATGTAATCTATTTAAATCCTCATTAAGCAATTCACAGTCGTATGATGATCGAATTTGACGAAAATTTTTGAGATCATCTGCAAATAATAGGAACTCAGAATGTCTAAAGCATATTTACTCACATGATAAAATATATTTTACATATCCCATCATAAATATGTTAAATCGTGCTAAGGTACCGTGAGCGGCCGTTGTATATCTTTTGGATATAGTGCTAAGTGATGGCCAGTGTGCTTTTAACAAAGTTTTTTTATGATTATGTACATTTCAGTGTAGGGCAGAGCCGTATTAGTATCCGAGTACAGACTACAATCTACATGTTGTGCGGCTCTTAGGAACATCGCAGACAGAAGCGCTTCGAGGCATAGACGGTAATCCGTACGAACATGGGCGCACATGTTACCATGTATTGAATTCTACATGTCGATGTATTCTAGTTTGTTCTAAATACGTACTGAGATAATTTCCCACAAAAAAAAGTATTACAGACAAGAATAGTATTAAGAAACAAAACTACATACAAACTATATGTGAAATGTGACGAGTCCCTATACATTTTTTTAACGTTTTTGAAATTCTGAAAGAAAAACTAGTAGATATTTTTTCCGATCCATAGAGCAAAGATAAAAATTTACATGACAAAAAAATCTTACAGAAAAGAATAGGGCTTGAACTGAAAGAAACTGGTTTCCGTCGCTAAATGGTATGAAACGGAGTATTTTTTAAGTATTCAAGCGAGAAACTTTTACCAAAATCTCAGATAAAATTATTTTCAATACTAATCACCGTGTTGCATGTTGACGATTTTCAGTTGTCCATTCCCAAGTTACCTTTTAGGTTTTAAAATGGTTACAAAAAGGTCCCAGAACCTTTTTTAACCTTTTTGTAATCTTTTTAAAACCTAAAAGGTTACTTGGGTTCGTTACAAGAGCCATAAATAGGCGTCAATAATTTAGTTCGGTTGTAGGGTTAATATGGTTGTAGGGCTTTAAAGAAGATACTCGTAGCAAAGAAATGAAACATAAACGAGAAATAAGAAAACAAGATGAAAAGAAAAAAGAAAAAAAATAGTCCAAGGTCACGATTCATAAGAACAATGTCAAGCATCTGAAGCCGGCATTGGAAGCCAGAAAACATTATTTTAATGATTATTTTTAATTAATCGTTTGACCTAATTTTTAATAAGATGACGTATTAAAAGTCTTATTATCTTCAGATTTCTAGATATTAAACATCAAGGTTTTTTTACTTATAGGCTGGTATGAGGCTGACCACCCATACTGTAAAAAATTATTCACTTTGCCAATGTCACCCCTGTTCCAGGGAAGGTCGGCAAGAGTTGCAGGGCTTATGTTCATTTGAGATTTGGATTTTAATTTAAAAGTACTCATTCAGCATTTGTAAGCGCGAAATTATACGTGTCTGCTTGTGGGAATGCATTTAATATGATTCTCAAATGAACTTAGATTAAGATTTAGATAAATTAAATATCAAGGTCATAAGGTTCTGCCTGTCAGGCCGACTCTGGCTCTGTGTTGCAAGCACTCTCCCATATTTATCCCAGTCGTTCACTTTTATGGGAGATACTCGGGCGATGGCAGAACATCGCGTGAACGGGTCCCGGCCTAAGCCGTACCCCAGCAAACAACTTCACGATTAAACTAAACCATACAAGCGTATAACCAAAAAATATATTCAAACTAAAACGCTTAGTAGAGGCACTATTTTAGTATGCATATTATTTTGTTGGAAACCTGTAGTCGAACCTTAGACGCTAAGTTATATACTTGGGGTACTAAGCCGGATAGCTACAGCTTAAATATTTTATTTTCGCAAACGTACGTACGGGGGGCGAACACGCTCAAGTATTGAGATGCTTTTAAACAAGTCGGGTAAATATTTTTATAAATGTAAACACCGATGACATATTGAGAGAGTTCGATTTGACTTATCGAGAAAAAGTTTTTCCCTTTCGAAAATGGAGTAAAAGCGAAATATAGGTGAGTTACTGTCATACTTGTGATATTATAATTTTTGTAAAAAAAAATATGTAATTAATTTAAAAATGTATGTCACCTATATCCATTTCGTCCCTCTGAGGTAATGTCTATCAGAGGTAATTTAACATGAGCAATTTTGTATGTGTACTGGAACAATGTGTCTTATGAAAACTGAAAATTGATTTTAAAAATATTCAAAACAACTGTCACATTATCGTTTTTTTCTTAGCTCAAATTGTAAAGAATGTGATTCTTAAGATAATTGAAAGCTCAACTATGAATCAAATGGTGGGTAAGCCAAAAAAGCACTGAAGACCACTCATAGATTGACCTTTCATTCATTTGTTATTTAATTAAAGCGAGTGATGTTTATTTATTTCATATAAATTTCATTTAATTTAATTAATAAAATAAAAACCGTGTAGATTTAGTCACCGATTTGTTTTACCAAATTGTGAGTTAACTACCAAAAGTCCACAATTGAGAAAATCAAGTTTTTTTTTAATGTTGAATGTTTTTTTCCATCTTTTTTTCAGTTATTTAACAAAATTTTTTTTTCATTACCTGTAGAAGAATTAGCTAAAGAAAATATCGTATAAATTTAAATGAAAATGACTTTCACAAAGTCAAAGCCTAAAATCTAGTATAATAGCTAGCTAGCTAAATATCGTATCCACAAATCTAGGGTACCTACTAAACGACAAGAAAAATTATGAGAAAGTGTTGGAAAAAGTAAGAAAAACTAATTCGATGTTTCTCGAAGACATATAAGTTAAACAAATAGGGTGCCAAAGGTACATCTCAATTTCTTTTAAATATCTCATTGAGTTATGGTAGTTTATTGGATGGTAATTTATTGTTGTGAATCATTGATTGACTTATATATTGGTATGAGATTGACCATCCATCCTGTAAAAAATGGTTCACTTTGCTATGTCACCTCTGTTTCAGGGACGGTAGGTCAGAGTTGCAGGGTTTTTTGTACATTTGAGATTGGGTTTTTATGATATGAGTCCACATGCGGCAAGTGTAAGCGCGAATTTATACGTGTTCGTTTGTGAGAATGCATAAAATATGAATGTTAAATGTAATAGTATATATCTTTGCAACCAAAAAAAAAACGCAACTAAGCCACACATAAAGTGTAACTTCTTGCCTGCGTTATCCCCGAAGGGGTCGCATGTGGCAATTCGGGACTTATTTATTTTTACGGGTCAGGTCTCACACCAACCTCTTTCAGTTGAAGTGGGGGTTTCCAGCTCCCGGGGGGGCTGGTTGTCATTTCTTGTGAAGGCTGAGTAAACCTTGAGATCGAACCCTTGCTCTGGGCATGGAATGCAAGCATTCTACTAATTGAGCTATTGAACTTTGTTCGAGCTTAGTCGTCGTCGCTACACAGCGCCAATTCTCAAGCAAGACCCAGTTGCTGTCAGGCTAAATGGACCTTTGGTGACCGGTCATTGGTAAAGGTGTATGAATTTTTCAAAATCAGCGATGAGCAAATTTGAAAATATAAATGATATATTTCTGTGCTCCGCCGGGATTCGAACTCATAACCTTCCATTTAGAGTCCGAAGTGGTACCACTGAACTACGGACCGGTCACCGGTCAACTAAGATTATAAATAATTATTTATAATCTTAGTTGACCGGTGGTAGTATTAATTGGCAGTAGGTTTTATTAAGTTATATGATTTTTAAAATAGGCTTGTAAATTCAGCGAGATTTTTATTTCTTGGAAAATATTTGCAATTTTCAAACAGCATCACGAATGAGTGAATAAAAATTGTGATTGAAAAAAAAATGCTCACTTGTGGCAGTCAGTTCACAAAATATGAAAATGAAATGCATTCATCTGTGCACGGTGTATGCAATTCAGAAAATGCGACCTTTGGGCGACTGACCGTTTTCCAATTAAATTATCAAATTGGCGATATTTTAACGTTGACTCGATCAACAAAAATGAATGCACTCTATTCATACGCAAACACTGCGACCAAAATCTCTGACAAAATTAATTTAAAAACCAATCAACGTGTTGGCGATTTCCCTTCATCCCAGTTATCAATTCATAATAATAATATTTCAATTCGATGAAATCAATTTTATTGATGGATTATTGAAATGATGTGAAAAAAGTTACTGAATCTATGCGTGCTCAAATTATTGGATATAGTTTAGCGGTTAACGCAAGGGAATCGAAATCAGATGGTAAGGGTTTCAACTCCCAGCGGAGCACACAAAAAATGTTTATCGCTGGATTGCTTACTTTCATCAAAATACCAGTCACAAAGACTTATAGAAAGTGAGTATTGCTGGCAAATTTAGCGCTGACTAGCTACAAACAAGCATGTTAAGGGATTTAGAGGTGTGAAAGCGCGAGTGACAGGTATTTGCAGCATATTTTTCCAAATTAAAAATTTAACTACAGAAGTGTCATCGTATCTACCAGGAAAGCCTGGGGTAGAATTCTGAAAGGCCGCCAGTAGATCTTATGTAGCGTACCTATTTGATGATAGAACGGAATAAAACATGGAGGCGCCTGATCTTTGTTCCATATAAAATGGATCAGCTGTTGATACACTGCCCTGTGTTATTTCGTCCTATCTTCAAATAGATACTCTAAGATTATCGACGGTCGTCGAGGTTATATTAAAAATAGTATTTTATATTAAAAACATAGAGAAGCATGAGAAGAGAAGAAGAAGAATGAATGAAAAAACCCCTACAAATCTTGCTACTAACAATATATAACGGCTGAAAAAACTTTAGTATTATCATGAAGCAAAAAAAGAAAGGTAAATCGCTTTTATTTGTATTAAAACCGTTTAAATTAATGTTCGCGTGGAATGAAGATGTAAATGTATTTTTTTTTTGCACGGATGTAAATTACATTCCAGGGTGATATATAAAATGAATATTTATATTTTGTGTATTCCTCTGTCTCCATCCCTTCATACGCGCGCGCAATCGCTTCAATCCATTATTAAAAGCCATTTCAACAAAACTTGGAAGGCACAATATTTCATAAGGAATTTAATATAACGAGCCTATTAAGGAATGCGTATTTTTTAAGTGAGAATGTATTGTTGAAGTTTTGGCGCGCACTTGGCGGAAAGATTCGCAGAAAGTTTGATTTATGCAGGGCTGCCTGCCGGGGAGAAAGCCCCGCGATGATTGTGAATAATATCCCGACTTTCTGAGTGAATATTAAACCCTGTTGCATCCATTAATAACCCCCCGCTTCCCCCATTACATCCACAGCGATCAATACAGATTTGGGTAATGTGAATTAATTAACACATTAAAGTTAACCTTAATTAATTATTCTACCCGTTTTATGATTTTTATCCATTTGATTTATTGTTCTTTCAAAATGATTGGTTTGCTGGTTTAACGTAATGTTACATCACATCCTTATTTCTCCAAAGATTTGTGGAAGTTTGTAACGAGATGAATTTGTTTGTTTGGTGGAATGGAACATTAGATTTGAACTTGAATAAAAAAAGAAAAACAAAAGAATGCAGAAACAGAGAGGAGAAGCTTCCCTGGCGGGAAAGCCACAAGCTGGTGTAAATTAAGAATAATTAATATTATTGTTGATTGAATGGGGCTCTCCTAGGTGCGGTGCATGCAAACTATGAAAATAGTACAGCATGTGTTCGTATTGATGATGAGTATAGTGAATGGTTTGAAGTTTTTAAGGGTGTAAGGCAAGGATGTGTGATGAGCCCATGGCTATTTAACATAGTCATGGACAAGTGTGTTCGAGATGCTAGACTTGATGATTGTGGATTAATGATAGGAGAGAGCAAAGTGAGTGTTCTACTGTATGCGGATGATGCTGTTCTTGTATCGGACTCAGCAGTAGAATTGCAAACGATGCTCTCTAGATTGAACGAAGCTCTGCTAGGTAATTATTTGAAATTGAATGCAAGTAAGACGAAAGTTTTGATTTTTGAAAGAAATGAAGAAAATACGAACTACGAATTTAGAATAAACGGAATGAATGTTGATGTGGTAAATGAGTTTGTATACTTGGGAAGTAAGTTTGAGAAAGATGGAAGAATGACAGGTGAACTTGAAAGAAGAGTAATGAAGGGCAGGTGTGTACTGGGTGCCACAGCTTGTATCGCCAAAAATCAAAACATTTCTAAAAATGCTCGATTGGCGGTACGCAGTGGCATACTTTTACCCACCTTGATGTATGGAAGCGAGGCCTGGACGGTGAATGAAAGTGAAATTAGTAAAGTCCATACTGTTGAAATGGACTTTCTAAGAAGTATGATTGGGAAAAAACGGAGTGACAGGGTGAGGAATGATTTTGTAAGAAAAGAATGTGGTGCAAAAGAAAGTGTGAAAGTGAAGATTAAAAGAAGTTTGTTAAGATGGTTTGGGCATATGGAGAGAATGAATGAGGAAAGACTGACGAAGAAAGTATATGTTGGTAGAATAGATGGATGTCGTGGTAGAGGAAGACCGAGAAAGGTATGGATGGACCAAATATCCGAAATTGCGAATGAATGGAATATCCAGAGTCATAATAAAAGAAGAGCTTGTATGAAGAAGGTTATGACTCTGGAGGAAATGAAAGAAGTATGCAAGGATAGAAAGAAATGGCGGTTGATCTGTGATGTTGGCGGCTAGGGTTTGTTAAAGTGAATTTGGTTTTATGATTTAGTTTTTTATGTCCATGTATATATTGTTATTTTTATTCTTTGATTTTAAAAAATGTAATTTGTCATGTATGTTCCTTGACTTATAGGTTGTTATGCGGCTGACCACCCATAAT
Source organism: Agapetus fuscipes (assembly GCA_951799405.1). Taxonomy (NCBI): domain Eukaryota; kingdom Metazoa; phylum Arthropoda; class Insecta; order Trichoptera; family Glossosomatidae; genus Agapetus; species Agapetus fuscipes. The sequence continues at coordinate 10,171,945 of OX637346.1, read as the reverse complement.
ATAAAAATTGGTTCACTTTGCCAATGTCACCCCTGTTTCAGGGAAGGACGGCAAGAGTTGCAAGGCTTATGTTCATTTGAGATTGGGTTTTTATATTGTAGGTCCACATGCGGCATGTGTTAGCGCGAAATTATACATATCTGCTTGTGGGAATGCATTTAGTATAAATCTTAAATGATATATATCTTTGCAGCTTAGATTAGATTAGATTAGATTGTGTTGTGGTTATAAATAATTGTGAAACGAATAAAAGTAAAAATATTAAATTTCATTTCATTTCATTTCATTTCATTTCATTTCATTTCATTAAAGTGGTTGTTATATTTTTAATTGTGTCGATCAGCAGGACAGAGGAAAAACCCTCACATTTTAAAAACCCTCACAAGTTTCAAATTTCAAGATTGTTCTTAATAGCTCCTGATCATTTTTTTTTCAATTGGTCGATAGCTAAGTTGATAGAATGCCTGTATCCCATGACAATGAACTAGATTTCGATCCTTTACCAAGGGTAAAGAAAACTATTTTCCATTTTGTGGTTTATTTCTAACCCAAAAATTAAAATACAAATTCAAGCAGCCTCAGAAAAATTAAGAACTCACTCCAAGCAAAGTGGTTGCCGTGAGGTCTCCTTTCCCCTGAAAATAAATAGACTCAACACGCCATATGCAACCCCTTCGAAAACACTACATTAAAAAGTTACACTATATATGTAGCTTAGTTATATAGCGTCATGACAATGGCGATGACCTATAGGAGTCGTGGATACTGAGTATTGTAGGTTCTATAGTAGGCTTATACTTCCTTTTTATATGACTAGCAAGATGTAAGACGTTTTCCGGCCGCGTAAATCTAGCAAAAACGCAAACTCTCCATCCACGCTTCTGGCGTAACTTCGTGGATTTTTTTGAGAGCTGGAGAATAACTTCTGACGGTGCACTCTTTCACTATATGCTCTCTGCCATGTGAGCAAATGCTGCTTGTAGACCCAACAACCCCAGATCTTAGGATGTCCTACCCACAACAATTTTTTTGATGTATGACGTGTTACCCTTTTTAGAATGCACCCTCACATAATCATTAACATACTGCAAGGGGATCTTGCAAAGAAAGTCAAATGTAATATTGGTGACATCACACAGCTTCTATAAGGGTGACGAAAGACATTATTAAATTCCAATGCCACCCCTGAATATTTTAATTTAGAGTCAACATTATACCTTTAATTTGAACATAAAAAATCTATTAGTTGTACTCGTACATTTTATTTACATCATTTTGCTTATATTGTAGCTTGGGTATGTCATATGCTTCATATGCTTTGACACTTCGTCTAGGAAAGAGCTTTTGTTTCAGAGGTCCAATCTGCAAAAATAATCTTTCATAGGAGTTTTGAAAAATACCGATGCTTTATTTTGTAAATGTTTCAACACAAAAAGGTGCTCTTGAAGTCGCTATCGACACCTAATAGCACTAGGTTGGAGTCAGGCTGACCACCCATGCTGTAAAAAGTTATTCACTTTTACTAAGCCTATGTTGGTTTAGGGAAATTGAACAAGAGTTACAGGGTTATAAATTAAATGTTTAGGTGTGAACTTACCCGTGTTGGCTTGTGCCCATGCCTGAATTATTAATCTTCAATCTGAGAAGTATGACAGGAAAAACACTAAAAGATACAGTGAGAAACGAATGGGTTCTAAATGAATGCGGAGTAAAAGAAAGCGTGAAAGTGAAAGTTCAAAGAAGTGTGATGCGATGGTTTGGACATATTGAAAGGATGAATGAAGACCGACTGACAAAAAGAGTGTATAAAGGGAATGTAACAGGTAAGCGTGGAAGGGGAAGACCTAGGAAACAATGGATTGATCAGATAAATGAGATTGCGAATGAATGGAATTTACAGAGTGGAAACAAGAGAAGAGCATGCATGAAAAGAGTGATGAAATTAGATGAGATGAAAGAAGTATGCAAGGACAGAGTCAAGTGGAGGCACTTGTGTGGAGGTACTGGCCACCCCTAGAGGAAAGGCGGCAGGATACAAGACAACAAGACAAATGTTAATATATCTTTACAACTTAGATTATAAACTAGGTATAATTATACTGCAGATGCTACGACTTCAACTCGGAAACAGAACTTACTAAATTTCGCTTATTTTTATATAAACACCATCACACATAAACGAGGCAATATTTTCAGTTAAGCAAATAAATTGTTTTTTCTTGTAACAAAATAATAAGCATGGGTCTGCAGAGCCTGCAACCCGAGTATTAAATATTTACAAAAACTCCCCTCGACTGCGGAAATCTAAAATGTAGGGAATATACGATGGCACTCCTAGTGAGTGATTCAGTTTAGTTATATTTCGTGAATTTACGCGATGGAGGGTTGTACACGCAATGTTTTGGAGTCGGGGGGTTCTGGTGTTGGCTATATTGCTGAGAGTATTTATTGTTTCGCCCGTCACCAGCTGACTTCTTCCATTAGAGCGGCCAGAAGTATAAATGACGGAGATCGCGACAAGATTATTTTGGAAATCTTGACACTTTCCTAAGCCTGCTGGATTAACCGGGCCCGGAGTGCCATCTACCGGCGTAAACCCGGAGTTTATGTGCGTTACTGAATTACTTATATTTATATCTTGTAGCCTAACCTCTTATGTAAGCGGGAGAAGAGATTAAAATATTTTTACTTTTAGATTAATTTTTCTATATTACCTATATACTTATCTTTCAATTAGTCAATTTTTTTTTCGAAAAAAACGCAACATATTGCAGCGTTTTTAGGTTCTGAATTTGCAGTTCATTTACCTTTAGGATATGGTACACAAAAACAGTGCTTGCTCCAATAATAAAACACTTGCGGTAATATTCTTAGGCATTTTAGTCGTCGGTTGAGCCCACGTTTTGACAAACTAATGATGCATTTGTATGAAGACCTGTCAATCCAAGATGACCGCAAGTGAACAGCTGATTAGTTGTACTATAAATATCACCGATATTCGGTAGGTTAGGTAAAAATGACCGTGGTGATGAAACTTCCAGCCCAAGCATCATTTGTTAGTCAAAGCGAGGGCTCAACGAACGATTAAAATGTCTAAGAATAGCACTGTTAGTTTAAAGGCAACAAAATAAAAACTACAACGCTTTTCTAAGGCGTTGTTAAGTTTTTATGCATTTTAGTAGCTATGTTTACACAACGTTTTATTTTTGCAACACGATTTAGACTCGTCATTACAAGATCATGAGTTCGACACCCTACGGGCCACAAAAAAACATACATTTACAGGTCACAAAGATTCAAGGAGCCAAATAGAAAGTGGGTCTTCAAATGTCTGCCGCAAATGAGTTTAGCTTGCAAAATTGCTAGCAACTAACAAGTATGCAGAGGGTTCTTGAGGTGGAATTTACACAAAAACAGCGCTCGCCAATGACAGCATCATGCTGTTTATTAATTCACATTTTAGTATTTATTTTTAGAGAGGACAAAAACATTTGCATGTACATAATATGATGATGTCGCTTTGTATAAAATCGGGTGGATTAACTGAATACACTTTATTCGGCTTCCGGTCAGCGGAGCAAAAAATGGAAAGGATTTTCAATAAAATGTTCATGGCTGGAAAAACAAAATATTTTTATTAACACGTTTTATTTCATAGGAAACAAAAATATCCTGTATTTGAACCTATTTTAATACAATTTATTTAGTTTAAGGATTTAAATAAACACTGTTCTATATTTTCACTTTTGTAATTTTTATTTTTAAATTTTACTAACGTTTTCGATCTTACATAGATCATCGTCAGGTATACAAAAATTTAAAAATAAAAGTCCTAAGTCCTAATTTTGTATACCTGACGATGATCTAATATCGAAAACGTTAGGAAAATTTAAAAATAAAAATTATAAAAGCGAAAATATAGAACAGTGTTTGATTTAAATCCTTAAACTAAATAAATTATTGAATATGAATTTTCAGTGTTAATACACAAACCATACAAAATACTATTTTTATATTTTCCTCAACCAGTATAAAAATTCATACGAGTAAGTATATGATTATTTTTTTTACAGGGTTTGCTTCAGCCCGAGGGTGTCAGATATGATTTCCCGTTTCAGTGTTACATAAATATTAAAACAATATTAGAATTTTGAAAAATAAACAATATTTAAAAAAAACTTCTGCAGCTAATTGTACTCTTTTGATCTTTCAATTTTTCCTGGTGCGTAATAACAAAGAGATAGGCAATGATGTATTTATGTTCTTTGAGTGCTATTTATTATTTTTTAATATGTATTTCCGTCAGGTCAAACTTTTGAGTTTTCCCTTCGCGACCGGTGGCCGTGTCGAAGAGAAATATTAAAAAAGTTTCCAGCGAATTTCTTCGAAAAAATAATCGCGTACAGAAAAAAAAGGTTTTCATAATATACTTTTGTTAATGTAGATGTAATACCTTTAATTTGAGCGCATCAAAAGAAATAACAAGGCAAAAATATCTCGGAAAATCAAAGTCACATCATTATTATAAAAACAAACAAACAAACAAAAATAACGGGGAGCGGGCTCTTGAGGTGGGATCCAAACAAAAACAGCGCTCACCAAATAAGTCATCCTAATATTATTTATTATTTACCTTGACTAATAGTTTGATATGAGGCTGACCACCTTTACTGTAAAAAATGGTTCATTTTGCCAATGTTCCCTGCGTCAGGGAAGGTTGGCAAAAGTTGTAGGGTGTATGTTCATTTGAGATTTGGATTTTATTTGTAAGTACACATTCAGCATAATATGTAAGTGCGAACTGTACGTGTTTGTTTGGGGGCATGCATTTAATATGAGCTTTAAATGTTAATATATCTTTGCAACTTAGATAATAGATTATAGATAGACCTGCATGTAAGTAAACATGAATGGTCATGCATCTTTTGCAAGTTAGATTTTATTGGTAGATAGCCCAGATTGTCTAAGAAACAGTGCAATATGTAGAGATGGTTACAGATACATCATGATGGAGTGGACCGTCACTAGTTTGGCCAGTAGCTGAAGTGTATGGTTGTACGTAATCACTCGCCGTGGAGGGCCATCGGAGTGGCCGGCCGTGTTTACTCGGGAATTCCCAGATAAGGGGATTTACACATGCCGTGATAAGGTGTAATCCATTTCACTAACTCGGCCTGTCCCAGCACTGGCCTTCCTTATAACATGTAAGGGGATTTATGTAATTAACGCCGATACTCTCTCTCTCTCTCCATATAAATATCTCCCTCTTTTATGGCTTGTAAATACTATGCAATCTCTTTGAAAACGAGTAGAGAGTAGCGAGTTATAAGTGTCTAGTCAATGAAATTAAAAACCTTGAACCTGTAGGTGATAGGTTTTTTAGCTGAATAACAACCAAATGCAAGTAAAATGCACATTGGGCAAATGCCAACTCTTACGGCTATAAAATCTTTCAGCCTAATAATGTTAACAAAATACGATGTTTTTTTTACTAGTTGATTTATTTCCTTGAGCGCTTTCGATGTTATCACACCATTATCAAGGAAAAACTTTCAGCTGTCTTTCTATTTCAGCGCTCTTTCAAATCTTTGAGTTGTCATCGATGTGCAGTTTAATCCACGTAGGACCCTAGTAAACGGATTATTTCAACAAAAAGTAAAAGGAAAAAACAAAACGGTGTATTTTTTTCGACATAAAAAAATAAGAATTTGCAATGTGGAATTTCAGTGAAAGTCCATTGTATTTCTTTATAAATTCAATAGGAAAAACAAACTTTTATTCACAATTATTTTTTTTTTTTGCTCAAACGTTTTCATCTAATAAATATTTGTAGCAATTATGCAAGGCTATTAGGCGAAAACGTCTGAGCAAAAAAAAATAACAAAAGTGAATGAAAACTTTGTTTTTCCTATTGAATTTACAAAAAAATAAGAATTTGCTATTTTCAATTCTGCATCATTATTTTACTTTCTGAACAGTTTTCAACAACATTACATTTTCTCATATTATCCGTACCGCATTTCCTCCGTACGTCATAAATTTCACCACACCACTTATTATTTAAACTAATGGCAACACCTTACTTGCCCACATTCTGTAGCCCCGTCTGAACAGGCCTGCGGGGTGTATGAATGTCCGGACGCAGATGGTGCGAACTAGAGAGATCAATTCCAATAAAATCTGGTGTTGAATGCGTGCGTTGTTCTGTGTCGGTCATTAAGCATAGTCACCCTTATTGTACAGAAATTAATACGTCGAGCCTGAGATAACATTATTCGCGTTGTGATTTTATTACACAGATTTCTGCAATATTCATCACAATTTCGTGTGGGTCAACTTTTGCTAAAACCTAATCAAAGCTGCATTTATTGTTTTATCATTTCTTGACGTACAGGTTGGTATGAGGCTGACCGCCTTTACTGTAAAAAATACTTCACTTTGCCAATGTCACCAAAAATGTCGGCCAAAAGTTGCAGGGTGTATGTTCATTTGAGGTTTGGATTTTAATTTGTAAGTTCATATTCAGCATTTGTAAGTAAAAAATTTCACGTGTCTGTTTGTGGGCTGGCATTTGATACGAGTTTTGAATGTTAATATATCTATGCAACTTAGATTAATTAAAGATCATGCTTTTTCCGAAAATTGATCATGTATTTATTTTTACATTTCAAGAGGTCAAGTCTGAGGAAACTGTTTTATATGAAATTGAGGATCATCCCCTATTCTCGAACGAGTAGGTTTCACATAGTTAATAAATGAAGGGTTACAAATTATATGCTTCGTCAATTTTTTTTTTAGTTAGTATTAATTTTTGCGAAGGAAAAAAGGCCTTGTTGGTAGTTAGAACTGGGTTAGAAAAAATCACGGAAATAGGAACTCATGTACCAAATTTGTTAAGTATTCGAACTCGAATCTCTGAGTTTTCTCGCTGTGAAGGCAAGCGTTCTACAAACTGAGGTATCAACTTGATCTCAAATATAGTTTTTAGTTCAGAATAATTCAAAACAATATGACATAAAGCGACAAAAAAGTTTAGGGGTCTACAAAAAATAATTTTAGAACCTTAATTTACACATTCATAAAAAATGTTTCCCTACATTTGGTAAGGAAGTTCACAATATGAAATTTGATGCCAATTTTAAAGGTCGCAAGACTTTCGAAATAACTTGAAAAGTGTGCTCGCTGTTTTCAAATTGAATTTTAGAAGGAACAAAGCTGGAATGAAAGCTCATGAAATATTTTATTTTTGAAATGTTTTCTCGCTTTTGAAGGTGTATCAAAAAGCTTCGTGTAGCTTTTCTCACACTTTGTGTGTGCCTTAAATACGAATATTCTAGTAGTTTTGAAGTTCATACGAAATCTTCACACTTAAGACGAGCAAATATTCACATAGCAACTAAATGAATAAATGATTATAAATTTGAAAGCAATTTGAATTCTTTCCATGAGTATTTTTCAATTTTATACCTTACAAACAAACCATTTTTTTCCGCAGGTAAGGTAGGTACAGGCTTCGTAAGGTAGGAACATAGAAGTACTTTGAATGTGCAATAAACAAAATTCATTCATATTCACCCCTGCTTCTACTGATATTTTACAAGTATGAGCTGATGTTTAAAAGTCAGGTAAGCAGCTAATGATTTCAGGGAATGAATTTATCGACTAATCTAAATCTTAATCTAAATCTAAGCTGCAAAGATATTTATCATTTGAGATTCATATTAAATGCATTCCCACAAGCAGACACGCATAATTTCGCGCTTACACATGCCGCATGTGGACCTACAATATAAAAAACCCAATCTCAAATGAACAAATGAACATAAGCCCTGCAACTCTTACCGACCTTCCCTGAAGCAGGGGTGACATTGGCAAAGTGAACCATTTTTTACAGTATGGGTGGTCAGCCATAAATTTTCAATTTTGTATGTAAATTCATCACTTATATGAAGCGTGTTGAATTATTTAAATCAGTTTAGTTCAAACAAACTCAAAGTGAAGGTAAACTTAAGTCACAGCTATTTTCCAATACACATTTTGCAACATATACAATATACAAAGTAGCCCTATATTACGTTTTAGTTATTTCGAAGCAAGAATGACTGTCACTTACCTGTCTGTAAAGATAAAGGTAACATGTATATTATGTAAGCAAATCCGGAATACTTTCAGTTGCTTTGTCGCAAAAAGAGTTCATAAACCTCGGCCTCAGATAGGACGCAGGAATTATGAAACGGGAAGGCTTTAGTCTACGGCTAAAAGAGCACTTCCCGTTGGCGTGCTTTGAAACTATTAGCTAGTTATTTAGGGCTCATTATGCGCAGTTAAGCGCCGCTTTGAATCGGGCCCCGAGCCAGCCTTGAGCAGATCTGCAGAATCAGCAAAAGTTCGTTTTAATTAAGCTTATGTTAGATGGAATCTTCGACTTTTTACGCTATGTAACAGACGACTTTTTTTCAAATTTAAAAGTGTGTAACTTTGACCGTTATCTGGTGAGTTGGTATCGAGTCTGCTCATTTTTGTTACTTTAAAAAGGTTTGATGGGTGCTTAAGTGCTTTTACTTTCTTCTTCTAGTGTCCTGTGAGGTTTTACCAACATTAAATATCACACATGGGGTCCTAGGCAGCTCTGAACTGCTTTGTTTATTAGATCTGATCAGTCTATTTCTTAAAAAAAGTATTCTTAAATACTGCATTTTAACTGTTTTTAGATGAGAAGTCAGTTCTACCACTAAAGCAAAATATCCAAAACCGTGGGCATGCTCTCAGTACAGTCTCATACGAAACAGCTTCAAACCATATTGGCCCAGAAACGGGTGACGTATTTAACTCTCTGGTTTCCCACGTAGAGATTATCCATGGAATAACTTTCCGGTCACAATGTTAACTAGGCTCTTTCAATATAAGCCCTCAGCTTGTTAAAAGATCTCCACAAAGGCTTTTCAAGGTTATTTCCCGATGGGAGATCTTCTCCAAATCGTACAAAGTCTTCAAGCCATTCGCAGTCGAGGTGCACGAAACTGAGGAAGTCCTTTCGTGGCCCCAAGCGTTTGGACTTCAACAAATTTGCAACGTGATATCGATTTCAAACCCAGACCACCTGCTTCGAAAGTAGACGCTGAACTAATCGAAATACCGACTGGACTATTAAATCAAAACGTACATAAATGTATTCCAGAAATACATAAAAAAAATTGAGCCTGCCATGTTTTCAAGCGTCTCTACAATTTTTCGCCTTTGGTTCAGCTTCGAGTTACAATGGCCTGACTAGTACGGAACCAAAGATGGCAATCTGGGATTTTTTAGGAAATGAAATACATGTATGGAAACAAAGAAAAATAATTTCCTCATTATTTCTATGCATGCATCTAATGAAAACCAAAATCTCAGATTGCCATTTTTGATTCTGTACGAATCAAATGGCAGAACAGTCCGCTCCGAGCGAAATCCCCTCATATTGATTCCAAGCAAGATAATTAATTACAATAATTAAGATGCCGTCGATATCATTTTTTGCCTTTCATGAAAAGAACAGATATTACGGCGATTTTTCTCTTCTTTCAGCGAGTTTGTTTGTGTGTTTTTTCCCCTCATTCGATTGCTTATTATCATTTCTTCTTCTGAGAAAACGACTCCATAACTCAATAGGCAGACAATGATGTTTGTGTTTGATGGTATTTTTGTAGAATTCCTCGGTAAATTCATTATTCTTTTATTTCTCAATAAGTTTTTTTTCTTAATATTCCATTCCGGTATTAATGAACTAATGATATTTTACAAATTAAAAATATTTATTTCTATTTTTAAATCTGTGAACTTCATCAATATTTTTGAAAGATTTTCAGTTTTTCAATATAAAAAAAACACCTAACATATAATATTATAAAAAAAATCCGAGGAAATATTAATCTTAACATAAAAAATTACAATGGTTCCTGTATCACTAAAAAATATTTTTTCTTTCTAAAATTTGCAATACATCCTCAGTAATTTTAACTGTCCGCTCAGTTGTTCTCGCTCGACTAAGATGGATCGCTCATTTATTAAATGATACGATCGATCGATTTGTTGACAGTGAAGGGGTTTGTCAGCTATCACTGGTCAGGAAATAAGAAGACGATGAGGAATATCTGGATTGTTTACCCCCGGTGAGGAGTAGGAGATACACAATAGCTTGCAGTTGCAGGATCGCAATTTTTAACTAATCGAACAACTACCGGGATCGTAGAAATGTATCTGGTACTACCCACACTCTTCCTTATTCATAGATATTAACTAATTATTCGCCTACTCTAATGACGTCATAAACATTTACCTACGTTAATTTAGCTTAAAAGCAAGTGTTGCCCGTCTGCTTGTTTATATGAAAGTGTTTTGTACCACACGTAGTATACGACCTGGCCGCACCTGCGATTGATTGCCAACACTTTAAAAATTAATTTATTATTAAGTGCAGCCAACGTGTGAATATTGCAAGGCTCGTATGCCGCACCCGCAGTAAAAATCCGCAATAAAATAAGACGGTGGTAAGACTACAATTTTTAAAACTTCCTCATCTGATAAGAAAAATATCTTGCGATATAGTGCAAGATCGCACGAACCACTTTAAATTATTAAAAATACATATGTACCTACATATTGTCACATTTTTTAGAGTTAATCTATTTACACAGTGAAAGTCCATTTTTAATTATATAAAAATAAAATTGGATAAAAACAGAGTTTTAATTCACTTATTTATTTCTTTTTTTTGTTTGCTCAAACATTTTCGCCCAATAAGACAGCTTCAGGAGCAGAATGGTTGTAAATATACATTTTGACTTATCAGAGATGTGAAATGGTTTTCAGGAGACATTTTTCCAAGAGAAGATAGTCAAAGTATAATAATAATAAGAATAAAACACGTTGTAAAATTCGTTCATTCGGTTTTGGAAAAAAAAAACTGAGACCTCGATTGTAACATTCGAATAGAGGATTCTCGGAACCATCTACGGTCCGGCGAGAAAAAACAATGGATGGCGTCGTCGGTACAACAAAGCGCTCTATGACAACTACAGAGAGCTCGATGTGATCAGTTTCATCAAATTAAGGTGTCTACACCAGATAGCCACATAACGCCAATCCCATTAAATACCTAGCACTCTCAATACTACAAGGATGAAGGAGACCAGGACTGGAAGTCTCATCACCACGGTAATTCTAACCTAACGAATATCGGTAATATTTGTATGAAAACTAATCATCTTGGATTGATAGGTCTTTATACAAATATTACCGGTATTTGTTAGGTAAGAATTACCGTGGTGATGAGACTTCCAGCCCTGGGGTGGAAGTCTCGACGGCCGTCGGTTGATCTTGCCGTATCTATTTGAAGATAGGACGGGATAAAACAAAACGCCGTATCACAGCTGATACATTTAAATGGAACAACGATCAGTTGTTCAGGCACCACCATATTTTATTCCGTTCTATCATCAAATAGGTACGGTAGGATCTACCGACGGCCATCGAGACTTCCACCCCTGGAAGATTCAAAATGAGATGGATGGACAGTGCCAGATCACATGCAACCAAGATATACGTAGGTATGCCCGGTCCGTAGTCTAGTGGTTAACACTTCTGACTTGTAAATAGAAGGTTGGGGGTTCGAATCCCAGCGGAGCACAAAAATTATACCATTTATATTGTCAAATATGCTCTTCCCGGGGTGAAAAATTCATATACCCTTACCAAAGATCGGCCACTAAAGGCCCAACCAGCCTTACAACAAATGGGTCTTGCTTGATATTTGGTGCTTTTTACAGCGATGACTAAGCTCGCAGAGGGCTCTTGGGTATGATACACCCAAAAACAGCGCTCATCAAATAAATCATCCTAATATTATTTATTATATACGTAGCAGGAAGCAAAGGCGATGGACAGACGGGAGTGGAGAAGAATTCTGGATTCTGCCAAGATCCACACAAGGCTGTCGTGATGATGATGACGTGTGCTTTTTCAGAATGAGAGATTGTTTAATAAATATATCTATATATTTTAAATATAACCTTAAAATTTCCCAGTGGAATTACGATAATCATTTAGTTCGAGGCTTTTGTGCAAAGTTAATTTTTTTTTTCTTTTGTCATTTCCACTGTAGCACAGACATATCAAAACCAGTCGAAATCATAATCATTATCATTGCGTTGGAATTAAAATAATACGAATATCAGAGTAAACTTTTGCGCCCCAGGCCAAACTCATGTTGACTCGGTGCGTACTTCAAAGTTCAAACTCGCTCTTATGTGTGTGTGTGCTTGTATGTATGTATATACTCGCATAGGCCTTACTCGAAGCGTGAATCCAAAGTTTAAATTAGAGGAAATCCTCGAATGTCATATTCATGAAAGGTTTCATAGTCAAGTTATGTGATTATTATATGTCTTGTTAAGTTAACAATACCTTATACATAATACGAATTGTCACTTATGATTTTTTTTATTTTAAACATTTTTTTTTTAATTGACAGATTTTTTGCTGCCAGATCTCAATGAAGCCTAAAAAATTGCATTGTAATAAAAAAAAAACATTTCCATAAACTATTTTAAATCCTTTTAGTTCCCTTTAAAAAAATGGTTTCAAAATAAGGTGCTTTATCGTTACGTATGTATCTCAAAATAAAAATAAAACTAGTAAATATGCACGTATTTATTCATGCGTCTGTTATTTTTTGATAATTTTACAATTCTCTGGAATGCTTTAAAAATTGAACGTTAAAAGCTTTTATATCGGTAAGCATTTTCGAACACTATCTCGTGGCCAAGGAAAAGTGTTCGAGGAATTAGAAACAAATGAAAGGAAGTTTTTTTGAAATTTATTGGAGGTCTGCACGCGATGAAAGGGTTTAAAACAGGAAATACATTCCTAATTTGATAATTTAATGGAGCAGAAATATGTATGTAATTATCTAATGAAAATAATATGGTGGATAAAAAACATCTGCTTGTAAATATCATTCAATAATAAAGAATAAAAGTTTCATAATAAGCTTTTGACTGAAGAAAAACGAGAAAAACATATTGTAAGACGGGAATTGTTTTCATAATCATGAATTTTCACAGAAAGTTTACAAAACGGCACTTTGTCAAATTCAATTCACACATAAACCAATTTCAGGAGAAAAATACAATGTGCAATACAAAATGCAAAAATATTAGGTATACAGAGTATATTAATTTATCCTTTACTTTTTGGTTGTGATGCTACACTAACAGTGCGTCAATTTTGTCATTCACTTTCTTTAATTGAAATGAATTTCATATCCCTACTAAACAAAAAAACACATATCCTTTTGTTAATAAACTACGTCAATATACTACAAATTGCAATGGATATTTAGTATATCATCTTAATTTCAGTTTTACGACCAGAATTTCCGTTTATCGAAAATCGGAATCGAAAAAGTCGATGAATTTAACAATATCCCCGAAGAGTAGACAGTATATTGGAGTAAAAATATTCAAATGAGATTCACTGAAATCGGTCGGAGTCGCTACGATCACAATTTATGAAATCATTTTACTGAATTAACGATTTCATAGATTTTTTTTATTAAAACTTCAACGTTTACATTACGATTTTAATGAAATGCATAAATAATTCAATTTGTCAAAACGGTGGGTTTAATTTTAAATTAGCCGATTTCGTGTTTTAAATGTTTAATAAGGTTGGCGCGCCTGTGTTGTTTCCTGGAATTGCAATCGAAATACAAAAGTAGGCCGTGGATTGTTGTGTATTTTCATGTATATTAATTGATAAAATCAATTTCAACACTGGAATATAATAATTTGAAATCGGAAATCAATTTCGCGTTGACCCGTTGACGTTGACGATTGTAAAATTTATAATTAAAAACTATATTGTGCTTCTAAATATTACTTGTAGATCAAGCTCATCGTAGTCAATTGTTTGCATTTTATAAAAGTTCACTACAAACATTCAAAAGCGTTAGATTTCAATTGCTTTATCAGAAATCAATAGTTTTCCTCAATGTCCTGACTTTTGTTTTCGAAACTTGGGTAATATCAAAAAACCGTAACCTTGATTTCATTGTGGATTGCATTGATTTGAAAAAAGGATTATCATAAGCTTCTACGGTCCGTTGTGAGATAATAATGATTGGCGTCATCAGTATAACAAAGAGCTCTATGACATCTACAGAGAGCCGGTCCTGCAGTGGGCTGGCCTTATAATAATATGATCGACGACAACCCCATTAAACGCATAATAATACTAGCACCACGAGGCCGAAGAAGACTAAAACACCTAAAAAAGCGATGGATGGAAGATGTCAACCTAGATACAGCCAGGGCAGACATTGTTAGGCTTAGGTTGCAGAGAGGGTGTCTCCTGAAGACGTTAGCTACGTTGCTAACAAAAGTCGAGAATAATGTTAGTTCTCTTATAACGGTTCGTGTAATACCCGATAAATTTTTTTTACTGTGTATCTATAATTATTGAAAATAGGGCAGACATCGAACGTTTAATAATAAAGAGCAATAACTCAAAAAATAAGAATGTTGTGAAATCACGTTTGAAGTTCAGACAACCATTACAACTTGTATGGGATGAAAAAGGCGACCGATGTTTTATCTCGGTCATATTCGTCCAAATTGAACGGCTGTCGCATTCTACCTATTCTTCTCGCATTGTTCTTGCGTTTTATTAGAAAATCTCGATTTTCTCAATTTTTGGGTTATTTTTCTTTATTATTAAACGTGCGACATATAAAACGAAAGAACAAAAGCGTTGGCAGGCGAAAGTGAATAAGATGCCTAAATTCAGCAAAGGATTGTCGATCTTATGAAAGTGATGAGTTTTTTTCCCACTCTTTAAGTTCCTTTGAAGGTTATTAAAACTTTCTCCAAAAACTGAAAAGTCAAACTTCTATCAAACTTATCTTTTTTTCTTTTTAATTTCACATTTTTCTTATGTAAACACTTTGTCGACAGACTGAGGACGTGCCAAAGAGCCATTGAAAAGAGCATGCTGGAAATTAGTCTCAGAGACAAGATTGCAAACCAGGAGATCCGTAGACGCAATAGTGTCACTGATGTCATACAGCGAGTGGACTGCTTAAAGTGGCATTGGGCTGGTCACGTCGCCAGGCAAGACCCCAGATGTCCAAGCGGGGAACTGGGAGACCTCAACTAAGGTGGCTGGTAGACATCAAGAGAACTGCATGTAGAAGATGGCTGAGATAGGAATGGAGAAGATTGGAGGAGGTTTACGTCCAAGAGTGCACTGAGAAAGGCTGAGGAAGAAGAGAAAGAAGATACATTTTGTCAATTTTCGAGCTGGGACATCACATCAAACAACAAACGAGATTTCGGGGATCAGTAACAATTAGATTTTCCGTTTCCCCACGGGGGGCGGAGCTGTTTCTCCTCGCCCCTTTCTTCCAGGAAGACGTTAACTTTAATAAGTTTGCTGTGGCGCAGTGCACCGCTATAAGGGGCATTACGGGCTCATTGTGTAAACTCGCCCGGTCAGGGAACACAATACCCGGAACATATCAATTTGCGTAACGGACCGGACGGGACTCGCTCGGACATGGAGATTTGCGAGTGAAAACCGACGCCTGTTGTAGTGCCGAGTGTACAACTTTTACGTGCACTCCCCTCGATTGCGTAAATGGAAAAAGTTTGAAATTACGATGACACTTCTATTGAGTAATTTAATTTGCATACGTTTTTCCAATTTACGTAATCGAGAGGAGTTTACGGAGCACTGTTTTACTCAAAGTATAAAACTTATTGTTGTACATTAACCATAACGTTACATTAAAAAACTTTTCAAGGTGAAACGTCCATCAGATGCGCTTTTTTGTTTCCATGGAGTTATGGTAAATGCTATGGTTAAGTTAACACGTCAAGTTCTGTAATTTGGGAGTTAAGCATGTTTGTCAACGTAAATAGCAAACTAACTTTTACATTGGAATATCACAACTAATGTTGTTTGACTTACGAGTTTATACGAATCTGACCACACATACTGTAAACTTTGGTTCACTTTTGCCAAGGCCACCTCTGTCTCAGGGAAAATCAGCTAGAGTTTGGTCTTATTTTATGCATTACATGTAGTATGTCTGTTTTCGGATTTGCATGTAAGCATGCACAATGTATGAATCTCAATTTTAAAATATCTCCGCATTGATGATTAAGTTACTGCCCAAGAAGTAAGAACAAATAGGCCTTAAAAATTGTACTTTTTGTTTTTGAAAAACGCATAAAATAATAACTGAAAGGAAATTTCAAACAAAAAAGATTACGCGGCGTACGTTATCAGATTTAATATTCGCTTTACTACATTTTCTTTTGACTAAAATAACGTTTCAAAAACAGTTTACTAAAAAACTGTGGGTGTCATAGACAAATAAAAAAGTAAATACTTAAAATAACATTCTAAAAAACGTACGTGGTGTGGTGTGTATTTCTTTGGTTGACTTTCAATGTCATTCATAAAAAAACTTTTAGGCAATATTCAATTTTGCGTATTTTATTTTCAACTTAAAAATGTCTGTGTCTATTAAAAGAAACGGTAAATGCCACATTTTTAGCAGTAAACAATAATTATTAATTAAAAAGAATAAAGTTCTTTCACTTATTGCTTGTAGATGTTTTATTTTATCTTAGTAGACAAAAAATAAAAAATAATAAGGAAGTATAAATAATAACCAAGGAAATACATAAAATAAACAAATTATTTTGTGACAAAAAATTAACGATATCTTCAATTGTGACAAATTATAAAATAAGTACATTTTCTGTTAATAGAAAATTTATCAAAAGACAAAAAATAAAACAACTTAGTTTTTTATTACGGCGAGTATATTCCGTTCTACGACTGGTTTTGCAAACAATCCGTTTGCATCCTAAGGTGGCTAAGTAAAAACCAAATCGTACAACTATGGAATTGATAGTTGAGTGTCATCGTGTGAGGGTATGAGTGAGGAAGGAATAACATCTTGAAATCCAATTCATCCCCTTTGTTGACCATATTCCCGAGGAAGCAATTCCTGAGAAATAAAACAGATGATACAAACTTGACACACACGGCCGTCCTGCATCCTTTTCTTCCGTCATACCCTCACACGATGACAGTCTCAATGATGGGTTCCGTATCTGGACCATTTTGCAATTATTTGGCCACCTGAGCATGCAAACTGATTGTTTGCAAAACCGGTCGTGGAATTAAACATTCTAGTACCAGAATCGTCTTCGCTGCCTACCCCATTTTACGATGCCTTTCGCACTATGTACTTATTCCTTATTCAGTGTTTCATTATTATTTCGCATTCTAATATTCATAAAGGACAATAAAATAATTCTTTATAAAATAACATTTGCTTGCTAGTACCCAAAAACACGACCTAATTATTTTGAAATAACTTCTAGCATTCCTACATCTGACCCCACAATAACTCTTGATAATTTCTGACACATGGCTCTGAACAGGACCGCGGGTAATTCCTTCGCATTGGATGGCCCTAAGTGAGGCCAGAGTTCAGCTCTCTGCTACACTTTACGGCCCTCGGACCTGCCTCTGCCGACCCGCCCCCACATTTCAAGCTCCGATACCGGGAGATCTGCTCGTTTGGCTCGCAGAACTGGCTACGGTGCTACTACGTGACCGTATGGCGAAGCTACGGTGAAAATAATTAATATGTCAGATAATTCAATGTGAATTATTTACTCGCTCTTTTACAGAATTAAAACTGAGTGAAAATAAACCAACTTTTATAAACTATTTTATTCCGTGTCTTCGTTTTTTCTGAGTATGAAAGCACTCTCAAATATGAAACTATTGCTCTTGCAGTTTTAAAGAATTTCCCTTCTCCTAAGATTACTTTAGCGCTTTAGCGCTATACTTGTATCAAAACATCATTTGTATGATGTTTGAATTTGAGTTTACCAAAAGCCGAATGGTTTATACAGTGTAAAAAAAAGTGTCATAGATAGTATTCATAAAACAATTATCTTAGCTGGAAGCTTAAGGAAATCAGAAAACATTTCCCGTTTCAGTGTTTATTCGGAGCCCAATAATTTGCAAAATATGTAAGAAATGAAGACCTACCTCAAGAAAACACATACCTACTTCAAGTGGAGTGGTTTACATTAGTCTGGCTTTCTGACTTGAAAAAATAAAAATATGCCAGTAGCGTAATGTGATTTATTGGGAACAACGCCATAAATAGATGAATAATATATGTAGGTATCTAATCTAATCTAACCTAAGCTGCAAAGATATATATCATTTAAGATTTATACTAAATGCATTCCCACAAGCAGATATGTATAATTTCGCGCTAACACATGCCGCATGTGGACCTACAATATAAAAACCCAATCTCAAATGAACATAAGCCTTGCAACTCTTGCCGTCCTTCCCTGAAACAGGGGTGACATTGGCAAAGTGAACCAATTTTTATATTATGGGTGGTCAGCCGCATAACAACCTATAAGTCAAGGAACATGTATAGGTAACTTATTCGTTTTTTTTGCACTTCCAATATTTGCAAAAAAAAAAAAAGTATTTAAAAGTAAAAAAAAAGATATTTTTAGAGATGACAAAAATATGTTTTGCTTGCCATATTATTTTTTGAAGTCGTTTTGATTTTAGGTTTTACTTTTTTCTATTATAAGAAAAAAGCTCAATAAAGAAGGGCAAGGTGATTAAAAAAAAGTCACGTTTCAATCAAAAGCCAGGGGTTTTTTTTATTGCAGGTGGGGACGTCAGCCCCCTGCAGTCTCCCCCCGGCTACCTGCACTAACTTACAAAGCCTCTTGACTTAATTCTGAGTTATCTCATGGTCGTTGCCAGCGACATTTTCGCAAGCTGGCTTTATGTGCTGATCGGGCAGATATTGAAAAGGTTTTCCGGAGCCTTCGGTGGCGGAATTAACGAATTTGAGCAGGTAAGAGATTACGCTGTCTTGGCACAATACGCCCCTCCTGAAAGTAAATACTTTAATTGAAGAGAACACAAAAAAACGATGTTATCGCACCTTTTTCTAATATCCTTTTTTTTAACTTTTCTAAAAATAGAAGTAAATAACTATTTGCTTAGAAATAAGGTAAAACCGGACTTACAGAACCAAATGCGGCACTTTCGTTTTTTTCTTGAAAATTGGATTAATATACGGAAAAGCAGGTAATCGTTTTCTCACCATTTCTATGTACTCGTTATCGAAAATAGCTTAAATTTATAATATTTGTTCTATGTATAAAACAAAATTGTTTTCAAAACACGACATCTACATCTTCAAAAATGTTTATTTATGCAGGATATTATTCTATAGGGACTTTCGTCACGTTTTGTCCGTAGATCCTTCGTTGCAAGTTTTTGTGTATCTTTTCTAGAGCTGCATATATATATATATATATATATATATATATATATTGTTCATCTATAATCTAAGTTTCAAAGATATATTAAAATTTAAAGCTTATATCAAATACATACCCACAAACAAATACGTGTAGTTCGCGCTTACAAATGCTGAATGTGCACTTACAAATAAAATCCAAACCGCATATGAACATAAACCCTACAACTTTTACCGACCTGCCTGACACAGGGGTGATATTGGCAAAGTGAACCATTTTTTACAGTTTTGGTTTATCAGTGCATTATACTGATTAAGAAGATAATAATGTAAACTAAAGAAGAAATAATAATGCACTAATGTACTGGAAGGATTTTGAACTTTCTACCAATATCTAGAGACACACCAAATGGACCTTTCTGGTAGAACGAATAAGCCTTTAGAATGGACGAGTTTTACGTGGGAGAGTTCAGTTTACATTAAGCAGACAGTTAAGAAGTGATCATAAGTTGTAAAATAAATTTTGTGTACAATTAAGTGTATAACGTGTAAAAAAGTGTATTTTCTGTCGAAAAATTTAACAATATGGTACTAAGCCTAGTATAGTACGCGTTTTATTGTTTGACGTAGAGCAAATAATGTGACGTTTTCCTGTTTTCACCTAAAAATTGTTGTATAGAGTAAAAATATTAAACTAGAAATCAAAGAAAAAAAAATAACTATGAGGATTAAGAGTTATTTGATGAAGTGTGTAAATTATTTTCCTTCAGAAAACATCTGTGTTAACTGCTTGTATGAACACGAAAAAGTCATGGAAAAAACTGTGTATGTTTCCGGGAAATTTCGTCGTTAAAAACAAGTAAACGATACACTCTGTAACGCGAGTTCACAGAAACACGGAAAAAACATAAAAATCCAACAAGGAAACAGATTTAAGTTTAAACTCAAACACGGTGTATGAACAAAAATGTACGAGAATTGAAAGGTGAAATTTTTATTTTATTTTTAGTTGAGTACAAATGCAAATAAAAATTAGGGATAAACCTGATTCTAATAGATCACGTTTACAAATATTATTATGTACCCTTCGAGCTATCTTATTATAATCGATAATCTTAGTTGCAAAGATATTTTACATTTAAGATTCATATTAAATGTAATCCCATAAGCAGACATGTATAAGTTTGCGTATGTGGATTTACAACATAAAAACCCAACCTCAAATAAATATAAGCCTTACAACAGCTCTTACCGATCTTCTCTGAAACAGGGGTGACATTAGGAATAATATAAATATTAGGATGATTTATTTGGTTAGCGCTGTTTTTCACACTTTTTGAAGCACTCTGTAAGCTTGATCGTCGCTTTACAAAGCGGCAATACCCAAGCAAAGCCCAGTTGCCGTAAGGCTGTAATGATGATGATGATGAACGTAAAACTGTTTGGATGGGGCACAAACATGTATGTCGTGGGTGAGAAAAGTAAGCGGTAAATATATTTTTAATGGAAGAGGGCAGAGGGCCGCTCCGGGAAACCCATATTATAAATCAAAAAAGCCGGGCGCCCCGTTCCCAGCATTAACAATTTAAATGCGCCTTAATATCCATTTTTCGGCTAAGTGTTTCCGAGGAAGGTAATAGCGCATTAAATTTTTGTTCTGGAGAGCGAATGCGTGTTTGTCAGTCTCGACGAAGGTGCGGAGGGCCGGACCTGACGGGGCGGTATTTCAGCCCGCTGAAAAGTTTTCTCTCATCAGATATGTGGGTAATTACACATCTTAAACTGTTCGACGTTTTTCATGGGAAACTATCAGATCTACTGCGTGGTTTATATTCAACACTGAACCTTTAAATTTATCGCTTTTCCGCTAAGGATAGACAAAGCCACTGAAGAGTATGTATGTAATTGTTGTAAGTGTTAAATCGTAACAATAATTATTACGACTTACTTTGGGTTCACTTTAATAAAACTTGGCTTGAATTTATTATACAATTTGCTTACATAAGGCTCACACTTTAAGCTTTTGTACTGGTGGTTTAACGGTTCGAGTAATAATGGGGTACTCCCTGCTCCAAAGCACCGCAGTCCGTATTTTAGAATAGCTAAAGCTTATTCTAGCATATACCAGACCATACCAGAAGTTTCTCGAGCGGAAGCTTCGTGCAAATACGAGTAGGTACAACTATTAAATACTGACGTCTATACGCACATACTGTATAGTAAACACACACAGACACACAATCATAAGTAAGCAAAAACACACGGACACACAATCATAGGTAAACATGCACAATTTCACAGACATAGATTTTTACTATTTTTATGGGTTTGGTGGCTTACACAGTGAAAGTCCACTGTATATTAATTAAATAAAGCACAGTTTCAATTCACTTTTATATTCTTTTAACTTTGTCTAACGTTTTCGCCTACAAGTCCTGATGATGCCTTGTAGGCGAAAACGTTAGACAAAGTTAAAAGAATATAAAAGTGAATTGAAACTGTGTTTAATTTAATGAATATATATATTTTTACATTCGTAAAATTATGTTTGAAACTTTTGATATATTTAGAGAATGAATCTATTTGGAGAATGACTGATTTAGACAATTCAATCAATGCAACTGTTTAACAGCGAGGACGTTTTTAGGTTATGTTCAAATCATTGCTATTCACACATCAAGAATGTCGTTTCCTTTGTACACACCAGAATACATCCTTACATACGCCCGAGCGGTGTAAACGTTCAAATGGTAAGTATTGAGCACAAATCTACGAGTGTAATTAGTATTGTAACGAAATACACTGGTAGATGCTTATTGGTGTACGTGTGTTTTGAGAGAATGTTCTGGCCCAGACGATTGTAATTGTAAGGTGTGTATGTAGGTAGGAAATGGACTCTTCATGAAATAAATATGTCCAGAATCGTCTATACAACTGTGGTAGTGGAACTTTCTAGGGCAGGCTGGAATGGCCCCTAGGTTCCGCTATAAGAAGGGCGACAATCGGCTGAAGCGTGTCAGTCTTTCGAAGCACTCACACAGAGGAATATCTAGTTACTAGGGCGACCAATATGGTGTAAAATAAATGTAATCTGTACGAAATAAATAAGTGTGTTAAAATAAATCTGTTAAAATAAGTCTGTTAAAATAAATCTATTGTAAGAAAGTCTGTGTAAATAAACTGTATGGCTAACTTGTGTTGAACTTGTGTTTTAATTAAAAGAACCTCAGGAAAAACGTAACAGTATGTTTATGTTCAAATTAAACAAATATTTTTAATGTTTTTTATTTGTTTAAAAAAAACACAGTTTTAATTAAAAAAAAATTATGGTTGAATATTTTCGCCTTAAAAGTCATTATTAGAAGCAATGACTCTATTATAAACAACTATTTATTGCATTCATATCTGTGAAATATATGTTTTTTAAATTATTATTTTGTGTAGCTTAATTCACCCCCACCAAACCATTTCAAGCCAAGTTGACTTTTGTGGTAAATTTAGCTGAAATAGTCCATTAGCAGTGAATCTGCATATATGGAAATATTTTTTATTTTAAATAGTTTCAAACTTGCCAGACTTTTAATTACAGCTCTAACGCCCGCAGATTATAGAAAGTACAAGAGACTTGTTTATTTTAGTACCCACGAACATAAAAACAGCTTGTTTGTTTTTTTGCCTGAAGCTCAGGTTCAAAATTGTGAAACAAGATACATGTAAGGTAAAAAAAACAAAGTCTATGTCTAAGATAAACATTTCAGTACTACCAAAAATAATTTTAGAAATATATTTATTCTCAGATTTGCTCTTGAGTGGGTAAAAAATAAGCATACTTGTATAATAAAACAACAACACGATGTAATCAAATGTATTCTCATTGTACTGATATGATTAAAATAAGGATATATTTTTAAAGTGATTTTTTTTGATAAGTGAATTCACAAAAACTTCAAACCTTTATTTGAATTACCTTTAATTTGAAAGGTTTTTGTTTCCATTTAAAAAAAATACATTTTGTATAAAATATGTTTTTAAATTTTATTTAAAATCCGCATACATATTTCGACACGAATTTCCGAACCGAAAATATATGTAGATGAACCCACCTCGCGAAACTCAAAACTTCGTTTTTTTTATTCATTTCAAAGTTCAAGCAGTTCTTTCAGAACTTCAGTTTAACAGATTTAATAAAGGATAAAATTAGCAATCTAGCAATAAAGTTGATTTATTTGACGGCTGGAAAATAATTTCATTGAGACCGTCCCGGCTAGTACCTTCTCGAGTAGCTACCACTTTTATCTTAATTTGTTCTCCTGCTTTCGATTTAAGCTAATTTGAAACGGAGATTAATTAATCCTTCAATCAACTCGTTCAATCTCACTGAATGCTAAAGACGCCAGCTTCTAAGGGGATCCTAATAAATGGCCAAAAGAAGGCTCTCTGATGTCGTAATTTAGACTTCTTTTATTCTACAAGGAGAATAACAAAGTTCCAAGGCTTTTATGAACAATGCAGTACAGACATCAGAAGGAAGTTATTGTGTTTTTGATATTTTTATATTTTCACTGTTTGCTGTGTTTAAATGGTAAGACAAAATTTTTTAAACTTCGTAGGATATAACCACATTTAATAATTTTGTGTTGGTTTCCTTTACGCTTGTTATTTTTGTGTAATTAATATTGTTTTGAGATGAGGAATTATAAAAAATAAAAATAAAAATTTTATTTTCACAAGTTGAGTATTTATTTAACCTAGCGTACTTTCGACTTGCTTATGTAATTTTCAAGAGCGAATAAAACAATCGTATGAATGAAGAAATAGAAACAATTAAAAAAATATTTATGTGATCACACTACCTTCGCGTGTTTGCTACAGAAACTAAACATACAACCTTCAATCTCCAAGAGTTTTTAAATCGAAAAGATCTTCGTATCTCTCAACTTCAACATCATTGTTCCTCTTTTTGCTGGATGACTTCCGTAAAAAGTAAATTTTGTAACTTAGCCCCTTTTCACATTACCTGGACCGATGCCGGATCGGAAGTCTAATAATGAAAGGGAAGGATACGTTAGCTTTCGCACAGTTTGTCCGGCAAGCTCATGCATAAGTACATTTTGCGACCGAATTGGGACCAAAACGCGTGAATAAGCTTTAGCTTATATTTGTTGGAGTTTAATATGACTACCTACAGGTAATTATCAAAATGGTCCAAAAAACAGCGTCATATTTCAGTTTGTTTGGTGTATTCTATGCAGAGGATCCCCCCGTAACTATGGCTTTGTAGAGAGTCGGTGCTATTAGCTGAATTTCACGTTCATATCGCGTATTAGGGTAATGGCCAAGCAAAGTTTGCAGCTTTCACATTAGTTATAACTGTTGCCTTATTTATTGAGTACAAACGGTACGCTTCAATTTATACTGGAAACGTGACCAGCCATTCAAATGCATTTATTTGCCGTCAAACTGTGTTATTCACAGTCATTCGTAGACTAAGCGTTCACTCAAAGTATATCCGGCCAACATAAACACTTGAAGGGTTATTCACAAAAAAAAAACATTCACAGCTGATCTATGGATCATCGTTTTTTTGTACAGAAATTTCACGTCAGGTGGCAGCTGAGGCTTGTGAGTAACATCGTTAGAAAGTATGTATAACAGTAAAAACTCTTCA
Organism: Agapetus fuscipes; assembly: GCA_951799405.1. NCBI lineage: Eukaryota > Metazoa > Arthropoda > Insecta > Trichoptera > Glossosomatidae > Agapetus > Agapetus fuscipes. Next base: position 10,146,911 of record OX637346.1, on the reverse strand, counting down.
GAATCAAAAACATAGTTTAAGTTATGTAGAAATGCAAGCTGCATGAGAATGTGAAAGCAAAAGTTTAAAAGTTGTGATACAAAAGTTCAAGCATAAGGAGAGAAAAACTGGATCAGATTGTAAAATTGTGAAAGAATGAAATTAACTGATTTAATGTTGAAGAAAAAATGTACGAGAATTGTGGTGGATTTGAATTAATTTAAAGGTCTATAAACATAAATGGGGTTATTTTAAAGATCCTTAGGCTTTTCTTATTAGATACCTTAATGATAAAAAAATATTTAAAAGTTTAAAAAATAAAGAAAACAAATAGAAATATAAGCCTTTCGATATCGCGAGCAAAAGAGACAGACGCATATAAATTAAGCAAGAGTTGGAGAAATAGAATATAAAACAAGAAACGTAATCAAAATGCTTAGTGCTTGAGTGCTTTCACAATTTGTAATAAAATATAACAATGTAGCGACACAGGCTCAAGACTTGAAAAAAAATATTTTTCTATGTCGATTGAAAATTGCCGCCAGGGGTGTAACTAGTGCAAGTTATATGAAGTAAGTACACTGCATTATCTAAAATGATGAAACTATACCTGTACAACTTTCACTCGATTGAATAAGAGTTTAACTGGAATACGTTAGTGGGAGCTAAGTATTGACTGTGAATACCGCTGGAAATCTATTAGAGCTCGCTTTGAGTAATCTATGATCATTCAAGGCATTTGCATTGTGGCTTTGCGATACGCTGAATTTAGTATTAACAAAGAGACACCAACTTACTAAATGCTGAAATGCAACCCATTATGTACGCAAAAATAAACGATTTGGTTTTAGTTGTAACACATTAGAAATCATGATTTTGGAAAGTTTATCTAATTATGTTACTTTTTGTAGTATTCCAGACTATATTCACAGATAAAGTCATTATTAAATCAGCACTTATGAATTTTCAAACGACTTTTAAATTTATTAAAGAAATTTATCTACCCAATCATGACGATGTATATAAGAAAAAAATATTGCATCATTTATCATATTTTTTCTTAATACATTAGTTTTATGAAAGGTACACATCATAATTGATTTCTTATTTTAAATTCTGAAGTTCTTTCTATTAATTTAAAGATTTTGTGAAACCATTGGCTGCCATGTCTCTTTTTGTTATTATTTGTGTACTTTATTATTATTTAATATCACAAGTTTTAACATTTATTTTCGAACGTCCTTAAACAAGTTGTAGATAAAATAAAGCACCGATTTTATTTCCAGCTCACCTATTTCATACAGCTTAGTTGGTAGAGAACTTGCATTAAATGCCGAGAGCTAGGGTCTACGATTTTGAAGCGTAGAACCAAAATCTTTAGCACATACTAACAAAATTATTCAATATATGTTTGAAAAATTCACTTAAATCTCGAGATAATAATTCATCATCTAAAAAAAAACACAAAGTTTTCTTCACGAGTTGATTTACTTCCTCGAGCACTTCAGATGCTATCACACCAGCGAGGAAACAAATCAAGTCGTGAAGAAAAGCTTTGTGTATTATTTTTACATAAATAATTTAAAATGAATCTTGACAAAGTCAAAACTTTTACTTGAGATAATTATATTTGAGTGGATATCTAATGTTTTTTTTTAAATACTTAAAAAAGTCATCTAAAATTCTTAAATATATTTTTTGACAATTACCTTTATTCTCAATACTTATACCGTACATCAAATGACTTCATTTCAACTCATCAACTATTCAGCTAAAAGGGTCCTTTAGAAAGCCTCCCTGATCACTTCTACCCCACTCTTCAGTCCTTACCAAATCATCCCCCGACATGTGTAAAGGAAACAGCCCGGAATGGGTAGTAACGCTGATGCGAACTCGAGACGCCGACGTGGACCACTTACGTCGCTAATTTTGGAAAAGGGTCTTTTTTTCGTCACATGCCTGTTATTTTTCGACTACACCATTTCCAAAAAAAACCTCCTCTACGGTCGATAAATTAAGGGAGCGCTTGGTCTTTGATTTAATTTTCCTTTTGAAATTGAGACGTAAAAACAAAATTGTAAGTAGGTACGTGAATAAAATGTAAATTATTTAAAAATTGTGGATAAGTAGCAGTAGCTTTTTGATACTAATTTATGTTTGAATAAACTTTTTTCATTTTGTTTTTGAACCGTCAAAGAAATGCTGAATTTTATACTTATATTTGTAAGTACATATTAAATATTTTTTATAATTTAAGAGTAACATTATTTTTTCTAACTTAATTGTGAAGTATCTTGGTATGATATTATATCAAAGCTTTTCTCAGTTGAAAAGGAAGCTGAGCTGTTTTATTGATTCGTAGAGATGACAGTTTATTTACGTTACAAAAATATATAAGATTTTCAAAAATAAATGCTCTTCGGAAATATGTAATGATTGATTCTATTTTGTCGACGCCGAGCAGTTCCTCGCAAAAGAGATAAACGCACATTATGCGTTTGTATTAATTTCCGTTTTCTTACATTCGGGGGATGAAGTGAGAGACGTAGAGGGAGGAAGATTCGTCGGAATGAAAGGAAACCTGAAGGCTTTAGCTGTGACTTATTCGTCAAAGCTTTTCTATTGCTTAAATCATCACACATATTGCCAAGTCTCATAAATCAAACGCACACATGATGATTACTTTTCAAACTACAGTTATTCTGTAATAAATCAAAATTTCGGATTGAATAGAAGTGTAATTTTCATTATTATTTTGTGAACAACTACGGTAATCAAAAGTATTTGAAAAACGTTAATGAAAAATACACATATTTTATTCATTTTAATGTTGTTTGAATTGATGTATTTGAAAGAATCACAATAACATAAAGTCAAGCCAATTTATGCGCTCGGTTTTGTGGTAAAACAGGAAATTCTAATGTTAATTACAAGTATCACTATCACATGTTGTTGCACTAATTTTCATTTTAGGGTGGCTGAAGTCTCCATAAAAGTCAAGTCAATTTACTGTTATATTATCTAGATTTTCAGCAGTAACATCGTGAAAGTTCATTTTAATAAATTAAAATAAAAATTGCTTTGTTTTAACTCACATGAGTTTATTTTTGTATACAACCAGTTTTGGGAGAAGCAGTACCTCCCATCTTCAATTCAACAAAGCAATTTTTATTTTAATCAATTTACTGTTGTTTGAAATTCTTCTTTCTGTTATGCTTACATGTTTTGCTTAAAACTACAGTGACATACATATCCAGGCTTCATTAAATGAATAATTTATTAATGAAAATTATTTAAAAATAAAGTTTTTACTGGTTTTTTTCACTCTTATTCACTGTTTTCCTTTGTGTCTTGTTTGCATAAATACATGTATGAAAACATTTTGAATGCATTTAAATGAGATATAAAAAATATATTTATGTAGGTTGCCTTTAAAAGACTATTTTAAAAAGTAGTTACTTCATAACCGTGCAAGAACATTGTGTTTATTTATTACGTACAAATTGTCACAGAAAGGTACAAAATGGAAAAGTGTCCATGCAAATACAGGCAAGCACCGCCGTATAAAGCAACGACCGCATTTCCCTAACAACCGTCTCTATCAAAAATAGAAGAAGCAATTTGTGCAAACAATTGTTTCCACGGGCAGAAAATGCACGAAGTTTCCCCGAACCGGCGTTAGGCTTTGTCCGATGGGAGAAAGAGCAGTTTAGGAAATCTTTGCAAAGACTTGAGCCGTTTACGTAGGACCGTATCAGACATATTCCCCGAGTTGGCGCTGCTGAGGCCATTCGAGAGAAAAAATATTGTTTCCTCAGTGAAAATAAAACGCTTGCTCGGATTTACATTCAACTATAAATCGTTAAGCTCTGCAGATAAAGTGATACGGTGAATGTCTATGGTGGAAAAAGAGGAGATAATGTTTGATGTAAGATTTGTATTTACATTAGATACTTGTGTATTTAGAATACAACGCAATAAATGAACGATAGTTGACTTAGAATTTTAGAAGACTCAAAGCATTTTAAGCCAAGCAAATAATAAAATAAGTGAAAAAAAAATTCACGTAGCTATATAGAGAGCTCACAATAATTTCTTATGTAAGGGTAAAAAAAGTGAATAATGTGAATGCAATTTTTTTGGTTTGTATTGGAGTCTCAATGTGGAGTTTAATTACTGGGAATAAAAAAATGCAAAATTAAAGCAAATGAATGCAAGAAGAAAATAATGCTTAAAAATTTAAATATAATACAGAAAAAAACAAGAGACCGGTTCAATTACTTATTCACGGTAATATGCTCCCTTGCTTCACGCAGTCCGCCTTATATGCAAGCGCTGAAGAAGGTCCAAAGTTCAATATAGCGTGTCTGTATTCTGCGGTACACACCACCATGCTAAAATACATAATCTTGTCGTATAATGTATTATAATATGTACTTGTAGACACCTGACATGCGCACTCTCTAACACACATCTCAAGGGATATCATTTTTATCTTTAAATAATTCAACTACTAATAGATACCACTGCCACAGTAATTCAAATAATTGAAACATAAAAAATTTCTACAAGCAACTTAATAAAATATCTGTAGGAATTTTCCATAAAAATTCTGAGGTGAAAATATTGAGGTCAAATAAAAAAACCTGATACCTTCATACTCGCACATGGAAACTGATACCTTTCGTGATTCCACGTTAAATGCCATCACGTCTAATTAAACTGGTGATTGTAATGGAAACCCTTTCATATTTCCCAATATAGTCTGTAATGAATGAAGCGGAGTGATTTTCTGTGCACGCGACTGGTATTAACTATGACGACCGTGAAACGTGGTGTGGTTAGCTCTGAATTAGCTCGGCTATTCTAGCTTTATTAGCTGAAATATTAGCACAATTTGTGAACTTTTAATTACGATGAAATGTAAATTCAGATTAATTTCATTATCATAAATTAATAATTGTGATTTCATATATTTAATTGAAATTATTAGGGTGTAAAAAATTGTGTTATTGAGTGTATGAAAATGCGATAACTTCCCACTTTATTTAATGCGAAATTTAGACTTTTTAAATTTATTAAAAAAAACGTTTATTATTGTAGGTAGTTAAAGTCTCTTTTTGGATCTTTTATGGTGGTTTTTTAAAGACATTTTAAACTTTATAAGAATGAAACAATTTTAGCGTAAAAGGTTTTTCTTGCTTTGCGTATAATTATGTAAAAAAATAAGTTCCACTCGCCACATAACAAAATCCTTCGGGGATAACGCGACAAGAAGTTACACTATATGTGTAGCTTTATTGAGTTTTTTTGCGTTGCGTATACTTCTCACTCAAAACGCTTAACTATTCTTGAAACACCACACCTCACTTTGATTTAAAATTAGCTTGTCCTTTCAAATGAGGGCATTAGAAACAAAAAGGCAAGTGTCCCATAGATAGTGTATAGAACACTAGTCCACAGGACACTAGTCTATAAGACACAGTGTCCGTAGATAGTCTATAGGACACTTGCTTTTTTGTTTCTAATGCCCTCAAATGTAGTATAAACCAAGAAAGGCAGCTAAAAAACTATCCAGTTTTTACAAGCCTAAAATTGATTAATCTTGAAACATCACACCCCATTTTTGTTGAAAATTTTCTTTTCATTTTAAATGTAAAAAACTATCCAGTTTTTACGAGCCGAGAATTTCACTTTGAGTTGAAGGAAAGTAAGCAAAAAGTGTCGCAGAGAATTAATTCTAAGTCCACTTGAAGTTGGCAGGGCGCGAGGAATTAAATCAGGTGTTATTTCAGGTGGCGTGCCAATTCCCCTTCGTGCCAATTCCCCTTCGTGCCATTCCTCGCCATTATTTTGTCACTTTATTTTCTTTGTGTAAAATCAACGGTTTTCTTTTTTGCTTTTTCCTTCGCATTTGCAGAAAGAAAAATAGAATTATTATAACGAGCCGCACTTATGAAAATGGAAAATTTTAATGTCTCACTTGTTTTTGAAAATTTTTCTTGCAGGGCATACTGTTTCAATATTCCAAGACGATCGAAGACTAAAATTTCAATTGTTTTTTTGCACAATATTACATTATTTGATAATTGATTACAAAGGATTTTCATTTAAAAAAAACTTGCATATAGTCTGAAAAACGTAGTGAAAGGTTAATTTCTATCTGATTATAAAACAATATGAAAATATATTTACAAAAATTAACACATAATGAATTTTTGTAAACGGAGAAAATTGTATTATCTGTTGATCTAATACTAGAGAAGTATTTACTTCAAGATTCACAAAAATAAAATAAATATTTATTAAAATAAAAAGCTTACGATATTTTGTGTATCTTTTTAATATTGCCATAGATACACTCGTAAGAAAAATTTGACAATACTATTCCGACGTATATTTTTTATCTATTATTATTTGTATTGGTATGAGGCTGACTACCCATAGGTACTGTCAAAAATAGTTCAATTTGCCAATGTCACCCTTGTTTCAGGAAAGGTCGGCAAAAGATGCAGGGTTAATGTTCATTTGAGGTTTGGATTTTAATAACTAAGTACAATCAATATGAATCCTAAATGCTAAAATGTCTTTGCAACTTTGCAACAACAACTAGTGGGTTTCATTATTCTACGTATTTTGTGCTTCTAACATATATTTTATTTCTAACTGAAAATAAAGTACTAACACTCGGATCATCAAGAAAGTAATTTCTTTTTTCATCTATTCCTTAGAATGTCGAGTAGATTACTCAATTCGGCGACCATTGGAGTGAAATAAAACAAAAAGTCCGACAGTGAAATGTATAATTTGACACTAAGCGATCGAGTTTCCCATCTGACTGGATAGAGTAATCGATCACTCCCATTTTGTATTGGTTGTTGGAGAATTTCGGGCCGGCCATAATTGCCGTCTCCAGTCGTGAAAATTTCAAGGACTCATCGTTTAATTTTTATCAGCCGAAATTGAAAATGTCAAAGACACATTTTTTAATCTAAATTTGATTGATATGGCTAAAAATAAATCGGTAATCAACTGAAACCTTCCGGGTGAAATTTGTATCAAAAGTTCTAGGAAATAATCTTGTTTACACTTATTTATTTCAACATGTATACGTACAACACGTATTTTCTAAAAAAAAAATGCAGTATCGAAAGCATTTTAATCAAGGCAAATATCTTAAATTGAATATCGATCAAAATCTTTCCTTTGTTACTCAAATCACAAAGATGATCATTTTCTTTTTTTTGTCGAGTACTAAAATCCGTAATGAGAAGACCAATTTTAATTTTAAACATTAATTCACTATACAGCACAACTCTGTTTTCCTACTTGAACTTCGTATATTCTATAGTTAAAGCATTTGAAGGGTACAGGGGAAAAAGGATCATTGTCAATTTTTCAGCAAAAAAAAACTAACAATGCCATCTAGTGCAAAATAAAGGTAGCTTCTTGTCTAGATTTCCGAAAAACGCTTAAAACGATCATAGTCTACAACAGACTCAAAAATAGATTGTATGACAGTATCATAAAAAGATCAATGTCACCCTTGTTGCAGAAAGAAAGATCATTGTCTAATGGACATTGATCTTTTTTTTCATTTTGACAGCCGGCTGTCAGTCAGTTCACAGATTCATTCACAGATTCTTATTAGGCTAATTTAAATATTAGCTTTTAAATTTGTCAATAATTATAATATTTTTATTACTTATAACTAGAATATTTTGAGTAAATAGTGTTACAATTAAAATAAATGAATACTAAAATTAGAAAAAAGATCAATGTCAATTGACTATGATCCTTGTTGAAAGTAATATTTTCTAAATATTCTTTATTGTTATGGTTACTCAAAGAAAATAAATAATTAAGAATTCAAAACCAAATTATTAAATAAGCTATAAAAAATAGTTTTAATTGCTACTATAGTAAGTTGTTTCATAAACAGTTATACAAAGTAAATAATGTTTTTTCCTTTTTCTCACAATGATTTACTTTTGACAGTGATCCTTTTTCCCCTGTACCCTTCATTTTTTATTTGAAAAAAATGACATCACATAACAATCAACAGGCATTTTCTCAAATAAGATTTCAACGTTACAAAAACTGCGTGTATATGAATAGTAAAGAGCCAAGGGCGGCAATGTAGGTTTTTTTTTTTAAATTAGATAACTTTATGGAAGCACAGGAAATAATTTAGTTATAATAATCATACATTTTTATAATTTTAGAAAATAATAGTAGATTTCTGACTTTGATTCCATAAGAGCCCATTTGGGCCCTTGAGGTGTGACACACACAAAAAAGGCGCTCTTTTGTCATGTACAAAACAACAATAAATAAATCATCCTCATATATACGAGTATAATACATATATAAGACGAGTCCATCACTCAACGCTAACAGTTCGATAAAATTACTTTAACCATAAAATGACACTGTATATCTTCATATGTGTTATCACATTGTAATAACTTGAAAAAAAACATTGCGATTAACTGTATTTCAACACAATTCAAAGACGTTATCTCGACAATCTATCTCGTATTCAAGCCGTGATTAACTTCGCTCAAAAAAGTTTCCAACTATCTCGATGGCAGTCGCTGACCATATCCGCTGGCTGTATTCATAGACTGTGATTAATGTACTCGGTGTCCGTGACGTCACGTAATTACGTCGGACGTCCTTGTTTTCGTCTTCACGCCCCGCCGACCGGCCGGCCTGTCAATTGTTAGGCCGACTTTTTGTTCGGCCAATTTCATTATTTCCGTGTGTAAAGTTTTGTGCTGCATGGCCACTTGGATGTACCCGAGTACCCGAGCCGTGCGGACAATGTTGCTGATGAAGGGTATCATGTCCCGCGCAGCAAAAACTGGACTCTGCTCCAAATAATGAGGAGAACTTGAACCAAATTCCAGATAGCTTTATATATATATAAATATATATACATATATATATACATAAGAGTGTGAGGTTGAAGATGTAGATGACATCCATATACCTACACGTTTTTTCAATGTAAGCATAACTGACTTTAAACTTACAAAGAAAAACTACTCGATTGTCGTATATATGCGTCCTTATCATACAGTATAAAGTCGCTATGCTAATGTTAAAAATTCTGGGCTAAGGTGTCGTAAACATTTTGAAAAAAAGGACCGATCGCGTCCGTTTTTCTTTTTAAAGTAGATGGAAATGATGAGAAAACTATTTCCTGTATTACCACATATTTATTTCACTGTAGGAAAAATCTAAGATAGTCCGGTTGATAGCTCAGTTGGTAGAGTGCTTGCATTCCGTACCGAGAGCTCGGGTTTGAAACCGTTTCGATGTTTATTTCAAACCCAAAATAAAATACCGGCAGGGTCTTCTCAAGAAATGAGCACTATCTTCACTTCAACTGAAGTGGTTGTCGTAAGGTCGGCCTCCTCACCTGTAAAAATAAGTAGGTTCGCTCGCCATATGCGACCCCTTCGGGGAAAACGCGGTAAGAAGTGAGACTGTATGTGTAGCTTTGTTGCATTATTTTCCGTCTCTAATTCTGTACGACGTATAAAATTAATCCAACCAAAATATTTTGGAAAATAATAATGTCCACCTTTTGATGAATAAGCTGGAGCTTTACAAGGCCTTATAATATTTTACTGAAATGTTTCTTAGTACATTCTGCACGCGTTCATTTTGATACATTATTTTTTTTATGGATTCTTTATATTTTCCTAGTATTTTTTTTTATATAAATTACCGTATGATGTTTATACCTTCGTATTTGCAAGCATACACGTGTCTGCTAGTGATATAAGAGAGCTTATCTCGAGTATCAAAACACAGATATTTAAAAATAAAAAAATGCAATAAACAAAATAATATTATTTCGTACTTCCAACGATTTTTCATCTTAGCTTTTTTAAAAAGCTCCGTTAGAGAAATGAAATAAAATAAAAATAGTAATGAAAAAAAATTAAAAATTGAACAACCATTCTACATCCAATAAACTTGATCATACTCGATAATAAAAGGTAATATTAAATAAGGTAAATTGTCAAAATAAATGAGGTGTACAGCCAAATAGAAACTAGTAATTTCGGAATACCACAGGGCACAGTATTAGGCCCTTTATTATTTATATTGTATGTCAATGATGTATTTACACTGAAACTAAACGGAAAAATAATATCCTATGCCGATGATACAGTTATTATCATCGAAGATACAAATTGGAATAGTGTCACCAATAAAGCAAATGTTGACATTGACAATTTAAAGCACTGGTTCGACGTGAATTTGTTAACACTCAACAGCGAAAAAACTTACATTGTCCCGTTCTCTATTAATGAAAATAAATTAAATCTAAATTTAAACGTATTTATTCATCAACAAAATAAATGTAATAAAACGAATTGTAATCTAACCTGCTCAATACTAAAGCAAACAGATACTACAAGATATTTAGGCGTTGACATAGATAGTAAATTGAAATGGAAAGAACATACTAGTAAACTGATAAAACGAATCAGAAAGTGCATATACATATTTATAAGACTTAGAAATATACTCGGAATAGATAACTTAAGAAGAGTCTACTACGCAATTGTGCAATCTATATTACAGTACGGCATTATAGGATGGGGAGGGTCATACTTAAACACATTAAGCCCTGTAAAAATAATTCAAAAATTAATCATTAAGATAATATTAAGAAAACCATCGAATTACCCGACTGAATTAGTATTTAAAATATTTAAAGTTCCCTCAGTAGATATCATTTTTAAAAAAAACGCCATATTGCAAATATTAAAGGAAAAACAACAATTAAAATTAGAAACAAATCATTCAACAAGATACAAACATAACCTCAAAATGTCAAAATTTGACACAAAACATTATCAAAATAGCTTCATTTATGTTGGTGTAACAAACTTTAATAAATTACCGACTGAACTAAAAAATATAAAAGATTATCATGTATTTAAAAATAAACTTAAAAAACATTTCGAAAAATATTAGATTTGTTTACCAATTGATATTATTGCATGTGCCTTGTATTGTTTTTTTGTCATTAGTAGACCTCTATAAATCATATGTATGTATGTTTTTATTTTATTATACTTTGGTACCTACTTGCCTATATTATCTATGTTTATATATTTGCTTTTGTTTATTATACAGTTTTTTCTTATTTAAATTTGATTTCTCCACATATCAGATCTCTTCACACTGAAAATACACATCATAAGTATTTGACTTAAGTGTATGAAGTAACTTAAATAAATTTCTAGTTTATAATTTAAATATATTAAATAACTGAAATAAATTTGTTATTACTATTGACTAAATTAATTGTGAATCCCTCACCACACACAAGAGCTTTGACTCTTTTTGGTGAGGTATAGCATATAAAACAAATGAATATTATGTAATAGAAATAAGTTTGAAAAATGTAATGTATGTACTTAAAATGTCTTATATTAAATAAAAAAAAAAAAAAAAATATATATATATTTATTATAAAAAGGCCCAATATCTTCAACTTAAGCATCTGTGACTTTAAAATTATAAAATAAACTGCCCACACGATTGACATAAGTGTGTCCTTTTTACTTAGGATGAAGCCACTATGCTAACGCTGAAAATACAACATCTAAGTGGACTTTAATTTAACAATAGAATGATCAAATCGAGTCGGATCAATTTGAATGAAACAATAATCAATAATACCACCTTTGAATTAATAGACAATAAAGAATAACATTATTAAAATCAAGAAGCGGAACGCCCTACAAATCACAAAGATCCCGGGTTAATTATTATTCCGAAAAGGTAATCAATTTCTGAAGTCTCTGATTCGCTCTACTGATTTATAATTGACGGGAATTCAAGAAATAATTGAAATTAATTTTAGGACGAACAAAAGAATCCTTAAAAAATGGAGAATATTTAAAGCATTAGAAAGTATTTTTTTTTCGAATATTCTTATTTGATACTCGTACAAAATTGTCATGTCATGCTTGTGAATGTCCTTTTGCAAATGACGTTATCAAGTCGAGAGTACTTGAGGTGAAATAAATGCCCAGCTCCCGAGGGGGCTGGTTCTCATTTCTTATGTAGGCTGAGTAGGGCCTTGAGATTGAACCCTTGTTCTCGGCATGGAATGTAAGTATTCTACCAATTAAGATATCGACCTTTTTACGAGCTTGGTCGTCGTCGCTACAAAGCGCCTATTCTCCAAGAAATTTTCTGGCTTTAAAAAAAGTTGACATATTTGTACCTAAATAGTACTATTATTCAATAATTAATGAGCAGACATGACCATTGAAAACATATGTTGATTAGCAACGATAGAGAAGGGGCAGCTCGTCCGTGATCAGCTCGGATGATAATGTTATGAAATCCGATTCAAAATGTGGGTGCACGGACATTGGGTAATTAGTACGGAGCTGGTGGCCGTCCTGAACACCAAGTAAAGCGCTTTTCACTTAAACTCAACACTAGCGTTAATCAAAAAATGTACCAACACTAAATCAGCGCCTGAGTGAGCGTGTTAGGTTACATACTTTTTGGAAAACGCTATGGTTGAGATTGAACGTAAAGTTTTAGACTTGGGGTGCTGGTGCAGAACAATTGGGTCCATTGTGTTCCGCGATAATGGTATTGAACGCCGCTAGTCAGGTTTGGTAACTACATTCGGGGCGTAGTCTAGTGATAAAAGCTTCTGATTTGATATTGATACAAGGTTTGAATCCCCAAAAAAGCTGAAAAGAATATGTTTACTTCTTGTAAATGCCATATAATTGGATGAAACTAGAGGGTATCTTTATACCATATTCATACCAAGTGAATTGGAGCTCTTTAAATATTTACTGGTTTTGGTCCAATATGGTTTCAAGAGCATTCGTATTCTTGTGGTATAGTCTTAATAAATTAAAGGACGTCTGACAGAATTTTCCATATTTTTTATTTATCCTTATCCAGATTTTAATATCGGATAAGCTTTTACCTTTTTGACTTTTCAAACTCAAAATGAAATTTCTCTTTCTGGTACAGCGATTGGTCCGTAGTATAATGTGAGCATGCCACATGTCACCGAGCTACGAAATCGTGAGGTCTGGAGTTTGATTTCCAGCGAAGCACAAAAAAGTTATGTTTGCTGTGCTATAAATCTCATGTGTCTTTTCCAAAAGACCATTCACTAAAGTTCATGCAGCTCTATAGAAACTGAGTCTTGCTTAAGACATGACGAGTGACGAACAAGCATGAGCTGTGCTGTGATTAAATCATTCTGAATTTTCATTTCTTTACACCGCAAAACCTTCAGTTCAATATTTTTTTTGAAAGAAGGTAGACACTCCGATTCCGTGGAAATAAACTCTTATCAATATTTCTTCTTCGTGAGGAGGTAGCAATGTTAGCATTGTAAAAATATTCTTCTGATTGTGGTCACAAAGGCCTGCCTTTTAAAATTGTGAAAATCTTGATGATATATTAGTTAAAAAGCTTATTATTATCATGGGATGAATTAAGGAGTATGAAAGATGATGTTAGAAATCTAGTTGTCAGCTGCGGCGATGAAAAGATTTCATTTTGATTAGATCTCTCCAGATTCCCTCGTAAAGACTGCCCGTCTTATGAGATAATACTCAGACGTCCTCAGCTACGTGATGACACAACCCTTACGTTTTACAAAACATACATTACAACTAATCCACTCGCTAAACGCGCTGTTTCAGTTTCTATACAATTTTTGATAAACAGTATATTTGAGTTAAAACGAAAAAATATGCTTGGGTTGCAAATGCCCCTAGCTACGTGGTGATACAACCGTAGCGTTTTACAAAATATTAATGACATTAAGCCGCTCCCTAGAAGCGCTGTTTCAGTTTTCATACATTTGTTAGTAAGCACAATGGAGAAGTTTAAACGAAAGGTTATATACTTCTAGGAAAGACGTCTCCGGCTGCGTAGTAATACAATACGAACAAAGCTCAACGTTTCTGAATTAAGTATTAAATATTTAGATGCCATGCAAATCTTCGTTGAAATTACCAAGATTACATTTTTTGGCATACTCTCAAATGTAAATATTTTTTTTTGTTCTCTGTCCCTTCATTCCCTAGCAACCGCAATATTTTGGTCGGAAAAAAAGAATGCAAAAAAAAATAAGGGGAGCAGTGATACGCTGTCGAATTCCGTTTCGCGTTTTTCATTTTTTTCCCCTTAAAAAAATGCAAATATCCCCGATGTTAATGTTTACACGAAAATTTATTCATTATTCATTTACATGAGAACGCCAGAAAAGTGATTTGCATTTCATACACAAACCTGCGACGCTGGCGGGAGAGAATTTTTAAAAATATTATATTAAAATAAGGTTGTTTGAACATTTTATCCTCGAACAATTTTTGAAGCTTTCTTCGCTCAGATTTATAAGAATTTGTGCGAGTAGGAATACTTAGGTCTCTGTTGAGTAAAATGATGACCTAGAATAATATTTTTTTGATAATGAAATTCAAAGACAATTCTAGAAATCTATAATATCTAATCTAATCTAATCTAAGTTACAAAGATATGTTACATTGGAGATTCACATTACATGCATTCTCACAACCAGACACGTACAAGTTCGCGCTTGCACACGCCTCATGTGAACCTACAACATAAAAACCAAATCTCAAATGGACATACACCCTGCAACTCTGGCCGTCCTTACCTGAAACAGGTAAGAAACAGGAAAAAATACTTTCCTAGAAAACACGCAAAAAAACTTTAAGTTTATAAACCAGGAAGGTCTATGATTTAAAATAAATATACTAGAATAAAATTATCAAAACATTCCTAAAAGAGATCGTGTTCTGTATCTATAATCTATAATCTAAGTTGCAAGGATATATTCATTCAAAGCTCTCAGATGTATGCCCACAAACAAACACGTGTAGTTCGCGCTTACAAATGCTGATTGTGTACTTACAAATAAAATCCAAACCTCAAATGAACATAAGCCCTGCAACTCTTGCCGACATTCCCTGAAACAGGGGTGACATTGGCAAAGTGAACCATTTTTTACAGTATGGGTGGTCAGCCTCATACCAACCTATAAGTCAAGGAATACGAGTAAAAAATAACATTTAAGTATAAGAAAACAACAAAACCTTAAAAATAAATCTATACAAAAAAAGTAAAAAAAAGAAATGTCTTATGCAAAAAATGTAGCAAGCCAATAAACCAACATTAAAAATCAGCATTGCAGATTAGCCGCCACTTCTTCCTGTCCTTGCATACTTCTTTCATTTCATCCAGAGTCATAACTTTTTTCATACAAGTCCTCCTTTTATTATGACTCTGGATATCCCATTCATTCGCTATTTCAGAGATTTGATCCTTCCATACTTTTCTCGGTCTTCCTCTACCACGACATCCATCTATTCTAGCAACATATACTTTCTTCGTCAATCTTTCATCACTCATTCTCTCCAAATGCCCGAACCATCTTAACATACTTCTTTTAATCTTCACTTTCACACTTTCCCTTACACCACATTCTTCTCTTACAAAATCATTCCTCACCCTGTCACTTCGTTTTTTCCCAATCATACTTCTTAGATAGTCCATTTCTACTGTATGGACTTTACTAATTTCCCTTTCACTCACCGTCCAGGCTTCACTTCCATACATCAAGGTTGGCACTAGTATACCACCGTGCACCGCCAATCTAACATTTTTTGTGAGATTTTGGTTCCTGGCGATGCAAGCGGTCGCACCCAGTACACACCTGCCTTTCATTATTCTTCTTTCAAATTCACCGGTCATTCTTCCATCTTTTTCAAACTTACTTCCCAGGTATACAAACTCATTTACGACATCAACATTCATTCCATTAATTTTAAATTCATAATTCATATTTTCATCATCTCTTTCAAAAATCAATACTTTCGTCTTACTTGCATTCAACTTCAAATGGTTACCTAACAAAGCTTCATTCAATCTAGAGAGCATTGTTTGCAATTCTACTGCAGAATCAGATACAAGAACTGCATCATCTGCATACAGTAGAACACTCACTTTGCTCTCTCCTATCATCAATCCACAATCATTAAGTCTAGCATCCCTGACACACTTGTCCATAACTATGATGATGAGTCAATTTTCTACCAATCTACTAGCTATCGACCGGACATTTATGCGTCGAGTTTTTTTAAATTCTTCTTAGAAATGTACTTAAAAAAATATATTTTAATTAATTATCTTTATACATAGCAGTTCATTTTGTTTATACGCTTGATTTGAATTCAGGTTTTCAGATGGCTTAGAAATGGTTTCTCGGAAATTGAAACCTAAGAACGCGCTGTCGAATGTGGAAGAGATTGAGGTTTGTTTTGAATGAGGCGTTGATTTCAACTTGTTCATGGAAGCATTTTGCAAACCAAATTAATTTACATTCAGATTAACGTTCACCCCAATGCATGTATAATTCAGATGTGTACAATTATACAAGAAATAAGGTGAACACAACAATTATACACAAGAAACAACATATTTTGTAAACATTACTTTTTTTGTATAAATTTTATATATAAGGTCAGAGTTGCTTGACTTATAGGTTGGTATGAGGCTGACTAGCCATCCTGTTAAAAATGTTTAACTTTGCCAATGTCACTCCTGTCTCAGAGAAAGTCGGCAAAAGTTACAGGGCTTATGCTCATTTGAGGTTTGGTTTTAATTTTTTTAGTACACATGCACACGTGCCTGTTTGTGAACATGAATTTATTATGAGTTATAAATGTTCATATGTATTTGCAACTTAGATTATAGATTACAGACCATGTTGATTTATCCAAGTTCTGCAGGTGGTCGTGAGACAGTCCTCGGGAAACCAATCTTCTCTAATACTTGATTTTCCGGCTCATATAGTTTTCCGTTGTCTTTTCGATTGCATCTTTATTGCCTCGAACTCGTAAAAGTACAGATGCTACTTCCCTCAGACGAAAAAAGAAGATTGAAGTTGCATTTCCTAAAATCAATCAGTTAAAGAAATATCATACAACACTTTGAGTTATGTATATGGTCTTTAATCTATAATCTAAGTTGCAAGGATATATTCATTCAAAGCTCTCAGATGTATGCCCACAAATAAACACGTGTAGTTCGCGCTTACAAATGCTGATTGTGTACTTACAAATAAAATCCAAACTCAAATGAACATAAGCCCTGCAACTCTTGCCGACATTCCCTGAAACAGGGGTGACATTGGCAAAGTGAACCATTTTTTACAGTATGGTGTGGGAATAAAATTGATAACGGGCATTGAGAAGATTGGACATTTAAAAAATGCTTTGGCAGCATGGTAACGCAGTCTCTTGACCCAGATATTGAAAAGAAGCACAAATTGAGGCAGTTTTTGCTGCATTTAATAAAATAACAGTGCTCTTCCGCATTAATGAACTTTACTTAAGGCTTTTTTTTAAATTCATTTCTGAATAAGTAGTTTTCCTTTGCTTTTAAATTACACATTAAATTTTTTTTTGATTTTAACAACAGGACATTTCAATTTTAAATATATTTTTTAACATAATGTTATACCTAATTTTAACGTACTTTATGAGTGCATGTGCCCGTATAGAATGATCGTCTCTGCTACACGTCGTCACTTTTGATTTAAGTAAAAAAAAACGCATCATCAAGTGAACTACAATGTCGTTAAGAATTTTACAGCTTTTTATGTTTTTAACATATTTAAAAACTCATTTTCCTTTTATTCCTAGACAACCCTTTTTCAAACGCTCATAATAAAGCATGTCGTGGGTGACATGAAAATTGAAAAAACATGTTGTTAGACGTGAAAAAAATGTATGAAAAAGTCTGTGCAATTATTTTTGCAATTACTGCACTTGGACGTCGCTGACAAAGTCTGCAATAAAATAATGCATTTGCGGTGAAAGCCGTCACACAAAGGACTCTCAGAACATTCCACTTTGCTCTAGAGCATCCTCCTTTTCTTTTAATGGCTCTATAAACCTTTATAAAAAGCGATGATTTTTTTTAGCTGTTTTTCTTTACATTATACTGCAGGTTTTAACAGGGATTTGATGCGTTTATAAAATCATTTTCGTACGTCTTAAGTCGCAATGGCCGTTGATGTCTTTAAGACATAGTTTCCTCATTTTTTGTTTGTGTGATAAATGAAAAAAAAAAAATCATTCCCCATAACGAGTGCCTTCAGTAAGCGTAAATAGAAATGCAAAAATTCCATAATTTTTGATCCCCACGACTTGTGAGCGTGTTACTTTTTCAATCCTATAGTACCAGTATTTAAAAATAAAAACATTAAGTATTTTTTTATGCTTTATGTATTTCATTATACATTGAAAAAAAAGGTTATAAAAGAAATAGAGCCGTTAATACGGCTCTTGGTAAAATCAGTTTCCTGACAACTGTCAACGAGAACTATCAACAAATACCGATGTTAATTACTGTATCTTTTTTTGACGTGTGACGTGTATTTTGTCTTTTTTTTTCATTAAAGACCTAACGATTTCCTTCTACTGCACAAGTATTGTAAGAAACTGACATACACCAATCCGAAACATTTTTTGGTACAGAATAATTTTAAAGGCATTCGTCTTGCTCTTTAGTGCTTGTTTAAGTAAAAATTGTCCTACATTATTTAATCCTCTAATTTCTGAGAATATTCCAGGACAAATTTACAGAAAAATGGCGTCCCCTAACATGACGATGAAGATAAAAATGAATCTCCGTGATTCATAAATCATCCCCGATCTCGAGGCAGACTTGTATCGCACGTGGACGATCGCATTATGGTAGACTACAAGGCAGTCGGACTATCTGGGGAGAGATCTAGATTTACCATTTAACTTAAAGGACCCTCCCCAGTAAGAAATACTTGATATTAAAGCCGGAAAATTGTATAAAAAACAACTCAAATACTGAAAAAAGAAACAGAGTACATTTGAGTCGTATAGAACCATTATCGCCAATCTAGATTTTTTTTAAATGTGACAAATAGGTACATATAAATGACGGAAAAATGCTTTCCTTTATTTTTAAATATTTATCACATACGTATTCGAAAAAAGTCTTGATTGCCGTTTTTGGTTCTACACGACTCAATTGGTCTTAAAAAAACGTTCTAGCACCTATCTCTTTGTAAATTGTTGAACACAGCGAGTACTCAATGGAATGTATACTCATAAAATAGAACATTACGGAAATTCCTTATCATTGTGTAAATTAAAAAAAAAAGTATGGCAAAGTCAACAGCACCCCAAGAGAGTGATTCTGTTAAAATAAAAAAAATACACGATGTTGAATATATGCGATGTTTTATACTAAAAATATTGATTGTCCGTGAAAACTGTCTGACAAAACTAAACGCATGTTGTGACTTAAGACAAGAATTATAATGTATTAGAACAAAATTAATAAAAACAACACTTATATTGATGATGATAAGGATGTAGAGTTCATCTTTCCGGGCTTGTAGACCATGGTCCAATAATTCTTTTGTATGCTGCTTTATTCTTTTTGGAAGGCTGCTACGTTTCGGAAAGATGGACTCTACATCCTTATCATCATCATCTGAAGCCGGCCATGAAAGCCTAAAAACACTTATAACACTTACGTATATTGTTTGATGTAAAATTCCAATGAAGAAAAAAAAGATTTCGAATATTTATATTTTGATGACTTTTTTGGAACAAGGAATTTTCGTTTAATTAGTAGCACGGTTGTTAAAAGCTGAGAAAAAGAAAAAAAATCACAAAGTATATTCAGTGAAATTGATATGATAATAAATTATTTAGTCCAATTTGATACACCATTGGGAAAGTTTATTCAGCCGGCATCAAAATAATAATTGATTTAAAACTCGGCAAAGCGAATCCTTTCTCGGTTCACGCTGTCTTATTCGCCGAATATTGTTCAAAGTAACTTGTCTGAATGATCCTTAATTTTCATTTGGAGGGGAAAATTTCATTCACAGAGCTTCATCCACAATAACTGAATAATAATGGATTTATTAGGAGCGGAAGCGGTTTTATCCGCCCAAGTGGTCTTCCGCCCACGCACCGCCCCCGCCCTAGAAAACTGCCCAAAAAATAATACAGTAGAACCTCGATGATCCGAGTCCACTTGATCTGATGTCGTGATTAACAGCTTGTTTATCTTTAATACAAAACATTACATAAGCTCCTTTCGCAAAATACAAAAAAATGATTGAAAACTAAATCACTCACTACGAACGTTGTTGCATCTTCCATACATTTTTTCGACGTAAACAAGGGGAATTTATGTAATTCTTTATCCTTGTGGCAGCTTTATGATATTGTAACTGTGTAAATATAACACAAATATAAATTTTTCAAAGTCTGTATATTTACGGAGTGACAATGAAATTTTGAACATTAAATCAAATTATTTTGTTCATGAAAACAAACATAATTTTGCTTGCACTGTTTTCAAGCTCCCAACCGCTATCGGACTTTATCTAATTATAACAAATACCCTGAATGAGTCCGTGGTTATTTAACATAATCATGGACAATTGCATGAAAGAAGCAGAAATTTCTCATAATGGTGTGAAAGTGGGTGAGACGAATGTTGGAGTTCTTCTCTATGCTGACGATGCCGTAGTGTTGGCTGATACAGCGGAGGAGCTCCAGATGATACTCACCAAAATGAATGATGCTTTTAGTAAGAACGGTTTAAAAGTGAATGCCAGTAAGACGAAAGTATTAGTGTTTGACAGGACTGAGGAATGCGAGGAAATTGAGATAAGACTGAATGAAACAAGAGTGGAGGTCGTGAAAGAATTTGATTATCTGGGAAGCAAGTTTGAGTCGAATGGGAAATTGACGAAAGAATTGGAAAAGCGTGCTAGTAGAGGAAGAAGTGTAATGGGAACGATTGGAAGAATTGCAAGAAATAGGAAACTTACGAAGAATATGAGATTGGCGGTCCACAATGGCATATTGGTTCCGACATTGATGTATGGAAGTGAGGCGTGGACAGTTAATGAATGTGAGCTGAGTAAAGTATGTACGGTTGAAATGGCTTACCTGAGAGCAATGGCTGGAAAAACACTGAATGATAGAGTACGTAATGATTGGGTGATGAACGAGTGTGGTATAAAAGAGAATATGAGAATGAAAGTACAAAAAAGTACGATGAGATGGTTCGGACATCTCGAAAGAATGGATGATGAACGACTAACGAAGAAAGTGTACAAAGGAAATGTCAGAGGAAAGCGCGGAAGGGGAAGGCCGAGGAAAGAATGGTTAGACCAAATAGGTGAGATTGCGAAAGAATGGAACCTGCAGAGTGAAAATAAGAGAAGAGTATGTATGAAAAAGGTGATGAATATTGAGGAAATGAAAGTGGTTTGTAAGGACAGAAAAAAGTGGAGGCGCATCTGCGGAGGTACCGGCCACCCCTAGTGGAACGGCGGCAGGATACAGTACAGTACAGTACCCTTATCCATTTTTTTTAAGGAATCCTTTGCGAGAGGCTTCCCAATTCTTGAAAGTCTTGGGGGTCTATGTCACCCTGGAAGGGTGCCGCAGAGGTGTTGCTTGAATTGTTGTTTCTGTCGTGAGGCGCTGGAAAGAAGTGGCGATTTATGTTGGTTTTGAATGAAACCGGATTAAATTGGGAAGGGAACACAGATACTGGTAGATCATTCAATAAACAAACAGTTTGGCAAAGGAATGAGTCATGAAAACGCCAAGTTCTCATAGTTTTTAGATCGACTGCAAAGTTTGGAAGTCCTTCCAATCCAACCTATCTTATATATTATCTAAAATTCCTTGACTTATAGGTTGGTTTGCGGCTGACCACCCACGTTGTAAAAATGGTTCACTTTGCCGATGTCACCCCTGTTTCAGGGAAGGATGGCAAGAGTTGCAGGGTGTATGTCCTTTTGAGATTTGGTTTTTATGTTGTAGGTTCACATGAGGCATGTGTAAGCGCGAACTTGTACGTGTCTGGTTGTGGAAATGCATGTAATGTGAATCTCCAATGTAATATATCTTTGCAACTAAGATTAGATTAGATTAGGTCTGAGGTAGGCTTGTTCCAAAGTATCTCGGATAATCGAGGTTCTACTGTTATGCGAAATTTAACACAAAAGTCAAACATTGATGAGAAAAGTATCGGGTGTATGAAAAAAAGTTTAAATTGACTTAGTAATGGAAAGTTCCGGAGACAAAGCCCCTTGGTAATCGCAAGTAGAGGCAGCCAACACGCCTTCCGCATTGAATCATTCCCACTTCAAATTATTATTTGAGATGAAGTCCGCCATTATTTTTACAACCTCATTCGCTGGCTTGACTCAGATTATTTTATGGCCGCAAGAATTTTTTGAAAAGTTCATAATCTTCATAGGAATGTTATGATTTAATTTATCAATTGATGAAAATATGCAGGTTTTTCAATTACTTATGATTGGTTTGCAAACCATCAGACGTGACTCTTACTCTAGCTATGTCGCCTTTCCGCTAAGGGTGGCTAGACCGTATCCAGAGTTGCCTCCAATTCTTCCTATCCTTGCATACCTCTTTCCTCAAAGACAGCAATCTTGATTGGTGTTTGAAACCACAGAATGTTGTATTATTGTAATTACGTGGTCCATGAATGTTTTCTTGCACAAAAATATTATTTGTTTTTTTTTACATAAAACCTATTTAATCTATTCTTATTTCTTAAGAGGTGATTAGTATTAAGGCCATCTCATCGCTGATGATCTTGATTAAACCAATAACTTATAAACATTAGAGGGCTTTTGAGTTGTGACTCACAGAAAAACAGCACTCAGCGAAGAGATCGGACTTATTTCATGAATCTATCAATATTTTAATCCATCGTAACTACATTATTTTTTTTACTTTGATTAGGTGTTTAATATTTAAAAAAAAATCATAAAATAGAACTTATGACTTTTCATTTGAAATTATAACAAAAATCGAAAAGCAAAGTTGCATAAATACCTACTGCGGTAAAGTTCATAAAAAAACAGGTGTAAATATCAGAAACTGCCAAAAGCAAACATTGAAAAGAAAATTCTCTTTGTGGTGAGAATAACGATTTTCCGTTTGAGAGGTTCCAGGTCATCCTTTGATGAAGTCTCCGCATCAAGCTCCCACTTGGCCATTATTGCCAGTTTCATGGGGAAAATTTTAGTTGGCTCTTCCGGCGTTTTCTCGCATATAAATATTTATGATTGCTTTATGTTGTTCGCGAAAGTTGATGTTTTCTTTATATTTTTTCCCCTGAATGTGAACTCAAAGTGTATTAAAATATTCATCCATCCCAACTTTCATACCTGTTCGAGCGTACATTCAGAAAGAGAAAAACTCTGTGCTATAAAAATTCATACGGAGTAATAATATATTATTGATGTTTCACTATTTTTCTACTGATTTTTTATCCGCAAAATAATAACGGTTAACTGTTTGTTTTTGAATCAGCTCATTGAAAATTACTACTAATAATTTTTATGCTTTCATAAAAATATAAATAGTATTTTATCACGTACTGAACGTAATTTTAAGGTTCGTTTCTTTTTTCAGTATATTTTTTTTTTTTTTTTTTTTTTTTATTTATTACAGAAAACAACAGCACATACACATGAAACAAGTAAAGATTTATAATAAATACATATAAGGCCAATAATAGTTTTCTTAAATAAAAATAATTACAATAAAAGCTTGTCTACAGCAAATGTAACAGCAAACGAAAAGAACAAAAGAAAAATAATATGAATGCGGAGGTTTTTATCAGAGAAGATTTGGGAAAATAGGATAGAAAGGACAATGGAAGGGGAAGAGGATGCCATTCAATCAGTTTTGCATTTTCTCAAGTAGTACATCCGCACCCCTTGAAGAAATGCGTTTTTGGACAAACAAAAAATGTCCAGGTGATTAAAATTTGAGTTATAACAAAACATAGCTCTCGTTAAAGTCGAGTTCCTGGCATAATTTGTAGTGTGCGCTCCCGTATAAAAAAGTGAATTTAACCTAGTGCGCCTTGTAGGTACACGCAAAGTGAGCCCCTCACAAAGAACGGTGGAGTCAATATGGCCGTGTACTATATCGTACAGAAAAGCCATATCTAATAGCGTTCGACGGGCTTCTAGGGACATAAAACCGTGATGACGGCAAGCATCATGATAATTATTAAAAGTTAAATGTTCCCTGTAATTTAGATGCTTTAGAAATTTCTTTTGTATAGCTTCTATTTGTTCCTTATAAACACTGTACTGTGGATTCCAAATAGGTGAAGCGAATTCAAGCCTACTGCGAACATACGCGCAATAGGCCATCTTAACGGCATTAGAACCCCTGAAGGGCTCACAGGTCCTTAAAATAAATCCCAGCATTTTGTAAGATTTAACGGTGGTAGAGGAAATATGGGCATCAAAAATTAATTTAGCATCCATAAAAACACCAAGGTCCCTCACCCCAGTCACAGTGTCAAGGTATTCACCCTTGAGTTGATAATTAAACTTTAAGGGGTTTGTCTTGCGGGTAAGAGATATCTTATGGCACTTAGATACATTAAGATCTAATTTGTTTTTAATACAATAATGTGTAAGGTTGTCCAAATTATCCTGCAGCTTCATGCAGTCCTGAATGCTATTAATTCCTAAGTAAATTTTAGTATCATCAGCATATAATAAACATTTTGTAAAATTAAAACACTGTTCAATGTCATAGACATATACATTGTAAAGAAGCGGTCCGAGGTGAGAGCCCTGGGGGACACCAGACGGAATACTAAAGAAGTCCGACTTGCAGCCACCAAGAACAACCGCTTGAGATCTTTTTATCAGGTATGATGCAAACCACCGCAGCAGATTCCCATGCACGCCAAGTGTTTGTAGTTTATCCAATAATATGCTATGGCTTACCCTGTCAAAGGCCTTTGAGTAGTCCGTGTAGATTACGTCAATTTGGCCACCCTTTTCCATCTCATCAAACACGTAATCTGTGAAGACTGCTAAGTTGGAGACGACTGATCTTTTTTTGAGGAAACCATGTTGGGATTTGGGTAGCTGAGAAACGAGTAAATGATATATTTGATCATAGATCAACTTCTCAAACAATTTACCAAATACGGGTAAGATGGATATAGGTCGATAGTTTTCTGCAGAAGTTTTAGGACCAGATTTGTGTATTGGAACTATGTGCGCCCTCTTCCAGGCATCAGGAAATATACCTGTAATAAGGGACTTATTGAAAATCATTGCCAGAGGGAGTGATAGTTCATTAGCGCAACTAATAGCAAAAAACGAAGGAATGCCATCACTACCCGCTCCTTTGCTACTACATAACTTTCTTTCTGTATGATGTATCTATGTATATTTTTTTCTTTAATCTATAATCTAAGTTTTAAAGATATATTAAAATAAAGACTCATAGTACATGCATTCTCACGAGCTTAAATGTATAAGTTCGCGTTTAGAAATGCTGAAAAAACTCAATCTTAAATGAACATTAGCCCTGCGTATATTGCCGACCTTCCCTAAAGCAGGAGTAACATTGATAAAGTAAGTTTTTTTAAGTAAAGGTGGTAAACCTTATACCAACCTACATATAAGTCAAGGAACGAAACGAACGAGCGATTGAATACAAAAAAGTGAATGTAGTAATAAAGTACATTAAAGTAATATTGACAAAAAACACTTTATCTCTTTCTTCTCTCTTTCCTGTACTACATCTGATGATCTCTTTCACGAAAACGGGGGTCAAATATGAACCATTTTTCACCGTATGGATGGTTGATCTTACATAAACTTATAAGATCACAAAGATCTGTAGACTGTTAGAAAAGTATCGCTTTTATAAAAGAGTGAGTCAAAAGAAAAAATAACCTCTCAAATACTTTTCGTTACAAATTTCCAATAATGGAAAACGTTGTATACAAGGAACTCTTTCATACCCCCTAAAAAAGTTACTTGTACTTACGTGTCATGAACAATTATCGGTAAACATCTCCGAGAACACAATTGTACCTATTCTGGGAAGGTTACAATAACTTGTACTCCGAAAAACAAACTGAAAAGTTGATCTAAAAATATCTTCTTTTATTTTTACAATGGTATTTCCAGATCAAAGAATTTTGTATATTTTGAAGTTGCTAGACAGTATAATCTTTGACATTGTATGATAAAATAAACCTTATTAAGCCGTCGGATAAGACTTTAATGTAACTATATGTCACTAGTTATATGTAACTACGTGTGGATGTTCCAAAATGTAATACGTAGAAAAAAAGTTTTATGATTATTTAAAAATACTTGTTTTTATTTCATTTTCGTTCAGTCGTGACACAGGTATTAAAATTAGACACAAATTTATTTAATGAGTAAGATGGTTCATTATACACACGGTCAGAGATATTGTAAAGAAAGCCTGAGGTGAATCAAACCTGTATTGTTAATTTTCAAATTTAAACAATCAAAATACATTGCCTTGCTTTTTAGGCTGTATCATCAACAATCTGAAAAATTTACGTAATTAACAGGTAATTCATTTCAGTACTACACACACAAACTACAGGCTTGACTTGCTTTTCATTTGTTTACTATCAAAACAGTAATAGCTATTTTTTACTTCAAAATATTTAATTTACACACGTTATCAGATGAGCTTCTCAATTATAATATTACGTTATGTTGAAATGATATCATAATTTCATTAATCTTTCATCATCATAACATGAAAAAAATAAAAAAAGTTTTTTTCTGGAAAAGTTGGAAATGAAATACAGAATGATAAATACCTAAATCCAAATACATCACCCGAGTTTCATGAAAGTAATCAAGGTAAAAAGGAAAAAAAAAACCTTCTCAATACATGGGATATAATGAAAAGCTTTCCTTTCATAATCTAAAGGAGCCGATATATCAAACACGCCACTCTATTAATTACTATCGAGGGGATTACAGAAAAGCCAGTCAAAGTAGAGACTAACGCGGATATAAAACGTTCCAAGTTTTCTTTGTTGAGACCCCAAAGTATCCGCAAACTTCTCCAGCCAGCTGTCATAAAGGGAAAAACTATAAAAGTGTGAAACTCGTAAGCCTCTGCCGCCGGTCCCGCAAATATGGCATGTTTTCCAGAAAGTTCCACATTGCTTCTGTATTATACCAGCTCGTGATAAACACAATGACATTTTTTAATCATAATCCCATGGAGGAACTTTTTAAGACTTGCTACGTGATGAAAGCCAGATTATGGAAAGTAGGTGCCTATATTTAATGGAATGAAGCGTTACAATTCTTATACATCTTCATTTAACAACTCTGAATCTTAATTTATGGATTGAAGTTTCAGGGATGGGCAGAAAGTGTTGCAGGGTTTATGTTCATTTCAGTTTTTAGTTTGCACTTTTAGAAAATGTAAAGGCGAAACATCACATCTCTGTTTGTGGGTATGCATTTACAGTAATTATTTAATCTAAAAATATTTATACAACTTACATTAAAGGTGACATAATATTGACTACAGCTAGTTTCTCGACTAATATTATAACTTATAACTGCCCATTTACGGAATGAGTTACCAGCATCTGCGTTTTCAACCCAATTTAACCTTGTTCTATTCAAAACAAGTATCATTCGCCACTTCCTTTCAGTGCCTCAAAACAAAGGCAATACAACACACAACACTGCACTACACAGCTAGCACCCCTGCTATAAAAAAATCATAGACCTCTTGATTTCATTAAATCTGGGAGTATCCCGTACAGGATTCCTTTAAAAGTATAGATTATATTAGTGTAAGGCAAATCTCCCAAGCTTTATACTTTGTTTCACATATGATTATGCCACCTTTGTTTCGGGAAAAGACGACAGAAGTTGCAGGGATTATGCTGATTTAAGATTGGTCTGTCATCTTCTATGAACGTGGGCAGCATGTGTTAGAGCAAACTGGATCATGCGTGGATTAAATATAAATATTTCATGTAAATATATCTTTGCAATTAAGATTATAGATAGGTATTGAAGTTATTTGAACTCCTACGCTTTTTGAGCAGAGAGACTAAAGTCCAGTATTTTTAACGTTAGCATAGCGACTTTATACTCAGTGAAAAAGACGCACTTAGGCCAATCATGCGGGTAGTTTTTATTTTCAGTTCAAAGTCACTTGCTAACGTTGAAAATACCGGTCCTTGGATTTAACCGCAATGAAGTTAAATAAACTTTCTAATTTTAATGTTTTTCAGTAAGATTTTAGCTTTACAGCAAACCATTGCTTAATGAAGTGTATATATCCGTGATCTGTGGTATATATAATGTCAGGAAGTCTTAATGTGTTGAAGTATTCCCATAACAATTAACACCTACAAAAGCTGTTTGTAAATAAATTAAAGCTCTTCCTGTCATGCGTACTGTTTTATTTGTATATTTACTGGTACACAAAAAACGGCTAGACTTTTTTTTATGTTTTATAAAGGAATCTTATACTTGCTTTTTAAAAACAAAACAAAATTAAATGATAAGGCTTCTTTCATCGTCTTCTATTTTTATTTATTTCAATTTAATTAGGAAATTAAGTAAAGCAGTACGTTTTTAATATAAGAATATTTTGTATGTGTAAATGGTCCTTTGATACGATTGTGATTAAACATTACAGAACATCGTATAAAATTAGCAGTCGATTTTTTTTTTATAAAAAAAAATCGACTGCTAATTTTATACGATGTTCTGTAATGTTTAATCACAATCGTATCAAAGGACCATTTACACATACAAAATATTCTTATATTAAAAACGTTGATGGCTATCTAGTGAGCAAAATATAGAAACATTTCTATTTACATATTATGTAAATAGAAATGTTTCTATATTTTGCTCACTAGATAGCCATCAACTGATACCATTATTATAAACTAGTTATTGTTTTGTAGCTTGACTTATAGGTTTATATTAGGATGACCACCCATACTGTATAAAAATGGTTCACTTTGACGATGCCCTTTGTTTCAGGGAAGGTCAGCAAGAGTTGCACAACTAATGTTAATTTGAGATTAGGTTTTTATGTTGCAATTTCAAATGCGGCATGCGTTAGCGCAAAGCTTGTGGTAACGCATTGAAAATTAATCTTCAATGATGTTATAATTATATCTTTGCCACTTAGATTAAAGATGATGTTTATAGTAACCATGTTGTAGAAAAATATTTATATTTTTTGCAAGTAGTTTAGTAACTCAGATTCAAGATATAAAATAAGTGAAGTCAGCAACAAATGTGCAGAAAACGTCCTGCTAATTCATCTAAAATTTGCATACACAAGGTATGTGGCTGTGCACCCAGTCCATTAGCTTTTAGTCTTGGACTAGTCACGTCCCGGCTCTTGAGGACTAACGTGTAATTCTCAAGTCTTATTGTGGCCATATTAAGTTACTTGTGTGGGCCGGGTGCAGTGCGCCACTTCAACGTTTCATTGGAGTCAGCGATCACATATTATTAAACCGCCATTCTCGTCTGCACTGCATTTATTTGTCATGCAACGTGCCAATTGCATGACCGCATGAAAACATATGCATGTGGTTAGAGCATACATTAGTGAACTGTATAAGTGTATAACTTAAGTAACTTCACACTCAGCAGACAAGAAGAAACATTAATATGGAAGTTCATAACATACCTTACTAAGTATTTGGCCAAAATAGTTTTATTTTATTTTATAATGTTTCCTGTTATAAGCTACAAACACAACCAATCCATCTTCAATACAATAAAATGACAAGAAAATTGAAGGAAGAACGATTCAAAACAATAAAAAAAAAAAATGTATATATTCATGTTGCTTTTACCTGGGACCGAAAACTGTGGTAAATTGTAATTTACACAATCTATAATCTAAGTTGCAAGGATATATTCATTTAAAGCTCTCAGATGTATGCCCACAAACCAATACGTTTAGTTCGCGCATACAAATGCTGAATGTGTACTTTCAAATAAAATCCAAACCTCAAATGAACATAAGCCCCACAACTTCTACCGACCTTCCCTGACACAGGGGTGACATTGCCAATTTACACAATAATAGTGGAAATAAAACAGTATAGGTATCTATTACATGAAAAATGTTTTCTTTCGTGTCATTTTTACAATTAATTATCATTTTTGTTATAGTGTCAAGTGTTAATATACAAACTATATCAATAATATTATATAATCTAAGTTGCGAAAATACATTAACATTTTAAATTCATATTAAATCCATGCTTAAATGAACAAAAACCCAACAACTTTTGTCGACCTTCCCCGACACAGGGGTGACATTGGCAAAGTGAACCATTTTTTACAGTATGGGTGGTAAGTTTCATACCAACCTAGTCTGATACAAATCATCATAATAATATTTTTAACTAATATAAACAATGGCCATTTGAAGCACTCCCTAATATTTTGAAATCCTCAGGGAATGTAATGATATCATGCAGTGAAAGAAATACCAATAGCCAGTTTCTTTCTCTGCAGGCAGTCTATCATAAAAAAGGATACTTAATAATTATTTTTTCAAATAGTTAAAAATTACGATATGACAGAAAACTTGCCGATCATAAAAATACTACGCAGAGATAAAAAAAAATCATGAAATTTGATATTTTAATAACTTACCGTTTTTTTTTTGTTTTTTTTTGAGGCTTTAAGCTTGTTTTACGAGTATTTTAAAAGTGTAAGCTAAACTCCCATAGTAATGGAAGCATAGTAGAGATGATGATCCCTCCGGACCCCTGTGAGTCGATAAAACAGCTCAAACCTCACGCCAAACTTGTATGTATTGCAGTTTTACGACAGCGCCATAGTCTACTACGACTTTTATGTCTCAATTTTATAACCCCAAAGTTAACAACTTCTATTGGCTGCGAATGATACGACAAAATTGTAAAAGTATTAACAATAATATCTTACCCACTAATGCTTGTCAATTTTGCGTGTCATTCTTGCGGATTAATTCTGCGTTTCATTTGAGCATGTACCTAGCTGCGGAAACCGTAATAATAATAATAATAATAAACACAGAATTTATATAGCGCCTTTTATGACAATGTGTCACTACAAAGGCGCTTGTCCATATGATTGGACGAAGAGGTGAGTCTTGAGACTTCTTTTAAATTGCGTCTCCAAATCCAGTTCCCTCAGTGTGTCAGGAAAAGCATTCCAGGTCATTGGAGCGGCTGCCTTGAATGCCCTGTCTCCAAAAACAGTGTGGGGTCTTCTTGTTGGGACTTCCAGGCAGCTGCTTCTTGATGCAGCTGACCTCAGTGTTTGTCCACGCAAGGTTATAGTTGTTGGAGACACCAGCTCCATCAGGTACCCCGGAGCACTCCCACGTAGTGCTTTAAAAGTGAGCAGACCAACTTTAAAGGTAATCCTCTCAGGAATTTTCAGCCAATGCAGAGCTTGAAGGTGAGGAGTGATGTGGCAAGACTAATAATAAGTAATATGTACAAATATCTGTTTGTGTTATGGCCGAGGGGCAAGTCGCTATTCTTGACTAGCGTATTTGGAACAGAATAACGCTTGTTCTAATCACGCTTGGCACTTTGACCATAACTTCAACCTTGGTTAAACAGATGTCATTGCATGAACACAAGCTTCTGCTTTCGCTTGAAAACATCCGGCCAGTCAAAATAGGTTGGTAACGCACCGCAACGCAACTAAGCTACACATATAGTGTAACTTCTTGCCGCGTTATCCCCGAAGGGGTCGCATGTGGCGAGTTGAACCTATTTATTTTTACAGGTAAGGGGGCCGGCCTTACGCCAACCACTTCAGTTGAAGTGAAGGTTTCCCAGCTCCCGAGAGTGCTGGTACTCATTTCTTGTGAAGGCTGAGTAAACCTTGCCGGTATTTTATTTTGGGGTTTGAAATAAACACCGAAACGGGAAATCATTTCTGACACCCTCGGTGGGGTTCGAACCCGAGCTTTCGGCATGAAATGCAAGCACTCTACCACCTGAGCTATCGACCGGACTATTTGTTGGTGAATTCCATTTATCTTCACAAAGCTATTTTTTTGAAAAAACTAAATGTAAGTAATGCATTATTATCTTAGAATTATTAAAATGAGTTAAATTCTTCAAAAATTATTCAATTAAAAATTAAAATACAACAACAGCTAAAGATATCACGAGGTCAGATTCTTATTTAACAATACATGATACACAATACATTTAAAAAAAACTTAAAATAATAAGTATCGACTCAATTGTTTATGATGCCGTTCTTTGCAGTGCAGTTGGTAGAACGCTGGCATTCAAAGCCAAAGACTAGGGATCAACTACAGGATTTTCACATTTTAGTAGTATTTTCTCTCGTAGAAAATGGGCATTTATCTGAGAAATCATTGTAGGCTTCATATGTCACTTATTCAGTTTGACCTTTAAGGAATCGATATTTTACATGCTTAAGTCTTCATGGATGTATGACACGCATTTATGAAACATGCGAAAACAGTGGTGAGCAATCATATTATTATTTGTAGCACTAACGCGGATATTGTACTAGCTGAAGCCTAAACCGTCATTGATCTTAAGCTTTCTATTATATAAGGCGAGTGTTTGATTTGGACTGAATGGATGTTAACTGCGAATTAAACGGATTTAAGTGATTAATCATTAATTGAAATCTATAATCTAAATAGCAAAGATAAATTCCCGTGTTAGATTCATATTTAATGCATGCCCCATAATATTTATTAAGTATATCATTTCAAGTATATCAGATAATATTTATCAGTCCGGTCGATAGCTCAGTTGGTAGAGTGCTTGCATTCTACCCCGTGAGCTCGGGTTCGAATGCCACCGAGGAGGGTGTCAGAAATGATTTCCTATTTCGGTGTTTATTTCAAACCCCATAATAAAAATACCGGCAAGGTTTACTTAGCCTTCACAAGAAATGAGTACCAGCCCCCTCGGGAGCTGGGAAACCCCCACGTCAACTGAAGTGGTTGGCGTAAGGCCGGCCCCCTTACCTGTAAAAGTAAATAGGTTCAACTCGCCACATGCGACCCCTTCGGGGATAACGCGGCAAGAAGTTACACTATATGTGTAGCTTAGTTGCGTTTGCGTTGCGTTTTTATATATTACGTAGGTGTCTATAATCTAAGTTGCAAAGGTATATTGACATTTAAGGTTCACCTTTAATACATATGCACAAGCAAGCGCATGTAAGACCTAAGTTCACACTTACACATGCTGCATGTGTACAAACAAAATAAACCAAGCCTAACATGAACGTTAACTTGAAAACAACTCATGTCGCATTTCCCTGAAACCGTGGTGGTGAATTGAAAGTCAGACAAGTTTTTACAGCATGGGGGTCAGCCTCATACCAACCTATAATTCAAGGTATAACTTAATAATAAATAAAAAATTCTCATCTATAAAAATGGTACGATTTTATCTTTTCTGTTTTTTTGTGCGTTCATTTGAATTCCCAATTTAGTTTAAATCCATAGGTGTATTATGCAAATTAATTTCTGAATTTGTTTCACTGAAATTGTCTACAAACATAGAAAAAAAAACATTTTTTGATGTACAAATTAATGAAAATATTGAAAAACTAATTGTCAAAAATAAACTAGTTAAGAGCTTGTATGAAGAAGGTTATGACTCTGGAGGAAATGAAAGAAGTATGTAAGGATAGAAAGAAATGGCGGTTGATCTGTGATGTTGGCGGCTGGGGTTTGTTAAAGTAAAATTGGTTTTGTGATTTAGTTTTTTATGTCAATGTATATATTGTTGTTTATTGATTTTAAAAATGTAATTTGTCATGTATGTTCCTTGACTTATAGGTTGTTATGCGGCTGACCACCCATACTGTAAAACATTGGTTCACTTTGCCAATGTCACCCCTGTTTCAGGGAAGGACGGCAAGAGTTGCAAGGCTTATGTTCATTTGAGATTGGGTTTTTATATTGTAGGTCCACATGCGGCATGTGTTAGCGCGAAATTATACATATCTGCTTGTGGGAATGCATTTAATATAAATCTCTTATGAGATATATATTTGCAGCTTAGATTAGATTAGATTAGCCTCTTACCTAGCAACATAAGACATTGGCAAAAGTGAACAAATTTTTACAGTATATGATGTGATCAGTATCATACCAACCTATTTTTGTGTACTCAAGGATTCAAATTTCATTTTTAAATTTATTAATTTAATTTTTCCTACGTTCACATTCCAACACAAAAACAATTTTCAAAAGAATGTAATGAAAACAAAAAACGTTCGCAATGAAATGACAACTTGACATTTATCTTTCGGCATCTTCATTCATACATTACTATAATGGCGGCTAATTTTGCAGATATTTTAAGACAACAAAAAAAACACTCGCCCCTTGCAAAAGCTTTTAGGCATTAATTAGTCGGCATTACAAGTGACTGCAAAAGAATAAATTGCAATGAAATATTGTATAAAATATTAACCATCCGCGAAAGTACGAGGCATGGCTGACATTGTGCATTTTTTTCGCACAAATTGTCGTTTTATTAGCGTCCCTACCTAATTGCCTGCGACTGATTTAATTTACTTTCCGAGAGAAGTTTTTCGAGTTTTTTTTTGCTCATATTTTTAATGCCCGCTTTGAAGTTTCTTCAACTTTTTAACGGGGCTTAGTGAAATTCATAAATTAAAAGCGAGCCATAAAACAGCATCTTAGATTGAAAGTTGTATTTTGTGCTTTTTATGCGGACACTCAATTTTAAAACATTTTTAGGTTATTTAATTATAAGATTAACATTTTTTTAGAGCTGACGTTTATAAAGTGCATTGACATGAGTATAATCTAATCTAATCTAATTTAAGTTACAAAGATTTGTTACATTGGAGATTCACATTATATGCATTCTCACAAGCAGACACGTACAAGTTTGCGCTTGCACATGCCGCATGTGAACCTACAAGATAAAAACGAAATCTCAAATGGGCATACACCCTGCAACTCTTGCCATCCTTCCCTGAAACAGGGGGGACATTGGCAAAGTGAAGAATTTTTACAGCATGGGTGGTCAGCCGCATAGGTACTTTGAGTACCAACTAAATTTAAATTTTCATAATCAAAGTTACAAAGATAAATTTACTGTTAACGCTCATATTTAATGCACGTGTAAGTTCGCGCTGAAATCTTGCATGTGTACTTACAAAATAAACCAAACCTCACAAATATTTTCGTGAAATAGGAGTTGTTTTAGCTAAATGAACCCTTTTTTCATTATAGAATACAGATGGTCAGACTCATATAAATATATTACCTAAGGATCTAATCCATCGTTTACTTAAAAAAACTTGGCTTACCTGGGTAAAAATTGGAATTTCAGCTATATCCAAATATCGACGTTACAAGTTAAGTGAAAAAAAAATACACCCTATAAAATAAAGTGTTTAAAATCAATGAGAGAGTCATTTTCTTCCTTCTATTTCACCTTCTGATGGTTGAACTCTCAAACAAAACATTTTACTCCACAACGGGGTAAAGTCTTCTGCAGAATTTATAGCCGGAGCAGATCTGTAAAAATAATATTTCTCCTCTTCGACCCTTCCGGTTTCTGTTCCCTCAAGTATAAAACTGTGCGCTTACACTCAACCATAGCGTTTTACTTAAAACTAAGAAAAACTAAAACGCTCAATAGATGCGCTGTTAAAGTTTATATGTATTTGTGGAAAAAAGTTTATACGTACAATTTTGTAGTTGGGGTAACTGATGGGATAATGAAATGTTTACGCAAGTGTTGCAAGGCAAGGGATTTGAATCAGTACCTCTAGTATAAAGCATTACGTAAATCATGTTGATAGAAAAAAAGTATGAAAACCAAGTCACTCACTAGAGGCGCTGGTTTAAAATGTATACATTTTTCGAGGGGAGTTAACGCAATGTGTTTTATACTCGGGTACAGCAGTCACTGCAGAGAGCTTCGATTTATTGTTTCACCGCATCAAACAAAGAACAGTATTGTTGGTCTTTCGTAACCCAAGCAACTCAGTCAAGGCGTTTTATAAGAATTGCATAGAAACTTAAACGCTTACTAAAGGCGCTGTTTTACTTTCTATACTTTTTTTGGTAAATACTGTGGTTGAGTTTTAACGTAGAGTTTTGTACTGCAGTATTGTTGGTCTTGAGACCACTTCCTATGTTTGTCGCTCTGTAACATCCGCTCCAGGATATTTTTATGAGTCTTTGGTACATTTACAAAAAAACTAGCCTTGGATGGGTCAAAGGTTACAAATAGACTCCAGAAACTTATTAAAGTGCTTTTGTATACAGCTTCCACAAAGTATTTATAATCAACGTAATGAACAAAATTACAAAATTTCGGTAGATATAGAAAAACCCTTTAAAGTTGTATATTAATACGCCCACAACGTACCAAATTAAAAAAAAAGAGCTTGCTTTATCAATCTTTTAAAATGTGTGATTTCGAAAAAACATTTCATAATTCTCATATTATTTAGATTTAATCTATAATCTAATTTGGAAAAAAAACATTTATGGATCATATTTCATGTCAGCGCACAAGCAGGCACATGTAATTTCGCGCTTACACATGCTGAGTTTACATACAAAATAAACCAAACCTCACATGAACATAAGCTTTGCAACTCCTGCCGCCTTTCCGTGAAACCGGGATTGGCAAACGTGAACCAAGTTTTTCCCGCATGAGGGGTCAGCTTCATGCGCACCTATAGGTATGTCAAGAACGTTCGTTTAGAAAGCAATTTGTAAAGACAATTCCTTCAAAAAACCATGATGTTGTATTCATGAGTTTTAAAAGAAGTAAACAGTTTCTTAATGATTTATCTTCCTATAAGTCGCACTATTGCTTTGGTCAATCTATTCACATGCTAAGGGCCGGTATTTTCAATGTTAGCATATGTGATTTCAAGCTGATAAAAAAAAACTACCCACACGATTGACTATCTATGCCAACGTTTAAAATACTGGGCCTAAGACTCAATCATTGTGATATCTAATCTAATATAAGTTGCCAAGATATGTAACATTGGAGATTCACATTATATGCATTGTCACAAGCAAACTCGTAAAACTTCGCGCTTGTACATGCCACATGTGAACCTACAACATAAAAACCTAAACCACAAATGAACATACACCCTGCAACTCTTGCTGACCTTCCCTGAAACAGGGATGACATTGGCAAAGTGAACTATTTTCTACAGCATGGGTGGTCAGCCACATACCAACCTATAAGCCAAGAAACATATACAACAAGTTCCATTTTCAAATCACAAATAATAAAATGTACACACATTGAAACAAATACAGAAAACCAAATTATGATGTAATAAACCTAGTCCTAGCCGCCAACATTACAGATCAACCGCCATTTCCCTCTGTCCTTACATACTTCTTTCATTTCATCCAGAGTCATAACCTTCTTCTACAAGCTCTCCTTTTATTTTCACTCTGAATATTCCATTCATTCGCTTTGATTACTGGAAACTTTACTTACATATGGTGCAAATTGTGAAGATCACCACTCCCACCACGCACGCTGCAAGCTGGTCCATCTTGTAGTTTCAGCAATCCTTCATCCCAGCCGTGTGAATCTCCATTTGTTGATGCTCCGCAAAGTTGGCGCCAACCACCGTCACTACATATTAACACCAGAAAATCACTTTATCCAATCACCATCTCATCCACCGCAACAGTTAGACATTTGCCACATTCCTCCAGTGTTTCTTGATGCCCGACACAGTTCTAAGGCAAATAATGAGACTTAGCATTCACCCAATTACGAGTCACTTGTTAGTCGTGTTGTTTGTAGATCAAGTCTGTTATATTTCTCAGTCTGTTAGCACTCAAAGATATTAGAATAACTTAGACTATTAAACAGGTAAATATACAAATGGGATCAAATTTATATTTTTAAAAAGAAAACCAAACTAACGGGACAATCGATTAGTCATTGCATCTTTCTTAGAAACAAATTTCAAGAAAAAGTCTTGGGAAGACAAGCAATAATTCGCCCAAGAACGGCTCATGGATGACTGCTCCTATTTGCACCTCAAGAAGGCACTGCCTTTAGAAGATTACAATGAGTAGGGAAGGTTCGAAAAATTTTAGATAAAAAAAATGTGTACCCGTTTTTGGAAGGGATGAGGTTAAAAAACCTTACACGATTTACCGTTATACCGTTAAACAAAAATATGGCATATAAGTACGATGTTGAAAAAAAAGGTCTCAAATATATTTTACTGTTTAATAATAAGTTTAAAAACATTAATATAGTTGGTTTACATACGAATTCTAAGATTCGCAAGGGTCACAGACACGAAAAAAATGAGATTTTTCTTACTTAAATCATATACGATTTCAATCAAAGTTAACCATTTTATTAATCTTTATTAGCACGATTTTGCTCAAAAAAATTTGTCATAAAAAAAAATAACTTGTTACGTGGGCAATAGACAAAGTTAAACTGGAGTAAGTACCTAAGTACTAGGAAGCCCAATGTCTTGTGTGTAGACTTTACAAACGGTATCTAGGTTTATTATTATCGTTCGCTGACACCAGACACACTCTGCCCACAAAGTTCATCGCCAGTACAATGTCACCGAGGGCTGTCTTGTTTTTTCATTAAGCTTGTAATGATTAAGGACCGGAGCTTAATCAATTTTAATTGTATAATTAATGCTGCGTACCGGAGGGGGCCGTGACGTCACCCGCGGTAATTCTAATT
Source organism: Agapetus fuscipes (assembly GCA_951799405.1). Lineage (NCBI taxonomy): Eukaryota > Metazoa > Arthropoda > Insecta > Trichoptera > Glossosomatidae > Agapetus > Agapetus fuscipes. The sequence continues at coordinate 10,108,205 of OX637346.1, read as the reverse complement.
TAAAATCACATTACCACTTGAGTAGCGGCTAAATTTTATTCGTCCCGGACAAGAAAGTGGAAAGGTTCACCCAGCCAGCGCAAGAACATCTGGTCCAAAATGAATTAATTAAGGTTGTGGACTGTAATTGTTGTTTTATTAAACATAACTAGATGACCTCGCGTTTGATATGCCTTCACTGAAACTAATTTAATTACTAGATAAAAGATTTAATTTTGTCTGTAATTAAAAAAAGTGTCTAGGTCATTTTTCGAGTAATTACAAAAAAAAAAAAACTGATGGTCACTTTAAAGTACTTGCCGTGAATAAGTGATTATGAATTTGACCACCCAAACTGTTTTGTTTCAAATTGATTTGAAACTTCGTCCAACGCAAGAAAACTAAAACGTTACTTTGAAATTGGGAACCCATAATAATAAAAATGGTGCACTTATTTAAGAAACGTCGGTAGGCAACAATATAGAATTTTTCCGATTGCCGGAAAATCAGAAAAGTGATAATGGAAAACTACTTTAATAAGAAATTATAAAAAATTATACAAAAACACAGAGTTTTATTTTCACAAATTGAGTATTTAATTCCACCTCAAGTACTGTCGACTTATTCACGTCATTATCAAGAGGATACTAAATTACAAAAATTGACAAAACAAAAAACCATAGAGAACATATTATGTAAGTACATATTATGTACCGGCCATGAAGTTTTCTAGTTCGGCATCGGATAATTATTAATTAATAAGTAATTACTAAAAACTTTTTTTTTTTTTTTTTAATTGATAATGCCAATACACCACCAGAAAATGTATATGTACTAGTTTTTGGCCAGGGAAAAATTAATCAGTGAATGAATTATTTTCCAAGATTTTTTTTAACAACAATAAACTCGGATATAAACTTCATATTACTGTTTTAAACATTGTAAGAAAAACATATTCGATAAGAATAAAAAAGGCTGTCTTATATACCTGCTTACTTCTATTTAAAAAAGGCGGCAAACTTCAATGTAACCTATTCGCAGAATGGCTTTATTTCTTCGGAATAGTTAAATTGAAAAATTACAGATGGCTGATTGGATTGCACTAGATTTGCAGATGGTATAATACAAAATAAACGTGCATGCAAATTTTGCCATTATCTAATAACAGTGACAGCAATGGAATAAGTGGTCTTCATTGTATTATGTTTATAATTTGTCCTTGATAAACAATAGAGAAATTTCTATGTACAACAATTCTAAGTCACAAAACAAAGATCCTAGATAGATAGTTTTGAACTGGCATTTTTTTTTACTGTAAATTAATGTATGATCCTCCAAAAATTGATAAAGTTCAATATTATTGCCTAGCTATGCTTGAAACGCTGTGCACAACCATGATAGATAACTTACTTTTTTAATAATTTAATTTTTCAAATTCATTAAACATATAAAAACGTTGGTTTAAATAATTAAATCTAGAATCAAATAATTCTATATTTTTTGTATGTGAGTTAGAATTTTTTCAAATTGTTACGTGAAAATATCACAAGAGAAATTAACTTCCTGCATTCATTTTACAAAATTGAATCGATGACATAAAGGTTTCGATTGATAACAATAGTTTTTTAGTCGTTCTTGAGATATGACACACTTCGATTTGGCTTATCATAAATACTTGATTCAACTTAATGGTTGGAACAAAAAAAACTTTTTTTGAAAGCGAGAAAAACTTTTTTTGCTTACTTAGTACATAGTATTCCTATTAATCCATCGTGAACTTGAATTCACAACACATAAAATAACTTTTTTTTAATACTTAATTAAAATACATTTCTATTAAGTTTAATATTATGGGAAGTATCTAAAAAAAATAAAAGTTATAGGTATATTTTTTACGATCCATCAAAAGTTGTCACACACATGTTTACGTTTTATTGCAAGTGTATTGGTGTTGTGCATCGACTGTCTGTACACGATTTGTTTGTGAGAGTGTGTGTGTTTTTGTTGATGTATTGGCGGAGGTGAGACCGACGTGTCCCCTGCCTGACAAGTCCGCGCGGCGTTCGCTTACGGACTGAGGAAACTGGGTAAGCCGACGGTGCTGAGATCGCACAAGCCAGAAAACCCCTACACGGAAGTGGCGCCAAGCCTCCGCGCACCTGTTGGGTATGTGGGTGAAGGGAAATCCCTTATATTCTGAAAACAAAATTGTATGCATGGAGTTCATTCATCTTATTTAAAAACGTTTTACAATAACTGAAATTTAATGCATCAATTATTCAAAAAATACAAAAAAAGAAAGCAGATTTTTCATGATAAAAAATGTTTTGGTTTTGTTATGAGAACATGTAATTATTACTGTAATTTTATGGGGGATTTTTAAAATATAAACACTGAGAACAAAATCTTTGATATGCCTAAAATTTGCTTAGTTTTGTTTTTTTTTAAATAAGAAAATATTACGAAGACATGAATAAAGATATGCTTCCCGTTTACTTTATTTAATAGTAAATATTTTAAATTAGACTTTTTATTCCTTGACTTATAGGTTGGTATGAGGCTGACCACCCATACTGTAAAAAATGGTTCACTTTGCCAATGTCACCCCTGTTTCAGGGAAGGTCGGCAAAAGTTGTGGGGCTTATGTTCATTTGAGGTTTGGATTTTATTTGTAAGTACACATTCAGCATTTGTAAGCGCGAACTACACTTGTTGGTTTGTGGGCATACATCTGAGAGCTTTAAATGAATATATCCTTGCAACTTAGATTATAGATTATAGATTATAAACTAATCTTGCTTTTTTAGTATCTCAGTAAACAAAACCTGAAAAATGTTTCTGAATATAGCAGTTACCTACTTGCAATTTAATATAAATACAATTTACATATAAATTAATCACCATAAAAATAGTTTATGATTAAAAACATGAAAATCAGGGATCTGGATTTGACGTTTACCGCACTGCAAATTTCACCACCCGGTAGTACTCCACCCCCTGGATAAAGTCCAATCCAAAAGCAAACAGACAAACGCGTATCTGTCTCTCTCCCTCCCACACGTACAGCATCCCTCATCCATATATGCATCCCTCTCCCTCCGTGCATTTCACCGCAAGCGATGCAGTGGATCTTATCTCCAGCGTTATTAAGACAAATACAAATCGTTACATTTAATACCCAGAAAGTGGGGTGGATAGATGTAGCGTGTAAGGGTGGAGGAGCAAATCTACCCTCCTTTATACTCCTCGGGGACCAACTTGCATTTATCTCACATCTTTTTCTGCAGAAGAAAAATGGACAGTATTTTATTAAGCCCTCTTTGAATAAATTTGTATTTTTTCTGGCTTTATGAAAAATAATAATGTGACGTGTAGCTATTCATTTTCTCGCAAGTATTTGAGTTCCTTGACTAATAAGTTGGCATGAAGCTGACCCCCTATGCTTATAAAAACTTTATTCGCTTTTGCCCATGTCATTTCAGTTTCAAAGAAAGACGGCAGAAGTTGTAAAGTTTATGTTCATGTAACGTGTGGTTTATTTTTTTTGTATATACACATGCAGCATGTGTAGGCGCGAATTTACATGTGCATGCGTGTAGGCATATATTAAATATGAGCCTTAAATATCAATATATCTTTGCAAGTCATACAGAATGGGCATACATTAAAAAATACTATTTTTCCAAAAGCTTACGTTTTCTAGATTTCACTTCTTCTTCAGGAGTCACAGATATTCAGATGTTTCTCCCACACCAAATATAGGATTCTTCAGCGTTGTCTCAGGTGTTCAATTTTGTTTTTCGAATTGTACAAACCATTCCGTTTTGGAGAACAAGATGTCCTTAAATAAGTATCAAAGTTATACAATTACCCAATGCAACTATTTTTTTTTCAAATAAGATTAGTACTGAAAGTTTACACCCATATATTTTGTCAGAGGAAGTAACCAAGTGTGCGTTGTCCACTTCAGTAAAAAAGGTTCTTTGCTTTTACTCGATGTAAAGATAAAAGTCTAGAACAAACATTCCATTGAAAGAGGGTTTATTCTGCAAAAAATTACATTACTCACCTGAAATACCTTCCAAATATTAAAATCAACATTATTTAGTTGATATAAACACGCATTTAAAACCTGACTCATTTACGATTAGGCCGTATGAAGGGGTGAGTGACTCATAATCTTACCCTGTTTTCTGAATAACTGACTCATACCACCTTTTCCTGATATACATAGGATTGACGGACATTTGTGAAATTGCATTTTTTACCAATGCAACTCATTGGGAAAAAATGTTTAGAACTTCAGAGGTGAGTCAGATTGAACAATAGTATAAACGGATCATTTTTAATTAAATAAATATTTAGAGATACAAAGAAAAACCACTTTGTTTTAGATTACTATGAGTATTTAATTTAATACCACAAATTGTTTCGCAAACATCCGTTCGCATCATCAGGTGGATAAAAATAATACCTGATGATGCGAACGGATGTTTGCGAAACCGGTTGTGGTATTAAATTAAATAAAGTACTGATAGTAATCTAAAACAAAGTGGTTTTTCTTTTTATCTCTTAAGACGAACGATTACAAAGTAAATGCCTCTACAATCAATAAAATAAATATTTATCCATCTTCGCTCTTGACCTAGAAATAGAGACGGAGATGCTTTGCAGAGAAGACTTGTATCTCAACCGTCGCGTCGAGCTAATGGGTAGTCAAGCGACCGTGGTGTAAGTTAAGTTGACTCTGTGAACGAACCAAATGGGAACGGAATCTTAAAATAAATTGTGTAAAATAAATTAACCAAAGTTTTCATTAAATTGAACCCGGAAATCATCACATATGATGTAATTAAATGAAAAGGAAAATTAAATAATCAAATATGTCAACAAAACAAATTTTTTTTGGGGTTTCAAAAATAATTTTTAATAATTAAAAAAAAAACGGTATTTATTCTTGGAAAAACACAATAGGAGCTTTAGGACACAGAATTCACGTTACAAATAAATCAAGCATGTGAAGATGAATAACACGTTTTCTTTCCATATGAATACGTACCATGTACTACGGGAATATGTAATGTATTATTTTTCCTCATAACTCATACAATTCACCACAAGCTTTGTTCGCATTAACCGTGACGAGGGCGATGTATTTACTTTGTGTTATCTCCACTCAAAGTGTACAACTTAACGTTTAAACTAAACCATAGCGTTAGGTATACAATAAAATATGGAAACTAAAACATATACCAGGGGTGCTATTTTATTTTAAATACATTTTTTGATGCACGCTATTATTGAGTTTAAGTGATATGTTTTATATTTTGTTTTATCTTGCTGCATCTGACTTCAACCAGCTCGAGCAGGGGTAAATGCGCCTAATAAGAAGGCAATATATGGTAAAAACACATTTAAGCTTGAATAGGAAAGAATCCTAAGAAAACCTCTCCTATATCAATAACACATTATAATCTTAGTTGCAAAGATACATTAACGTTAAAAACTCACATTAAATACATGCTCACAAGCAGGCACATATAAGTTCACGCTTACACAATATACTGTATGTTAATTTACAAAATAAAACAATTTTCAATGAAAAAAAAACTGCAAATCCCCAACAACAAGAACCAATGCTTTCAGTATCAGTGGTAATCTACATACCATCCTATTAGTCAAGGAACAAAAATTAGAGAACACATTAACCGACCGGTCGATAGCTCAGTTTGTAGAGTGCTTGCATTCAATGCCGAGAGCTCGCGTTCGAATCCCACCGAGGGCGTCAGAAATTATTTTCCGTTTCGGTGTTTATTTCAAACCCAAAATTAAATGCCGGCAAGTTTTACTCAGCCTTTACAAGAAATGAGAACTAGCCCCCCGCGGGAGCTGGGAAACCCCACTTCAACTGAAGTGGTTAGCTTAAGACCGGCACCCTTACCTGTAAACATAAAAAGGTCCCACTCGCTACATGCGACCACTTCGGAGAAAACGCAGGCACAAAGTTACACTATATCTGCAGCTTAGTTTCGTTGCGTTAACTTTATAAAAAAAAAACACAAACACATGATTTTCTTTTATTTAATGAAAAGAATCAGCTCTCAAATACAAAATATCAAAAGAAAATGAACATAACATACAATGATTAAAATGAGTCATTTCATTAACGCAGCTTTTCAAAAAAAAAACTGTAAAATTTTGTGTACAAAATTCCTTGTACGTGTTTTACTAATCCTGGATTTAGTTAATATAATTATTACAAGCAAAATTATATAGTTAGTAAAACCATGTTATCATATTTTAGTATAGAGCTTATACTACATACCGCTACAATCTCATGCGCGACCACACACGGTTGGGTGGCTTATGGCAGCGTGAGAGATTTCGTGCATTTGTCCGACCAGAACCCAGTATAAAACCTTACACTCAAACTAAACCGTAACGTTTACTTAAAAATACATAGAAAACAAATAAGCACCCCTCTTGTTTTTTTACATTTCTGGTGGACGCTATGCTTCAGTTTAAACGGAATGTTTTAGTTTTAGTTTAAGTTTCCCCAGTTTACAATCTGACGCTCAAACTAAACGATAACGTTAACTTAAAAATACATAGAAAATAAATAAGCACCCCTCTAGTTTCTATGCATTTTTGGTGGACGCTATGCTTGAGTTTCCACGGAATGTTTTATACTAGCAGCTGTGCTTTGGGTTATGCTCGCATCCCCTATATCATATCGCCGTATTGTTCCTGCTTCCACAATACACACAAAACCTAATGCATTCGCCTTTCGAGAATTTTCCAGCTGGCAAAGGAAAATAACGCGGTTAATATAAATGATGCACCGGTAAAAAGGCAGAAGATATTTCGGAAGTGCAGTATACAATTTTATTCCCATGGATAGCGTAGTAAATTGAAGCTGCATTGTTGTCTTCAATTAGCAAGAATGTGCAATTTGAATCTAGTGTATTCCCAAGTTTAAATCCTAAAGGGAATTTCAGAATACAAATACGTCATTCATTGTACTACAATAATGAAATTTTGTTGAAAAATTAATAACATTCTTTACATTAACAAAAGACTTATGGAAGTTGAACTAGCATTTTTTTAATCTTAACGTTCAATACAGAAGTACTCTGAGTATAAAACGTCGCGTTAACTTCTCTTCTAATCTAATCTAATCTAAGTTGCAAAGATATGTAACAATGAGGATTCACATTATATGCATTTTCACAAGACGCCACGTATAAGTTCGAGTTTATACATGCAGCGTGTGGATTTACAACATATAAAACCCAATTTCAAATGAACATAAGCCTTCTCTTCTCTTTCCGACCTTCCCTGAAACAAAGTGAAAAAAGTGAACTATATTTTACGGTACGGTTGGGTCAGCATCATACCAACCTATAAGTTAAGGTTCTATTGATTTGTTTATATGGTTAAATCTTTTTAAATGAATAAAAAAAATGTGTGAACACTAAATCACTCATCGACCGGACATTGATGTTATTTTTTTTTTTTTTTTTTAAACGTTGTTTTATTTTCACAATAATATTTTCTATCTCAAGCACTTTCGACCTTCAATATTCAGGTCATTATCATATCATCAGAATAGCGAAGAATAAAAGGATACCAAAGAAAATGAAAATGGCGGTACACAATTGTATTTTGTTGCCGACCCTGATGTATGGAAGCGAGTCATGGACGTTGAATGAAAGAGAAGTAAATAAGGTATGCATCGTAGAAATGGCCCATCTGAGAAGTATGACAGGAAAAACACTGAAAGATAGAGTGAGAAACGAATGGGTTCTAAATGAATGCGGAGTAAAAGAAAGCGTGAAAGTGAAAGTTCAAAGAAGTGTGATGCGATGGTTTGGACATATTGAAAGGATGAATGAAGACCGACTGACAAAAAGAGTGTATAAAGGGAATGTAACAGGTAAGCGTGGAAGGGGAAGACCTAGGAAACAATGGATTGATCAGATAAATGAGATTGCGAATGAATGGAATCTACAGAGTGGAAACAAGAGAAGAGCATGCATGAAAAGAGTGATGAAATTAGATGAGATGAAAGAAGTATGCAAGGACAGAGTCAAGTGGAGGCACTTGTGTGGAGGTACTGGCCACCCCTAGAGGAAAGGCGGCAGGATACAAGACAAGACAAGACAATCAAGAGTGATTCTATTTTAAATAAAATGAATTTTTACTGTGTGAATACACAACCCCTACAAATTTTATTTTTATTAGGTTCACGCGATGGTTGAGTATTTGTACAATGTTATGTACTCGAGGTACAAAAAATATCGACCAATTAACAAGGTTACAAAAATAACAGTGATTAAAATAGCCAATAACTTTTTAGGGCATCGGAGAAATTATAGCATGTATTTTCAGAAACCAGCACCCAAGTGTGATTATGTTTTAACCTCAATTCTCCCTGTTTCTTACGAACATAAAACCAATCATATTTTTTTAATTAATATGATATTTTTTAATAATATATATATATGTCAGGCTTATTTGTTTTAAATTACACATGATAAGAGAGCGCCGTTTTTGTGTGTGTCACACCTCAAGGGCCCTCTCCGATCACGGATAATATAAGGGCTTATCCAATATGAATCCCTGTCTAATCTAATCTAATCTAAGTTGCAAAGATATGTTACATTGGAGAATCAAATTACATACTTTTTCACAAGCAGACACGTACAAGTTCGCGCTTGCACATGCCGCATGTGAACTTACAAAATAAAAAACAAATCTCAAATGAACATACACCCTGCAACTCTTGCCGTCCTTCCCTGAAATAGGGGTGACATTAGCAAAGTGAACCATTTTTACAGCATGGGTGGTCAGCCGCATACCAACCTATAAATCAAGGAACATACACCACAAATTACATTTTTTAGAAAACTCAAATTTCATTTTTGATTTTGAACAATATATTCTAATACAAGTAGCTCAAGATCGATCATAGTTTTCATCCAGCCTTACAGTTACTGGTTTTTCTTCAGAGGGACTAACTAAAAATAGAAACGCGCTTGATATGTAGTGGACGCAAATGAAGAATAAATTACAAGAATTAAATTATCATTACGTCCCTCAATTTTTCAAAACGATACAATGTGTTTCAGGAAAGATCGGTAAAAGTTACAGGGCTTATGCTCATTAGAAATTTGGGTTTTATGTTGTAAGTTCATTGCGGCGTGTGTAAGCGCATATTTTTAATAAATGACATGTACCTTATATCCTTGCAACTAAGATTATACCAAATAGTTAAAAATTATCTCATGATGAAAAATCATCTTATGTCATGGTTTTAGGACTAACAAGTCGTACTACTAACTAACTTGTATATTTTTTACATGAAAATTGTGAAAAAACTAGAAAAACCTGTTTATATTTAAATTTCTTTGGAAAAGTAAAAATTGGCTTTTATTTTAAAATTTTCAGCATGAACAAAAAGCGGTAATCTATTCTTTTTTTTAATATATATATAGATATGAAAATACAGAAAATCTCTCAATGTCTACATTGCTATATTTATCACATTCTCGTACAAAATTATAAATTGTCGTGTTTGATTATAAACATACGACTCGTTTGATATGAAAAACAGATCACATTGACGTAACCTTGAAATAATAAGAAAATCGTCGGAAATAATTTGACAGAAAAAGCCTTCAGCTAAATTGTGTATAAAAAATATGATGAATTTTATATCATGACGTAGACGGATAAGGATAGCGAAGAAAATGATTAAGAAATGTGAGAGTAATCAGAAAGAAAGGAATATTTTAATATCATTAGGTGCGCATTATACCAATTCATCTTGCCATTTAAAAGTGAAATCGTCTTTGCGTTCAGTAAGAAGGAGGGAAGAACCCTCCCATCTCATCTGCTGGTGGAGAGATAATCATGCAAATCAGATATTGTGATAAGCCGCGTCTTCTACCAAAGATAAATCTACAAGCTAAGTCATGTATTATGATGGATTCTCTTAGATCGCGATGAGAGATATTTTTTTTCTCTCTTTATTTAAACTTGATGAAATTGTCTGTAAAACTTTTTCGGGATCTGTTTATGTATTCCATCAAGTATAGAGCTTCCGTATGCAGCAATAGATTTTCAAAAACAGCCTTTTTTCATTTTTAGGTAGGTGTACCTAATGAAAGTACATAATCTAATGTATAATCTAAGTTGCAAAGACGTAATAACATTTAAAAATCAACAAAAAAATATATAAAAGGCATTCCCATAAACAGACGCTTGTAATTTCGCGCTTACAAAAGCTGCGTGTGCACTTACAAACTAAAATCCAAACCTCAAATGAACATAAACCCGACAACGTTGGTCGACCTACCCTGAAACAAGGGTGACATTGGCAAGGTCAACCATGTTTTACAGTATAGGTGGTCAGCCTCATGCAGACCTATAAGTCAAGGAATACAAACAATTAATTTCATCCAACTATATTAAACAAACAAACACTAAACAAAATAAAATAACAATCTATAAAACATTTATACAAAATGAGAATTGAAAACTTCAAAGCCTTAGCCTTAGCATAAATTACAACTATATAGAAAATCTTATTCGACTAATACATTATTCAGTTTCATTTTTAGGAAGGTATACTTTATGAAAGTATCAAGTGAAAAAAGATAATACTACGCAATCATTTGTGGTAAAAAAACATGGTCAGTTAATTTTCTGAGAATATTTGAGTAAGAGTACCTTCCTATGCATTCAAATGTTTTTCCTTAGTAAGCCTCCATTATTCAATTGCCCCCTAATGAGCGCCCCTCCCCCTACCAGCTCGGTGCCTTCCCTTTCTTCGGCGTATGTTTCATTAGCTAATGATCGTTTGGCGACGGTAATTACAAAGCTGGATTACCAAGCCTTCGATGAATATTCCTCTGGCGCAGTGTTTCCTAACCTCAATCCTACCAAGCACCACTTATATGTTTTTTTCCGGCCAATGATAACATTAATTAAATTTATTACCTTTTTCATAAGGTTAGGACAAGGATAACATTTATTAACGTTCTTACCTTTTGAATGAAGTTGGGACAAAAAAAGCATGACCAATTGACGTCATCCCGCCGGGCGACGCAACTTATTTTAGTATCTATAATCTATGTTGCAAATATTGTTTACATTTAAGATTTGTTTAAGTGCACGCCAACAAACAGACATGTGTAAGTTCGCGCTTACAAATGCTGCATGTGTACTTACAAATTAAAATCGAAACCTCAAATGAATTTACAAAGATACGTAACATTGGGGATTCACATTACATGCATTCTCACATGCAGACACGTACAAGTTCGCGCCTGCACATGCCGCATGTGAACCTAGCACATAAAAACCAAATCTCAAATAAGCATTAACCCTGACACTCCTGCCGACCTTCCCTGAAACAGGTATGACATTGGCAAAGTGAACCATTTTCTACAGCATGGGTGGTCAGTCGCATATCAACCTATAAGTCAAGGAATTTAGAAGGAACTGTATGGATTTTGGATGCTCCGTTCCCGAGGCTCTCACGGACCACCGGTTGGGAACCACTCCTCCAGTAAGACGATTCCTTGGTCTGCCGAAGCAATAAACTTCAAGTGCACCATTTAACAGATCGCCTGCTAGGAATTCTGTTTCAGTAGAAAAGTTTTAAAGGGTTTTTACATTGCTTTCAACAAGCAGGACTTTTTTAGTGGTTGTATTTCTTGACTCTGAGTAGACATTCTATACAATTGTTTATGCATTTTTTTTTGTAAATATTTTCATAGCAATTTTAATATGGAGGATGATTTCTTTAGGTGAGCGCTGTTTTTGTCTGAATTACACCTCAAGAGCGCTCTGCGAGCTTGGTAGTCGCTATAGAAGGTGCCAATTCTGCTGTAAGGCTGGATGGACCTTTGGAGACCGGTCTTTTGTAAAGGTTTATGAATTTTTCAATCCAACAAAGAGCATATTTGAAAATTAAAATTGTTTTTTTTGTGTGCTCCGCCGAAATTCGAACCCACAACCTTCCATTTGCGAGTCAGAAGCGTTACCAATAGACTACGGACCGGTTAATTGTACCAATTGTAGGATTAATGATGTGTTTCATTCAATTCCAACAGTTTACTTCAAAGACGAAGAAAAATGACAAAATTTATTATAATGGGCTTCAAACTATTTATTCCATGAAAAATCTCACTATTTTAATTTTCATTGAAATAAAGAGCGTACGTAAAATATAAAAAAAAAACGTTAAGTCTATGACTGGATCTTCAAAAGAGAGAAATGCAGATTAAATTCCTTGATTTTAAACATTTTTTTGAAATTATTTCGACACTATTTTCATACAATTTGATTGTACGATGTCATACAATGACATCACGGTGTGTCTACAGATTCTGTGACGTCATCGAGACAGGCATCGCAGCCTTCCGCACTGGGAGGAAAAGAAAAGAACCTTCGAGGACTCCTGACAGGATGATGAATTGAAATAAATTGATGAAAAAAATTGCCTTCGCATGGAGAATGAATATATATATGTATATAAATCCACCGTTGGGTTTATTTTTCAATTTGATACACGCGAAATGAACGAATCGGACGAAAGAGAGACGTTTGGACTGTACTTTAAGTAAAAAAATAAACTCAAACGTAGAGTTTTAGTAAAAAATATATTAAAACCAAAACACTCTTTTGAGGTGCTGTTTTAGTGGACACATTTTTTTGTAAAACTCAATGATTGAGTTTAAACGTTATGACTTATACTCAGGGTATTGGAGGCAATCTCTATAATGTCGTGTTCGCCAACAGGAAAATCACCTAAATAGACGCTGTTTACTGAGTAAGCCATCTATCACGATTGAAAGAAAAAGATTTTTTCTTTGTACTTACTTAGTCAATCGAATTTCATTACGGATTGTAGTACTAATACATTTAGGAATATAAGATTAAGAAAATATTAACTGGTACCTCTTTTATATCAATAGATATTTACTATAACTATATCTGATTGTTAAAAAGTTTTTTTTTAATGATGTGTTTCTTATGTTTCTTTTTTATTTACATCCTATTATCTTTTCTGACAATTTCGTTCTATTTTCAGGCATAAAACTCCACTTTGAAATTAATAACATCTTCATTCTGAGTATATTATGCTAAAAAAAACTTGCTGATTTCAGGCACTTATTAAATATTTTAGAATAAAGCTGACTGAAGTTGAATGTTAAAAAAAAATTCAATACATGTTTGTCAACGCTATTTCGGGAGAAAATAATAAAAGTTTCAGTTCATGCATTTTTTTAGTACATTTGCAGATTGAGTAAGCATGAACCTGCTTCTTCTTACTTGCTTGATTTATTTCACATTGAGACAAAGTGTCTAATGCTGATTTATCTGTGAAATTATTGCAAAACTGTTAAATTCTTTTGAATATTGATTTTTGTTAATCATTGTAAACGTCTGCAAAGCTAATCTTACATAGTTCACACAACTTTAAATGGAAATAAAAAGCCTGATGTAGCAGACAGTCTGTTAAAAAAAGCATTTTTCTTGCAGAATCATTGTTAACTATTCAGTATTCACGTCCATCGACAGTCTTTATTCTCTCTAAGAGATTTAGATTTTATAAAAATAGACATATGCTTTTCTAAGCAGTAAATTAAGACATAAAATTCGTAGACGAAAATATCTAAAGCGTTGAACCAGTTTTCAAAATTTTATTGTGCTTACATTTCAGATTCTCGCATCAACCAGATGTGTAGGAATATTTTATTACAAAGAAAACTATTTTGGAAATATTTTAATGAGTAAGATTATTTTGTTACTACTTAAAATATCAATTTTAGTAAAATTCTATTCAAATATTAACAACAGGGTCTTCCATTGACATATGAAAATTGTTTAATTAAGTCGACATAGATGCTATTTATAAAAAGGCTTTATTAAGAAAGAAAACAAAAAATACTAAGCAGATAAGCAAGAAAAAATCACCGCAATTTAGGTAATTCTGAACGTCTTTTTTTTAACCAGTGTTATTTTTTTTCCTTAATCAAAAACATATTTATCTGAAGTAGTAGATATTTATTCAGAGTTTTTCATGAAAGTAGTTCCTTCAAAACCACTGTTGAGTAATTGAACAATACTGTTTTGACACTACTGGCTGACATCTATGTTTCTTTATATGTCAGATTCTGTATGCGTATTGCGTACCATCCAACGTATACATACCGCGAAGAAACTTCTGCCAACCATTATGCAGAGAAAGCTGATGAACTTCGGTCACGTTATGAAAAATGAAAAATACCACCTTCTCTATCATTTCATACAGGGTAAGATTGTGGGGAGAAGAACTCAGAAATGCTGAAGCACATCGTTGGAATGAAAACCCTGCAGTATTGTTTGGCAGAAGCATCAAGTCCCTATTTCCGTGGTGAAAATATCCATGATCTATAATAATAATAATCTATAATCTATAATCTAAGTTGCAAGGATATATTCATTTAAAGCTCTCAGATGTATGCCCACAATCCAAGAAGTGTAGTTCGCGCTTACAAATGCTGAATGTGTACTTACAAATAAAATCCAAACCTCAAATGAACATAAGCCCCACAACTTTTGCCGACCTTCCCTGAAACAGAGGTGACATTGGCAAAGTGAACCATTTTTTACAGTATGGGTGGTCAGCCTCATACCAACCTATAAGTCAAGGAATATGAATAATAAATTACATTTAAATATAAAAAAGAACAAAACCTTACAAAGAAATCTATACAAAAAAAGATGATGAACGTCGATTTTCGATTGAAGTGACACCAAACGAAGATGGATAATGCCAGATTCAAGTCCATTTTATTCCTCACCTGCAAAAAATAATTGTCCATTTCCTCCTTTTATGGTTTGGACTTTAATTTTAAATACACATTCAGCATTTGTGAGCGCGAAATTACACGTGTTTGTTCGTGGGCATACATTTGATATGAGCTTTGAATGTTAATATATTCTTGCAATTTAGATTATAGACTATAGATATATGGTTCAACGCAGATACAATTTGCAAGCTGCACAACATTATTTAGGTTTATTTTGCACAACAATCATAGTAGGTACTCGTAATTCCAGTGACGGAGGAATCTATTTAGAATTCTCGCTGAAGTGATTTTCTAAATAAATTACCGCCGAGCACATTCGGATCGTCGCACCGTTGTTGTCCTACATTATACGCTGCCGCATTTCCTACGTGTTCTTTGTAAACATACACCAAGTATCCAACGTTAAGCTCAAACTCAACCACGGCGTATTTCAAAAGTTGCATGGAAACAAAAACAGCTCCTCTTGTGAGCGATTTAGTTTGCGCATATTTTTGGTGAATCGCTAGCAATTGGGGCTGTGTTTGCGCCGGTCTTGGTAGTAATAATTATCGCCGGTGGCTATTGGCTTGCGGAGGGATGATAAATATTTGTATGCCGTGGTGTGTTGCAGCGATGCAATGCGAGCCGAATCCGGAAAGTTTAGATCGCGCTGGCTTGATGTGAACTCATTACCTGCAGATAACATCTACGAAAACATGTATAATGGTAGTAAAAAGATAAGAAGGTGGAATTCTTAAATTTAGAGCGAAAGGAGAGTGTTTGAATCCAGTAATTTTATTCTGTTCTTGTATTAAATCTAAGATCTAATCACTTAAAACTCTCTCCTCTGATGCGAAAGATAGGTGTACTTCCATTTATTGGCATTCTGATATTTTCTATGACACGATTTGGGTTATGATATTGTAAGATTGAAGGGAGAAGATTTAAAGGACGCCGAAGGACATCATGGCTGGAAAACCTGTGACAATGGTTCAGTAGAAGCACAAGTCCTTGTTTCGAGCCACAACATCCAAAGCAAAAATAGCCATGACGATCGCCAATCTTTGATAGAAGTAACACGAAAACAAGAAGAAGGAAAGAAAAGGCCTTGATAGATAAGTTTTTGGCTTTCACAGCCAGCAGTTGACATTGAGAGTTGCTTTCCGGATTCTATTGCCATGGTCTATTGGAGCTGGGGCTTCCGGTTTTCATTAATATCTCATCACGCTGAAGAATACCATCGCAGCTTTAAGCAAAAAGTCCGGAAGTTCAAGGTCCGATAGACCACGGCAACAGATCACGGAAAAAATCTTTAGTGTAAGTAGACATTGCTACGGTGTTTTTGTTACAGATTTGCTTCGTCTATATTGCTCAAGTGAACATTTTGTTTTCGGATCACTTTCTTGTATATTCGCGTCATTGATATTATAAAAAAATTGCTTCAAAATAAAAAAAAACAGACGTATGTATATAAATCTGTTTGAGAATTTCGTGTATCATCTCTGTGGCAGATAAAAACATAGTTTGATCTAGAAAGTACACAGGTTTTAATGTTTGTAATCGCATGCAATCAGTTTTAGAGAACTGCGTTTCACATAAGCAAATACGAGTATAGAAAGTAAGGCATTGACGTATAGTGTCACGGTAAAAGTGGATGCTAAAAATAAGAAATGTGTACTTCTTGAATTAGAATGATTACAAATTATGGCTTGTGAAGTTATTGTTGCCCTATTTTTTTAAAGACATTCTATTAAATAATAGTACATCATACACAGCAAACATCTTAAATAAGCTTTGTACCTTCTAAAAGGTCAAATGAATACCTTTTACCCAAATATACATTAAATATGTAAGCGGTTCTTACTTATTTCCTCCACCTTATTCTACCGCATCAACCGCGCTCACTTTACCACGTGTTTAGTTTTCTTTTTTGTGACTTTGTGAGGTGCTATGTCCCAGTGGGACGTGCGGGGTAGGGTTTCCTAACTGCGCCGCGGCGTATGGAAGCTTCTAGCATTATTTTATATGCACGTAACCGCACATAAATAATACTTGGCGGTGCAATTGAACAACAATTCCGCGCGTTGGGAGAGTAGCATCAAAAATTAATTACACACAGATCGATTTATCATATTTTACCGAATAATGATACATGTATGGTGAAAATTACAAGTTTTGAAAATGAAACATATTCCAGGTATTCAAAACGATTGTCAATAACTAAAATGGGATGTGCAAATGTTTAATTCTATAAATTCAAACTAAATAGGTGCTTCTGTAGTCAGGCGTGAAAATTTTGAACTAAGGAATTGAAGGAAAAAAGAAACGAAAAGTGTGTGAAACGAAATTTGTGCAATAATCAATTTAAAATAAAAACACACAATTTTGGCTGATTTGTTTAATTATTTTTTTATACCATGGCTGTAACGCCTTTGGCTACAAGGCATCTTAAAGGGAACCTTAAAAAAACATAATGAAATAAAATTGTTGTCATAAACAATTGCTAAATTAGTAAATCAATGAATGTGAGGCACAGATTAAAGGAAGTTAAATGAAAACGAGTTATCTTATTTTACTTAAAAAAATACTATAAAAAGACACGAAAGAATGCATGGATGGTTTGGTTACAAAACATTCCTTGTAAACGAAAGCTAAATAGGTTTTGCGACAAAAAAAAAACAAAGGAAAACTTTGTAAAGAAAGGCAACGTAATTAAGATAAGGTACCTTGCATCTCTTCCCTTCACCTTCAAACGGGGAATTTAAAATTGCAAGACGTTTTATCGCGGGCTTGAGTATCGAATGTAGCCGTTCTTTGTTTAACCATTAAAGACAATGGGGTGTCTGTCCCACGGCGTCCTTCCATTTTAATCAAGCCGTGAGGCGAGCCGCTCTCAAAGTGGATCGAAGCTTTTCCCAGGACCACGTCGGGATACATAGTCCTGAACAAAGCATGCTGAGAATCATATAGAACTAATCGCATGAGCTCTGCCGAACCTGAACTTTCATTTACTGCCTATAGGTACTTACATACTTACTGCTAACTTCTTCTCTCCACTGCTGGATATAGGCATCTTCTAAACTGTTCCGCATTCGTCTATCTCGAGCAACACGATACCACTGTTTTACCATCAGCTGGAAAATATCGTCAACTTTTTTTTTTACTACACATATTTTGTCCACCCACGGCCTCCATTCTAGAATTCTCCATTAAAGTCCACCTGCCATTCTCTCGTCTTGCTACATGACCAGCCCGTTGTCATTTCAGCTTGGAGACTTCATCAACAATGTCGACGACTTTCGTCTTTTTCGGATGGTTTAATTTCTTAATAAACCATTAAAAATTATAGGTATATTTACTGTTAATTATAAAGCCCTAATATTTAATTAAATTATTGCGTAATATGATCCAGTGCCTCTAGTATAAAGCATATATACAAACTCACCTCGATTGCGTAAGTCGTATTGTTGACTGTATGTATTTTTGGTCTCATTGTCATTAAGCTCTTTTTTACATAAATATCATTAATTTAAATTAACAAATGAAAGTAAATATAATGATTTTGTAGGGTTTGTGTATTCACACAGTGAAAATTCATTTTTTTTAAAATAAAGCTATTTTTTGTTTAACATAGTTTATTTTCACAATTATATATATTTTCATTAATTATCCTATTGTAAATATTCAAATCCCTCTAGCTTCCCCCCTGCTCATTGCTCCTCTCCGCAATCCGCCATAACCCAATCCCCTTAATTTTGGTTTTATTCTTTGTCATTTTGTTGTTATTATTATTATTTGTCTTTTTGTGTTGACTCAATAATTTTATTTGTGCTTTAAATATTTTATTTTATTTTATTTATTTATTGACCCTCCGATGTTTGAATTAATTTATTGTAATTATTATATATTATTTTATGTTTTCTTTCTTTTAATTTTTGACTGTTGTATTTAATTTTAATAAAGTTCATATTTATTGTACCTATACCTACCTATTTATTTTAATTTATATCATTTTGATCTATGGTTTGTTCTTAATAATTTTAATTTTTTATACATCACTCTTGATAATGGCCTAAATATTGAAGGTCGAAAGTACTCGAGATATTAAATATTATTGTGAAAATAAACTATGTTAAACAAAAAATAGCTTTATTTAAAAAAAAAGTAAATATAATCTATCTTCTATACTTATAAAACCAAAAAAGCGTTTGTTGGTAATGCGATAGAATGGTGAAGGACTAAACGGTTTTGGCTGTCTTTCGTTTCAGAATAAAGTACGTAATTTAGGAAGGGTTATAGCGTACAAAAAAGTTGATAAAATAACGCAGAACATGTTTAAATTTGTGAAATGCTGAACGTCGCTTTTATATGGGAATTGATCATTTCCAACTTCATCTAATTGACAGATTTTTGTTCCATATTCAAATTTCATTAAATGTGTTCGGTTTGAAATATTGTGAAAGGTTGAACAAAATCAAATTAATAAAATAAACTGGTAGGTACAAAATTTGAAAATGGAATAAAAAAACATATTATTCATCAACAGCCTGTACCAAACAGAACTCTTTTTTAAAAAATGGAATTTAGCTTTTCAACTGTCAAAGTCATGAAAAGCGTTCAAGATTAAATAAATAAGTCTTCAATCTCAGTTACAAATATATGCACACATTTAAGGTTCATATTGAATGGATGCCCAAAAGGAAACACATGTTAGTTTGTGCATACACATAATGCATGTATATTTTCAAAATAAGACCCAACTGCAAATCCCAAATAACAACGGTGCAATTTATGCTGACTTAACTTTAAACAGGCAGAAGTGAAACAATTTGTACACCAACTTACAAGTCGAGGATTTATAATCTAAGTTGCATAAAAACATATGGTGGCTCTTTCAACATTTCTTTGATCCGTCTAATCTAATCTAATCTAAGTTGCAAAGATATGTTACATTGGAGATTCACATTACATGCATTCTCACAAACAGACACGTAAAGTTCGCGCTTGCACATGCCTCATGTGAACCTACAACATAAAAACCAAATTTCAAATGGGCATACACCCTGCAACTCTTGCCATCCTTCCTTGAAACAGGGGTGACATTGGCACAGTGAACCATTTTCACAGCATGGGTGGTCAGCCGCATACCAACCTATAAGTCAAGGAACATACACGACAAATTACATTTCAAAACATATAATCTAAGTTGCAAAGATATTTTGTCATTTTAGACTCATATTAAATACATGCCCAAAAGTAAGCACATTGTAAGTACATGCTTTCACATGCTGCATGTGTACATAAACTTTGAAACTCCTACCACTTTCTCTGAAACCAGGGGGGCATTGGCAAAAGTGAACCAAGTTTTACTACATACTCGATCTTCTTACTTAATATTCAACTTTCTATGTGCAAACTTGAGCTCGAATCGTCCATACGAGGTAACAAATCAAAGCTAACATGAAGAAAATATGAATTTTGTATCATCAATAGATCGTGAAAAAAGGAATTCATTTTTCCGAATATAAGTGGCAAAGGTATTGGGGATTCACAGCTGTATATTTTCAATTTATGCAATTAAAAAAAAATCATTTCATTGAAAAAATTTTTTTTCATACAAATTAAATATAACACCATCTATATATATTTATCTAAACTGATTTGAAACAAACTGGTTCATGTCCAATCTTTTTTCTTCTGGGACGTTCGATTTTTAAATCTTCATTTCTTCTGAACGTAGTGTAGGTAATTTGAATTCTCTCACCTTCAATATTTTCAAAACCGCCTTTGAAATCTTGCAATTTCTTGTTATAAATTGTATAAGTTGAGTTTTTTAAAACATTTTAAACGTGTTGATGCTTTCACAACCATAAATCTGTCCAATTTTAATTATTTCATATATTGTATTGTTTTCAATGTCATTTGTTGAAATCGACTGTCATTTGTTTTTGTTTGTGAAAAATTTTCTTCATAGGAATTTCATTTACAGATTTTTTCTTTTACGTTGGGCGCCAAAATGTGAGGGTTTTTCCTCTGTCCTGCTGATTGACACAATTAATAATGTAACAGCCACTTTAATATGTTTACTTTTATTCCTTTCACAATGTATACACAATAAACCACAGCACAATAATATTAATTATTCTTAATTACACATGCTTGTGGCTCTCACGCCAGGCAAGCTTCTTCCCTCTTTCTGCATTCTTTTGTTTTCCTTTTTCCATTCAAATTTAAATACAATGTTCCATTCTACCAAACAAACAAACTCATCTCGTTACAGCATTCTCACAAGCTCACACGTATAATTTCGCGCTAACACATGCCGCATGTGGACCTACAATTTAAAAACCCAATCTCAAATGAACATAAGCCCTGCAACTCTTGCCGTCCTTCCCTGAAACAGGGGTGATATTGGCAAAGTGAACCATTTTTTACAGTATGGGTGGTCAGCCGCATACCAACCTATAAGTTTAGGAGCATAAACACAATGATCTAAATCTAAGTTGCAAAGATATGTCTTGATATGTATGATATTAAAGATATCATTTAAGATTCACATTGAATGCATTCCCACAAGCAGACATGCATAATTTCACACTAACGCATGCCGCATGTGGACCTACAATATAAAAACCTAATCCGAAATGAACTTAAGCCCAACAACTCTTGCCGACCTTCCCTGAAACAGGTGTGCCATTGGCAAAGTGAATCATTTTCTGCAGCATGGGTGGTCAGCCGCAAACCAACCTATAAGTCAAGGAACATACACAATAAATTATGTTTTTAAAATCAATAAACAATAATATGGACATCCAAAACAATGATCTATCCTAAATTATCGTATTGATTTTATTTCTTCTAATATCAATCAATATGTATACAATATACATCAACGTTTGCAACTAGCTTTATTTAAAGCATCATTAAAACCTATAAATGATAATTTAATTATTTTTGAGATGTACACAGAAAACGTTTCCTTCTGCCCAATAGAACGACAGCATTCTTTTATTGGTATTAAGCAATGAAATTATGGTTAAAATACCAATTACAGTGTGAAAATGACAAAAGATATACAACTTTCATATACACCTCCTGAAATTTTAAATGCTACAACATCTTTCATAACTGCAATCCATAGTACTTCTATAATCTATAATCTAAGTTGCAAGGATATATTCATTCAAAGCTCTTAGATGTATGCCCACAAACAAACACGTGTAGTTCGCGCTTACAAATGCTGATTGTGTACCTACTTACAAATAAAATTCAAACCTCAAATAAACATAAGCCCCACAACTTTTGCCGACCTTCCCTGAAACAGGGGTGACACTGGCAAAGTGAACAATTTTTAACAGTATGGGTGGTCACTTCAATGTACTTCAATATCTTTAAATGAGCCCAACTTCATTTGATATAATGTCCATGAAGCTCAATTGTTTTAAGTTATTGGGCGATGCCGTCTCGCTATAATAGTTACAATGATCACTTCAAAATAAGATTTCTTCGCTCATCTTTTCCATTTTCTAAAGAACAGCCATTCCCAAATTTACAAATCCACAAAACTATTGAATCTCATTTATAAAAAAAAGGCAGGATAAAATCTGCGGGGTCAGCTAGTGATTTATATTTTTTAATGTGGTATGTTTTAAATCTTCTTCTTTTCTTCCTAGCACTGTCCCAGCATATTGCAATTAAAGAATATTAGGGGTTGTCTATTCGTGTCATAAAGTTGTTTACTCTTCTGCTTCAAATGGCATCTTCATCCAGTTCATTTCTCCCAAGGATCCTTGTGTATTGTGTCATCAGGTTTCTTTTAGTTTCCATACTGATGGAC
Organism: Agapetus fuscipes; assembly: GCA_951799405.1. Lineage (NCBI taxonomy): Eukaryota > Metazoa > Arthropoda > Insecta > Trichoptera > Glossosomatidae > Agapetus > Agapetus fuscipes. Next base: position 10,085,543 of record OX637346.1, on the reverse strand, counting down.
TCCAAAGGAAATTCACTGCCATGGTTTTGATAACGGTGTGTTTTTATGGCCTCTGCTTTACATGACCATTACCATCGTAATTGCTTTCCAATCCTAAGGTTTAATATGTCAGTAAATCAATACTGAAAATAATTTAACAACGTCAAAAAGAGTGATTTTTCAATTGAAAAGAAAAAATATACCAACTTTATTACTGAAGAGATACTTATATTTCATTGAAATAATTAAGTCAACGTTGTAAAATTCAAAAAGTTTTTTCAGATTATTTTCACTGCAATAAAAAATCTTTTTCCTACATTTGCGCAAGAGTCAGCCTTGAGTTTTTTTTTAACTCCGTCAAAGTGGCGGCGGGTCTTAAAATTTACGAAAGTGAAAACAGACTTCCGAAATCTTTTTGAAGTTGATTTTTATCTCTCCTTCCCCATAGTCTTTATTACGAGGAGTATCCACATACTATATCGGCCTTTGACTGTGGACGGGCCCCGTGTCCCGAACTTTGGGATAATAAACCAATTTATAACACGGTTTAATGGGCCAAATTGTCTGCCAGCGTTTGAAGAAAAGCCGTAAAAAGTTGAAAAGTCATTATATTATATATTTTATGCTTAAATCGCACTGTTTACCCAAGTATTATACTACACATTATGAACTGCAGTGGTTTTGAAAATCAGTTATTTTCAAGTTTTGATCGTCAATTTTATGGTGTTTATAAAAATTATGGAAAATGGAGATTAAAAATGATTGAAAAAATGAGTTTCCATAACAATGAACTTTGGAAACAAAATTATAGTACCTACCAATTTCCGCATTTAGCAAATATATGAACTTGCCTTTTTTGATTTGAAAAATCGACATGTTTTTACTACAAAACATTTGTTCACACATATGTAATGATAATAAATTATGAGATGTACAGTAATGAATAAATTTTACTTGTGATGATTACGCTACGTGTAAGATCAGGTATCTTTGATATTTTCTACAGTCTACACATTTCCATCTCCACCGTTATATCAATTGATAATCTTAGACATGTAGGTCCGAAAATGTGCGGGAAGTTTTTTGATGGATATGGAAAAATCGTACATGTAATTAAACTTGCTTTGACAGACAGCACTGGCAGTGGTTGATCATGGAGGCCAAATCTCTTCCCGGGCTGTTGTGTCTAATAAGAAACCACCACTTAAAGTTGGTGTAAGTCTGGACCTCTTATTTCTGAAAATAAATAGGTATGACTTTCCACACGAAAACTATTCGTGGACGAACTGGTAAGGAGGCATATGTGCAACTTAATCATAATCATCTTACGTAGTGATTACCTGTTTTATATGGTTAAATGTGATTAATTGTTTGTGTTTTTAGACTCATAAGTTGGTATGAAGCTGACCCCGATGCTGTAAAAAATGGTTTACTTTGCCAATATTTGCCGAGAAAGTTGAAGGGCTTATGTTCATTTGAGATTAGGTTTTTATGTTGTTAATCCACATGCGGCATGTGTAAGAGCGAACTTATACTTGTTTGCTTATGGGAGTGCATTTAATATGAATCTTAAATGTAATATATCCTCGCAACTTAGGTTATAGATTATAGATCTGCAGTAAATTGGATTTCCCAATGAGTACAAATAAAACCAATTTAATTCCCATAATAGTATTCATCAACCATTAGTCATCCTATTCACGATATAATAATTTACAAATGTAAGTTTTTTATTTGCACCCGAATGCGTGTAATTAATGCCCAGCGGGTCGCAACTAATTATTTTTTTGCGATGCAGTTATACCATCGCGTGCCGGGTCTCCCCCAGGGTACCACATTTTGTCCCTCACTTTTCTCTGTATATTATATGACTCACCGCGCCATTTGACTCATTCTATCAATCCTATTACAAAACCACCCCAATACAATACCTGATAAATTTTATCTTTTGTTAAAACAAATAACCATTAGTCCTGATTTATTTTGAACGCAACAAAAAGCATCCGTGTTTTTTCATTTTTGTTTCCCTGCACGATTCTTCCTTATTTAATTAATTGATGTGAAACCGACCACATGCAAACAAATACTCTTTTCATCTTGCGGAATATATAGTTAACGTACGAAGGTTTTTCGTTACTTCTTACTTCTGACGTATTTCGCAAAGTACCTACTGCATATTTAATTTATGTTATTCTTTACCTTATTTCAGAAAAGCTGTGAGATAACATTTTTTGTGTTTTTATTCAGAAACGTAGGGTTTATGAATCATGCGTACTTGCAGTATCCACCTTTAGCCTACAAAATAAAGGACTGCCATAGTATAGCGCCAATAGACTGATGACATGCAAAGACCTATTGAAGGAGGATGCTGAGAATCAGCCTCAAAGACAAGGTTTACAACCAGAAAGTACGGTACCCAGACGCACAGGTGCCACCAATATGGTAGAAGGTATGGCCTGTTGAACGTGGCGATGGATAGGTCAAAGACAGGACAACGACAGATGGCTGAAAAGGAGCGTCTAAAGGTGACCCAATATATCCAAGCACAGGGTGACCTCAACTGAGGTGGCTGGATGGCATCAAAGAAAATGCAAGCCGGGGATCGCTGAACACAGAAGCCGATAGAAAGGCACAGAGAAGAGTGGAAGAAGCCTACTAGGAGTATATTGAGAAAGCTTGAGCAAAATAAGAAGTTTTTCCATTCATTTTTCTTATTTTTGGGAAAAAACATCCTAGATTGTCGTATTTAATTGTTTTTTCGTTTTACTGTTAAGATTATTTATGACTTGCGTTTACCTCAAGCAAGAGAAACAGCTGAGTACATTTTTAATGTTTTATCTACGTATGCAAGCTGAAACTTTGTCATGATATTTGTATTTAAATATACAAAGAAAAGCACAAAGTAGGATGGACTTTGTGGTTGCGCATACGAGTACGTTGTAAAACATGACGTCATCGCATGCTTTCCGCTTCTCTTGAGATAGTCTATCTTTAATCGTAAACCAACTCTGAATAATACATGTCCCGCACCCAAAGCACAAAACTTTACGTGTAAACTCAACCGTAGCGTTTAACCAAAAATGTACAAAACTTCAAACAGCTCCTCTAGTAAGTGTTTAACTTTCCGTAAATTGATGGTTAAACGCTTTGTTGAAGTTGAAACGTAAAATTTTATGCGGTAAGGGTAGAGCGGATCCAATCAGTCATTCACGACAACTATATGGGAATATTTCATAACGCAATCGCTATCTGAAATCTACTTTACAATGCTGAACATGGAAAAATTAATAGAAACTCTGATCAACAGTAAAGTTAATAAATATGTAGAGGTTGCGTGATACGTTGAAGAGAGTAAAAAAAGATATTGGAAAAATCCTTAGCAGTTTAAAGGAAAATGATTTATTTAACGTATTGCAGTAACCGTTGTTTTCATATAAAAAATAAGTCACATATTAGTTCACGCTTACGTATATTGTATATTATGTATCATATTAAAAAAACACAGTTTAAAAACTCATTTATTCTTGAGACATTTTTCTGCAAAATATTTTTTTACTGTTTCTAGTTCTAATATGATACACGCTTTGAGTTTTACGAAAGGAAACACTTTTGAAAAGAAATTCAGTTGAAAATTTCCTACTTTTGTCAAATAAAATAATATAGTGTAACTGAAAAATTAAGAACTTAAGTACAGTTTAACACAAAAATTTACATAAAATACTTTAACTAAAAATGAGTGTTAAAAATGGTAAAACTCTAAAAAAGAACAAATATCAAAAGGATTTTTAAAGATGTATGATCATTGCCAATCTGCACTCAAGAAACATAAGATACAGAAAAAGAAGAAAAATACCATTAAAAAAATTATAAGATTGTTATACATGTGAAAAAGTTAGCAAATACCATTTAATAAATATTTTATTGTATTTATTTTCTTGGCTTTTTTTGTCGAGAAAATTCTTTGATTTGTTTCGTGAATATTTACAGCCGTCAAATTTGTCATACAAAAGGTATTCCAATAAGGGTGGAAATCAAATTAGGCGTCTGGCGGGAACTGTCGTGAAAAGGGCACTTCATAGATGATTTGTCTTCAATTGGAGAAGACTCAAAAGTGCGAGACATCCAATCTACAGTTTTATTTAATAATGTTTCACTGTTCACGAAAAAAAAAACAATAAAAATGTTTAACAATTTCAATCCCCTTTTAAATGAATACATCAAGTTTTTTTTATGGAAATTCAAGAAGAATACAAAGAAGCGAATAAATGAAATTTCAACAACATGATTTTTGTACTCTTTTAAAAAATCTATGAGAACTTTTATTTAATTGTTTTTTTTCAAATGCGTTCATCTGATCTAATCTAATCTAAGTTGCAAAGATATGTTACATTGGAGATTCACATTATATGCATTCTCACAATCAGACACGTACAAGTTCGCGCTTGCACATGCCGCATGTGAACCTAAATTTTAAATGAACATCACCCTGCAACTCTTGCCGTCTTTCCCTGAAACAGGGGTGACATTGGCAAAGTGAACCATATTTATAGAATGTCAGCCGCATATCAACCTATAAGTCAAGGAACTAAGGATGATTTTCAAAATATAAAAGCATATACATATGTATATTGTTAATGTTCCTCAAAGAAATGGATGTAATAAGTATTTTAAATTTCTATAAAAAATTGTTTTGTTTTCCCATTTAAATTTTTCCGATTTTTTATAAGAATCATGTGAAGAAATCTTATCTTTTTTACGTATTTGAACAAAATAATTAGTAAAAAAACACACAAAGAAGGCACATTTTTTTCTTTTGTTTTTCAGGAAAATATCAAAGAAAAAACTTTCCACCAAAAAAAATCCAATACTTTTGTGACGTACATCGTAAAACAAACAAGCGCGAAATAATCTTATTTTTCCGGAAAAAATCTTATGGAGCATAAAGTTATTTTGATATCACTTCACAAAAAAGAGTATTTTGATGAAAATAACACTCGAAAAGAAAGAAAAATGTTCGAAGTCTTTAAAGGCATCAGTCGACGATAGGTATAGTATGTATGATAATCGTACCAAAGTTACTCTTTAATTTGGAGCGTCCTCCACGACAACGGAGAAAACTTCTCCACTTCTTATTTCACATCTAAGTTTTCCTCTAATAACCATTACTGTAAAACTCGAAAACTTCCCAAAGTGAAAAGCTGTACTAATGATCTTTCACCTTTTCATCTGAGAAATGATTAAAGAACGTACTTTCAGCTGCGGGGTACGAATTACATGAAAAGTTGTTGGAAAATTTTAAATACTTAACGAAAGATAAGATTATTCAAATTATTTTTGGGATGCATTCAAACAATATTCCCGGCGTCCTTTTGCCATTGAGGAATATTCAATGAAATTGAAAAGTTTGTGAAAATTCCAGATTGAAAAGGATAATTTTTTAGGTCTTCATAAAATTTGTAAAGTGCTAAACCTGGTGATTCTTATAAAAAAATATTTCAAAAGGTTTTAATTTTTTGTATTATTATTGAGATGTAAAGAACAAAAGGCGGAAATCTAATATTTTTAAATAATATGATAAATACGTACAGAATTATTTTCTTGTTATTTCCATATTTAGTATCTGACTTACGGAAACAATCTTATAAGTACCTACTACCGTGTTTCTTTCCATAGAATTCAACTCAACTAGAATAAACTAAGTAAAAGAAGCGATCGGATATTTACAATAATTTGATTTATTACGTTACTATTAAATTTATCTTAGTAAGTCTTTTATGTACTTCTATATAAGTATACCTACTATTTCACCCCAAGTATAAAACATTGCATAAATCTTACCTTAATTACGTAAGTAAAGAATGTATGGAACATATGACGGCACTCCTAGAAAGTGATTTAGTTTTCATACATTTTTTCGATTTATGCAATGTTTTATACTAGAGGCTATAATCTATAATCTAAGTTTTTTTTTTTTTTTTTTTTTTTTTTTTTTATTGTAGCAAAATAATGCTAATTTAAACAATTTGATATCAAGTCAAAACAAAAAACAGTTATGTCAGAGGCGCTGTGCAAGTAGGAACCTTACAGCTTTCTCCTTAAATTTGATTACGTCACTAGTTTGTTTGATTTCTGCTGGTACTTTATTATATTCATCAAATCCTCTGTGCAGAACTCCTCTGTCATATTTCACTGTTCTTACTTTTAACTTTCTTAAATCATTTTTCCCTCTAGTATCATAGCTATGTACATCCTTATTTCTAATTATGAATTTATCCAAATAAACAGGCAATAACTTATTTTCTAATCTATATATAAACATAAATGCATTCAACTTAAGATACTCCTCCACATTCAACCACTCTAAGCTAACCAACATATCTGAAATTTTAGTATCATACTTCTGATTTAGAATCATTCTCATCGCTTTATTTTGTAATTTTTGGAACGAATTTAGATATTCTTTATTTGCCATGTATATAATTGTTGAGCAATATGAGAAATGAGGCTTAATCATAGTATTATAAACATTTATTTTATATTCCGTATTTAAAAATTTCTTTATCCTACTTAATAATCCTATTTTTTTGCTAACTTTTTTAATTATATGATCTAAATGGTACTTAAAATTTAACTTATCATCTATTAAGTTGCAAGGATATATACATTTAAAGCGCTCAGATGTATGCCCACAAACCAACAAGTGTAGTTCGCGCTTACAAATGCTGAATGTGTACTTACAAATAAAATCCAAACCTCAAATGAACATAAGCCCCACAACTTTTGCCGACCTTCCCTGAAACAGGGGTGACATTGGCAAAGTGAACCATTTTTTACAGTATGGGTGGTCAGCCTCATACCAACCTATAAGTCAACTTGGTAGAATTTCGGACTTAAACATACGGTTGCATATCGAGAAGGAACTGTAGTTTACTTATAATAAATAAATTGAAAACAAGCAAAACGTTTTTTATACTGCGTGATAAAATAATATTTTTTGTCGAATTACAGTTACACGGGTTGAAACAACCGACCCTTATCATTTTTGTTTTCCAACAGCACACTTCACGGGAATCTTTTTCATTTAATTATTTTTTTCAAATTGTTTGTAAATTTATTCCGAAGAGCTCGGTTGTCGGGCATCCCCCTCCTTGTAATGAAAAAACTTTTCAAATATCATATTTCACTTGAATTATGCCCGTTGTTATCAATCATTTATAATTACCTCTTAAAAATACAAGTCGCTGACAAATTACAAGCCGAGAGCGGAGCAAGGCAAAGTCTCTGTGCCAGCTGAATGCTTCAAACGCAACACAATGTTTACAGAGCTATTGATTTCATTAAAAGTTGAAACAACACAGATTATTAAAGACAAATTTAAACTTTCTCTCATTAAAGTTGAAATTCTCCCCCACCCCGCCACCTGCTCACTCCCCGCCGCTTCAGAAGAAAGTTCCTCTCATTTCGTTTCTTCTGTACCTTGAAATTCAATAATACTCTCTTCGAGTCTTTCACTTGTACATAATTAAGTACTGTGCAAAACGCTTCTGTTTTTAGTGCACTGAACATACATTTTTTTTAGTAAATAAATTTTAAAAATCTTGAAATCCTCATGTTTCATTTTGCAGTTAACTAGGTAAAAGGACTCTAGTTACTCCTAAGAAAAAAAAAAAAAATCAGGAAAGGAAATTATGTCCGTTCGATAGTTCAGTTGGTAGAGTGCTTGCATTCCATGCCGAAAGCTCGGGTTCAAATCCCACCGAGGGTATCAGAAATGGTTTACCGTTTCAGTGTTTATTTAAAACTCAAAAGTAAAATACGGTCGTCACTGTGGAAAGCGACAATCCTCAAGCAAGATACATTTACTGTTAGGCTGGATGGACTATTTTTTTAAATTAATAATTTTTGTGTGCTCCGACGAAAATCGATCCCATTAGCCTTTAACCACGAGTCCAAAGTGTTAACCACTAGACTACGATACAAAAGACTACGATTTGATAGCATATACGTCACTTATACGCTATAAAACTTCTCCAAAACTGTATACTTTCCATTTTGTATTTCAAATGTTGATTATTTCAGTTGGTAGTAAAATAACACGATGTTACCTCTGTAAAATTCTGTTTTTATGTTTGTCTGAATATTGTCGGATGGAAATCTCTCCTCTGCATTTTGCATAGCTGCATTCTATGTAGCATTGTGCTACTGAAATATTATCTACTTTGTTGCAGAATACTTGTTCTTTTATGTCACCAACATTCGCGACCAACTTGGTGATGCTTTGTGAACCAACTACACGCTGGAAAACATATTTTATGAAATCGTAACTAAGCTTTCTAATTATCTTACTTAATTAGTATTGTTATGAAATATTTAACCTTGAAAATATGTCACGTTAGTGTAAATAATTAAAGTGAACCTGAAAAATTACTGTTGTTTTAAAAAGAGTACAATAAGTATCAAACAAAATGTTCAGAAAAAACTGGATTGAAAGATTCCTGGTAAAATGCTGATTACACATACTGTACAAACTGCTTCATTTTCGGCAATGTCGCTATTTTTTTTACAGTAAGGCCTTATGTTCATTTGAAATTTGAGCTTTTTAATTTGGAAGACCACGTGCAGCATATGTAAACGAGAACTAGCACGTTAACAGCTAGTGAACGCTCATTAAAAATGAATCTTACAACTTTATTTATCTTTGCAACTTACCTTATATACTATACGAAGCTGGAAGCAGGCATTGATTGATTAGCTACTAGTTATAACTTGAGATACTGATTAAAAGGTACGTAGAAGCTATCTCAACAGAGCCTTAAAATAAAATAAAAATGTTTTTGGTACATTTAATATCTACGTAAATATTTAAGACCCTTCAGAATGGTCCATCCCATTTTATGTCATCTACGACTGATCGTAGCAGCAGTTGCGTTCATAAAACCTTGTGAATAATCTAACAAACTTAATTTTTTTAAGATCAAAACTTTAAATCTGTGTCCTGTTTGGCCGTTGGTTCTTTGCGGTCCTGAGGTCCACAATATCATGTGACTTTGATTGCTCATGCGGCTAGGGTTTGTTAAAGTGAATTTGGTTTTATGATTTAGTTTTTTATGTCCATGTATATATTGTTATTTTTATTCTTTGATTTTAAAAAATGTAATTTGTCATGTATGTTCCTTGACTTATAGGTTGTTATGCGGCTGACCACCCATAATATAAAAATTGGTTCACTTTGCCAATGTCACCCCTGTTTCAGGGAAGGACGGCAAGAGTTGCAAGGCTTATGTTCATTTGAGATTGGGTTTTTATATTGTAGGTCCACATGCGGCATGTGTTAGCGCGAAATTATACATATCTGCTTGTGGGAATGCATTTAGTATAAATCTTGAATGATATATATCTTTGCAGCTTAGATTAGATTAGATTAGATTTGACATGCCTGCTGTAGCGGATACAACGTAATACACACGACCTATATATTACTGTTACTGTTACTGTATCCTGCCGCCGTTCCACTAGGGGTGGCCGGTACCTCCGCAGATGCGCCTCCACTTTTTTCTGTCCTTACAAACCACTTTCATTTCCTCAATATTCATCACCTTTTTCATACATACTCTTCTCTTATTTTCACTCTGCAGGTTCCATTCTTTCGCAATCTCACCTATTTGGTCTAACCATTCTTTCCTCGGCCTTCCCCTTCCGCGCTTTCCTCTGACATTTCCTTTGTACACTTTCTTCGTTAGTCGTTCATCATCCATTCTTTCGAGATGTCCGAACCATCTCATCGTACTTTTTTGTACTTTCATTCTCATATTCTCTTTTATACCACACTCGTTCATCACCCAATCATTACGTACTCTATCATTCAGTGTTTTTCCAGCCATTGCTCTCAGGTATATATTATATATTAGTTTGTAAAAAAAAAGAATTGGTAAAAAGGATGGATGTCGTGGTAGAGGAAGACCAAGAAAAGTATGGATGGATCAAATTTCCGAAATAGCGAATGAATGGAATATCCAGAGTCATAATAAAAGGAGGGCTTGTATGAAAAAGGTTATGACTCTGGATGAAATGAAAGAAGTATGCAAGGACAGGAAGAAGTGGCGGCTAATCTGCAATGTTGATTTGTAATGTTGGCTTATTCATTTGTTACATTTTTTGTATAGGAAATTATTGACTTTTTTTAGTATAGATTTATTTTTAAGGTTTTGTTCTTTTCTTATACTTAAATGTTATATATTATTTGTTTTTCTTGACTTATAGGTTGGTATGAGGCTGACCACCCATACTGTACAAAATGGTTCAGTCTGCCAATGTCACCCCTGTGTCAGGGAAGGTCGGCAAAAGTTGTAGGGATTATGTTCATGTGAGGTTTGGATTTTATTTGTATACGAACTACACGTGTTTGTTTGTGGGCATGCATTGGAGAGCTTTAAATGAATATATCCTTGCAACTTAGATTATAGATTATAGGTACCTATCACATTGTGTATGTGATCAGATTTGACAGACTTTCCAGGCCTAAAAATTGAATTTCTAAAGCGTGTTTTTGTTTTTTTTTTTGATAAAATCTTCCAAAAGACTAAATGAACACCGAAAAGACGCGTTGCGCTCAAAAGTTAACCAATTTAATTTGCGTTAATTATACTAATTAATTGAACGAGCTCCCGATCAAAACGAGCATGTTCAGGTCTAAAGCGACCCTTAACAACTTTGCCTTTAGTTAACCCCTAGCGTCGCTACATTAGGGCTCTGGTACACAATTCAACCCTACGAAGTTCAAGCAGGTCTGAACAGATTTTTGACATCTGAAAAAGTGTGCAATTGTATTATTTACGTGATTGTACAAAAAAGTGGTTTTGAAATTTATTTACATCCAGATTTCAAAGTACAATGAGGTCCGAACATTTTTTAATGTGGAACTTTTATTTCGGCGAGCAAATTTCAGTCTTGTTTATTTGAGTGTTGCTTCATAAAAGTTTTCGAAGGCCTTTCTGTCATTTCTGCTTTTTTTTCCTTCAAATTGATGTTAACTTACTCTAAATATCATTAAAACTGGCTTACACGGTTCTTAATAATGTATACCTTCCTCCTTGAAATTTTTTTAAAAAATCCCCCCTGAGGGATCACAAAAATATATTTGAAAAAATTGTACTCCGAGAATACCCTTATTTGAACTTTTATGTGTAGTGTAGTACTTGTGAGTATTTCAAATAATCAATTGACTTGACTGATAGGTTGGTACGAGGCTGACCACCCGTGCTGTAAAAATCGGTTCACTTTTGCCAATGCCACCCCAGTTCAGGGAACGGCGGCAGGAGTTGCAAGGTTTATGTCCATGTGAGGTTTTCTTTATTTGTATGCACACATGCAGAATGTGTAGGCGCGAACCTACATGTGCCTGTCTGTAGGCATGCATTTCATATGAGCCTTAAATGCTTACATATCCTTGCAGCTTAGATTATAGATTATAGATTATAGATTATAGAATGAAAAGTTTTAGAGACGCTTTCTGATTTTCATACTATTTACTAATTAATTGCAATTTGGAATTTATATTTCTACGTTAGACACCTCTCATAAGTGTATACTCAGTATTTAAATAAATTTAAAAAAAAACCCTTAACATTGTAGAGTTAAGCTTCACCTACTTCCCTGCTTTTCCGGCGCCTTTGGGAAAAACACAACCTCCTTGTTATTTGATACTTATTGCGGTGCTTTGAATACAGAAAACGAGGTGTTCGTGCAGGACTTTCCGATCAGAGTATGTTTTTATTGCTTCTTAACGGGAATGAAAGTTTTATGTATGGTAAATAGAATTATGCATCGTAATAGCTGGTATTTTGGACGAAAATCAATCAATTTTCCTTTCACATTTTTGTATGGGTAAAAATAATAATAGGCATTAAGTACCTTACAAAAATGTACTAATATAATATGTATAAAAGTGCAATGCATTTAATTTAGTTTTTTCGTTGGTTAGAATTGGAAATAGAAATTGAATCAGATTTTTATATTTTTCTATTATTTTAATTTGTCTGTGTAAATTTCTGGAAATCATTTATAATTTTTTGTGCTCCTTGATTTATAGGTTGGTACGAGGCTGACCACCCGTGCTGTAAAAATCGGTTCACTTTTGCCAATGCCCCGGTTCAGGGAACGGCGGCAGGAGTTGCAAGGTTTATGTCCATGTGAGGTTTTCTTTATTTGTATGCACACATGCAGAATGTGTAGGCGCGAGCCTACATGTGCCTGTCTGTAGGCATGCATTTCATATGAGCCTTAAATGTTAACATATCCTTGCAGCTTAGATTATAGATTAGATTATAGACATTAAACTTCTTAAAATTTTGTAGAAAATAAAAAAAATCTCTTTTCACACCATGAAAAGAATTTAATAATAACTTTAAAAACATTTGATCTCAGTAAATTTAAATCTGAAAAATTAAAGTAAGTTGGGAGATTTAATTTACAAGGGATGCAGATATTATTCACTTTATGTATGTATGTATCTATGATCTAAGATGCAAAGATATATTAACATTTAAAATTCACATGAAAGCATGCACGTGTAAGTTCACGTGTACAAATTCTCCATGTGCACTAACACATTAAAAACCATACCTCAAATGAATATTAACCATGCAACTGACATTCCTTAAAACAAGGGTAGCATTGCTAAAGTGAACCACTTTTTTATAGTATGGCTGGTCAGCCTCATAGCAACCTATAAGTCAAGGGATACTTACATTAAAATTTAACATTACGCATGGATTAAATTTTCTCCTCAAAAACATTTATAAATGAGTTTGTGATTTATTATTTAAACTCACCGCCAGCCAACCTACATCTAACTTTTATACCCCAGAAATACGTCCACCACGTCCGCATTATATTGTTCGTCTGGCAACAATCAATTGCCGCGCTTTTCCGTGCCAATGGCGTCGATTTGGGAGAAATAAGGAGGAGGCGGTGGTAAATCAATGCTGGGCACGGACGAATGCCATCCATCAGCGCGCCGGTGACTAATGGACGAGAACCCGAACCTCTCTGTCGGTAGGTGGGAGCCGCGCATACTCGACTACCGACACGCTGGCGGGCGAAACGTCGGCACGCATCATCGCCCGCAAGAAAACGACCAGGGGTGACGAGAGTGTTCCTATGTTTTTTTGATCCCTTCTTATAAAGGAAATAAAATAATAGGAGAAGAACTTTGGTATAAATGGTTCACACAATGAAAGTTTTTTTTTACAATAATGAATCAATAAACGAAATCACCTTGCAAGGCATCATCAGAAGCAATGATCGAATGGATTGCCTTTTAAGGTGGAATTGTTCAAGTTTTGCATATGATTTATTTTTAAATAAGGAAAGAATTTGAATGGATAAGAACACTGTTTTTTTATACGAGAGCTCTGAGATTTGTTTTACTGAGAAACTGATTCCGACAAAAAAAAATATTCTTTCGTTAGTGGCACACAAAAAGGCAACTAAGGAAGTTGTCTACGATATCAAGGAAATATTGGAGGTATTTGAAGTTCTTAAGGACCTGTTCATCTTTATCCATTTTATTTATTAACTCAAATGCATTCATAGTTGAGGCATCAACATAGTAATCCTCATCTTAATACTTATATGTTAAGAAAACAAAATATGTAGCTTTTAGATTATCTTTTCCTGCCATTTAATTTCCACCGTTCGCAAAACTTAAAAGGCTCAATAAACTTACCAGTGAGATGGGATATCGGTCTTAATATTTTGAAAACTAAAAAGTGACTCGTTTTGGGAACACATTTTTTTGGGGAATCTCGTAGAAAAATCAGGTACCGAAAACAACAATTGAAACAGAAAAATGATTTTTTTTTTTTTCATTAACTTGCGTTAATTCTTAATCAATTAATGGGTTTCAACATTTGGACAACCCTACATACAATGCTCACAATGGGCATCGACCGTGAAACGCTGAAAAATCATATCTTCCTTCCACATGTACACATACATCTATAGACACAAGGGTCGTTAGCTCTACGAGCGGCTCACGGAACGCCACGACTTGTGAGCGGTTCATTACGGAGTTAATCTCGCCCATTGCCGAACTGCTCGCGTGATGGTACAAATAAGATGCAGCCAGATTGTGTTGTATCCACAAAACGCTCAGTTGTGTTGCTCGCTGCCTAATCTATCGCCCCTTCAAAAGCTATTTCAATCTTTTTTTGGGCCTCCTAAGTCAATTGCTATATTTTTGTAAACACACAGAAAAATCTACTGATTCCAACAGGTATGTTTTTAGGTAATGAAATTTAAGTTTTGGTAGATAAAACTTTAGAGAGTCAGAAAATCGTGATTCATTAGTTACATTATTTAATTAATTATTCATTCAAGTCATGCAACGAAGAACGTCGTTGTTATAGCTGAGGGAGTCAAGTAATAATTTTGATTTGCGTATTTGGAAAGGATTAACGCAGGTTCGATTCCCGCCTGGCCCCTTGGCAATAACATTGACTTTGGTTCAACAGCTGATGCAAATAAGTTGTTAATAATTATGAAAATAAAACCTGTTTTTGGCCAGGCCAAATATGGATTGCATTCCTCTTCACAAATATGTTTAAAAAAACTCATTATTTCTGGGCTTTTGTACCTTGAATCTAATTATTTATATCCTTTTCGACCAAATACCATTTTAATGGTTTTGCCATCAGGCAGGGACCATTTTGATGGTTTTGGTTATCAAATTTTTACATTGCCCCAATTTCATATTTCATACACGAATAAATAAAGTCCATAATTACTATCAATATTTCACCTTTTTATTCACCTTTCACGTGCCAACAACTGACAGCGATTCCTACTTCACCATCTTTCACAACTCGTAAAATTATCCGTTGTAATTGTGTGACGCATGAACATGATACGTTTGTTGGGGAAATTGAATCAAATATTCCACCGTGCAAGTTTTGCGCGGCAATAAAGTTTTGGTAACATTTTATGACAATCACGCGCGGTAGGCTGATAACTGAATCAGCCAAATGCGAATGTAACAGATATTACAACTTGTTACTTCTGCAAATGTGATTCGTGTGAAGCAAATTAGTTAACGTGTGAGCCTATTACATTACCATCAGCTCCTCATGTAGCTGCTATCCTCCATGGCTGTGTTTAATTCAATCAAATTACAAAGTTATGTTACATACTTTTTTCCAAAAAAATAACCTGTAGAAAAAGTCATATAAAGTTCGTCGTTAAACATGTACGTTTGCTATAATGTTAGGTACATTATAGCATACGAAGTTATTTTTTTGTTGTCGGGGTACCATCACATGTTTATGATATTAGGGTCCTCAGCAGCGGCGTGCATCCCATACAGGCACATGCACCTAATAGGTAGGCAATATATATTAAAAAAAATTTAAGCTTAATATTCAGATTTAAAATTTAAGAAATTAGTTCGATTGGAGCCATCATTTGCACTTCAGTCAATTTCAAATGAATTATTTTAAATGAATCTTAAATCTAAATCTAAATCTAAGCTGCAAAGATATGTATCATTTGAGATTCATATAAAATGCATTCCCACAAGCAGACACGCATAATTTCGCGCTCACACATGCCGCATATGGACCTACAGTATAAAAAACCCAATTTCAAATGAATATAAGCCCTGCAACTCTAGCCGACCTTCCCTGAAACAGGGGTGACATTGGCAAAGTGAACCATGAATGGAAGAAAATATTAATTCTGAAATAAATTGGCCCATGCACGCAGCACGCGCCTGGCTCAGGGCAAACAGTAACTTAATATAATAAACTAAAAAATATTTTTTCTGTGCAATTTGTGCCGAGTTCTTAATGTGAATGCAATTTTTGGCCAACCTGTAACTCCTTTATTCAAAATTCATTTTTGCAATAACGCATAACGGTGTTATTCACACACAGATATATGGCTCAACCGCCACCTAACGTGAATTTTCCTTTAAAAAAAGACGATCCGTGAATTAGCTGCGGGTCAAACGTGTTGTGAATAACCCTGTTAGAAAAAATATTTCAAAGAACTTTAATATTTAAAACCACCGTGTATGGTACGATAGTACTCGTATACAAGTTTCCATGGAATTTACTTTACATTTATTTAAAGTTATTTTTCCAAGGTGACTCTTTCCAAGAATAATTTATTTGCTTTGCTGATTCCTGGGTATACTACCACCTCTCACTCTAAAAGCAACATGCAGTAAGTTCTCGTTTAAATATGTCCCACTTCTGACACGTGCTAGCTCATGGGTGTAATTCAAAAGTACACCTTGTTATACAGCCGCCGCGCATGGGGGCGTTATATGCGTCCAGGAAATGCGATACTTAGTGGCCGTTAGTGTTACAGAAATGGGAAAAGTTGCTCCCCAAACTGCGACCGTCCGTCGCGCGGCCATAGACCATGGTCCAACTAAAGCATGGATGTATAAGTAGGCAGATTGGCGCAAAAGCATGGTCGCGTCTATTGTATGTGAGCACTAAGCAGGCAATATAAAGAACGAATTATACAAAACCATGGTTATATTATGAATTTACCGGATTTAATTTAATAAAAATTGCGTGTTTTTATTTTGCACAATTTATTTCTGATACGGGTCACATTCGGTTTGAACACAGAGTTTCTTTTAAAGTGAGCATCTCGGTCTCTATTTATAGGCAGGAATAACGGTTATTCTCGAAACGAGATTTCACCAGAGAATTTAACATATAAAACATGGAACAAAATGATGGTTTGTCTTGCGTGTGTAATTATTTACGAAAAGCATGCACGTCTAAGAGGCATCTTGATACAATATCTATAATCTAAGTTGCAAATATATATGATATTTCAGATTCATATTAAATGCATTCCCATAACCAGATAACGTACAAGTTTGCCCTTACAAATGCCGCACTTACAACATAAAAACGCCAATCTCATATGAACATAAGCCCTGCAACTCTTGCTGTCCTTTCCTGAAACAGAGGTGACATTGGCAGAGTGAAAAAATTATTACAGTATAGGTGGTCAGCCTCATACCAAACTATACATCAAGGAATACAAATAATGAATATCATTTAGGTATGATATATGCTCAAACCCTCCTCGTACCCGTCCTGTATGAATGTGTCAGAAGGACCCACAGCACATGAACGCTCATGCAAAGCAATATATTTTCTCAAGTGGCGAAAGGCATTCCCGTGAAGTGAAAGCAACGGCACGACAAAACAAGAACCTCTAGGTCAGAGGCGTGCACATGACTCTAAAAGTAAATGGTTCGATGTTACTGAAGCTAATAGCATACCTCGGGTGGTACTCCTTGTGGGATTGTTGCTACATCACGAGTAGCGTGAATAATAAAGTTATATAAAAACCACAGAACCTTAAAAAGAAATGTGTACAAAAAAGTCAATATGTAAATTAATAACATAACATGCTCAATGAACAAGCCGCCAACATTACGACAACAACCATGGTCTCATATTTTGTATGTATGTAAGAAGCAACCATGGTCTTGTATCTTGTATGTATGCAAGAACCATGGTACCACGGCCGGCTGCTAAGTTTTTCGAGTCGCTACGGAAACACTTTGCCCGCTGCATTTAATCTGATTAAGTTTATTTTTACATGCTACCATATAAATAGAACAAAGTTCCGGCTCTTTATAACTTCATATGCTGTTTTAAAGCTGGCTGGAATTAGATGTCTGGCTTTTTTTCTTTAAAATAAAATCTCGACAATTTCCGGGAAAATACAATGCACGATAAACTTTGCTTCTGCACACAACCTTGCGAATTCTGTTTTTGTAACAACAATATTGGAAATAAAATTATTGTTTCTTGGAATTTTTTGACACAAAAAAATCCTAAGAAACGGTAGGTTGCTCATTGTTTCGCGGTGTTCTCATATACCAAAGAATATCGACGGTTAAAAGGCAGGAAGCGACATAAACTAAATTGATCAGAAGAGCAGTTTAATGTTTGAGATTGCAGAAAAATGGCCTAACTTTTTTATTTTAATCATATCGTGAAAATCAAAACAGCTCTAAAATAAAAAAAAGTCATTTATTGCTTTCCTATTAATGTGGTTTTACGATTTTTTTATGTCACAAGTGCTTTTAGGACAAAAAAGGCCCAAATCTTGTCGGTTACACCAAAACCATACCTACTTCAAAAACGCTGTTGTTTGCTTGGGCATGAACAACACAAAAATCATTACAATTTAAATAATTATAATCGTGAAAATACAAAACAGTGTTTTGATTTGAATCTTTCAATTAAAAAAATAAAATATTATTACAAAAATCATTGTAGAGCTATGAGAGTTGGCGCATTAGAAAGAACGGAAAATTTCAAGTAGGATATAATTCATAACTCATTTCTGACCAAAATGTCGCTTATGCCCTACTGCCTTTTAACCGTCGATATATTATTTTATGAATGAAGTGTAGGTATACGTTATCTTTTTATTTTTTTTAACATGGACGGTTCATTTTTCACAATATTTTTGTATATGTACAAAACACAGCTTATACTGCATTCTGACCTATGTTGAAACCAGAGCTACGAATATTCGGTCTTTCTAGCCACAAGAACAGAAAACACCTTCTTCAATAATTATTTAACTCATTTCTAATTATTGATTATAATTTACCAAAGATTCCTTTGCTGAGCTCGGTACAAAGCTCAGGTAATGGAGAAGCCTATCTAGAATCTACGCTGCAAAGGTAAATTACATTCAAGATTCATATTACATGCATTCCCATAAGCACTGCTTATTAAGCAGACACTTATACGTTCGCGCATACACTTGCCGCATGTTTGTTTTATATTATATATACCCAACCTCAAATAAACACAAGCCCTGAAACTCTTGCTGACCCTGCCTGAAACACAGGTGACATTGGAAAAGTGAACCATTTTTAAAGTATGAGAGATCAGCCTCTGCCAATTTATTAGTCAAAAGCTCATGATTTTCTTTTATTCTCCAGTATAGAATTCAGAGAGACTTTCCAGCCTTTCTGAACATTAATCTTTTCTCAGGAACGCCGAAGGACATCTATAAATCTATAATCTATAATCTAAGTTGCAAGTATATATTCATTTAAAACTCTCAGATGTATGCCCACAAACCAACAAGTGTAGTTCGCACTTACAAATGCTGAATGTGTACTTACAAATAAAATCCAAACCTCAAATGAACATAAGCCCCACAACTTTTGCCGACCTTCCCTGAAACAGGGGTGCTGAAAAACCTGCAGCAATGGTTCTACAAAAGCACCAAGTCCCTATTTCGAGCCAAAACATCCAAAATGATGATTGCCAATTTTCATTAGAAGTGGCGTTGTAAGATGAAGAAGAAAGATTTTTTTTTCAGTCAATTGAAAAATATATTTTTCCAGCTTATAATTCATTCACTTGTAAAAGAAGCGTTCAGTTTATCTTACAAATGCCGTGTATTTATCATCTTTGTAACCTTACCTAGGGACTTTGGGATGACGCGACAAAAATACCAGATTAAATCTGAAATGTGCTACCAATTACTATTGAGAATCGTCCGTGACACCGTATTTGACAGTCACTCCGTAAGAAATGATTTAATGACGCCACACTTAGTGTAGTAACCGCCTCTTGTTCTTTATATAGACCCAAAGACGTGTCATCGCTTTTTTTAGCCCCCCTCTCTGTTAAAAGGTACTTGTAATACCAAATTAATTTCTATGATGATAAGCATTAAGAAGAAAATATTATTTATAGCTTTGAACTCCTGTCTTTTAGAATACTTATAGGTACTGCATTTTGGATCTTCTCGTTAATTTTGTTTAATTTATTACACTATATACTATTGGACCGTTAATCTGGTCGATAGCTCAGTTGGTAAAATGCTTGCATTCCATGCCAGGGGCTTAGGTTTGATCCCCATCAAGGGTTTTCGAAACAAATTCGATATTTATATTTTTTAGTGTTGATCTGTTAACACAGTGAAAGTCCATTTTTATAAATATTTAAAAATTGAAATGGTACAACATGGTTTTAATTCACTTTGTTCTTTTTGTTTTTGCTCGAACATTTTCGCCTAATGAGGCATCTTCAGGAGCATGATAAATTACACGTAAGAAAATGTTCAAGCAAAAACAAAAATAATAAAGTGAATTAAAACCATGTTTTACCATTTCAATTTTTAAATATTTAATTCCATATTTATTTCAAATTCAAAATAAAATACAAAATAAATTCACAAGGAATAAGAACAAGCCCTCTTGGGAGCTGGAAAAGTCCCAGATAAAGTGATAGGCGTAAGGTCCTGTAAAAGAAGTAGTTTTCACTCGTCACATGCAACCTCTTTGGGTGTATAGCGGTAAACTTAATTGTATGTGCAGTATAATTGCATTTTTTAATGTTTTTTAATCATTAAAAATGATTTTTTCTTCATTGCAAAAAATATTGGAAACTTAAAATTTTGGGGAAATTGGCAATACAGCATACTTCACTTTTTACAGGAACATCATTTTCCGGTCAAACACAAACTAAAAGGCTGTGATTGATGTCACCTCCAGACCCCGGGCGGCCGCTCTTTGTTGTCTCAGCCGACAGATTGAAATTTATCAAATCTCGCACATTTTTCAGGATGTTTTTCTGCGTTTGTTTTGCCACACAACAAACAACAATGGACTTGATAAATTAATATCGCTCTCAGCGCTTCCATTCTACCAACTTTTATATAAAAATACATCATACAATTTCGCTTTGCGCGTCTAATGCTGGTTCATTTATCAGAAAAACATTTCCAAACGCAATACAAAGTGGATTAAGCGATTGATTTTTAAACTGCGGATTGTGATTTTTATTTCACTTTTTTCATATTCCGCACTATTTTATTTCTAGAAATATTGAAGAGATTGAAAACAAAACAATGAATATAATCAAAGTTAAATCTACATAAATATTTTGTTATATATGGTGTTGCTCTCGTATATCCATAGTACCTGCCTTTCAAAAGACTTGGTGACGCTGTATGTAAGTACGTATACTAGAAAAAAACTACATGTGTTTTGTTACCATTTTCTGTATTAGAAATACTGTCAGTTAATGATTTTTTAGATGGCACATTAATATACCTTGTAACTATGAGATACCTTCATGCTTAAAGAGAGGATCGAAAAAAAATTCAACTTACATAATATCCAAAGCAAACATTTTTTTTTACTATATTTTATCAAAACTACATATTACTTTATTTATTTTCTTTACTTATTTAACTTTCATTTACTTTGTATATTTGAATGACTGGTCACGTATTGCACCCTCCGCGTGACCAGGCTGGGATGAAACTTAGTATTGGTATTGTGCCAATATGTCTTTTAATCTTTCATTTATTGTGCAAGCCTTATAATTTTACAATTTTTGTACTTTGAAAATATTTTCACACGTCAATTTAGTAGGTACAGGGAAATTAAACTAAGCAAACCCCGAAAATTAAATTTGTGAAACTTGTGTTAAAAATTTGTGTTAAAATTGTCAACGCAGTAAGTGAAAATTGAACTAAAAAATCAAGAAAATCGTCATTTTCTAAAATTCAATTTGCGTAAATTTATCAAACAAGCTGTGTTCTAATTAAATGCAGGGGTGTCACGTATCGGAAAACTGCACAGGGGCAGTAATAGAGACCGCGGCCTAAATAGCCTCTGCAATGAGATACGTGTTCATCCCCTCTATTGCAGCTACCCTCTCCCCCCTTCCTTAGGAAACAATATCAGCCCCTAAATAAATTTGTATTAAACGCTACTGGGAGCTTAGTGTCCCTTACAATTAAACGTAAATATAAAATGCACGCCTCCTAGATAAAATGAGAGTGGCGTATCGAATAAATGTGTTTTAATTTTTTTTTTAATAAAAATCCAGTTGGTTAGAATAATTGAGTTTCATGGAAGAAAAGCAGTCCACGAGACTTAAGCCCGTAGAGCCTGTGGTCTTCGGGTTGTGCCGAAATAACACGAATACATCCACAGTCCTTCGGCTAACAACCGCGCTAACCACCACTCTAATGTTTTCTTTAACCTTTGCGTTTGTTTTAATTACAAATGTACAAACATGGTTAAAAATCCTGCTCATTTTTTTAGCCAATTCTTATGATTTGCGGACAAACGACTTTATATATGAATTGGGTCCTTGGCATCGATAAAAAAAATGTTTATTTGCCTTTTCCCCAGCAACTCGGCTGAGAACTTCATAATTGTTTTCTATGGTATTTTTTCTCCGTTTGTCATTATTATTTATTGAAAATATACCATGTATTTTCATGACCGTTGAACAAATTTGAGTGCTGTTTCTTTGCACGTGGCACGCAGTTTAATAGTCGAGTCGTGCTGGATGGTGACGCGCCTTTATTATTAAAGTCAGGGTAGGGTCTGGCATCCATGCAGTTGTTGATATAAATTAATCACCAAGTGGTGCAGCTGACCATCTGTAAACACGAGTATTGATGGCTCCCATGAGGCAAAGACCGGCCCGTCTTACTGGGGTAATGGAGTAATATTACTACAAGTACGACATAGTTTATTTAATCCTATGATAAACTATTGAGAGATGTTATTATAGAAAACTGTACATCATAATGATTGACGCTACAACCTGTCGAGAGTATTAAGTTGCTTCCACTTTTTGCTTTCATTCACCAGGATTTTTCATTCAGGAAAATGTACCAATTAATTAAAGAGAAAATTGTAAAACAAATTATAGATTTATTTTTTATATTTTGTATTGTTTGTGTTTTAACACTGTGAAAATTCAAATTGTTTTATTTTATAATTTTTGGATGATTTATTATTTGCTAAGGTATTTAAGTTGAATTGACAACGGACAAGCCATTCGGTTTGAAAAATATAAGCAAGGACGTATGTGAGTTAGAGATTTGTACTGTTATATTTTGTAAGTACATACATATGCAGCACGAGCAATCGCAAACTTACATAATATGTATGCTTAAAGGTAAAGATGCTTAAGGTACAGGTGTAATAAGTGCTTAAAGTTAAAGTATACAATATGAACCTTTTAAATATTTAAACATCTTTGCTTTTTAGGTTATATAATTTATTTATTGATTTTCAGCACCGTTTTGTCTGATTTTTTGTAACACATCAAGCATTTCATTGACTTACTTCATTGCGGGTTGATTTCTTTAAAAGAACTCCTTCTTTTTTCTGTTATCTTTAATCTTGTTTTTAAAATACGAATACATTCCTCAAGAAATCATCACTTCTCTTACATTTGCATGTTTCGATAACAACAATCAGTTGTATCACATTTTAAGTAGTATTGTGTAATTTAATTTCAACTGCTTTCGGACGAACTTTCAATCTTTCAATTTCCCTAGCAGGGCGGCTCAATGTCCGTCCTTTTTTCACAATTAAAATTGAGTGGGCCGTAAAGCAAATTTAAAGGTGCCGGCATTAGCGCGTCAGCAGGACTTTGACTGTCGGCTTTGGGCGGTCGTTGACGCGCCATGTTTATGCTCTCATTTATTGCATTAGTCGGCGGCCCAAGGGTCGGCCGAACAGGAAAAGAAGACAAAAAGAGTGGAGGAAAACAAACGGGAATTAGAGATCTTCTACAAATAACCGGCTAAACACTTTTACTACAGACTTTAGCTAATGAAATATATTATGCAGAGATGCTGGTTATACTTTGGCTTAATCTCTATTTATGGTTATGGCGCAATATCATTCTCAGCTCATAATTGTTAAATACCGTATTTTATTGGTTGACCGATTTGGTTTGACAAATTATTATGAAAAGGCTTATTTTTTTTAAGATACACAGAGTTTTATTTTCACAAATTAAGAATATATTTCACAATTTTATACCTTTTCATAGAAATCAATTTGCACTGCGTGTGAATAAAAAAACTCTAAAAAGTTTGACAAATTATCGTTTGGCTGAGGACAAAGACGGATGGAGGCTGAAGATAACGGAGGCGAAGGCTCGATACGGGCTGTAGAGCCATTGAAGAAGAATAAGAAGTATAAAATCTCTTTTACCAACAGATCCAATTCATGCTGCAATTATGTTATCTTAATGTTTGTAAGACTACATTGTACATAACCTACCCAACACAAATTAAGTGACCTGTCAAATCAATGGACATGGATTGAATAATTCAGTCAAACATTCACACATTTCATCGAAACTCGAACCTGTACCAATGGTTGTAGAGAACTGAGGGTGAGTAAAAGAGTACACCTCCCAAGCACAAATCCAGCCTTCTCTCTCTTGCTAAGCCCAATTTGCAACACCACGCAAGCGGTACATTCTATTTCACTTCCCGCTGGACCTCTGCTATATTATTCACGATTCATTTGCGGATTTTTCCTTTCTTTTTCTTCCCTTGCCAAGCACTTAGTTAAGGTCTGCATGTCTAATATGTTTGTCTGGGTTTCCTGAAAATTCAACATTTTCTTTTTATGCAGTTTTTAACTAGAAATTTAAGGTAAGATGCTTTTCATGGAAACTGTAAGAATCTCCCTGAATACATGTGATGAAAAATATGAATTTTATATTCTCTTATAATAATCTGTAAATAAAATGAAGTTGTAAATATATAGTATCATTTGAGATTAAAATTTAATAAATGCTCACAAGTTATCACGTGTATTGCGCTTTCACTGAAAATACACTCTGCAACTTTTGCTGCTTTTTCCTGAATCAAGGGTGACTATGGCAAGGGCGATAATGTCAAGAAACAAAAAATAAAATATTCATTACAAAAAAAAATGAGACAAAATGTATGAAATTCAATAAAACACTTATAATGAACTTAACAAATTTAAAAGCCTTACCCACCCACATTGCAGATCACCAATACAGAATACTTTACGCAATATCATTAAAAAGCCTTATTCTTAAAAAAAAGTTAAATGAAGTTAAAATCTGAATAATTAAGGTTTTTATTGCGTTGGTAGGTACATATGAGATAAAACAAATGGTATAATAACAAAGATAAAAAAAATACTAGCGAGTTTTTTTTTGTAACCCGTATAGAGTAGGTAATATAAAGTGTTCCTTTAAATATATATGGGCAACTTATAAACATCACATCGGCTTATACATACAAAAAAAACGCTTTTTACTCCTTTAGTTTCTTGGGAAATAAATTATTTTCGTTTAGAAATTTAATATGCTCGTAAAAAACAAATAAAAGCTGAAATTCAGTGCAAAAGTAATTCGCCTATAAGTTAATGGTCCCAAGTAAAAAAAAAGAGTTTAACGACGCGGACCAAACAAAAAAAAAACAATTTAATAATAATTTCAAAAGGTAAACATTACTTGGAGGTTTCTGCAAAGTGAAAAAAAAGACTAATGAAAATACTTTTAAAACTTTTATTGGCAGCCTTGGAGAGTGTTCATTTTGTTCTGATGTATTTTTCTTTGCAACAAATTATTGCTGAATTATTTAGTCTATGTTGGCGCCCTCTTGGGCAATTCGGCCACAGAAATGAAATTAACAAGCCCTGTGGTTCACCTCAGAAAAAGTAGGTTAGCCTGCATTTTTCTTGAAACGATTTGGGGTGTAAATAGCACTGAAACGGAGATCATTTCTAGCGCCCTTTCTCAGGATCGAACTATGGCACAATGGCATTGAACGCATGTGTTTTGTCAACTTAGCTGGCGACCGGATTTTATTGCATGTTTAAACATAATGTAACGAATGTGTGATTGTGTGTCTGTGTGTTTTTTTTAATTTTATTTTGTGAATGTGTCTCTAGATGTAGGTGCTTGGGTAATTGTACTAGTGTTTGCTCGAATATTCTGGAAAACTCTCTCACGTACCAGTTCGTAATGTTTCGAAAATCGTCCTTATGATACACTTTATAAAGAGCTAAAGCTAACTGTAGCGCAGACTTGTATCAGAGCCGTCGACCTAAACAGTTATAAAACCACTCTATATTTTAAATGTGAACGGAATATTCAAATGAATTGTGGGAAATAAATTAACCGATTTTTTTGTATTAAATTTAGTCCATAATTTGTAACAATAATAAATGCAGAAAACAAAAATTAGACATTTTTTTCTTCAGTTAGCTTCTTATATTAGCAGTCGTAGTTAGAAGTCATCATAAAAAAGTATATCTCATGTTTAACGCTAGCGTTGTACTAAATGAGCTACCGACAAGATAGTTTTTTCATCTTATATAAGCCCATATATATTTTAAGAATCCTCTAAAAATCAGGTCAAAGTTATAAAAGTGTGTTATTTTCAAAACTAAGCCTTTTTGTATTGCTCCGTTTGAGGCAGTCTGTTCGGTCTCGGGAATCAAATCACCATCCCGAGAGCACAGCTGCTCTGGAGCGTTCTCTCCTACAAGAATAATATTATTCCTCTCTTACCCTTTTTATGCGGAAAAGTCGTCCGCCTCATTGCGAGACAATATTTTATTCTGTACTCCAAGCATAAAACTTTTCAACCATAACGCATCTCCAAAAAAATATAGAAACTGAAACGCTCAATAAATAGAAACTGAAAAGCTATTCTAGTTTCCATATGTTTATCGGTTTAAACTTTATGGTTGATTTTAACGTGAGTGTTTCTCTTGTCCCCTGCATCAAGTCGGACGTCACGAGCCAGAGATTTGCATTAAAACTTTTATCCTATTATCTGGACAATTTTGCAGCAGTGAGAGAACTGTATTTTATGTATGTATATAAACCATTCTCACTTATTATTATTATAAGAGAGGAGAAACATTAAGAATATTATAGGAAAATGTAAGTTTCACATCACTCTTAAATCTCACAAAAAAGCTGTTTATTTCATTTCTAACACGTGGTTAAAAATTGCATTCAACAAGCCTTATGAATGTAAATATATGTACGTTGAGCAGAACCTAAAAATACATATTTTGTTTTTGTTTTCCAGAAAGGAAATCAAGAACTTATACGAACCAAAATCATTTAAGAAGAGACAGACAGGAACAAGAGTGGAAAGGCAGCTGGGAATCTACATTGCAGGATGATTAGCTATTGATGAAACATACCGAACTGGTCTGAACGAAGAATCATTCTGGAAGAAGTAGAGAAGGAGACTATAGGATATTCTGGGATATTATATATTACTAGCAGACTGACCGTACTGCGTACGGTTGTCTGCTAGGCCCTTCGGGCAGTGTAAGTCTGGCTTCGCAATAATTTTTCCTCAGACCTCCTTCATAGTAATTAAATGCTTTAAGAAGTAATTTGAAAAAAAAATTGCGGTAAAAGGGTTATTTAGTTCTTTCATGTTCTGAGTATCTTGTATGAAGCATGAGGTATGAGGCTGACCTCCCATACCTAAAAAAATGTTCACTGAACGAATGTTTCTCTGTTCCTGAAAAGGTCGGCAAAATTGCAGGGCTTATGGTCAAGAGAGGCTGAAATTTTTATTTGTAATTAAACATGCAGCATTTGTAAGCGCAAAGTCACTCATGTCTGCTTGGGGGCATGCATTGAATATGAATTATAAAATGTATGTATGCAACTTAGATTTATATTCTAAAATTAAAAACATCAAGTGCTACAATTAAATGTTAGCGTGAAATGACATTTGCCAGTTTGTGGGCGTGCATTCAATTTGAATCATCAAATAACTTTTTTTGCAACTTTAGATTATAAATTAAATTTAACATTGTTGAAGGATTTTTTAAACTCAAATCCTTGACGGATAGGTAAGTATGAGCTTGAATACCCATATCGCAAAAAATGGTTCACTTGACAAATGTTTCCCCTGTTTTTGAAAAGGTTGGCAAAAGTTGCAGGGCTTATGTTCATTAGAGGCCTTAATTTTAATTTGTAAGTTAACATGCAGCATTTATAAGCGCGAACCCACTCATGTCTCCAGGGGGGCATGCATTGAATATGAATTATAAAAGTTATTGTATCTGTGCAACTTAGATTATATATTCTAATATTTAAAAAAAATCAAGTGCCACAACTTTATGTTAGCGTGAAATGACATTTGCCAGTTTGTGGGCGTGCATTCAATTTGAATCATCAAATAACTTTTTTTGCAACTTTAGATTATAAATTAAATTTAACGTTGTTGAAGGATTTTTCAAACTCAAATCCTTGACTTATAGGTAAGTATGAGCCTGAATACCCATATCGCAAAAAATGGTTCACTTGACAAATGTTTCCCCTGTTTTTGAAAAGGTTGGCAAAAGTTGCAGGGCTTATGTTCATTAGAGGCCTTAATTTTAATTTGTAAGTTCACATGCAGCATTTATAAGTGCGAACCCACTCGTGTCTCGAATATGAATTATTAAAGTTATTGTATCTGTGCAACTTAGATTATATATTCTAATATTTAAAAAAATCAAGCGCCACAACTATATGTTAGCGTGAAATGACATTTGCCAGTTTGTGGGCGTGCATTCAATTTGAATCATCAAATAACTTTTTTTGCAACTTTAGATTATAAATTAAATTTAACGTTGTTGAAGGATTTTTCAAACTCAAATTCCTTGACTTATATATTAGTGTGAGCCTGTATATCCATATCGCAAAAAATGGTTCACTTGACAAATGTTTCCCCTGTTTTTGAAAAGGTTGGCAAAAGTTGCAGGGCTTATGTTCATTAGAGGCCTTAATTTTAATTTGTAAGTTCACATGCAGCATTTATAAGTGCGAACCCACTCGTGTCTCCAGGGGGGCATGCATTGAATATGAATTATAAAAGTTATTGTGTCTGTGCAACTTAGATTATATATTCTAATATTAAAAAAAAATCAAGCGCCACAACTTTATGTTAGCGTGAAATGACATTTGCCAGTTTGTGGGCGTGCATTCAATTTGAATCATCAAATAACTTTTTTTGCAACTTTAGATTATAAATTATGATTACCGTTGTTTAAGGATTTTTCAAACTCAAATCCTTGACGGATAGGTAAGTATGAGCTTGAATACCCATATCGAAAAAAATGGTTCACTTGACAAATGTTCCCCCTGTTTTTGAAAAGGTTGGCCAAAGTTGCAGGGCTTATGTTCATTAGAGGCCTTAATTTTAATTTGTAAGTTCACATGCAGCATTAATAAGTGCGAACCCACTCGTGTCTCGAATATGAATTATTAAAGTTATTGTATCTGTGCAACTTAGATTATATATTCTAATATTAAAAAAAATCAAGCGCCACAACTATATGCTAGCGTGAAATGACATTTGCCAGTTTGTGGGCGTGCATTCAATTTGAATCATCAAATAACTTTTTTTGCAACTTTAGATTATAAATTAAATTTAACATTGTTGAAGGATTTTTTAAACTCAAATCCTTGACGGATAGGTAAGTATGAGCTTGAATACCCATATCGCAAAAAATGGTTCACTTGACAAATGTTTCCCCTGTTTTTGAAAAGGTTGGCCAAAGTTGCAGGGCTTATGTTCATTAGAGGCCTTAATTTTAATTTGTAAGTTCACATGCAGCATTAATAAGCGCGTACCCACTCGTGTCTCCAGAGGGGCATGCATTGAATATGAATTATAAAAGTTATTGTATCTGTGCAACTTAGATTATATATTCTAATATTTAAAAAAAATCAAGCGCCACAACTATACGTTAGCGTGAAATGACATTTGCCAGTTTGTGGGCGTGCATTCAATTTGAATCATCAAATAACTTTTTTTGCAACTTTAGATTATAAATTAAGATTACCGTTGTTTAAGGGTTTTTCAAACTCAAATTCCTTGACTTAAGGGTTAGTATGAGGCTTATCACCCATATCGCATAAATGGGTTCACTTAACAAATGTGTCCCCTGTTTCTGAAAAGGTCAGCAAAAGTTGCAGGGCTTATTATGGTCATGAGAGGCTGAAATTTTTATTTGTAAATACACATGCAGGATTTGTAAGCGCAAACTCACTCGTGTCTCCGAAGAGGAGTGCATTGAATATGAATTATAAATGTTAATGCGTCTATGCAACTTAGATTGTTTATTGTAATAATACTTTAAAAAAATTAAATGCCGCAATAAGTACGGTTTCATATAAAAAGTTGACCTAATCGATCGTCATTATTTCTAAAAAATACATGTTATAACTGGTTGAAGTATAATTTTGAAATAAATAAAGAATATAGGTAGGTACTCAACGGAATTCAACCGAAAAATAATCGACTTGGCAATGCCAACGATGGCAACTTTGAAGCCTATGTTGAAGTGCTGGCAATTTATTTGAAATTCGAATGTCAAAATGAGTTTTGTTTCTCGCATAGGTTTTACATAAAAAGGTGTTGTGATTGATCATGTTTATTTATTTAAAAAACAACAATTTAAAATCTACTAATGATGAGGAAGCACATCCCAAGTCCTGAACAATATTTGTTGTGAATATGACGTGCATCTGTTCAGGAGTTCTTCAGTTTGAATGCCATTAACGCACAACTATTTTGTATGGGGAGGCCGTTGCATTTTATATTATAGGGGGATATAATAATAATTTATTTATTTAATTGAAAGATTCAAATCAAAACACTGTTTTGTATTTTCACGATTATAATTATTTAATTTTACAAACGTTTTCGATATTATATCATCGTCAGGTATACAAAAATCTTTTAATTAAATAAATAAAATTTATTGAATATGAATTTTCACAGTGTTAATACACAAACAATTCAAAATATAATATTATATATATATAAATATATATTTTATTATCACAATAATTTTCAGTAAGAAATAAACGCTGCAGTAATTTTTTTTAAAGGTTTATCTAAATTTCATAAAAATGTTTAACATTTCATGTACGAGCCTTTTTGTCTTATTAGTTCATATTAGGTATACAAATAAATTCCAATTCCTTCTATATGAAGCTTGACAAGGCGTATTTATGGTCGGTCCACCTTTGTTCACTTTGTATTAACTCTAGGATGATCTAACTTTCTCAATCATCAATGTACCAACAAAGTACCTACATGAAAACTGTCTTTAAATTTTTTGTTTTATAAAGGCGATATTTTTGTTATTTTAAATGATCACTTTTGAGGTCTACATTTAAAAGGTAATTATTTTCTGTTAATAAACATGAAAAAAAAACAATTACATCATGCTTATTAAAAAAAATCGAAGCAACATGTAAACCAATTTATATTTTGTTATTATAAGACTTAAATAAATAATTTTATCGAATATTCCTCTTACCCAATTATAAATTATCGAAAAGATAAAAGTTTTCCCTCTATAAACAGTCTACTTATCAGTCTTATAAAATATCATAATCTATAAATCTATAATCTATAATCTAAGTTGCAAGGATATATTCATTTAAAGCTCTCAGATGTATGCCCACAAACCAACAAGTGTAGTTCGCGCTTACAAATGCTGAATGTGTACTTACAAATAAAATCCAAACCTCAAATGAACATAAGCCCCACAACTTTTGCCGACCTTCCCTCAAACAGGGGTAACATTGGCAAAGTGAACCATTTTTTACAGTATGGGTACCAACCTATAAGTCAAGGAATGAAATTAAAATATTTATAAAATGCGTAAATAAACCAAAAATATTGTCTTTAATTGCTTAGTGTATTTTTCACGTTGGCTACCGATAAAATATCATGTAAAAAAATCACTCATTGAAAAAAAATACACTTTTCAGATACTAAAATTTGTGAAGACCTATTTACAATAATAACTACCTACACAGTTAAAATTTATTAATCGGCAATTCGGATAATCGGATATTATATGTATATCTGAAGACCTGTTTCAATATCGCAGGGTTAATAGAGATTATCCGATTAACGAGCCGTTATCACAGAGACTTCGGTTCAACAAAGACGCCAGACCGTCGGCCCTTTGCGTGGCGCAAAAAAAAGTTCCTCCGTTCTATACAGCTCCCCTTTCCTACGGATAGAAATTCCAGAACGAGCCCCACATGGTAATGACAGCTACTTTTCATCTTGTCTACATTCAACCGGTTCCTACATTCAACGCCGTACAAACTTTCCCGCTGAAAAAGTGATATTTTCCTATAAAGTCAACAAATTGTTTGCCCGACGTATTTCTTTCTTTCGCTCCCGTTTTTTCGCCTCTCTCCGCTCACTTAGAGAGTGGGAATGTCAGTGCTGGGATGAATCTTGACTTATTTCATTGTTATTGTATTATTTCTCTTCTTTGGGTGCTTTTATATTATTTATATTCTGGGAAAATGTACCGAAATAAAGTAATAGGGCGTTCAATAAAACAAGAGTTTATCTTACAGGAAAATTTTCCTGATTTTTTCATACATTATTTTTACAAGAACTATGTAAGTACAATATACTCAAGAAAAACAATATTTTTTTCATGGTACTCTTTATTTCTGATTATTTAGATTAGCAGTTGTATTTTCTTCTCTTCTGAGAAAAATACAGGAACTTTGTACCTTATTGTGATTAAATTGATTTCACTTTTTTTTTTGGAATAAAGCTTAAAAAAATCCTAGAAAATTGAATTATATTTTGCTAAAAAATCTTATAATTGTAACTAATATTTTTCTGATGAGAGAAATGGCCAGAAGTCAATCGAAGAATGGTTTTTTTTAGCTTGTTTTTTTCAATTCGCTTTAAACATCGGTTTTTTTTTAATAAAAATACATCTAAAATAATTCAACAACAACAAAAAGTATATCATTCAACATTTTTAAGTCCCATCTATTCTTTTCATTATAAGGTCTTTAAGGAGGCTTTTTTTTTTGATAACATGAAAAATTTCGAAGTATCTGAGAACGTTTGAGAATCGTTCTATGGAGCTAATGGGGCTTAGTGGGTGATCCCTAAGCGTTAGATCCCAACATCTCTCCTCAGAGCGGAATTCATTTTAACCACGACTGACGACAGTCTTCCCTGGATCGGACACTGACGTTAATAAATTGCGGTTAATATTCACCGCCCCTTTACTATCACTCGCCTCTATTTAATATAATACCATCATGGGCCCTGCTATAACAGTTATTGAAAGATTAAGATGTAGATTCACTGAAGGAAAAATCATATAGAAATCTTGTTCAAACTGGAGTGAAATCCTTATATTTTTTTTAAATTACAAACAGGTACAAAAAAACAGCCAGAAGAAAAGACGGCAGGCTGAAGAACGGCGTAGCTGAATTTTTTCAATGCTAAATTCAGGCAGTTTTAATTTTTTATCCTATTAAATAGTTCTTTTTCTTTTCTCTTTTGTTCATCAAGTAGAAAACCTTCATGATGGAATAGATGGTCATATGAGGAAGCAATGCTAAAAATGAAGTTGAAATTTTGAATGCAAATTGAAAATACCAATTCCATTGATTGCAGAGTCATTTACTTTATAATCTGTCATCTTACGCGATGACACCCTAAACGATTGATTCCGTAACTAGACAATTTAGCCACCTAATGATGCAAATGGTGTGTTTGTGGACTCGGTCTTGGAATTGAATATACTTTAAGTACCTAATCAAAAACAAAGTTGCTGGAGGGGCAAGGTGTAACTTTTGCCCCTCAGGGGGTATATAAATACAAAAAAACAACAAATGGAGAAACTGCAACGTATTCTCCAGATATGAAATACATAGATCTAGTGCCTAGATATTTCTTCTCAAACAAAAGCCAACCTTCAATAGGTGGCTTTCAATGTTGGACGACTTTCCCGTACCAAAAGAAGCGAAAATCAAAGGACCGTCACTCACCTCAAATCGTGCTTCTGGTCCAAGATGATGCTCGTTTTCTCAGGATCCTGTGGTGCTGAGCTCTGTTCACAAACTGCCACACTTGCAAGTTATATGTAAAACAATCACACTCACTCACAGATTTTTACGGTTAAATTTCAAATCGGTCGAGAGACATATAAAAATGTGTCTCCTTGCGAACACGACGGAAACGGAAGTCTTCAATTCATTACTAATCTCACGTTGCTCAGATGTCAAAAAAGTTGATAGTGACATCATGCGATTTTTATCCGCACTTTTTTCAGTTTATGACAGACCAACATGACAATTCGCTTCTTAGACTAATTAATTAAAAATAAAACAGATGACGCTCAATTGTGCGTCACCAGTTGCAAAACAAGTTTTTTTAGAGGACGTGGTGAGACCTATGTTCCAGCAGTCGACGATCAATGACTGAAACGATGATTATGCTGACATTTGATTCAACAATGTTTTGGATTCTTGCTAGTGCTGATCCTAGATTCATCAGCGTATTATAACGGTATTTAACTGCCATAACGTCCAATGGTCCCAATTCTGTCGGATTCAGAATGCGATAATAAGCTATCGGGAACACGATAAGCACCTTTACAGGTACAACCGTGGTCCCTACCAAACTACTCGTTCAATTTAATTGTCTTGGAGCACTCCATACCTTTGCAATTACAATGGATCCTCGAACAATGAAGGCTCTTCATGAAGGGAGCAATTATGGCGATAAGATTAATCTATGTTTTCTTTTGTGTCTTTTAAATGCATTGGCTGCTTAAATAGATCTTATAAAAAACTTGATTACTTTTAATATCGAGCAATAACAGAACTCAAGTGCATGATTTTACCAAGTAAGGATTTAGACAATACTATTCTAGCATATAAAATTCGCAACTAGGTCGTATAACGATTCAATTTTTTGCTCTATTTTTAAATTTTCCATACAATAACAAGACACATATTTACAGAAGAGAAAAATAATAGGTTGGTATGAGGCTGACCACCCATTCTGTAAAAATGGTTCACTTTGACAGTGTCACTCCTGTTGCAGGGAAGTTATAAAAGAGTTGTAGGGCTTACTGGTATATATTGTATTCATTTTGCGATTGGGTTTTTATGTTGTAAGTCCACATGCGGCACGTGTAAGCGCGAACTGATTCGTGTTTTCTCATGGGAATGATGATGACGATGATGATTTTTTGATAGGGCCGTTTCGTGATATAGTCACTCCAAGGGCGCTTGTGCAAATGATGTCATAAATTTTATGCATGTAATAGGAATCTTAAATGTAATATATCTTTGCAACTAAGATTATAGATTCTTCTTAACCAATTTATACGTGCTAGTATATCACGTGTCAGGGTTTGAATACAGTTCATGTTAATAAAGCACATTCGTGGTGCTTACATGCAAACTGCTGTCCTCACAAAGTCTGTTTTCTATCAGCCTCAAACCAAAATGAATCGACGTCATTTGTTAGCGCTCCCACCCATCGCTCGCTTATAGCGACGAAATGCACTCCAATATCTGCATTTAACGACTAACTCCAACTCGAGCACTTATTTAAGCTCATGGACTTATCAATCCATGGATAAAGTGAATCGCTGTTGTACGATATTATCGAAAGGCTTTGTCGACTGCAATCTCACAACCATACAGAATGACTCGTAACCATACAGAATGCCATCAATGGGTTGATGGGCAGTCCCATACTGTTGAAGGGTTTCAGGTTAGTAATAATAATAATGATAATAAGAATAGGAGGATGATTTATGTACATTCTAGGTGGAGTTCACAAGAAAAAGTAAAAATACTTTGTTCTGAAATGTTTTTTCTAAAAACAGTTCTGAAAAATATCAACATGTTTTGAAGATGTTGCTTTTTCAACAGCTTAATCCTACTGTAAGTAACTAGAACTCTTGAAGTCGCTTACAAGATATTAGAGAAGCTATCGTTCCGTCACTATCAGGTTGGTATGAGGCTGACCCTCGATGCTGTAATTACTTAATTCACTTTTGCCAATGCCATTTTAGTTTCAGGGAAAGACGGCATGGTTTGCAAAGCTATATTCAAAATAATTATAACTCCATAGTAAAATAAAATTGATTCGATATTACACGAACCGTTATAAGAGAACTTAGATTATTCTCGACACATGTAGCATGCGTACGTATGGACTTATTTAAGCCTCTACAATCAATACAGACACATTTAGATATGTCTATATTGATCGTAGAGTCATTCACTTTGTAATTGTTCATTTTTTTTGATAAAATAGAAAAACAATTATGTATTCGATTAAGGCGAGTATATTATAATTCCACGACCGGTTTCGCGAACAATCTGTTCGCATCTTGCTTGTGAGCATGCATTAAATATGAGCCTGAAATGTCAATATATATTAACAACTTAGATTATTATAGATTGTAGTGATCCATTAGAGTTTCCAATGCATGCTTCGAGAGGATCGCATCTCTTGATGATTTTCGAAGAGTCTAGTTAGCAAACCTTTATAAGCTGTTTCAGGCGGCACTCAATCTTATTTATCGCTGAACCAATAAAACAAAATCAATACGAAGAAAGAAAATTAAATCATTTCTCGGCGAATCGCTTTCATTTTGTTAGTATCAGCTTTTTTGGGAAGATTCTCCTTATCTCCGCTTAAAGAAATTGACCCGTGATTGACACGAAAGCTTCGGGCGAGTCGATTGCATTCCCCGGTGACAAGTTAAAACGGCACAGTGGCAAAACGACACATGACATAAAGACACATGACAGAACGCCACATGATAGATGGAAACACTGAAAAAGTAATGTTTTTTGATATTCACTGCATTTAAAAGAAATCTCTGCTTTGGTTCTTTACAACTCATTGCTGTTACTTCAACTTAAATGAGATCTATCAAAGTTAAGACCGGTCCGTAGTCGAATGGTAACGGTTCTGACTCGTTAATGGAAGGTTGGGGGTTCGAATCCTAGTGGAGCACAAAAAATATACCATTGATATTTTCAAATATACTCTTCCCTGGGTGTAAAATTCATAAATCTTTACCAAAGACCGGTTACTAAAGGCCCATCCAGCCTTACAGCAACTGGGTCTTGCTTCAGAATTTGCGCTTCAAGAAATATATCATCCTAATATTATTATTAACGCCACATGACAGAACGAGACATGACAGATCGACACATGACAGAACAACACATGACAGAACATCACAATGACAGAACATTATATGACAAAACATCACTAAGACAAAACAACATAAAAAATACATCGCTTTAAAAAAATAACATATGGACAAAACATCAAAAGTATCTAACCAGTGATGTTTTGTTATGAGATGAACAGTCATTGTGATGTTCTGTCATGTGTTGTTCTGTCATGTGTCGTTTTGTAATTGTGATGTTTTGTCATGTGATGAACTGTCATTGTGAAGTTCTATCATGTGTCGTTCTGTCATGTGTAGTTCTGCCATGTGTCGTTCTATCATGTGTCGTTATCTCATGTTTCGTTTTGCTGTGTGTCGTTATGTCACTGTGTCGTTCTACAATGGGACCGCATTCCCCGCGGGGAAGATGGAAGATGGATGTGGCCCTGATGGGGGGTCGAAGCGGAAGGGGGGGTGGAGGGCTTCCAATCAGGGGACTGGGAAAAAGTTGAGGGGGAGAAGGACAAGAAGAAAAAAAAGAGATCGTGACACAAATGAAAGTCGGGGAGACGCCGCTTATAAGGAAATCACAAGGGACGCCGGAAAGGGATTGTTCCAATCGAATGAATTTGCTAAAATAGCAGACAAATTCGACGTCAATTTTTGGAGAAGTCACGTAATGTACTAATATCATTATCCGCTTTTTTTTACCGTTTCAAAGAATGCGTTTGCTTTTTGATTGATTTTTTTTATTTTGACCTTTACAGCTTGAATGAAATTGTGTAGCTGAATTCTTGTAAATTCGGTAATCCAGAAAAAAATATTTGTGGAAATATTTTTCTGTAGCTTTGTTATTCTCGGATGAGTATTTTTATTTGATTGAATTCCGTTTGTTGACGCAAAGGCATATACCATTGCATATTACCTAATATTCTCCATGATACTCCTTGACTTATAGGTTGGTATGAGGCTGACCACCCATACTGTAAAAAATGGTTCACTTTGCCAATGTCACACCTGTTACGGGAAAGGTCGGCAAAAGTTTTGGGGCTTATGTTCATGTGAGGTTTGGATTTTATTTGTAAGTACACATTCAGCATTTGTAAGCGCGAACTACACGTGTTGGTTTGTGGGCATACATCTGAGAGCTTTAAATGAATATATCCTTGCAACTTAGATTATAGATTATAGATACTCAAGCCCTATTCGTTCGCGTTCCGTTTGTATGTGTCATAGACGCTCATACAGTTGGCAGAAAGCGTGAATTTAAAAATAACTGCACCACAAAATAATGAACTCTAGGTCAGAAGTGTGCCTATTTTTCGACGCAATCATATTTCTAGAATATAAAAACCAAAGAGACTAATGACGCTGCTCTTTTCGTTACGGTTCAGGATGTGCGTTACCAAGTTTATTTAATGTCCCGCGCAACTTCTTTGCCGGAGAGGAAATAGACATGTCAACATCTGAAGTAGGATTTGTTGGCTCCGGCTGGAGTTGCCTTCCTAAATAATGTCCGAGGCACGTCCCTGCTTTGTCTCAGTTATCCGAGTGTACTCTGTCCTTCCCTTCTTCATCCTTACCTCCCATATCTCAAGTACAACACTTTACGCCTAAACTTAAACGCAGTGTTCACCAAAAAAAGTATGATTAATGAAACGATCACTAGAAGCGCTATTTAAGTTTACATACATTTTAAGTAAAGTAAATATAACTTGCGGTACTGCTCCTTCAGAAACACACAAGTGACTGATGGATCTTCTCCACTCGAATCAATTTGTGGGTTTTGTTATTTATTCAGTCATTCATAAGAAAAAAATACGGATTAAAAATATATTTTTAATTTTACCATTTACAAAAGACCTAAATTGACCATAGACCTACTATAAAAGATTACAATAAAATTTATATCATTTTTTGGATATTCTACGCAATACAACGGTCAGTTGATTTCTGAAGTTACAGTGAGTTTTGGTCCTTTTTTATGGTAAGAATAAATATTATTCTCGAAACATGGAGAATAGCTTGTTGCTAGATTTTGCCAGAGCATTCTACCTAACAGTCAAGCAATCTCGAACAGATACAAGGTCTTATAAAAACTTAACATCTATTTTTTCTAGAGAGACTTATACAGATACTAACACAGACAATTATACACACAACTATGTATTCGTAACAATTTGTTTTATATAATCACTTAATCTATTTCTGACTTATTTTATTGCGGAAAGAAAAAAGAAAAACAAATAAACAGCCCTCCATCATTAAGTTACGGCTAACTATTATTTCCGCCCCTTTTACAAATTCATCGAAGATGCGTCGTAAATTCTATTTTACGGCGTATTTTGTGTTAAGTTAATGATGAGGTGGGAACGGCCGGCCATTTGTTGGGAGGGGGTGGAATAGTTACTGCCACCCGCCTTAACCTGGGCCTCCATGACGTCCCCCCTGAGCTTGTTTGGCTTATCTCTCATCTGATTCAAAGATGACCTTTCAATGAAGTTCATTACAATCTAAACAATCTGAGCTAAGGAAAAAAAATTAAACACGAATATGTGAGTGTTGTTTTAATTTTTTCGTTTAAATAATTTTAAAATCAAATTCAATTATATTTTTCATATTTTATGAATGCTAGTGAAGGTACATATACGTTTTATTTATATTTGTTTTCATTTAATGGTTAATTTTACACAATATTGTTTTATTCGTAAAAAGCACATTTAATATATACTGCGTTCTGACCTGGCAACCAGAATTACTAATGGTTCCTCCAGTACTTGTTTGGCTTATCTACCATTTGTTCAAAAGACCTATAAATGAAATTTTCTCAACAAACACATTCTACACAATCTCAGCTAAGGAAAAAACCGTGATAATGTGAAAATTCTTTTCAATATTTTTAAAAATCCATTTCAAAACATTGCTGATGTGAAGTTAGCTCTGATGGACATAAGACAAACACGCACTAATGGGACGATGAGCTACCCCAAAGGCAGATTTCTTGGAAATGAAACGCAGATATCCTTAATTTAATTAAGAACTTTCAATAAAATACTCATTTAAATTTAAAAAGCTTCAGAAAGTCTTCATGATTTTTTTACAAAGAAAGTAAAGAATACTCATCATACTCGTAGTAATGATATATGTAAGTACCTACATTTAAGCAGGCTTTGTAACAATCTTATTATTTTTTTTCACCTTATTAAAAATAATTAGAATGATTTTACCCCGGGTTTTATTATTATTGATAATAATAATAATTTATGGATGA
The DNA here is from genome assembly GCA_951799405.1 of Agapetus fuscipes. NCBI lineage: Eukaryota > Metazoa > Arthropoda > Insecta > Trichoptera > Glossosomatidae > Agapetus > Agapetus fuscipes. The sequence continues at coordinate 10,045,467 of OX637346.1, read as the reverse complement.
TTTATTTGTTGAGCGGTGTTTTTGTGCAAATACCACTTCAAGAGCCCTCTGCGAGCTTGGTTGTAACAATAAAAAGCGCCAATTTTTTAACAAGGCCCAGCTGTTGCTGTTTGGCTTGATGGACCTGTAGTCACGGGTCTTTGGTTAAAGTGTACAATTTTTTTAACCCATTGATTTGTGGAAAGGAATGCAATCCACCAACCTATTTTGCCTGGCCAGTTGTCTTCATGTGAAAGCAGAAGCTTGTGTGCATGCAACGGCATCTGTTGAACCAGGGTCGAAGCTATCGTCGCGGGATTCGAACCAACGTTATCCGGATCCAAATAACCTGACTTGATCCCCGCGGCCATAACACCGACTTAATTTTTTTATAATTTGAAAACAGAGATTTTATATCTTTGTGCTCCGACGGGATTTGAGCTTAAAAAACTTTCTTTTAGGAGTCTGAAGCGCTAACTTCTAGACTGTGGACCGATCAGTTATTGTTGGCCTTGTTTTTTCTTTAATTAAAATTTTGAAAGAATAAAAGAAAGGGAATATTTGAGTCGCGTCTATTCTTCGCGTATTTTTTTTCTCTTTTGGTGCTAAAATATTTTCAGATTTTTTTTAGATATGAGTATACTGAAATGATTCCCAGATAAACTTTGCCCTGTTATATTACAATAGATCCATCATTACCTACATAAATAGTAGGTATATAATATACATTTACATACATATTCTTTAGATGTTCGTAATACCTGTCATTTTCTTTAGACAAAATCAATAGCCTTAAAAATATGGCTTAATATTTTTAATGGCCAGGTCATTTCAAAAGGAAGAAAAGCCCTCCAGAAAATGGGAATATATTTTATGAAATAAATACGCGTACCCAAGTATATACAAAACATCCTACTTTCTATAATCCTCGTTTCTCTTTTTTCACGTAATGAAATAATATTTTTTTCTTCCTCAGACCCGGATTTCTTGGAATAGTTGTTACAAAAAAAAAAGCACGTCGTCCACTGTATACTTTGATGTTTTTACAAGTCAAAGGGAAAGCGATTTAAACGAGAACAAGGGGATATCTTTTTGAGTGCTAAATTTTGAAGTATTTCCGTCCAGACCTCAAAAATCTTTTTGCCAAGATTTTTTTTTCATCTGGCCACAACACGGTATGAATTTTTAATTATACCTCAAGTCGGACCAAAAAAAAACATTTTTTCTTATATCCATCTCTTTTTGAAGTGAGCTACTTAGAGACTTTGCTTTGATGAGCAGATATCGGGAAGCTACTTGATTTTAATGCCAATTTTTGCTTAATTAGCCTGAGTAAATATACAATTTGTAATTTTTTTCATGGCTTGTTAGACTCTTAATTAGGTCGGGGAAAAAGTAAACTCGCAATTATTTTTTTTGTGGAATTTGCCAAACGTAAACTTAATCTGTTCTCTCTTTTTTTGATTATTTACAGAGCCTCAAATCAAAATAGGCAATTGAAATGGAGATTCCTTCATTTGGATTTTTTCTTGCCAATCTAACGTTTTTGTGCTGAGCTTTCAAACAAGCGTTCTGTATATACCTATAAGTTTATATTTTAGTGAAATTAATTGTTATTACAAATTCAAAAACAAACTTTTAAAGGTTAAAATTTTTAGTATTTTGTTTTCATTTAATCTAAGCTGCAAAGATATAAATCATTTAAGATCATATTAAACACATTCTCACACGAAGACATGTATAATTTCGCTTACACATGCCGCATGTGTTAGCAATCATTTATGTCTTCATTTATGATTTTTCAATTTTCTTAAAAGTACACAGTACACACCCTTTGAATATTCCAGAGAGATTTACACCTTTAATTTTATTTGTTTTTAATTTTTCTTCAGAGTTGAAATTCTGTTTTTTCTTTGCCATTAAAAGCACCATTAAAATAATTGATGATTTAATAAGGCTGCATTGTTTACCGCACTTTGCTGTGCACCTAATGATGTTTGTATATTCAGTGACATAACCCGAAAGACCTCTAGCGACCCCGAATGGCCAGGAGAGCTTCCTGTAACCAATTTGTTTATTTTAAACTTGGTTCATACCATCCAGTAGGCCCACTTCTGGTGTATACTTGCAATAAAAACTCTCATTTTTCAAGAATTTTACACGTTCAAGAGTTTAACAGTCCGGTCAATAGCTCAGTTGGTTGAGTGTTTGCATTCCATGGCTAGAGCTCGGGTTTGAATACCAACGAGGATGTCAGAAATGATTTCCCGTTTCGGTGTTTATTTCAAACCCAAAATAAAATACTTGGGAGGTTTTCTCACAAGAAATGAATACCAGCCCCCTCGAGAGCTGGTTGCCCCCCACTTCGACTGAAGTGGTTAGCGTAATACCAGCCCTCTTACCTATAAAAATAAATAAGTTTCATTCCATGCTCCATTTGGAGACAACATGGCAAGGAGAGTGACACAATATGCGTAGCCATATTGCGTTCTTTCTTTATTTGTGAACAGTACCCTTAGTACGAGTTGCAAAACTTGAGAAAAATAAAGTGTACGGAAAATATTAAAGCGTTATTTCTCCCAAAATCTGCCGTTTTTGTTTCTTACACTTTATGGTCTTGGCAAAAGAGTTACAGTGATGAAGAAAATCAAGTTCAAACAAACAAAAACGACAGATTTTGGGGGAAATCACTCTTTAATAATTGCCGTAAACTTTACATTACCTACTCAAGTTTTGCAACTCGTACTAAGGGTACAGAGCCAACATTTCTGAAAAATAGGGGTGACATTGGAAAAGTGAACTTGTTTTACAGTATTGGCGGTCAACATCATACCAACTTTTAAGTCAATGAGTTCATAATATGAATAATTAGTTTTTTGAAAGATTATCTATACATAGGAATATAAAACATTTTGTATGCAAACATTTTGCACCCCCACTTCAACTGAAAGTGGTTGGTGTGAGGCCGGCCCCCCTTACCTGTAAAAATAAATAGGTCCCGAAACGCCACATGCGACTCCTTCGGGGATAGCGCAGGTTACACTATATGTGTAGCTTAGTTGCGTTTTTTTGTATGGTTAAAAAATGTGTTATGTTAAATAACAAATATCATTCTCAGCTGCACGCGCTAGTTTTATTTTGAGATTCAAAGATATATGTTAATCAAGGAACTCGACAAAATTAAACAAAAAATAATCTTATATTTTTAATTTAGCACCTTCGCAACTAAAGAAAAACACCATGTAGATTACTTGCTTAAATCTTGGCGAGCAAACGTCCCAATAAACGGCGCAACTACCCGGCCGATTGCCCTTTTTGGCGAAATGCGAGAATTCCTTGTTTTTCCCTCCGCGAGTCGCAACTTTGGTTATCTCCTGGATGCGCCATCAAGGTGGCCCTGCCATAGTGCTACACATAAAGCAACGAAATGAAAAAGTAATGTAACACTCTCGGCAGAACAAGATTTATCCGCGCCGAGGAGCCGACGAATCTCGCCAACTTTGCTGAGTGATAAAAAAAAATGTTTTTTTTTTCAGATTCATTCTACCTGCATAAGTATGGTATAGTTTACCTTTTTACGTACAAGCTAACAGGTGTTATTTTCACTGAGGTTGTTTTGTATTTTTTTTTATTAAATAGAATAAGTATTTTATGTTTGAAAAATGAAGGTATTACACGCTTATAGTTTTTGTTGAATAAAAAAAAGTTTAAAGTATTAAACAGTGTTATATTTTGATACCAATCATCTCATTGTACAAATAATTTTCCATAAGAAAAACAAATTTTGTTTAAGAATACTTTGAGTATATTTTGTCAAACGACAGCTTTTGCAAACAAACAGTTTTCATCATCAGTTGGTGGGATATAATATACTCAAAGTAATCTTAAACAAAAGGCGTTTTATTTTTAATCTTCTGAGATGAAAGATTACAAAGCAAATGTCTCTATAATCTATGAAAAAAATCATTTTTCACTATAGTTTTTCTCATTTCTTATAGACTCCCTGTACATTGTCTTAAGTAAGCTTCAACCTACATTAAATTGACATTTTTTACTGAAGTTATTGCAAGCATAGAAAATAGCTTTTCTACGAGTTTCAACATTTTTACTAACGGCTAGGTTTTTTAAAATTTAATTTAATATTTAATTAAAAATAACTTTAAGTCGAACACAAACCTCTATTTTCACCTTTTTTGAGTTGCCGAGAATAGCATAAGCGCTATCGGTCTTTATCCGTCCATCTTCAGAGGTTATTTGTTCATACAAATTAAAAGAGGTTGGCCAAATAAATACAAGTTGAATATGAATAGGTCATTTAAAGCTAATACAAAATCAACATTATTTCTTTCTGAAAGCTCATTTGAAAAATACAAAACTAAAAATGAATGTTTGCGGTTATTTCAAAATTAATATTGAACATTTTTGCGTCCATAAAAGCGCGGCTTCATTTGAGAATCTTATATGCATAGCGAATTCAGTTTAATACCAAAGCAAACAGCCTGAAATCTATGGATCGTTTTTTTTGTTTATTTGCCAAGCCAAGCCGGCGTCCGGCTTCATGCCAATCCAGACTTTTCAAGCTGAATATTTCATGTAACAATCTGAACGAAAGGCCCTTTTAAAAGTGCTGCCATGCTATAAAAAAGAGATAAGCATTGCCTAGGTACCGTTTACGTTTTTCGTTTGGATATTACGGCGGTAATTCATCGCCATTTTCAAATATTTACTTTAGTGTTCAACGGATGGTGTACATGTACATACAAACTACATTTCTATGAAGAAATACCTGTAGAAATAGAACGAAAAAATCAGTGATATGTTGTAGAGAAAATAAATAAAATCAATGAGTGAAATAACAACAAGCTGTTCAACGATTTGTAGACATTTTTTATTGTGTAATAAATACTGTTATATGCACACTTTCCATCATAAAGGTGATTTGAAAAGTTTGAAAAAAAAAGGATCTTTCCTTTTTCAGCCTTTACAATTATTTTATTATCTATGGATTAAGAGATTGCATTGAATTGTTATTTTCTTCTTTCTTAATTAAATATTACTTAAAAAAATACATTTTATTGTGTTTTAAAAATATTATAGCAATGAAAAAAAAACACCAATTTTTGCGGGAAAACCTTTTTTTTTCATTTCATCCCTTTCCCAGAAGAGGCGTTTTTTTTTGCATGCGTCACCCTGGCATCGCAAACTTTGCACAAAGCCTCCGGACTGATGGGTATGTGATAATTAAAAATGCCCAAAATTTGTGTAAATTTAATAAAAAAATATCTTTCTTACGCTATATAAATATTTATTATGTACGCTTTGCGTAGAAAGGCGGAACCTTGCAAATTTGTTTTATGAAAAATTTGTAATTAAAACGGCCCACGCACAAAAAAAATGATTCCAGTAAATTGAATAATGTTTTTAATTTTTCAGAGGATGCGGTTTTGTACAAAATTGATAATTTCAATTAATATCTTGGTCGGGTTGTTTAATCAATCAAAATACCACAAATTTTAAATGATAATGTTGGTTTAATAATGTACATAAAATCATTTTATATCAGCTTGGATTCTGTCTTTTTGTCATGTAGTACGGATAATAAAAAGTATAAAAAAGCATTGCATATAATTTTTTTTTTTTTTTTTAATTTGATTTTTGGAAAGGAATGCAATCCACCAACCTATTTTACCTGGCCAGTTGTCTTCATGCGAAAGCAGAAAGTGTGTGCATGCAACGGCATCTGTTGAACCAGGGTCGAAGTTATCGTCGCGGGATTCGAACCAGCGTTATCCGGTTCCAAATAACCTGTCTCGATCCCCGCGGCTATAACACCGACGATATTGATGATACTGTTGTAATTAGTAACCTTTCAAATAAATTGGAACCTTTAAACTAATTTGAATGCGCCGCGGCTTCTGCGAATGCCAAGCTGGATGATAGCGGTCGAAGACAATGACGTAAGGAGGCTCAAGTAGTGGAGCCCAAGGAGAGATATAAGATGTAGGGCCATGGAAATTGAAGAAGAAAAGAATTTGAATTTATTGACATTAATATCCCTTTCTGTGTTTTTCTAAAAACAGTCTCAATTTTATCAATTTACGTTGGTTCATAGTTATGTCCTTTGCATGTTTTACAGGATATTCCTACAAATCTAAACTGCAATCTTTGAGTGAGCTATTTTGCATTACGATCATCGGATATAAGTCGGGGTATCCCATCACGGGGAGAACCCGTTACATTAAGATATAAACTGTTCAACTGTTGATTCAATCGACCACAAAAATGTCGCCAGCAACTCGGGGGAGCATTAAATAAATCTTCTATTAAGACGCTGCGTCCCTTCGGCTCCATAAAAAAAGCAATATAAAGAATTTTCCCTCCTCCGGCCTTGGCCCTTTCCTTTTTCCGTCTGCGAGCAAGGTTCGGGCCGGTCCTTTTTCTCGGTACTGGGACCTATCCTAAGCAAATCTCGCATCTTTTCTTCGGACAAGTCCGGCGGTTCGGTTGGAGCAGATTACACAGATTTCAAGTGTTCGTCCTCGCGTGAAATCGTTCTCGCCACCCTTATTTGCTAAGCTAATATCTCCAGTATCTTTTCGAGAGTTGTCCCCGCTAGGTGATAGAGGGACGAGTGCCTGCCGAAGTTTCGGATTGTTTTCAGTACCTCAAGTTTAAAACTTTACGTTAAACGCATTCATAGCGTTTACCAAAAAAAATATGAAAAATAAAACTAAGCTTGCAATGGGTATTTTCACTTTGATACATTATCTCGAAAACGTTATGGTTCAATTAAAACGTACAGTTTATGTTTTAAGGTACACAAAGGAATAATATTTGGTGTGTGCTATGTTTGTTTTTTTTTCCTTTTCGTTGGGTGTGATTTTTTTTTTATTTCGCATTGGGACTACATTTTGTCCAAGGTGAATGTTTTCAACATTTTTTTATCTGTTGATTTTTGGTGAAAAAATACATTTTATTGCCACATTGAAATAAATTTTTACCAGCAGCATTTTATATACAAATAAAAAAATTACATTTTTATTTGAGGTTACTGATTTAATCAATTATTTTTTGCTTTATTTTATTCAATCATTTTATTTATTATCGACTTTTTTCTATACTACAAAAGATTTAATCTACACAAATATAAATTCTCTGAATTTTAGTGTTTTTAATGGGACGAATAAAAGGACTTTTTTTTTCTATGTAGTAAAAATCCCATACAATATGTACCTCCATTTCTTCCAGGAAATTTATTTTTCATTTAAAATCTATTAAAAAATACGATTTTAGCCCTTCAATTTTGTTTTATCACTGATGTATATTTTATTAAATTATGGATAAAAAAAAATACCAGGAGCTCATGAGTAGGAAGAGATACATAGATATAAAGGCATCTTTTCAGTTGGTCGGTAACACTTTACGAGTCAGTCTGCTCCAGACGGCGAGGAGGTTGCCCTGCTCTCGCGGTTCCCAGGCTGATGGTAATACCATTAAGCGGTGATCTACCGCTCATTCTGCGGTCCCGATACTCCGGCCTGCCACTCCTTGGATGTTATTGGCCATTGAAGCGTCGTAAAGCAAAGATTCCCTTTTCCTTGCCCACGCTGTAAACTTCTTTATGAGGCCTTGTGAAAATCAGATATTAAGGTGTAATTTCGTAAACACTTCGTAAAGCCTGCTAGACCCAGCAGTCTTCAAACAAAGCACCCCGAGCGCTTAACTGGACTTATGTTACTTAGCGAAACGATGTCACCGCTGGAATTTAACTTTGAATTAGAAATGATGATTAAAAGACAATGTTTGCACAATGGTCAACACAAGACCTATAAAATAAACATTTATGAGCTCTCAGCTAGCATTTACGTGGGCTCAAATATGTTATATATGAAGGAGGAAAAATAGAAAATTATACATTATAAATTAGGATGGTGAATAATGTGATCACTCTTTTTGTGTGTAGCTTGGCTCATACAAAGGAGCTTGGCTATCGCTTAAGAAAGCTAAAAAAACTCAAGCAAGACTTAATTGCTGTAAAGCAGGATGGACATTTTGTACTAGTCTTTGGCAAAGCCATAATCTGTTATTTTCAATCTAACCAAGAGCATATTTTTTTAGAATGAAATGATTTTTTTGTGCTCTGGTGGGAATATAACCCTCGATGTTGCTATTTTGAGTCCATAGCGTTAAATGCTATAGGTACTATAATATCAATTGTAAGTTTGTATGTGCTAACTTAAATTATTGCTACATATTTGCCATTTAATATACCAAAAATATTATTAGATTCTTATCGATTATACGCTGACTTATTGAGTCCAACATGCTTTGGCGTCACACGGCCAGGTTGCTAATGCAAATAATAAAAAACGTTTTGTTATGAGTTGAAATCTAGTGAAGAATAAAAAATATCACATTTTTTAAACTATTATAAATAATTAAACCTTCAATCTGAAGCGTTCAAAAATTTCATTCCAAGTATCAATTGAGTGTTAGCATCCAAAATATCTTTAGTGAATTATCCTCGAGTAATGCAACCATGTTATTCACGGTTGAAAGATACTCCTAGTGAGTGAATGCGTCACATTAAGTACATAAAAGACTATTCAAGTCTGGTCCATTTAATTCCAGAGGAGTCTGTGTGAGAGAGGGAACGAGAAAGGATCAAGCTTCCTTAACAACTGTATAATTTGTTTTCTTTATTGTCTCAACTCTCCCCCACATTTTAAATGAAAATTTACTACCAATTTGGGGGCATCTCGAGTACGGTCCTTAGTCAATGCAATTAAAATAAAAAAAGACGGAACGGTTTTTGGAATGGTTTAAGTTAAGACCGAAATAATTAGGAAAGCTACGGGCCGAGTGCTTTGTTATAAGGGCGTCCCATACTCCCCACGAATTTCTGCTTACTTACGGCGGACTTATTTCAATATTCTTTTTACCCGGGATAATACCATAAGCTGTTATTTTTTCCTTGTTTTTCCCTTTTTCTATCGTTACGTAAAATCGCCCCTGTAATTTTCCCAAACACACCGCACGTCAAATAACAACCGTTTCCTGTTTACATTGAAGGCCGAATATCAGCAGGGAATATTTCTTTAAATTTATTTTATAAGCGAATTTTGTTATTACTTTAACTATTAAACTTAAGTAGCAGAATGAACAAAACCACTTCAAAATACGTCTTCTTCTTTTTTTGTACCTTTTCAGGAAAGATTGGCGATCAGCATATCAATTAGAACCTTTAGGAAACTCGTATATACTCGTAAATATGGATACTAGTATTGTGCTCAACCGCTATCTCAGGTTCTTCAACCGAGAAATTTTCCTTTGAACTGGAGATGGTCGTCTTTTAGTTCTTCCAAAGAAGATCCGGCAGATCTATCAAAAGTCAATAAAGCACCTGCATATCATATGCACGTTTTCAAGTACAATATACATAAATAGGGGTCAACTGGCTATCATTTCAATCAAATAATCAATATCGTATACTGCTTTCAAAGATGTGCACGCAAGTTTATTCACTTTCACATTTAAGGATACATTTTCAATGTGTAGAGGGTATTTCTATAAACGTCTAAATCCAGTTATTTCTATCCGATGCTTTGGTGTAGAAAAAGGCAAAAAAAAATGCCGCACAGACAAAATTCCAAATTGAAATCAACTAAGCCGGTTTCGCATTTTTTTCTTTGAGCCACGGGGTTCAAAGGTAAGCAACATTATTGTTTCGTCGTGGCATTCCACAGCGACTGTATTAGGAGGGAGCCCGGAACCCTCTATATCCAGGAATAACCGAGCACCCTCTATAAGGGCACGTCTTATCCACTAGTTACTAGCTGGGGCTACTCACTACCATGGGTTTTTCGTATCTAGAGAATTCAGGTAGAGAAGTATGCAAGTAAAATGTACGTATATGTAGTAAATTATGTGGATTAAAACTTGGGTGTTGTAATCAATTGTATCCTCATTAGAAAAAATCTTGCATTTTTTATTTTCTACCTTTCAAAAAAAGACATGAGATGAGGCGCTATCCAGTATTTTTTGTTAGTAAAAGTTATTATTTTTGCCTATCTGTAAACAAGTTTAAATTTCGCCAAGATATTTGTTAATTTATGATTCATTTTTGATATGCCCACAAATAGACACGTGTACATAATCATGCTGCATATGTACCTACTCACGAAACAAAAACCCAAATCATAAGAGGATAGAAATCCTATTTGTGTAAAAAACTCGGAATAATATTGAGAAACTAAAGAGCATTAAGAACTGAAAGCAGCTCCAAGAAACTACAGAAAGTATGTAGGATACAGTGGCGAAGGGTGCCATACAAGCTGGTTCCCATCGGCTTTCTTTTTAAAATGATGTAACAAAGAAGTTGAAAAAATATAGGCACAAAGCAAAAAATACATTTAAAACCAAAGAATCAAAACGTATTTTTTCCCCATTGAAACCATGCAGTCTTTACTTATTTTTTTGCCTCATTTTAAACGGGAAACCGATAGGAATCGGCTTCTATGGCACCCTTCGCCACAGGTAGGATACATACTGCAATGACAGTTTTTCAAGGACATAACTAATGTTCTATAAAGAAAATAAGACACAATCTGATTCAAAATAAAATCAGAATCGAAGAGCACATGTCACTTTCTCTCATCTTACTTATTTGTCCTAGATTTGAACCAATTTAGGGTCGTGAGCGTGTTGCTTATGTCTATCATGCAACCACCCACGTAGGTATTATTGAATGAACAGCGTTTCCCCATATTACACGCACTAGTGTCTTTCCCAAATAAAAATCGGTCCTCTATTGTAGTACATTATTTCAACCACGACAAAACATGACCGGTTTTTTTTTGGAGATATTTTTACAGTGGCACGTGTTGTGTGATCATTTTTATTGGATGTTTAACAGAAAAGCGGACCCTTTTCGTGTTAACAGAACATTCTTTTTAAAAAAAAAATTCTCCTGTGTTTTTTTTTCAAGACAATACATTCGCAGACACAGCGTTAGTTGATATATTTATTTCAGGATTTACCAATATTTTCCGACAATTCAAAAGTTCTATCATCATAAATGGCTCAACTATCCGGGGTGGGTCATGGCCTCCTTGATCAACCGAATCCTCCGCTGCCTGTCTAACGCCTTTCTCCTGCAGTTCCATAGTCCTACTGCATGGCAGTCTGTCACCACTCCGCCAAGTCTCTTTTATTTGGTTCTTTGAATTACCATGCGCCTCTTTGAAAGATAAAATTTATTTTTCTGTATACATCTCAGAGAATATCGTAAATAATTAGACATTTTGAAATTGTAACTGATGTTTCAACTTCCCATGTTTTAGTCTTAAGGTTGTTATGTGTTATTCAACTAAAATATGTTTTAACAAATATATCCCCAAGAGTTCAATAGTGATGCTAAAATTAATTTGTGAATTAAAGTATTACGATCATCAAGGGAGGAATAACGATACAACTGTGTACAGTTTTCTAAACAAATCTTAACTACTGAAATTACTTCCAAATAAAGTTTTTCTACTCCCATTTGGTAATTTACTAATTACAAAACGGCTAACGCAATCACAATGCCATACATTTCTACACCCGTTGCATAATGTTACATTATGCAACCGGTAACCGTGTTAAAATGAACATGTGCGCATGCGCATTGTCAGAATTGGAACCATTTTTTAATTTCAAATGTCAACCTTGTATGAAGACCTGTCAATCCAAGATGGCCGCAAGCGATCAGCTGATTAGGCTTCATACAATATTAGTGATATTCGGTAGGTAGGAATTACCGTGGTGATGAGACTTTCAGCCCTGTTCAGATGAAAATAAATATATTTTATGTGTAAAGTCAAATAAAAACTGTTAATAGTGCTAAAATTTATCGGATTGCTCCAAATAAACCTTTTCTTTTTTCAATGGAAAATAAAAGAGGATTGTCATTGTCCTGAGGATGCCTTTTTAGGCGAAAACGTTAGACATAATTTAAATAAAATAAAAGTGAATTAAAACTGTGTGTTATTTAATTAATATTTAATTAATATGGAAAATAAAAGGCTTGAAAGGAAAACAATACAAAAAATTTCACCGCAAAAAATAAACAAACTCAAAAAGTTACTTGGTTAATAGGTGAGTATGAGGTTGATCACCTATGCTGTACAAATTTGGTTCACCTGCTAATACAACTGCAGGGCATATGTTTATTTGAGTTTTGGGTTTGAATGTTTAAGCTTATATGCAGGATGTAAAAGCGCGACCTTATACATATGTGTCGGCTTGTGGGCATGAATTCAATATGAAACCTAAATATAATTTATTTTTACAACTTAGGTTAGATTAGATAATCGAAGGGAATGATAAATCACACGTTTTGACAAAGGTAAGGTTTTAATTACTTCAAATGGACGAGTACATTATAATGACTATTATTCACTATTTTGTTAATTCTCTCATGGTCGTAGAAAAAGTATTGTATGCCACTGCACGTAATTAGTCTTTGTAACACTCGTGCTTTCTATTGTGCCATTCGGCTGCGCCTCATGGCACAAACTAGCCTTCGTGTTAAAAAGACTATCATTACTTGGCAGTGGCATAAATAACTATTTATTAAGCTAACGAATAAGATGTAATAAAAAACCTTCAATATGGCAACAGAATGAGTATTTTTTTATAACCGTTTTCGTGAATGATGAACTTCACATCGTCAGGTACTTATTATTTTTGTTGATAAATTCTTTGACGAAACTGTCGGTGCACAAAAAGTTCATTTATTCTGTAACCACATACATACAAAGACATTTTTATTTTAAGTTTTAAAAAATGAAGGGTATAAAGCTATTACGTCATAAAGTAAATGAGTTCAATAAAATGTTTCATTTATACATAAACTTCAACATTTAAGTACTTGTTTAATAAATAAAACGTTTTCTACCATTTCAATCACGAGATAATATTGTTTTCATGAATTTCCGAATTCTTACATTTATAAGTATGTACCTACGAGAAAATTACAAATAGCCAAGAATATTGATTGTCATATCATCAATAATTAAAAAAATCAACAATTTAAATCATGTTTAACAGAATGTCAAATTGGATTACGTAGAGTACAGAAAACAATTCAAAACAAAAATATTACATCCACGGAATATAATTTCACATTCCGACGTACAAAAACCTGTGTTTTATTCCACATTTCAGTCTGCCACGGGGAACTTTAGAATCTCGGCCGGCCCGCTAACTGCCTACTGATTTATAAGGGATTACACACGACGGAACATGCGTTTAAGCTAACGGTATGAAAATAAAGCCGCAATAACAACGAGTCACCCGTCTCAACGCTCGTTTATATTCCCCCGAAAAAAAAAGAAGACAAAAGAGTTGGAGCTGTCGAGTTATATTTTTTTGGTCTCTCTCTCTCGCGCCTGAAGCAGGCGTGACATGATTCATCGTGGACATATAAAAAATATTTCGTCTCATCGCTCATTCCAGTGTGTATGGGGGAGAAGATAAATTAATCTCTCCTTGCATTCTCAGACAGCTTTATTACGTAATTATTGTGATAGGGCTGCGTGCTTTTTAATAACAATTTGTTGATGGCTACTGGTGGATGATTTATTTCACAAAAATCGCAATAATCCGCCTAATATGAGTTTTATGACTTTTTTAAAATAAATTTGTAAATAGGAATGCAATTCAGGTTCAATTCACCAGAAACAGGTATTAACATAATCATTTAATAATTTAGTATTTTAATGAATTATTATTAATTAACAATTACCCAATGACATCTGTGGAACCAGAGTATTGTCTATAGGACACGACGCAGGCGGGGTTCGAACTTGCGATTGTCTCAATAACGCAAATTTGAATGCCGACGCCACTTGACTATACCAGCAACGATACACATTTTAATTTTGGTATGAAATTAAGGACATTTATAACATTTGAAAAAGTTTGCTCATTGATCTTTGATAGTTTTTGACATTACTGATTTGTAAATCAGTAACCTCTTGAGTCGTTAATTTGTAAGACCTACAAAAATGGCGACCTATTTTACAATTACTGAAAAAAAATATCCTCACTTCACCGCACACACATCAGTTGTAAAGTGGTCATCATGAATCATGTTTTTCTTTTGTTATATATTTTTAAACTAATTGATAATAAGCTCTTATTTATTTTATATTCTCAATAACTTTTGGAGCTAAAAGACGATCTTGCAGGAAGTATATTTATTTTTCCGATTTTTTTTTTTTTGCATCATTTCAAATTCATGCTTAAGTTGTAAAAAAAAAAGGTACGAGTGTGAATAAATGGTAGACCTCACTTCGTATTCAAAAAATTTAACCTTGTCTACGCGAATATCAACGCCATGCAGTAATGAAAATAAAGTTGAGATTTCAACAAAAGCAAGCGGTCGTTAAAGACGATAAATAAATACAACAGCAAAATCGCCCTTACTTACAAAATAATCCCTACATTCACAGAGAGGCATGCGTTTACCCACCGTGAATAAATTCAAGCCCAACCTGAAAATAAGTAGGCAAAACTGGGGAAAAAACAACAGTCGGCAAAAATGGGAACGTAATTTTTCATTTATTATTATTCCAGACTTGCCTTGTAGCAATTTTTTAATGTTTTTTTTTTATTATTTCTCTCGTTAATATTCAATTTAGTACTTTTTTTTCAAGCAGTCCGATGATCGAATGCCTTGGTAAACATGGCCGTTTCAGACTTAACCAGTAATTAAAACGGTAATGAAAAATATCAAATGAATATTTCCTTCCATCTCGGCGAAAATTATAAACCCCCTATTCTTCCCCATCGTTCCGCGAAAGTTAAGATTATGTTTTTTTAGGAATTCGAGAGAACTGAAAGATTCATTTTATTTTATTTTTAGCAGTTTAAGCGCTTGTTTGAACGTCTTAGAGGAATTGAAAGGTTTATCTACACGCTTCAAAGAATTATTGAGATGAAAGGAAAAAAACATATAATTAACTTTTCGTGTTACATAATGGGGGATAATATCTGCAAATGTATGTATGTATATTCAAGAGTATTTACGCGTATGTACATATCTTAAGAAAATTGCTAAATACATCAAAATTTAAAATTGATTCCTTGACTAATACGTTGGTATGAGGCTGACTTCTCATGCTGCAAAGACATGGTTCACTTTTGCCAACGCCAGCCCAGTTTCAGGGAGTTGCAAAGTTTATCTTCATGTTAGGTTTTCTTTTTTTTGTGTGCTCACAAACAGCATGTGTCTTCTTGTGGGCATGCATGAAATATGAGCCTTAAATGTCAATGTACCTTTGCAACTTACAGTATAGAATAACAGATTCATATTTCATGCATACCCACAACTGCGCGTAAATTCGCGCTTACATATGCCACATGCAAGTATGCTCACAAATACAAAAACTCAAATGAATACCAGCGACTCTTGATGATGATGAAGTACAAAATTTATAAAGCGCCTTTTATGACAGTGTGTCATTGCAAAGGTGCTTGTCCATATGATTGGAGAAAGAGGTGAGTCTTGATACGTTTTTGAAGAGTCTCTCCAAATCCAGATCCCTCAGTGAGGCGGGAATAGCATTCCAGGTCATTGGAGCGCCCGCTTTGAATGCCCTGCCCTGTATCCAAAAACAGTGCGGGGCCGCTTGCCGCTCTTCCCTTTAATATGGGGTGAAATCGGAAAAATGAACTAATTTTTACGATATCAGTGAAATTCTGCAAACGTTACGGATTTAACTTACAATGATATAGCCGTAAATGACTATTACTTATTGTGTAATAAAGCCATATATAAAATACTTTTTACAAGTAAAAAACATTTTTCATCATCCATCTACATTACAATAGCTTAATCTAAATTGGCTACAGTTCAAAGGGCGGCCGAAAAACCAAACATTATTTCAAATCGCTCCCACTGATTGGTTTATTTTTAAAAATCACTCGACGGATGGGCTCATTTTGTTCGAGGATATATTTTTCGTGGTCACTGCACGTAAATTCATTTACCAGAATTAATCATGGTTGCCACCCCCTCTCCTTGTATCCCCCTCCCCCCTTCAGCCCTTCCAGAGGACCTACCCTTCTGTTGGGGGATGAGAGGGCACGGGGGGAGCGGGCCCCTTTTGGTTTTTATCGTATTTTATTTCCGGTAATTACGGACTTCAAGCATTGCTCTATACGCACAAATTGTAACTGCTTTCATACACATTTTTCCCTCTCGTTCTTTTTGAAAACAAAAAAAAAAATTTTTTGGAGCCGTGTGCGTCGATATATTTTCAATATTCGTGCAAAAAAATTAATATCCACAATATGTTTAATAGTAACAAACAAAAAGTAGAAAAAATACTTCGTAATATTTTTACAGCTTTCTGTTTGGTTTATTTGGTGTTTTTGAGTTTTTCAAGTCTTTGCTTCGATTTTGCTTTGTCTTAATAAATACATAATTTAAATAATATACTCAAAACTTTCAATGGAGAGTTGCTTCCAAGGATCTGTTGGAGCTGGAGGCTGCAACCCATGTCTGAGATGGGCTTCTTCAGCGTGAGGGTGATGTAATGATGATGATGATGATGATGAAACTACGATGACGCTGAAAAAGTCCATCACAGACATGGACCAAACGTCCAAAACAGCTCCAACAGACCACAGCAATAGATCTTGGAAATCAACTATGCACTATCAACATCCGGCCGTATACACCTATATCTACAACTACCCTTACTACATAGCTATTTATATCAACATACTCGTACATGTTAAAAATATTGATTCTCCGTATTTACGATATTCAATTCTCCGTGTTCAATGCTTTCATAATTTGGATGTTTTTTTACTTCTTAATCAATGCGCTTTTCTATAATCCAAAATCACTTTTTATTTGAATTTGGCGCACAGCGCTGATTATCATTAGGGGTGAATTAAAATATACGGCGCCAGTGCAAGCACACAAACAACATTTGTAATTTATCTCTTCACGTTTTATAGACAATTAAGTATAAATCCACACGGCCGGGAGTAAAATATTCTCAATAAACTCATTTGCTCGCACTTCCTTGGGACCCCCCACATCCCCCACCCTCTCACCCCCTCACCCCACCCCCACAGCTACCCTCGTCAGTCGGTGCGTGTCATAGATACTGACAGAGATTGAGTATTGATTGCTTATTTTATATCAAACACTCCGAGTATAAACATGAAAGACTTTTACGATGCAAGAAAGTCATCGAGTTTTCCTAATTTTTAGCGACAATTTCTACAAACAAAGATGACAGCTTAAGTTGAATTTAACTGAAATTACGATCATTTGAAATGTTCAAATAACGTCCTTGAGAGACATGTTTTCCAGTTTGCGGGTCCAATGGAGTGGAACAGACTACCACCTAATCTAAGGAAAGCAAAAACTTTTTTGTATATTTAAACGACCACTGAAGACGCATGTTTACAAAAAATCTTATCCGTGATGTAAGAGGGTCCTTGAGGTATGATACCCACAAAAATTAAGCTCTTTAATTATGTGTATCTTCCAAATAAATCATCCTTGTATATGTAATATATCGTGTTGTATGTTTGACAATAATGAACGGATAATGACTATGATGATGGCCATAGCAGAACTATAATTTCTCCTTTGACGAACCTTTGTGGAATGACTACAACGTCACAGCTACAGAAACATTCGGAAACGTTATAGGAATACTCGACGACAAAATTTGGAGTATTTGACGACCTTGTTACGTTAATACTTGGAGTGGGAGTATTATTATACTTTCGGATATCAACCTTCATAATGCGTACCCGCTAGGCATGATCGGAGGGTAAAGGTTGCCATCAATGCCTGTCCCCCATACCCTCGGACATGACACGTAAAAATAACGTTTTTATGATGTAGATTTTAAACTAACATGCGATCGGTAGTTGTCGAATAAACGCTCATGAATTATTAATTTGAAGGAAAATGTATCTAAGACTACTGAATTGATATCAATGCCATCTAGAAAAAAAGTTTTTTCAATAAGGTATGAGTTTTTATGTAGGTATCTTAGTTTTTTTTTACAATAACATACTTTTTTACTTTCTATATAATAGTATCTAAGCCCACAAACACACCTCTTATGCAATCTGTTATTTTTGCAGTTTTTTGGTTCTTTTAAAAAATTGTTAATCTGTGGTGAGGCGGCCATATTTGATTTATGAAATATTTTACAATATTCAATTATGTATAAGGTTGTAATTTTCCCGTGTGATTTATAAAATGATGTAGGTACGCTTACAATTTATAGTATTTGAGGAAAACCCCGTAGCAACAATTTGAGATATAGTTTATTTTTAAAAAAAACCGAACGTTTAAATTGCTCGTCTATAAATCTCAAAAATCAAGTACCTACCTTAGTAGTAGGTACCTATCTTACAACATAATTATTCTTTGAAATATTTACGTATGTGACGGTGATGTTGAATTGAACGAACGTTTTTTTTTTCATATTTTTCGTTGATGCCTTCATGAGTGAGCATAATTACGACTCTTTGGATACCACATTCTATTTTGCCTTTATATTTATTTCAGTTGTGCCTTATCTTACAAACTAGGTCTGCAATGCGATCGAGCAAAACGCGCCCATCAAAATATTTACGTGTGACAATTGGTAACATATTTGTACACACAAGTTCAAACATGTTTCCAAAAACTATCAAATTTACAAGAGGTATTTATCAAAGATCTAAATGGGTTTTCTGAGGCGGATTCACATGAAAAAAATGATACTCGTAAATATTTAACAGTCATGTTATCCTTTGCCATGAAAAGCGCAGTGGCATTGTAATTTTTCGCCGGAGTGTTGATCAAAGTGAACCGCCACTAAACGTCCATAAGGAAATGTGTCGACGTCACTCTAATTGAAGTTGTCTAGGCCATACAAAGACTCTCCCCATGGAGTTCCTTACCCCCCACAGCAAATGCACCACACTAGCAAGGATAAAATCTCTAACCGAAGGGGAAACGTAGCAATGCTTAGAACAAAGTGTGCCAGTAAAGAAGACATATTGTAAAAGTTTAAGGGTTTGTGTATTAACATTGTGAAGATCAATTTAAAAATAATAATGACAATATTAAACAAAATTGTTCTTCACGAGTTGATTTATTTCTTAAGCGCTTTCAATGTTTAAACACCATTATCAAGAGAGCAACTAAAATCTAAAATTACAGCATTGATTTCGAGAGTTTTTAGGGGTGGAGCTATGGTGCGGTAAGGGTAGAGGGTAAAGCCTTTGTTTAAAATATATTGTTATGATTTTCCCGGGGTCAATTAAAAAAAAATTGCGGTGATTCATTTTTACACAATTTATTTCAAATAATGGTTCTCACATAGAGTCACATTACACATTTACACTAGAACGCGAACGGTCAGTTTGCTTCTCTCTGGCCACAGAAAGCTTAGGTCTTTTTTTATAGTAAAACTAAGGATAATTCTCGAATCATTGAGAATTGGAACATGCGAGACTTTCACTAGAACATCAAACACTCGAGCAATCTCTAATAATAAAAATGATTGCATTGCCGATGGGTCTACGCCCATAAGGAAAACCTCCTAAAATGTAGAATAATAGCTGGATATTCTTATCTCAGCTGATATAAAGTTTGTCCAATCTATCAGATCGAGAGATTAACTAAAGTGAAAAATATGAAGCCAAAGATTAGCATAAATCGCATAACTGGTTCGGTTATCATATGATGATGATGCTATTGTCATTCTAAAAGCACACTAAATGATTTGGTGGACAAACGTCTCTTCAAGTAGCTGCTGTCTTCTATTTTTCGAACCACACATGGCAGTCAAATTTATGATCTTGGAGCCGCCATTACAAAAGCACGCTCACCAAGCACTATTGAAGACTTGTGCAAATGCTCAATGGCCACTGTTTTGGCTCATACTTAATTTTTTTACTCAATTCAATAAGGTCAGAACTTTTTTGAATTTCGGAACTTTTTTTCGGTTTGTAATTTTTTATAAAACTTCCGTCCTTAGTAACCAAAAAACAAAATATTTGCATTCCTATTCTCTAGCAACCAGGCCGGGTGACGACACTATATTTTCCTATGCCGATTCACGTGTGAACCACATTAAATTATTAACTTATCCAACACCTATTTTCAAACAAAAAGATAATGAATTTAGAAAATGTGCATACTGAATTCAAAACCCAAGAATAAGCACATTCAAAATGAAGTTACACATTTTATTTTAGCAACTCAATTTTGCTTCAATGCGGTTGCCACTATGATCGGCCTATGGGGTGCGGATAGAGTGCACTCGGCCGCAGTATTCAGCCTCATACCCTTCCAATCGCCACCCTCTACTGGTAGCCATATCACTACACCAAGTATAAAAGTCTACGTTTAAGCTGAACCATAGAGTTTTCCAAAAATGTACGGAATATAAATCAGAACCTCTGGGGAGCGTTTTAGTTTCTCTACATTTTTTGAACAACGCTATTGTTATGAAGTACTGGTAGCTGAATCAGAACTGTATTTCAAAGTGAGGGAGGACCGAGACGAATGCCTTTTTCTATACCACCCCAAGTAAAATGGACTGTGGCAATATTTATACATTAATATATTCATGTTTATTATCCTTTTAATTTTACTACATCATTTGCATAATTTTATAGCTGAGGGCTCCGACTAAATATGCTTTTGAAGCTCAATATGAAATTAATTTTAATAATTTATAAATGAAAATTAATTTAACTATGAGGGTTCAAATTACTAGCTATCAATCAAATTCTATGTATTGTTACGAATATGAGTAGTTGTGTTTGTCTGTGTTAGTTTAATAATAAGTCTCTCTAATTTAAGTAGATAGTTTGTATTTGATATTAAATTGTTTTTGTTCGAGATTGGTTAAATCTAATGTTCTGGTAAAATCTAGCAAAGTGGTAGGTAGCGATTCTCCACGTTTCGAGAATGAACTTTATTTTAAGTATAAATTAACGACCAAAATTCCATGTAGCTGGAGATATATCTCAAGTGTCGAACTATACCATGCTAATGTAACTCTGAAGTGAAAGTGATGAAACAAATTTTGTGAAATAAATAAACCAAAATAACTATTAAATAAACCCGCGTAAAAACATACCAATATGTTTGAATTCTATGACTTGTTTTTCGTGTAAATATTTATTTAATTGAAATTATCATTTTCATTATGTCGGTTACTACAAGCTTTCTAGAAATGTTCGTCATTTTCGAAGGTTTTGCTGGTCAACCTTATACAAAAAACAAAAGTGCCTTTGGCATCTTTCGAGAACACCAGTAAAATAAATAACACTATTATATTATCTAGGTTTTTAGCAGTTACTTCGTGAAAGTTCATTTTAATAGATTAAAATAAAATATTCTTTGATAAAATTCACTTGAGTTTTTATTTTTTAAAACACTACCGGTTTCGGGAGAAGCAATACCTCCCATCTTCAAGTTTATATTTACACCTGAAGATGGGAGGTATTGCTTTTCCCGAAACCGGTAGTGTTTTAAAAAATAAAAACTCAAGTGAATTTTAACAAAGAATATTTTATTTTAATCTATTAAATAACACTACCTTACAATAGTCCGTAAATGTAAGCTACTAGACTCCGATCCGGGCTAAAATGTCCAATGATAACTTTAATTCTTTAAATAACTAAACAACCTCTATTTTTTTTAAACAGAGGTGTTTACTTTCTGATTCAACAAAAACTGTTAACCTTGTTATTTACTGGTGCGAAATATATGTTGTGATGATTTCTAGTGTCATTATTCACCCAAAATTTCATATTTCTTTTTTTTCAAGGATCTTACCAATTTTCCATACCATATACTTTATTTTCTTTTTTCTTTACGCACACCCCAGTTAGACTTATTGGTAGCGATCTTTTAGGATCCACCCTCAGCAATGGAGGGGTCTGAAGAGCTTCCGCAGGGTTCTGTGACTCATGTTCCTCCCTTCTACAGCAACTAGGGTTGAGGGACGAGTGGGCGAAACGCTGCTAGAGCGATTACGTGTTTCTTATTGAAACAGACAATGCATTTTTGTAACCCTCTCTTTCCATGCACAGGAAATGTGAACATCGATATGGCATGTCGATTTTTTTTGCTTGTACATTTTTGTTTTGTGTTTGTCATGAAATTTATTTAACCAACGCAGCCAATTCTAACAACTACTGATTTGATTCTTAAGTTTTGTAAGCTCCGAGAATAGCACGACACAGTCCAATATCCAGGTGATTAAACATAATGCGAAAAATACTTCATATTACTCTTGGGCGACATTGGGCGCGGATAGTACTTGGATGGGTTACCGCTCAGGTACACCGCGTGTCGTTGGCATCTTGGACCGGTCCGTAGTCCAGTGGCAACACTTCGGACTCGTAAATGGAAGGTTGTGGATTCGGATCCCGGCGGAGCACAAAAATATACCATTTATATTTCGAATGTGCTCTTCGCTGAGTTGAAAAATTCATAAACCTTTACCAAAGACTGGTCACTGAAAGGTCCATCCAACCTTACAACAACTGGGTCTTGCTTGAGAATTGGCGCTTTCTACAGCGACGACCAAGCTCGTAGAGGGCTCTTGAGGTGTGATACACACAAAAACAGCGCTCACCAAATAAATCATCCTAATATTATTATTATTATTACGGGTTTGAACCATGGTCCGTGGTTTCTGTCTTCTTTTTTCTACATTTTTTCTTCTTATGCTTGCGTTTCCTTACTTCTGTGTGTAACTTTTAGCTTAAATTAAATAAATGAATAAAAAGTCTTACGCTCTTAAATCCAAACATTATTATAGTTACGATATTGGCGTTATCATCTTTTAAGTTAAAAATGACACAATGCATATTTAAACTACATATTCCTATGATAGATAATTCTATTAGACCTCAAATTAATGATAAAATGCTTGCGACAAATATGAGTATGCAGTCAGGAATAAAGATGCATTTTCACATGTAAATTAATTAACATTAACATTTTTTCTCTCAGTGGAATGTAAATTTTACACTCAACAATAACTAAGGTTGGTCAGCAAAATGAAAAAAAAACACCAAATGTTCATTTGAACAATAATAATTATTACGAAAGCACTTATATATACGCAACAAATACAGCTCCGGTAATAAAAGCGCCCATATATTTTGTAGAGAGCGAGAATTTTAAACGAGATAATGACAATATCTTACCCACAATAAAACACGGCGTCCGGTCGGAAACACATTAGCCGAATAAATAAAAAATGATGGTTCACCCCAAATAAAGAAACTTCGGGGAACTTCACAAAACGCAATTACTAACAACAATGGGCGCCGAACCGAAGTATGGCCATTGTGCCAGAGACCGTATGGTAAAATACACATGACGTGTTCGGTCAAATATTTTACAGCAAAAAAATATACGACTCAATTATTGTATAGGGTTGCAGATGGTACTGAATATTTTTTCTTGATTATTTCGGTCAATGACTCACTGTATGAAAATAAACAAATAAATTACTTTTAAGTTAGAATTACGGTCGTTTGACATTTTGACAATTATATTATTTTTTAAAACTGAACAATTTCAAAACTTAATTTAAATCGGATATTTAACGAACCGTTTAGAGAGAACTTACATCATTCTCGACGTTTCGTCAGCGACGTAGCCGACGTCTTCAGGAGAACATCCTCTCTGTATGTTCATCCTCAGTTGCCGTACAGAGAGGATGTTCTCCTGAAGAAGTCGGCTACGTCGCTGACGAAACGTCGAGAATGATGTAAGTTCTCTCTAAACGGTTCGTTAAATATCCGATTTAAATTATGTTTTGAAATTGTTCAGTTTTAATAATTAATATAATTGTCAAATAAATTACTGTTTTATGGTCATCTGTACCATTATTCAGGATCCTAAATCCCTAGTCTGTTTCCTCGGAGACCTCCTACGACACTGTGGCATAGTCTCTACATTAAACTGCTTTGAAAGCTTGCACGGCGAAGAGGTCTATGGCATTTTCTTCTAGACGTACAGTTCCAATAAATAAACAAATTTTATTTAACGTTTACGCCACGTTAAAATTATTTGGCTGACCAATATTATGTGGATAAAATCTACCCCAATCGTTTAGTCTGCCCTCCAGACTATAACAACAGTCTAGTAAATTCACAGAGAAATTAGTTTTCAATAAATTGCTGATCCTGTATAAGATGATTCCGTTAAATTCATGTAACTTAAAAAGTAGAAGCCTTACTTACTCCGGACACCGTAAAACATTTGAATGTTTTACGGTGCCATTCAAACAGCAAAGCCATGACTTATCCGCAGCCTACAGTAAATTTTCTATACATAAAAATCAATTATCCTTAGATCAGCTATGGACCAAAT
Source organism: Agapetus fuscipes (assembly GCA_951799405.1). Lineage (NCBI taxonomy): Eukaryota > Metazoa > Arthropoda > Insecta > Trichoptera > Glossosomatidae > Agapetus > Agapetus fuscipes. The sequence goes on along the minus strand of OX637346.1, from coordinate 10,021,070 downwards.
GTTTTTTTGTATAGCACTGTTTAGTTTGGTTTTCTATGGTTCACTTTTCCAATGTCACTCCTGTTTCAGGAAAGGTTGGCAAAAGTTGCAAGGTGGATATTCATTTTAGTTTTTAGCCTTTATTTTAAAGGGCACATATTCAACATCATATTATGCGCTTGTGCATCATATTGTAGGCTTGAATATTATTAGAACCTTAAATTTTAATAGGTATATTTAGGAAACATATATTGTGGATTATAAAAATATAATAAAGTTTTATTTTATTATTATTTCTTAAATTATATTATAAATATAAAAGGAATGAAAAAAAATATTGTAATGATAAAAAATTTAGGCATGTTTTTTCAAGACACAAAAGAAATAGTTTTAAAACGAAAAGAGAACAACGGTTATCAACTATGCAGCTAAAAAAATATTCCTAGAAAATATGAAAGGGATACAAAAATCCCTTTGTGGAGAGTTTAAGTTTCTTTGAAAAATAATGAAAGGATTGGTAAACTAAAAATAATGAGCCTCACATTTAGCTGCAAAAAACGAGCCAGACGATTTTTTTCAATCTTGCCGCAGCACTTAAACTGTAAATAAATATTTTGTTGAATGGCTCCTTTTTCAGAATTTCAATTATCAATTTAGAATTATTTTTAATGGGTTATTATTATTTGCAAAATAGCCTTTTTGTTTCATTTTGTATAATATTCTCAGACTGAGAAAATTATAATCGAAAATGACTCTTGCACGATTTTTGAGTTAAATACGTCTGAATCATAGAACGCATCAAGTACACGACACTATTATGGAAACAAAATAAATACTCATACATAGATACAAACGGTCAATTTTGAATTTCGATTTCATTAGCTTTGCGGTGTCATTCAAATAGGGTTCGATTTCAAAGTGGTTCAAATCTGACTGAGGTCAAAAATGTTTTTTCGTCTTTCAGAATGTTTTCTATCAACAAAGCCTTTAAATAGTTAAGGATGCACGCCTTTTCTGCAAAAATATGTGTATTTTTTTCTATATTTCAACATTATAAATATGTGAATGGATCGATAAAAACACAGATTGAACGTGATAAGAATACGGTGAGTATTTCTTTCTCAAACTGTCTTCCACCACTCTCAAAAGTAGGCCTCTTCCAATCTTCCTTAGCGTCTTTATGCTGGTAAAGATGATAAGCTTTCGAGAGTAATTACAGCATGTATTAAAATATCAAAGGAAAAGACAGGTTTGGTTTGCCGGGCTAATTATGTGGTATGTGGAATGGCATCCCCTGGAGAATTTCATATAATTGAATTATGGCAAAGGCGGCTTCATGAGAGACTGCCGAAACAATGGCGTACCTAGATGCGAACCTTGTAACCGCTGGTCATCGGGTAATTAGATACAGGAACGTGAACCGGGAATCCTGGAAGATGCCGAATAACCAAATGGGCTATTGACCCTTAAAATATATCTTATAGTTATATGCATAATAATATTTGTGATATGTACAATTATAATTAGTTAAACTTTTTTGGATATTAGACGAACCGTTACGGAAGAACTTACATAATTCTCGACTATCGTTGGCGACGTATCCAACGTTTTCAGGAGGCACCCTCTCTGCTTGACGATCGAGTCAGTCGTCTAATAATATTTGTGAAATCGTCTTGGACTAATAAAAAGTCATGATTTCGTATTTGCAAGTTTTACAATTTCTAACGTGGTTTACCGCTCATTCAAAGTAACATTAGTTGATTGGAAGTTTGGACAAACACGTCTGATCCTACTTCTAACTAAATATTATATTGTTTCTCTCTTGAATGAAAAAAAATAATGTATTCGCAACGTTGTCTATCTCAGTAATTTTGAGCATCCGAAGAGACACACTCATCTGAAGAATCCAAAATTCGAGCAAACGATTATGGATAAAAATAGTTTAGCTTTTATTGTTGAAGTTTCTTTTAAGATATTTGTGTGGTTGGGATCGCTAAATTCCCTTCCGGTCTCACACCGGCGTGTGCCGAATTATAAAATATGTGCGTCAACTTCCTCCATCCACTTCTTATCTAACAAACGACAAGTTTCCGGCCCGCGCCCGTTTTTATTGTTCCCTGTTTTTCTTTTCCGACAGTTTTATCGACTGGTGTGGAATTATTTCCTTTGGCTGTCCGCTCACCCGCCGCCGAGCCATCATCATATTTACCGATACTACCCACTGCTCTCAGAGGAAACTCCCTAGAAATACAAAACATTTGCGCCGTAAAAGAAATACAACGCATTATGTAACTGAGAGAATGTTTGTTATGTGTAACTGATATTGTACATAGAAACTAGAAAGGTGATCATTAATTATTTCAAAGATTTGAGTTCTGTCATGTTTAAAACAAAAGTTGATTTGATTAATAAAAAGTTGATTCTAATAGGAAATACTTTGATGACAAACTACTCCACTAAATTTTCAATGATTTGGTAAAATGTCAATCATGTTGAGCTGATGTGTATAGTTTCGATACTCTTATTTGTCATAACACCCATTGAATATCTTAGTTGATTAGGTACTTATGCTGTAATATTTTCTTTATTTTTTTGTTTACAAGCAATCTCGCATCTTTGCACAATTTTTAATGGTTTATATAAACCCTACAAATTCAAAAATATTTCATAATGATTTGATGAAGATTGAATGAAAAATAGTATTCTAGGTGTATACTGTTGAGGCTTTATTTACTGTATTTGTTACCGCGGATGTTTAAACTCTTTATTCACTCTTGGGTGAACCAACCTCGCGAAGATCTTTGAATCATCAAGAAACTACATCCCTTATGTGCCCTACTCCATCCAATAAAAGCTCAAAAGTATCGGTTATTCACCTCACAGCTCACAGCTACATCGATTGGAACTGATGCATGAAGTTTCCTAATTCCTTTTTTCCACGAGGACATTCTTTATACCTGCTTTTATAACTCACGACCTTGTAAGAACTAGCAAAAAAATTTCGCTGAATTTCTTTAAAATTGGTCATTGACTTCATATGAGTAGGTATCTATCCATTGCATCCAACATAAAGATAAAATAGAGCCAACTCAGGTCGCTATTTGAACCGCTCTAATTTTACGCTAACTCCCACAATTTCAATAGTGCTCTCCTCAGGAGGCAATGATAATAATGATTATTACACTTGAACCATTACATTTGCCAAGTGAGCCACAAGTGGAGTGAAACTACCGCAGGTATCCAGAAAGTAGGAGCTAGCATTCCTGATAGTATGCGTAATAATTGATAATTACCTGCCTTTGCAAACTTCTCGGCTTACATGAAACTTTCCATGATCTGTTTTCAGAAGTGGGTTTCATTTCTAATTGACTCTTCTTCAAATATATCAGTGGTTTATATGTAGATACCAGTTTTAAAACTAAGATAACTGTTTAACGACCCACCCTAATAATAAAGATTTCTTCTCTGATTTTAATTTTACAGATTGTGTTGCAATACAGACACATACAACCCCTTCTTGAAATAAAGTATTTGTTTTTCTGTAGCTTTATGTTCCTTGACTTATAGGTTGGTATGCGGCTGACCACCCATACTGTAAAACAAATGATTCACTTTGCCAATGTCACCCCTGTTTCAGGGAAGGACGGCAAGAGTTGCAGGGCTTATGTTCATTTAAGATTGGGTTTTTATATTGTAGGTCCACATGCGGCATGTGTTAGCGCGAAATTATACATGTCTGCTTGTGGGAATGCATTTAATATAATTCTTTAATTATATATATCTTTACAGCTTAGATTAGATTAGATTTGATTACAATGTACAAAACCTCCAAAAGAGAAGACATTTGTTTTGCTGTTGCTATGAAAGCATTAGAAAACTCTTGTGACAGAACTATTGGATGGCTTATATTACAAGTACAGAAGAAAAATAAAGACAGCTCATTCTCTATAAAAGCCAGTTTCAATGATATTGCTGAAAATAAGTTTCATTGGCTTGTTAATAGATATGGCAATGAAAAATCAATCTTTGAATTCAGGGCAAAAAAAATACATTGAAGTCTATTAAGCCACGGGCAATTTATTTTCATCCCCATTGATTAATCACTCCGATGCTAAACGCTCCCGTCATATTTCAACAAAATAATACATCAAAACGAAAATTAAATTCGGCCCAAGATACCAACAGCAACCCGTAAATAATAATATTGCATTGTATAAGTTTAACAGCCTGCAATATTTCATTTTAATTTAGTGAAGGAAGCGTTGGTAAAAGTGTAAGACTTCAGTTGGGCGGCGTTTTATTCCTTTAAATCCTTACTAAAATACTTAATTCTTCTTTTCCATCTCGTTCTCCATTTTTTTATCTTCTTTTTTTACTTTTTTTTTCTTCTTCTTACTCTTCGGTTGAAAGTGTTTGGTCCGTACTCCCCATATTCCGTGATCTGTGGTATTCCATGATCCATACGTAGGTCACAGTTTTGTATCATTTTTCCGAGTTGTTTCTCTCATGCGATGTGATATTGTCTTTACATTTTTTAAATAGCTATAAGTTTAATAAAAAATGGTATTAAAAATAAATTACTTACCTACAATAAGATTAAAATAAACGTATTAAGACCCACTTGTATGAAAAAGTCTTATAAGTTTCATGACTAGTTTAATGCAACACTCAATTCTTTTTGGACAGATCAGTTTATATGCCTAAAAGTGAAGACATTTATTATTTTTTCCGTATACCTGTTGAAAACTTATAAAAATGGGTACCTTTGCTAATGCCATCTCAGTTTTAACAAAATTTTACAAAATCAGAGGCTATAATTTTGCACATTTATTTTGTACCTAATGAGTAATGGCTAAAGTCGTAGCAAATTTAACAAATCCACAATGTAAATTCATTAATTATATATTTTTTTCGTTAACTCGTCTTGTGTATTATCCACAAACTACTCCATGTAAGCAGAATGTTCTCCAACTTATGTGAAAATAGAGAAAGTTTTCAAATTGTAATCTATCATTGTCTATCACGCATTACATTTTTTGCAGCTTCGTGCGTCTGTTTATAAAAACTTCTACTCTATTTAAGTACATTGCAATGTAGTTAAAATGCTTTCAAATTATAAAGTGTTTTTAAAATATGAGGTTTATATTTTATACTTAGATGAGTTTTTTTGCCAAAATCAAGCTTTCTCTTTAATCCTCTTTTAATCTTTTTTCTATATTGAAGTTGATTTTAATACATGAAAAAAACAGATTCCTTTACCCAGTATCTTGGTTTTGAACATTTCAATTAACAAACATGTTTTCTAGAATATGTTCTGTTTATTAAGAATATCAATTTAATTTATAAATCTCCTATATATCAAATTTGTACGAAAACTTACACGCATCTAAATCATAACCGTGGTTGGGTCTTGGTTTCCTTTATTAAACACTGCCAGCGCTGCTTAAGGTACAAATTTTAATACACAGCCATCTATAATCTAAGTCGCAAAGAAATATTAACATTCAAATACATGCCCAAAAACAGACACGTGTAATTTCGTGCATACAAATGCTGACCTCAAATAAACATATACCATGCAACTTTTGCTGACCTTCCCTGAAACAGGGGTGACATCGCGAAAGTGAACCAATTTTTACAGTAAATGTGTTGTCAGCCTCATACCAAACTATAAGTCAAGGCCATGCGTCTAATCTAATCTAATCAAAGTTGCAAATATATGTAACATTAAAGATTAAGATTATATGCATTTTCACAAGCAGACACGTATAAGTTCGCGCTTAAACATGCCGCATGTGGACCTACAATATAAACACTCGAATCTCGAATGTATACACCCTGTAACTCCTGCCGACCTTCCCTGAAACACGGGTGACATTGGCAAAGTGAACCATTTTCTACAGCATGGGTGGTCAGCTGCATACCAACCTAAAAGTATTTAAATAACATTAAAAAAAGATGATTCTATTGTCAAAAAGTGTGTCCTAAACGTGCATACCACATCAATTTCTTTTGGAAATATTTCTAGCACCATTCAACCATCTCACAAAATTCATCCCACATTTCTTCCGCATATTTTGAGCTTCTCTCATGATATTATGAAAGTATCAGATAGCGTCATCCCTCCCTCAAGGCTTTCAGGAAAAATAACGATCCATCAAATGCTCATAAGGGCAAAAGCATTGTTCGTCTAGTTCGGCATACCGCATATCCAGCAGCGCACCACCAGGGTCGATTTGTGGAAGGTCTTGCAGCACCCTCTCAGGTTATTTATGGCATAATTAGATCAAAATATGACACCGCAAGATACGCCCTACGGCCCGACTCAGTCGTAAACCTTTTGACGCTACGCCGGTCCATATATGGAAACAGCTACGGCGTAGAGGTTAAACCATGATGGTATGATTATGAGCAAATGTCATTTTAAATAATAAGCGGTTGGCTGAAAAATCTTAAAATATTGTTTTCAACCATTATTTTTGTTAAATTTAAAACGAATGAAAGTAGTCTTAGGACTAAAATATTTTAAATGAAGTTGACGTACACATGAGCTTTGTTTTAAATTAATTTTCAAACTGATTGTTAATTCGTAGTCTCTGGAATTTATTTTGTTTTGAAGGAATTCAAAATATATTATTTACTTAATGAAGACAAAGGATATTTAATTTTTGCAGAAACGATAAAAAATGAAAGCTTTTTGTACAATATTTATTATTCTTCTACGGCATTGTTGTAAAATTACAGAGTGTTATAAAGGAATTATATAAAACGTATGAAATTGATTGGATATTGAAAATTAATGTTTTTTTTTTAATTCTAAGGTCACAGCTAAAATAAAAACTTGAATCAAGTAAATATATGAATACTTTAATTTCATGGAAAAACCTCATTTAATTTTTTTTTTAAATTAAGGTTATGACGCTGACATAGTTCATTCCCCACCACATACCTTTCGCGTGTTATGAAATCGCCAACTTTTCCTGCCGTGGTCTGACGATGCCCTGCGGGTCCCATGCGGTGAGGTCACAGGCCAGGGGCGCTAATCTGCCGCTTAGGGAGCATCCCTCCCTCGTGCATCAGGCTAATCCTGCACTTAAACTGCTTTTCGATACTCATAATATTACCATTCACACAAATTGATTGATAATATGGGAACGTTAAAATCATCCTGATGGGATGGATGTCTCTTGATTATTTTTCGGTAAAAAAATCTGTATATGTTACCAAAACTAGCGTAAATCCGAAATTAAAAAAATATTCGTATCCGTAACCGAGAGTGATATAAAAGTTTCGGATATTTTAAAGTGAATAACTATCATAATTACCAAAAAAAATATTGTAAAGTTAAATTCGATACCTTTCTTAGAAATAAAGTTGCATAGTGTTATTCACAAACAGCAAATCTTTGACTCAGCTGAGGTAAAAAAAATACTTACTTTTTTAATAGGAGTTTTAGGCTTACACGACACGGCTGGCTGATGATGTTAAAGAATTGCTTTCTAGAATATGTTTCCGTGGTCTGTGAGAGCTAAAGGTTCCGGACGCCTAGCTCATGTCTATGATGGGCTTCTTCAGCGTGAAAATGAAGTGAATAAGATAATGTTGATGAAACTGTTATGACATAATTTTTGTTGGACCTTTACTTGTGATTACAATGAGACTGACAACGTGCACTATCAATATTGAATCATTTTTACCAATCACCCTTATTTATTATATCTACCAACTGAGCAATTGACCGGACCTTACATGATACAAATACAATGTTACAATCTAAAATCATCTTACATGTGTCTCATCTGTGTGTCTCTTTGTTAAAAATAATGTACTTTTTGGTGAAAATGTAGAAAATTTCCAGCTCTACTTTATGTGTCGTTTTTAATTTACTTACTTTCTTGAAATTTTAAGAAAAAGTAAACAAATTTTGAAGTGAGCTTTCGCAAGACGCTTGATTTTTATTTAAAAAAAATCTCTTATACTTTTTCCAACATTTTTGTATTGTAATAATTTATTTGAGAGCAAATTTTTACCCATAATATTATTGTACTAATCTAATCTAATCTAAGCTGCAAAGATATATATCATTTAAGATTTATATTAAATGCATTCCCACAAGCAGACATGTATAATTTCGCGCTAACACATGCCGCATGTGGACCTACAATATAAAAACCCAATCTCAAATGAACATAAGCCTTGCAACTCTTGCCGTCCTTCCCTGAAACAGGGGTGACTTTGGCAAAGTGAACCAATTTTTTACAGTATGGGTGGTCAGCCACATAACAACCTATAAGTCAAGGAACATACATGACAAATTATATTTTTAAAATCAATAAATTATAATATATACATGGACATAAAAAACTAAATCATAAAAACCAATTTTACTTTAACAAACCTAAAAATATTAATATGCAACTACTAAGTATATGTCTAAATGGAAAACTATATATAATTATTCACAGATTCTGTAAATGCGACTCAAAGTTTCTTCAAATGCATTCTCCAGTTTGGAGTTAAGATTGTAGTGGATGGTCTTTTCAGGACCATGACAGCCCGAGGGCAGGAAGTACTAGCTGCAATGTTCGATGTTGTGAAACCATGGTCCAGGAAACCACCATACAAAACTTCTCACTCACCATTCTAAGTGAATAGTAGGTATGATGATTATTTGAATACAACAGTTCCATAGTTTTTTTCTTGATAAAACATTTTTGAAGATTTTTTGGGGATCTGTGGTCAAGGTCTATTGCAGCTGAATATTTTAATGGACCATGGCAACATATTCTAAAAATTAGCTCCCATGTGTTAACCGCTGGTAATGAAAGCCTAAGGCCACCATTTATGTTATCATTAATTAAATAATACACTGTTTTAATTCACTAAATTTTATTTTAAAAAAGTCAAACGTTTTCGCCTAAAAAGGCATCATCAGGACAATGACAATTACAAATATTTGTAATTGTCATTGTCCTGATGATGCCTTTTTAGGCGAAAACGTTTGACTTTTTTAAAAATAAATTTTAGTGAATTAAAACAGTGTATTATTTAATTAATTATACAATGGACTTTCACTGTGTGAACTACCAAACCCTAAAAAATATTATTTATGTTATCGTTCATACTTCTTGAAAAAGTTACTTTTATTTTATGGACTATTAGGTTCTTTAGACCTTGATAACCATTTGCTTTTGTAACATTATTAACGAAAAATATAAGCTTTTATATCTTATCATACCTCCACGATCTAGGGCCGTTCAAAGAGAACATCTTGTGTTAAAGAAGCAGAGAGAATGGTTTAAAAGAAGCAAAATATCCCTTTTTCGGGCATCAGTATCGAAGGTGGAAATTGCTACGATGATTGCAAATGGTCACTGAAGATGCACCAGAAGAAGACAAGATTTTTTTATCAGTTTTAGAGCCCCACATGCATCCAATGTGTATATTTCATGACTCAATAAACAATTATGTGGTTTGGGTAGGAAGGAAGTTGCGTTTTACTTCAATAGTGGAAAAGATTATAAACGTCTCATTTCCCTCACAATAATCAGATACCAAACATTATTTCAGATCAAAAAGAGTTTGGATCATATGATTTTTTTTAAATAATTTCTTGACTGTAGGTTGGTATGAGGCTGACCAACTATACCGTCAAAAAATTATCACTTTGCCAATATCACCCCTGTGTCAAGAAAGGTCGGCAAAAGTTGTAGGGTTTATGTTCATTTTAGGTTTGGATTTTCTTTGTACGTACACATTCAGCATTTGTAAGCGGGAACTACACGTGTTTGTTTGTGGGCATGCATTTGATATGAGCTTTTAAATATTAATATATATTTGCAACTAAGATGGTACAATATTAGTCTAAGAAAAATAATCGTAAACAATCATGATTTTGGAAATTTTAAACCTTTTCTCTTCAATTCAATTAACTGGGAATGATAATAACTCTATCATAAGCTCTTGCAACTTTAATAAAATATTTTCTTGCGCCAGTTTATGAATGTGAATTAATCCTGTTAATATTCCAAAAGTATACGTCCGCCCCAAGTAAAGCGAAATCCAAATAAATCAAACCGAGTTTAGTGAAGTGATGCAGAACGAATCCAAATTGAAGTTCGCTCCCTCAACAACAATATCGCATCACACTGGGAGAAAAGTTTTAATAATAAATAAAACAAAGCAATAATAAAATATTTACTGATATTCTAAATTGTTTTCCTTCAAACATTGTGAAATTCCAAGATGACTTCGTTAAAATGTTATTGCTAAACTTTTTATTTATTTTTTGTAATATACCAGTTTGGCTTGTTTCTTAATGGAGATGTTTTTCCTGCAATGTATATTTCTAGCTGTTTTTCCACCTTTTAAAAGGTATTGTTATGATTTAACTTGGGTTATTTTAAACTAATCTGCGATTTATTTAACACAAAGGTGATTTACAATGTACTGATTGCTTTTTTAGATCTAGTTTATTGACTTCACGTCACAATGATTCAAGCGCGTCTGCCCTCCGCATCATTGCGGCTCGTATATATAGCTACGAAAGAGACGATTATTGGATGTTCTAAATTATTTCACATAATTCCATAATAGATTTTTCGAAACCCTTCCAGATTGTTCGTCATACTAGCATACTTAGGTACATCTACACACAAACTCATAGTAGATTAGATATGCACACCAGCAAACTACGTGCATGTACACACAAACTCATAGTTCGTAATGGGGCTTCCACACGCTTGCCAACCCATCACAAGTCAAGCGCACAGTGTGTCGTCTAGAACATGCTAGCTGGACAAAAATTTGTCTAATGGACTAATTTTGTCCAGCTAGCATGTTCTAGACGACACACTGTGCGCTTGACTTGTGATGGGTTGGCAAGCGTGTGGAAGCCCCATTAGAGTATTTATTCCACGACGACTGGTTTTGTAGTGCGATGCATTGGTAGTATTGTCCATTGTTTATACATGGCCGTACATTTCCTTTACTGTTAGCTTTACAACGTCGTCTGCCTCATACATTTCTCCTTGTCCTTGTGGTCATCACGAAATCTCTCAGCGATTAGCCTACAATCACTCTTAATGTCTTCATCTCGATGGATTAGATTTTTTTGGTCCTTACCGTTTCTAGTAACTTTTTTTTCCGGTTTATTTTTTAATTAATAGGTAACCGTATAAAAGTTTTTATTAAAACCGTTTTGTATTAAAAAAAAAATTGTTTACTTAGTTATTTTAAGATTGAATTATTTTCTTAATTATCTCATCTTATTTATCTAACATCTTTATTCTGTGTATTGTGATTGTTTATACTTGCTGTTTTCTTAAAATGTTCTTTACAAATTTTTGTATCAATAAACATCCGCTAATTAATGGAACTGAACGTTTAACAGTACAAATTTCCAGGCATTACATTCCGAGTCGGCGGCGCTTTGCAAAAAACAAGAGGAGCGCTCCGCAATTAAGTAGCTCAAAGTTTAAAATTTAGAATCGCAGCAATTTGTATGGACTGTTTTATAATTAAGTTTAATAAATGGATGCGGCAAACAATAGTACGTTTAGTTAGGAAGTAGGAAGAATTGTGGTCGCCTGCTTTAGCGCGGACCTTTTTTGTCATATAATTCACATAGCCCGAGCACTTACATTGTTTTAGGCTCACTTAAATCCTATTGTGCCGCGGCCGAATACTTGGAGAGGCCTATATTTCTCCACAGTCATTTACGTTTCTTTTTTTAGCTTTTCTCTCTCTCCTCTCTCTCTCTTTCGTTTTACAATAGATTTGTCGGGGAAAATAATTGTGTTTCTTAGTACTGACAAGGCTCGAGTAAAAAAATAAACAAAAAAAAAGAAACCCGAGTTTTTTTCCTTAGGAGTTCATTATGAATAAAACACTGAAAAGTAAGGAAATTCGTATGAGCCTTCAGACTCACTCTTCGTCTTTATTCACATTTTTACTCTTTTATTTTGTTTTCGAATCCGGCAACCTTAAATTCCTTCTTTTCCGTCTTTTACATAATATAAAGGCACCTTTTCTTTAGTCTATAATACAGGTTTTTTTTTTGTGAAAAAAATATTTCTTCGGCGTAGACTTTACCTTGTGCGGCTTCATACTTTGTGAATGAAAATCTATTGGGAGAATTTAATATAAATTTTGATGCCTTGAATGTTTGATGGATGAGCTCGGATCTCAGTTTTACATTTTTGAATAAATGAGAAAACAAAACGGTTCTTTTATCATGAAAACATTGTAGCGTTTTTATTTCCGTTTTGGGAAACTTCAAAGTTATTTACATTACAACCGTAACACACACAACAAGAATCTTTTTCTTAATACTTCCTACACAAACTTTAATAATTCATTGAATCGTCCATGGTTTTTATAGGCATTTGTTGCATGTTACAAGATTATAAAAGCTGTATGTTTTTTTTTTTTTTATATAACATCTATAATCTATAATCTAAGTTGCAAGGATATATTCATTCAAAGCTCTCAGATGTATGCCCACAAACAAACTGTAGTTCGCGCTTACAAATGCTGATTGTGTACTTACAAATAAAATCCAAACCTCAAATGAACATAAGCCCTGCAACTCTTGCCGACATTCCCTGAAACAGGGGTGACATTGGCAAAGTGAACCATTTTTTACAGTATGGGTGGTCAGCCTCATACCAACCTATAAGTCAAGGAATACGAGTAATAAATAACATTTCAGTACCAACAACAAAACCTTAAAAATAAATATATACAAAAAAGTCAAAAAATTATTATGCAAAAAATGTAGCAAACTAATAAACTAACATTACAAATCAGCATTGCAGATTAGCCGCCACTTCTTCCTGTCCTTGCATACTTCTTTCATTTCATCCAGAGTCATAACCTTTTTCATACAAGCTCTTCTTTTATTATGACTCTGGATATCCCATTCACTCGCTATTTCGAAAATTTGGTCCATCCATACCTTTCTCGGTCTTCCTCTTCCACGACATCCATCAATTCTTGCAGCATACACTTTCTTCGTCAGTCTTTCCTCATTCATTCTCTCAAAATGTCCAAACCATCTAAGTATACTTCTTTTAATCTTTACTTTCACACTTTCTCTTACACCACATTCCTCTCTAACAAAATCATTCCTCACCCTATCACTCCGTCTTTTTCCAATCATACATAACATGATTCATAAAAAAACATCAATAACTACCTACATTGCTTAAAAATGAATAGACTCAGAAAAAATACCAAAAACAACAACACGGTCAACACGTCACAAGTCCGAGTTGCTAGGGAAAAGGAAAACAAAAATATTGCTTTTGGTTTTTATGGAACGTAATCCTATTAAAATGTGACGTTTACTCGTCAAGACACGATTTTTATTTTGGCTTCTATTCCCTCTTTTTTTGAGAAAAAATTCAAATGAATATCATAAAGTACTGTTATTTGTACCAAAAACCAACTTGTAATTCAATATATTTCCAATTATTCATAAATAAATATGTACGCTTTTAGACAAATAAACAGATCCAAAAATAACTAGATCGGATACATATTGATACGTTTCAACAAACATTGTTCTCCTTTATGAATAATAACTTTCAAATTTATAGTCGTGATAAAAGTGATAGATCACATTTAAGGTCCCACGCCATTCCGATTGGTTCGATTCCCCGTGTACCCTTATCACCATAAACTATAATAATGAAGACGCCTCCACCTGACAGATGGCTCTGTCATGGACCCTTTTCCATGGCCTCGGTGGAGTCCAAGGGACGGTCAGAAGGTTTGCCCAGCTCTCAGAAAAACATGCGCACTTTGAAGACACGCTCCGTATTGGGTAAGGACATTTGCTGTTCGATTATTTAATAAATACAAAAAAATTTAAAGCCGAAAATTTCTTGCAAATATCGTATTATTGTTGTTTTTGTTGATTTCTTAATATTGTACATTTTTCATCAATATTCTAAGTTGCAAATTAAATTGAAACAAATAAGATTCTAATAAATGCATGCCCACAAAAGTATAATGTGTAAATTTTCACTTACACGTACTGCATATGTACTTTCAGTGGCGAAGGGTGCCATACAACTCGATTCCCATCGGTTTCCTTTTTAAAATAAGGCAAAAATGATAATTAAGTAGACTGCATGGTTTCAATAGAGAAAAAATACGTATTGTTTCTTTGGTTTTAAATGTATTTTTTTACTTTGTGCCTATATTTTTTAACTACGTTGTTGCCTCATTTTAAAAGGGAAGCCGATGGAAATCGAGTTGTATGGCACCCTTTCATACTCAGTCTACTAAATCTAAAAAAATCTAGATGAACATAAGCCTTTGCAACTTTTGCTGACCTGCCGTGGAAAATGGCAGACATCGGAAACGTGAACAAATTTTTACAGTGTGCGTGGTCAGCCTCACACCAATATTAATTATGATACAGGAGGATATACTTCTTCTTCTCCTTATATAAAACCAAGATCTTAATTGCGGTCCTCCCTTCAGTGATGCAGAAGACCATCTGTTCTTCCATCCTATGGGTGGTCAATTTCGTGGACCCTGGCCGTATGTTATTTAGAATGCAGCAATTTTGGTTGACCTACTTTCACTCATGCGGTTAACATGATCCCTCAATTATTTCCACCAAAAATATGGTCCATCCATATTTTTCCCGTGGTCTAAGTTCCTAGACACGGACACAAGGGTATATTTGAACTAAAGCAGAGCTCAAAATGGTTATTTTATTTTATGAAATTTACACCTGGAACGAATGAATCTTAATCATTTTTTATTGATTTCAAAGCTACCTAAAAATAATCAAAGTACCTACTTCTAGTAGCTACTAGACTTAAACTCAATAACAAGAGTTAAAATTCAAACAATATTATTTTAACGTAGCATTCGACGAATATAACAATTTGTTGTATTTACTCAAAATGTAAATTTACGCAAAATCAATCAAAGTAATATAGACCTCATTCCCCAATAATAGAATGTAATAGCGTCTAATTTTCTCTACAACGATTCCGGCCGCTGGTCTCGGGGGTTTATCGACGAGCCCAACGGTACCCCAAGCATAAAACTTCACCATTCAGTTTTCCGAAAAATGTATTGAAAGTGAAACAGCATCTCTTCTGAGCGTTTTAGTTTGTAAATAAGTTTTAGTAAACGATATGCGCAAAGCTTTATACTTGAGGTGGGAGAAAGCAAAATTACAAAAGCTTACGCACAGCCTGTTTGATTCGAAATCGGGAAAATACACCGAGGGTGGAGAATAGGGGAGGGTGCCACTCAAAAGGAATCTTCCATAAAAGAATTTCGTGAAAGACAAGGGAATTTAGCTGTCGTCTCTCGTTGAAAGGTTCGAGTGTCAAGAAAAAAATAGTCGGATCTGTCGGCAAAGGGAAAGCTGGCTACGTGGATCCAATTACGGCGATAATAAGTAAAGTGTGGTAATGTGAAAATAACATTTTCCTTTCATTTGGGGAAATCTACATTTTCTCATTATATGAAAACACGACGGCTACTGTTTTTTATTTGCTTTTGCTCTTCGTTGCCGTTCGTTTTAATCTGTGATCTTTTTATGGCATTGCAAATTCCTTTTGACTCTCGTTTTGCGTTGTGAAAAGTCATCCTGTACTTATTATTCAAAAATGTTTTTTTTTAGGTCAGTAAATACAGGTAGACAAATCCACCAATAGGTAACTTAATAATTCAGGTAGAATATGCTTTTTAATTTCTTTTTTATCCTTTGCAAATTTAATACATATTTTCATCAAACAATGCACTCTATTCTATATTTATTGACTTATAGGTAGGTATGAGGCTGACCACCCATACTGTAAAAAATGGTTCACTTTACCAATGTCACCCCTGTTTCAGTTGCAGGGTTTATCTTCATTTTAGGTTTGGATTTGAATTTGTAGCTGCATATTCAGCATTTGTAAGTGCGAACTAACACGCGTCTGTGTGTAGGCATACTTTGATATGAGTTTGAATGTTAATATATCTTTGCAACTTTGATTATGTAATTATAAGGGCTTGAATAAAGAATTTATTCATAATATTATAGAATGCCTTAAAAATTTAATTATTGATTAAAAGTTGTAGTTTCCCAGCGACCAAGAAACATACTATGCTTATACTCTGCAACGAAAACTATGTACAGGTTTCTAACTTTTCAAATTGTTTTGATGAAACATTGTGGAATTCCATTTTAAATATTTGATTAAAAAAATATTAATAAATAATTTTTAGAACACTTAAATGAAAAAAACTTGTTTTAATCCACTGTGAGTATTTATTTTTTGAAAAAACGTTTTCGGAGATCATTCTCCATCTTCAGTTTCTTATATACTAAACTTAAAACTAATAACAAGACATGCAATTTATGTGGGAGGGGGGAAGATATGGGCGGGATCTGGACGTTAATTAGATTATTTTCATTAATTTTAAAATATGAATTTATTTCTAGTGTTTCTAGGATGTCCATCTTTTTTCCTTTTTGACAATTTGAAATAAGATGTAGATTACTATCATCAAAAAAGTGTCCCTCTTTTTTGATGATAGTAATCTACCTACACTTATGTCAAATTGCCAAAAAAGAAAAAAGATGGACATCCTAGAAACACTAGAAATAAATTCATATTTTAAAATTAATAAAAATAATCTAATTAACGTCCAGATCCCGCCCATATCTTCCCCCCTCCTTTCAATTTTAGCCCCGCCCCCTCCCACATAAATTGCATGTCTTGTTATTAGTTTTAAGTTTAGTATAGAAGAAACTGAAGATGGAGAATGATCTCCGAAAACGTTTTTTCAAAAAATAAATACTCACAGTGGATTAAAACAAAGTTTTTTCATTTAAGTGTTCTAAAAATTATTTATTAATACAGGTTTCTGATTTTATTCACACCTCTGCGGCACTATAACAAGTGTCATAGACCCCTAGAGTCTCTTGAATCTAGGGAGTCTCCCGCACAGGCTTTCTTGAAAAAAGAATTACTTTTATTAAATTATAATCTTCTTACAGCAACGCCATTTTTCTTTGTAATTTTCCGTGTACTGCGGATTGCCTATATTTTCCTTGACACGGGTAGGAAATATAAAATATTATAAGACGGTATGATATAACATTATACTGCCGTAGACTTACCTAGGTTTATTGTCACGAGATGGATCGTAATCTTAAATGAACTTGCTCCGACACGTATCTGTCCCTCCCCCCGCCCCCTGTGGTCGTGTAAAAGAGAAAACATCCCCCACCCCCCGCGTCTCTCGAGTTTACCTACATAAATTAAATCAATTCGTACATTTCACAGAATTTCGACTGAGTACGCATTCATGTTTTCAGTCTATTTCACGTGATATTCAATTAAAAAATAAAGGATTTGTGTGTTTTTCATACAATCTGATTTACTTTTTTCATAGTTAAAATACAGAATAACAAGAAATAGAGATTTAAAATACATTTCAAGAACGATCACCTCTTTCTGGTAAACGAAAACAAAATTTTTTTAGAATAAAATTGATCTTTAACCCATAATAATATTTCACTCAGCCAATCCATGGCTAAAATTCTCCAGATAAAGTAAATTTTAAATACGAGATCAGCTATGTATTCAATTTTGGAGGTTTTCTACAGAATACTTAAAATAAAAAAGAAAATGCGGATTCCTTGACTTATAAGTTGGTTTGCGGCTGACCACCCATGCTGTAAAAATGGTTTACTTTACCAATGTCACCCCTGTTACAGGGAAGGACGGCAAGAGTTGCAGGGTGTTTATCCATTTGAGATATGGTGTTTATATTGTAAGCTCACATGAGATATGTGCAAGCGCAAACTTGTACATGTCTGGTTGTGGGAATGCATGTAATGTGAATCTCCAATGTAACATGTCTTTGCAACTTAGATAAGATTAGATTAGATTCCGTGTTATTTAACGTTATGTCGATGTCTTATCTGACGTCATCAAGAGCCGTGTCTCTTCTACGATAAAGACGCAAAAAAAACGTTCGTGCTTCAAGGAGAGGGTTTATTTTTATCCGTTAAATTAAATAAATTGTATGCAAAATGCCCTCAATCCTAATTCTTATTCAAAATACTTATTTCAACTTTAATATACTTCGCTAAGATTGGAATGTAAATAAACCAGGAAAATAAGATCACCTAAATACAAAATAAAAAACGCAACTACGCTACACTTACCTGTAACTTCTTACCTGCGTTATCTTCGAAGGGGTTGCTGGCATCACACTAACCACTTCAGGTAAAGTGGGGGTTTCCCAGCTCCCGATTTTTGGTTTGGATTTATTTTGGGTTTGAAGTAAACACCGTAACGGGAAATCATTTCTGACACCCTCTGTGGAGATCGAATCTTTGCCCTTGTCATGGTATGCAAGTACCAACTGAGCTATCAACCGGACCTTTTACGAGCTTGGTCTTCGCTACAAAGCGCCAATTCTCACGCAATACCCATTTATTGTTAGGCCAGATCAACCTGTCTTTGGTTAAGGTTTATGAAATTTTCAACCCAGCGAAGAGCATATTTGAAAACAGTTTTTTTTTTCGTTCTCCGCCGGGGTTCGAACCTACCTACCTACGTACCTTCCATTTACGGGTCCTAAGTGCTACCATTGGACTACGGAACGGTCTTAATGATTCATTTTAATAAAGATCTTCCAACAGAATATGAAATCCCGAATATGTAATACTTTTTGAGACACCTTTTTGTAATACTCACATTGTTATATTATGTCGGCACTCTTTTTTAGTTCGAGCATGGAAAAAGGAGACTTATATATTTCCAGGGATTTTATCGGAAAGCGCTTTCCTGAAAATGAAATTCAACTTAAAATAAATTCAAATGAAATCCGGTGAGCCTATTTTATTATACATTCTTATTGTCATTCCCGTTCCAAATTACCGAAAAAGTTACGGCGAGATTATGTTAAATTTTACAATCCGTAGCAAGTTTCCAAGGAATGGATGTGATGTTTCCATTTTGCCTAGCTAATCCTTTATTTAATTAAGATCAAAGTTTCTGGTAGATTCGTTTAAATTTATTGGTGACTTTCCCACTGAACAGTACACAAAACAACAACTCGTCTAGCTTAGAAAGCAGTACTCTGAGTAAAAGGCATTTTGTAACTCAACCATCACGTAAAAAGTAACAAAAACAGTGAAAGTAAACACTCACTAGAGGTGCTGTTCTATCTTTCATATTTTTTTCTGTTAACGCAATGGTTTAGTGTTTACGTATTTTTTGTACTCAATGGTAAACATTATCCAGATCTAGAATTTTTTTGTAAAATATCTTAAGGCTAATTAGTTTTAATTCGTTTTTAGCGTTTGCAACATTAGCTGCTGAAAATATATTTATATTATGGGAGACTTTTTATTTATGCCTACCTACTCGTTTTCTTTCTAATTCCAACATTTAGTTCATTTGCACGTGCACAGGCTTTTTATTACACTATTTTTACAACATTATTTGTAAAAAAAATACGGGAATTAAAAAAAAAAGTTATAGCAATGAATTAGAAAGGAAAATAAAAATGCGGTTATATATAGATGGTATTCATATTCAATGTTACTCTCAAAAAAATACTCCAATCGATGTTATTTTTATATTTTCAACATTGTTTTTTTACAAAGTTTTTTCCTTAACCAACAATACTAAGCTTCCAGAGAGCTCTTGACGAGAGAGCTCTTGAGAGAGTTCTTGAGAGCTCTTGATTTAAACAAAAAATAAAAAAGTAAAATTTCTATTTTTTTTGTAAAACCCGAAAAGGTCAAATCTGTTGTCAGCATTTTTATTCACATTTTAAAGCAAATGTAGGTATACATTTCTTGTATTGGATTCAGTAGCTTAGTGTCCGTGACACATTTTCAAATACTCTTCGCGCCACAGATATCTCCCACTCCGTGACATTAAACACAAAAACTTTTAAAAGCAAACCATTGTTTTCGCAGCATGCGAGATTAATAGGATTTAACTCCGGCAATAAAAGTACTTGGAGCAATCCCACAGGCAAAGCATTATACTGGATTAAACATCGATAATGACTTTTTCGTAACGTTATTATTATAGTACTTAGTAACCAAACAATGTTTCTTTCTCACCAACCCGGCATTTTATACTTATTTGTGAAGTCGTGCGAGAAATTAAATTTTCACGCTAGGAAAATGTTTTCCGTAGTGTTTATTTCTTATATTCTCGTAACTCGTAAGTACACTATTATTATTTGAGCCTTGCCATCAACATAAATTTATTTTTCATATTTTGTAATCAGAGAATTTCCTAGGGGGTAAAATTGTTAGTCAGGATAGGATGAAAGACTTCATAGTGAAATTCATTTTGTCGGGCGTTTCAGGGCGTGGGGTTCTTTCTTTGGTATTGCTAACTTATATCTTGGGAAGGTTGTATAATTAAAAGATAAGTTTGACATGAACAAATAAGGGTTTATTTAATCTACTAATATGGGGAAAAAGGGGAATTTAGGGATTGTCCGGTCGATAGCTCAGTTGGTAGAGTGCTTGCATTCTACCCCGTGAGCTCGGGTTCGAATCCCACCGAGGAGTGTGTCAGAAATGATTTCCAATTTCGGTGTGTATTTCAAACCCCATTATATAAATACCGGCGAGGTTTACTCAGCCTTTACAAGAAATGAGTACCAGCCTCCTCGGGAGCTGGGAAATTCCCACTTCAACTGAAGTGGTTGGCGTAAGGCCGGCCCCCTTACCTGTAAAAATAAATAGGTTCAACTCGCCACATGCGACCCCTTCGGGGATAACGCGGCAAGAAGTTGCACTATATGTGTAGCTTAGTTGCGTTGCGTAGTTGCGTTGCACGACCTGCAGGTTGTCCCTAGAACACTCCCTATTCTGTTGCCTGGTGTTCCGAACGGAAGGCCTGGGCCAGCGCCCCAGGCTAGCGGCGGCTCACAAGGCGGACGCCTCCACACGTGGGAGCCCCTGGGTGGGCGCTCCTATGCCTCTGGTCCACAAGGCGGGTGCCTTGCTGGCAGGAAATCCAAGTAGATGGGGAGGAGGGAGCTCCATTGTAGGGCCCCCTCTTGCACCGCTTGGTGCTTAGTCGCTAACGTCTTAATTGGTTGACATCTTGCCGGGAACTAACGAACGACGGCCTGATTAGTTCACACGGTGCAGTTCGGCCACTTCCGTGACCGTTCGGCTCCGTTCGGCCCACAAACATACACTGCACACTTCGGGATTGTTTTTTTTATATGTTATTTTAATAACATAACAGAGGACAAGCGTTCAAACTCAGAGAGCTTGGGTACCATAACTTCCACTTCCAAAACAGTTGCCAGACATGATTACCCATCTGGTGTTTTTTTTAATTAAAAATCATACAACTGGCATGGTTTATTTTAACCTTCACAAAAAATAAGAACACGACCCTTAAAAGCAGGGAAAACTCTCTTTTCAATTTGAATGATTAACTAGGGCTTACCCCCTTACGTTTGAAAATAAAAAAGTTATGTACATACCAGTGGCAAAGGGTGCCATACAAGCCGTTTCCTATCGGCTTTCCTTTTAAAATGATGTAACAAAGTAGTTAAAAAATATAGGCACAAAGTAAAAAAATACATTTAAAACTAAAGAACCAATACGTATTTTTTCCCCATTGAAACCATGCAGTCTACTTAATTATCATTTTTGCCTCATTTTAAACGCGAAATGGCACCCTTCACCACTGGTACATACAATTTTTCACTGTACGTGAAGCTTATAATCGTTTTTAATATTAGTCTTTCTGCCATGGTGAAGTAATAACTGTAACAACGACCGGCATAGGACGTTACAAAAAAGATAAAATCAATTCTAGGAGATGTAATAACGTTTTAGTAGATTTTTAATTTCATTTTAGTTGTTTTACATGAGTTGTGTGTATGCTTCTTGAGAATTACTGAATATGTACTTTAATATTCTTCGAATCCATAAGCAAATGAAAAATGCGAAGTGGATCACATTTTCTACGTAGCTGGTAAATATTACATCCCAGTTCTTGTGATGGGGGTCTCAAAGCGAAACTATAATATTGTCGTGGAAGGGAGTTGTAGGAAGACCTCAAGCAAAAATACTTTAGTGGATTAGGTTTAGATAAATAGTGGGAACTGAGAATAATAATATATGTGCTCAGTGCTGTGTTCTCAGAACATAATTGATTATCTAATCTGATGTAAGTTACAAAGATAAATTACATTTAAAATTCATATTAAATGCAATTCCCACAAGCAGAAACGTATAAGTTCACGTTTACGAATGCCGTATGTGGACCTACAACATAAAAAACTAATCTCAAATGAACATTATCCCTGCAAGTCTTTCCGACTTTCCCTGAAACAGGGGTGACATTGGAAAAGTGAACCATTTTTTACAGTGTGGGTGTTCAGCTTCATACCTTTATATAAATCAAGGAAAAAATTGTACAATATAACAAATTATGAAATACATTAACTAACTACAAATCGATATAACTACAAAAAAACAACAACTAAAAAGACGCCAACATTGCCGATCAATAGCCTAGTCAACCGATTTACTGTTTTAAAAAAAAAATGTATCTCCCAAATATAAATTGTGACAACTTAGGCGCGTTAAAAATGGACATTATTTTCCAAATTAAATTCAGTTGTATGTAGGTACTACGTTTAAAGTATAAAAGACGAGTGGGTACAAAAAATATTAAAGAAAAAAGTACTTTATCTCAAGATGGTGCTTACAATTTCCCAGCAGACTGACTTGGTGAAGTAAACTAGTAAAAGGCAGTCTTACCCAGTCGTACCTAATGTTATTGGTACTTACTGAGAGAAGCGTCAGCCAAGTCCACAGCCATCTTTACGGCTGTAGTGTCTTCGAAATTATTATAGTTTTTGTTTACGCGTCCAGACAGAACAATGACTGAAAACTTTTCCGATGCTTTGCTCCATCAAATTTATTTTATACGTCGGATAATGCTGTGAAAACTAATAAAAGCAGACTGTGGATAGTAAATACAAAGCTAGCGTTTGGAATTTTCAAATAAGTAGGTACAAATATGAAACCAACATTTTTTTTACGGCTTGCTTGGGTTCAATTTATTGCACATCGATTAATTATTTTTTTATTTGAAATAAATTCGTAATTTTTTTTTTACAACTATTACATAATTGTTGTGACACTATACCTCACCAAAAAAAGACTTAGCTCTTGAGACTTAGAGAGACTTAGCCTTGGTGAGGGGTGTGATTTTACACAATTTGTTTTTTTTGCTTGGTTATGTTGTATTATTTTTTATAAGGATTTAATTTGATTTTTTTTCTTAATTCGCCTTAGTGTCTTACCTTCTTGCCCTTGTTTGAACTAGAGGAAATAATAATTTTCAAATCACGGGCACATGCGCCTAATAGGCAGGCAATATATGGTAAAAAACCATTTCAGCTTGATATTCGGATTTAAAACTTAAACTTTAAGTTCGATTGGAGTCATTTTTAGCTTTTCAGTCAATTTCAAATGAGTTGTTTTAAAGGAATGGGAGAAAATGTTTATTCTGAAAAATATATTTGCCTTTACCCTATGCACGCGCCTGGTTCATATGTGAGTAAATAAATAATGTAAAAAATAAAAATTAATGAGCGTTTTGCTTTATGTCATTAAATAATTTCAATTAAAAATTGCAGCAACTTAAATATGATTAAACTAAAAACTAAAAATCTTTTTGTATTTGTGTTTTTGTTAATAGTCCTCATCTTTTCATTATTTACATATTTGAACAACCAGAGTTTTTTTTTAATTATCATAAAAAACGATGAAATACGAGTATTAAGGCATTAAAAATATCCTAGTGGAAAACATTTGTTTTCTTCGACAAACGTATTTGTAACAGAATAACGTTGATTCTAATCACGTCTGCCCCATTCGACCATAACTTCGACCCAGGGACAACAGATGTCATTGCATGCACAAAAGCCTCTGCTTTCGTTTAAAGACAACTGGCCGGTTAAAATAGGTTGGTGAATTGCATTTCTTTTCACAAATCTATTTAGAAAAAAAAGGACTACCCAATGACACCTCGCTGCCTTAGTTTTTGTTTACCGTATACGCCATTGAGAAAATTTTACATGAGCAATGTTTGCATGTGTAGTGTGTACTGGACCAATGTGTCTTATGAAAACAATAAATTTATTTAAAAAATATTTAAAAGAACTCTCACATTATCGAGTTTTACGGTTTTTCTTAGCTCAGATTGCGTAGAAATTGATTCATAAGACAACTGCATGATAAAGTCATATTTGACAAGATTGGCGTATACGGTAAACAAGAACTGGGGGAGCGACCTGTTGAACCTTTACCAAAGTTATCGTCAATAACGCAAAGAGTGGCAACGCCTTGACCTTCCCAGCGACGTGACTGTTGAATAATTTGTGTAGTGAAAAAAAAACCACAGGCTATTTTTCCTTAGGATTCGATTCAATTTCATCACACAATGCAATGACACGACCTTGTCCAATGCAACTGGGATCGCCCGACGACGGATTACAATCGCAAAAAAAAACATATTTATCGGCGGATTGTCGCGACGTG
The DNA here is from genome assembly GCA_951799405.1 of Agapetus fuscipes. Lineage (NCBI taxonomy): Eukaryota > Metazoa > Arthropoda > Insecta > Trichoptera > Glossosomatidae > Agapetus > Agapetus fuscipes. The sequence continues at coordinate 9,996,511 of OX637346.1, read as the reverse complement.
ACTTTAGACTACGCAACACGTGCCGTAAATCAAACGAAAAAAAAGACGAAAATGTGTCGCAGGAGTCGGACTCCCCTGGGATGTGACATTGCCCGTGCCAAAACAATGCGAGACAGAACTAGTCCTAGGTTTTCAATATCTGCAATGCAACCATAAGGATTGCTTTATATTCACAAAAAAACATCAGTTTTTTTAATAAAAGTTTATATTAAGTCAAGTATATTAAGTTGTCTCCCTATATAATCAAAGCATAAACGATTACTAGGCAAGGACATAAATAATTGTCACGTGATTTCTATGAGTCACGTGATCATCGTTTTTCATCAAAACACTGATTATTCATTTTTTCCTTTTATAATAATCTATAATCTATAATTTTGTGTGCAAAGATATATTGGCATTTAAAGCTCATATTCAATGTATGCCCACACACTGGCACATGTAAATTTTCACTGAAACATGCTGCATGGGAAGTCGTATGTATAAAATAAACCTAACCTCACATGAACATAATCTTTACAACTTCTGCCTTTTCCTGAAAGCGGGGTGGCATCGGTAAAAGAGAACATATTGGGGGTAAAGCTCAAATGTTAATATACCTTTGCGACTGAGATTATAGATTATTATACATGAAAATATGGAGTCATTCTCATATATTTATACATTTCAGATCATTGTAAATACCACTGTCTCTGACTCTATGCGAATCAAATGTACAAATATTCATATGTTTGTAACACTTTAATATTCATCGATTTTTATCACACCCAGGCATATAAAGATGAACTTCACCTTTAACAGTTTATCGTACCAACGCTTGGATAACGGTACAAATTTCAGTTTCCATTTCCATTTTTATCGATAGTTTATCTGCTATCTCGCTCGCTACAAGAATCGAAATGACACACTTAATTCTGACCTGTTAAGAGACGCCTCCCGTAGCGAGCGACGCGTACCCGATCCGCTCCATTAATCCTTGGAGACCGGGGTCTCACATGTGGAGTGGTGCCTACATACGTGCTATCTCTCGATATCAAATTTGACTTCAATGTCAAAAGCACAAATCCAATGTCATGAATACATAACGGCGCGGCAAAAGTTTCAGTCAACCAGTCTCTTTTCTCCCGGGGATCAAGCGAAACTATATTTTACATGTCAGACAAAATGAGTATCATAATATGTATATTTTATTTTAATATTCATGTGTTTGAGCAAATTGTAAGTAGTTTTTTTTTATAATTTGGATTGTTTGTGTATTAGCACTGTGAAAATTCATATTGTTTAATTTATAATTTTTGAAGGAATTCAAAGAAAACACTGTTTATTTTCACTAAAATTTATTTAGAAAGATTAAAATCTTTAAAACAAATTACAAACGCGTTTTCGACCTAGTAGGTCATCATCAGGTAAGTTTTTAATCATCATTTAACAATCATCATTTAATCATTCATCAAGTAGTTTTTTTTATCTAAAGTTGTAGACAGTTAACTTCCTTGCTCTTGTAGGTAATTATTAACCCTGTCTATCCCTATCTACTCACTTTATGGCAGAAAGTTGTGTTAGTGATTCAGTGCTTGTTAATTCTCGAGATTGAAGAGACGCGCCTGGTCTCTTCGGCTGTTCCACAAGTCGCGCGCGTCCAGCGTCCAACAGGGAGAAATATTAAAAAACAAGTTCATTCTGGAGTGAGGTGAGTCCTCTCTGGTTATTCTAGACTCCAATTATTGTTCCCTGATGATCTGCGGCTTTGGTAGATTTGCCTGTGATCAGTTTGCTCAAACGTTTATTAAACTGGAAACAGTCTATTTTCTTTCTCTTCTCGCACAAGGTGGAGTCAAACTTGCCTCCACTACATGTTTATAATCTAATTCTTGTTTCAATTCTAATCAAATCTAATCTAAGCTGCAAAGATATATATCATTTAAGATTTATATTAAATGCATTCCCACAAGCAGATATGTATAATTTCGCGCTAACACATGCCGCATGTGGACCTACAATATAAAAACCCAATCTCAAATGAACATAAGCCTTGCAACTCTTGCCGTCCTTCCCTGAAACAGGGGTGACATTGGCAAAGTGAACCAATTTGGTCATAAATTAATTATTAATTTAATTATTTTAATTAATTAAATTAAATTTCAATTAATGTCATAAATTTGTGGATATCAGTGTTAGCTCATTTTTTCAAAATATTGCATGTTTCAAGTAAAGATTGATTAACTTAGTAGGTACTTAACAAAATGTACAATTCAAAATAATTTGGTCAAATTATGAAAAAACATGACCCATTGAAACTTCAGCATGGAAAAGACGTATGATTTAATTTTCTTCCATATAAAATAAACAAATTTTTCACCTTCGATTTGTGGCATTGTATTATTCGTGTTACTTTGTAATTTTTATCATTATTTTTGCATTGTTCACATAAAAATATTTACGAGAATGCTGAAACAATAACAACGTGATGTAGGAGTAAATATTTGAAACCCATATATTTTTTCATATCGTCACAAAGCGTATATAAAAGTGAGAGTTTTGTTGCAAAAGCATATCAAACTAAAAGAAATGCGTAAACAAGAGGATCGTATGTCAATAAAGCATTCCTTGCAAAGAAAAATACAAACCTATATATTAAGGTACTAACAGAAAAGGGATAAAATATTTCACGGAACGATCGAGTTATTATATTATGGATAGAGTTTTGAAAGTTTGGGAAAACACACAATATTTATTATAACCTACATAGAAAAAACTAGAAAATTATAAAGATCTGGTGCACCAAACTCCAATCAGACAAAAATCAAAATTAAGTGTGATTTCTCCTCTATCAGTCAAAAATTTGGTTGCATATACATAGATCAGCTGATGTACATGAACTTCCGTGTTCAAACTCCATCATATTATTACCCACTTTCGAGAAATATTTAACCGAGGTCCTTACAGAATTAAGCAATCAAATTTGATGTGTCAATCAAATATTGATTGGAGGTTGGTGCAACAGGTCCTTAGAGCATCCGAAATGAAAGCTCATATAATGATCATTGGAAAAACATTTAGAGATCGTATCCTTGATGGCTACTAACGAGAAACATATGAAGAGCATAGTAAGATGGCGCAGATCCAGGAGGTGATTATGGAGAGATCATGTCTCTAGAATGAGTCATGAAGGGCTTACACATCTAAAATCTAAATCTAAATCTAAGCTGCAAAGATATGTATCATTTGAGATTCATATTAAATGCGTCCCCACAAACAGACATGCATAATTTACACATGCCGCATGTGGACCTACAATATAAAAAACCCAATCTCAAATGAACATAAGCCCTGCAACTCTTGCCGACCTTCCCTGAAGCAGGGGTGACATTGGCAAAGTGAACCATTTTTTACAGAATGGGTGGTCAGCCGCATACCAACCTATCAGTCAAGGAATACAAGCAATTAATACATTCAAATATATCAAACAAATAAACTCTAAACAATTAAACAGTAAAAAATTAAAAAAACTACAAAACAAATTAAAAAAAAAAAATTAAAAGCCTCAGCTTTAGCCGCCAGCATTACAGATCAACCGCCATTTCTTTCGATCCTTGCATACTTCTTTCATTTCATCCAGAGCCATAACCTTTTTCATGACTCTGGATATCCCATTCATTCGCTATTTCGAAAATTTGGTCCAATCATACCTTTCTCGGTCTTCCTCTTCCACGACATCCATCAATTCTCGCAGCATATACTTTCTTCGTCAGTCTTTCCTCATTCGTGTTTCAACATCGTAGCTAATAATATACCAATAGTTCAACACCCAGTTGGCAAACCTCCTAAGAGGGAAAATATAGTAAAGCGCAAATAAAAATCATTTACTCTTGGATAATTTCCTTGAATTTTCATTTGACGGAATATCACATACGCTTAGGCCGGGGAGTTTCAAATTTTGCGTAGCGATTTTGAACCGCATGAAAAAGGTAGGTAACGAGAACCGAAGAAAGAGAACGAAAAATAGTGTCCGATCTAATCTACTATGAGTTATCTACTATGAGTTGTAAATATATGTAACACTGTGGATTAATATTACATGCATTCTCACAAGCTGACACGTATATCGTATAAGTTCGCGCTTGCACATGCCGCATATGAAGCTACAACATAAAATCTCAAACATCAAATGAACGTGCACCCTGCAACTCTAGTCGATCTTCCCTAAAACAGAGGTGACATTGGTAAAGTGAACTATTTTTTACAGCATGGGTGGTCTATACCTGTAACTTAAGGAACATTTAATTATTAACTAGGGGCGTTGCCCCTGGCTGCTACGCAGCCCAACCCCTTAACATTTGGTGAATGTGTATATTGCGCATAGTTTCCTCGCGTTAAAATTCGGAAAACTTGTAAAATAAAAACATACAGCCTTTGTTAAAGAAAATCGACCACCCATAGGTTAAAAAATGGTTCACTTTGCAGATTTCAGCTGTGTTTCAGGGAAGATTGGCAAGAGTTGCAGGGCTTATATTAATTTGAGATTGGGTTTTTATGTTGTAAGTCAACATGCATTATGTGTAAGCGCGAACTTATAAATGTCTGCTTGTGGGAATGCATTTAATATGAATCTCGATTGGTATGTATCTTTGCAACTTAGATTATAGAACTTAACAAAATAATTTCCTTGACTTACAGGTTAGTATGTGGCTGACCACCCATACTGTAAGAATGGTTTACCATGAAAATTTTATCTCTGTTTGAGGAAAAGTCGGCAAGAGTTGCAGGGCTTATGTTCATTTGAGATTAGTTTTTTATTTTGTAAGTCCACATGGGGCATTTGTAAGCGCAAACTTATACCTGTCTGCTTGTGGGAATGCATTTAATATGAATCTCAAATGGTATGTATCTTTAAAACTTAGATTATAGAACTTAACAAAATAATTTCCTTGACTTATAGGTTAGTATGTGGCTGACCACCCATACTGTAAGAATGGTTTACCATGAAAATTTTATCTCTGTTTGAGGAAAAGTCGGTAAGAGTTGCAGGGCTTATGTTCATTTGAGATAAGGTTGTAAGTCCACATGGAGCATTTGTAAGTGCGAACCTGTCTGCTTGTGGGAATGCATTTAATATGAATCTCAAATGGTATGTATCTTTGCAACTTAGATTATAGAACTTAACAAAATAATTTCCTTGACTTATAGGTTAGTATGTGGCTGACCACCCATACTGTAAGCAATGGTTCACCATGCAAATTTTATCTCTGTTTGAGGAAAAGTCGGCAAGAGTTGCAGGGCTTATGTTCATTTGAGATTAGTTTTTTATTTTGCAAGTCCACATTGGGCATTTGTAAGCGTGAACTTGTACCTGTCTGCGTGTGGGAATGCATTTAATATGAATCTTAAATGGTATGTATCTTTGCAACTTAGATTATGTAAAGAAATACACAAAATAATTTTCTTGACTTATAGGTTGGTATGAGGCTGACCACCCATACTTTAAAAAATGGTTTACTTTGCAAATTCACCTTTGTTTCAGGGAAGGTTGGCAAGAGTTGCAGGGCTTATGTTCATTTGGAATGAGCTGTTATGTTGTAAGTAAGCATGCAGCATATGTAAGCGGGAACTTATACATATCTGCTTGTGCTGTAAGAATGGTTTACCATGAAAATTTTATCTCTGTTTGAGGAAAAGTTGGCAAGAGTTGCAGGGCTTATGTTCATTTGAGAGTAGTTTTTTATTTTGTAAGTCCACATGGGGCATTTGTAAGCGCGAACTTATACCTGTCTGCTTGTGGGAATGCATTTAATATGAACCTCAAATGGTATGTATCTTTGCAACTTAGATTATAGAACTAAACAAAATAATTTCCTTGACTAAAAGGTTAGTATGTGGCTGCCCACCCATACTGTAAGCAATGGTTCACCATGCAAATTTTATCTCTGTTTGAGGAAAAGTCGGCAAGAGTTGCAGGCCTTATGTTTATTTAAGATTAGTTTTTTTTATTTTGCAAGTCCACATTGGGCATTTGTAAGCGTGAACTTGTACCTGTCTGCGTGTGGGAATGCATTTAATATGAATCTTAAATGGTATGTATCTTTGCAACTTAGATTATGTAAAGAAATACACAAAATAATTTTCTCGACTTATAGGTTGGTATGAGGCTGACCACCCATACTGTAAGCAATGGTTCACCATGCAAATTTTATCTCTGTTTGAGGAAAAGTCGGCAAGAGTTGCAGGGCTTATGTTCATTTGAGATTAGTTTTTTTTATTTTGTAAGTCCACATGGGGCATTTGTAAGCGCGTTGGTTTACTTTGCAAATTTCACCTTTGTTTCAGGGAAGGTTGGCAAGAGTTGCAGGGCTTATGTTCATTTGGAATGGGCTGTTATGTTGTAAGTACACATGCAGCATATGTAAGCGGGAACTTATACATATCTGCTTGTGGGAATGCATTTAATATAAATCTTAAATGATATATATCTTTGCAGCTTAGATTAGATTAGATTAGATTAGAACTTATACATGTCTGCTTGTAAGAATGCATGTAATATGAATCTCAAATGTTATATATGTTTGCAACTTAGATTACAGATTGAAATCCATTTTTATTTGGCTTTTTTTTTTTTTAATTTGCATGAAATAAAAGAAAATTTAAAAAAAACTTTCACGTTTTGCCGCTAGATGTCAATATTGTTCCATACATTTTCAGTATGAACAAACAGATTTTTTGCTAAAAGTTTTCATACATTTGTAAACACACACGCGAAAGCTCGCAGCATTGCAGCATACGAGTATATACAAAAATTAATTTGCCATAGGTCATGAATGTGTTTCATCTGCTGTGATGGCATTGGTTTTGAAAATCGAAACTTGACGACGAAAGACGACGACGAAGGGCAATATAATAAAGGATAAACATCGCAACTTTTTTAATACCTTACTTCCTTGCAAAATTAATCATTGTATGTAGACGCCATTTTTAGGAAATAAAAAATAAAATTGTGGGCGTTGTACAAATATGTAAATTTGCTTGATGATTTTACACCTCGTTGTGCGGACACCCATGCGTCATCATTTTGCCCCCCTCCCCTACTCACCGTGGCCTCTGAATGACAAATCTAGTCGATTTTTCACGACCCAACCCTGGACGCGCGACTTTTCATGCGGAGCCTCTATACCGAGCTTAAAATTTTACGTTAAAACTCAACCATTTAGTTTTACTATAAATGTTTGTCAACAAAAACCTTTATGGTGGCCTTGCAAAAAAAAAAAACAAACGCAACTAAGCTACACATATAGTGTAACTTCTTGCCGCGTTATCCCCGAAGGGGTCGCATGTGGCGAGTTGAACCTGTTTGTGGCCTTGAGTCTTAAAAATTTGTGAGCCGTATAAGAAAACCCCTAATTCGAAGCGCTGTTTTAGTTTCCAAATCGACGGTGTAAAGGCAATTGGGAATAAGCGACATTTTGGTCAAAAATGAGTTTTATGTAAATGCTATCCTACTTGAAAAATTTCGCTCTTTCTAATGCGTTTACTCCCATAGCTCTATGATGATTTTTGTGTTGTTTATGCCCAAGCAAACAACTGCGTATGGTTTTTGACAAGATTTTGACCTTTTTTGTCCTTAAGGCGCTTGAGACATAAAAAAATCGTACTACCACATTAATAGGAATGCCAAAAAATGCCTTTTTTTTATTTTAGAGCTGCTTTGATTTTAACGATATGATAAAAAATAAAAAAGTTATGCCATTTTTCTGCAATCTTAAACTTTAAACTGCTCTCCTGAACAATTTAGTTTATGTCGCTTATGCCCTACTGCCTTTTCACCGTCGATATACATAATTTGGGAAACGCTATGGTTGCGTTTACATGTGATGCTTTGTACTTGGGGTGTTGGGCGCGTCAGGAGACGGCTCTAATGACGGACGTGTGTCAGGGGTAATAAGTCATCGGTATGGAGAGGTGGACAACAAAGAAATTTGTGTACAAAACACGCCTTTCCCATTTTTTTTAGCGGTGAAAAAATGTTGAGCTATCTGGGACGTCGCGACGTCAATAAATATGTAAATGAAGGAAATCGACTGGATATAATAACTAGCGATAGATACATTTGAATTCATAGTCTCTATGTGCTTTTAATGTAGGGAAATTGGACTTGAGTTACCTTGTTAAAAATTCAGCTGTAATTTTTTGCTTGCTAGAAGAGAACGTGTATTTTTTTTAAATATTTGTATGCCTTACCAAAGATTCCCTCTAACTAAGAACGCAACATCATATTTTAATAACAAATTGGGTTTTCTTCGTGCTTGCACGTATTTTTTCATAATCTACTCTTTGCATAAAAATAAGTACATATTTTTAAAATCATAATATACTATTTATTTTAATATCATTATAAACATTATTTTTTAATGATGTTAAACCAAAAGTGCAATCATTAAACATGTTTTATATAATCAATAAAGAGTGTCTCTTTTGTACAAAAAAGGCTTTAAGAAACCCGTTTCCTTCTAATCTATAGTTTGTAAAATCCATTTACTAATACTATATGAAATAAATGAATATCGAAGAATCTAAAATAAAAACGAAGTCATTTTTTATGACCGCTAAAAGCAAAGAGCGCAACTTTATAGGCTTCAGTCAAAAATATGTCTGCAGACAAAACCAGACGTATGTAGGCTGGATGCATTTTCCACAGAGCTCCATCACAGCGGGCAAAATAAATAATATGGAGCAAAGCGAGGCTTTCCAACCCTTTGTCGGTAGAGCTGGGTGCATCCCTGAGCCCACCATCCACCAACAATGCGGCGATAAGTGGCAGTAGACGCCAAAGAGGGTGAGAAACACAAATGACGAGCGTGCGTGATGAAGCGACTTCCGTGGCCATTTTGTAATACGCAAACACTAATGTCTGCCTCTCCCTTGCGCTCTTGTGTTTATGCTTCCATTTGTTGTATGCTGAAATTATTTCAAGGCTTCCTTATATTCATAATAATATGGTAGAATCAGCTTTCTATTTTTTTTAGTTCAGGAGAGCAGAAAAACGACTGACTTCTGTGCGGTTGGAGCATGAGACTGGAGTAGAAAAAAACGTTGGACATACAGCGGTGGCTGTGGTTGATTAAGAAGACCAAAACCTAACCTGGGTTATCATTCCATTGATCTAATCTAATCTAATCTAATCTAAGCTGCAAAGATATATATCATTTAAGATTTATATTAAATGCATTCCCACAAGCAGATATGTATAATTTCGCGCTAACACATGCCGCATGTGGACCTACAATATAAAAACCCAATCTCAAATGAACATAAGCATGAATGATGAAGGAAAAAACATATTTTCTGTATACTAAACTCGTTTTTCCTCATGAGATATAAATGCTCCTTTTGCGTGTAAATATTACATTATTTTAGGAGTTTTTCGATGTTTCCTGTAAAGACATTGAAGTTTTGGCAACACATTTCGTAGAGGTAATATTATTTGTATGATACTCGAATTAAAACTCATAACGCAAAGTATGTAAACGATTATTTAGAGATTATTTGTTTAAGTCTTTGTTTTGAATTGAATCTCATAGCTTTTTAACAATATTCAGTGGCCTTAGGTACCTTTATCATCACACCTCAAGACCGTTCTAGAAGCTTAACTACCGCTATAGAAAGCATCAAATCTTAAGCAAGAATTACTGTAAGGCTGGATGAGGGGAGGATCTTTTATGTCAAGTCATTGAAACACGCAGCTAAAATATTCAACTTAATGCAGGGAATCTAAACATTAGTCTAAATTAACCATAAGATTTAAAATTTTATACAACAACTTACTTCTTCTTTTACTTAGTCAGCCACTTCTTGATCACTGCTGGACATAGGCCTCCCCCATATCTCTCCAGGCGTCTCTGTCCTGGGCTCTCTGCATCCAGTCACCAGCAACTTTTTAAATATCATCTGCCCATCGTGTAAGAGGCCTTCCTCTAGTTCTTTGTCTTCACGAGGTCTCCATTCTATCATACAACAACACCAATTGCTATATATTTATCAACAAAAATGAAAACTCTGTTGAAGGTGCTAGAATCGTAGATTTTGAAAATTTCAGTTTGTTACCCATACTACAGATATCTGCGAAAAGCATTATTGAAAAGCATGTATGTACTTTAAATCCTATACGATTACCTTCAGGTCTTATTTACATGAAGTAAGTGTAAGAGCACAGCATCCGCCTAGCCCAGAAGAGCGCTTGCACTCGATTTGAATCCTCTCTCAATCTGGTACTTCGGTTTTATTGCAACCGTAGAAAAGAATCCAACATGAAGGAGAGCGATAAAACCTTCCGAATGGCGAAATTTTCCATCGAATCATTCCCCGGGTAGCTTTCTTACGTGTCTTATTGTATTATTATCTCTGTGATAAAAATGCAACAAGAAATATCGAGCGCAGACTTCATTTTATAGTAAACCAGGAGCACCCGGCGCGTTTCACTACCTACGTATCTTGCGCTACTAAAAACGCTGCTAAGTTACACATATAGCGTAACTTCAAATCGCGAAAAAGATTGCATGTGGCAAGAGGAACCTATTTATTTATACAGGTAAGGGGACCGGCCGACCTGTTAACGTTTTTAGCAAGTTTTAGTCCCGTCCAGTGCCAGATGTTTCTCAGCCAGGGAGCTCTTCGCTTTCCAACACCTCGTCGACTAGTTTTCCTTTAGGATAAGATGCAACGCAACAGTGCGTACTTATATCTAACGAAACTATTTGTAATCTATTTATCTCTACAGCTCATGGACTCACCTTCCTCCAAAACTGGAGAAAAGAGATTTTTTAACACGAAAATATTTGTGATCCTGATTGATTTAAAACTTAGCATGATCCAGCTGGAAGATATGTAATTCACGTGTTTTCTAAAAACTTGACCACAATCCTTAAAGCATTGAATCTTTTATACCAGGGATAAGACACATATATTTTAATCAATAAAGAAACGATTGCAGACTGACGTTCTTTTGACACGATCCGGTTTCTTCTTCCGGTTCCTATTGGTGAAATTTAAAGAAACGCCTTCATTTGAAAGCTATAATGGGCATTCCCATACACTACAAGACTTCCTATCCGGCACCGGACCGGGTCATGTGAAGAGGGACTAAGACGCAGCAGGACATGCATTTTATGAATGTAAATTTATTTGTCAAGCTGAGCGTCGCGATATTTTTATCACGAAGGAAGCAAACCAATATCTTCTCTGAACATAACAGGGCTGTGGCTTGTATGGAGTCAGTATGGCAGGTTATTGAATTATCTGCATGCATACAAGCATACAAACTGTTATGCAAGTTGTGCAATATGCGTCAGAATAATAACAGTAATCATAATGTTTCATAATAAAATGTAATAGAGTCCTTAAATATTTTGGCAGATACTGATGTGAATGCGTAAAAGTTACTAGTACATAATGGTTAGTTTTTGAAAAATTCCTAGTATTCACGTCCAGGTTGTTTAAAATGACAGTAGTTTGAAGGTCTAATAAACAGACGCAACCAAAAAAAAAGGCTTCTAATATTTTGCCTAAATAATGTTATATGTAGCATAAATTTGTGTAAAAATAACACAAAAAGTACGGCTCAGGACATTATTGCTTGATGAAATTTCACACAATTATTTGAAATCATATTTTCAAGTTTTAAGAAGAAAGATACACAGATCTCTACTATAATTTAGGTCAATCAGGTGAAGAAGATCATTGCCCTCCTAGTTACGGGAGTTTAAAAAGCGATCAACATCAGACTCTTAAAACAACAAAGCAAAAGTACTTTATTTCATACAACTTCCATACGTGTAGTATTGTTCCCTTTTTAATTACTGATAGTTTGTCGCTGAATCTTCAACCTCATTTGCTTAAGAAAACAAAAGTTATCTTTTTTGAAAATCTTTTACCGCTTATAAATCAACCGTTCTTCCCCAAGACATATTGTGTAGGGAGAAAGAAAAATATATGCACTCTGCAGTATCAAAACATTTGCATTAGAAACCAATAAAATAGATTCGCCCTCATGCACACAGATCTACTTTGGTAATCCACCCCATAAATGTCAATAAAAGTCTCCCACGGGGGTGGACGAAGCAAAACAAAACGTTAGAAAAGAAGCGAGTCGAGATGTCAACAGACACTACCAATATATCGCTAGCTGAGACTCCCCCTTGCCTAAGTTTAAAAGGCATCTATCTAGGAAAAAAGTTTAAAGTTTAACATAGTTACTCACAACACATTTGAAACATCACTGATCCATGGATCATTGTTTTTTTAATGATAATTCACGTTAGGTGATGGTTGAGCCATGCATTTTCTGTGTGTGAAATAACCCTGCTGCTGCTCCGACGGCTTGGAATTCTCTTCCTGCGACCCTCAGGGAGCTGAAGACTGAGGCAGCTTTTAGAAAAGGGCTCAAAACTCATTTTTCAAAGACTATTACAAAGCGCCTTTGCAGTGACTCAGTCACGAAAAGGCGTTCTACAAGTGTTGTTTATTATATTATTATTATTATTATTATTAACCCTGTAAGATTTTCCGAACTCAAACGATTCGATTTTAGATTTTCACGGTTAGAAAAAATTACTAACCGTGACGTGGAGAAGGACGAATATCTCAATATTTTGTTGGAGTCGTATGAAACTAAGTCATTCATCACAGCTCGTACTTCACATGCTCAAAAAAGATACAGTTCATGATGATATTGATTATTGGATACGATGAGAAATTTGATCTTCTGCACATCACGATTCGTATAATCCGTCGTAAATTTATTATCCAATGATATTTTTATGTTCTTTTTCATGTAATCGTTTTAATATATCTACCGACGTATGTTAGTATCTAACATATTCATACAAGGAAATGGTAAACATTACAATGACCTTTAATATATAGATAACCGATGTTAAAATGAGGCTTTGATTGATGTCTATATTCGGCATAGGTTTAATCATAAATTTATACAAGTAATATCATTTACCCGATATTAGGCACTCAAAAAACATTTTCATCAAAAGGTCAATTTATTTTTTGAACTGTAACTGTAACTGTAACTGTAACTCTGTCGCCATTCCGCTAGGGGTGGCCAGAGCCTCTGCAGAGTTGCCTCCATTTTTTCCTATCCTTACATACCTCCTTCAATTCATTCATATCCATCACCTTTTTCATGCATTTTCTTCTTTTACGCTCACTTTGTATATCCCATTCTTTCACAATCTCCTCAATCTGATCACTCCATACTTTTCTCGGTCGTCCCTTCCCTCTTTTTCCTTTCACACTTTCTTTGTATACATACTTTGTCAGTCTATCATCATTCATTCTTTCCACATGTCCAAACCATCTCATCACATTCTTTTGTACCTTAACTTTCACATCCTCTTTCAAATTACATTCTTTTTTTACCCATTCATTCCTAACTCTATCCCTCAGAGTTTTTCCTGTCATGCTTCTCAAATGCTTCATTTCCACCGTACATACTTTACTCATTTCGCTATCGTTCACTGTCCATGCTTCACTTCCATACAACAAAGTCGGTAACAATATGCCATTGTGTACCGCCATTCTCAGATCCATCGTCAATCGCTTGTTCTTTGCTATTCTTCCTATTGCACCGACCACTTGTTTTCCCTTGCACATCCTATTCTCAAGTTCTCTTGTCATCTTTCCATTCTTCTCAAACATACTTCCCAAGTATCTAAATTCATCCACAATTTCAACTTTCGTACCATTCAACAAAAACGTGCATTCTTCATTTTCATCCGTTCTGTCAAAAATCAGTACTTTCGTCTTACTTGCATTAATTTTCAACTTGTTCACACACAGAGCATGGTTCAGACTAGAGAGCATTGCCTGAAGCTCTGCTGCTGAATCAGCAATTAGTACTGCATCATCAGCATAAAGCAGAACTCCGACTTTTCTCTCTCCAATCTGTATGCCATGCCCTTCCAGATTCGCTTGTTTAACACAATGATCCATAATTATATTGAATAACCACGGGCTCATTATGCAACCCTGTCTCACACCCTTGTACACATTAAAATACTCGCTGTATTCTCCATCCACCCTGACACACGCCCTGCTATTTAGATAGATGGCGCGTATCGCGTTCAGAAGTGCTTTATTCACACCATACCTCTCAAGCACACACCACATCATACTTCTATCCACCGAGTCGAAGGCTTTCTCAAGATCTACGAAAGCCGCGTAGACCTTTTGAATATAAGGGTAATTGTCATTTTTTATTCTTCATAACAATACAAAACAATATCCCATTTTAAGTTCGTTCAATAATTCATTAGGAACAAAATTCCCATACTTGAAGGTTTTCGAACCATTCAATTTTTACCGGTAATTTGACCAATCTTCTTACAATAGGCGATGAGTGACGTGTTGGTTACCGATGTACGTAATGTATCTATAATTTAAGGCTAAAGCTATGCGCTGCTAAGATACACATTAGAGTGACTTCTTGGCGCGATTTCCCCGAAGGAGTCGAACGTGGTGGGTTAAACCTATTTATTTTTACAGGTAAGGAGGCCGGTCTTATGCCATCCATTCCAGTTGAAGTAGTGGTTTCCCACCTCATGTGAAATTTGAGTAATGAATGATGTGAAAGCTGAGTACACCTTGCCGGCATTTTATTTCGGGTTGGAAATAAACAATACAACGGGAAATCGTTTCTGACATCCTCAGTGGGATTTGAACCTTATCTCTCGGCATGGAATGCAAGCACTCTACTCTACCAACTTAGATATAAACTGGAGTTTTAGAAAAAATCAGCTTGAATTGATCGGAACGATAACTGCTATTGGATGTCAAAGAACATAGTACAAATTTCATATCTGGGTCGTATTTTGCACAATTTGTCAACAGATTTGTTAAGAGGTATGCAATTCACATAAGTATTTTTCCTGGCTAGGAACAGGTATAAACATTGTCAATTCATAATTCATCTAAGATCAAAAGATCTTGATAACTCAAAGCATGCAGTATTTATTGACCCATCAACAAGCTGTAAGCTGTAAAAATTCCTTTCAAAGCTGTAGCATTATGGCCGTGAATGAACGATGACGTTATATGCATCGTTACAACGATAATACCCCGTAGATAGAGCGGATGTTGGCAGCAATGCATTTGTCGTCACTCCTTGTCCTCTCCGTTCGTAGGAGATTTATTATACGTACCCAGTCGGATGCACTTTTACTGCTGGACGTAAAAATGCGCTAGCCGTTTTCACTTCCCCAAGCATTAAACTTCAACTCAACTTTAACGTTTTACTTAAATATATAGAAGCTAAAACGCACATTAGAATCGCTCATATATTTTTTGGTAAACGCGATGGTAGAGTAAAAACATCATGTTTAATACTTGGTGTATAGAGCTCTTCCTCCTTCCATAGTGCAGGGTTCACTTTTTACAACCGAGTCGTATTCACAAAAATGCAAGTCTTGTATGTACCTACCTATTAAATAATGAAATTATGCCATCTCCAGAAATTTATTAATATATTTTACATCGTCTGTCCAAGATGTAAACATTTTTAGTGATGAAAAAAATGCAAAATTTAAAACTTAAATTGACGTAGGTACTAATATTAATTAATTCAGATTTTTAGTAAAAAAAAAACAAGATTCATTGTGCAGTTGGTCATTGGTCATGAACGAAAGTAGGTTTCAAGATTTATTTTTCCATCAAAAATGGATGCGTCTATCTTTGACTTGCAATCTAAGTTGCAAAGATATATTATCCAGTCGTATTTGAATCATGCTTACTAGAATATTTATTTAATTAAAAAAAAAAACAAATAAAATCAATATGCCATGCGAGGCCTGAAAATAATGTTAAAGTTTTAATAAAACAAATGCGACAAACTCAGTCTTTTGAAGGGTTTATGTATTAGCATTGCGAATTTTTTTTTTTGAGAAAAAATAAAACTTAATTTTTTTACGAGTTGATTTTATTTCCTCCAGCGTTTTGGATGCTGTCACATTATCACACCTGTTGTCCTCTTGATAATAATCTATAATCTATAATCTAAGTTGCAAGGATATATTCATTCAAAGCTCTCAGATGTATGCCCACAAACAAACACGTGTAGTTCGCGCTTACAAATGCTGATTGTGTACTTACAAATAAAATCCAAACCTCAAATGAACATAAGCCCTGCAACTCTTGCCGACATTCCCTGAAACAGGGGTGACATTGGCAAAGTGAACCATTTTTTACAGTATGGGTGGTCAGCCTCATACCAACCTATAAGTCAAGGAATACGAGTAATAAATAACATTTAAGTATAAGAAAACAACAAAACCTTAAAAATAAATCTATACAAAAAAAGTAAAAAATGTCTTATGCAAAAAATGTAGCAAGCCAATAAACCAACATTAAAAATCAGCATTGCAGATTAGCCGCCACTTCTTCCTGTCCTTGCATACTTCTTTCATTTCATCCAGAGTCATAACTTTTTTCATACAAGCTCTCCTTTTACTATGACTCTGGATATCCCATTCACTCGCTATTTCGAAAATTTGGTCCATCCATACCTTTCTCAAATAATAATAACTATAAATCTTTATTCCAGCCTTGCCACGCGGATGGTGCAATACGTGACCAGCCAAATTAAATTTTAAAGTTATTATTATATTTTATTAGGTGTGATAACACCAAAAGCGGTCAAGGAAATAAAATCAACTCGTCAAGAAAAAAGTTTGTTAAGAATACAATTTTTTTTTTCCAAAACGTAGTTTTATTTTCACATCTATAATATTTACTATTAGGTTGGTATTAGGCTGACCACCCATACTGTAAAAAATGGTTCACTTTGCCAATGTCACCCCTGTTTCAGGGAATGTCGGCAAGAGTTGCAGGGCTTATGTTCATTTGAGTTTGGATTTTATTTGTAAGTACACAATCAGCATTTGTAAGCGCGAACTACACGTGTTTGTTTGTGGGCATACATCTTAGAGCTTTGAATGAATATATCTTTGCAACATAGATTATAGATAGCTTTGAGGTCTCATTCAGATAGGGTTTGATTTAGTGGTCATTTAAAGTAAAAATAATTTTATTTTACATAAAATGAATTTTCACTGTGTGAATACAAAAACCATACAAAAAAAAAAGATTTACCTACACTAAAAAATATTATATTTTTAAATATTTATTTAAAAAAAAAAAAAGTTTGTGTTTTATTTTTACATTATTAATTTCAATATTTTAAGTGTAATCAATTATAAGTCCCAATTACAACAAACTTTTATAGCTCGCATAAGCTACGGGCGCTTTTTAATATTTATATTTGCATTGAAGAAATTTATACACGTAAAATTGAAAAACACTATAACGGTTTACTGTGTTTACGACATCATAAAAATTGTGTTCTCGTAAAATTTCTCATAGCAATTTTCCTAATAGAAAATGCTTCATATAAACGGAAAAGTGTTTTATACGGGATAACACAATAATAGTACTAGGAAGTATATAAACATACATCTAAAAAATGTTGAAATATGTGCTGATACACTGGCACGAATAATGCAGTATCAAGCATGACCAAAGCTCTCTCAACATCTTTGAAAGGAAATTTATCCGCCTATTAAGGACCCAATAAAGGACGGGAACAAATGGTGAAGTAGATACAACTCTGAACTGTGCGACCAGTATCCTGTATCAGGGCGTTGATGTAATTCTGTCAATTGAAGTCAGCAGACTGCATTAGATAGGAATACGTCCAGCGACAGGGCCATCGGAAGCTGGAAAAGATGGATGTGATGGACTGACCCTAAGAGGCGCATGATAGTTGGAAGACACAGATTACGATGGCAGTATGAACGTGAGACTGGAAGAAAAAGACGCTAAACAGACACTGTTGGCTGCGGTTTATCAAGGAGATACTCACCCTGGGTTTTCGTGCCATTGATGATTATGGTGATGATATACTGAAACGATTTGCAGTGTTAAAATGTGCTGAGATCTTTTATCTATAATCTAAATTACAAAAATATAATATCATCATTAAAGATTGAGTCTGCCCACAATCAGATACAAATATCTTGGCTCGCGTTAACACATGCCGTACGTGTGTTTCCAAATATAGCCCAAATTTTAAATGAACATAAGCCTCTTAAAGATCTCTCCGAAAAAGGATGATATTGGCAAAGTGAGCCATATTTACAGTATGAGTAATCAGCGTCATGCCAACCAGGAAAAAAAAGTGGTTGTGGCTTATTACATTCTGAGCATTCTGAAGCTACAAATAAAAACTCTCTTATATCCACTACGCTAAATTTTTTTTTTTTCATTTTTAGACACGAGCTTTGAATGACATTTAAAACTACGTCAAGCAACAAATACCTTATTTTCTTCAAAAAATTAACATTTGGAAACTGTTACAGATAAATATTTAGTTATTACGTGTTGTTTCCTTAAAATCACACTTATCAAGTTTTCCCATAAAGCTTTTTATCGTTTGTTTAACACAACACAAAATAGTCGTGCTGAAAGAAAACTGTTTTTTCCTAAATTAAATACAATTAATGTTACTATCAGCACCGTGTGCATTTACCTGCAGCCTCTTTTAAGTCATTCTCGATGTTATTTCTCTACGCAAAATGTGGCAAAAAGAAAATTTTGAACCGTGGGATGATGCGCTGCAAATGAATGCTCCTAATGGGGTAGGGTTGGAAACCCTGCGGGTGCTCTTTGCTTTCATACCTCAATAACCTCCACCTTTCAGCTCACTATCAACACTCCCTCCTTCCTGGAAGGTAACAAACTGAACCGGAAGTAGATCTCAAAGCACCGGAAGCAACACTGAAGAAAATCTTTCAGAAAAATTCACGTAGCATTTTTTTTCATATTTCCTTTTAGTTTTTCTTGTTACAAAAATTCTGCTACAAGTAAGATTTATTAAAAAATAACTTTTGGGGTCAATGAAGGTAAAACTTTGCCCCGTGCAATACATGACTAAGATATCTTCCGTAGAGAGTTTTTTTTCTGGCTGATCAATTAAAGTTGAATTTTGAAAACTTCATTGAAATTTTGAAAAAAAATTTTAACAATATTTTTGTCTTGTCAGTACAACTTCTCATGCCTGTGGGATCCTTAGCAAGCAAAAACAAAATGTTAGTTTGTATTTTCCGTGGAAATAAAATTGTGACGCGTTTATTTTTTTTGTCTCTGGTATTTGTGTTGAGAGCATTGCCTGATTCCAGTCAGATGATTATCTACGTTCGGTTTTTGTATTGAACTCTTGAAAACTCTTGTCCGGTCGATAGCTCAGTTGGTAGAGTGCTTGCATTCCGCCCCGTGAGCTCGGGTTCGAATCCCACAGAGGGTGTCAGAAATGATTTCCCATTTCAGTGTTTATTTCAAACCCCAAAATGCATATTATTTAATTAATTACCCAAAATATAATACCGGCAAGGTTTACTCAGCCTTCACAAGAAATGAGTACTAGCCCTCTCGAGAGCTGGGAAACTTCCACTTCAACTGAAGTGGTTAGCGTAAGGCCGGCCTACTTACCTGTGAAAATAAATAGGTTCAACTCACCACATGCGACCCCTTCGGGGATAACGCGGCAAGAAGTTATACTATATGTGAAGCTTAGTTGCGTTTTAAGCGTAGGAATTCATGATCTGCTTCACGTGGCTGGTCCATAGAGTAAGGAACCCATCTTTGGCTCTCTAGGTTACCAGTTATTCCTAAACGCTCTATAAAACAAATAAAGGAGCTAACCAAGTGATGGCAAGAGGTCCTATGCCAAACCAAAGTACACAAAAAACCGAAACGTTTTATGCCACAAACCACGATTTTTCAGTGGTCGTCAATAGATCGCAAAGTTGTTGAAAACGTAAAAAAAACATATTTCTTTATTTATAAAATAGATTTGTGAAAAGGAATTAAATTCACCAACCTATTCTGCCTGGCCAGAAACAGGTATTCACATTATCAGTTAATAATTGAGTGAGTAATATTTGAATGAATTATTAATTTATAATTACCCAATCACATCTGTTGAAGCAGGATCAAAGTTATTGTCAATAGGACAACACAACGCAGGTGGGGCTCGAACTTGCACTAATTTAAGTGCCAACTTTTTATTCGTTCGACCATACCAGTGACAATATATTTTGCTATTTTCAATTGCATATTGAATTTTGAAAACCCAAACAAAAGTACCTAGGTACATATATATAAATTACATTCGCACGTTTCAAAACAAACAAAAGTTTTTTTTGGAAAGTTAAACTTTTCAAAAGGTCAATTTTCCAGATTGTGGTTCCCATTTCCTTCCCGTCTCGTCTCTCTTCCCTTCGCTTCCCCATACCGCAGCCTTCACCCCTACCTCCCGCAGTACCAAGCTAAAAGGGTACAACGATACATAAGCCGGTAATAGTCTCGCATTATGATTTTACGTGCATAAAAACGTGAAAATAAATATGGCGTACTGTACCCCAAGTTTTACAAAAAATCCGTAAACTCACCTCGATTGCGAAAATTATAAAAAATGTATGAAAACTAAATTACTCTGTACGAGTGCCGTCGTATATTCTACACATTTGCGATTTACGAAGTGTTTTACACTAAAGGCTGTTCGTAAAAGGTAAAAGTAATACAACGAGTATTAAAAAGTACGTTATAATTTAAGCATATAGAAAAAATGTATGGAAATTAAAAAAGTGCCTGATGTGAGCGCAAAGCTTTTATTATATTTTCGGAAAGTTTATACATTTAGTGTAGAGTTTTCTACCGTATGTGGGATCCCGTGAAATAACAAGGGGTGTGGGTCTCCGGCACAGGTGTTATTAACGTAACGGGGAATGTTTTCACGAGAAATAAGGAAATATTGCGGCCCTTCGTCTTTGTGCTCCTCCCCATGAATCACGTAAAAATATGAGAATTGCGCCGTATTACGGAAATTTGTTTAAATGTATAAAATCTGTTTCAGGAACTGAGGGAATAAAGAGGCGAGCAATAAAGCATTTTTTTTTGCGTTTCCACTACTTGACGGTGAGATTTTTTTTTGCTCTTTCTTACTCGCGTGGTATTTTCACGGCGCAATTTTAAAAGATAAATAAATGGCTTTTGCAAGTGTTTTTCATTTGAAATTTATACGGCAATAACTTTTTTCAGAAAAATGAGTTAGCACTCAAATACCAACATTTTCCACTCTTACGGTAATTGCAGGAAAAAATAATTTATCCTTACTTAAAATTTATAAACTCCCATCTTCATTTTGAAGTAATCTTTTTTTGGCCAACCAAATATTTCAAAGGTATTTTTTTACAAGACGTGTCTTAGCATGGACCTTGGCTGAATCAAGAATTCTCTTTCACTGCTGCCTGTCCTTGGCTGCATATGCGTTAACACCGTCCATCCATCGCATGTTTTGACCTTACTGCAGTGGAACTCTTGATGCCGTCAGTAGATCTTACCGTACGTATTTGTAGATAGGACTCAATAAAACATGGCGATGATTGAACGGCCAATCGTTGTTCCTTATAAAATGGATCAGCTGTTGATACACTACCATATTTTGTGATCAGCCCACTGCATACGCTCTACTTTGGAGAAACTGATCACATCGGGCTCTCTGTTTTACCGACGACTCCAAATCATGTTAACGTCCAGATTATCATTATCTTGTAGAAATTGCACTTTTAA
The DNA here is from genome assembly GCA_951799405.1 of Agapetus fuscipes. Classification (NCBI taxonomy): domain Eukaryota; kingdom Metazoa; phylum Arthropoda; class Insecta; order Trichoptera; family Glossosomatidae; genus Agapetus; species Agapetus fuscipes. The sequence goes on along the minus strand of OX637346.1, from coordinate 9,974,833 downwards.
ACGAAAATTTAGTAGTGAGTTTGTGAACAAAAGTGTCTTTATTTCTTAATTCGATTAATTATTTCAATTCCAAGAATACCACCCACATGTTAATAAGCCTAAAATAATTTTGGGGTTAGTGGCAATTAATATTCAATTTAAAGTGTACTGTTCACATGTGCTTTTGCCAAGCATCTCCCTTGAATTATGATTATGTTTTAGTATCAGAGTTCCACAGTGTGTCTAGGGCAGGTAATGAGAAGAATCTCAGCGGGTAGAGTAACCGCGCGTGTCAAAAGCAACGTCAAGCAGAAAACGCTGGAAAATGCGTGTTCAGTGGCGGCTCCTACATAGAAGCAGAAAGTCAGATAAAATAAAGCATGACTAATACAGTCTTATAAAAAGCTCAGATTTTGTAAATGAAGAATAAAAAAATTACCAAATTTAAGTACACTTTTATTCTTTAATATTTTTTAGTGTTGATCTGTTAACACAGTGAAAGTCCATTTTTATAAATATTTAAAAATATAAATGGTAAAACATTGTTTTAATTAACTTTCATTCTTTAGTTGTTTGACCTGTTACTGAGATGCTTCCCAGTGCAGGAAACTTCTTTAACGTTGAATGATCATTTCAGTTTAAAAAAATAGTTTCTGCCTTTAGCTACTATCCAGAGCATTATGATAATTGTATGATTGTCTGCATAAAACTACAGTTTTGCCATCAACTCGCTCCCCCATTCTTGTTTGCCCTATACGCCAATCTTGTCAAATATGACTTTTTCATGCAGTTGTCTTATGAATCAAATTCTACACAACCTGAGCTAAGAAAAACCGTAAAACTCGGTAATGTGAGAGTTTTTTTAAATATTTTTTAAATAAATTTCTTATTTTTATAAGAAACATTGGTCCAGTACACATGCAAACATTGCTCATGTAAAATTTTCTTAATGGCGTATACGGCAAACAAGAACTAAGGCGGCGAACTCTCGTCGAATGTTTTCCAGCTCCTTGAGTTTTTAAGAATCGCAACCAACTAAGCTACACATACGGACACCGTAGTGCTTGTTAGTTTTATATCCAAAAGCTTTAACTTCTCATCAGCAATACTACTTGTATGTGTACAGAACCAATGTATCTTATGAATGCTGGAAAGCGATTTTGAAAATATAAAAACAACTCTCACATTATTGTCTTTTACGATTTGTTCTCAGCTCAGATTGTGTACAATGTGGACTCTAAAGACAATTTCGTTAAAAGATCATCTTTGAACCAAATGATAGATAATCCAAACAAAAACTGGGGGGAAGATTAACTGATTAGCTCTTTGCCACGTTGTCCCTAAAGAGGTCGCATTGTAATGATAGTTCAATACAAAATAATACATCGAAAAGCAAAATATTCCTGCTTATGTTTGTTACACAAATATTCCGCCACTGAGATCAACACAGAGCAATGGAGGCTTGTTCCGCCTCCATTTTAGGTGGAAGAGATGGCAGGTGCTCGCTGGATGAATAACAAAGGCGGCCTTCGACAAGACGAATGAGACGCCATGACTCATAAATATTGACAGATCGGCGTGTCTGGCTTGCACACCATCACGGTGTGTCTATGGCCGCACCTGGTGCAATGGCAAATTTGAAACTGGATTCGCAACGCCAAAAAACTGGGTTTCATAAATCATACTTACATCATGCCTGCCCCTGAATGTTTTCTCTTTTTGTTTTTCAGACCAATCACAACATGGGTATTATAAACAAGAGCAAACACTTCACGAATCAAGATCCTACTGAAAACGTTTATAACGTGAATGCTCCATTGCTGAACAACGCTAAGGCCGGTATTTTCAACGTTGGTATGGTTTCCTTGACTGATAAGTTAGTATGAGGCTGACCACCCATACTGTAAAACATGGTTCACTTTGCCAATGTCGCCCCTGTGTCAGGGAAAGCTGGCAAAAGTTGTAGGATTTATGTTAATTTGAGGTTTGGATTTAATTTGTAAGTACAAATTCAGCATTTTCAAGCGCGAACTACACGTGTTTGTTTGTGGGCATGCATTAGGTATGAGCTTTAAATGATAATATATCTTTACAACTTAGATTATAGATAATATTATCAAATTTCTTTAGAGTAAGATATTAAAAAACAAAAATTAGGCTGATTTATTTGTTGAGCGCTGTTTTTGTGTGCATCACACTTCAAGAGCCCTCTGCGAGCTTGGTCGTCGCTTTAGAAAGCGCCAATTCTCAAGCAAGACCCAGTTGCTGTAAGGCTGCATAGAACTTTAGTGACCAGTCTATAGTAAAGGCGTATGAATTTTTTTCATACGCCTTAGCATATTTGAAAATATATTAAATGTTTTTTTTTTTTCTCCGCCGGGATTCGAACCCACAACCTTCCATTTGCGAGTCAGAAGTATGAACCACTAGACTACGGACCGGTCAAAGATATGATCATTTGAATATTTCAAAAAAGTTGTAAAAATTATTAAAATGAAAACTCACCTTTAAATGCATGCCTACATGTTTTCAATGTACTTTTTATTCATTCACAGTAAACAAAGTTTATTATTTTAATGAATAATTAAAAAAATAACTACATTATCCTTCATGAGTCGGTTTTATTCTCGAGCGCTTTCAGTGTTATCACACCATTATCAAGTTTTTATTTTCAAATTATTAACTCAAAAGTTATGTTCACAATGTCAATACACAAACCTTTCAATATTCAATTATTTTATTTTCATTCATTAGCTTTCATCAAATATTCCATTCACATTTGAGCACATTTTCAGTATTTATAAAACAACAAAATAAACATTATACATGTACTTAGCAACACACACGCTGTATTATTTTCTTGTCATTTTCCATGGGCATTCTTCATTGTTTGATGTTTAAGCAGAGGTACATTACGGGGCATGTGCCTTTGTCTACCGGGTAAATTAATATTATAATAACACGCGTAAGGGTTGAAAAATAACCTTTTGCAGTCGGAGGGTAAAAACCAATTTAAATTTTGAAACTACGTGAAGGTAGGTACCCCATTTCGCTCATTAATTTTACAGTTTTTTTTCAGGACTGGCCTGAAACTGACCCTGACCCATTTCAGTATGATGCCTTTTCTGTTTGCAATTATGCGTATGGAAAAGTGCTTTTAGAGCAGATTTAATTCAAAAATTCATTTTAAAATGTAAAAGGTAAACGTTCCTTTTGTTACCTTAATTAAACTTAGCTCCAGTTAGGCTTTACTGTAGGTATGTGTATTACTTATCATAGATGAACTTTTTAGATAGATGAACTATTTAGGTATATTTTTACCCGCTAATCATACTTTTTCATTTAACATTCCTTGTTTTACATCCGCTTTTTCTTCTTAAAAATTAATAGCTTTACCAATAACTGTTGTTTATTTCACTAGGAGTGGCCAGAGCTACTGTACAGGTTTTTTAATCTGCATCAAGTATTTAGTACATATTTTTCTCCACTTGTACTCTAGATATTTCGTAGACCATGATATAATATTATATAGGTTAAGAAAATGCGATAAAAAAATAATAATAATAATATTAGGATGATTTATTTGGTGAGCGCTGTTTTTGTGTGTATCACACCTCAAGAGCCCTCTGCGAGCTTGGTCGTCGCTGTAGAAAGCGCCAATTCTCAAGCAAGACCCAGTTGTTGTAAGGTTGGACGGACCTTTCAGTGACCGGTCTTTGTTTTTTTTTTTTTTTTTAAGAAATCCTGTGCGGGAGACTCCCTAGATTCTAAGATTCTAAAGACTCTAGGGGTCTATGACACTTGTTGTAGTGCTGCAGAAGTGTACGAGCTTGGTCGTCGCTACAAAGCGCCAATACTCAAGCAAGACCCAGTTGCTGTAAGGCTGGATGGATCTTTGGTGACCGGTCATTGGTAAAGGTTTATGAATTTTTCAACCCAGCGAAGAGCACATTCGAAATATAAATGGTATATTTTTGTGCTCCGCCGGGATCCGAATCCACAACCTTCCATTTACGAGTCCGAAGTGTTGCCACTACGGACTACGGACCGGTCCAAGAAAATATAAAGGTGTTGAATTTTGCAACTCAGCGAAGAGCACATTCGAAATATAAATGGTATATTTTTTGTGCTCCGCCGGGATCCGAATCCACAACCTTCCATTTACGAGTCCAAAGTGTTGCCACTGGACTACGGACCGGTCCAAATAATCCTAATTGAAAGGTGTGTTAACAAATCATATTCATTGTTGATGCTCGACCACAAGCAGACACATATAAGCACGCGCTTACAAATGCTGCACGTGTAGTGTGTATTTACAAAGTGAATAATAAGAAAATGTTTGAGCACAAAAAAAAAAAAAAAGAGTGAAAACTCTGTTTTTATCCATTTTAATTTTTTAAATAAATGAATAATAAGAATTTGCAAAAGTAAAAAAAAAACAAAAAAAAGCATGTCTGGTCAGCAACCTTTAAATTAAGGAAAACAGTATAAGATAAATAAGTTTTAAAATAATATTTTTTATTTATATAAGACCTATATGTAAATGGTATATTTATATGGCTGGACATGTATTGCACGCTCCACATGACTACACTGGAATAAACATTTTATTTTTATTATATGCATCCACTCAGTATTATGGATGATGAAAAATTATTTTTATCAAGCAACTACTTGTATCAAATCATATTTTGTCATAAGCTAATATTGGATTGTGGTCCATGCCTCCAAGAACGATCTTTTGCTGAGATTTTGGTAAATAATCCTCTCAAGCAAGACAAACAACTAAGTATAAACGAATCATTTTAACATTCCTAGTATTTCTTGTTTACATGTAAGCAGAATATTATAGAATATATTTTTTCTACTCCCATTTGGTAATTTACTAATTACAAAACGGCTAACGCAATCACAATGCCATACATTTCTACACCCGTTGCATAATGTTACATTATGCAACCGGTAACCGTGTTAAAATGAACATGTGCGCATGCGCATTGTCAGAATTGGAACCATTTTTTAATTTCAAATGTCAACCTTGTATGGGGGTATGAAGACCTGTCAATCCAAGATGGCCGCAAGCGATCAGCTGATTAGGCTTCATACAATATTAGTGATATTCGGTAGGTAGGAATTACCGTGGTGATGAGACTTTCAGCCCTGTTCAGATGAAAATAAATAAGTATATTTTATGTGTAGAGTCAAATAAAAATTGTTAATAGTGCTAAAATTTATCGAATTTATTTATCGGATTGCTCCAAATAAAGCTTTCCTTTTTTCAATGGAAAATAAAAGGCTTGAAAGTAAAACAATACAAAAAATTTCACCGCAAAAAATAAACAAACTCAAAAAGTTACTTGGTTAATAGGTGAGTATGAGGTTGATCACCTATGCTGTACAAATTTGGTTCACCTGCCAATACAACTGCAGGGCATATGTTTATTTGAGTTTTGGGTTTGAATGTTTAAGCTTATATGCAGGATGTAAAAGCGCGACCTTATACATATGTGTCGGCTTGTGGGCATGAATTCAATATGAAACCTAAATATAATTTATTTTTACAACTTAGGTTAGATTAGATAATCGAAGGGAATTATAAATCACACGTTTTGACAAAGGTAAGGTTTTAATTACTTCAAATGGACGAGTACATTATAATGACTATTATTCACTATTTTGTTAATTCTCTCATGGTCGTAGAAAAAGTATTGTATGCCACTGCACGTAATTAGTCTTTGTAACACTCGTGCTTTCTATTGTGCCATTCGGCTGCGCCTCATGGCACAAACTAGCACTCGTGTTCAAAAGACTATCATTACTTGGCAATGGCATAAATAACTATTATATTACATGAAAAATAACATTTTTTTCAAAAATAAATTGTTTGTAATTTTTGAGATAAAAAAATAACCTTGATACAAACATTTAAATAATGGTAAATAAACTCAGTATTTAAATAACGGTAGGTAAATTCAATACTAAATTAATGTATGTAGGGGAATTTGAAATAGTCAACCTCAACCCTAATTGTATATGGCAGTTGATGTTGCATTTATTTTTATGGGTAAAAGGTCATTATGTAAAAACGCGAGTTAAAACAAGCAAATTCGTCCACTTACTAAATCAAATTCCTCTCGAGTAGATTGATTCAATAGTCGGTAACTTTCTGAAATAAAAGTGCTGCATCATCAACCAAAAAACAAGTATTTTTAATTGAAGCCCAATCAGAAATTACCAGCGACGACTTTCCTTCGTCGTTATTATGTGTAATTTAATTTTATGATTTCAGGTCTCCTCAACGTCGACTTTCATTTGAACGAAATCTTGATCTTGGGGAGCTCTGAATACAGTTCTTAGTCCCATCCAATGCCACATATTTTTGTCAGCTCCTCGCTTTCCAACACCTTGTACCTCTAATTTTCCTGTAAGGATAAGATGCACCAGTGCGTACTTATATCTAATGCAACTTTGCTTCACATATAGTGTAACTTTTTGCTGCGTTCTTCCCGACAGGGTTGCATGTGGCGAGTGATCCTATTTATTTTTCAGATGAGGGAGCTGACCTTACGCCAACCACTTCAGTTGAAGTGGGGTTTTCCTAGCACTTGGGGAAGTTAATACTCATTTCTTGTAAAAGATGAGTAAGCCTTGCCGTTATTATATTTTGGGTTTGAAATAAACCATTTCTGACACCCTCGCCTCGGTGAGGTTCAAACCTGAGCTCTCGGCATGGAGTGCAAGCACTCTATCGACTCAGTTATCAACATAATTATCTAAAAACTAAGAAGAAAGCGTTCATATAACACAACAACTTGACTAAAACTATACGTTATTATTCAGATTAGTATATTTTTAATTGCTATGGTCACTGTTAGCAATAATAACTCTATGCAGATGGTTTGAATAATTCACATAGGAAGAAGATTACCGGCTACAGCGAAACTCGTATCACATGCTTATATTCTGCACTCACAGCTAATCCGACCAGCAGCTTATTCAAAGCCTTTCCCCATTCCTCTTAAACCGCAAAGCTCCGTAAAATTTGTATGGAATTTATCGTCTCTCCCGTGATTAGCACACGGTTTATTTGACTGTGAATAAGCATAGTTCATGATATGCCCTGGCTGTCGTATGGTAGCCGCACACTGCGGTCGCCGCTACAACGGAAATGCAGTTAATGTTTTTACGGGAAATATACTTTTTGACAAGGAGAACATAGTGCTCTCGTATCTCGGACTACCCGCACTGTGTTTTACTATTGTTTATTATCAAATGACGGAGAGTTTTTTTACGCTCTATGAAAGAGCTAGCTACCTTGCCGTTATGTTCTATACTCCAAGTATAAAAAACTATGCCACGACTCTACCAATGCGTTATTAGAAAAAATCATTTACGATACACGTCCCCCAGTGCTTGTTTGGCTAATCTACCATTTGATTAAAAGATGATCTTTTAATGAAATTGTCTTAAGAATCACATTCTACACAATTCGGGCTAAGAAAAAAAAGTAAGACACGATAGTGTGAGAGCTGTTTTAAATATTTTGAAAGTCAGATTCCAGTTTTCATAAAACACATTGATCCAGTACACAACCAAACATTGCTCATGTGAAATTCCCTCTGATGGACAGAAGACAAACAAGCACTAAGGGAACGAACAGTGCCGACAGTGGGAGCTATAGCTTAATAATCCTTTGTTTACGCGACCTATGAGTATTTACGCAATGTTGTTTAACGTAAAGCCTGTTTAAACCATTACTAACTCAACCAAAAAGATATTTTCTCCGAAAATGTATTCAAATTTAAACGCTCACAAGAGGCGTAGCTTCAAATTGAGTTACGAAAAGTTTCAAACTTGGGATACTGACCATTACATTGTTATCAACTTCTCATATAAAAGCAGTGTGTCATGGCTTTTTTTTGCGTCCATACAACGGGCACATGTTTTACATCCTGTGTTATGAAAGATAAAGCAAAATTTGAAAAAACCAACGTGTATTTTTTTCTTGTAAAGCTAAAGGACAAAGTTATCTGTTTAAAAATTTTGGTAGTATTTGAAATTAACAATAAAAAATTACTATTTGGAGATAAGAAGGTTTTTTTATACTGACAAATCAAAATGAATGCATGATTGTAAAAACCCACCTCCGACCAAAAGCAAAAGTTCCAGAAAATCAATGAAAACTGTCTGGTGTAAAAAAAATAACCGCAATTTTTTTTTTCTTTTTATGTTGAAAAAAAATATTTTTGAAAAATAATATTTTTCAACATAAATAGTAAAAAAAAAAAACATGCAGTTCTTTTTTTTAGACCAGACAGTTTTCATTGATTTTCTGAAATTTTTGCTTTTGGTCGGAGGTGGGTTTTTACAATCATGCATTCAAATATTAATCTACTTCATTATTATTTTCATGAGGCTGACCACCTATAAGCCATAATGTAAAAAAATGTTCAATTATTTTGAAGTCACTCCTGTATCGAGGAAAAGCGGTAAGAGTAGTTCAAAATCAAATAATTTATTTTCAAATTTGTATGCATTACATAACTTTTTGACGTCACAATCATAAATATAAAACAAACATAGTCACATATCATAAACAGTTGCATTTTGTATGGGCATGTGTAAAAATGTGTGAGTGGAAACTGACACGTGATTCCTTGCGGGCAAACATCAAATATGAATCTCATGTGTCATTACCTTTATGACCATGTATGAAGCTCAGCTTAATACAAACTGCAAATACACATTTTCTACACTTCCTTATATAACATCAGTTTTGCCAGTTTATTCTGGGAGCTGCTTTTCCTGGGATGTGGGTTCTTAGCTGCCTTTTCATTTTTAGGAAGTTTTCTACGAGAGAAGGTGTTTTTTTAATCAGAATCGTACTTAGCTCTATTGTAAAATTTTAGTGAATCAAGCCAAGAAAATATTTTTAATGTTCTTAAGAGCACCAATTCAAGACGCTTATTACAAAAGGAGAACGAGGCATTTTAAATTCACCGTTTGCTCTCAGAGCTGGGCCCATCGCGGTTTGTTTTTTCAATTGAAATCGGAATTCCCGCAAAGAATTTCCAGTGTTTATTATCTTTCTAGTTTCCCAACTCAAACCAAACGTTTCAACCAAAAATATTCTGAAAATAAAACGGTCACTAGAGGCGGTGATGCAGTTTCTTTACTTATTGTGGTAAACGCTATGGTTGAGTTTTAAAGTAAATTTTTATTCTTGTGGTACTGCAGACCAAGATTTAAAAGCTTTCTTAATATTTATTGACGAGCGGTCCCGCAAAAGAGGCGGGAAATCTAAATTCAAAGCCCTTTATCCTTTTTTTTATTTTTTCGTTTTGAAAAAAAAAATCACCGGCTGGCCTAATTTTTTTTTCTGCTCACCTTTGAATTTTGGTTTTCCAGAGCTTTCAATGAATTGATCTTTAGTGTATTGAAAAATTCAGTGTTTAAAAATACAAAGAAAAATCATCATGCTTAGCGAAGTCACAAAATAATTCGTACTGAATACTCATCATCATCAACATACTTAGGACAGAACTTCAAGATGAGTATGAATGTCGTATATGCGACATTTAGAACATAATCTAATATAATCTAAGTTGCAAAGACATCTTAAAATTTAAAGATGAATTGAATGCATGCCCACACACAAACACGTGTTAGTTCTCGCTTACACTCGCTTATACTTACAATTCAAAATCTAAACCTCAAATAAACAGAAGCCCAGCAATCTTTGCCGTCCTTCCCTGCAACAGGGTTGACATAATTGTGACATAGTTGTCAAAGAGAACCATTTTGTACAACATGAGTGGTAAGCTGCATACCAACCTTCTTTATTCCCGAATATAAGATAATAATGTATGGAAACACAGAAAATGACATTATCTGTTGATCCATACATTTATGTCTTGGAAAAAAAATCTTAGATGGCAGTCTTTTGTTCTGATTATACGACTCATGAACTTTTGAAAATGTATTCTTGAAAAAACTCATAAAAACCTAAAAATATACCTACGTCACTTCAAATCTTTACGTCATCTTTTCCCCACTAGTTATATATTTTTTTAGCAGCTATTTTTTCATTTTTTTGTTGTTATAACTTGCCTGGTGATTCGAATTTTCCAAAAATGATGAGGATTTTCTTTTTTGTTAAATTTATTTTCTACGTAGGATTATTTTATATTTAGACAGCTTCTTTATTACGTCACAGCATATACTGACATGTAAAGCTTTGATATATTCCCGCAAACAGTTAGTATAACGTCAATATTTGTAGTAAATATCCAAAAAAATATTTCGATTTTGAGTTGACGTCATCAAAATAGATATTTAATACGAAAATAACAAGCTTGTTGACAGAAATATAAAAACGATACAAGAAATCATTCTACTTGAGATGGAATTTTTTATTATGAATTCTAAAAAACATATGAACAGCTTCACAAAAAAAGTATATTTAGTATAAAACTTTATCATACGCGGACGTACTGTCATGAATTAATCCTGAAAAAAAGTCAATTCATAAAAAGTTGATTAATTTCAATTTCGTTTTATTGGCATTTTCATTCAGTATAAAGTTACTGAATAGAGGGTTGTCCGTCAAAACATCTGGACTTTCAAATATTTACATTTATTTTTTCTTCAAATTGGCATGTCCTATAAAAACTTCTATGAATTTTTCAATTACCATCAAACAAACCCACATTTTATCTCTTTGGATGATTTTGGAAGATATCAATTTTCGTCCATCTAAGAACGTTTAGCTAAACTCTGTATAGAGCACAGGTTCCCAACCTATGTGACACGACGGTTCAGGTGTTTTCGAGAACCGCTAAGTTCTACAGTAATTAAAAAAAACGCATAGTTTAAACTTTAAGACAATTAAAAAATTCAATCATCGCATTACATTAATTCCAAAAGTTAATTGAAAAAACTTTATATGCCAAAAATAACTAAGTTAAATATACCTTTCTGGATTTTTCAAAAACATGAAGGTCCCGGGTTAAACGGACTGTATAAAAAGCGGCTTCCATCCGGAAAAGGTTGGGCCTTCAGACTGTAGAGAATTATTAACAGCTAGCCATCGAGCATTGGTAAAATGTAAGTGCTCTCAAGGGATCAATCTGGGTTCGAATGTAATGTTCTTACTTTTATCAATTTCGATTGATCAACGGCGCTCTCTGCTATCGTATTCATTTCAAAAATATTCAAAACCATTTTTATTTTTTTATTTTATATTTTAAAATTTTATGAATAAGTTTTTTATGAGTGTTATGAGTGTTTCATTTTGTTCAAAAAAACAATGTGCAAGCTGAAAAATTAAACTTACCATATCTTTTCTTTTTTTTCGTTGGTAGTAAAATCATACCAAATTTTGAAGACAAATTTGAATGCAACAGATACATCTGTTTATGTTTTTTTAATTACCGACTACCATATTTACTTTGATTTTACATATGTAAAATCAAAGTAAATAATATCGTCAAGACGCCCTGGCGGGACATTTTTATTTCAAACAGACACATGACACATTACCACCTGTTCGATCATACCACCGACAGATTTCAATAGTTAAATTGTTTTCAAGGATGATTAAATAAAACTCGTGTGAAATATTACATGTTATTTTATTATTTAATAATAAGATTTCATTTATAATTTCAAATACAAATTTACAAACGGCCATTTTAAATTTATTAAAATAATTAACAGAAAAGAAATATAATCAAATTTGTACAACCTTAGAAACTATGATTAGAAATTATAATTATTTTTAATACTATGTGATTTTTTTGAAGTAATTTAGTTGATTTTTTTTATTTACCATCACATTTGGATATTGGCCAAATATTCACAATACTATGTCTAACTTTGGCGAATTTGTTAATTTATCTTAATGAAATTAAAATTTAATATGCGCTTAGTACTAACTTTCAAAAATATATTTCATTAGGTACTTACCATACTGACTTTTATTTACACATTTTCGCATGCTTCTATTAGGCAAAATATGTATGAAGAATATTGATGCAAGGAAATCAGTAAATTGTAGGTGATTTCAATGAAAATATCGAGGCTTATTTTTTTTTTCTTCTGTAAAGTTATGTTCCATACATATTCAATGAATATATTTGCGGAATGATACTCAAATTGAAAATGGCATTGGAAAATAAAATAAAAATTGTTGCGAAATGAAGAAATTAAACTATTATAGATTCCAATAGTACAGTACTATTAAATTTTTGAACTCCTTCAAACATCACACAATCGCAAGTTTTGTTTTCCGGTTCCAGTTAACCGGTACCGGCTATCCGGCACCCGGAACGAGTGAATGGCGCTTATATCTGATGAAGACATGTATTATTTTAAAGGTCATAGAAAAATTCTAAAGCATCCTAAGCTCGTTCATAAAATGATATTATGTTTAACAATGATATACTGGATGATAAAATAAGGTTTATAAATTATATAACCTTTCTTGGAAAATTATAGTTATAGTTTATGATAATAATAATATCCACGAAAAAAGGATAAACCAAAACAAAATTGCATTTTATGCTAAGTATCACACTTTTATTTATAAAATAAATCTTAGGTGAAGTTAAGTGGTTGTTTTATAATACAAAGGAAAACTTTATCTGTGAGACACAATTATTTTACTCATGACACTCTTTATGATTTCTCCCTGTCTTTTCTGTATACGAAGAATAATCAAGAAAGATTAAAGAAAATGATTGATTAAAAAATGAAAATATTGAAGAGTTTTTCCATGCGTTCATAGTCAATTCTTACTTATTAATGCAATCATTTTAACCTTCCCTTTTAAATTCACTCCCTGAAAATTTTACGCATTTCTTCACTTTTTTATAGCAAACTATAATTTGTCTACTCTCATACATCTTTCATGGACATTTCTTCTATTTCATTTTGTTTTGCGATATAAAATTAAAAGTATAAAATCAAATTTGGTTTTAATTAAAGTGTTCAAGGGTTTTTAGGAACGAAGAAAATATGAAATTCTTATGATGTATTTACTTAAATTTATGATTTAGTTTTTATCACTTAATATTTTAATTAGTTTTATGGATTATTCACACCGCTTATTTGATACATACACTATATCAATTTTATGTACATTTTTACATATGTTATCTTTGGTTAGTAAAATTATAATAAAATACATCTTAGCAGGGCGGATTTCTTGAATGATAAATTCAGCGACACTCTTGATTTCAACTGAAAGAAAAATGCGACCCGTGTTATTAAAATGTTAACATTTTTTACAAAATAAAAATATTCGCGATTTATTACTTTTTATTATAGGGTTTGTACCTGATGGGTTTATAAGGTTATTCAAGATTTTTTAGGTCCTCGATAATTTAATCTGTACTGGCTTTGATAATGAAAGAAAATTAATTATTACAATAAAAAAGTGAATTTTACTTAACAGTTTCAACGTGAATAATGATCTTCTGTTATTTCATGCAAGAATAAAATCGTATATCAATGAAAGAGATATCAGTTACACCGTTTAACCAGATAAAAGGTTACAGCATCTCTACAAGTTTAATCAAAGATTTATAACAATTTGGGAAAGGATTTCCTTCGCTCGCTTATGAGGAATGAAAAATGTCGCCTTTTTTATCAAGATTGCGAGAAGAAGAAATAAATAACACCGAAGGGCATCTTATCTAAACTTATCTAATCTAATCTAAGCTGCAAGGATATGTATCATTTAAGATTTATATTAAATGCATTCCCACAAGCAGACATGTATAATTTCGCGCTAACACATGCCGCATGTGGACCTACATTATAAAAACCCAATCTCAAATGAACATAAGCCCTGCAACTCTGGCCGTCCTTCCCTGAAACAGGGGTGACATTGGCAAAGTGAACCATTTTTTACAGTATGGGTGGTCAGCCACATACCAACCTATAAGTCAAGGGACATCGTGGCTGAAAAACCTGCGACAATTGTTAAACAAAAGTACCAAATACCTATTTATATGAGAAGAAGAACAATGGGATAAGATTGAGAGTTCTAAAATCTGGTTTCACATTTTAAAAGCTATTTACTCAAAAGACACAAATGTGCCAAACTTTAAGCGATGCCGCTAATGAATCTTAATTTTTGTACCCAAACGAACAGTTCATGTGAGGGGTTTTACCTGCCATGAAGCACGACCAGGAGTGTCAGTATCCATAATTTCCCTGGAGACCACGAGGAGAACAGCCAAGAGGCTGATGACATGCCTTTACTGACAGAGGACGCCTGGACGCGGTCCGCTCTTGAATTGCTGGTGGACGCGACTTCGCGGGTCTTTGTGAAGCTCTTCATCCGTTCCCCTTGAACTGACTCTTCGTTACTCTTCCAGTACACGCCGCCTATCGTAGCCAGGCACTATGAGGGGAAATATCAAAATATTGTTTGTCATTTGCACGAAAAACGAGGTACTTGTAAAAATAAAGTAAAAATACACAACAAATCGACGCCTTAAAGGTAAAACTGAATAAGTGACATATTCAGCTAAGATAGGTATCTCAGATACATGCACGTTTCTTCTTATTTTCTACGAGAGAAAACACCAGAGAACTGTGAAAATCCTGTAGTTAAGGAGTTTGGCATGAGCACTTTTTTAGTATTAGTTCTCTCACTGTGAGAAGTTACACTCAATAGTATGTTTTATCCACAATTTATCCAAAAAATAAATAAGCAATTATTAAGTTTTACATTAAGATGATGATATAGAAAGTAATCAAGGAGAAAAAATCAATTTTTGTTAATATTTTTAAGTGTGTTATCATAAATAACATCTCCGTGCATAATTAATAAAGAATTCTTAAACACTTTTGCGATGTGCGCATAAAGCATTAAAAAGTACAAGAAGGCGATGTTGGCTACTTAAACTAAAGAAACGACGGAAAGATTTCGATGAAAACAGATAGAACCAAAACGTATAGAACCAAAAACCACAAATCATGTGTATTCATCTCGTAATTTTGACCTCATTTTCGATCCAAATTCTAGGTTTGCGCTTTTTACTCCATTTAACTTAAGGGCTTGTTGTACCATACTCCAATAAGACAAAAATCAAAATTAAGTGTGATTTCACCCATCAAATCAAAATTTTGGTTGCATAAATGTAAGCTAGCTGATGCAATTTTATTACTTGTAAAGGCATTAACTTGTTCAAATTCTATCATATCATTACCCTCTTCCGATAAATATTTAACCAAGGTCCGTTCCAGCATCAAGCAATCAAATTTGATGTGTCAATCAAATATTGATTGGAGGTTGGTGCAACAGGCCCTAACTGTACTTATGCGTGTCTTAAAATAGCAGGCTATGTAACAACAGCACTCCAAGTACGAATTTTGAGTAAAAAATGAAGTAGGTGAGTATAACAAATTGTTTCTATTCGTACTTGGGAAAAATATTTCAAACAGACTGCCAATAAAATTAAA
Source organism: Agapetus fuscipes (assembly GCA_951799405.1). Classification (NCBI taxonomy): domain Eukaryota; kingdom Metazoa; phylum Arthropoda; class Insecta; order Trichoptera; family Glossosomatidae; genus Agapetus; species Agapetus fuscipes. Next base: position 9,959,380 of record OX637346.1, on the reverse strand, counting down.
TACCTTCAATTTTAGGTCTCCGTCTTTGAAGTGCTTCGGCCGGACCTTGAACTCCAGCCCCAGTGACGTCACCTCCAGGTCTTGTGGCGTCTCCATGACATACGGGCCCTTGAGGAGTTTGGGATTCGCCGGCTCACTGTTGATGAACCAGCTGAGCTTGGCTGCTGGCTTGGACTGATGAGAGGTGCAGTTGACCTTGACATGGTCTCCTATCTGGTATCTTGGTTTTGAGCCACTTATACTGGGACCTGCCTCTGGTAATGCTACACAAAAAAATCAACGCATTAACATCTTTAATTAAAAACGGATATTTACAAAGATTCAATGAATGTGAGCTAATGTATTTAAAGAGGAAATTTGATGTGAAAAAAAGAGAATAGGAAGAATAAAATTATGGCTTCATACGATCAGAAATGGTGAAAAACTAGTATGAACAAAGTGTTAATAAAATAAAAATTCTCTGTGTTCAATTTTCCATCCCCTCACATTGACAAGTAGGTACTCTAAACACAAAAACGAAACTATGCTAAGTTTTTTTCTTTGTTTTTAGAATACGGCAAAAAATACTTCCAGACTTCAGAAGTCAAATGTTAAAGTCGTAGTAAATTATGTAAAGTAGTTTCATTAATGTTATAGTAAGATTGAAGTACAAGTATAAAAAAGCAATGGCATGCCATTGCTGTTTTGCTCTTTTCCATACCCTCTCTGATACTTTGCTATCTCCCTCTTTACCAACCAAGAGATTTCATTAGATTAAATACTAATTTTGTTTACGATTTAATGGTTGGCAAGTAGATTTATTGATGACTCACCTACTACCGCCATGTCATCGTGATCTGACACAGTCTGGAAGAGTGGAGCTTCTCCTGACACCTCGCAGCGGTACCGTCCTGCTGAAGACATCGTCATTGAGCCCAGCATCACGGAGACGTTGGTGGAGTTGTCCAACTGTGGAAGAAGAAAATATTTAAGTGGTGACAATGATAAGAACGTGTACCTCAAAACGACCTAGGTATTTAAATTATTATAATCGGTTTAAATCTACAAGCTTGAGAAACAGACAAATAACTAGTTATAAGTGAAAGTGTCATTTGCAGCATCCAAGGTCAGAACAGCCATGATGTTTTCCAATCTTCAATAGAAGTGAAACCAAAAGAAGAAGAAAAAGATTGCTTAATTTTGCAGTGTGACTAAACAAGTGTGAAAACATCGTTGATCAAACCGTGATTTTCTTAAAAGAAAAATATAACCTTATCGTTTCAAATCGAACGGAGTAAAAATCTTTCACAAATCACTCTTATTTTAAAATAAATTTTAAATGAGAAAAGACAATGTTTACGAACAAATTTGTTGATCTTTTTTTTTAAGGTTAAATTATTCGAAAATACTTTTCTATCGAAACCTTTTAACCATCAGCTGCCGTTCGGTATATTTTTAAGTACCTCATTAATAAAGAGCAAAAACATCCTGAAGCGATAAAAACTGCATTTATAACCAAACCCTCAATTTTCAAATATCGTTATATTTTTTACGCTCTCAATTATGCAATGAGTGCAAGGCACAACAGCGTTTCCGTTTGCCATAATCTTTTCCAAGTATAAATCATAATTATTTTGCATTCATGATGTGCTTTGGTTCGCCTTCGCCTTTAACGAGCATTTCTATTAACCGAGCATAAAGTATAACATATGTGTGTGGTGGTGGTAACATATTTCGCGGCACGACAAAATGGCCGGTCTGAAAATATGTCGGAATAATATTATAACGAGAAATAAACTGCGCGAAAAATAACGTGTAACACCATGTGCAATGCGCACTTATAAAAATTAAACATATTAAATCCATTCTCCCAACGTCTGGCTAACAATTTTTGATTAAATAAAAAAACAGCCTCGAGAGATATATCCTGCGATCATTGACAACGATCAAATTACTAAACAGGATTCATCTATTTTGAAATCGTATTGTGCTTGAATGCTAGTTTCACGAAATATTCATTGCAGTAACAATAAAATATAACACCATTAAAATCCACATCTACTAAAAAAATATTTGAAATCGATGTTATCTATGCCTGGTTAAGCTTCTTGTAGTAGTTGTTAATTAGTTTTCTCTCAAAATGGATCAAGTGAAGCTTGATGTCGATTTAACAACAAACAACATTGTTTTCGATTTTTTTTTATTTTCTCTCAAAAAACCCAACAAGATCTGGATGAATTACTTAGTGGATTATGTGTCGTATTGTTTCAAAAAATGTGTAGTTTTTCTCAAGATTAAGTCTGTAGAAATTGATTTTGAACGAAACCAAATTAAAAGAGTGTTATTCGTTTGAGAAACTTTTTTCCTTACGACCAGGGAAACATTTAGTTCAAATTAAAATGTGGACCAAAAGCTAGCTAACCTTAAAAAATAAATAAGTTTCACATGATCAATTTACGTAGTGAAACACGCCGGGTGGTGCCAGTGCATTATAAAATAAAATGTCGCTGGCAAACATTGAAACCCCGCGAAAATAACGCTATAATTGTATTTGCAGAATTATTCCATCCTTTCACGTGCAAATAATAATAATCTCAGCGTAAAATTACAAAACATATGACACGCCTGGGAAATGAACCGAGAATTACAAAAAAAAATTGCAAAATGTAGGAAGTCGGAAATGTTCACGAGCTATTCCATTCAGACAATAATGTATGCGAGAAAATGCTACGTGCGAGTTCTAGCAGTAACCAGAGCGTGTTTCTCTTGGTACGCAGTTTCAGCATGTGGAACTTATTTATTTTCACAGATGAGAGTGTCAATCATACGCCAATTGGAAAATTGTAAATTTATTAAGATCAAAGAAGTTTTCTTTTCATGCCCATTCTTTTATTATTTGATCAAAATCAAAATATTTTGACTTTGAACTACATCTAAATCTAAGCTGCAAACATATATATCATTTAAGACTCATATTATACGCATTCCCACAAGCAGACATGTATAAGTTCGCGCTAACACATGCCGCATGTGGACCTACAATATAAAAACCCAATCTCAAATGAACAAAAGCCCCGCAACTCTTGCCGATCTTCCCTGAAACAGGGGTGATATTGGCAAAGTGAACCATTTTTGACAGTATGAGTGGTCAGCCTCATACCAACCTATATGTCAAGGAAACGTGTTTTCTGGAAATCTGGACCAAGTCTACTTCAAGGCAAGATCATCAACTTTTTGGCCATGCTATTTTTTTTTTTTTTAAATACTGAAAACAATTAATATACTTCAAACGATTCATGTCGACGTTTATCGTAACGTTATTTAAAAATCTGTTGAGCGGTTAAGCTAGGAATAGAAAAGATTGATTTTAAAAGCTACATTTTTATAAGGTAAGATTATAAAAAAAAATATCATGAATGAATAATGCGATTTATTTTTCATTTCAGTTCCTCAAGCATAAAAATTTACGTTCAAACTCTACCATAGCATTTATGTAAACCAAAACGCTCTCTATAGCTGCTTTTCTAGTTTTCATACATTTTTTTATAAAAGCTATGTCTCAGTTTACATGTTTAGTTACATATTCGGGGTATTCGTTTTGAAAGCCTAGGGAAAAACTTATCAAAACTTAGCGTACAAAACGGAATACTGTTGAAAAGAATAAACTTAAGTTTCATTTTTTTGCTTTTTATGCCGCATTGTAGAGTAATAATAAAGCCGTCGCCTCTATCAATCTTAATCAAAAACACATTGTCAAATTTGACACATGTACCTAAAAAAATACAAGTAAGGAAGTTTGAACATTTTTTTATGCGCCAGTTTCTTTCTGTGTGGATATGTTCACTACATCACTAAGCTCCTGACACAATCGACTAATTGAATAAATACAATTATGTTTTGATAAAAAGCTTTATTGTCGTTGCTTTTGTAGTTGATGATGAATAAACTGATTATAAAATGACGTCATGGGTTTGACGTGTATCTGTTTGAAATTACAAAGCGCGGAGTCGTAAAAACGGTAAATAGATGGGCCATGCTAACAGTACAATGCGCCCCAATTTAAAGTTATGTCAATAGCGTTATTATCATAATGAGCCGCTAATTATTTTATCGTTAAATAAACAAATATTTACTGCATAGATATAAAACATGTAATTGTATGACAAATTATTTTTTAGTTTACAATTTTGAAGGAATTCAAAAACACTGTTTATTTTCACACAAATATATTTAAAAAGATTACAATCTTTAGAATAAGTTACAAACGCGTTTTCGACCTAGAAGGTCATCATCAGGTATATATGATGACCTTCTAGGTCGAAAACGCGTTTGTAACTTATTCTAAAGATTGTAATCTTTTTAAATATATTTGTGTGAAAATAAACAGTGTTTTTGAATTCCTTCAAAATTGTAAACTAAAACAGTATGAATTTTCACAGTGTTAATACACAAACAATACAAAATACAAATTATTTTTGATTACTTTCCGGCTGGACAAAGTTTCAGCTTTTCTATCTACCGACATTTTGGTTTCTATGATCTGTAATCTACGTCACAAAGATGTATTGACAAAATATAAGGCTAGTATTAGATGCATGCCCAAGAACAGACACATGTAAGTTTACGCTTACACATGCCGTATGTGTACATACAAAATAAACTAAACCACCTGAAGAAAATATTTCAATTATTTGTTTAATAGTGGTGAAAATGTGTAATTCCAAGGAAACAGATTTTTTGAGTTACAAACTTTTGTATTCAGTTCTTCAAAAAATTATCATGAATGCCAAATTTACAAATGCCGTGAAGCTATCTTTCATAATGAATAATACCATGGGTTTAGTTCACACTAGCGCGTCAATATCTCATTGGAAATTTTCTTGCTGGTCCGATATAAAGCGAGCGCTACGATTTCGAGCCATTTCGCAATGTCAGTCCAGAAAGCCGGCTATTAATTTTTATGGGCAGGAGTATTTTTTAAGAGCTTCATAAAACGTTTCGAGAAATTACCGAGTTGCAGGCGGCGTGAATCGCGTTTTGGGAGATTTATATTTTGCCCTACACCTGGGCTTCCGACCACGGCCATCACTGTCCGTACAAAACGTGTGATGTGGGATATTTCTGTGAGTATACAACGGTTGATATTTGATATATTTGTGGATGTGTCTATATACAACGTGTAATATTGAAATGTATTTGGTTTCCGTATATTGGATGGATTTGACGATTTGTCCGTATATAACGTGTGTGAAATGGACGTACTTGTGGATTTGTCTGTATACAACGGTTGATATTGGATATACAGGTATTTGTGAATGTGTCTATATACAACGTGTAATATTGGAATGTATTTGTGGATGTTTCCGTACACAACAAGTGATATTGGATGGATTTGACAATTTGTCCGTATACAAAGCGTGATATTGGACATATTTGTGGATGTGTCTGTATTCAATGGTTGATACTGGATATTATATTTGTGGATGTGATGAAAATGTGGATGTTCGCGTTTTGAACGAGTGATATTGGGGAAAAAAATGTGGATGTTTGTGTATACAATGAGTGATATTGGATGCATTTAAAGATGTGTCCGTATACGACGTGTGATATTGGAAGGGTTTGAGGATGTTTCCGTAAATAAGGTATGATATTAGATGGGTTCAACGATGTGTGATATTAGGATAAATTTGTAGATGTTTCCGTATACAACGAGTGATATTGGATGAATTTGAGAATGTGTCCGTATGCAACGTGTGATATTGGATGAATTTTGGATGCGTACGTTTACAACGTTTAAATTTCATGGATTTGTGGATGTTTTTGTATACCTACATCGTGTAAATTTGTCCATATAAAAAATAAAACTTTGGAAAATTAAACATTTACTGAGTGTATGATATTAGATTTACATATATGTGAATGTTTCTATCCAAAACGTGTAACATGGATGTATTAGTAGATATGCGTGGGTGCAGATGGGCTGTATTATTTATTACAAATATGTTTCCTCTCAAGATGGATATTTTATGGTTCAGTTATCTCTAAAAAAACGTCCATGGAATCGTACGTGAAGAGAGAAATACGTATATTTTTACTACTCCTTCATATTATTATTTATTACAGGAGAAACCATTCCTCGTAACTTCATACATAAAATACATCCTAATGGTACGTGCAACGAATTTTTGTGATAACTCATTCAAATAACTAATTTTTAAAAAACATTCTTAAGTAGTGGAAAATAAATATTTATCTTAGTACATATTAAAGAGTCAAAGCCACAGGTTTCCTTTGTAAGCCGCATTACATTTATCTAAGTAAAATTACAAGTCGCAAGCAACTTATAAGTTGGTATGAGGCTGACCACCCATACTGTAAAAAATGGTTCACTTTGCCAATGTCACCCCTGTTTCAGGGAAGTCGGCAAAAGTTGTGGGGCTTATGTTCATTTGAGGTTTGGATTTTATTTGTAAGTACACATTCAGCATTTGTAAGCGCGAACTACACTTGTTGGTTTGTGGGCATACATCTGAGAGCTTTAAATGAATATATCCTTGCAACTTAGATAATAGATTATTATAGAGAAGATAATGAACATAAAATCTACATATTTTTACACAAAAAAGTGAAAAATCTACACAACAATCTTATTTTTTTACGTATAAATTTATGTGTTTACTAGCAGACTGACCGTGCTGTGCACGGTTGTCTGCTAGGCCCTTCGGGCAGAGTGAGTCTGGCTTCGCAATATTTTTTCCTCACACCTCATTCATAGTAATTAAATGGTTTAAGAAGTAATTTGAAAAAAAATTGCGGTAAAAGGGTGATTTAGTTCTTTCATGTTCTGAGATTCTTGTATGAAGCATGAGGTATGAGGCTGACCTCCCATACCTAAAAAAATGTTCACTGAACGAATGTTTCTCTGTTCCTGAAAAGTTCGGCAAAATTGCAGGGCTTATGGTCAAGAGAGGCTGAAATTTTTATTTGTAATAATTACACATGCAGCGTTTGTAACCGCAAACTCACTCATGTCTGCTTGGGGGCATGCATTGAATATGAATTATAAAATGTATGTATGCAACTTAGATTTATATTCTAAAATTAAAAACATCAAGTGCCACAATTATATGTTAGCGTGAAAAGACATTTGCCAGCTTGTGGGTGTGCATTGTATTTGAATCATCAAAACTCTTTTTGCAACTTAAGATTATAAATTAAGATAACCGTTGTTTAAGGATTTTCCAAACCCAAATTCCTTGACCTAAGGGTTAGTATGAGGCTTACCACCCATATCGCATAAATGGGTTCACTTAACTAATGTTCCCCCTGTTTCTGAATAGGTCGGCAAAAGTTGCATGGCTTATGGTCATGAGAGGCTGAAATTTTTATTTGTAGTTACACATGCAGCATTTGTAAGCGCAAATTCACTCATGTCTGCTTGGGAGCATGCATTGAATATGAATTATAAAATGTATGTATGCAACTTAGATTTATATTCTAAAATTAAAAACATCAAGTGCCACAATTATATGTTAGCGTGAAAAGACATTTGCCAGCTTGTGGGTGTGCATTCAATTTGAATCATCAAATAACTTTTTTTGCAACTTTAGATTATAAATTAAATTTAACGTTGTTGAATCAAATTCCTTGACTTAAGGGTTAGTATGAGGCTTACCACCCATATCGCATAAATGGGTTCACTTAACTAATGTTCCCCCTGTTTCTGAAAAGGTCGGCAAAAGTTGCAGAGCTTATACTATAATAATATTAGGATGATTTATTTGGTGAGCGCTGTTTTTGTGTGTATCACACCTCAAGAGCCCTCTGCGAGCTTGGTCGTCGCTGTAGAAAGCGCCAATTCTCAAGCAAGACCCAGTTGTTGTAAGGTTGGATGGACCTTTCAGTGACCGGTCTTTGGTAAAGGTTTATGAATTTTTCAACTCAGCGCAGAGCACATAAATGGTATATTTTTTGTGCTCCGCCGGGATCAGAATCCACAACCTTCCATTTACGAGTCCGAAGTGTTGCCACTACGGACTACGGACCGGTCCAAGATGCCAACGACACGCGGTGTACCTGAGCGGTCACCCATCCAAGTACTGTCCGCGCCCAATGTTGCTTAACTTCGGTGATCTGTGGGAACCGGTGCTTTCAACATGGCTAACGTCGTTGACATGCCGCATGTGGACCAGACTTATGTGCATTAGAGGCCTTCATTTTAATTTGTAAGTTTACATGCAGCATTTCTAAGCGGGAACTCACTCGTGTCTCCATGGAAGCATGCATTGAATATGAATTATAAAATGTATCTATGCAACTTAGATTTATATTCTAATATTAAAAACATCAAGTGCCACAATTATATGTTAACGTGAAATGACATTTGCCAGCTTATGGGTGTGCATTTAATTTGAATCATCAAATAAGTTTTTTTGCAACTTTAGATTATAAATTAAGATTAACGTTGTTTAAGGATTTTTCAAACTCAAATCCTTGACTTATAGGTTGGTATGCGGCTGACCACCCATACTGTGAAAAATGGTTCACTTTGCCAATTTCACCCCTGTTTCAGGGAAGGATGGCAAGAATTTGCTTGGCTTATGTTCATTTGAGATTGGGTTTTTATAATGTAGGTCCACATGCGGCATGTGCCAGCGCGAAAATATACATGTCTGCTTGTGGGAATGCATTGAATATAAATCTTAAATGATATATATCCTTGCAGCTTAGATAAGATTAGAAATTTCTTGACTTATAGGTTAGTATGAGCCTAAATACCCATATTGCAAAAAAATGTTCATTTGAAAAATGTTTCCCCTGTTTTTGAAAAGGGTGGCAAAAGTTGCAGGGCTCATGTTCATTACAGGCCTTAATTTGAATTTCTTAGTTCACACACAGCATTTATAAGTGCGAACCCACTCGTGTCTCCAGGGGGACATGCATTGAATATGAATCATAAAAGTTATTGTATCTGTGCAACTTAGATTATATATTCTAATATTTAAAAAAAATCAAGCGCCACAACTATAGGTTAGCGTGAAATGACATTTGCCAGTTTGTGGGCGCGCATTCAATTTGAATCATCAAATAACTTTTTTTGCAACTTTAGATTATAAATTAAATTTAACGTTGTTGAAGGATTTTTTAAACTCAAATCCTTGACGGATAGGGAAGTATGAGCTTGAATACCCAGATCGCAAAAAATGGTTCACTTGACAAATGTTTCCCCTGTTTTTGAAAAGGTTGGCAAAAGTTGCAGGGCTTATGTTCATAAGAGGCCTTAATTTTAATTTGTAAGTTCACATGCAGCATTTATAAGTGCGAACCCACTCGTGTCTCCAGGGGGGCATGCATTGAATATGAATTATAAAAGTTATTGTATCTGTGCAACTTAGATTATATATTCTAATATTTAAAAAAAATCAAGCGCCACAACTATAGGTTAGCGTGAAATGACATTTGCCAGTTTGTGGGCGCGCATTCAATTTGAATCATCAAATAACTTTTTTTGCAACTTTAGATTATAAATTAAATTTAACGTTGTTGAAGGATTTTTTAAACTCAAATCCTTGACGGATAGGGAAGTATGAGCTTGAATACCCAGATCGCAAAAAATGGTTCACTTGACAAATGTTTCCCCTGTTTTTGAAAAGGTTGGCAAAAGTTGCAGGGCTTATGTTCATAAGAGGCCTTAATTTTAATTTGTAAGTTCACATGCAGCATTTATAAGTGCGAACCCACTCGTGTCTCCAGGGGGGCATGCATTGAATATGAATTATAAAAGTTATTGTATCTGTGCAACTTAGATTATATATTCTAATATTTATAAAAAATCAAGCGCCACAACAATATGTTAACGTGAAATGACATTTGCCAGTTTGTGGGCGTGCATTCAATTTGAATCATCAAATAACTTTTTTTGCAACTTAAGATTATAAATTAAATTTAACCTTGTTGAATCTAATTCCTTGACTTAAGGGTTAGTATGAGGCTTACCACCCATATCGCATAAATGGGTTCACTTAGCAAATGTGTCCCCTGTTTCTGAAAAGGTCAGCAAAAGTTGCAGGGCTTATGGTCATGAGAGGCTGAAATTTTTATTTGTAAATACACATGCAGCATTTGTAAGCGCAAACTCACTCGTGTCTCCGTGGAGTAGTGCATTGAATATGAATTATAAATGTTAATGCGTCTATGCAACTTAGATTGTATATTATAATAATACTTTAAAAAAATTAAATGCCGCAATAAGTATGGTTTTATATAAAAAGTTGACCTAATCGATCGTCATTATTTCTAAAAAATACATGTTATAACTGGTTGAAGTATAATTTTGAAATAAATAAAGAATATAGGTAGGTACTCAACGGAATTCAACCGAAAAAGAATTGACTTGTATGGCAACTTTGAAGCGTATGTTGAAGTGTTGGCAATTTATTTGAAATTCGAATGTCAAAATGAGTTATGTTTCTCGCATAGGTTTTACATAAAAAGGTGTTGTGATTGATCATGTTTATTTATTTTAAAAACAACAATTTAAAATCTATTAATGATGAGGAAGCACATCCCAAGTCCTGAACAATATTTGTTGTGAATATGACGTGCATCTGTTCAGGAGTTCTTCAGTTTGTCATCCATTAACGCACAATTATTTTGTATGGGGAGGCCGTTGCATTTTATATTATAGGGGGATATAAAAGTAAACTTAGGGCATTGCTACCTACCAACTTGTTAAATTTTACTAGAACATTTGATTAAACCAATCTCGAACAAAAAAAAATCAAATACAAATTAAATAACAAATTACATGGCTGTCTATTTATTTTAAGAGAGACTTATTATAACAATTACACAAAAAAACACAACTATTTATTTAAAATAATTTTTTTTTTCGAAAACGTAGTTTAATTTTCACAATATCTCGAGCACTTTCGACCTTCAATACTCAGGTCATTATCAAGAGTATTGAAGGTCGAAAGTGCTCGAGACATAAAATATTATTGTGAAAATTAAACTACGTTGTCGAAAAAAAATTGTTTATTTTAAATAAAATTAATTTTAAATTATTTAAAAAATTCAAATGGATACAAAGTTGTAATCCACTTATTTATTTATTTTTTGCTCGAATATTTTCGCCTAATGAGGCATCTTCAGGAGCAGAATAGTTACAAATATATTTTTATAAAATAATTTTCAAAACAATTTTTTTCAAAACAAAAACAAAATTCATAGATAAAAAAAAATTTAAACACAAATGTAAAATTCAAAAATGCATTATTGTTAGGTATAATGAAATAAAAAAAAATTAATACAATAAAATAAAATGTGTTAGTTAAATAAAAAGAATAATAATAACAAAATAAAAAACAAGTTATTGCAATATTGGTGAAACATAGGATTAATTTTCACTGTGTGAATACACAAACCCTACAAAATACAACAACTATTCATATTCGTAACAATATTCAAATGAAAAACTTGTAAGTTATAATACATACAATATAGTCGTGCACGTGTTGGAATATTATAATGAAAACAATTTGATTGTAAAACCTATTTCATGTACAATTAAAACAAACACAAGTTCCTTGTGTGGGGTAGGAGCAATATTAATTGTAACCCCTCCATTGGGGCGTCCCAAAACAATTAACATTTTATATGGCACCGCGTGTTTTTATCGGCATTATTTACTTTTATATGGTGTTTATTCTGAGTAATCTTTGTTCTCATCTTGTAATGTATTTAGATAGAGTTTACATCCCCGCGGGCCGGCATCGGAAGCCATTAGCGCCGCGGCTTACAAACGACCGGATCGCATGCGTGATAATCATTTTTATTGTTTTCGTAAAAATCACCGTTTTATTATTGTACTTTCCTACCCCATCCCCCGTCAACTTGAGATACTTGTGCGGTACTTGATCGCTGCATATTCATAAAAAAAAAAAACAATACGAGTTTTTTTCATTTACAAAATGGAAAAACTCGGTTGACCGTAAGTCCCTTTTATGATAATCTATTTATTAAATCTTGATAAAAAATATTGAAAATTGATTTTGTTTAAGCTACAAAAAAGATACGTGGATTGATTAGTTTAAATTTCTTTATTGAAAAAATAATCACTTAAGCCGTCGTGATCTAAACCGTCTAAAACTTTTGATTTTTAAGACTTATTTCTGGTGAACTGTTCGTAAAATTTATACAATTAAAAAAGTATTTCTTTTAGATCGCTTGTTTTTAACATCGTTTAATTTTATGTTCATTAATTACAAATTTGAAAAACCAAATCTGAAATTAATTTTCTCAACTGTTTTAAATGTTAGTTTTAAAAATAATGAAAAGCTTCATTAAAACATAATTATCATAAAGCATTAATTAAAATTTCCATTGCTTCTTTTTACAAGACTTGTATGTAAATTACAAAAACCAAATGGGAAAGTAAGTAGATACAAACAGTAAATTTCAGACGACACGAGCGCAAAATTGTAAAATATACCAAGCCCCAAATATAAAACTTTTTGTTTAAATTCAACCATAGGGTTGACCATAAAATTTAGGTAAACTGGGAAATCGACTTAACAGAGAGTTTTACTTTTAATACATTTTTGGTAAAATGCAATGTTTGAGTTTAAACGTGAAGTTTATACTTGAAGTAGGTACCTATCTTGATATCTCCGGTATTGTGTTTGACCTGATGTAACCTCTGTTCAACCCTTCTCAAGACGATCCCAAAGAGAAGAAAAGACAGCTGTCATTAAAAAAAACACCATAAAATATATGGATATTACAGAAAATGGTGACAGTGCAAAAAAGGCCGCTTCAATCTTCCGCTTTTATGTGACATTGAAGAAGTCATTTTCTTGAAAAATACATGATTGTTTGTGTTTACATTCTATTGTAAAAGTTTATGTTTAAATTAATTCAAAACAAAAAAGCAAAGCAATGAATTCCAAAATTATGTATGTTTTTAAGAGCTGTAAATCATTTTGACGTATATTTAACACTTGATTTAATTAATTAAAGAGATTATATTTGATGGTTTGCCAAGTTTCATATTTTTTGTGTCGTTCAGAATCAAAGACGGCAATCTAGATGTTTATCGGAAATGGGTTAAAAGTATGGAAACACAGTAAATTTTCTAATCCATTTCTAATTTTTGTCTCATTTTCTACAAATCCTAGATTGTCGCTTTTGATTCCACCCGACGCATGCAGCTGTAAATTAATGTACAAGTCCAAAGCGTTGCCACTAGACTACGGATCGGCACCTGATGTACTACTAGAGAAAAAAAATGAATGAGATCACTTACATCGACTACAACTCCTGGCAGATCAAAGACTTGCGTTGGGGGACTGTCTCTCGGCACGTATCTGTAGAACTCGTTGCCGTCTTTGTACCACTTGACGGAGTACAAGGACTCTCCATCCTCCAGCTCGTACTTGCACTCCAGCCGGGCTGGACTGCCGCGGACAGAGTGCTTGGGGATCCGGAGTTCCACCAGACGAAGGCTGCTGACGCCAACTGCAATGGAAGATACACGATTACTTTAAATATGCTTGGTTTGAATTGATGAGAAGACTTTTTGCAAAAAAAAAGAACTAGAAGTAACGTATTAAAAGATGTTTGTTAAAAACGTCATTATTTCATTAAGATCCATCAAACTCCTTGACTTATAGGTTGGTATGAGGCCGACCACCCATACTGTAAAAAGATGGTTCACCTTGTCAATGTTACCCCTGTTTCAGGGAAGGTCGTTAAGAGTTGCAGGGCTTATGTTCATTTGAGGTTGGGTTTTTATGTTGTAGGTGCACAGGCGGCATGTGTTACTTACATATACGTGTCTGCTTGTGGGAACGCATTGAATTTGAATTTCAAATGATATTTATCTTTGCAGCTTAGATGGAATAAATTGTTCTTTAATAATGATAATAATTATTATGGAAAATAATAATATTGATGTAATAACATTTTCATTAGTTCATTTAAATATACTTTATATATAAATTTGAGCTCTGCACATCAAAATAATTTTAGACTTTTACGGTCGTATTCATTCAAAAGTATCTAAGGATTAAAATTATTTTCGGTTGTATCGAAAAACTGACTTACAACCCAACTAAACATTTAAAACCTCTCTATGAATAACAGGGTGAAATATTCTCAAAGAACGATACTTATTTCGAGAGAATTTTGATTTCAATCAGAAGTTAAGTTTCAATTATTAATTAGAAGGATTTTGTTTATGTTGATAATTACGAGAAAACAATGAGAGTTCATTATTTTGTCAAATATCGTTTGTATTCTTCTTTGTATGCGTGAGAAACTTTCACGTATTTTCAAGATTCTTTCAAACTCGAATGATGGTGTACGTAGTAACAGGTAAATTCTTGAAAAATGCCCCGTAATAAATATTGAATTCTCGAACAAGACATTATGGTGGATTAATAATAGCTCTCATCTATTACTACGAGCGTTAAAAATATCTCCACATGAGGGAATTTGACCTTTCGGACATTGATTCATGCGAATCATTTTTCTATAAATGTAGATCATAAAACACAAGTCACAGGCACATCACGTAAGTATCACATTTTTCACATAAAAACGCCCGTGACTTTTCTATCACAATTTTCAGATTTTTCAGAATCGGATGGTTTGCGTTACATTTTCATTGCCTGAAAAATTACAGCCATTTGTGAAATTGGCATTTTTTTTTGCCTTTCGAGAAAAATGAAGAAAAATAAAAGCTCGGCGCTCTTGAAGTCGGGAGTGAAATTAAATTGAAATCGCACACTTGTATTTTATAAAATTTTGTCAGGTGAAATTTCGTACTGGGGAAGGCAACGAAAGACATCAATTGAAATCATAAATGGCACTGTAAATTATTCCCTTTCATTTGAATAATAATCAGTATCATCAATCATAGGCAGTCTTGTTCTGGGTTTCGGGAGTTGGCTGCGCTCGCAGGGCCTTTGTTGTCATTTGGGCCAAATTTATTTATTTCGTCCCCGGAGGACCTCGGTCTTGTTTCCTTCGTTTGTCTCCGCACTCCCGGGAGTTAAAATATTAATCTACAACTTTTCAAAGGGCATTATTCCTTGTCTGTTGTACATTTAATAAAACAATATTGTCGACGGGGAAGATTTTCATATTTTTTTGCGAGTTGTTTTTTTATTTATTAGATTTTGGCCTTTTTAAAGCTGTAATTTGAAATGATATCAAGTACTGTTGTATTAAGAAATCTCATGAGAATACATTTTTTATTATTTTTGTACCAAATGTATCATACCTGTTGTGTTGGAATCAAATGCAGTGTTCCAATGTAGCATTTTTTGAATGATAAAGATATTGAAGCATATGAAATATTTTTTTTCTAATTTCCATATATTTTTTCTTAAAATATCCTGGATTACTGCTTTTAGTTTTATACAACGCATACAGTAGCAATTGGTATAACTTTTAACGTCTTATTCAAAAGATTTATTAAACCAAAAAACAGGCTTAGAACTATTTTTCAGTATGGAAAAACTTACTTAAAACTGGATTAATAAATAAAACCTATTTATAAATAAGCGTGTTTATACGACAGGGCTTGCTAAACAGACATAATTTTTATATTCAACGTAAATTCAAAAATTATATTTTTTATGATTTGTGTTATGACCCTGTGAAAATTCATTGTTAATTCGTTCTATATAATACAAGTGAAATAAAACAGTGTTTCAAATAAAAAATATTCCTTTGTTTTTTAAAGTTAAAAAAAATTCAAATACTTTTTTTTAATGTCGAGGTTCCTGAAAAAGTGATACAAAAATCTGACGGCTTAGTTACATTCGTATGTATTAACAGTTATTTTACTTATTTTTATTGATGCATACATTTAACGTAAAAAAGGAAAAAAAAACTTAATTAGTTATTTAAAATTAAATATAGGTTAAACAGTTTCCTTTAGAATATAATTGAATGATGCGAGCGTAGATAAAAGCAAAGTGCCAATAAAACCAAATTGGCTTAGCATTAAAAGAAGCCACAATCGTGAACTTGGTCTAATCAATAAAAGTAATTTATCTTTAACGGATTAACTTAACTAAATCAAACCGTCTGTGTACTTAAATTAATTTTGTATAGCATTGGTAACTGTAACTGTAAATCTGTCGCCATTCCGCTAGGGGTGGCCAGAGCCTCTGCAGAGCTGCCTCCATTTTTTCCTATCCTTACATACGTCTTTCAATTCATTCATATCCATCACTTTTTTCATGCATTTTCTTCTTTTACGCTCACTTTGTATATCCCATTCTTTCACAATCTCCTCAATCTGATCACTCCATACTTTTCTCGGTCGTCCCTTCCCTCTTTTTCCTTTCACACTTTCTTTGTATTGGTTTTATTGCTTTTATTTGTTATTTGCTTTTATTTACTTTATGTTATTTGCTTTTATTTACTTATTTGCTTTTATTTACTGTTTTGTATTGGTTTTATGAAATAAAGAAAAAAATATATACCACTTTATCTATTATCTAAGTTGATAAGGTATATTGACATTTAAGGCTTATATTTAATGCATGCTCAAGGCAGATTTGTTTTTACTCGCGTTTACACATGCTGCATGCGTGCTAACAAAAAACAACTCACACGATCATAAACCTTGCCACTTCTGCCACTCTTCCCTAAAACCGGGATGTATTGCCAAAAGTGAACCAAGTTGTTACTGCATGGGGGCAACCAACCTAGTAGTTAAGGCTTAGAGAGGAAAAAATTGCGTCACAGAATTTTTATATTTCATTATCATATTGTTTATTTCGTTGATTTAAAGGTCGGTATGTTATAAGGCTGACCATCCATGCTGTAACAAAATATTCACTTTGTTTTCTCCTTTCCCCTGTTTCAGGCTAAGTCAGTAAAACTTGCAAGGCTTAAGTTTTGATTTTAATAAGTAGGTATACATACACACAGCATTTGTACACTCGAACATACACCTGTCGGCTTGTAAGCATGCATTTAATATGAACTTTAAATGTTAATATACCTCTGCAATTTAGATTATATATTATAGAGCTTACCGCACATGTGAAATCATTAAGAAAATCCGTCAATCCTCCTAATGGTAATGGATTACCCGCTACGCTGTAACATCAACAAGTATTTTCACATTATTTGTGATGTTGCGTAAACTGCTTAGTTGTACATAATTGAATTGGTTTTCGGGGGCTGGTTGCGTTATGTTACATTATAATATTATATTCGACGTTTTCATTGATAATGTGTGGAGGCAAAGGCGTGCTGGTAACTAAATTACTTCTGGGATATTATAATCACACGAGCCATCAAAATGTCAGGCCCTGTTGTCATTTACAGCACAGCCGATATGACACTCTAACCTTCGGGGAACATCAAGCTCTGGTAAATGTTACCACTTGCAAATGAACCAAACTTGCCACTGAGCACTAAGAATCGATTATTTTAATTTGATACGTTTCGTTGTTGTGCATATTTTGATTCAAAATTTTATCTTTGACTGTGATATAACTGGATTAGTCGAGTGGGTTTTAATTTTCATGAAAAATTATTAATTGAAGTTAAATGACTTTATTGACAAAAGTTTCGACCGTGAGTCTGGATAATCTACGGACAGAAGATGCTGAAGGCAAGATGGTAAAGGTTCAACTGTGGCCTTCCTTCCCTCGTGGGGTCTATTTATCCACTTTTGGGTGACGCCAATATCGATTTGAATACAGGATCCTCATTGGTTGGATCTTGCGTGAGGGTGGCTTGGCTAGCCTGATATAAAAAATAGGAGCGTACGATTCTCTGCCCTGCAGATGGTAAATGTCTGGTCACACCTCATGCGACAGGTTGTTCGAACCGTAACAGACAGTATAAGATTTAGATTAATGAAATCAAGAAGACTCTAGTGGGTCGGACATGTAGCACGTGCAGAGGACTCCAGGATCATCAGAACTGTCTTGGATGGTGCCCAATCACGTGTTAGACCACTCGGACGTCCCAGGATGCGGTGGGCAGACAACATTGAAGCCGACGCCGAAGTTCTGGGAGTGAGGGGACCATGGAGGGAAGCAGTACAAGACAGAGAGTCCTGGAGAATTTTGGTGCGGGAGGCTTTGAGCCTTCAAGGCTTATGAGCCGAAGAAAGTAAGTAAGTTAGTATAAGATTGTCAAATTGTTTACACGGAGAAAATGTGAGAGGAAAATAGGAAAAGGGAAGACCGAGGACAACGAGGTAAGAAGTTGTACCGTATGTGCAGCTTAATCGCTTCTTTATTTACAAGGACTTCATTCCATCATTACTCGGTACTTGTTTTGTTATTTTTTTCTTTTGGAAACTCGTTGAGGCAATATCCAATTACCATAGATGAGGCTGACCAATGAGGCTGACCACCCATACTGTATAAAATGGTTCACTTTGCCAATGTCACCCATGTTTCAGGGAAGGTCGGCAAGAGTTGCAGGGCTTTTGTTCATTTGAGATTGAGTTTTTATATTGTGTGGACACATGCGGCAAATGTAAGCGTGAACTTATACGTGTCTGCTTGTGGGAATGCGTTTAATATAAATCTTAAATGATATATAATATGTATATATCTTTGCAGCTTAGATTTAGATTAAGATAGCGTTCCTTGACTAATAGATTGGTATGAATATGACCCCCCATGCTGCAAAAACTTGGCTCACTTTGCCAATGTCACCCCTGTTTCATGGAAGCTCGGCCTAAGTTACAGAATTTGATATGTCATTTTAGGTTTGGATTTTAATTTGTAAATACACATGCAGCATTTGTAAGCGTGAACCAACACGTGTCTGTTTGTGCAAATGCATTATATATGATTTTGAAATGTTAATTTACTTTTGCAAGTTATATTATAGATATATACTTTTCGTTGTTTTGCATTTATTTATGTAAAAACTTCAATTTGATGTAAAGATTGTCAAAGTGTATACACAAAGGAAATGTGAGAGGAACAAGTGAAAAGGGAAGACCGATGACAATACGGCAAGAAGTTGTACTGTATGTGCAGTTTAATTGTTTTATTAGTTCCGAGCAATTGACTACATTATTGCTTGATGCTCTTTGTTTGTATACTTGTTTGTGGAAACTCGTAGAAGAAAATATACAATACGAAAATAACAAAAGATAATTGTATGAAAATGAAATATGAAATGATTTTTTTTATAAATCTACTGCATTCATGTTTGACCATTTTTATATTCAGACAAATTACACCTGTAAAATAATTTTTAAAAAAATCCTATTTTTAGCATCAAAAGTCAACAGAAAATAGCCGTTTTAATATTTCAAAATGAAAAACAAACAATTAATTCGTGGCTAATCAATCATACTTGTACGAAATATTTTGACTTTTGTCTCAGTGGATGGCTTGCCTGGGAGGCGGCACAAGCCGTGGGCGGATCGCCTACGGACCGTAGAGGTAGGCGGAATGCTCACACAGCTTAAACTCAACGTTTGAGAAAAATGTAGGGAAAGTAAAGCAGAGCCTCTGGTTAACGTTTCAGTTTCTCTACATATTTAGGTAAACGCATCGGTTGAGGTTTGAAGTAAAGTGGGTGGATGAGCATAATTGTTGGTAGGCGGCTGGTGCCATTTCACGCTACGCCACAGACGGAAAACTCTGCCATTTAATAATTGGGTCACCGTCTTAATTTTAGAAAATTCAGGCCTGCAATTTCATCGTAACAGACAATGTAGGATCTGTATTGTATATCTGCGCTTTCGAAACAACCAAGTAATTGTGAAAAATGTATTCCTTGTAAATGTCATACTTGTGGTATTTGAATTTAGCTTTGCTGATGGAATCGAAACGTTTCATGACGAGTTTTTTAAATTCTGATTATTTTTCGGCGTGAATAACCTGAATACTTATTAACCATAAACTCGGCCGTCTAACGTCACAATTTTTTTGTACATGTCAATGTGCGAACTTTGGATGAAGACTGAAAATTTGTAATGATGTCTGAACGTGCTTATTAAATTTATAACTACATTATTGAATTGGTTTCCTTTAATTTGCTTATCATACAAACGCTTCTGTGATAAAAAAAATCTTACAAGAAGACATATAAATCTAACTTTGAAGTCTGCTCTACACCTTTAAAGAAGTCTGAAATTTGGAAAAAATCTTTGAAAGAAACGCATAAGCGCTTATTATGAAATACGACGCCTTAATATTTAGACGGAAGTTTCATCATAATATAATGTGAACTTTCAAAAACTTAAAATAGGCGAATGATAAAGTGCCACCATCCAACTTCATATAGCGGGGACACTACCCCAGTAATCCGTTAAAACTCAACAATAGCGTTTATCAAAAAAAATATTCAAAGTAAAACAGCGCTCTTAGTGTGGGTTTAAGTTTTCAGAGATTACTAAGAAAACGCTGTGGTAGAGTTTGATTGTAAAATATCAAACTTCGGGTACAGAGAAGTTTCCGAGACGCCCATCCACGGGGCGCCTATATCGCCCCAATCAGAAAACAACGCCGCGCACCTAAATTAAACTTTACAAAAGTGCTGATTTCTCAAAGAGCCGAAGTTCACAAGGCCCGCGCGACAATGAATACTTTAATATTACAAAGACGGAGGTGAAGTCTAACAGGCCGGAAAATTTTCGGCGCCGTGACAAAGTTTTTTCCCTTCCCGCGGAAAGCCACCGGTTAATCGAAAAGTTGGGCCGGGAATTGATTAATTGAATGGGACATCAAATTGATATTTTCAAGTAAGAGTTCATAACAATTTCTCTTTGTCATCTTCCCCCCGCGATAAAGCAGACCGTTGTTATTAAAAAGTTATTCAAATTGCACTCGCGACTTAAAAATATCATTTCAAAGTCTTTCTAACATAGAAAAAAACTTTTTAACATTTGAAGATTATTTTTTCTTCTTACCAAAGACTTAAAGCGGTTCATGGGTATCTTTTAAAAAAGCAGTATGATTATATTTTTTAACATATTTCATGAAAGATTTCTCCCAGGTCTCGACCGTGGTCCATTGTTATTTATTATTGTTTCATGCTTCGTGACAATACTGTAAGTAACTTCTTTGAAGATGTACAAGAATAAAAAGCCATGCATTACGGGCAAGACAAGGTAGAGTAACATCAAGCATCTAAATCTGGCTGTGAAATCCTAAGAATCTAATCTAATCTAATCTAAGCTGCAAAGATATATATCATTTAAGATTTATACTAAATGCATTCCCACAAGCAGATATGTATAATTTCGCGCTAACACATGCCGCATGTGGACCTACAATATAAAAACCCAATCTCAAATGAACATAAGCCTTGCAACTCTTGCCGTCCTTCCCTGAAACAGGGGTGACATTGGCAAAGTGAACCAATTTTTATATTATGGGTGGTCAGCCGCATAACAACCTATAAGTCAAGGAACATACATGACAAATTACATTTTTTAAAATCAAAGAATAAAAATAACAATATATACATGGACATAAAAAACTAAATCATAAAACCAAATTCACTTTAACAAACCCTAGCCGCCAACATCACAGATCAACCGCCATTTCTTTCTATCCTTGCATATTTCTTTCATTTCCTCCAGAGTCATAACCTTCTTCATACAAGCTCTTCTTTTATTATGACTCTGGATATTCCATTCATTCGCAATTTCGGATATTTGGTCCATCCATACCTTTCTCGGTCTTCCTCTACCACGACATCCATCTATTCTACCAACATATACTTTCTTCGTCAGTCTTTCCTCATTCATTCTCTCCATATGCCCAAACCATCGATAAAGCCAAACCATCCATAAGAACGTATAAATATATATTATCTACTAATTTATTATTGAAACTCTGCTCAAATTTAAGCAATTCAAGCAATCAAAGTAATTTCTTCATTCATTAATTTACTCAGTTGTAAGTCTGTCGTGGCGCGCTACGTGCAACGTGAAACTCTATACACTTTATCCGCATAAAGGGATTATCCCCGTAACCGCAGGATCAGGGGAACCGGCGCCTATTTAAATATTCCGTATAAATAATAATGAGAGAAAATCTGCATTAATAAATAAGCATTTTAATAAGAGACTTTAGTACACCGTGTCGGGAGATAACAGGAGTTTACATCCCGGGGGAGACGGCGGTGTTTGCGGCCGGGCCAACAACGACCCCGCAAACAAACTGAAACAATAATTTTACAGAAATTTAAAGCAAAGTTAATTCTACGCGTTCAAGTTCATTCATTTATAAATTATTCAATTCTCAAAGAGAATGGCTGAAAGGGTCAACCCCCAATTAGGCATTTGTAATTATTATTTCGCGGAACAATACCCAGCCAGGTCGACCTTCTGGTTGGATTCTTATTGCTTTCTTGTCAGGTATGCGCCGGTGCGTGGCTGATGAATGAAAACGAAAATTAACTTTCGGCGTCATTGTCACAAACTGGTGACGATAGTATTAATAAATCAAGGTCGCGAAAAGTTCTTTGTGAATTTGCAAATGAAAATATTGAATGCCTTGAATATCGAAGTGGAAGTCAAGGTTTTCATTTCCCGCAGATTTTAATGAACTTTCGTAATGAATTTTGGTTTTTAGAAGAAATGCTTTATCAATTATTATCTTTGAATCTATTTTTGTCCTGAAGCAATGACGTCATTTGAGATGAAAGATTATATAATAATAACACGCATCCAAATATATTTTACTTATTGAATTCCATCATGTTCAGTTCAATTACATATATTCAGCCAAGGTTTTTTTAAGCTCGAAACCGTACCAATCATTAAGCTGTTTACCGTTTGAAAATTCTATAAAAATAAGCAAAAAGCCGAAACTCAATGCTTCAATGCACGAAATAAATAATACTCACAAGACACTGTTTAAATCAGTGAATAATAGACGGAAGATAATCTAATTAACTCTCTCAAAGCAAATCAAAATATTTCCTTATGAATATTGCATTGATTGCAAAGTTTTAATTATTCAATCTGTGAAACGAAGGCTCCCAAGAAGAAAATACGTCGCTCGAGCTCTCTGGCTAAATAAACGTTTGTCAAAATTTGCCTTTTCATTTCTGATTATTAATTTGATAAAAATCAACAAGTACGATTTACAAGTGAAAAGATACGGCCCTCGTCCTTCCATATCGGCCATTCTGCCTACAGAAAATAATTCAATTTGAACCCTTTGGGAATGGCAAACAAGTCGACCTAATTGGCCACCACAAGAGATTCTCTCATTTTTTGCTCAATTATCTCTCAACTTTTTCACTCTGTATATCCGTTAATTTAACTCCATTTTTTTTCTATGATTGCTGACGTAAAATTAAACACAAAATATAACAACAATCAACAGTAAAAAACATTTTTTTGTATCACATTTATAAAGTTTCAATCCATTCGAATTGTTTTCTCAATTTTTCTTTCAAGATTATATTTTTTTAATCATACGGCTTCGCATTGTGTAATTAAATATTTATATAATATGGAATTGAATAAATTTTCTATAGTTACTGTAAGTAGGTACTGTAGACAAATAAAATTATATTTAGAATAAATACAAAGGAAAAAATACAAGCCCCAAATTTACAATAGAAAAAAAGAAGTGAGTTTTTATGTGTTTAAAAAAAATATTATTTTGTAACTTTTAAAATAAACTTATGAAATAAGAAATAATAATTGGTTTGGACATGCTCTTTTCTTTATTAATTATAAACTGTGTAATTTAGTTCAAAGCACTTTTGCATATATTTGCATAGAAATTTACAACACACATCGTATACCTGAGGGAGATTAATTTAAGAGTAGCCAAGCGAAATAAATTCGTTTTTGATGGACTGGATAAAGATCGAATAAATCCAGGACTTTTTTTAATCGCGGCATTATGGACAAATAATGTTTCTGAAACGGCAAGGTCTGGGTTTTGTGCAATTGAAAGATGGGAGTAGAGGGTTGGATTAGACTCTTGTAACTTGGGTGCATACTGCCTAGAACGACCTGAAAGTCCTAAAAATAGACAGCGAATAAGTCTAGAATCTGGATAATCATAATTGGAATACAGTGACAATTGAAATAAGGAAGGCTAGCAAGGACAAAAAAGAAAAATACAAAAAAAGTTGAAAAAACCGTATCTTCCACAATGGACTTGATGTAAGTCTGTTTTAAAGTACGTTTGCACTTGTATGTAGGTGGTAATTTTATCGTAGAAGGGAGTTGAACAACCTCTCATCACCGCATGTAACATAAATTTAATGTCAGCCATTTCAGTAAACTCTTTTGTTGTCAGTTTTAGATCATCTTACATTGCGCCAACATTATTCCCTCGCTCCAACGACCATTCATGCATGTCATTTTTGCATACATACTTAATGTAATTCTCATATCTCGCAAGGAAGATGGTTAACAAGACGGATATATGTATAAGGTGTGTACATCAATATTTGGTTGATTTCTATACCTCGCGAAAAAACGCTAGTGTAGTCAACCAGAAACGCTAAAATTCTGCTAAATTATTATTTATGACCTTAAGGCGACGAGATAGCAATTCGTATCCAAAACTAGGGTATACTGCGATTTTTTTTATCTATGGAGTTCTTTTACAAGCGCTAGCAAACTCCGACTTGGATTGATATCCAGAAATGTAGGAAATTTAGCAGAATAGCGCTTCTGGGAAAGCTTACTGTTGACAAAAAATGCAGTGCTTTCATTGATCTACGCCAAAATAACAAAGATCACCTGTATCTCTTTTTGTTTAGATCCTGCTATCGATGTTGGTCAACGATCATCAATTTACTTTATTCAATATTTCACGCTTACTTCCGTACATATACCTTAATGATTACTGAAGAGGAATACGCAAAACAGATCTTCCAGAATTATTACGTCTATCTTTTCTTAAGCCTAAAATCACACAAAAAAATCCTTTTAGATTTGTTGAACTGTAAAAAAGTGAAAACATAGGTGAGCTGTGCTCTTTGAAATAAATTTGACATGATTCAAAATATTTTGCGCATCATCATTTACTTTGTTTATCGTCAGGTTTTGGTGTAGATAGAACAGCATATAATTCCATTATCAAGACTGGTTTCAAAGATTCATACAATTTACAACAAATAGAGCTTGTACCAGACTAAATATAACCAAGTTCACAGAAGTCCTTGCGGTACTATTCACACAGAATAGGGCACTCACCAAATAAATCAACATAACTCATAATTATTCATAGGTCCCGAATCACAAAATGCTATCCCTTTGGAAATAACTTATGCAAGAAGTGAAACTATACGTGTAGCTTAGTTAAAATATCTGACATGTGGTTGGCATGCGAAAATGTCAAGCAGGAATGAACTTTTGCAGCGGGAATTCAACCCTCGGAAGGCAGCCCGCAACTCCCAGAGCTTTCGAATGACGTACAATACGAATAAATGACATTATCGCGGCCATTGTTCACAGCTAAATAATTAATCCCCCACTACCGAGTCGTGTTGGTGTATTTACACACAACAGAGAAAGCCAAAGCAATGAAAAGAGAAGCGTTGTACTTATCTTACAAATGAATTAGTTCAAACTAAATAATAATTAAAAATATAATGATGATGTCTTCCTAAGGTCATATTGCGCTAGTTGAATATCATAATATAACATGATTTCGAAACAGACGGGAATCGAAACAGCGTTGTTTTTATTGCAAACAAACCACTCAAAGTTACCGTCTTGACCGCTAGGCTATAGCGTCGACAAACAGGTTAACATTGAAAAAAAAAATTAATTCAAATTTGTTGAACAATTTGAGTCCTTTGAAGTTAAATTAATCTGTTAGTTTGAAGTAAAACGTAACAACATAAGCTACTCGTAGAGTGTAACTTATTGCCGCGTTTTCTTCGAAGTAGTTGCATGTGGCGAGTGGAACCTCTTTATTTTTACAGGTAAAGGAAGGGAGCTGGCCTTACGCTAACCTTTACAGTTGAAGCGTGAGTTGCCCAGCTCCCTAGGGCGCTGTTACTCATTTCTTGTGAAGCCTGAGTAAACCTTGAAATTATTTTTGACACATGCGGTGGGATTCGAACCCGAGCTCTCGGCATGGAATGCAAACACTCCAACTGAGGTATCGATCAGGCATCTAACGAAAAATTAATTTATTCTGAAATGACTACCTACCAGCTTTAATTTCTAGTTTGCGGGCCCAATGGAGTGGAACAGACTACCACCTAATGTGAGGAAGGCAGAAACTGTGCTGTCTTTAACGGAGCACTAAGGACGCATCTTTACTAAAAATCTTACCCGTGATTTGAGAGGGCCCTTGAGGTGTGACACACACAAAAACGGCGCTCTTTGAAGATTTGTACCTTCTAAATAAATTATCCTTGTATTTATATACCAGCTGCTAATACTTTATTTCATGCAAATAATAATGAACAGTAGTTCAGTTATATACACTTTTCTGCCTTAGAATGTTTTACCTTTCTTTTACTTTTCAACTTCTGTTTAAATATTCCCTTTACCTCGCGCCCTAGATTATTATTAAATCAGTTGAAAAGGTAAGCGGAAGGAATGCCTAGTGGAATTCTTTTCAATTAAACAAGAACGGACTGAGACTCCAAAATGAACGGCACAATTATAAGTGCCTTCATTTTAATATTAATTTGTTTCAAGTAAATTGAAAAAGTTTTTCAATCATTTAAATTTTATTTTCTCATTTCAGGAATAAAGAAGAAAGTGGGATGCTTTATTTCTTCAGAAAAAAAAATGGTTTGACTTGAATAAGAGTTTTAGGCTTACACCGCCGGCTGATGATGCTGGCGTGATGCTTTCCGGGATCTGTTGCCGTGGTCTGTGGGAGCTGGAGCTTCCAGACGTTTTGCCCATTTCTAAGAAGAAGCCCATCGTAGAAATGGGCGAAACGTCCGGAAGCTCCAGCTCCCACAGACCACGGCAACAGATCCCGGAAAACATCACTCCAGCAATGGTTTGACTTACTTGGATGTCGAAAAATGATGACCTGTTCTACTTTTAAACGTGTTGACGTAAGCATTAATTTGTGTCCAGGTTTATAAGCATAATGTGAGCTCAGGCTCAATCATTTTTCTTCATAGATAATAAGTGCACCGTAGCGAAAAAAATAATTATGTGCAGGTAATATTACTGCTGTATTTGTTGCTGTACCTGTATCCGATAGCACGTTACGCTACGGTGCACTGTAATTATTTTTGTGCTCGTATTGTTATTGGATGTTTGTTTTTTACCTTCCACTTCCATGCAGATATTGATAAACTGCTGTTAACAATGTCCAACAGCGAGTATAATGAACACTGTGTGTACAGTTCCGGAAGTACGTATGCGTCCACAATACCTTTTTTTATTAGAGAACTATTTTACTTCAATGCTTTCATATGTAATGAAAAAAACGCAGGCAATCATGTTTAGAAAGGTTTTACCAATTTTATTAAATTAGTGTTTTGTTTAAGTACAAAAAGCAATGTCATTTCTAGTTAACTAAGTAATTTTCCGAGAATGATAAACTAATGAACTACGAAAAAATCAATAAAACGTAGATAACAAGTTAAAAAATAAAGACTAATCTATTGTTGTGTTTTCTTTAGCTTAGTAACTTAGCAAGCTGAAAGAATATGAAAGATTGATGAAAATTTTAGAAAAATCTTTTAATTCAACTTAAAGACATTTTAACTTGCTTTTTAAAAAACACACCTGAGTATTTAATTAAATAAAAATGTGTTCTAACCACATGCACAGGTTAAAACAATTACAAAAAAAAGCGTTGAATGAAACTGGAAATATATTTGGTACACTATATTTTTTCAAAATATTTTTTTTGTTATCCGTTTTTTTTTAAATCTACTGATCATAATAGCTATATTTGTAACAAAACATACGATGGATCAATATATTCAATGAAAGTTATTTCGTGCGTCTCCCTCAAAGATGAGATACGCTTCCTGATGACGTCGGAAATGACATCTACGAAAAGTTGAGAAGCCCATTCTTCTCTCAATCACGGTTCCTAAAATCCGCATTCAATTCTTTGCAAAAAACTTAATGGAAGTCCAAGACAATTTTTACGTTTACCAATATAAATTGATTACATTTCGTACAAAAAATTCCACGTTTCAATGTATCCCCCGCACCCAGACTGTATTACAATAATTTGCATTGCTTAATTTGAATTCGATATCGTAAATTCCCTGAGTCGAGTTGATCCCGCTCCGTATGGGGTTTCCCGTACGGAGTAAATATGTAGACTCCCCTCGTCCATCTCATATCGAATGTTCGGCGAGAGCTCCTACAAATGCGCTCACCCCTCCAGTAACTTGACCCCCGTAGGGACTTTTATTTTGCTCGGTAATAAAGTATTATTTACATTAAAATGTCATGTCGCGTGTCAAGCGATTTTTTCCAGAGAAATTGATACTTTGCATCGGGTAATACCTCCCATAAACATGCACTGAACTCTGAACATTGTAAGTGTAGCAGACTGCACACTCTGCAGTTAATTTATTCACGGAAAGTGCTTGTGTTTACTTTTTTATGTAATACTTATCACGGTGTATTGCTGAGTTTATAAAAAAATAAATACGCAAGTAAAAGTGTTATCGTAAACAGGAAAACACAAATGGGCTTCACGTATTGTCATTTATTACATCATAGTCCATATTTTTGTTTCAAAATGAAAGAATTTTGTTTTATTGTATAGAAGTTTTTCTTTTTTTACTTTCGTTACTATGTTTTTATTTCAACTATTGAAGTATAAAATATTTAACAATAGTCATATATTTTATAAAGTTCTTTTTTTTTAATAAATACGTTTTTATTGTACCCTGAAACAAGTGTAGATAACAAACGAAAAATTATGATCACATGTGAATATTTTTAAGAACGTTTTTTCAATTTTCAAAAACATTTACCTTTTTATAGAAATGAAATGTCTCTAAATATTCCGTCGAAGCATTGTTCTGAGAAGCTTCATATCGAGCAAATACCAATCGATTTAGGCACCTGATTTCTTGCTGCCGTCTCAGTCGATTTCCTGCGAAATTTAATAAAACATAAACAAAGCAAAGGTAATAATACTAAAAGTTTGATTTATCATAGAAACATTTACCAAAAGAAACATTTTGCTTTTTCCTGAACAATTTCACAGCAAAATTAGAGACGCTTTAAATTCACGATTGTACAATAAACAGCGCCTTATCTGTGCTGTTATTTAATACTCAAATATCAGAGATCCGCTTTAATTAGTATGCCCTTAAGGATTTGAGTTTAATCGTTTCAAGAATATCTGATGGGATCCACATCGGGGATGGCCCGAAGTCTGTTGTTAATACAAAATACGGCCGACCCTGTATGTAAAGCAATCCGATCTCAGGCCGATGTCAGTATAAATGTCCTTATAAAAAGGGACTAGATTAAGATAGCCTCGCTCTGCCGATCAGAAGCCCTTATTGCTTTTCCAACCCCTAAAGTGGCGTTGCCAACCAACCCCAAGGCGGTAAACTAAAGCTTCTGGCATTTAAGTCTCCCTTCGGATCTTTCAAAGACGCAGCACCCATACACAAAAAAAAACATCACGTCATGTTTAGTCAAAACCCCAATAACTCATTTTTCCCTCTTGAAATAATTTCTAAAGTGTTCAATTACTTGTATTTTCTCAGCGTTAAATAACAATCGATTGCTTTTTTTCTTAGCTTTGCTTTTGTGGTTTGAGTCAACAATTTTTCTTTGGCGTGTATTTTTTCAAGGTTGCTGTTTTATGTGTTTTTTTTGTCAAATGTCACAGGCACAGGGTGACATGCAAACAATGGTATTATTTTTCAATCGCTTCATGTCACAGAAGTGATGCTTTACAAGAGCTTTGTAACATTAATACGTACACATATTATATAGATTGTGACGAAGCTTTTAAAATAACAATAAATAAATACCCTCTTGATACAAGTAGATACTAAAGGTCCTTGTTTTGATCAGTTTTTTTTATGGAATATAAAATACCAATAATACTTTTAAATAAACAGGAGGATTCAAATAAATATCCTTATTCTATCATTCAATACTAAAGCATTAAATTTATGCTTCCCTTCATATTTTTGTCAAAAGCTAAGGAAAGATCTAATCTAATCTAATCTAATCTTAGTTGCAAAGATATGTTACATTAGAGATTCACATCACATGCATTCTCACAACCAGACACGTACAGGTTCGCGCTTGCACACGCCTCATGTGAACCTACAACATAAAAACCAAATCTCAAATGGACATACACCCTGCAACTCTTCGAAGTCAAAAAAATCTCACATCTATGGGGGGAATATGAGGCTGACGACCCATACTGAAAAAAATAGTTTACTTCGCCATTGTCACACCTGTTACGGGGAAGGTCGACAAAAGTTGCAGGGTTTATGTTCATTTGAGGTTTGGATTTTTATTTATAAGTACACATGCAGCATTTATAAACGCGAACTTACACGTGTCTGTTTGTGGGCATCCATGCAATAATAATTTTAAATGTTAAATATATTTGCAGCTTGGGTTCAAGATTATTATAAATAAAGCTGCAAGTAATATTTCCTTGGAAAAGGAAAAAGTAAAAAAAAACATTAATCTGGGATAACCTGCAGTGACGTCGCAGTTACTTATTTTCGTTTAACTGCATCCTCTGCAAAGTCAGAAGCTTTCCTGCGATGAAGACTTACCGAGGTGTTTACAATGCTTACATTACATCAAGGTATCTGCATTAATCTTATCTACTTTCAGTTCAACACAATAATTATGTATCGTGGTTGAATATTGGATTCAGTCATTTCATCATACACAAAAATGTAATTTTAGTACACAAAAAAAAACTTTTCATAAAGAGGTTTTGGCATGAAAAGAAGCTACATAATCCATAATCTAAGTTGCAAAGATACATCAATATTGAAAAATCATTTTAAATGTGTAACTTGTAAGTTCACGCTTACAAATGATGCTTGTGTACTTACAAATTTAAATCCAAACCGCAATGAAAATAAGTCCTGCAATTATTGCCGCCATTCCCTGAAACAGGGTTGACATTGGCAAAGTGAACCATTTTACAGTATTGCGGTCAGTCAGTCTCATACCAACTTATATGTCACGGAAAGCTAAATAAACATAAATGCATTTTTTTTGTTTTTGTAAACCTTGTACCACTTTTTTGGAAAGGTCACCAATTTTTAATGTTTTTATTTATTTATTTTCATTTAGGCTCTAATACCTTTATGCAAATACAACTATAGCATATTTAATGTTTAATCCTCTTGACAACTTTGACTATATTGAACACTATGAACTCTATCAACAAAAAGTCGTTTTTTCTAAGTTTTTTTTGCAGGTCATGCAACTTCAAATAAGTCAGCGATATGGCCGAGCGGACAATGGCAGTTTGAGCTAAAATAAAACAAAAAGCTTTCTGCCACTTTAACCCTGAGAAATTTTAAACAAATTTTATTGCGTATGATTTCATAACAAAAAAGGTAATGAATCGTGTTATGAATTGATCATGTAAATACTTATTTACATTCAGAAAAAATAGATTTGTGAATTGTTTTTCTATTTCCGAATTTATTTACAGTATAAAATTTTTAAAAATTGAAAGTACTGTGATGACGGTTCACCCTATGAAATAAAGGTACTATGGTAAACAAGAGAGGTGGATAAAGTCAAGGGGGCTGGTTCTGTGTACTGCTTAGTTCACTTTAATGCGTAAGCTAAGTTGGAAGATACGGAAAGCCATATTTCATGTGATGAATAAAATGCCTGTCACATTACAATAGTTGTATGGGGATCTTTCCGAGTACTGAGTACCCCTCTGGTATATTATTGCGACCCTTGTAGTATAAACAATGAATCAAATCACGAACAATTTCATACAAATGGTTCACAACACAAACAATAATAAAATATATTAAAATATAATGTGTGCTTACCCGCGGTTATTTTCATTGCTTTGAAGTTTTATTTTGAAATACATGAGTTAGATAAAATTAAACTACTTTTATTAAATTCAAGCATGCTTGACTTGATTAAACCATAAATTTAAAGTTTATTTTATACCAAAGGGCTAGGATAAAACTAAAACCACTAACTTTCATTCAAATTTGTTTTTTTTTTTTTTTTAAGAAATCCTGTGCGGGAGACTCCCTAGATTCTAGAGACTCTAGGGGTCTATGACACTTGTTGTAGTGCCGCAGAGGTGTACGAGCTTGGTCGTCGCTACAAAGCACCCATACTCAAGCAAGACCCAGTTGCTGTAAAGCTGGATGGACCTTTGGTAACCGGTCATTGGTACAGGTTTATGAATTTTATAACCCAGCGAAGAGCAAATTTGAAAATATAAATGGTATTTTTTTGTGCTCAGCCGGGATTCGAACCCACAATCTTTCCATTCAGAGTCCGCAGTGTTAGCACTGAGCTACAGACCGGTCAAAAATTTAATAAACTGAATCCAAATTCTTCTTCTTTGATGGCCCTACAGCTCATATCTCCCCTTGGCCTCCATCAGCCTTCGCCTCCAACTCCTCCTGTCTACCGCTGCGGCTTTCTAGTCCGTCACCTGCAGTAGTTGGTTTGTGTTCTTCCTCACCTTCCTCAAGTGAATCTCACAACAAGCCAATTTTTTGGTAAAATATGTTGTAGCCCCGATAAGTCAAGACTATGATCGAGCAATTTAAGACGGTGGCTTTGACTGGAGTGTTTATTGAAAAGAAAAATACGCTGGTTTGAGTTCAGTCAGGTCGTTTAGCGAAAGCTTTGACCCGGAATTAGGTGTCATGTGGGTAATTGATAATCCATCATATGAAAGAGATGAATACTTCATTGCAATTATAGTACTTAGTACACATTGGGTACAAATAAGATGGGGAATTGCAATGCCTCTTCACTAATTTATTTACCGAAAAAATTAAGCTTCATTGTGAAAAATTAAAAAGACAAATTTACAAGATGATGTTTGAAATACACATCATTTTTAAAATTCATCGAATGAAACAATACAATTTCATACTATATTATTTAGTCGAGCTAGTCTGAAATATTTACATAAAAGACTTAAGTTTTCCAATATTGAATACAATAAGGTATTTCCTTGTTTCTTGACAGAAATTGAATATTGAAATCAAATCTAATTAATTATTCCGGAGGAATATTTCTTAGAAAAAAGGTTCACTTGAGTAAGCAGCCTACGACCTGTGGCTTATTTACCTATTCAATGCTCACATTTGACCTTGAGGCTACGAAATAAGTATTTCCAATGAGTTTGGTGAGCGTTTTTTTAATCACACCTCAAGGGCACGACCTTGTTTGTCGCTTTAAAAAAAATAGGCAAGAATCAGTTACTGTAATGCTAGATTTTCTCTAAAAAACATACAGGATTATTCATAACACATTTGATTCATGGCTGATCTATTGTTTGGAAAATTTGCTTTACGTCCCCTTAGTGCTTGTTTGTCTTATGGTGAAGTAATATCACATGTGCAATGTTTGTATGTGAACTGGATCAATTTGTGTTATTGAAAACTGGAATTCGATTGTACAAGTATTTAAAGCAACCCTCACACTATCGTTTTTGACATTTTTACTTTATAGCAGTCCCAGTCCGACTGTTATAAAGTATTGTATTCGTCCGAAAAAAAAAAAACGAGATTTCAACGGAAATGAGTTGTCCTGCACCAGGACATGCAAAAAAACCTAATTTGTCGAACCTGTCCGTCCGTCCGTCCGTATGGATGTATGTATGTAAATTTGCTGGCTTAGGTAATATGGAAATGTTATTTGTGAAACCTTCACATATAGTTCTGTACCTTAGAGCAACGGTAGTCACATTTAGTAAAATGTGCAGAAGACGAGTTTTAGTGAAAATGTGCACTTTAAACCATCATAACTTCTAAAGTAGACGAGATATTTTTGATCTGTAAAAACTGTTTCTCTTCTTTTATCAATATTTATTTATGTGAAATAATGTGTTCCCGCTTAGAGCATGAACAACGTATATGGAACTTCCGTGGTTTATGCTCGCACTTTTATGTGCATCCCATATTTATTTCACTTGATATCTCAGAAACTATGAGTCCGAGGACTCCAATATTTTTACCACTTATAGACAGCTAATTATAATAATTTCTGCATCATTAACTCAAAAACTCAAAAAAGTGGACTTCCGTTGTTTATGCTCTAAGGTACAGAGTTTAACTTTTTGCCGCGTTTTCCGCGAAAAGATCGCATGTGGCAAGTAAAATATATTTATTTTTACAAGTAAGGGGGCGGCTTTGCTATTTATTCAACTATCAAAGAGTCTAATCTAAAAAAAACGCAGGTTTTTGTAAGGCCAACTAACTAGTACCTACTTCTTCGTCGAGCAGTCTACCTTAGCTTTTTCTGTACACATTTCAGTCGATTAGAAACAAATACGGTAATCTAGGATTCTCGACCCTAATAAGATAAATATACAGAAACGTAGAGAATAGCATATAAAACAGAATATGTATTTTTTTACTTATACTGAAAGTCTTAGATTGCCGTGTTTGATACTCTACCTTTACTTTGTACGATACTGATCCATGTGATGATTTTACAGGCTAAGTGGCTCCCTAGGACGTTTCCCCAACAATAGAGAAAGGACAAAGGGTCATTGCTTTGTCAGTACCTCAAGTATAAAATTCTACGTTTCACAAAAAAATACAAAAAGTAAAATACACACTAGAGGCGCTGTTTAAGATTTTATACATTTTTTTGTAAAACTTCGTGGCTGAGTTTGAAGTGAAATTTTGTTCTACGGGTACGGGTCTTCTATTGAGAGCCTGTTCCGGTGGAGAGAGCGACGGCTACGGACAATGTTGCGCTTTTCAAAGAAACAAGAATCGATATCCTGAGGAAATATCCCCAGCGAAGCCATTGTTTCATTATTCTTTTAACAAGACGAAATTTTTTTGAAGACCGATTTTTCCTAGAGTTAGCTCTAGCTAAGAGAACAAAACGACAAAAAAACGGAATTTTTCCTGTGAAAGAATATTTTACGTATTTTTTTTTACAATATTTGTAGAAATAATCGTCACTTTATGGCGTGATCTTAAACAAAGATCTAGACAAAGGTGTGTAGGTAAATACTGTAAATTAAAGTACCTACGCGCACCTATGTATACATGTACGATAGCACGGCGGTCTGGTGTGAGCGATATATCGAAGAATGATCTGGAATATGCGAGAAAGATCTCTTTGTACCTATATATAGGGACTGCGATTAGTCACTCCAAGCATTTTGCCGTGAAGACCAATATACGCAGAGATTATCAATTATTTCAAATTGTACAACAAACCGTGTAAAATAAATTATGTTAAAATAAATAATTGCACTTTAATTAAAAGAGAACCTCAGTAAAATCATAACAATACAGTACGTACTATTTTTAACCACGTGTTTAATTATGCAAATATTATACAAAAAAAAACTGGAAGGCAATAGGCATTCTATATGAGATATAGAATGCCTATTGCCTTCGAGTCTACGCAGTTAAATTTTACTTCTGTAGTGAGTCCTTAGTTACATAAAAGACTTTACGTATTAAATTATAAATCAGTATTGATTTTAATACGACGAGGCTCATCATAAAAAAATACCCAGAAACGAGGCTGATGTATTTAGCCTGGTAAATGATATTTTGTGTGAATTATTTGATTATTTATCAGAATCCCAACCATTTCACGATAAAACAAACGGATCAAAAATACAATCAGTGCTATTCACAAAACATTTCATTCAAAGCTAATCCATGGATCATCTTTATTGCATGGATAGTTGGACTTAGGAGGAGGATGAGCCATGAATTTGTTGTGTGGGAATAGCACCGTATGATGATTTTTTGGAAACAATATTGTTGTTACCGAGCTCTCACAAGTTTGAGAATGGAAATGTGGTTTATGGTTGAATAATTTATTTATTTCATTATAAGTTAAAATTATCCTAATGGCCATACTAACTGATCCCATAAATATTGTTTCCCTGAATATTTACAATCACATAAAAAAATAAAATGATTAATCATTTTATTTATAGCAGCTCCTTTCTACATCCAAGAGCTGATTATCTCAAAAGTCCTGGGCTCAAGGGAGCAAACACTAAGATCAGCAGAGAACGGAGCGGAAACCCTGCTAAATGAACCTAGAAGAAAAATTGCCACTGTTTTCGGAGACCGTGCTTTTGCAGTGGCCGGCCCTGCGACCTGGAATCAACTACCACCAGAAATCCGGAGGTCTAGACGATTGAGGACCTAAAGAGGAGGATGAAGACATTTTTCTTCGCCCAGTAAAATACTAAGCGCCCTTGGAGTGACATTGAGTTACAAAACGGCGCTTATAAGGAAATCATCATAATCATCATCATCATTGTTTTGATTATATACTTTGCACACAAGAGGTCAACAATAAATTTCTGAAAGATCAAACATAAATTTAATGTTTTTGTAAAATAAACATGATGTGTATTTTTCGGTCAACAGTGTAACACCAAAAACTGAAACTAATCGATTAAAATGAAATTGACCCTTAGCGCTTCTAATTTCATACTTTAATAAAAAAAAAAAAAAAAAAAATTCGCAATGTACAAATTCTCAAAGATTCGAGAATGTTCCTTATTCTTGCTTTATAATAAGGGTCAAAACCTCTGTAGTCAAAGAAGCCAACTGACCGTTGTATTGAGCAAGTGTTGAGCATGTGAAAAAATAAATTACCCCAGTTTTACTTAAATTGAACCCATGTAAAACATAACAGTATAATTTCTATGTCATTCAAATTGCAACTACATACTTACAAACCGTAGTATTGAGAAAAACAGATTTCTTAACGTTAAAATTGAAATTTGTAACTTTTCAGAAATGTATAATATTAACAACTTTATGGTCTTATTACTTTTGCATCTATAATAATCATCTATAATCTAAGTTGCAAGGATATATTCATTCAAAGCTCTCAGATGTATGCCCACAAACAAACACATGTAGCTCGCGCTTACAAATGCTGATTGTGTACTTACAAATAAAATCCAAAACTCAAATGAACATAAGCCCTGCAACTCTTGCCGACATTCCCTGAAACAGGGGTGACATTGGCAAAGCAGCCTCATACCAACCTATAAGTCAAGGAATACGAGTAATAAATAACATTTAAGTATAAAAAAAAACAACAAAATCTTAAAAATAAATCTATACAAAAAAAGACAAAAATTTCTTATGCAAAAAATGTAAAAAAAAAAACGCAACTAAGCTACACATATAGTGTAACTTCTTGCCGCGTTATCCCCGAAGGGGTCGCATTTGGCGAGTTGAACCTATTTATTTTTACAGGTAAGGGGGCCGGCCTTACGCCAACCACTTCAGTTAAAGTGGAGGTTTCCCAGCTCCCAAGAGTGCTGGTACTCATTTCTTGTGAAGGCTGAGTAAACCTTGCCGGTGTTTTATTTTGGGGTTTGAAATAAACACCGAAACGGGAAATCATTTCTGACACCCTCGGTGGGATTCGAACCCGAGCTTTCGGCATGAAATGCAAGTACTCTACCACCTGAGCTATCGACCGGACTAAAAATGTAGCAAACTAATAAACCAACATTACAAATCAGCATTGCAGATTAGCCGCCACTTCTTCCTGTCCTTGCATACTTCTTTCATTTCATCCAGAGTCATAACCTTTTTCATATAAGCTCTCCTTTTATTATGACTCTGGATATCCCATTCACTCGCTATTTCAAAAATTTGGTCCATCCATACCTTTCTCGGTCTTCCTCTTCCACGACATCCATCAATTCTTGCAGCATACACTTTCTTCGTCAGTCTTTCCTCATTCATTCTCTCTAAATGTCCAAACCATCTAAGTATACTTCTTTTAATCTTTACTTTCACACTTTCTCTTACACCACATTCCTCTCTAACAAAATCATTCCTCACCCTATCACTCCGTCTTTTTCCAATCATACTTCTTAAGTAGTCCATTTCCACTGTATGGACTTTACTAATCTCACTTTCACTCACCGTGCAGGCTTCACTTCCATACATCAGAGTGGGCACTAGTATACCACCGTGCACCGCGAGTCGAACATTTTTTGAAAGATAATATAATTTTTATAAATTACTTATTTAAGTTTATTGTATGCTATATCAGAAATTAATAAAGTGAAGACAATCGGTTTTGTCTGTCTCTCAAACACATAAAAGTAGAACAATTCTAATTCTAAGTAAAACTTTCCAAGTAAACAGCAAACATTTCTTACAAAAAAACATTTTTGTATCATCTATAAGTAAAAATAAATGTAGGTCCATGGTCTGCCACAGGGGTCAAAGTTTCCATATAATATTCAGAGGATTAACAAGTTCGCGATGATTCAATACAGATCTTAGAATTAAAAAATATGTGTGAAACATTTTTATAAAGCTTTAGTACGGTTGAGAAAACATAATGTACAAAAATATTTTTTTTGCGAATGCTACCACTGTTTAAGAAAAATTCGGCATACTTCAAGGGTTTATGTTCATTTGAGATTTGAGTATTTATTCTGTAAAAACAAATTCACATGTAAATGGTGGATTTAGACGTGTCTGCTCATGAGAATTCATTTTTTAAGAATATAAATTTTTCATGCATCTTTGCAACTTAGATTAGAGATTACTTAATATCAAAATAAAAAGTTTCGTCCAAATTTTAAATAATAATTCTGTCGCATCCTTCCTACAACAGGACTTTTCAAAACGGCATTTTTTGTCCACACAATCAAGAAAAATCAGAAAAATAAACGAATTCAGAGCTTCAGGCAGCTTCGACAAGTAGTTTTCACAGAGCTTTGTACAAATACTAGCAGGGGGCCTTTAAATAATTTGAAGAGGCTAGCAGTAATGCGTTGAACCTTGAGGATCAAATCTCAAGGATTTATATGTCATTTAATAGTGTATTTAAATGTGCTGCTTGTGGGCATGCATTAACTATGAGCTTTAAATGTCAAAATATATTTTCAACTTAGATTATAGATTCGAGAGTCATTCATAATTTCTGAATTTTCAGATCTGTGTTGAATCTTTGTAAGCACACCACACACTCGTGCATAGGTAGATGGTTCCATTATACATAGCCATCTGCGTTAATCAACCCACCCTTTGAGGCTTTTACTTGTGTGCTTTTATGGCAAGATATTTTCCTTTGACTTTCGCATGTGAACTCACCCAGACATAATAAACACAGAAAGCTCTCCAGTGCGGTATTTCGCAAACCTACCGTGTACATTTGTACGAACTTGTAGCCACATACACACTTTAACAACTTTGTTATTATGTAATCACATTTACATAAAAAAATAGGTCATGTATTTTCCTGTATCACATAAATGAATTTTTAGAGGGTCAAGAATTAGGAAAAGGTAATGTTATAAAGATTTTGAAATAAATTTAGGTTTAAATGAAGTAGCACTTGGTAGGGCAAAGGCTAACTAATAAATTGATTAAACATAATTGCTGAAGACAATTTGGTCAATATTTGATTTCGCTCTATTTGGAATCATCATCATCATCATCATCATCTTGGCACGACAACCCGGGGTGGGTCTTGGCCTCCCTCAGCAACCGCTGCCAGCGCTGTCTATCCAACGTCTTCCTCCTCCAGTCCCACATTCCCACTGCACGGCAATCCGCCACCACTCCATCAAGCCATCTTGAACGTGGTCTTCCCACTATCTGCATCACAATCGTCTTCTCCTAGCTCCGATGGTCCATTTGCTGAATGTGCCCCAGCCAATGCAGTCTGTTGACCTTTATTGAGCGGACCACATCAGCGTCCTGGTACAGCTTATATAATTCGGAGTTATATCTTCTTCGCCATATGTTTCCGTCCTTTATTGAACCATAAATACGTCGAAGTATTTTCCTTTCGAAGACGTTGAGAGAGCATTGGTCACGCTTGGTCAGTGTCCAGGTTTCGGAGGTATATGTGAGGACTGGTTTTCTATTTCGTTCTATTTCGAATACTCAGAAAAAATCCAAATATTTTACCAGAAGAATGTATGTAGAGTTCCATTCAAGTGTTTTGGTCAACTGCAAAACTTAATCCATTAAAATCTTTTATTACAAACTTTAAATTTAAATGCGCTCTTTATATTCATGAAGAAAACTTTTCCGCGGAAAATTCGTTCTGTAATTTCCATGCATTCTTAGCAAACTTGCATTTTTCTTGTTTTAAAAATTTACAAAACACATCTAATATACCTACAGTACCTCAAGTATAAAAAAATGCGTAAGCACGCGACTGAAAAATGCTCAAAAAA
This sequence comes from Agapetus fuscipes, assembly GCA_951799405.1. NCBI lineage: Eukaryota > Metazoa > Arthropoda > Insecta > Trichoptera > Glossosomatidae > Agapetus > Agapetus fuscipes. The sequence goes on along the minus strand of OX637346.1, from coordinate 9,919,091 downwards.
TACATATAGCGCCTGTAGTGAGTATCATAGTTTTCATAAAAAAATCTGTTTAGTGTTACGGAGTCAGAGATAATTTTGTACGACTGTAGGCTAAGAGAATTTTTTCCTACTTGGTGTTTTCCTTGCACAAGTATAAAATAGATATTTCCGTAAAGAAATAACTTCAAATACCTAAGCTTAAAACAAAGTTGGTTTTATTTTCTTATTTAAACTTTCTGTAAAGTGTACGCCAAGTTCTCAAAGGAAATATCTTCTCCATTTTTCGAACTTTTTCAACGCAAAAGAATTTCAAAATAATATTTAAAAACAAACTTTGCGAAAACGTTACTTTTATGCTCATTTTTAATGAAATTTCCAATGTCGGAACCATAATTGTAATTGTTAAATGTAGCCCCTAAAGACAAATAAATATTTCAAGTGGAGATTTAAAATTTTAATTTCTTAAAATATTTTTCAGAAGCTTTATTTCAAAATTTGTTGAAAACACGGTTTAATTTTCGGCAAATTTTTCATAATTTCACTGGGAGTATTTTCATCATTTATTTTTTGTTTGAAAACAAAAACAATCTGTCATCTTGTAACAATAATTTAAGTTCCAAAGATTAACATTTCTCATTTAACATTTTTTATTCAATTATATGGTAACAATCAAACACGTGTAGAGTGTAGACGCTGATTTAAAAAGAAAAGGTCATTTGATTATTGTAATGAAACATACTAAGCCTATGTCAAAAAAAACACTTTAAGCGTTTAATTTTATTATATTCGTTTTTTTAATTATTTTTCAAGTTCTGTATTTCTTACTACTTTTCCTGTAAATTTCAAGCTTATTTAAACCAACAGCAAGTCAACAACAGTTTTTCATTATTATTTTCCTTGGTATATTAGATATTTCTCACACTGTAAAAAATGGTTCACTTTGCCAATGTCACCCCTGCTTCAGGGAAGGTCGGCAAGAGTTGCAGGGCTTCCGTTCATTTGAGGTTTGGATTTTATTTGTAAGTACACAATCAGCATTTGTAAGCGCGAACTACACGTGTTTGTTTGTGGGCACACATCTGAGAGATTTGAATGAATATATTCTTGCAACTTAGATTATAGAGATTATAGATTATAAGCTAGGTATTATTTAGATAATGAAAATCACTCAAATTAAAAAAAAATTAAACCAAACTTTGTTTTATTCTACTAAATCACTCACGCTCAACTATCCCACTTAGCTTTCGAATGAGAATCGAGAATGACTGTCCCTGTGCAAAATTCCGAAAGCCAACTAATCTGCTATGCATTTTCAGACCGTCGCAGTAATTTAAACTTTCAATTAAAACGTCAGCGATCGCCGCGGGATATATTCCAATGCACATTACTCATAGAGTCGTAGGGGACGAACAGATGAGCTCAGTTAACAATCCACATTCAACCGGGTGCTGACCAGGACAGTAACCACGTTTTTCTATTGAAAATACGGAGTGAAAGCGGAGTTTAATTGGCTTTATAAATCAGTGTAAGTATAAAAGAGTTATCGACTATTATTTAGTCAGGGGTTTCCAAAATTTAACGAAAATTTCGCCTTCTCTTAGTGTGCGAAAACAATGTTAATACAATTATGCAGCTGACTTCCTGCTTCAAAGGATCAGGAAATCAACTGCAACAAAAACAACACCTTTGCAGCACTTAACAAGTATCATAGACCTCCAAACTATACATGAAATATCTCTGAAAAAGACCTGATTACACCCTAAAAATATATGATTTTTAAAAATAATCAATGAGTGTGATCTTTCTCATCCTCACTTCTTTTCAATTTGTTGTACTTGGGTCCGGTCGATAGCTCAGTTGGTAGATACGAGTAGCTTACATTCTATGCCAGAGATGTCACAAAAAAATATAAAAAATACTCTTTATAAAAATATAATTTTAATTTGACATTTATCACTCTTGATAATGATCTGAGTATTGATGGTCGAAAGTGCTCGAGATATAAAATATTATTGTGAAAATTAAATTACGTTTAAGAAAAAATAATTTTATTTTAAATAAAATGAATTTTCACTGTGTGAATACGAGTACACAAACCCTACAAAATTTTAAAAATACTCTTTCAAAAATTAGTTTTATTTTCACATTTTTTGAGTTTACAATGCCTAAGCGCTATCGGACTTTATCCGTCCGTCTTCAGAGGCTAACTGAGGTTAAAAACAAAAGGGTAGGATAGCAAATTCAAGGTAGAAAAGAGAAAGTGGGTGGGATTTTTCGGGCAGGTACTGTTAGTAGTGGAGAAGGACTAGGTATATTAAGGAGTAAGATTATTTTTAAGGCACATTTGATGAAAATATACTTTTAAGAAGCATGTTTTATTTTGATTTTTAACCTTTTGTAAAACTGCACTTTTTTTTGTAAACTCAAAAAATGTGAAAATAAAACTATGTTTTAAGAAAGTTTTTTTAATTAAAAATAAAATGAATTTTCACTCTGTGAATGCACTTAACTCTAGAAAATTTATAAAATACTCTCATAAACACGATTCCTGTAAGTATTTTTCACAGCTTATGACTTATTTACTTACTAGTTGCGCTTGTAAGATTTTTACACTCTCATCGTCAGAATGGCCTGTTGGAGTTAACTAGGTCCTATATGCCTTCAGCTGTAGGCTTTATCACATCGGAAATATGAATTATTCATCGGCAAATCAATATTGTGACAATACTATGTGCAGGCAATATAATACGACCCTCACTACGTAGTATCTTGTATTTGAAAGTGATGAACACCTGCAAATTTATATTATTTATTATGGCTCACATTTTCCAATACATCCGTTTGTCAATTTGAATTTTTCACATCACTGCTTGCACATACTATACAATATTATTGAATGAAGAATACGGTTTTTTTTTAATAAATCAGAATTACAAAATACCGAGCAGTAATACAATAATATATAGGTATTTTTTTTGTTATTTCTATAAAAATTCAAGGATTTTTTTAAAAAGAAATTTAATTTGTTACATTTTCAGTGAATATTAATAATCTCATATCAACATGATAGAATTAATTAAAAAAATAAATTAGGTTGATTTATTTGGTGAGCGCTGTTTTTGTGTGTATCACACCTCAAGAGCCCTCTGCGAGCTTGGTCGTCACTGTAGAAAGCGCCAATTCTCAAGCAAGACCCAGTTGCTGTAAGGCTGGATAGACCTTTTGATGACCCGTCTTTGGTAAAAGTTTATGAATTTTTCAACCTAGCGAAGAGCATATTTGAAGATATAAATGGTATATTTTTGTGCTCCTCGGGGATTCGAAACCACAACCTTCCATCAACTAGCCTGAAGCGTTTCCACTAGACTAGATTATGTATCTACGTTTAGACAAATACTTATTTCGATTGATTTAAATATGTACATCACTTTTTAGCGCATTCACACTACAGCATAATAAACAAATCTATCTCTACTAAGCATTGATTCATTAGTATGGCATTTGGCTGCATCGCTCAGTAAATGCGTATATCGCTTACAATTCAGCTAATTACAGCTCTAACGTGACTTTATGGGCAGCTTTGTACCATGTACAGCAGGGGCTCCAAACCTTTTGGCCCTCTAGAGCATATTCTAAAATATCGATAGGGTGACGGGCATCTCCTAATTTTAATCGACAAAGTCTTTCCATAAAGTCTTATTTCCCATCATTTATTTTCTTATATTCATAATTTATTAATAAATAATAAACAAAAATGTTTCAATATAATAAAATTATCATTCAAATTTCATACACACAAAGAAATGTATTTAGAAAACGTTTAGTAAGTTCCTTGACTTATAGGTTGACCACCCATGCTGTAAAAAATGGTTCACATTGCCATTGCCTTGTTTCAGGGAAGGACGGCAGGAGTTGCAAGTGGTATGCCCATTTGAGTTTTTATGTTGTAGGTTCACATGCGGCATGTGCAAGCGCGAACTTGTACGTGTCTGCTAGTGAGAATGCATGTAAAATATAATGTCAATCCCCAATGTAACATTATCTTCGCAACTTAGATTAGATTAGATTAGAAACAAACTAAATTATGAGGCACTGGCCAACGGCATTGCATATCATTGGCCAGTGCCTCATAATTAGGAGAGTAGGACGATATCATGTTAGCAGACAATCATAAAGATGCTCATCGGTGAGTCGAAATATATATCTAGGTTTTATTAGGTTCATGTTTGAGAACAAGGATTCGCATAAATATGCTGAACCAAAAACAAAATTGCTGGAGTGATGTTTTCCGGGATCTGTTGCCGTGGTCTGTGGGAGCTGGAGCTTCCGGACGTTACACCCATTTCTACGATGGACTTCTTCAGCGTATGTATGATGATGTGAGTATGATGATGAAGATGATCTTGAAGAGAACTGTGATCATCTTCATCATCATACTTTACGCTGAAGAAGCCCATCGTAGAAATGGGCGGAATGTCCGGAAGCTCCAGCTCCCACAGACCACGGCAACAGATCCCGGAAAACATCACTACAGCATCATTTGCCGGCCGTGTAAGCCAAAAAGTCTTTTTCAAAAAAATATTAAATTTTATATGCTGCTTTTTTAAAAAACGAGACCTTTTCTCTGTCCACTGTAGTGTTCCAAAATAAAGTCTCTGTCGAATTATTGTGGGCATATGCGAATCGTTCCGCGGGCACCATGGTGCCTGCGGACACAGGGTTGGGAACCCCTGATGTACAGTGTAAAGCGGTGCACGAGCATGCATGGTATATGTAGTATAGCGCACAGTAAGTCAATTCACAAATTCCCGCACGAAAAGTATGAGGACAATGCTCATACTAACTATCTCTGAAACAGACCTGATTACACCCCGACAAAGAGACTTTTTTCTAAACAATGAATCAAAAATAATGAGGCCGTGCGAGCGATTATGGATATGTTTTATTTTATTTTTAAACGAATATAAAACTCTCCAGAGATCGTTTTATGCTTTAGACTTTAGAGGGCTCTGCCACTTTTTAGAGTTGCGCACAGGTGTATGGGTTGATGAGGTGGCTGTTGATGTTCTGATCCTTTGTAGCAGAGTTTTGGGGTTTGCCTGCATATTTTTGCTAATCAGAGAAAGCTGATGCACTTTGATCACGTTGTAAGAAATGAGAAATACCGCCTTCTCCATCTTATCATGCATGGTAAGATTGAGGAGGTAAAAGCTCAGAGACGCCGAATGACATGGTGGCTGCAAAACCTGCGATAAAAATACCAAGTCCCGGATTTGAGCCGAAGCATCCAAGTTCAAAATAGTCATGATGATTGCCAATATTCGATAGAAGTGACACCAAAAAAGATGAAGAAATGTTGTTTTGCTTTTCTTTTGAGACCCTAAAAATTGGAATAGAAACGGGTCAGTCATTCCATAAACGGACAGTGTGGCAAAGCAATGAGCTGCGAGACAATTAAGGTCTCATAGTTTTTACGTTGATTTCAAAGGTAAAATTTCAGAATTTGCTTAGGTCAAAAATCGTGATGCCATACAAACATTTCTTATTTTATTCATGATCGAAAAATAGGTAAGTGTATAAAAAAGTGGGCAAGTTACTTGGGTTGTGCGTTAACAAAAATTGTATGAAGAAGAAAATTTAATATTTTTCAACTCGTCCTGATCATTAAATCGTCAAAAACATTTGGTTTAAAATTCTTCAATTAAACAATCAAACACGTCTTGTTTCATATTATAAATAATGTGTTTTTAAGGATGCATATCAGTTAAAACATTTTCTGTTGCTTTTGTTCTCGAGCGCCAGTCTAAACAAGACATCACATTATTACAGTACACACTAAGTACAAAGGTTTACTTTTAATTTCGACCATAAACGTTTTACGAAATTGATTATGAGAAGTAAAACTGCGCTTCTCGGGAGCGTTTGATTTTTCTTGTTTTTTTGTTCAAAAAACTTGGGGGTTGAGTATAAACTAAGGTTTTAGACTTAACTGACGCCATACAACCATAGTGTTTTACAAAAATATATATATTGAAACTAAAACGCTCACTCGAGGCGCTGTTTTAAAACCCATACATTTAGTCATACATTCTTCATTCTTCTTCTGTTTCTTGTGACATGGAAGGACCAGCGTTACAATAACATTGGTAGAAGCCAATACAAGTGCCGGCTTGTTTAGCTCGTAAGCTGATTACAGAGCCGCAATTGTTTACGCTTGCGAGTGAAAATAAACAGTCAACAAAGAAAATAATGTGATACAGTGTGCTCTCCGTGTGCAGGACTTATTCTTTGTCAGGAATCTTCAACAAAGGCATCTCTCTTCGCATCAAATTATTTATATGAGTTAGGTATATTTCCGTATAGTGGAAACAGCTTCAAACTATCGATCTAAAATTACGAAGTTCAGAATTAAAGAGTAATTGTTATGTAGTGTAAGAAAATGGTTGTTTATCGCTACTTTTTGTAGGCGTTGATGTGGTCCGATCAATAAAATTCGGCAGACTGCATTGGCTGGGTCACATTGGTGAATGGACCATCTGAGCCTAGAGACGATGGTTGTGATGACGGACACAAAGGGGCGCAGGACTTTTAACTGGACGGAGTGGGGGCAGACTACCGTGCGGTAGGATTATGGAACTGGTAGACGAAGGCGTTTGTCAGGCTGGTTATCTGATTATTCTGAAGTACTTGCTGCATATCCGACCATTTGAAGTCCTCTTGATTTTATTAAATTACTGACGTGGTATTTGACTCTTTCTTTCCTTCTATCCTAAGCTTTTCTCAGTCAACTCTTGGACGTAGGTCTCCTCTAATTTTCTCCATGGTTGTTGATCGGCTGCTATGTTCAGCCAGCCTCTGCCTGCGTTCCCTTGATGTCGTCCTGCCACTTCCGTTAAGATCTCCCCGCTTGGACATCTTGGGCCGCCACTGGACAATCCTTTTCGGCCACCTGTCATGGTCTTGCCTTGCGATGGGACCTGCCCAGCGCCACTTTAAGCAGGCCAACATTGACAGTGACACCAGTGCGTCTACGGATTTCCTAGTTTTGAACCCTGTCTCTAAGACTGATTCCCAGCATCTTCCTTTCATCTTTGGCCCGTCCTCAGTCTGTTGAAGCTTACTGAGCGAGCCTTTTTGTTCCCAGGCCATGGGTGGATACTGGACTGTTTAACAAATTATAAAACAAAAAAATGAGAGTTCTATTTTTAGTATTTTTTTCTAACTGATAATGATTCAATTGATTCAATTTGATTGGTTGGTTCTCGGAACACAGCAAACAGCAATCCGCATATTGATATTGTCACGAAAGCCTCCGAACGCATCCGGTCTTTATGTATAGGTATACGCTCCTACATACATACTATACGCTATATATCTCGCTCGTAATTTTGCCCACCAACCAGCCATTCGGATTCACAATAATTTTTTTCTGTGAATTTAAAACTGCTGTCAATTTGTGTATATTCGATCAATTACCCTCGTTCAGGCCATTCAACTGAAAAGAAATAAATAACAATACGTCCCGATGTTACCTTGTACAATCATTGTACGCAAATGTGTACCAAAAAACATTTGTACGTTTTTATTTTCGTGCCGTATTTACAAAGCGCACAATGTTAATGAATCATCGTAATTGTTGTAAAAATACGTGATACGATTTGAGGTATTTTATTTTTCAATCTTACTTTTTGTCCCACAAAGCTTACACATTTATGTTCTGAGACAGAAACTAGGGTTCGAATCCAACGATTGTTGTTGTAGCTCAAATCTTCTTTATATTTAAATATTTTCAAAAAACAATAACCTACCTAATTCTTAAAACCATCAAATAGTCTCAATTTCAATAAAGTGTACGTTGTTAAGTAGACCTTTACTGAGAAAATAAAGAGCTTCCACAACTCACATGCAAATAATTTACCCCTATTAATTATAAAACATTACTCAAGTTCCTCACCGTTAATACGTAAAGAGAAAAATGTCACCCCTAGTCAGTGATTTAGCTTTCATGCGTTTTTTTTATTTACACGATGGTGACTTATGGGTTGGTATGAGGCTGACCACCAGTGGCGAAGGGTGCCATACAAGCTGATTCCCATCGGTTTCCCGTTTAAAATGAGGCAAAAATGATAATAATTATAGTAGACTGCATGGTTTCAATGGGGAAAAAATACGTATTGTTTCTTTGGTTTTAAATGTGTTTTTTTACTTTGTGCCTATATTTACTACTTTGTTACATCATTTTAAAAGGGAAGCCGATGGGAACCGGCTTGTATGGCACCTTTCGCCACTGCTGACCACCCATGCAGTTAAACATGCTTCACTTTGCCAATGTCACCCCTGTTTCAGCGAAGGTCAGCAAAAGTTTCAGGGTCTATGTTCATTTGAGGTTTGTTTTTTTTTATTGTAAAGACACATATGCAGCATTTGTTACTGAAACTTACACGTGTCTGTTTGTGGGCATGCATTGAATAAGATTTTTAAATGCTAATATATCTTTGCGACTTAGATTTTAGATTATAGAATCAAAAGCCAAAGGACTCTCATAAGTTTCTAGAGGCGGTTAACTATAATTGTTACAACTGGACAGCAACTAAATAAGGGTTGATCAGTGTAATAAAAGTTTTTTTAACCCCTACAAATTTAACTGCACACACTCCCAATACATTTCTTAACAACAATAAAATGTAACAATTTATTTTAACGGGTAGACGTAAATTAGGAGAGCGACTCAATTCGAATGTTGCCTCACAGCGGATCACCCCCGCGCGGTGCGGCGTATTAACAGACGTCGATAAATTAGTGCAGCTGAGGAGCAATAACAATGCTGTGCTCAGTACGTGCGGGTGTGACCGCGCCCCCTCCCGCGCTCAGCGCTCGCTTTATTACTGCAGCTTGCAACGAAAACTATACGCGGTGTTAGTGTAGCGTCTCTGCCCCTGTATATGTAGGGAGACTTGCCAGTATTGCCAAACGAAAATATGTTTGGATTTATGCTGAGTCATTATTGGAATAATATTTTGGAATATTGGAAATATCCGCGAATACAAAATAGTAATGTAAGTAATGGTTTTTAGATTTGATTGCTATTTGTTTTTAAGAATTTAAATCGTAAGCCCAAATTTCACAAGAGAGTGTGAAGAAATTAAAAACTCTCTTGATAATTATATGATTACATCGAAAACGCTCAATGAAATAAATCAAATCGTGAAGAAAAACTTTGTGTTTTATTTATTACATTATTAAAATTAAAAAATTAGAAGGTTTCTTTTAACAGGTAAGGGACTCGGCTACTTCACTTGGAGTGGGGGTTTGCCAGCTCGTGAAGAAGCTGTTTCTTATTACTTGTGAAGACTGTGAAGATTATGATCATTAGCCTTGAAGCTATTTTTATTTAGAGTTTTAAATAAACACCTACACGGAATGTTCCTTTGTAGGTATCAAAATTCAAATCATAATCCTCTGCTATAGAACAAAAGCATTCTTAAAGCTGGACAACGGCCGGCCATTTTGAATTAATTCTCTACCTACTTACAACAGAAAGACTCAAAAATAAACAGTAATGGAGTATTTTTTAATGCATCCTAAGAATATTACAAAAAACAACAATGTTCAAACAAATTTGATCATAAACCAATGAGTTTTACGAACACATGTTTTAAGCACGTGCATACTCTTACACTCAAAAACCGATACACTTTGAGTCGATAAATTAAATATTTAATGCCTCCAAGCTCGGACTGTGGATAATTACCGCCGTTCCAGAGGGCAGACCAGTGCCAGGTGGCGCGAACCATCTGTCAGCTGTGTATACGAATACGCCCGCTGCTAGCGTGGTCGCGGGCTCGAGTCCCCGTCAAGGTGCTTATCAGTGATAAGACATGCTACAATTTGTTGAGGCCTGTGCCCCAAAACGTATTAACTCAATCATAGCATTTAAAAAAAACATGTATGGTAACTAAAACAGTGCCATATACTTTCCATACATTTTTGGCGAAAGTTTATTGAATATTTTGTACTTGTGGTTTCATGGTACAATTTGTTGAGACTTTTACCCAAAACACTTATACTCAATAATATCGTTTTGCAAAAAAAGTATGAAAATTAACAAAGCGCATTTTAGTTTCCATACATATTTGGCGAAAGGTTACAGAATGTTTTGTACTTGCGGTTTCGCATTAAATGAAATATTGAGACTAATGGATGTGTCAGATTTCAAAAAATTCACCGTGTTGTTGAAAGGATTGATGAAGTTGAACGGCACGTTTTGTAAATGATATAATTGTTATTAATGATTTAATACAATGGACCTGTATAATGGGAGGAAAATTATTATCAGCAGATAAAGATTACCGTTGGGTTCTTTGGATTTGAAATGATACACCGTTGTTCTTTTATTTGATGGCACAAAGAAAAGTCTGCGTTTTTGAGAACTGAATGTTACGTCAATCACTTTAACAGTACTGAAGTGGTTGACACGAGGCCGTCCCTTTCACACGTAAAAATAAATAGGTCCCAAATCACCGCATACAATCCATTCGGGGATAAAGCAGGCAAAAAGCTGCACTATATAAGTAGCTTAGTTGCTATTTAATTCATTGTTTAATTGTTGCACACTTTTGCCATCATTTTACTCTAAGTGAATTGATACCACTGGAGAAAACTACGCAAAAATAATAAAATAGGTTAGTTTGTACCGTAAGGTAGTTTGGATAAAGCAATGTGTATGTTATAATAGGTTCAACTCGCCACATGCGACCCCTTCGGGGATAACGCGGCAAGAAGTTACACTATATGTGTAGCTGTTTTGCGTTTTGCATTACATATGTAGTTGCTTATAATTATCTGGCGAATTAAAATGTCACCTTTTGTTCACCATACTACAGATATGATAGTAGTAGATACGATGATGTTATCAGTTATCACAAAGCCGCTGTAGTTAGCATACCTTGGCTTTATGAAGCCGTCAACTATTCAACGCAGAGGTTAAAATAAATATTCGAGGAGAGGGTGAATTAATAATACTCTACCTACAGGTACACTTACCTACATTTCAGTTCCCCGGTTAAATTATTCAGATAGGTAGAGATTTAGGTTTCGTATTTAGCGATGTGGGGTATTTGAGGAGCCGAAATACGTGAGTAGGTCTTTGTGCCGTGGTTGAATATTATTATCGTCAAAAGGGCATTTCCTTATTCACAAACAATGCTATGTGAGCGCGTAATGCTGTGCGCAAATTCCAGTTTCTTTCCATAAAATCCAGCCCAAATAATAATTAATGTGGATTTTTTGTCAATGTATAGGAGTATACAGTGAGAAGTTATTTTAAAACGCATCAAACAAGAGGCATAGGTACGTGATTGTATGAACTTTTGGGTTACTTTTGTAGGTAAAATTGAACGCATGCTTTAATATTTTTCTTAGTAATTTTAGATGATACTAAAAATACGCTGAAGTAAACATAAAAACAAACTTAGTGTTTGTGTAGCGACCGGTTTCGTGAAAGAGTTTCATTTTTTTTAATTATCTTTTAATAAATTTATTTTCAAATGAACATTTTTTAATGAATTAAACTATCATTTGCTATTTTTCATTGATTTATCAATGATATCCAGAAATCACAATTATTGTCATAAGTGCATACTAAAATTAAAAAAAAATCATCCGGTCAGTCCGGTCGATAGCTCAGTTGGTAGAGTGCTTGCATTCCATGCCGTGAGCTCGGGTTCGAATCCCGCCGAGGCAAGGGTGTCAGAAATGATTTCCCGTTTCGGTGTTTATTTCCAAGCCCCAAAATAAAAATACCGGCAAGGTTTACTCAGCCTTCACAAGAAATGAGTACCAGCTCTCTCGGGAGCTGGGAAATTCCCACTTCATCTGAAGTGGTTGGCGTAAGGCCGGCCCCCTTACCTGTAAAAATAAATAGGTTCAACTCGCCACATGCGACCCCCTCGGGGATAACGCGGCAAGAAGTTACACTATATGTGGAGCTTAGTTGCGTTTTTTTTTTTATATCGAACTACAATTTACAGTAAAAAAATATACCATTCAACTGTAGGTAAGTACTTACTAACCAAATATTTACACAACGATTTTTGACTTGTATAAAGTCAGCTTGCCATAAAAAAAAACTGTCCCATTATTTCTCTACAACAGTAATAGACAACACCTTTGCTATACCACACACGACTCTCCCCTAAGTGAGACCACATGCCATATGGCATATTTCACACTCCAGACGCAATTGACTTTGAAATATTGTGTTTATCTTTTAATGTGCCAGCCCGGCAACAGGCACAAATTCAATTCCATTCGAGAGGGCTTACATTTTAGTGTATTTACTTTTGGACAATAACAAAAAACCTGAGTTGTAATATTGAGGATTACTGGAATAAAAAAATGTAAATAAAATGAAAACGGGTTTTTTCATCATAGATATTTTTTCGTATTTTCCTACAGGATATTTTTTTGTATTCTTGAACTGTATACTTACACATAAAAAAAGTGTGTTGTAAGCATCGATCAATGCATAATAGACATAGATTGAGCATCTGAGCCGTTTTGTGTACCGAAAAAGAGTACGCCCTATCCTAACACTAACGAGGACTTATTATAATCAGTTTCTGGGCAATCGTCATGTTATATCTCGTTTTGACGTATGGGGTTAATGACTTCAGCTTCATTTTTTTGCTGCTTGTCTGTCATTGTGTGTTCATGGTACTTTGTAACTATGGGAAGACACAGATGTACGCCATCTATGTAACTGTACCTCTGTCGCCATTCCACGAGAGCCGAGAGGTGACCAGAGCCTCTGCAGAGCTACCTCTTTCAATTCATTCATATCATCACCTTTTTCATGCATTTTCTTCTTTTACGCTCGCTTTGTATATCCCATTCTTTCACAATATGCTCAATCTGACCGCTCCATACTTTTCTCGGTCGGCCCTTACATATATTGATCGACGTTCCTTAACTAATAGCTTGGTATGAGACTGACAAGCCCCTACTGTAAAAAAATATTCACCTTGCCAATGTCACCCCTGTTTACAATACCTACCAACAATCATGAAGTAATTTATTTTTAATCAAATGTGACTATAATGTAGAACAAAGTAAATAGAAAACCTGTAAAAAGGCTAAGTTATAATTGCCAGTTAAATAAGCAACTTGATGAATTTTCCGAAACTTCTCTCTGATTTATTTTAACAAGGTAAAACAAATGTACCTCATTTTTTTATATTTAATTTTGACTGATTCGCAAACATTGTAAAATCATAAGCACTATGTGAGTAAGTAATTTCTCCAAGAAATATTTTTCTAAGGTGTTTACTTTTCGCATTTATCCATAGCCACCTTTCAGAATAAGTATGTCAGCTTAATTCACTGTAATTTAAATGATTTTGTTTCCTAGAAATGGCGACGTATTTTTCCGTTGTTCTCCTAACATACTTTTCATGTCTTTGTGCAGCCCAATTTTACGTTAAAACTTTATCATACCGCCTACATAAAAACTTATATGGAAACTTAAACAGAACGTCTAATGAGCGTTTTAGCTTGTACATATTTTTGGAAAAATGCTATAGTTGGGCTTGAATGTAGAGTTTTATACAAAGATAACTAGTAACTATCCCTAGGTGCGAAATTGAACGCCATACTTTTTTACAAATGATGTATGGAAACAGAAACAGCACTGCCAATGGGCGTTTTAGTTCGCTAATATTTTTGGTTAAACGATGTGGTACTGTTTTATACTTGAGATACAATAACTAAACCAAGTGAAACTTTTCGTTTAAGCTCAATCCCACATTACACCGAAATTGTATAAAAACTGAAAAAGCACTTGTTATTGGCGTTTCAGTTTGTTTATATATTTTAGAATAACACAATGATTGAGTTTGCATGCAGAGTTTCCTACTTGGAAAACAGGCGAGCCATTACCGCCCAAACAATAGCAATTGGGGTAAGGTGACGATAGAATCGAGCTCCGGCAAGGGAAACTGTCACCTTTTATTATACAAATAAAGCAGAGTGACGTTATCGCGGCGGTTATCAGGCCTCGTGATGACTGAGTCGCCCTTTAGGGACCGGGCGTCTGGGAAAATCAATAAGTTTGCTCGGCGAAACGAAAAAGTAATACATTCCTGTCAGGCCGGTTCCCGATTAATCCATCAGCCGGCCCAGGCATCTGAGCTTTTCATATTTTTTTTACCGACAAACAATAAAATACTAAGTTTGTAGATATATGTCACTTCGCTAAAAAAAACTTTCCTTTATGCATTTGTCTGCGGGGTGTAGGGTGATTGCCTAGCCGTCACGTCAGATGCGCACTAATATTGGGGGCCGTGCTTTCCGGTTTGCGGGCCCAATGGAGTGAAACAGACTACCACCTAATGTGAGTAAGGCAGAAACTGATGGTGTCTTTAAAAGAGCCCTAAAGACGCAACTTTACAAAAAATCTTATCCGTCATTCGCCTTTAATTATGTGTCTCTTCTAAATAAATTATCCTTGTATACATATATATATTACTTCCTCCCAGTGCTTGTTTAGCTTATCTAGCATTTGATTAAAAGATGACCTTTCTATAAAATCATCTTTCTTCAAGAATCACATTCTACACAACTTGAGCTACGAAAAGAACGTAAAACACGATAGTGAGAGAGTTGTAATAAATATTTTAAAATCAATTTCCAGTTTTCATAAGACATATTGTTCTAATACACATACAAATATTCTTCCTGCAAAATTACCTGTGATAGAAATAACACATAAAGCAAACAAGCACTAAGAGGACGATTAGTCATAGAATGCGTAAAAAATAAATTTGTCTTTATGCTGAAGCTTTTCGAAGGATCTGTTTGTGCCGCTACTCCTCCTGTGATCCAGACTGCCATCCATAACACCATCTATTCGAAGGTCTTCCTGGGTGCATTTTCCATTGGGTTTCTCTTGAAGAACGATACGTGGGATCCTAACGTTTCCCATTCTATTGACATATCCTTACCAATATCTTCTTCACTCTCTTCCCCATCTTACGATATCTTCCGTGCTACACTTATTCGCATTTGTTTGATTATTTCTTGTTGAAAAACTAATTATTCTACTTCAACTGTTGTGATTCCCATTTACAAACAGTCACTGCTTTAGTCCTTTATAGAATGTTCCAGACGGCTGCGTACATATTCCTCTCTACTTTCGGCTTCACTTAATCAGGCAGCCATTGTTTTTGTGGAAATTAACGTGAGACAGGCAAACAAGAAACAATCTGTTGGATTCGCTGATTGCATTATAAATTCTTATTTGAGTTCTTATGAACGAAATGTAGGATTAGGAAAGCGGCAATTTAGTATTTTTTGAAAATGAGATTAATACATGTAAGCACTGAAAATTGCCTTTCCATGTATTTACGGAAATTAAAAAATAAAAAACCTAGGTTGCTGTATTCGCTTCAAAACTAATCTTTCAATTCATTGAAAACAGTATTTCACACCGAATTTGATTGAACGTTTACATTTTCAATAATGAGTAGGTACCTACAACTATTTTTTTGTGATCCGCAAATTTATATGTATTTTTTGTTTCTTTGATATTTTTATATTCGAATTTCTCATTATTAAACTTATCGAGAAATACCAAAAAACAGTTTTCACTTAAGGAATTGCGTAGTTTTACGAGTAACAGTATTTTTTTGCAATCTTCAATAGAAATTGCTGGAAAATCAATCGAAACCAAATTAATTCAGCTCAGTAAGCTGCTCAATTAAGGTATAAGACTTTTGTCTCAAGGTCATATTATAATCATGTTAAGGTCTGCTTTCAATTTCCATTAGTAACTTATGTATTGAATAAAAAGAAAAGTGGGTAGATTTTTATCGGCGGGCTAATTTTGACCTTGGTCAAATACAATTTGACGCACAAAAAGACCAATAAGCAATATCGAACGTCTGGCAGTTTGGATTGGCCGATTTTGAAACAAAAGCACTCGTAGTTTGAAGTTTAAATCAATTTTATTGTTGATCTGGGGGGCTGTTGTTCAGGGCTTATTCTTTATTAAACCATCAATCACGTATCTGAGCAACATATCTATGGTGAAGACTATCTACGAATTACAAGCATTGGCTTTTGACCAGCTGTCTGCTGATATGGTCCCTTTAATTGAATTAGATGCATATCAGTAACAAACTAATTATTTTAAATTCACTGTTAATAAGCATTTTAAACTCAAAATACTCATTTCTACATTTGAAATTAAAAACAAAGAAGTAGAGGATTGTTGAAGTAACAGTTTATTTTTATTTATTTAAGTTTTTTTTTCAATTTTTGGTATCTTGGTCGTTTTTGGCTTCTGTGCCCAAGCATTTTTAAAAGCAATTGGCTTGTTTATAATTAAAACAGTTCAATGCGAGTCATCCCCAAAAAAACAAGGTACAGTTATTATTTTGAAAAAGTCGATCGATTTGTTAAAAATATACAAAGTTCGATAACTACTACAAGATATTGACGTCAAAAGTTTTGCCCAGATAAATGAACAAAACAAAACAGAACTTATCTTTGGCCAAACAAAGAGCACGTGTAAGTCTTATCAATTTCAACGAAGGCTGTGCTTATATTATGTTTGCCTTACATAGTTTGCGTATGACTGGTACGAGTAGCATTTTTTTTATATTTTGAGCTACGTCACAGGATAAGATCCAAGCTTTTCATCCATTTCAATGTTATGTTATTTTAAAATAACATAGAAAGAACAATCTTGATGTTTACAGTGTGTTTTGTGGGCCGAACGGAGCCGAACGGTCACGGAAGCGGCCGAACTGCGCCGTGTGAGCTTATCGGGCCGTCGTTCATCAGTTCTCGGCAAGATGTCAACCGATTCAGACGTCGGCGACCAAGCACCAAGCGGTGCAAGAGGGGGCATTACCATGGAGCTCCCTCCTCTCCATTTATTTGGATTTCCTGCCAACAAGGCACCCGCCTTGTGGACCAGAGGCATAGGAGACATAGTGCATAGGAGGGCCCACCCAGGGGCTCCAACGTGTGGAGACGTCCGCCTCGTGAGCCGCCGCTAGCCTGGGGCGCTGCCCCAGGCCTTCAGTTCGGAACTCCAGTCAACAGAGTAGGGAGTGTTTTAGTGACGAGATGCAGGTCAGGCTTATTTCCCCTTTTTCCCCCATATTACTAAAGTAAATAAAGCCTTATTTGTTCATCTTAAACTTATCTTTTAATATACAACCTTCCCAAAATACAAGTAAGCAACACAAGGAAAGAACCCCTTGCCCTGAGAGTGATGCTGATGAGAGCTAGCCGGATGTAAGTATCCTGTAGGTACATCCGGGAGATACCTTTCCATTTTAAACATAACATCAATTATCTTGGAATGGCTTTATGAAAGTCTTTCAGACCAGGAAGATTATGCATTGAGCGTAGTGCGATGTACAAAAATGAAACCACCATTGGGGAATCTAAAGAAAATTAAAAAAAAAAGCAGATAAAATCAGTGTTATCATCTCTATATTATAAATTTATTAGCTCATTGTATGCATGTTCTTGTCTTGTCTTGTATCCTGCCGCCTTTTCTCTAGGGGTGGCCAGTACCTCCACACAAGTGCCTCCACTTGACTCTGTCCTTGCATACTTCTTTCATCTCATCTAATTTCATCACTCTTTTCATGCATGCTCTTCTCTTGTTTCCACTCTGTAGATTCCATTCATTCGTAATCTCATTTATCTGATCAATCCATTGTTTCCTAGGTCTTCCCCTTCCACGCTTACCTGTTACATTCCCTTTATACACTCTTTTTGTCAGTCGGTCTTCATTCATCCTTTCAATATGTCCAAACCATCGCATCACACTTCTTTGAACTTTCACTTTCACGCTTTCTTTTACTCCGCATTCATTTAGAACCCATTCGTTTCTCACTCTATCTTTCAGTGTTTTTCCTGTCATACTTCTCAGATGGGCCATTTCTACGGTGCATACCTTATTTACTTCTCTTTCATTCAACGTCCATGACTCGCTTCCATACATCAGGGTCGGCAACAAAATACAATTGTGTACCGCCATTTTCATTTTCTTTGGTATCCTTTTATTCTTCGCTATTCTACCAAACGCTCCTATCACGCATCTTCCTTTGCTGGCACGCTTCTCTAATTCTTTCGTCATCTTACCATTCGCCTCAAACTTACTTCCTAAATAGTCAAACTCATTCACTACTTCAACTTTTATTCCATTCAAATTAATTGTAAGTTCCTCACATACTTCATTCCTGTCAAAAACTAATACTTTTGTCTTATTCGCATTTACTTTCAAGCTATTCTTACAAAATGCATCATTTAGTTTGGTTAACATCGTTTGGAGTTCCTCCGCCGAGTCAGCTAAAACTATAGCATCATCAGCATAAAGAAGTACTCCAACTCTTGTTTCACCCACTTTCACTCCGCTCTCTGATATTCCAGCTTCTTTTATGCAACTGTCCATGATTATATTAAACAACCATGGACTCATCACGCAGCCTTGCCTCACTCCCTTATATACATCAAACCAGTCACTATATTATCTCCCATCCACTCTTACACATGCCGAACTATTTTCATAGATGGCACGTATCACATTCAGAAGATTATCATTCACACCGTACTTCCTGAGAACATTCCACAGCATACATCTGTCCACCGAGTCAAAGGCCCTCTCAAGATCTACGAATGCTGCGTAGACCACCCTCCCCACAGCCAGATGTTTTTCAACAATCTGTCTGAGAGTAAAGATTTGGTCCACACAACCTCGTCCTGGCATAAAGCCAGATTGAATATCAGAGACCCTGTGATCGGTTCATGAGACCTTATTTTATCATCATTCTTTCATAAAAATTCAAGTTATTTTCTCGGGCATGGAGTTGCGTAAGAATAATGCGATATTTTACTGTCTATTCCGCGTTGTCTCCCCGCCCCGGCAACTTGAAGAGACAGTTTCCTACTCTGTTGCTCCTATTTGGAAATCTATGCATAAATAATGCGAAAATCTGCTCGAGGCTCATGGCGAACACCCCGCCAGTAGTCTTGCCGACTGCATACAGAGCAGACGGAGGAAATATTACATGCTGTGTTATTTTTTCTCAAGCGGGGAAACACATTTTTCCCGGTTCACGTTTTATACGTTTCATCTACATAGTAATAAACATAATCCCGGGGTGGGGCGCCGCGAGCAAGACTTGCTCAAATAATCCTGACGAGAAAATTTAAATAACATCGCAAAAGAAAGGATTTACGTCTTGTTTTGTTTGTGGTTGAAGGATTGCTTCATTAAACGCTGACGACAAAAAACGTGTTTTTTTGTCATTTTTTAGTATCTTACTTACTGATCTCTTGTCTGATTGATAGCTGGATGAAAAAACATGTTATTTACGAGTAAATGGCTTAGGTTGAAAACTGAGGAATAATTAAATGAAAGTCGACGTATTCTTTCCTCAGGTGATCTCAACAAGGTTCGCTTAAACCTATCGAGAGATTAATTCATTTTCTTAGTGCTTATAATAACCTACCAGGTGGTGGTCAAATCTATCTATAACCTAAGTTGTTAAGATAGATTGAAATTTAAAGCTCATACTCAATGCATGCAGGCACATGTAAGCTCTCCCATATAAAATAAACCAAACTTCACATGAACTTACACTTTGCAGCTCCTGCCGCCTTTCCCTGAAGTGGCATTGTCAAAACCAACCTTCTAGTCAAGGAACAAAACTATTTTTTATTTTATGATACAAAATTCATATTAATTGTATTTTTAAAAAGTTACTAGGATTTTTTTATATCTCTTAAAAATAACAAATGAATAATGTTCTTTAGAGAATAAGATAAATACACATGTGTAGCTAACAGTGTGCATAAAAAGAATACGCAAAACAATGAACTGATCCATATTATAACAAAAAGCATCTTACATAAAAATAAAAAAGGTAAACAAAAATAGGTTTCTAAAGTTATCTTAGATATACAAAAAGTGAAATAAAAAAAAGTTTCGCAATTTTCGCTATCAATGTGGAGAGAAACAAAGTTCACTATCAGCATTAAAAAACTTAACCAATAAAAAATAATTTATTAAATACTCCGGCTAATCGATGGCCATACAAAACTACCCACTAATAATACTTAGTTTATCCTAATTATGTATTACCACGCAATACAGTACTTTACCTTAGAGAAAACTGAGGGTATTTTTTTTTCAAGCTCAACTACACAACTTACAAATTTTTATGTTTTAATTCTCAGTTACACTGCTGAGTATTCAAATGGGGCGTTTGGCTAAAGTAAGGGTATATTTTGTATTATTTTTTATCAGTACATTCCGTGTCCGAAGCTAATTTTTCAGCGGGCTAACCAAATTAGTCGTGAAAAGATAAAAATATAAAATATTAACTATGATACATTCTACACACGATACACAGTTTGTTTCTTTGCTTGTAAATAATGCATGCCCACATTGTTAGACGCAATATTTGTTTTCACAAGAAATAATTAAAGACGAAGATCCTTTTAAGGCAATTAGAAAAGAAATTTTAATAAAAAAGAGTGAACTAAAACTGCGTAATTATTTTACAAGAATTGATTTGAAAAACAAGTTGATTTTTGTACAAACTTAATACAATGGACTTTCACAATGTGAGCCACTAAACCACTACAAAAATAATTAAAATTCTCAGTCATTGATTTGGTTTCATATCCTACTAGGCATTTCGTCTTGACTGGGGGTATTTTTAGGGCCACTTAAAACTGGTGAAGATAACTGACTTTTTATCCCATCAGTGGACTCCGACATGATTTGAAGTGTTTTTTTTTATAAGTAAGATGAAACAGTTTTACCTGTATTCTTTAATCTAAGTTGAACAGATATATTATCACCTGAAATCCATATTTAATTCATGCCGACAAGCAGACAGGTGTGAGCTCGAGATAACAAATTAAAATTCAAAACTCAAATTAGCATAAACCCTGCAACCTTTGCCGACCTTACCTGAAAAAGGGGTGACATTGGTAGAATAAACCATTTTTTAGAAGTTTTCGAAAGATTTTTGTGAAACGCTCGTGAAAGTCATTACGAAAAGGTTGTATAATTTTTTATAAATAAAAAAGTTCAACTTTGTTTTATTCCACTTTTATTGTTATTCTTTGAGTCGTTACTAACGCTTTTAGAGAACCTCCATCTTTAGGGTAACAAATAATTAATAGTACAGGTGGTCAGCCTCAAACCAACCTATAAGTCAAGGAATTTGATTATTTATTTCTACATCCTTTATAATTTGATGGAAAAAAACAGAAATTGAAAAGTAATAATAACTCTTGTTGTTTCCTAATATTTTTTTATTGATTCATTTTTTTCATTCATTATTACTCCAAAATAAAAATAAAAATACTCGTTATTATACGTATGGCTGGATACTATAGGAGAGAATAATAGCTACTGTGGAGTTGTGAAACTTTCAACTTTACTATCAGATTAATATCAAAATAGTTTACAAGTTTTGCACTTCAAGGCACTGAAGAAGATTAAAAAACTTTTTGAAACATTGAAAAATTTTGCTGGGATTGTGCAGCAACACAACCAGGGAACATTCATCATGTTAAACTGCAGCGGTGGTGGAGAAATAGCTAATTGATCATTATCATCCGGCAAACTTTTACGCTTTCAGGAAATTAAATATAAAAATCTTAAATAAACAGCCATAAGAGGTAATAATATGCTGTTTAGCTGCACAAATAAAATATCTCCCAACTTTGCAGTGGATCGCTTGAGTTGTGTCTTTTGCATTGTCGGCCCTCGGTTATGATATGCCTTACCGAACGAGATGAAGGCTGGGGAGAGTTCAAATATTTAAGTCAAATTTTAAGGTATGTCTTTTCAATAGATCAAATGGCTCTGCTTTGCTCTTGCAAAGTATTTACAAAATAATTAAATTATCTTAAATTTTAAGATTAATAGGTTTAACTGTGAAAATAAAACAGTGCCTTATTCGAATTTTTTAAAGTTCTATAAAGTTTAATAGAATTCAATCAATACGAACTTTCACAGTGTTCATTCACAAACCATACAAAATCTAATTTACAAAACGGTACATTGACAATTTTCCTTCTATTGCAAGTGATTGGGCCCTTGAGGTGTCATACACACAAAAACGGCGCTCTTTTATCATTTATAATTTCAAATAAATAAGCCTGATATATGTATATTACAGATCGCGGTTCGATCTACAATCGACTTGAGATAATATTGTCATTAAACAGAAAGTTATTTCAACTTTACCCCAGTCAAATTTCAGTTAAAAGCTCATGAAACATAAAGCGCGGTGTTTTCAACGTAAAACTTTAAACTGATAAAAAAAACTACCCACACGATTGACATAAGTACGTCCTATTCATTCAGTATAATGTCGAAAATACCGGGCCTTCATGTTTTTAATTGTAACTGCTAATGATTAACTTCGTCAACGTATTTAAAATGAACCTAATTTCAATTTTTTTCAAAAGAGACTTCATAATTTATTATCAACTCACACAGGCAAACGCAACACAACTAAATATTTGTAACATAACATTTAAAAATTGATGTTATTTTTTTATACAGGGCACCATTTTTTTACGTGCCGATGCAATATAAGTTTAGAACCTATCGGCGTAAAATACGTTTACGGCCTTCCGGACGTAAAGACTTACGCTAGGAAAACTCTTATCTCGATTATTGATAAAGGAAAACACAGCGTTACCGAAAGTTTTCGTGTTTACCGTAAAGCCGGTATTTACCGGCTATCAAATGCCCGTAATGCCGTAATAATAACGCTCCTCTTACCGTAATTGTACCCCGCTCACAATTTATATCAACGAAAACTTTTTTCATCCCGTTTTAAATTTCGTTTCGCGCTTTGAAATATCTAACTTCTTACCAAAAAAACTAACTATGATAAAGATAAATATGATTTCCTTGCGGTATTTTTTCGTATTTTACGGGAAAAATGTACTAAATTTAAATAACTATCCAGAGGTGCCGTCGTATATTCCATGTATTTGCGATTTACGTAATGTTTTATTCTCGGGGTACAGTTTTAAGTCCAAGGGCGTTGAACTTTATCCAATAAATGAAGATAATGTATTGCTGATTCTTTAGAAAGCCCTAACTTATTTTTTCTTTGGTTTTTAACTTCCACCGTCCTGGGCTGGAAGTGTCATCACAAACGGTAGATCCTACCTACGGTGGAAAGATGGTGGTAAGATGCTATCTACCGTCCTGATGAGACTACTACCCCTGGTCAAAATTTGGTATCAGTATCATAATTCTAATTCATCCATCAATCTTTTTATTTAATCAATGAATTAATAATGAACCAATAACATCTGTACACTTGGGATTAGATCATCAAGCGCTCCTATAGGGAATCAAACCGGTGCTGTTTTATTTCAAACATTTGCCAAACCATCGTCTTTTACCAACTGGCCATAGCACAGAAGTTGTTGAATAGAAGGTGAGTCTTAAATTTCTTCTTAAAATTTGGATGATAAACATTATCCTGTATCTTGTTCTGCATCCAACTGCCATGCTGTTACGAGTGGTCAGAACCTCTGCAGATGCGTCTCTACTTGTATACTTTTTTTTAACTCAATTTTAATCGTCTTTTAATAGTTAATAGGAATTATAATAGTTCGTTCGTTAAGATTGCGTTTACTAAACGGTAGAACCAGCACCCTTAGTACGAGTTGCAAAACTTGAGAAAAGTAAAGTTTACGGAAAATATTAAAGAGTGATTTCTCCCAAAATCTGCCGTTTTTTGTTTCTTACACTTTATGGTCTTAGCAAAAGAGTTACAGTGATGAAGAAAATCAAAATTAAACAAACAAAAACGGCAGATTTTGGGAGAAAACACTCTTTAATAATTGCCGTAAACTTTACATTACTCAAGTTTTGCAGCCCATACTAAGGGTACAGGTTCTGAATTTGCAGTCGACTGGTGCTAAAATCGTATTTATTTTTTAAAGTAAGGTGTTCCTCTCTGTTATATTTAATTTAAATATATTAAATAAAATTGTATACATACCTTCAAATACAAATATTGTGTACACCATCAAGTAGAGCAGCAGATGTAAGAAGTCCATCATTTTAGTGATAATCCTCTTTCCTCAGTTAGCCGAAAATACACACATCGTTTTCAATATTTCACTTTTTTGTTTCTCATCTCATTTTGTCATTGATCATTGTCAGGTATCAACAGTCAATGATCACTTATTTTTCTCACAATTTTTCAACACTTTTTTGTGAATTTGTTCATTAAGATATCACTATTCTTAACTTTAATGATAAATTAGGAACAATCCGTTCACTTTTTAACTTTTTTTTATTTTTTTATTGTTTCATCTCCAACACAGAACTTTTTTTTGTATTTTGTCACCTTAAATAGAATTTTGAAACAAACGTTATAAACAACCTAGAAACTTCGAGCTAATAAAAAGGTTTTCAGAATAACTAAAAAGCCAGAAGATTATTGATATAAAAGTGAATGTGACACAAAAAGCCTTAGGTATTCTTTCTATCTAATCTAAAATTATTGTACAAAAATACATGTTTATAATTCATCAAAAGGTCTCTTCAAATACATTATAATCTTCGATCACGAGCGACAACAACTTTTTCTGACAGATCAGTATGTTCCTTTTGGGCGTGGAAGTCACACGTCACACTGATAACGATTCATACAACTCCGATGAAACGTTGAGAAACCAGTTTTTCTCTTCACCACCGTTCATAAAAACCTTTTTTTTTATTCTGGACAAAACTATTGTGCTTCTAATTTTTTTCTTCATTGCAACGATAGTGTCTCAATTTAAAAAAATAAAATAATATATCTAATACAAAGAAACCTAAACCTGCCATTAAAAACAAAAAACAAAAAAGAAGAAGAAGAAGTTACACAACTTTCAGCCTTTAGGTACATGAGATGGGCTTTGGGCACTAAAATGTCAAGCTAACCCTCCGATATTATAAAGCTATTATCTACTGATTACACCCTCGTAATTTTAATATCAACAAGCGAAAATGAAAAACCAACAAAGGCATCCAGCGCGGACGTCATACAATACTTATAATGTAAACTAAGTAAAGCATATAGCACGGCTTATAACGCCTACATTGTTTGATAAAATTACATTTGATTTATGTTTCTCCGAGCAATCATGGAATCAATTACGTGTTTCGGTTGTCCTGTAAAAGGTGTTGTCGACGTTCCTACCAAAATTAACGATCGAGCAATACTGAGGTAACAATCTACTACTCTATCAACCTGGACTGAGGTAACGATAATTTCTATCAACTTATGCTAAAGTAACGAACAACAATGTCAAACAATTCTGAGGTAATGATCAACAATATCAACCAATGCTGAGGTAACGATAGACAATTCGACGGTTAAAAGGCAATGGGGCATAAGTGACAAAAACTAAATTGTTCAGCAGAGCAGCGTAAAGTTTGAGATTGCAGAAAAATGGCGTAATTTTTTTATTTTTTATCTTATCGTAAAAATAAAAATAAAACTGAAATTATGAAAATAAAGGCATTTATTGGCATAACAAGCGCCTTTAGGACAAAAAAGGCCAAAATCTTTTCGATTTCACCAAAACCATACTTCGAAAACGCAGTTGTTTGCTTGGGTATAGACAACAACAAAAAATCATCGTAGAGCTATGGGAGTTAGCGCATTAGAAAGAGCTGACATTTTTACGTAGGATGGCATTCATAACTCATTTTTGACCAAAACGTCGCGTATGTCCTACTACCTTTTACCCGTCGATATCAACCTAAGTGAAACGATTAACACTTCCGAATGTCAACCTATACTGATCGTATTCTCTCATATACGACCAACACTATCAACCTTTTCTAAGGTAACAATCAATACCATCAACTACGCTGACTTATGCTGAGATGATGATAAACACTATGAACCTATTCTGAGGTCATGATCAACACTATTAACCTATACTGAGGTAACGATCTATAGGTACACTATCAAAGTATCAACCTATTCTGAGGCAACAATCAACACTATCAACCTGTACTGAGGTAACGATCAACATTATCAGCTTCACTCAAGTAACGACCCATACCTACGTAAGGATCAACATTATTAACCTATACTGAGGTAGCAATCAACACTATCAACAAAATATACTAGGTTAAACATCAAAACTATTAACCTGTAGTTAGGTAATGATCAAATACTATCAACGCAAACTGAAGTAAAAATCAACACTATCAACCTATACTGAGTAAGGATCAACATTATTTTTCATTTCAACATTTTTTTCTAAAATGACTTATATACATGCAAATGATAAAAGAAATCCTGTGTTTCCATACATTTTTTTTATTTCCATGTAAAAATTCTAGATAGCTGCCTTTGATTCTATAGAACTAAAAAAAATCCAAGTAAAAAGGCTTCTTTTATGCCACATCTTTGTAAAGTATTTTCTTTGCACCCTACTCCTCCCCCTCTTCAACTGAGAGTGGTTGGTGTGAGGCCGGCCCCCTTACCCGTAAAAATAAATAGGTCCCGAATCCTCACATCCGACTCCTTCGGGGATTACCCAGACAAAAATTTACACTATATGTGTAGCTAAAATGCGTTTTTTTCATTCTAAGCAAAAAAAAATAATCAAAAGTCAAAATGGGTCTCGCAGAAATATTTTATCTTATCGAAAAACTAATAATAAAAGTAAATACCATAGAGAATGCGCATAACCAAGCACCGGCGAGCAATTGTGAAAATATTTTCGCCAAAGTGTGCATACATAAATAATTTTCCAGGCGAACAATCGACTTTCCCAGTCAAAGGAAAATCTGAAACGTGCTGGAAAAGTTAAGTTATTTTAATATTTCCAGTCTGCGTTGTGGAAGCACGCCTCGCGGGGTAGCTACACCTAGTGACCTACTAAAGGAAATTATTTCAAATTGAAAGAAAAGTGTAATGACGTCATCATGCTCTCTACAATCTATCGGGTGAATAAATTTTCCCAAGTGTATATAAAGTCTTAATTAAAAATAATAAAATGGTATGATTTATTTGGGGAGCGCTGTTTTTGTGTGACTCACACTTCAAAGCTCTCTAATAAAACGAAAACTCTAATGTACGAAAGGTAGTGTCCGGTCGATAGCTCAGGTGGTAGAGTGCTTGCATTCCATGCCGAAAGCTCGGGTTCGAATCCCACCGAGGCACAGTGGGCGGGTTTCCAAATCTAGCGCGTGATAAGTCCACTTTTGAAGTATTGAAAATTATAAAAAAAAGTACCTACATATACTTAATAGATAGCCCAGAAACAGTTCCTTATGACTAAAAAAGTAATTTGTTCGCGGGATAATTACCGAGAGTCAGGTAAACATGACTTTGTCGGTATAATGCACGGTTTGAATAAATATTGAATTGTTATTTGCCTTTCTACCTGGAAGCACTGTGCCTAAAGTTCTAGTTAAATCTTGTTTATTGTTTTTGCATATTAAAGCTCAAAGTATAAACTTTGTTTTTTAAGAATGTTTGTTGTGTTTGCTTTATTATTTTGTCCAAAAATGTTTTTTGAATCACGTTGAGTATTTGGATTAATAAAATTACAATCTATACCTTTTCAGTAGACTCGGAATCAAAAGTTTGACCGGGATTGGCCATAATTTTAAGTGTCATATTAAGAAACACTTATGAGGCTTATTTTGTGGGTAAAAGATTTTGCTAGTTTTTGCGACTAATGTTTTTACGATTTTTTAAAGGAACCATGTCAGTCCAGAAAAATAACTCTTCAAAGTATGGCAAAATGAAAGGACCGCAGCAAAAAAAACTACGGCAGTAAAGGATTATTTTTTTTCTCAAATTAAGCTTCACAATGATGAAAATAATGAACTTTGTATTAAATTAAGACTAAAACTAAAATCCTGAACAAATAATCTGCGTTTAAAATGGGCACATTCGCATGTAATGTTAAATTTTTTGAAAAAAAAAAAAATTAAATGGGTGTTGAAGAATTTTACTTTGTCTGACTTCGATAATGTATCAGTACCCTCATTGTCTATGGGACGGCTATTAGATAATTTTTTTCAAGTAAGTGACCAAACAAAACGTAAAAAAGTTTATTCACTTCTTGAAACAAGAAGTCACTAAGAAATCATGTTTGCGTCAAAACTAATTTTGCTAAACTCAGGCAAAAGAGATGCTGCCAAGGTCCTTACGGATCTTGAAGCTACTTTACATCGTGCATCAAAGATTAAAAAAATATATATCTGCGTAGCCAAGTACACGTCCGAATAAGCACTTTCATTGTATTTTGACGCAACTTTAGCCGAACACTCATACAGACTAATTGAATGGAGATGTTATTAGGGAAGTTAAAAAAATATTGTTATAACCTTAAAAAATATATATAACCTAGTGAAAGCCTTACAACAATGTCCGATATTTCTGCGGCAGTAACCGTGCAAGGGCTCGTCAACCACACAGTGCAGAGGTTCCTGGAGAGTCAAAAAAAGTGTTACAGCAAGCTCTCATAGATTCAACACCTTCAGCATCAGACTTTACAATGCTGTACAAATGAAGAGACGATAAGAGTGCCAGTCAGTTCACTTATTTGCAAGCCTTCAGTCCATCAAAATCTGAAGCTGAAGGTGTCTGAAACTGAAGGGACTGAACATCCAAAAAAAAACGGATGCGTATTTGTTTGTCATATTTTGTATTGTGCCGCTTTTAGTAAAAAGGGGGGGAAAATGATATGGCAAAATCCTCAACTATCTTCCACAAGGTACCTGTTGCAAGCCAACACAAATAATATTTGCAAAAGAGACAATCGAATAAACACAAAAAGGGAAATCGACAATGTGCAAAAACATATTCATGAAATTATTTCGACTGTAGTTACTTTTTGTGATTTTAATATTAGAGTAACTCATGTTTTTAAATTGACTAAAATTGATAAAAGCACATTTAATGGTATTACTGAATCGTCATTGAAGACCTGTGAAGTATGTTGGACAGCCCCAAAAATAATACACAACATAGATGAAGTGATGTGCTTGGGGAAAAATAAGAGTCTGTAGGTACGAATATGGCTTTTCCACATTACATGCGTAAATAAGATGTTTTGAGAGCTTGGTACATACTTCATATCGACTTTCTAAAAAAGTGGCAATTTTTTGAAGTGTCAAATAAAGCAGCCACTGAAAAAAAACAAGAAAAAGTGATTGGTGGGTTGACAGAAAAAAATAGTAAGTTTTTTAAATTTGAAAAATAAAACTTTCGATTTTCCTCTTAATTTTTTCAATAATTGTGCATATTTTTCACAATATTTTGTGTCAGTTTTATCCAAAAACAATCACTTCTATTAATTCAATAAAAAAAACCGGATAATTTTGCGATAAAAGCATCAATTTTCAGTATGACGACTTATCACGCGCTAGATTTAAGATTCCGCCCACTGTGCGAGGGTGTCAGAAATGATTTTCCGTTTCGGTGTTTATTTCAAACCCCAAAATAAAATACCGGCAAGGTTCACTCAGCCTTCACAAGAAATGAGTACCAGCGCTCTCGGGAGCTGGGAAACCTCCACTTCAACTGAAGTGGTTGGCGTAAGGCCGGCCCCCTTACCTGTAAAAATAAATAGGTTCAACTCGCCACATGCGACCCCTTCGGGGATAACGCGGCAAGAAATGACACTATATGTGTAGCTTAGTTTATAGATTATAGTTTCGTTTTTTTTTTTTAAATTCCCGGTTGATAGCTCAGTTGGTAGAGTGCTTGCATTCCATGCTGAGAGCTCGGGTTCGAGTCCCACCGAGGGTGTCAGAAATGATTTCCCGTTTCGGTGTTTATTTCAAAACCCAAAATGAAATACCGGCAAGGTTTACTCAGCCTTTACAAGAAATGAGTAACAGTCAGCCGCCTCGGGAACTGCAAAACTCCCACTACTTAGTGGTTGGCGTAAGGCCAGCCCCTATACCTGTAAAAAGAAATAGGTTCCACTCGCCACATGCGAAACCCTTCAGGGATAACGCGGCAAGAACTAACACTATATGTGTAGCTTTGTTGCGTTTTTTGCGAAAGTAATTTTATACGTACTTTTCATACTTGGTCCATCCACATTCAGAATTGAAAAATAATACATTAGAATCATACGGTGCTCTCCTTAGACATTTTAGTCGTCCGTTGAGCCCACGCTTTGACATACTAATGATGCATTTGTATGAAGACCTGTTAATCCAAGATGGCCGCAAGTGAGCAGCTAATTAGTTTTCATGCAAATGTTACCAAAATTCGGTAGGTAAGAATGACCCTGGTGATGAGACTTCCATTCCAGGTATCATTAGTTTGTCAAAACGTGGGCTCAACCGACGACTAAAATGTCTAAGAATAGCCTCGTTAATATTTAAAAAAAAAAGCCCAACAAAACAAAACTGCACAATATATAGTGAAACTTCTTACCGCGTTATCCCCGAACGAGTCGCATTTGGCTAAAGTAAATACGGTAAGAGAACCAACCTATGCCAACTATTTCACTTGAAGTGGGGATTTCCCTGCACCCGAGGGGGGCAGGTTCTAATTTATTGTGAGCTGACTAAGCTTACTGGTACAATGATTTTAGACTTGAAATAAACGCTGACACGGGAAATCGTTTCTGACACCCCCAGCTCTTTGACTTTGAAACCAAGTGTTTTTACAACTAAGCAAATTTAAATGCTCAAAAAGCGGTGAAACAGATATGGCGTGTTTATCTATAACGAAAGAATCCTCCGTTCTTCATTCCCGATATAGGTAAGTTATCTATTCCTTGACTTATAGGTTGGTATGAGGCTGACCATCCATACTATACAAAAATGGTTCAATTTGCCAATGGTTCAGTTTACCCTGTTTCAGGGAAGGTCGGCAAGAGTTGCAGGGTGTATGTTCATTTGACATTCGGGTTTTTATATTGTAGGCTCACATGCGGCATGTGAAAGCGCGAGCTTATACGCGTCTGCTTTTGGGAATGCGTTTAATATGAATCTCATATGTAATTTATCTTTGTATCTTAGATTCTTAGATTATTATACTTAATTATTATATTTCCAAGCTCATGGGCGTAAATTTGTGTTTAATCTAGGCATCTCATGTTTGTGTAGAATAATACACCTGAAACAATTGATTTTTTTATCCATTGATAAGAGAGAGCTTAAGTCCTGGGGTACTATCGCAAAAAAATGAGCATACAAAATATCGAATTGCAGAGATACACAAATTTAGGATACATTTTTTTTGCATCTTTGATGAAAAAACTCTTCTATATTAATAAAAGTTTAATCTTAAAATGTCAAAGTACAACGGAAAATATTTGTTCTGAAGCTCAGATTACATAAATGTTGTGAATGAAATTTTACAATTCTTATCGTCTGTATTAATATTTAACCATCATGTATATTTCTTTAAAATCTTAAATCAATTTTATTCTTTAAATTTATTTACAACTAAATATTTCGTATTGAAATGAAAACCGTTTTATAACGGATATCTGGATAATAATAGTCTTGATTTAAAAAATATGTACATTAATATTTTAATTAAATTCAAATTATAAAACACTTTCTTACAGCATCGTCTCATCGTACACACGATAACCACTAGAAATAAGAATATTTAATAATCCAATATTTTTTTACGCGTTTCCTTTGGGGAGGGATATCACCAAACTGGGGGTAATTAACGTTACCCCGACACGACCCCCATACAGATGAGTCGTAAAGAACAAACTTTTGTCAGGTCATAAAACATAAACACCGATAAATGTCACTCGCTCACTTTCACTCAGAGACCGCTCGCGCAAGGTTCACGCACACGCGATATATTTTTGGTGGACGAGACGGGGTCTCACTCGGCGCGACTACCCCTCAGCGGGGCTACAGTCAGACTGCCGATGCGGCGCTTGTTATGTGAGTGGGCCTCAATATTCCGTTATCCACATTGATGGAGAAATATTAATTGAACATTGACATTTGATATCACTTGGTAGATAAAAAAAAATCGAATGCATAAAACATACAAGAGGTAAGTGTATCTTTTAATGATTATTTACCATCTGTATTCTCATAATGTAAAAAAGGAAGATTAATTTTACGCATTGTTAATTAAAGCTAATGCTACTCTTGTGGTTGGAAAAGGTAACTAGATTACAAAGCTTATGCTTTATCACACAAAATATTTGTATACGCGAACATTATGAGAAAATAGATAGCCTGTGTGTATTTTAGCCAAAAAATAACCGTAACCGTAATTTGACAGCTAACCTAAAAGAAGTTCACCTTGTCAACTATCATAAGAATTTTGCGATACGCGCGCCATCTCTTGCCCATTCCGAAAACTTTTCAATCTACCCTCTTTTAATAAAGCAGTTCGACCCAGAAAATTAAAATGGATAGGCTGCGAAACTGTGGGAATTGTTGGACCAAAAAAATCAATGAAAGAATTTCGTTCACAAAGAAAATCATGATTTTTGTTTATCAATCTAAATTGAGGCATTTATAACAATGATGGAGTCCGATTAATAACTCAGTCGATAGAGTGATTGTGTTCAATGTTTGAAGGCCAGGGTTTGTTCTCTTTACCAAAGGTCTCGAACATAATATCCAATTTTTGTGTTTATTTCAAACCTAAAATCAAATAACTGGCAAAGTTTACTCATTCTTCACAATGAATGCGAATCTGTCCCTTCCTCGGGAACAAGAAAATCCCCCTCTAACTGAAGTATTTGGCGTGAGACCAGTCCACTTGCCATATGTAAACCCCTAAGGGACAACACGATAAAATGTTGCACTAAATGTATAGCTTATTAATGTAAGGCTGCTTTGCGTAAAGCATTCAATAATGTCTTCATAATAATACATATTATTTTTTATTTCATCTCGTGGTTCTATCTAATTATTTTTCATATTGTTCGATGCCAAAAAGTTCGCAATATAAATTATTTTTTACCTCATCTTGTTCATCCATTAAGGAGAAAAGCGTGGAAGGGGAAGACCGAGGAAGGAATGGATAGACCAAATAGGTGAGATTGTCAAAGAATGGATCCTGCAGAGTGAGAATATGAGAAGAGTACATATGTATGAAGAAAGTGATGAATGTTGAAGAGATGAAAGAGGTATGCAAGGACAGAAAAAATTGAAAACTCATCTGCGAAGGTACCGGCCACCGCTAGTGGAACGGTGACAGGATACAGTAACAGTTTCTATCTAATCATTTTTCATATTTTTAAATACTCAAAAGTTCACTTTCATTAATTTCTCATAATTTTTTTTTGGTCATCAAAAATGTGTTTGGTTACAAAAAAAAACCTATTGATTATCTTGTGTTGAGCGAGAGACCGGTATTTGCGGGTTCGCAGGCTGCGCGCGCCGCGACGCTGCCCGGGTGAGTGTCGGTGTGACCCTCATGAGCGCAACTACCACTCAAGCGAGATGACTCAAAGGCAGCGTTAACTCCGTGCTCACATGAACTCCTGCGGTGTCATTCACACACGGCAAATCCATGGCTCATAATGCAACTAAACAACACATTTAGTGTAACTATTTGCCGCGATATCCCCGAAGGGTTTCGCATGTGGCAAGTGGAACCTATTTATTTTTACAGGTAAGGGAGCTGGCCTTACGCCAACCACTTCAGTTGACGTGGGGGTTTCCCAACTCCCGAGGGGGATGGTACTAATTTCTTTTGAAGGCTGAGTAAACCTTGCCGGTATTTTAATTTGGGGTTTGAAATAAACAACCGAAACGGGAAATCATTTCTGACACCCTCGGTGGGATTCGCTCCCGAACTCACGGCACAGAATACAAGCACCCTTCCAACTGAGCTATCGACCGGGCATGGTTATGGTTTAGTTAAGAGTGTTGAGACATAGTTCCGAGCCAACACACAAATTGAAGAAGGGTGAGGTCCTATGGCCAAGAACCACTAGCATCATGTGAGAGCGATTGAGGATCATAGGAAGTTTCGAAATGCACTGAAGACAAGCAAATTTCTAGCATCATTCTGCCTTGACTTATAGGTGGGTATGAGGCTGACCACTCAGACTGTAAAAAAATGGTTATTTTTGGACGGACAGTTCTGGCAGAGGTGATCAAGGAGGCCAAGGCCAATATCACTTTATCTTGCTGATGATGCGTACAGGTTTTGAACACAAAATCGCCAAAGTCTCAAAATAATAACAGATCAATGATTTTCTATGCGATAAAGAAGAGGGAAATATGTTTTTCTAATTTTGGTGTCCGGTCGATAGTTCAGTTGGTATAATGCTTGAAATTCATGCCGAGAGCTCGCATTCGAATCCCACCGAGGCGATGGTGTTATAAATGATTTCCCGTTTCGGTGTTTATTTCAAACCCAAAATAGAAAACCCGGCAAGGTTTACTCAGTCTTCACAAGAAATGAGTATCAGTCCCACGGAAACTGAGAAATCCCCACATTAACTGAAGTGGTTGGCGTAAGACCGGCCACCTTACCTTTAAAAATAAATAGATTCCACTTGCTATGTGTGACCTCTACGGGGTAAACGCGACAAGAATTTACACTTCATGTGTTTCTTAGTTGCGTTAGCGTGTTGGTAGACAAAAAAACATGAAAGTCCATGCATTATGCAACAATTTTCTTTTCACTGCGTTTACATTTGAAGACATTTTATTCTACAACCACATCTTAACCTTTACCACAGGTCAATAGAAGTACATTAAAAATGTTCCAAAAATAACTTGAAAGACCGTCTCTGCTTCAGTTATTAAATTCGACAGCACTTAAGCGCTGCGTACTCCAAGTATTTACATATACCTTATTTAATATCCAGTCGCATTACAGTTATGGTGTAATTGCTAACATTATTTGCCTAGACCGACAGACACACTAGATTACCCAGACAGACAGACAGACGGACTGAATTGTCCAGACAGACTGGTATATAGAATATGAACGCTTCTATGATGAAGGATTTTTTTATTTTATTAAAGTGACGACTGTCAAAGAGTTACGGGTCATAGCGCGACCTTGTAAGCGATCCTATGATAAAAATCTCAAAGCATTTTTGTCATCAATCACGAATGTATGAATAATCATAAAATGAAATCTGAGAATATATTTTTGTTAGACGTAAAAGAATTTAAAATGGACGTATTCGTACAATTGCACCACTTTTTCCACTTCAATTTTTAGGTTATCGTTGAGAGCTTTTTTTTCAGATGACAAAACGAATTCTTATTTTACACATTTTTTTTAATAGGTGTCCTTGAGATTTGATATTGACAAGGATATTCCAGTAAATTCAGAACCATGTGACTAAAAATTTACCTGTAACTGTAACTGTAACTCTGTCGCCATTCCGCTAGGGGTGACCAGAGCCTCTGCAGAGTTGCCTCCATTTTTTCCTATCCTGACATACCTCTTTCAATTCCTTCATATCCATCACCTTTTTCATGCATTTTCTTCTTTTACGCTCACTTTGTATATCCCATTCTTTCACAATCTCCTCAATCTGATCACTCCATACTTTTCTCGGTCGTCCCTTCCCTCTTTTTCTTTTCACACTTTCTTTGTATACATATTTTGTCAGTCTATCATCTTTCATTCTTTCCACATGCCCAAACCATCTCATCACATTCTTTTGTACTTTAACTTTCACATCCTCTTTCAAATTACATTCTTTTTTTACTCATTTAGCAATAAGATTATTTCATTTATTTGCTACCATACATGTAGATATTTTAACAAAGAGACTAAATAAGTAAAACTTATCGAAGAAAGTCATAATTGTGACAAGAATTAAAAGATTGAGATGAAGCAAAATAAACTAATGCGATGATCTAGATTCTAGACCAACAGTCACAAAATGTTTAAAAAATTAAGTTGTAATCCAAATTACCAAAGTCATTATAATAGCAATATGTCATTCGCTGTCGCGGGTCGAAGTGATAACTTTGGTGGGCCCAAGTCTTCTTCGTCAATTGCGCCACAGCCAAATTCGATGGTTCACTTTACTTCTGCCTTAAACTCCCCCTATCCTCCGACGTGGTCCTCCAGTTCTAATCCTATAGAACGCAAGATGCAACCCTTTCTAATCCATCCCTCCATCTCAGTCCAAACCTTACCATTCTTGAATCATTATTTAGACTGTACCTGCAAAAAAGGCGCTAAAGTCATGGAATCTTTTTTGTTCTGATGATTATCAATGAGGCTGATGATGCATCTAAAGATTCATGAATAATTGACATCGTAGTATCAATTCGTTCAAATGTACTGTATTCCTTCCTTAGGTTTTTAATGCTACCAAATTCAAGCATCAGGTATTCTCATAACATTTTTCAGGGTCTATCATAGCACTATCTTATCCAGGTTTTGATGCTTCATTTGCTTCAGGTACGTGCCTCAGCCAATGCAGTCCGCTGAATTTTATAGACTGATCACTGAACCATATCAGCATCATAATATAAATAGTCCATAAAATTTGAAATTGAATCTTCTACGCCATATGCTACCAAGTTTTATTAAACCATAAATTGCGTCAATTTTACATCTGATTAAAATACACCCATGTTCATAGATATACGAGTATCTGACTCCGAAATTTGACAGCATGAAGCTGAAAAAATAAGAACATATTTCTAGTACACCCTGACTTTACTTACTTACTTTGTCAGCCTTTCTCGTCCACTGCTAAACATAGCCCTCCTTCATGTCTCTCAAGACATCTTAATACTGGTCCTTATGCATCCAATCACCAGCAATCCTTTTCATGTCGTCTGGCCATCGTGTTAAAGGTCTTTCTCTACTTATTTTGTCCTCACGAAGTCTCCACTCTACCATCCTCTTCGCCCATCTTTGGTCATGGAATCTGGCCCTGCCCACGACCACTTCTTCTTTGAACTCTAAGCATCTAACAGCCCTACT
This sequence comes from Agapetus fuscipes, assembly GCA_951799405.1. Lineage (NCBI taxonomy): Eukaryota > Metazoa > Arthropoda > Insecta > Trichoptera > Glossosomatidae > Agapetus > Agapetus fuscipes. The sequence goes on along the minus strand of OX637346.1, from coordinate 9,882,159 downwards.
ACAAAGGATCAAGACACCAACCGCCACATCACCAACACCTCTGCGGCATTAGAAAGAGTGTCAAAGACCCCTAGAGTCTCTGAAATCTCCCATAAAACTTTTTATGGCGTCAGGAACTCACGTAAATATAAACGTACACCTGTTAAGGGATTAATAATAATAAAATACACTTATGATTATTTATAAGGTTGTATCCACAAAATAAATGATAAGCCATTGCAACAGCATTAAAATTGGTTCAACCATAAAAAGCACATAAAAGCAAGAAGTGTAATATAGTGTCGATTGCGACAGCTGTTTGTCAACTACCAATCTGGACGCTTCAACGATCCAACTCCTGATTGCGATCAATATTCTGTTTTTATTATGCTGCTCCACTTGTGGATTGATGAAGCCAATTTGTCTGAGTCTTATTGTATCAAATTAAAGCGAAAGAAATAGTAATATAAATGAAAAATAATTTTAACGATTTTTACTTAACGAAACAACAACACAATGCCTTACAATTACCTACATAATATGTACTTATCTGAAAGCTACTTCCAATTGCAATTGCATCAGCAGCTGCAGTAAATCTTAGTCCGGTTACCGGTGGACAGCTCAGTTGGTAGAACGCTTTCATTCAAAGCCAGAGTGCTAGGCTTTGTTTCCTACTAAGGGTTTAAAAAATATTTAATTGCATTACAATTGATTACATGGTACCCAAAATCATATTACCTACAGACATCACTAGAAATGTCACTTCAAATTCAGTGGTTTGTGTAAGGTTTGATCTTTTGACTGTAAAAATAAATAAGTTACACTCGCTACATACGACTATTCAGGAACAATGCTGTATTAAATAGAACTACATGCACAGTTTAGTTGCGTTTAAAAGATAATTTAATAAAAGTTTAAGGATTTGTGAAGATTAATTTTAAATCAGTCATGTAAAAAATATACACAAAGTTTTTATTCACGAGTTGATTTATATCCTCGAGGGCTTTTGATGCTATCACATCATTATCCTCCTCATTCTCTTGACAATGGTGTTATAACATGGAAAGCGCTCAAGGAAATAAATCAACTCGCAAAGAAAAACCTTTATTTTACGATAGCTTTAGTGTTAATCTTAAACTCTAATTTACATGTGAATTTATAAATTTCATACCTCAATCATTAATAAAGGTAACTCAATTTTTATAACATCTTCTTTAATTACTAGATACATTTGTAAAGGAAATGAACATCTTTGTTGTTTCGTAAATTTAATTAAAAATTTATGTTTTCACACGTACGCTCAGTATGTGAGAATTTTTAAAGCGTGTTTATCTGCCCATCTGTTTTTAATTTAATTTAACACTAATGATAGATGGCTTTTGAACAATAAAAAAACAACAAAAACGCATGCATAATTTTACTAATTATTTTACTTACATGCCATAGAATACCTAGAGAATTAAACAAAAAATAAAAAAGTTTTTTAACCTCATCTGTTTTATTTTTCTTTATTCCTTCAGAACTGTATGGGCGGATGAAGAAAAAAATGGATGACTGGTTGCTAGTCGAGTGGTTAATGCTTAGTTGACGTGAATGGAAGGTGATGGGTTCCGTTCCTAGTGGATTAACAAAATATCATCTAATTTTTACAATTCACAATGAATTTTTTACTGGGTTAAATAAGTGTTTTTATTTACCATAGAGAGGTCACAAAAGTTCATCTGACCTCACAGCAACCGGGTCTCGATTGAGAAAAGGTGCTCTCTATAGCGACGAGCAAACCCGCAGAGAGCTCTTAAAGCGTGATTCACATAATTAAGATAGTCAAAATAATCATGTTTAGTACGCTGGGGCGCTGTTCTCGAGTGCAAATACACCTCAAGAGCATGATATTCGCTAATCATCGCTAACCCAAGCATCTTTGCAATAGATCTTTGAAAGATTTAAAAATATTTTTTCAACCCAGCAAAGAGCATTTTTAAATGAAAAGGGAACCAAACCCACTACCTCTCTATTACAAATTTTAAGCGTTAACCACTGCACATCGACAAGTCTAAAATTAAATGACTTTTCATATTAAAATCATGTTATCTGTTAACTTTAAGGCCCCCCACCATTTAAATTATAAACAAATTCAATGAATAATTCATTACCCTCCGACCTAAACTTCCGTCCTACATTAACAGAAAATACCAATGTATGTATTTTTATTGCTTGCTAATAAATAAAGTTTTTACCCCAATTTTGTAATGAGATTTTGATTGCTTTATTACTAAACATGATGTATATTATTTTCATTTAACATTGTTCCAATTATATGTGTGTATAATGTAAGTACCAACTAAGTCCTTTTTGCGCCAACAAAAAAAGCGAAAAAGGATGCTAAGGACTTGATGTTTCCCAGCTGTTATTTTTTGTCTTATTAAATGGAATGAATACCTATTACAACACATACTCAAAATACGTATTTCTAAGAATCGTTTAAAGATTTTGTTCGTGTTACTTATTTGTTTAGTTTAGATAAAGTTAGTATGTGAATTATGCTCATATATTGAAAGTCTTTAATTTATCCCATACTAGTTTTATTGATAAGAAACAAATCATATTCAAATTTAAAATCGTAGCTGAACTTTTAAATATTTCTTGAAGTTACAAGTACCTATTTATTTCTTATTCAAAGGGCTTACTTTATGAGCTATCCGAAAAATACATTTTACAAATTATCGTTATTATCCTTATCATACTTTAATAAGCTATAGTTGTCCTCCTCATTCAGGTCTATAGCTACATATCATTATACGTATACATTATAGCTACATATCGATACCTAAAAAGTAAAGTGACATATTAAGCTAACACTGGTTTCTCAGATCAATGCACCTTTTTTCCTATTTTCTACGAGAGAAAACACTACAAAAGTGTGAAAATCCTGTAGTTCAGAAGTTTTTCGTAAGCACTTTTTTAATATAAGTTCACTTACTATGAGAAGTTACACTCAATAAAATGTTGTATCCACGGTGCTTAAAAAAAAAATCAGCACTTATTCAGTTTTACCTTTTAGGTAGCAATATCATAGCATCGAGAATGTTTGACAATATGTTAAAATAATCATTAAAAAAAGCTGTCAATGGATAATGCAGCATAAAATTGACTAAAATACATATTATTTACTCCTGATTCATGCAGGGGTGTTCTGTACCATTCTTTTCACACACAAAAACATGATGAAGTTATTTTTAACTTCCTCAACAAATGCATCATTAGATATTTTGTTTACATTTGTGCCAGACAATGGCCATACAAATGTCTGTGGTACAACAACGAAAAATACAATCTCTTTATCTGGCGTGCGGGGTACAATGTGACAATGAACTGTGCTGTGTGCTCGTACCAGTGTAGGGAAGCTACGCTCTGTCATGTGAGTTCATACTTTTAAATATTTGATATGTGTACAACAATAAAACAAACAATCTCCGTAGTATTTGTTTATAGTATTGACGTTTTTATTTTATCAGAAATACAATTTTTCAGTTTTAGCTACACGTACCTGTGAGTATATAGCAATATTTAAAAGTTTTATCAATGTTACATCTCTTTATAATTATACTGAAGAAGTCTATCGCAAACATAGGCAAAACGTCCGGCAGCTCCAGCTTTGATAGACCACGGCAACAGATCTCGGAAAGAAACTCTTCAGTGCTAACAATAAAAACCACAGTAAACAATCTACCTATTTTTTTTTACATGATGTATAAATGCTATCCATTAATATGGGTGCAAGTAACGAAAGTAATTTTACTCAGTCACCGATCTGCTAGAGGTGGCCATGACTTTTGCACATATGTCTCCATTTTGCCTTGTCCTTGAAAACTTCTTTCCTCTCCTCGACATTCATCATTATCTTGAAGCATGCTCTTTTCTTGTTCTCACTCTGCATGCTCGAGTAAATAAATAATTACCAATGTATCAACAGAATTTTCTAGATTTAGAATTGATGGATTCTTCTTTGGCACAGACTAGAAAGGTAATCCACAATCCTCAGCTGCTACAAAATTGTTAAAGAAAATGAAATGCATAAAAAAATAGCCTCTGATTTCTATGTCAGCTATGAGAACGATTGACTGTAAAAAATATCACGTCTTTCTTGACGGACTGCAACATGAACGTTGTCATCGGAACCCAAATATAGTGCATTACGTATAAACTCAACCACGGCTTTGTACCAAAATTACACGGAAACTAAAACACTCACAAACGGCGCTGTTTTAGTTTACATGAATATTTTGATAAACGCTGGAGCTTATTTATTTTTTGTACTTTGAGTACAATATGGTGTTACGGTATACTTATTATTTGAGACGCCTCAAAACAAATACGGAAATCTAGGTTGTGAAAAGAAAATGATATACATGTGTGAAAACACTAAAATCGCATTCTCTGTGGTTTTATGACCTGCATCTCAAAGTTTAAAAAAAATCCCAGATTGTCGCTTTTGGTTCTGTACGACATATATGTGTTTTTTCAAATGCCCCAACATCAACTTTCAACAGATCTAACGAGCGGCCGTCTCGTTGACGCCTCTGGATATTTATTCTAAGTTATAAATCGCTCCAGCATATGGGATCTCTTTGGACGTGTCTTAAAATAAGCCGAAATCTTCTTGACATAATGTGTCAGTTATGACTTATGGAGAGAGTAAAAACCTCGTTTTTTTAACGCTTAAAATAAGTGACTGTCTTAGGGTAAATTTAACCGACATGATTTCTCATAATGCCTACTATAATCTAACTAGTTTACTTCAGAATAGATTGCTTATTTGGAGATTGTTCGCAGAAATTGTTTATCTTTACCGCAGGTGTGGAACTATGTTTAAGCTAAACCATTACCATGCCCGGTCGATAGCTCAGTTGGTAGAGTGCTTGTATTCCATGCCGAGAACTCAGGTTCGAATCCCCCGAAGGTTTCAGAAATGTTTTCCTGTTTCGGTGTTTATTTCAACCCCTAAATAAAATACCGGCAAGACTTACTTAGTATTCACGTGAAAAGAGTACCAGCCCCCTCGGGAGCTGGAAAACCCTAACATCAACTGAAGTTGTTGAAATAATAGGCAACATGCATCCTCTTCGAGAAAACTCAGTATGAAGTTACACTATATGTGTAGCTTAGTAGTGTTTAATATCGTAGTGGTTAATAATTAAAAAAATACGTACAGCGTCTCACTTCAGATTTAATAACATGTTCGCCAGCATTGATTATTTAATTTTTTCTCAAAAAGATTAATTCAATATTTTCAAAAATATATGCTAGAGCTCCTGTTCGTATTTTTGGTAAAAAGTATTTTTTCCTCGATGAATGGAGGCGCCATTGTCACAAGTAAGTACATGGGAGAATTTGAAATTTCTCCATTTCGGCACATGCCGCTCTTGTTTGGGATATGACGCAACGTTAGCGCTGTTCTTGTTTGTCTCGTCCCCGGGCACGAGATTTTCCCTACAATAAATAAACATCAGACAATGAAATATCTCCTAGAGATTACACGGCAAGGGTGCGTATGATTCCCATTGTTTGTAATTGCCATTGTTTCGAGACAAATCTTTTCGTGTTCTACATAAGCCGTATTAATAGCAATGTAGATCTACGCGTGTAGAATAAGTTTTGAAATGAAGTCCGATAAATGTAGAGAAATATTTTATTGTAATACATCTTGAAAGAACCCAATAACGTTGAATGAAATAAAAAATAAAATAAATATTTTTTTGCACCTGAAGATGATCGAGAGATCGACAACGTTCGAATATATTAATTAAAATAAAATTAATAAGCAAGTGAACGTAAAGTTTTTCCATAAAATTTTGTAGAAATCAATAAACCTTTTTAAGAATAAGTACTGATTCATTGATCTGAAAGATCACTGATAATAATAATTTAATATTAGGATGATTTATTTGGTGAGCGTTGTTTTTGTGTGTATCACACCTCAAGAGCCCTCTGAAAACATTTCATTACAAGTAACATTGTCGGTGTTATGGCCGAAGGGGCCAAGTGGGCTGATCTTTCTAGCGTGTTTGAAAGACAAAAGCGTTGGTTCGATCCCCGCCTGGGTCATTTGGCCATAACTTTGACCCTGGTTCAACATATGTTATTGGGTACTTATTAATTAATAATTCTAATCTAATCTAATCTCTAATCTAAGCTGCAAAGATATATATCATTTAAGATTTATATTAAATGCATTCCCACAAGCAGATATGTATAATTTCGCGCTAACACATGCCGCATGTAGACCTACAATATAAAAACCCAATCTCAAATGAACATAAGCCTTGCAACTCTTGCCGTCCTTCCCTGAAACAGGGGTGACATTGGCAAAGTGAACCAATTTTTTTACAGTATGGGTGGTCAGCCGCATAACAACCTATAAGTCAAGGAACATACATGACAAATTACATTTTTAAAATCAATAAAATAACAATATTTACATTTACATAAAAAACTAAATCACAAAACCAATTTTACTTTAACAAACCCAATTAATTACAAATAATTACAAATAAACAATAATGAATTATTAACTGATGCTATTACTACATGTTTCTGGCTAGGCAGAGTAAGTTCGTGAATGGCATTCCTCTTCACAAATCTATTTTTTTTAATAATAAAAAAAAAACTTATAGTTAATGAACTTTTTATACGAGAATATTATTGCAAACTTTTAAACTACAAGATTTTCACACTTTGGTAGTGTTTTCTCTCGTAGAAATTAGGAAAAAATGTGTGTATATCGGAGAAACCCATGTTAGCTTATGTCACTTGTTCAATTTAACCTTCAAGGTATTCGACAGGACGTAGTCTAGTGGTAACGCCTCAGACTCGTTAATGGAAGGTTGTGGGTTCGAATCTCGGTGGAAGACAAAAAACACACCATTTCTATTTTCAAATATGCTCTTCACTGGTTTGAAAACAATCGTGTACATTTACCAAAGACCGGTCACCAAAGGTCCATCCAGTCTTACAGCAACTGGGTTCTCTTGGAAGCTCGCAGAGGGCTCTTGAGGTGTAATTCACACAAAAACAGCGTTCAACAAATAAATGATCCTAATCGTCTTATTATATTTATTGTTTATGAGTTGCACCAACATTTCGCGCTTCCTTTACATTAACAGGCGTAGCATTTTCCGATGTTGGCTCCCATAGAAAAAGTTGGCGGTCCAAAATGGCGGGAAAATTTGCCATCTCGAATTTTCCTTTTTACTTTGGTCCATTACTTCAAAGAAAAGAAAACAACACTCTGCCAGTATCGGCTTTGTTCAATTCATTGGATTTGACATTTGAAAGGGTTCACATAACTCGACGCTGGAATCAAAGAAAGCTTATTGTTATAAGTTGGCTTTGCTGGTACGTGTGTCCCTGTATATGTACTAGCCCAGCCTATTGGCAAATGCTCAGAATTCTGAGGATTGCTATTTGTAAAGAAATTGCCGCCAAAATAATGTCACCCTTAACTGAAGAAACTAAAAATACAAATACGAGAACGAGAATCAATGTATGAAATCGTTTTGCTGTAATGAAAAAATATTCGAAGAATATTATCTTCAACAACCTAGATCTTCCTGGAATAAATAAAGCAACCTATGATGTATGATGCTATTCAATTTAAAAAAAAATCGTTGGCCATGTAAAGAAATTAAGGTAGAATAAATCTTATCAATATTTAAATTCAGAAAAAAAAAATCAAAGACATTTAGAAAAACTGAGAAATACAAGTAATTATTGTTAAAAAGGTTTTTAACTTACAAAAAAAAACTTGAAAACAAATAGGATTACGAGGAAGGAACTACTTGTCGTTTCTCTAAATGCCTTTAAAAATGCGTAGTACACTTCACCCTAGCATACTTACGCACAACCATGGTCTCTCCTGGGGAAGTTGGTTACGACTTACTATGCCAACAAAACGTCTAGGATAAAATAAATTCTCGAATTATGGTTTATCTAATATACATATTTTATTGTATTTATTTATGCTGTAGGTATATGTTTCAGTACAAAAAAATGCTGTATATTTTTTTATACATATACAAATACACAGACCAGAAATCATAATATTATATGAGTACCATTTGTAGATAACAGAAGGAAAATTCTCTGACGTCAAACATAAATTTCAGTCGTTTTTAATAATGTTCATTTGCATTTTAATCTATTTCTGATCGACTTTATTTAAAGCTGCAGATAATTCTTACTTAAAGACGATTGATTTCTGAATAAACGCTAAAAAAAGATTTTGCATGTTCTTTGTAAGCGTGGGTAGAAATTGATCCAAAACGCACCTGCTGTCAAAATGATTCCTGTCTTCAAATTTATTTTTATTGCGTAGAGACTTCGTTCCCAATTTATCCATCTTATAATTCACGAGAATCGTTCGCTTTGTAATGTCGGCTCAATGTATGTATCTTTAATAAATTCAAAATATCATTTAAAATTCACCTTCGCTCGATACATAAATTTCTCGGGTAAGCTTGAGAAAAAGTGTCTATAAAAATATACGAGTGCCGCTTTTGTACGTACTTACTTTTCACAAAGTATTGTCCTTAAATACTCAAACACCGCGTGAGCAAAAAAAAGTATGAAACCTAAAACACTTTACTAGAGGCGCTGTTGTATTTTCTTTATATTTTTTATTTGAATATAAACGCTACGTTTTATACTCGGGGTTCTTGTGATATTATTATTATGGTTCAGCGTATTTAAATGCCACCGTGAGAGAGAATAAATATTGGTGATTCATAAAAATACACGTTCGTGGAAAATCTCATTTTTGTATTCTAAGCATTAAAAAAAACACTTTGAGAATGTATATTCAATAGGGTAGATAAGAAATTTGCGGAGATGTGCTTGAAGCTAAAATATTCCTTTAAATTTCAGCGTGATGAATAATATTAAGATTTTAACAATTGAAGTTTTACCAGTTGCCACTTTCATACTTTGTAATTTTTCGAGTTTAATTCATTTGGAAAGTTTATTCAAATTATCATTGAATGAAAATGACGGCTTTCTATTTTTATGTTTTTTTCTTTTTTAAACCAACTCCCCGTTATTCATACAAAAATTAAGATGGCTCAAAATTGCATCTTCCATACAAAAAAAAAATCAATTCCAACCTGATTTTTGGTTTAACAAATCTAATGTATAAGACAGACTACATATACTTTATGCTACGTTTTGAGCCAGCAAAAAAAACTCTACGCATCCGTTAAATAAAATGCTACGAAAAAAATATTTTAATATAGTGTGGCTGTAGCGCGATTACACTACGGTTGGCCAAATTTTCAGCAGTATTTCATTCAGTTATTCGTATATTGACATTGGTATTATACTTTCAGTTCATTCATACATCTAATGCATCTATTACATTCCTCAAACATCCTGTTCTTCCATATAAACATTGGATTCTTTGACTGATAGGTTCGTATGCGGCTGACCACTCATACTGTAAAAAATGGTTCACTTTGCCAATGTCACCCCTGCTTCAAGGAAGGTCGGCAAGAGTTGCAGGGCTTATGTTCATTTGAGATTGGGTTTTTTATATTGTATGCGGCATGTGTAAGCGTGAAATTATGCATGCTTGTGGGAATGCATTTAATATGAATCTCAAATTATACATATCTTTGCAGCTTAGATTTAGATTTTAGATTCTTCATACTTTTGGAATTTTTATTTTTGATCAAACCATTCTTCATTTGCTTTTCCCCTTCCTGTCTTACCCTTCAAATCTCACTCATATCTCTTCATCAGGTTGTTCACCGCCCACTCTGTCTGAATATCGTTTTCATTTTATCATATTCCTCTTTAACTTTGAACTACCAACCTGTTCATATTTTTGCATTTGGTGAACGATTTACATCTGCTTGTATCTTTTAAATTGTTTGTCATAATTCTTTCCACGTTCATATCTATTAAGGTAAGTAAAATAAAATATTGAACACCTCATAAAAATAAATTATAAAAAAAAAATCTAAACGCATACATTAAAATTACAAATACCCAATCAGACACATAAAAATCTTCGTTCTAACGGCACAATTGATCATTATCATCGTTTTCCGAGCTACAATATTTGCGCACGCCGAAATAAAAACATGATTAACCTTATCGTTTTCATTAATGACGAAATAAAAGCAGCAACGACCTACAATTTGAAAGCACCTCTCGTCCCACATAAAGGTCCATGAAACACAAAGGCGTATAAACATTTCGAAAGCGACCCAAAAATGGTCTGACCTCACCCGGCTGAGCTCGATTTAAAATCTCCTTTGACATCACCTATTCGAAACACACCTTCCGGGGTTTTGTTTCTGTGTATCCAATGCTATATCATGGTCTTTGTACACACCTCTGTAACTTATGAAGACAATTCTAATAGCGTAGAACCTTACTTATATATATGGAACATGAAAAAAAACTTGGATATGGTAGGTGTATAAAGAATGTTTTATTTTCTACGTGAAAAATATAATACGGCAGAATTATATTTTGTAGGGTTTGTGTATTCACACAGTGAAAATTCATTTTTTTTAAATAAAGCTATTTTTTGTTTAACGTAGTTTATTTTCACAATAATACGAGAAAGACCGCCTGGTTTCTTACATTAATGCTCCAGCAATGAATATTGCCAAATACCTGAACAAAGAAATCGTAGATCTGACGGAGTTTTCCCCTACATATAGTGTTAAAAATTCCATCCAACTAACCAAATTACTAACTGAGCTTACCCTCCCAAAAAACTCCATTCTTGTCTCATTTGACGTGAAAAATCTTTTTACTAATGTTCCAGTCAATGAGGTCATTGATTTGGTAAAGGATAAGCTTAGTTTGACAGACGTTAGTTCAACTATCAAAAATCGAATTGTAGATCTGTCGCAGATTTGTATGAATCAAAATTACTTCAAATTCGATGGTAAATTTTATCAAATACAAAATTCTTTACCTATGGGAAATCAGCTTTCTCCTTTATTTGCCGAAATATACATGGACCACTTTGAAAATAACTTGTTTAAATCAGCAAACCAATTATTAAAATGTATATTTACCTACCACAGATATGTAGACGACATTCTGTGTGTATGGACAGGTACTCGCAGACAGCTGGATGGTTTTTTTTTAATACTTAAATTCAATTAACAATAACTTACAATTCACTATGGAAGTCCCGACAGAGAATAAAATTAACTTCTTGGATTTGACTATGACTATAACCAATACTAAATTTACATTTCATATTTTCAGGAAACCAACTTACACAGATGCCATCATCCATGCATCCTCCAACCACCCACTGTCACACAAAATGGCAGTTTTCCATTCGATGATACATAGACTTATAACAATACCCCTTGGAAAAGAGGCATATGGTATTGAAGTAAGGACAATAAAGACCATAGCCAGTAACAATGGCTATGACACATCAATAATTGATAACATTATCCACTCCAAAAAAAGAAAAACTATGTACAATAAGTATATATACCCACACTGCAATAGTGGACCAGTTGGAGGATGGAGAAGGTTACTATACCTTGGAAATGTTAATGATAAAATTAAATATTTCACAAACAATACATTTCATAGTGCCTACTACACTAATAAAAACCTAGGCAAAATGATTTACAACCACAAGGATAGTAGCAGCAACATGGATGGTGGCGGAGTTTACAGTATTTCGTGTGCAGACTGCGACTCTGTGTATGTTGGACAGACCTCAAGATCAATTAATATAAGATTCAAGGAGCACAATAGGGCATTTAGAGGTCTGTCTGCATATTCCGAAATGGCGGATCATTGCATCGAAAATGACCATACCTTTGGCATTGACGATGTAAGGGTTCTGCACTCGGAATGTAAATACAGGCAACTAAATGCCCTAGAAACAATTGAAATTCATAAATGTAAGCAGAATGGCCCTATTGTAAATATTCAAATCCCTCTAGCTTCCCCCCTGCTCATTGCTCCTCTCCGCAATCCGCCATAACCCAATCCCCTTAATTTTGGTTTTATTCTTTGTCATTTTGTTGTTATTATTGTTATTTGTCTTTTTGTGTTGACTCAATAATTTTATTTGTGCTTTAAATATTTTATTTTATTTTATTTATTTTTTGACCCTCGGATGTTTGAATTAATTTATTGTAATTATTATATATTATTTTATGTTTTCTTTCTTTTAATTTTTGACTGTTGTATTTAATTTTAATTAAGTTCATATTTATTGTACCTATACCTACCTATTTATTTGAATTTATATAATTTTGATCTATGGTTTGTTCTTAATAATTTTAATTTTTTATACATCACTCTTGATAATGGCCTGAATATTGAAGGTCGAAAGTACTCGAGATATTAAATATTATTGTGAAAATAAACTACGTTAAACGGCAGAATTATCTATAGATCATAAAGTATAATTTGCATAGAGGAGGCAAACAAAGATTATATTGAGTAAAATGTTATGTAGGTACATGGAGAAGAATGTGTTAATCTGCCTAAAATCTGTAACATAAATTGCAAAATATATTAACATTTAGCCTCATATGCCTCAATGATTATACATCATGCAACTCTTGCACACCTTTCCTAAAGCAGAAATGCATTGGCAAAGTTAAGTTTTTTTACCGGGGTGGCTTATTGACAGCATCGAAAGTCAGCCTCATACTGACTTATGAACTTAGGAACTACTAACTAACTAATAACTTAGGAAGTACTAATTAACTACTAACTTAGGAACTACTCACTAATTACTAACTTAGGAACTACTAACCAACTACTAACTAACTACTAACTAACTACTAACTAACTACTAACTTACTACTGACTTAGGAACGTTGATGTTTTAATAAAAAAAACTCATTGAAAATTTATCCAAAGTTTTATAAAGATGTGTAAGTTTATATGTATGTAGGTGTATCGTTGAAATTTTAGCATTCATAAAGTTTTCCGTCGAAGGTTAAATTTTGGAAGCCCTTGGTTTGTCGGCGCAAAGTTACATCATAACTTTGAAGAAGTTTTCTTACTAAGTCATGAATGGTTACTTCATTTAGTGGTCTAACTCATACAAGGATGATATTAATCACGACCACGGTCTCTCTTCTGTGTTGATGTTTGTATTCCTTCTCTGAAATTTACAACAGTAAAAACTTTATGTTTGGTTAAAATAAGTTATCATTTTTTTGTTTTGTTTAAAGATGGTATTGAAAAATGTTCTTTAATATCTTTAAAATATAGTGGGTGTGTAATGAGTTTATTAGAAGTAGTCGTGCAGAGAGCGTGTCTCCTGAAGACGTTGGCTACGTCGAAAACGAAATGTTGAGAATAATGCAGGTTCTCTTATAACGATTCGTCTAATATCCGAATAAAAAAAATAGCTGTGGAGTTATTGTAATTTTATAATTACATCTCGAATACATACATCAGCAAATACATCTCGAAGATTTATTATTTAAGGTATTTTGTGTTAAATCAGTTGGACCTACTAGTCTGATGATACCTCACACATTAAGCGGTGAAACATTAGGTCTATCCTGCCAAGGAAAAAATCTTGGACCACAGACAAACACCTCCAATAAAACTCGATTATGATCAATCTGATCAATAAAACACCATTTTAGAAAAACAGAAAAAAACAACCAAAGAGATTGCTAATATTCTTAAAATTCTAGTTTTGAAGCTAGGTACAAAAAATAGTCTTTAAAATAACTATAGGTATATTTTTACAAATTAATGTTAACATAAAAACTGCGGATATTTGACGGATTAAATTACAGAGCTTACTTTATATTTGACGTTTTGTTGATGTTATAACCAACGTCTTCAGGAGACACTTGTTAAACTGCCATCAAGGATGAACTATTGTCGAGAAAATGAGTCACGAATGGAGAATGAGTAAAAAATGTAGGTGCCGTTTTTTTAGCATTCGCTTCAACCTATCGATTATTTTTTCAAAGATGTTTAATTTTCACTGTGTGAATACACAAACCCTACAAAATCTAATATTTTATTTTGTTTAAGTTCAACTTTTCAAACCATCCCTACCAAGTTAAATAACCTGTGAGTTTAAGAAAAGGAAGGCATTTTACTCATAAATTTAGTTATTTACTTTCTCTACATACTTAATTAAGTGCAAATGAAATAGGCTACCAAAATAATCAAATGAAATGATAACAAAAAGGTTATAGATTATGTTTGCCCCAGGAAAGTAAGCAAAAATTCTCTACAAATTAATTAACAGGACCGAAAAAGGGCAAAAAGCGTTCCCCCGCGTCCGCTCACACGGCCAGGGCCGCAGCGGGGAGCTGGGGTGGGTTTTATTAACCACTACAGCGCGGCGGTAGCGAGGGACAGTGGACAGGGATGAAATCAAAATAATATGTACGAAAAATAGTGAATATTTAGTATCGCAATAAAGAAAATATTTCCTTGTTAAAATCATTTCCTTGATATTGCGATGATTTTAGTTGGGTTCTTTTAATTAAACTGTGATTTCTTTTACACAATGTCGGTTTACAATGTACTGATGTCTAGCTCTTGGTTAATCGACTTCACAGCTCAGTGTTTCAATCGACACTCGTCTCTCACACAATTGCGGTCCAAATATAAAACGTCTTAATGGACGCCTCTCGCATATTGCGGACTCTCCTATAGTGAACCACACACTTCTGTTTTGTTCCATATTATTCTAGTTACCAACAACGACGTGCCTCATGCCACGTGGCACATGCATACATTCAAAGTCACAGTAGAATATACTAGAGGCGGACACATACACATAAGCAAGCCACGTAACCAGGCTCATAATTCGTAACAATATTATTTTCCATTGAATAGCAAAATACGATTTGAAATAATATGAATTTCACCATTGTTGCTCCTTGTAACATAACTAAATATTGCATAAAAACTTTTGGTGAGCGTCTTTTTTTATGGAAATTGCTTGCGCTTGTTTCAATAACGTAAATTCGAGTGACAATTCCCTATCCGCTCGACCATACCAGCGACACTTGGATTCGTCTTCTTTATGGTAGGTAAGCGTAGAGGTATCAATATCATATATCGATGTTGGTAAGTACATTTCACAGTCGCGTAGATCATACGCAACTCGCAACTAGGCTAAACAAATAGTGTAACTCCATGCCGCGTTATCCCCAAAGGATTTCTCATTTGGCGAGTGGAACATATTAATTTTTATAAGTTAGGGGGCCGGCCTTACGCCTACTATTTCAGTTGAAGTAAGGGAAATATTTTAAAAAATAATTCAAACTACCCTAAATTTTCCTAGTTGGTGTCTGCCTGCACCTCACACCCCTCCAGATAGACTCTCTATTGTACCGACTAGCGAGTTTTGTCGCCTCCCCCCCCCACACACCCACCCTCCCCCCTCTGCCCCCGATCCTCTTGATTATCCCAAATAGCGGTACAAAAGTATGTGGGAGAGAATTAGGGAGATAAAGGGGAAGAATCCCGTACGGGCCCTTACATATACGGCTGCCTGTACTCACATACCCATATAATCCTCTACTTACTCAGCGGTACGACTGATATAAGGTTACCAAAGTTGGCGACTTGTAATTAATACTTTGCATTTATATTTCGATACCTTAAAGGTAAAACTGAATATGTGACGTATTAAACTAACGTGGGTAT
This sequence comes from Agapetus fuscipes, assembly GCA_951799405.1. Taxonomy (NCBI): domain Eukaryota; kingdom Metazoa; phylum Arthropoda; class Insecta; order Trichoptera; family Glossosomatidae; genus Agapetus; species Agapetus fuscipes. The sequence goes on along the minus strand of OX637346.1, from coordinate 9,866,493 downwards.
CTCAGATAAATGCACTTTTCTTGCTTTTTTCTACGAGACTAAAAGAGTGTTAAAATCCTGTAGTTTACAACATTTTCATGCTCGTGTTTCCTTATTATTAGTTCACTTACTATGATAAGTTACACCGATAGAAATATTTCACGATATCTCAAATCTTATTCAGTTATACCTTTTAGATGGTGATTTGTCACATTTCACCATTGCAAATGTGATCATTGTGGCAGTAAAAATCATCAAGTTAATTTATTTTACAATTAAACTTTACCTGCACAAAAAAATCTAGTTAAAAATCAAACAATAAAACTACGTTTTTGAAAACAGTATTTTTATTTTAAATTAAAAATTAATTTTCACCGTGAGAATACACATACCCATAAAAGTTTAAGGAAAGAAATGTTTGGCTTAGGGGAAAAACAAAAGAAAAAAGATTAGCCAAGGTATGAAAAATATATCCCTGAAATCCCTAATATGATTATACGAAATCTGCATACTGTTTTTTCAACGGGCAAATGAGGTTTACGTCTACATGACTAGAGTTCTTCCCAATAATAAAGCTTATGTTTGCTATTTCCCTAGCAACCCGGTTGTGTGACGTTGCAATTTTGTTGTCTATTGAATTCGTGCCGAGTCCATTAGGAAAGTTTTTCTTCTAAATATATATTTCACATTGTATACTTGCGTAGTCTCATTTAATAATCTTGAATACGTTTTTCTTTGTACTTACGTAAAATCTTGCAAATGAAAACAGGCTGGTATTTAAGCTTAGCTTAAGCTTGTAAAATTTTGAATGTTATTTTCTAGTGATATTTTCAATTAATCGTGAAAATTCAATTCGTTCTTATTATATCGAAGCGCAATTTCACGACAGCTTCATCCAACGTAATTTCGCTTTGTTCTTTTACATCAAACGTCGTAGGAATGACACAGACGAATCCAAAGCGACTATGCCTTTGAGCCCGCTTCCATTATGGGGTCAATCTGTCAATGCTGCGCTTGTAAAAGTGGACGTGTCAGACATCAAGGGCTGAATATCTAGGGGAATATTGTACAATCAGTTTTCTTCAGTCTTTCGTCGACAAAAGATGATTAAAATCCGTTAACAAAAATTGCGCGAAAATTTCATTCCTCTACAGAAACAATAATATCTGAAGTATTTAAAAGCAATGATTTTATTTATAAAAACCTTTAGTCGCTAGATCATTTTTATTATTAAAGTCAGTTAGTCAGTTAATTAAATTACGGGTCATAATGGATGTAGATTAAATTTTATTTACAGGGATTTTTATGAACCCCATCAACATCATATCAAATAAACATCATGTTGTAGAAACTCATCGTTAATATGAGCGAAACGTACCGAAGAGCCAGCTTCCATGTACCATGGAAACAGATTGCAAGAAACAACCCACAAATGGTTTGTAGGTTGACCAGCGGTAAAACTCAAAAGCTTCCTTTTGCAATTAAATGTTTTGTGGTGAATGAGTAATATTGATTTACTTTTATCATGAATTATCAAAATCCGTTTATTCAGCCTTACCAACAAAAAAATTAAACATCAAAACTGCTTAACATATTGAAGAGCATAGCATAGAAAGATAGCTCAAAAATCCAATATTTATTCATCGATAGATTCAAAGTCAAATTATTTTCCTAAATTTGATTTCATCATCTAACTTTCAGATTATCTGCAACCAAACTCAAAGTTTCTGCTGTTACTTTGAATCTTAGATCTCGGCATTTGTGTAAGCATGTACCTTCTTAAATTTCGCTTAATTTCCATCGATAGGAATCGACATGCTCCCGGTCTGGCAATGAACCTCACTCACATACAAATCCCCCCACAAAGTGTATGCATACTTCGGTAAATATTGTAATATCCACGTGTAGGCATTCCCTCTCATTACACCCAACTTCCAAAACGTTTTAACTTTCCAAATTCACGCACGCATCGATCCGGCTTAAAACTACCGAATCGCATAAAGGAATACGAGACCGTTCTTAGCTCGGGACACCCCGAGGGTTTTCCAAGTTTTACTGAGTTAATCCGTGTCCCAAGTATAAAATAAAACATTACATTCAAACTCAATGATACTAAAAATATTAAGTAACAAAAACGATCACTACATGCGCTGTTTCATTTTCCATGCATTTTTCGGTAAAACAATACGGTAGAGTTTTAACGTGGAGGTTTTATACTACTAGTACATTTTGTAATGACTAAATTACCCTTCGCTTCACTTGGCTTATGCATTCATTAAAATTGGATAAGATTTTTATCTGTATAATTAAAACAATGAAGAATAATAACAATCCCGTGTGAGGGTGGAACGGCACATATTGACCGCAATCCCTACGGCAAAGGGTTTCCATATCGCCACTTTGTGATTAGCTTAAAATCGGCTTAGTGCCTGTTTTATCTTAATTTATACAGCAATTATAGCTGTCTATGAAAATAAATTTAAAGACTAGATAGAAAAAATATATTTACCTTCTTCCTTAGTCTTTCTCATGCTTCTTCTAATCTACTCTATCTCCAATATTGATAATTTTTAAAAAACACTTAAGAAATCCTGTGCGGGAGACTCCCTAGATTCTAGAGACTCCAGGGGTCTATAATACTTGTTTAGTGCCGCAGAGGTGTACGAGCTTGGTCGTCGCTACAAAGCGCCAATACTCAAGCAAGACCCAGTTGCTGTAAGGCTGGATGGACCTTTGGTGACCGGTCATTGGTAAAGGTTTATGAATTTTTCAACCCAGAAAAGAGCAAATTTGAAAATATAAATGGTATATTTTTTGTGCTCCGCCGGGATTCGAATCCACAACCTTCCCATTCAGAGTCCGCAGTGTTACCACTGAGCTACGGACCGGTCAATGATCAATATTTATACAACATCTCGAAAAAATACAACAGACACAAAAAATAATATTATACACTTATGTCAATCTTGTAAATACATAGTTTACCAGTGTAAAGTCTAAGCTAACGTTGAAAATACGGGGCCTTACAAATGTTGATATCCTGAGTATTTCACGTATGCGGTCAGTTCATATTCCAACACACTTCTCTTTTTTTCCTGGACCAAAAGAATAATTGTACATAATGTCATATTTTATTTTTAATAAAAAATATTTTGCAAAATTAAAACCACTTTTAAAAGATACAATAGTAGGTTGCAAAAGTAAAAGAGGCAAGTATTTAAAAACCTCTTTCACTTTATAATCCTACAAATTACACACATGGCAGTTTTTTTGTTCCACTTTTACTCCAAACAGCGGAATGTATAATTTTATTCTTTGTCGCAAATCCTCATAACTGCGCTATTAACCCAATAAAATGTACATTAGTGTGCACCTTTTGGGTTTGTGGCACCCTCGGCCCGTGGTCCGCGTGCCAGTAATGAAGTCCATAGGGTGGGCCTGCTCACCCCCTTACTCCATTCCTGGAATAGATAGCGAGATATATTACTTAAGAGCTGGATAAGGACTATTGACAAAGCAGAGGTGGACTGAGGATCTAAGCAATATGGAAATGTGGCATGTAATAAGCAATACTACGAAGAGATTGTGAACTTAGATAATAAAGCTTTATGAACTTTGAAAATAAAGGCATCGCTGAGTGGGCAATTTGTTGACTTTCGATCTGACCGAAGGATTTCTAATATGCTTATGGTAATTTTGCTGTACATTATTGTTACAAAAAAAACTTCTTCGACTATGTATAATTAAAGTTGCAATGAATTAGTACATTTTTAGATTTATATTTAATGACCGACGCATGCTGCAAGTGTGTTGATAAAATACAACGCCAGACTCCAATGAACGCAACCCTGCAACTCTTCTTGACTTTCTCTGAAACATTGATGGCATTAGCAAACCTATTCATTTTCAAAGTATATGTGGTCAACCTATATGTCGAAAAAACTTCCAAATGCTTTTTATTTATATTGTAACATTTTTACTAATAAAATACTTTGAAATTTTGAAACGTTTTAATTATGTTCACACAGCCTTATATAAACATTCTTAAATTAAAAAAAAAACCATAAAAACTGCCATAGCACGCTATTTCCACACTAGCCCTACGTAAACAAAATAATCCATTTACTTTTCCGAAATTTTCTTCTTCAAACGAAAGCACCGAATATATTTTTTTAATCCACATTACATCGATAACATTATTTACGTTATTTTTTACGATCGAAATTTGCATGATCGATTGATATGCCCCGAATGCGTAACTGGTACTCCCTGCAATATAAACTCTACGCTGAAACTCGATCACAAAAACACTATATGGAAACATAAACAGCGCCTCAATTGAGTGTTAGAGTTTTCTTTCATATTTGGTAGACGCTATGGTTCAGTTAAAACGTAAAATTTTATCCTTTGGGTACTCAGTTTCATATAAACAGTTCCACGGGTATATAGGCCGTACTCTCATAATCCGTAGATTTAGACATAAGGTTATCTTTGGTCCCGTGGCGTTATTCACAGCACGCCCGGTTAACTGTTATGAATGTAGGCGAGAGGTGGGGGAGGGGGGTGGCAAGGTGAGACCTGGAGAAGCACCCCGATCCTCCGCATAGGGTGCTGCGACAATTCGTACCAAAACGAATAGTGCTTAGACAAGTCGTATTTTATTTTATTTTACTTTATTTGGAGAAAAAAACAGACACAGTTGCAATAAACAAAAAAGTGGATACATATAATTTAAAATGCCTACATTCTTAAAAATTTCCCACATATATATTTTAAATTTAATGTAGCTGACATAAAAATATAAAAGAAGTAGAGGAAGTCAAAATTCAAAAGTAATAAAATTAGTAAAAGATACAAAAATAACAAGGAGAAACAAGAAGAGTAAACAAAGAAAAACATAAGAATGTAAAAGTTAAAGAAGAAAAAAGAGAAGAATAAAAAAGAAGAACAAAAAGCCCAATCAGCACCTATAAACTGGGTGTAAAAGACATTTTATATATAGTTTTCATCAAGTCCCCCCTAAAGGAGTATTTCCCCTTATTAAACAAATCTAAATCATTAAAATATTTATTAAAATCACTGCACATTCTATGAATAGGAGCTCTTTGACCTGCATTTGTTCGACATTTTGACAGAAAAAATAATTGTGAAGAACGAGATGCGCATCTTGGTATACGAAACTTAATTTGACATAGAAGACCAGGGCAATCCGTTTCCGATAGACAGATACTCCTCAGAGTCAACGCACTCAATATTAAACATCGATTATCAATACTTACCAGATTTAGATGAAGTAGGCGTTTGTCGTAAGAGCGGTTTTCGTAGCTTAACCGATGGAACAATATTTTCGTAAATTTTCTTTGAACCGACTCTAGTAGAGTTTTATACACATCATAAAAAGGGTTCCATACAGTCACAGCAAATTCTAGTTGTGATCGTATCAATGAATGATATAAAGTCATATAGCTCGATATCATTTTGAATTTTTTTGTCACACGAAACTATTCATGTGAACTATTCATGCGCGGATAAATTATGTTGAAATTTCAAATCATTATCTTTCTCAATAAGTCTTGTTTAACATATTTGCATGAAAAAAATGAATGCAAAAACTGCAATGTTTGTATGATAGCTTCCTACTAAAAGTCAGTCTGAGATGATAGCTTTTTTGTATGATGGGGTTTCTCTCAATTTTTGAAGCAGGTAAGTGATAGTTGTTACCCATTGGACTGAGTGAACTATAAATGCCCCCCCCCCTCCCCCGGTTTCAGGGAAAGGGGACCGGAGTTTTTTTTATTTTTTTTTATTTAAACAGGAATACAACAGCATTAAATAGAATTTTGTACATATATAAGATATTTTTTACATTTCATGTCACCTACTATTGTATTTTACAATTGTGTATTTCAACTTACAAATCATAGCGATAAATCATAGAGTTGCGAGGTTTATGTTCATATGAGGTTTTGTTTATTTGTATGCACACATACGGAATGTGTAGTCGCAAACCTATATGTGCCTGTCTTTAATATGAGCCTTAAATGTTAACATATCTTTGCAGCTTAGATTGTAGATTATGGACGTGCGACCGGATAACCAAAAGTTTGATTGGTCTATACAGGAGTTTGAATCTGTATCCCTGGAAAGATTCAGTATAAGTGGACTGTATTCTTTGCTTTCCTGGCTTCCACAGGGAGTTCAACCACTAAGATGACCTTTCTTTTTCCAAAGGGTGGGTTTCTGGTAACCAGCAGAATCATAAAGCAACTGTAGGAACTGACCTTGAGCTACTCTTTTTTCCTGAAGGCGTATGCAGAAGTGTGAATGATTCCTTCTTTATTGGGCGTCAAAAATACAAAATTACTTGAAAACATTAGAGAATGATTTAGATTTCATACATTATTTTCTCGTTACTTTATTGGAATTTAATTCATGTCATGTTTTATACTAAGGATGTGTGAATGCTCAAACCCTCCTCATACCCTTCCTGTATGTATGTATGTGTCAGAAAAACCCACAGCACAAAGACGCTCATGCCCTTCCCGTGAAGTAAAAGCAACGACACGACAAAGCAAAAACCTCTAGGTCAGAGGCGTGCCTATGACTCTAAAAGAAAGTGGTTTAATGTTACTCAACTAGTTGCATACCTTGGGTGGCACTCCTTGTGGGAGCATAAAGAATACGAGTATAAATGAATTAATGAAAAAATGATTATTTTTTCCTTGTATGAACTGTCGTTTGAACGAACGATCGCTAGTGAACGATTTGTCCGTAAACAAGTCGTGCTCGTCACTCCGCTTACATTGGATAAGCGGAAAGATCTCATTTCGTAGAGGAGTCGACTGAGGACTCGGGACGATCTACGGCCTTTGTGAGCCAACGCTTTTTTATTGACTATATGTGATACCTATTTGGTTTCACCTAGTATGTTGTGTGATATATTTTTACCTTGTATGTGTGATACTGCTAGTGGTTCCCAACCTTTTGCAGCCTTTCGCGCTCTTTTGCGTTAATAGAATATATTTTTTTCCTCAAAATTAAATTATCGTCGACGGACGGAAGGAAAAAGGGTAGATACAAACTGCGTTTCGCGGTTTTCTCGGATACACTCCATGTGAGACGACAGCTATGTTTTCAGTTTCAATTATTGCTGCACTACTTTCATTTTTCGCCCTTTTTAAATATTCATCGCCCCGTATTTCATTAACGCCCATCCCCTCTGAAAACCCAATTTGCCTCCAGGTTGGGAACCACTAAACTAATAGGATTTGTATGAGCTGAATTTCCTTCAATTAAGAATATGTTTTAAAATAATTAAGTCCCCATAATCTTGTCATCATAAATATTTTTATGTAGCTAGTATCATATTTATTTTTTACCTACAATATAATTTGGTATATTGTTTACCTCCTTTAATTTGTGATTTGTTTTACCTAGTATCTTATGTAGTGTATTTTTTTACCTAGTTCGTTATGTTACATTTTTTTACCTTGGTTGTTTGCGAAGTACTATTTATTACGTTTTTTTAATATTTGATATATTTTTCTTCAAATTGCGTCCAACAAAACACAATTTAAATAATATGAAAAATTGTACAACTTACCGTAGATTCAATGTTTATACGTTACTTCTAGACTTAATGTGTACTAGAATTTTCGGAAAATAAAACCACATGACAGAACATACGAATTGTTTGCTTATATAGCAAAACCATTATCTGTAAGCCTGAACCCATTAAAAATTTATTTTGTATACAAAAACATGAGCAGCACAAAAAAACTTTGTACATTGTAAAATCAAATCAAACTGTAAAATTGCGGTTTTAAAATGAAAATATTTTAATCAAGATTTCAATGAGCTAATACTTTTTGCACGAGAAAATCTCTCGTAGAATAGAATAAAACCCATGTTTATTAAGCCATCGTTATTTAATGTACGTACATTAAAAATAAAGGTGGATTTTTAAAATGAAAATTTTGAATATTTGAATGAAATTTTGCTGTCTAGACACGTCCTTATGTATGCAAATTATTTTAATGTGTTATCAGAAAATGTGATAGTTTGTGCCTAAATACTTTTTGTTTAAAATCCATAAATGCTTTAAGTTTTACGCACATACAGGTATGTAACCTTTCAATAAAGTAAATATTAACTTACGTCATTTTGTTGAAAGAAAATATTTCAACAAAAAATCATTTGTACACTTCGAGTGTTATCAAAATATTTTTCCTGTTGTCTATTTCAAATTGTGTTGGATTCCAGCTCGTTAAAATATTTTAATACTTTATTTTCAAAAAAGCGTAGTTAGTTTATTTGAAAGTTACAACCTATTTTAGTTTTTGAAAATTAATGGCCAAAAGAAAAAATAATATAGGATGAACATTATATATTTTTAAATACAGCGAAACAGTAAAATCTAACTGCATCCTCAGACTTATACAATAAGGACACAAGTCACATCCACACGTACTCGTATGAATCGTGTACAATCAAACAAAAAATCTTAGATTTCAGTCTTTGCACACGATTCATATTTTTCGGCCATAGCTCATATTTTTAGAACCTTTAAAGTATGTAGCGTTATAAATATAATACTAGCATTGAAATAATGTTATCACAGAGTATATGGTTATTTACAATTTACGAAGAAAATAAACTCACAAGAAAAAAACCTTCATACCCTCACACAATGGCACCCTTTAATATTGATTCCGTTTCTAATTCATTTAGTATTAATTTAACCACCTGATGATGTGAATAGCTTGTTTGCGAAACCGGTTGTGGAATTAATTAAATATACTCAAAGCAAACGTACACAAAGTGGTTTTTACTTTGTATATTTTAAAATGAACGATTACAAAGTTAGTATGTTAAATTAGGATTACGGTCGTTAGACATTTTATAGAATGAAAAAAACGGATTTTACTGACCGTGCAAAAGAGAAGAACGATTTTATCTACGTTGAATAGAGACTCTTCTCAACGTAGAAAAAATCGTTCTTCTCTTTTGCACGGTCAGTAAAATCCGTTTTTTGCATTCTATACAAAGTTAGTGCCTCTACAATCAATATAATTTTTCAATCTTCAAAATTGGTACAGTCTTGCGTATTAGGCGATAAGGTATACCTACGTTAAAAATTATACTGTAATAGTCTGAAACTCTGAAGGTATGTATGATATATTTTATAAAAAAAAATACTTTCGCGATCAGTTTCATAGCGCCAAACAGGCGCGAGATGAACTCTCGGTGTGCCCGACTGCCACCTACTACGCACTTCGTTTTTTCCATTCACATTCTTATGATATCAATTTGACGAGCGAGAGATTGCGTTTCACGGCACGAAAATATTCTCATACGAGATAGGAAGGTAAAGTTGACTCACGACGCATGACCCGCTTCGGGGATAAGGTGAAAGCAATCAGGAGGTGATTTGTTACACAAAGAACTGACAATATTCTTACAGTGCTATTCACAAAACATTTAATCCACAGCTGAGTTACGGATCATCAATTCTTTATTCGTGAAATACACTGTAGGACGAGGGTGAGTCATGGCTTTGTTGTTTGAGAATAACACCGTTACGGTTTTTGTTGACTTTTTATATTACAAAACACACAATGAATCCATGTTTGGTTTAGGGAATATGAAGGAAAAGGAACATGTTTTATAATGATACATAATGAAGAACAATTTTGATACAGCTCAGAGAAGATTATTTTTTATAAAATGCTGCCAACGCTGCCAGCCCATCGTTTTTCTGCTTCAGGACCTTACTTCCCCCGCACAACATTCCACCTATACCTACTCCATCCGGACACCTTTTCCTAGGTCTTTCACTGCCTTGCATCCTTCAAAGCTATAATATTATATGCTTACCTCACTTAACTCAGTCAGCCATCCTCGTCCACTCTCCCATATCTCGTATCTTTAGCCTGAACCTTCGGCATCCAGTCAACAGCAATCCTCTTTATGTCCTCTCACCATCATGTTGCAGGCTTTCTTCTACGTTTTTTGGTCATCACAACGTCTCCACTCAACTATCATCATGGTCCATCTTAGGTCATTGAATCTGGCAACATGGTCTACCAAAACCACTTCTGCTTTGTTTCTATTTTGATGACGTATAAATAAATTATATACAGCCTTAATGAAAAATTGAAAAAGTAGTATTAATTCAAGAAATAGACGCGAAGAAAATCTACACAATTTTCTTTTATTTGCATTTGTGAATATTTTTTTTGTATTTTTAGAGGTAGGTTTACAAGTATGTATATTTTTTCCTATACGGTATATAAATAAATTATATACAGCCTTAATGAAAAATTGAAAAAGTAGTATTAATTCAAGAAATAGACGCGAAGAAAATCTACACAATTTTCTTTTATTTGCATTTGTGAATTTTTTTTTTGTATTTTTAGAGGTAGGTTTACAAGTATATTTTTTCTTATACGGTCATTACGATATATACATCCCCGTTAACAAACAGTGTTTTTCTTCATTGGGAAAAGTCCATGTTCATTTGTACATGTTGCTATGTGTGTTTATCGATAAAACGTTTAAATCTCATTCCAATTTATGGGTTCAATACACCTGAATAAAGTACACGGATACATTTTGTGTCTCCAATGACAGCTCTAACTATCTTTTCACTTCAATTCAGGTCATTTTATTAAATCGAGTTTTGTATTGATCGACTGAAAGTTTATGTAGCTCGGTAGGAACCGAAGTGAGAAAGTTTTGACAGGTCACAATTCACACAAAGCCGCGATAAACACTAGATTCTTGCATTTGAGTAAACGCCTGTAGAATATCAAATCTAACAACAAAACGATACCTTCTTTATGTTTTATTATGTAATTAATAAATATACAATATTAGCAATAGAATGAAAGAATATATCGACACCTTAAAGGTTAAACAAATATGTGATGTGAACTTGACATGGATTTCTCAGATAAATGAACATTTTTCATATAATCTACGAGAGAAAACACTAAAAATACATTAAAATCCTGTATTGTAAACATTTCCTTGTGATTACTTCACTTACTATGAGAAGGTACACCAAACGAAAAGTTTTATCAACGATTCCTCAAATCAGTGAAGCAGCAATTATTCAACTTTACCTTTAAGGTGGCTATATTTTGCTACACGACAGAGATAAGCGTGGAACGAAATCAGCTGATTAGCCAAATGAAATAACAGTTGAGAACGAAGTTATATGAAATAATCGACAAAGTAAAATTATGTTAGTTCCTTCCCATAATTAGTTCAAAGTAAAATTATGTTAGTTCCTTCCTATAATTAGTTCATGACAAATGACACCGAATAAAATGTGTCATCCACAATGTCTCAAATCAGTGAATCAGCACTTTTTCGGTCTAATCTTTAAGGCGGCGACATAATTTGTCTCTCCTTCCAGTTATTATGAAATCTGTTATATTTGAAAAAAAATCCCTGTTGGCTCTCAAGGTATACGTTTTACAAGGTATACAAGGTATACGTTTTACAAGTTATACAAGGTATTCGTTTTACAAGGTATACAAGGTATACGTTTTACAAGGTATACAAGGTATACGCTTTACAAGGTATACAAGTTATACGTTTTACAAGGTATACGTTTTACAAGCTATACAAGGTTTACGTTTTACAAGGTATACGGTTTACAAGGTATACAAGGTATACGTTTTACAAGGTTTACGTTTTACAAGGTATACGTTTTACAAGGTATACGTTTAACAAGGTATACAAGGTATACGTTTTACAAGGTATACAAAGTATACGTTTTACAAGGTATACAAGGTATACGTTTTACAAGGTATACGTTTTACAAGGTATATACATACGTACGTTATACGTTTTGATTAAATTATCTCATCAAACTCAATGTTAATTAATTATTTTCGTGTGACTTCCCGTGCACCTGCTACACGTGCTACAGGACATGTCTCCATCATGCGCAGACCCCCGCTAGGTGGCCACACCGGTGATTGGCTGTTACTGCATTTAGCGTGTGCAGATCGGACCCGTAGCTACATCAGACGAATACTTGCAAGCACACATACCCCACGAAATTCTGATTCAATCATATTAGGATGATTTATTTAGTGAACGCTGTTTTTGTGTACATCACACCTCAAGAGCTTGGTCGTTGCTATAGAAAGTACCAATTCTCAAGCAAGGCCCACTTTCTGGAAGGCTGGATGGGCCTTTGGTGACCCGTCTTTGGTAGAGGTATATGAATGGTTCAACCGAGCGAAGAGCATATTTGAAGATATAATTGGTACATTTTTTGTGCTCGGCCGGGATTCGCACCCACGATCTTCCGTTAACGAGTCCGAAACGTTATCAGTAGAAAGGTTAGTAAATTTATAATGAACAAGAGTGAAAATATAATTTTCTTTTCGCGGGGACAATTTACTAGAGATGTACGTAGCATGAAAATACATGATTTGTCGTGATTGTTTGTCTTGAAATCGCAAAAAAAACTAGAGATAAGTTAATATATTTTTTATAAATACGAATTAAAGTGTACGAAATGAAACGTTGAAGGATGTGAATCAGCTTTAATAAGTTGCGGACTGGACAGCGGCATCGGAAAACAGCCTGAGTTCGAGACTGAGGCTTAGAGAGGCCAAGATTGGGCTATAGCGCCATTGAAAAAGGTGTGTTTGTTTATTTACTAATACTCATTATATTAAGAAAACGAAGCAGGAATGCTATTCTCACGAGCCAGTTCCCACTTGTCGGGTGTCGGATCCGTATATTGATCGGAGGTTCCAGTTGCAAGGCATTTCAGACAAAATCGGTTTCCGACAGGTGTGAATAGCTCCATACATAATGTTCTGCCACTGGAACCTCCGATCAATATACGGATCCGACACCGGACAAGTGAGAACGAGCTCTAAGTCGTAGATAAGTCAAAAGTTTAAGATACTGGCCCCCATTTTACAGGGTCCGGTTTCCCTTCGGATCCGGTCGCAAAATGTATGGGATCGCAACATCCCCGCACACTAGGTGACTTCCAAACCGGATCGTGTATAAAGGGACTAAAGCTCACAAAGAGTCCTTAGGGCATGTTTGGTACAAAAAGGTTCTCAATAAATGAGTCAAAATTCCTTTATTATGACTATTGCATATTGAAATTGTCATGTTTTAATGCCAAACGGAAGGAGATTCTACCAATTATCACTTACTAATAGTAAGCAGAGGCACTGTGAGCTGTGAAGTCCTCAATTTGGCAGAGACTGTCTGTGTCAGCGAACGTGGACAGGTCACCACCACTAACGACGCATTGCCAAACCTTAAGTACAAAACCGTATGCTAAAACTTTTACCCAAAAGTGTATGACAACTATACCAGCGTTTCTAGAGAGAGTTTAAGTTTCTTGCAGACGGTTTTAGACGCATTGGTTGAGTTTAAACGCAGAACTTTATGCTTGCCGTTCAGGACGAAGAGGGCTCGTCAATTATTGGCTTGCACATGCGACTGTGTTTACTAAGAACCACCCAGTCGCTTGTGTGATTAGAGGCACGGACGGGACGCCGGACAAGGGAATTGATAATGTCACGGTAAATTGCTAGATTCACAACTAGACACTAATGCCTTATCGAGTCCCCATTGTTAACGGCTTAAAAGTAGTTTGGGTTGATTTGAAACTGGTGTGCAAATACAGGATTATCCGTAAGACTTTGCTAATTTATTCTTAATTGACGGGATATAATTGAAATCCTGGACAGTGTACACATTTTGTAAAACTACATACAAGATTTTAGATAATTAATATACCTATTTTAGAATTATTTTTTAGGTTAGCGGTGGTTTTATGTAAAACACACTTTAAAAGCCCTCTGAGAGCATGGTCGTCAGTAGGATTTTTTTAAAACTATTTTTTATTTCTCATTTAAGCATTTGGCTACCTACAAACTGAAAATTCAACATCATTACCTACGGAAAGGTCACAAAATTATCAATGTTCTTAAATAAACACTCATAAAGAGTTCACAAAACAAAGGTATGAAACAAAGATAAAGTTTTTTTTTTTTTTTTTTAAATAATTTATTCAACAAAACAGGAAAATACATTAAAATATATAAAACAATAATAAAAATATATACAATTAATGTTGTACCTTCCCAATTACAATGTTGACATTAAATATAAGTATTAAAAATAAAAAGAATATAAATATAAATACTAATGACAGTAAGATATTTTTTCATACAATGTTGACATTAAATATAAGTATTAAAATAAAAAAAAGAATATAAATATAAATACTAATGATAGTAAGATATATTTTTTTTTTTTTTCAAACACAAAATATAAAATATAAAAAACTATTAAAATAATCATGATAACCGTAATGACACCAAACAATAAGAGATAAAAACAGAATTACATATATCAAATCAGCCTTACATTCACTTGAACATGCCAATATTTTTAATTATAATTTTAATTTTTCCCACTCACTAATACCTACACACTGAAATTCTAGTCAAAATTCATTATATTTCATGAACACGTTTCTATTATTATTACAATTACAATTATTATTATTATTATTTTACATCATTAATCAAGAATTAAGGGCAAAGTATGGCCGTCGTTAACTTTTTCAAAGTATTGGTCGATTGGTAAAAAATATCCAGTTCACTAAACTTTTCATTGAACAACCGCGAAGCTCTCAAGAGGAATGAAATGTAACTTAGAAACTAACTTATAGAAATGTAAACTAAAACTTGTACACATTAACAGTTCTTGCAACAAGTATACATATTTTTACAAAAAAAAATACATGATGTTATGGGTTTAAACTATAATTTTATCCACTGCAGGTAGGACGAAACATTCAAAAGCTCCAGCTACGATGGACCACTTCGACAGATCCCGGAAAGCAACCCTCTAATATCAGAATATTAAAAATATTAAATTAGCATAAAACATGAAATAAATATTTAAAAAAAAAGGTATCTTCTTCTTCTTCTTGTGCCACTTCTAACGAAGATCGGCGATCATCTATTTTCTCTATTTTGATTTCTCTATTGAGATCTATTTTGATTTTGAAAAGGTACCTACTTGAATTAAAAAGTTTTGCGACATCATTTTGCACACAGTGAAAAATCAACATACGCGTTTTTAAACTTTTATTTTCAGAAAGTTTTACCTCAAGCTCTACCAACGTGCAACATCGTCCATTTTGTCTGTTTAGAAAATCTCTAAAGCAATGTCTGAGATTACCTAGCCGGCGTCCTGCCACCAATTTACCCCTGGACTAAGGGTTGACCGCTAAAGGTGCAGGAGTCTGAATCCCCCATACATCTTGGCTTCGCGTAGCTTCACGTAGCTTCGTGTAGCTTCGTGTAGCTTCGTGTAGCTTCTTGTAGCTTCGTGTGCTTCGTATAGCTTCGCTTGCCATCGTTTGGCGTCACTTGGTGTCCTTTATTTGGGACTGTTTACTTTACAAATTACAGAGTTTAAATACTTTTTCATTCAGTTAGGACTTGCGTATTTAAGATTATAAAAAACAGATAAATGGTTCTGTAGACATAATATGCGCGTTTGTCAATGTTGAAATAATTTTCAAATGCAATTATGCAGCGCGTTACGTTATAAGTCTTTACTTTCTTTTCAGCCGGTAATAATTTTAGCTCAAAACGCCATTTCAATATTTCGAGACTTCAGGCGCGTTGCGTTCCCTACGTGCACTCTGGACTAGATCTCCTCCCAGTCGATTGAGGACGCCATCAGCACATCCTTTGTGATTGGCACAAAGTAGTAAGAAGCGCATCTCAATGACATTGTACCGAGTCAGTAACTTCGGGTATTTGCTGTTTTCTCTAGTTGAGGAACATGTAAACCTAGAATCACTGCTGGTTCGGGTCATGACCATCGCGAAGGCTTTCCACCACAAAAAAATATAACATTACATGAGCGCTCTGTGATACGCTTCTCCAGGTGGAAATGTACAAACGAAACGCGTTTTAGGCTGGGTTATCGCAATGTTCATAATTAACAATTTTCTTTGAATTTCGGACAGATTCAATAAAAAAGAACAATTAAAGTAGACTTTTAACTGACCTAAGCTCGGCTTCAATGCAACAATTATAATTAAATTCATACTAAAATTACGTATTTGTACTTATGCATATAGAACTTAAAGCGAGTACGATTATATCTAGAGCCAGTGACACTTTCCCTAATGCTACGCCCGGTCCATTATTTGAAATGTTTGGATAAGATGTACGTGCGAGATTGCTATAATTATAGCATCTGGTATGGTCTTGTTTTAATACATAATGAAAACCTTATCTCCGAGCAAAATAGTTAGTTTGATCAAAAATTCAATATATTTATTTTCATAGTTAACCTTTTTACAATAGAATCATCTGTGTAAACTTGTAACATTTATGTTTTACAAACCGTGATGTTGCCGGATTTTTGCAAGTTTCATCCATATCTTCTATGAGCATCTTCAGATTTATTTTACTTTCTTAGTTTTTGAGATGAGACCTATACAGCAGGTGAGTGCATAGTGTATAGGCAAATACATTCCTTTTAAAAATAAATATTTTCTCCCATTTCTTTAAAATAACTCTTTTGAAACTGACTGAGTGCTAACGATAGTTACAATCAAACCTAAATTTTGAATTGTAAATCTCAATATCAAGCTTAAATGCGTTTTTTACCATATATTGCCTACCTACTAGGCGCATGTGCCTGTATGGGATGCACACCTCTGCTGTATAGAAACACATTTTGTGATCTTCTTTGAACGTGATTCATTACCACACAAACCAAATGAAGACTAGGTACAGAGGAAAAACAAGTAATATCTGCAAAAATAATAAAATAATCTACTAATGGCATATTGTGGTATTTGTGTGAATCTAAAGCTCTGTAAAATTTATAATGCAACAACAATCGCTATGACACTTTTAAACGGTATTTTCGGTTCTTTTTGACAGGCAATAACCATGAGAAATACAGACTTTCAAATTTATAATTTTGATTTACTCAAAATGTTCTTCAACTGACATTCCTTGTTCTCTCCCTGTAGTCTTCCAATGAAAAATAATCAATTCAGTACATTCACGTATCTTTGCAAATTCTCCTCAATCGCTTTTTTAGAAGAAAAATGCATGTAAGATATACGTACAAAGGTACCTGGTTTCGTACATATGTATGTTCCATTAACATGATCGAGGAGAATTTAAGCTATGTTATATTTATACTTATTGTTGGTGTTAAATTGTCTATGCCAGTTTTAGATTATCCTAGACAAATTCTAAGGAGATAAATTCCACATGATACCTGATGATGTCATCGATTAGACTGATATTATGGTTTGCGTACCAGGTAGACGGGTTAGTTATAGTTGTTTCAGGCTAGGAGTGCGGCTTGGCGCAGCGTTTCAACGACTCTACAAATAACTCGCAGGACGCTTCAAGTCCGCCGCCTCACTCGCTACTAGACTAGACAAATCTCCACTTACCAGTGTACTAGCAGCGAGCAACTATTAGCACCCAAGACTTAAGATGCAGGATGTCTGTAAACCACCCATTTCTATTCACTTCAAAATGTATTCATCTATATTCTTGAAATTACTACTACGTATTTTTTTCGACACTTTTGTTTTTTTTTCAATTTTAAACTAGATGAAATAAAACTACGTTTAAATCTATTCATGAACTTCAATAACCAAGAAGGTAACTGATAACGATAATTTGCTACGAACGTATAAGTTCGTGGGGACATAAGCCTGATTGCGTGGCTTACTTGTGTATGTGTGTGTGTCCGCATCTAGCATAGTCTACTGTGAGTTTGTTCGTGCATGTGCCAAGGCACATAGTTTTCCGGATGTGTAACTAGAATAGTGTCGAAAAGTGTAGAGGTGTGTTGATGGAAGGGTCTGAAATGCGCGAGAGGCGTCCATATAGACGATACATATTTGAGCTGCAATTGTGGGGGGGCCAGGACGCTTCAATCATTGTGACGTTAATTCGATATATGCAGAGCCGGAAAAAGTAATAATGTACTATGTAACCGTATATTGTGTAAAATAAATCTTGAAAAATAAATAAATTGCAGATCGATTAAAAGAACCCAAGCTAAATCTTAACAAATTATTCTTTAATGAAAAAAATTCTACATCACAGTTATCTAATAATTTCCTGAAAACTTACATTACTATTATATTATCTAGGTTTTTGGCAGTTACTTCGTGAAAGTTCATTTTAATAGATTAAAATAAAAAACTTATTTGTTACAATTCACATGAGCTTTTATTATTTTTTAAACACTACCGGTTTCGGGAGAAGCAATACCTCCATCTTCAGGTGTAAATATAAACTTTTTTTTTTTTTTTATATTTACACCTGATTTATTATTACACCTGTTTATATTTACACCTGAAGATGGGAGGTATTGCTTCTCCCGAAACCGGTAGTGTTTAAAAAATAATAAAAGCTCATGTGAATTGTAACAAATAAGTTTTTTATTTTAATCTATTACATTACTATCTTCTCGAATCTTCTTATAAACCAAGCACAAAATTAAATTCGCTTTCAGGATTGGCCATTAACAACCAATTCTTTTTGGACTTTTTCAGGTTGTATGAAACAAAACTCCGGCAAATATAATAACTTTAAATCGGATATGGTTTAACCCGAAAGAATCCAAAAAATAATCTGTCACTTAACTGAATATTTATTACAGTAAAACCATGAAATAATTCAGTTATGGGAATGATTGGTATTTAGATTTTCCCCGTCTGGGTCCTCCTCGGCTGATCCTTTGACGCGTCCCGTCGCCCGAGTTTGTTTCCCGTTCATCTGTGAGCGCCTCGGCATCCGTAATGAATCTTTATATAATATTAAACGCACCGTATTTGCTCAGTTGAAACAACAGCGCCATGTTTTGAACAGCGATCGGTTAAGCTGTGTACACTCTGCGTCTGTTTACACAGGGAATCTTACGATTGATGCTTTCTTCCTTGGAATAGGCGCCAATGAAATTCTCTAAACAAAAGTAGAGTCCGATTAATCCGCTTCAAGTCGGAATCTGGATTGGGAAAGGAAATTATGAAAAAAGAGGAATCCCAGATAAACTGGAGAGGACTACAACTCGCAGAAATTAAAGTCAATGTTTTTCAACACGCCATACATTTGGTTCAAGTTACACACGCCGAAAGCACAACCTACCAGCTAGGAGATCAGTACAATAGAAAAAAAAAGTTATAAAAACTGTGACATTAGACGCAAAAACTTCTTTTTTAATGGCTTTTAGAGCTATACTTTCTATCTTGTATTTTGACAAGTTGGACTGAATTCAGACCAAGGACCAAATTGTTGTAATGCTGGATAAAACCAAATGAATTCGGAACATTCCGATTGGTGAAAACCTATTATTTCATATTTTCTAACTTTATATGAGTGCCCATGATATTTTCTAAGCTATACCTAGTAGCTTAGTAGCTCGTCCCAGGATGCGATGGGCAGACAACGTTGAAGCCGACGCCGAAGTTCTGGGAGAGAGGGGACCATGGAGGGAAGCAGCACAAGACAGAGAGTCCTGGAGGATTGTGGTGCGGGAGGCCCTTAGCCTTCAAGGCTTATGAGCCGAAGAAAGAAAAAAGAAATAAAATACCTAGTAGAGTCAGATAAATCCATTTTTAGTAGTACCGAATCGTAATTAGGTCTGTATGAAACAACATTCAAATTAAACATTTCAAGCTTCTCAAAGTCTTTGGTGATTCATATTGGTTAGTAGGACGGCTGGGTGACGTCACATTTTTTCATAACATCTTTATTCCGCTTCCAAGACTTTGTGACTTCACTGTAATCGAGGAAATTCATACATTAAAAAAACCTCGTATGGATCATAATTGTTTGTTTTTTTCTTCCTATAGATGCACACTTGTAGATATCTTACTTTCTGTACATGTTTTTTTTATTACAGTTATTTATTTATTATTTCCGCTTTTTATTCCCCAATTTCTTCAAGCTCTTTCAAATGGTAATGATAATATTATCACTATTAGGCCGGCCCCCTTACCTGTAAAAATAAATAGGTTCAACTTGCCACATGCGACCCCTTCGGGGATAACGCGGCAAGAATTTGCACTATATGAGTAGGTTAGTTGCAGCTGCACAATTGTTCTATTCTTTGAAACGATGGAGACCTAACAGAATTCAGCATCTTTGCGATTCTTTCGATATTTTTTTGTCTGTGCTGTTTTTTTGTGTTTTTGTAAAATCCCACCCGGATTAACCGGATGCCTGGACTAACGGGCCCGGATTAACGAGACTCTACTCGGCTCCTGATTGGAATGAGAGCAATATCGCTTTAATCTCGGAATGCCTTATTTATGAATGAACACACATTTCATTCACTTTGATTGTTTTCCAACAATGATGAATTTCCATTGAACTTTTTTGAATTCACATACCCATTTAGCCTGGCGAGAAACAGGTATTACCATTATCAGTAAATAATCCATTATTTAATATTTAGTCGAATAATTAATTAAAATTACCCAGTATAGTTGAACCAGGCTCAAATTCATTGTCGATAGGGCGCGGCGCAGGTGGGGCTCGAACTCAGGTTTGTTTCAATAACGCAAATTCGAATGCCAACGCCTTATCCGCTCGACCATACCATCAGCTTCTTCTTCTTTGTTGACACTTCAACCCGATAGAAGCCTGCATTAGGTACCTAGTACCTACTTAGCTTTTCTACCTGCACTTTGCTTTGTTGGTATTGTAATGTAAAAAAGAATACAAGGTTAATTTGGAATAGGTAAAGGTTTACAATTTTTTATTTTGGGAATTTCTGCATTCTGTCATCAGCCACATTCCCCATAAAAGATAACAGGCAATCAACAATCAGTAGGAAATAATAAATATTTTATTCCGCCGTTATGACGAGCCGAACAATTTGTCGGGCGTATTTTTATTTGTCAACATTTCATGTAAAATGGCGGGTTTTTTAACATTATCGGCTCTGTTTGCGCGCGAATGGCTTCCTTCCCGACTTTACATTAAACATTCGCCCGGAGAACAAAACAAACACTAATTACTCACAATAAGTGGCATGTCAACGCAGGGACAAATAAGTATTTAAAGCGGCCCGTTGACAGGGAGTACCAAAACAATTTCCATGCCTGAAGCCAAAACCAATTTCGATCGGTTCACAATATGAGTAATTAATATTGTACATAAAATCACCTTTCCGTCATTTTTTTTTTCAAATAACTTTTTATCCCTCAAAAAAAAAATGAGCCAAATTGTAAATTGACAAGTTAATAAATTAATCGGATAATTAACTTTTTGGAGAACTTACATTGTTTCCCGAAATTTCATTGACTTCGCAGTCAACGTCTTCAGGAGACACTGTTTTTTGTCATAATTCTCCTACAAAGGTTGGCTAAGTATCCAAAATGTTGATTGATTGTATAGCTATTTTTTTTTGTCCCGTCAAACGACTTTAATAACAGTTTTTATTTTAAAATATTTGCATTTTATACTAACGTATACAAACTATAAATTTTATCTTTGAATTGAAGATTCTACTTCAGTGAAGATTGCTGAGTATGTTTATATGTCGTTTATTTAGCATGTCGGTATATAAACTGCGTTTTGCCGATAAATATTCCAAACAAAAAAAATCTCATTTGGATACCAACTTAACCCTTTTTCATATAAGGCAGGGGTGCCCATACTTTTTCTTGAGGAGATCAACCCAGCAAAAATTTATGAATAGAAGATCGACATTTTAACTGTTTGAAAAAAATTAGCATAAGTAAAACTACATTGAGTTCAAAATGA
Organism: Agapetus fuscipes; assembly: GCA_951799405.1. Classification (NCBI taxonomy): domain Eukaryota; kingdom Metazoa; phylum Arthropoda; class Insecta; order Trichoptera; family Glossosomatidae; genus Agapetus; species Agapetus fuscipes. Next base: position 9,844,684 of record OX637346.1, on the reverse strand, counting down.
CAAATCAGTTTTAAGGTCAATCACTGAAATTTTAGCTATCCTCGGCGATCGACCTTAAAACCTCCCGCGATCGACCAGTCAATCGCGGTCGACCGTATGGGCACCTCTGATATACTCGTAAGTATTGTATAAGTATTGCGTAAATAAAAAAAAATGTATGAGAACTAAATCACTATCTAGGAGTGTCATCGTATATTTCCTGTATTTTTATTTGAGCAATTGAGGTGAGATTTACGGAATATTGTATACTCGGGATACCTACTGATTCGAAAGCAGTAAACTTTTTTTTTCATTTTAATTGTACCTGAAGATGGTCGAAAGATCGGAAACGTTCGTAAAAACTAATTAAAATTAAATTAATACGCAAGTGAAAATAAAACAGTGTTTTATTACAATTTTTGGTTCTATAAAATTTTGTAGAAATCAGCATTACACACAATTAATTCGTCGACTTTGATTTTTGTGTTCTTTCTTTGTTTCATAAAAAATGAGATACCTAGCTTACACGGATTCACTTTTTTCAGTCTGTTGGAATTCAGCTGGCGTGAGTGTAAAACATATGCCCGGGTTAAAGCTGCATTTGTCTCTACGCCAGAGACGTCTCTGCCCCACGAACAAATGACGGCCGAGGGATTAGTATTTTTTTTACAGGAGCCCAGAAGGTCTTCTCTTTTGCAGGAGCTCGCAAATTTGTCAGTTTTATCATCATAACGACGACGTCAAGTCTTCTCTTTCCCGCGTCGGTAACGCGCAGCCCACGCGACAGACAGAGACGGGGCATTAAAATAAGGGAAATGTCGTATGACGCCTGTTTTACTGGCTCATTAAATAAATTGTGTCAAATGCCAGCAGTTTTAACATTTTTCGGTGATAAAAAGTATCTGACCTTAATGTTCCATTTGTTTTAATTTCTCTCTTATTAGAGTAGATACCTATTTTAATACTTCCTAGATTTCATATAAATATTAGTATCCTTAAAGATTTACCAAATGGGTATCATCTCATGATAGTTAGAATAAATCGTAAATGCTTTCATTTCAATATAAATCACTATTCCAACAAAATAAACTTCATGTGAGGTTTACAATATAATATTTACGAGTATGCACCTATAATAATAATCTATAATCTAAGTTGCAAAGATATATTCATTTAAAGCTCTCAGATGTATGCCCACAAACCAACAAGTGTAGTTCGCGCTTACAAATGCTGAATGTGTACTTACAAATAAAATCCAAACCTCAAATGAACATAAGCCCCACAACTTTTGCCGACCTTCCCTGAAACAGGGGTGACATTGGCAAAGTGAACCATTTTTTACAGTATGGGTGGTCAGCCTCATACCAACCTATAAGTCAAGGAATATGAATAATAAATTACATTTAAATATAAAAAAGAACAAAACCTTACAAAGAAATCTATACAAAAAAAGTCAAAAATTTCCTATGCAAAAAATGTAGCAAATGAATACACCAACATTAGAAATCAACATTGCAGATTAGCCGCCACTTCTTCCTGTCCTTGCATACTTCTTTCATTTCATCCAGAGTCATAACCTTTTTCATACAAGTCCTCCTTTTATTATGACTCTGGATATCCCATTCATTCGCTATTTCAGAGATTTGATCCTTCCATACTTTTCTCGGTCTTCCTCTACCACGACATCCATCTATTCTAGCAACATATACTTTCTTCGTCAATCTTTCATCACTCATTCTCTCCAAGTGCCCGAACCATCTTAACATACTTCTTTTAATCTTCACTTTCACACTTTCCCTTACACCACATTCTTCTCTTACAAAATCATTCCTCACCCTGTCACTTCGTTTTTTCCCAATCATACTTCTTAGATAGTCCATTTCTACTGTATGGACTTTACTAATTTCCCTTTCACTCACCGTCCAGGCTTCACTTCCATACATCAAGGTTGGCACTAGTATACCACCGTGCACCGCCAATCTAACATTTTTTGAGAGATTTTGGTTCCTGGCGATGCAAGCGGTCGCACCCAGTACACACCTGCCTTTCATTATTCTTCTTTCAAATTCACCGGCCATTCTTCCATCTTTTTCAAACTTACATCCCAAATATACAAACTCATTTACAACATCAACATTCATTCCATTAATTTTAAATTCATAATTCATATTTCCATCATCTCTTTCAAAAATCAAAACTTTCGTCTTTCTTGCATTCAACTTCAAATTATTACCTTTCAAAGCTTCGTTCAATCTAGAGAGCATCATTTGCAATTCCACTGCTGAATCAGATACAAGGACTGCATCATCCGCATACAGTAGAACGCTTACTTTGCTCTCTCCTATCATTAATCCACAATCATCAAGTCTAGCATCTCGAACACACTTGTCCATGACTATGTTAAATAGCCATGGGCTCATCACACATCCTTGCCTTACACCCTTAAAAACTTCAAACCATTCACTATACACACCGTTAACGATTATCGATGAATTTTGTTTTAATTGTAGATTTTTAGAACGATACCAGTGTTTCATCATACTCAATTGTAACTAGCGTATTTTGCTCATGTTTAACGTTAAGTATTTAAAAAAAACAATATTTTATCATAAATTCCTGAACCAGCAAACAACTAAGATCCTTGAATAATAGGTTGCTATGAAGCTGACAACCGATATTGTAAAAAGTGGTTCCCTTTGTCAAAGCCACCCTGAATTCAGGGAAGGTCGAAATTCAGTTGCAGGGCTTTTTTTCTTTTGATATTGGAATTTTAAGTTGTAGTTCCCAATGATGCATGTATAATCGCAAACTTATACGTGTCTGCTTGTAAGAACGCACGTGATATAAATCTTAAATTTAATATATCTTCGCAACTTAGATTTTATATTAATACTCGTAACTACTCAATGGCATACACAAATTCAGGATCAAAACTGTGTCAAGAATGTCTGATTGGAATCGAAACGGTGCTATTTTGTTTCTAGCAAACTCTAGTACAATTACCGACATCTTTTCCTCTCGGCCATAGCACCAACAATTCATGAGTGAATTTCATTGTCTAATTAAAAAGATCTTAGTTTTGGAAAGATCACTAAGTATTATGGGTTGAAAATTAAATACACCTACACAACATAATATGACTTAAGCTTAGTCCATATAAGGTACGAATATATTCTCCAACGTACAGAGGTAGTAGTAACTAGTAGGTAGGTCTTATAATTCAAGATGTGTACGCAACAGTTGTTTCTGTCCCATATTCCGGACCCTTTGTCCAAATCTCCATAATCCCGTCGGGACCTCCTCCACAGTATCATACTCCCCTAACACAAAACACAATCAAGAGATAAACTATTCAGCCCCGTAAAGAAGAGAATCATTCATGAAATTAATTTTCAAGTCTGACGAGCGAGAGTATCGCGAAATACATTTAAAATATTTTCATTATTTTAAAAGCTCGCAGCTTCTACGCTTTGATGTAAGAATAGCACAAGATTTGCCAAATAACATTTAAGAAAGTGTTAAAGTTGGAAAAGGAAGTGAAGTTGATTTCTGTCTTGAATTTGACTGAATAAGAGTTTTAGGCTTTCACGGCTGGCTGATGATGCTGTAGTGATGTTTTACGGGATCGTACTATAATAATAATAATAATCTATAATCTAAGTTGCAAGGATATATTCATTCAAAGCTCTCAGATGTATGCCCACAAACAAACACGTGTAGTTCGCGCTTACAAATGCTGATTGTGTACTTACAAATAAAATCCAAACCTCAAATGAACATAAGCCCTGCAACTCTTGCCGACATTCCCTGAAACAGGGGTGACATTAGCAAAGTGAACCATTTTTACAGTATGGGTGGTCAACCTCATACCAACCTATAAGTCAAGGAATACGAGTAATAAATAACATTTAAGTATAAGAAAACAACAAAACCTTAAAAATAAATCTATACAAAAAAAGTCAAAAATGTCTTATGCAAAAAATGTAGCAAGCTAATAAACCAACATTACAAATCAGCATTGCAGATTAGCCGCCACTTCTTCTTGTCCTTGCATACTTCTTTCATTTCATCCAGAGTCATAACTTTCTTCATACAAGCTCTCCTTTTATTATGACTCTGGATATCCCATTCACTCGCTATTTCGAAAATTTGGTCCATCCATACCTTTCTCGGTCTTCCTCTTCCACGACATCCATCAATTCTTGCAGCATATACTTTCTTCGTCATTCTTTCCTCATTCATTCTCTCCATTAAAAATAATAGTCAAAACGTTGCATCAATTTTTGAAATTGATTTGTTTGAACGTCTACTAAATAGAAAAATACTAAAAAAAAATCTCCGTACTAGATTTAGATCAGAGCAAATAAATACAATTGAGGAATCTGGAAGAGTTCATGATTATTTTAGTTTCATCCTTAACTCCACATAAAACTTGAAGAAGGAAATGCACGAAACCTTACGAATTCTTTTTTGTTTAATGAATTCTTTCTTTTAAACTAAAATTGGAACAATAAGGTGAAAATTACGATGCTGTACTGTTTCATTTAATTCATGGGAGATTATTAATGCATAGATTACAGTTTCAAGTCTATGGCCTATAATTTCATATATGGTTTATTTTTTCCGTCTATGGTAATTTTGTAAATGTGACAGATAGACATTTCAATTTAAAAATTGGCTTTGCATTTTATGAACTCATTTCGTTCTCATCTAAAAAAACATCTAGATCACATTGAATTGATTGAAAATTATAAACAAGTGAAATTGATTGGGCTCTTCTAATGTGCCCATCAACTTCCCCATCACTTTCAGAAATTTCATCTGGTTTGCTTCAAACGTCGATGCCAGCATCTTGCAGAGCTTTTGCGGTCTCCTCTCCATAGCGATTCCACGTTGGCGTGATTAATTCTGGCGACCCAGGCGGCTCAGCTCGTCCTGTGTAAACATTTCAATGAGTTTATGAAATTCCTCCTGGTGTACCACTTAATTCGCCGTCTGCGCAAATATTCCACAGCCAGTTGCGAATTCCTCAGACGAAGCAAAACAACTGCCGATTATTTCACGACTTGAGATTCCCGCGTGTATCTCCCGTATAAAACGTTGCGTTGAAACTCTATCATAGCGTTAAGCAAAAAATATAAGAAACAATAACAGCGCCTCTAGTAAGCTTGTTAGTTTTAATCACGTTTTAATACTAGATCATAGCGTTAAGCAAATAAAATAAAAATAAAAATATAAGAAACAATAACAGCGCCTCTAGTAAGCTTGTTAGTTTTAATACTAGATCATAGCGTGAAGCAAATAAAATAAAAATAAAAATATAAGAAACGATAACAGCGCCTCTAGTAAGCTTGTTAGTTTGAATACTAGATTGATTAAAATACATACTTGTGCTTTATTGACAGAATTATTGTGAATTATGGGTTGGTGGTATGGTGTACTACAAAAGTTATATGTTGCTTGCATAGGGCTCTGAATTGCACTGAATAGAAACACTGAACTCTGAGCATATATGTACGTACATGTTATATTTTCGTACCTACCATTTGTCATCTGTGTGTAACTGATTCAACTAAACTCAGTATAAAAACCAAGTACAAAAGTTGAGGTCTAAACTTAATCATAACTATTACTGAAATGCGCCTCGAGTGAAGTTTTTTACACCATTTTTATACTTAAAGTACTGTTGTAAATTGTTAAGGCGAGGCTCTGGAACTGTTGATTATTTCTCGGCTCGAAATATTTCTCTCTTGGTTTATTATCAAAGCAACGCTCCGACCAACGAGATGAACGTTCTAATCAAATGCACGGCGTTCGTGAAATAACGCTAAATATTTTATTTTACTTAAAAGTAATCAAAGAGTATTTTAAGTGAAATGATAAACTTAATTCGAATAATTTTCATCAAGGCTGCTTAGGACTTTCATAAGTTCAATATATATTTTTTTTTAAATGTAGGCAAAGTTCAAAATGTTACTTACTTTTGAACTTTAGTACTTAATTTAGTACTTAGTGTAAGTACTTCATATTTTCTTTACGATGAACCTAAATAAAATATTTAAAATTTTGCAACGTACCATATGTACTTGTCAGAAAATATTTGTTTGAACATAAATCTAAAAATTTTGTACACCTGATGGATTTGATTTTTTCTATAATTATTCACAACATTTTTTCCAAAAAACACCCTTTTTAATATTTTCTGGAACATTTTACGCTACGGGAATCCTTTTGCGCACTTCAAAGACACCTAAATTTTATTCTCAATGCTTTCTATAAAACAATTGGTTCGGCCGCAGCTACAACAATTTTACGAAAATCCCTTGTAAAACCGCTAGTACTAAATTCCATTCAAGCCCTGTTTGTCATTGCAAAATGTGTAATTTACAAAAATAACGTCTAATTTTATTAAATTACAAATGTTGTCGGCGACCTTGTGTGACCTAAAAATGTAGCGTCGGATACTTCGTTGCCGCTCGCGGGGGCATATTTCGTTTTCTAATTGCGATTTTTGAGGTCGAACGGGCCCCTCACTAACGAATGGTCAGTCGACGCCCGGGACCTTTGTTGTGGTAATTAACTCAGACCGTCAGCTGTGCACACACTGGGGGGAAAGAGGACCCCAAATTTGGGATGGGGATAGGGCCCCAAAGGGGTAGAAAGGACCAGAGAGGTGAAGGGCCCAAAAAGAGAAAGAGGCAGCTCCGATTAAGGACTGTACTGTAACTGTACTCAGCTGCCACTCCACTAGGGCTGGCTTGAACTGTGCATATGCATGTTTACTTTGTTTTGTATTTGCACACATTATTCATTTTTCCGAATTTGCATAGTTACTCCTCTCTTTTTCACATAGCAGATTCTTATCATTTGCCGTCTCGCTATTTTATCAATAATATTTTTGTTCTCGGTCTTCTGTTTCCTTCCTCTGATTTTCATCAGTCGTTCAAAGGTGATACTTTGTAGATTTCCAAACCATCTCATTTTAGGTACTATTTTTACTCACTCATTTCATAACCCGATCATTACAAGGACACTATCATTCTCCTTACATTCAACTTCCACAAGTTATTTATAAACATCAAAGTAGGTAACAATATTGTAAACAAAGGTAACAATGTGGTAACAATGTAGTGAAAAAATCCAAAATTAGGTGGGAAGCTCCAAAGAGGAATGAGAAAGAGGTTTAAAAAAAGAGGAGGTCCCAAAAGGGAGAGGGGTTTCAAAAATAAGGGACCAGTGATGGGAAATTCGCCTCTGAATAAATTTATTCAGCGCTTAATGCTCGCCGTAAAATTTTCAGTACTGTAACCCTAGTATGAAACTGTACGCTTTAAATCATCCAAACCGTTTTGTATAAGAAATACAAAAGAGCTTCTAGTGAGTGATTTATTTTCCATACATTTTTGGTTAAATGCGACGATTTAGTTTGAACGTTGAGTTTTACATTTCAGGTACCGAAGAGCTCACGCGGCTTTTGGTCGGGATACTTAATTTAAACAAATTTATTTAACGAATAATTGTTTTTGATTTTGTAATTTATCAGCCGAAATACTAATACCCTGTTTATGTTGCGCTGCGGGATTACGCAAATGAAAATAATCAACCATTTTTGAAATTATAAATATTTGTCACCTACAAAAATACATTACATTTCACATAATTATTTTCAACAGATAGTCTTTCATCAAACTCCACTTAAATTTGAAAAAAAAATGTTTTTGTTTTAATATTTGATTTTTCTTAGACACTTTAGTCGTCGGTTGAGCCCACGCTTTGACAAACTGATGGTTCTGAGCTGGAAGTTTCATCAGCACGGTCATTCTTACCAACCGAATTTTGTAATATTTGTATGAAGACAAATCAGCTGTTCACTTGCGGCCATCTTGGATTGATAGGTCTTCATACAAAAGCATCATTAGTTTGTCAAAGCGTGGGCTCAACAGACGACTAAAATATCTAAGAATAGCCCCGTATGGGTCAAAGTATCTTTTCTGTAAAAAAAAGGTAATGAAATGATTTCTTATGAAGATTTCTTTAGTCAGCGATGTTTTTTTATGAATCACAGCAAGACCTGGTTGTGAGGTGAGGTGAACCTTTGGAGATTAGGTATTCTTTTTTGAAGGCCTATGATTTTTTCAACAAAATATTGCTAGAAATTGACCTTTCGATTAAGGGCGCGAAGCGTTAATCAGTAGACTACAGATCGACCTTATACCTATGAAACTTGTATTGTAGTTGTAAAATATTACACGGATAAATGCGTATGGCGATTGATGAAAAGTTTACTCATAGGATCTAAATGAGATAGACCATAAACCGCAACTATAAAACCCTTTCTAGTATTTAAATTTTAGTGGATCAACATTGCTATAAAAGAGGATTTCCCTCATTTCTAAAGTCAGTCACATGACGGACGTTAAAAGGGGATGAACATGAACATCCCATCTAAAACACAACTGGCCCAAGAACTTAGGCGTCGCTCTAAAATTCAAAGCGCTATAATGCACTCCGAGCAAATTCTACAGACAACAAAATTGTTACGTCACACGGCAGGTTTCCTTAATAAATTCGTGATAAGTTCATTGGTTTTTTTAAAAGATAAGTAAACAGCGATTGCAATTTTTTTTTTTTTTTTTTTTTTTTTTTTTTTTATTATCATAATATTGTACAATTTTATTCTAAGATATTTACTATTTTTCATACTATATTTACATTAATTTCTAACCCTCATGCGAAAGCAGATGCTTGTGTGCATTGAGGGCGAGAGCTTAACTACTTATATTTAACATTCCATTAACTAATACATTTTTTACCAAATTTAACATAACTATTGTAAGTATTTAATTATTAAATATATTTATCTTATGTATCTTAACTATTTGAATTATTTACTAATTCAATGTATTTATCTTTTGCATCTTAACTATTTTAACTTATTTACATTTTTTTTATATTTGACCTTTTTTTTGAGGATTTTAGGGTCTTTAGCACTTCTGCACTCTAGTGGGAGCGCGTTAAAGGCCCTTACACCTTGGTATTGCTAGTTTTTTTGGCCAATTGATTTTTTACATTTTTTTATTGGTAGCATAAATTTTCTACGTGTGTTTTGGTTTTCTTTCAACTGTCCTTTTTCAATGTTTTCTCTGAAAACTTGTAGTAGTGAATAGTAGATGTATAAATCTTCTACTGCTTTGACTTTGAACTCTTCAAAAAGTAGTTTTGTTGGGTAGGTATATGGTTTTTTTGTAATTACTTTTATTACTAGTTTTTGAGCAATTATTATTAATGGTCTCAGATGGGCTCTGTAGGCCCCTCCCCAACCTACCTGTCAATTTGCAACGCATGTTTGCATTCTCATTCGATTCATTTTCAATTGTTTTTAAAACGTTTCATCATATGAAAAACTTTTATTTTGGTAATTCATACATAGTTACTAGGTCTTACTACCTTTCTAATTATTGGAATTTCAATGTTTCTTTATTTTATGCGTTAATATTTTATGAATGCGATTAATTTTCCCGAATATAATTAATTTTCATAAAATTTAATAAAATATTTCAACAATTATTTACGACTTCATCGGTAGTCTTTCATTGAATATTTTTTATAATAACATTTTTTCAGTTGGTATTCAAAATATTTTTAATATTATTTTGTCATTTTACTATTCCTAGTTAACTCATATAATATTACATAGGTAGGCTAACTAATACCGAGTACTACCGAGGGACTTTCCGAGGTGTAAGTGAATTAACTGCCGGCAAGTTGATCGTCCTGCGAGTATTGTGATGAAGCCAGACCAAAGGGGAATAAAGAATTAACATTAGGGGTGTTAACTCTTAGACAGTCAGGCGTTTTTCAATGAAAAACTTATCAGACGTAAAAAAACATGTAAAGCGTTCGGGTTTATATACTCATGATTGGTTCGATTACATAGAGAGCGAAAAATATATATATATTTTATTTTTTTAAGAAATCCTGTGTGGGAGACTCCCTAGATTCTAGAGACTCTAGGGGTCTATGACACTTGTTGTAGTACCAAAGCGCCAATACTCAAGCAAGACCCAGTTGCTGTACGGCTGAATGGACCTTTGGTGACCGCATTATGATTCCATGCTCAAATATGCTCTTCACTGGGCTGAAAAATTTATCCGCTTGTACCAAATGCCGGGAACCAAAGAGTCATTCTGTCTCACATCAAATGAGTCTCGTATGAGAATTGAAGCTATATAAATACAAAGACCAAGCTTTCAGAGGGCTCTTGATGTGGGATTTACACAAAAACAGCGGATAGTATGGATAGACCTTTAGCAATTTTGTATGGCCTTATAAAACCAGAGAAGGGCTGAAAGTTTTGTTTTTTTTTATAGAAGAGCACAATTTTGAGAACTTTTTTTTGGAAACAACACACATTTTGTAAGGTGCTAAAATGCCTCGTAGGCCTGCTTGAATATCGTAGGGTTGATAAGAAAGACTATATCCTCTTCCCCCACAATAATAAAGTAAGACTTGTTATATTTGTTACATAAGTCACGTCGCATTGTTATGAGATGTTTTATTATTATTGTGGTAATGTGAGTCTCGTGAAAAATAATTATGTAACTACGTTTACAGTCAAGGTATGAAATAAACCTTTGGGTAATATCATCAGTCAATCTGTCAAAGTATGTAAGTTGACGAATAAAAAGAAAATGGTTAGATGTATCTTTATGTTCTTTAGTAGGGGGAAGTGAAAAGTTAAGACAGTGGGAAGAAACTAGATGCAGCATGCCTCTGATAGAAATGTGTGCAGGAAAAAATGTGAGGTCTGCCCAAAAATAGGCTCAAAATGTTGTAGAAAAATGGTACTACGCAAATAATAGCAAATCTAAAAATAAACTTTTGGCCTTATTTATATTTTGAGCAGGTGCTCGTATGTTATTTAAACTTTTATTTTATTTTATTTCATTAACCACCCATACTGTAAAAAATGGTTCACTTTGCCAATGTCACCCCTGTTTCAGGGAAGGTCGGCAAGAGTTGCAGGGCTTATGTTCATTTGAGATTGGGTTTTTTATATTGTAGGTCCACATGCGTGTGAGCGCGAAATTATGCGTGTCTGCTTGTGGGAATGCATTTAATATGAATCTCAAATGATATATATCTTTACAGCTTAGATTTAGATTCACGCGTTTATCAATAAAACGACTGATGTTGGCTGCGGTATATTTCCTTCATTTATTTTATTTATTAAAGATAATAACAATATAAGAAAAAAAAAGTTTTATATCACGTAATTTCCGAAAGCGTTCTCTTTTTAATACTCATATTCACTGCAGTGGCTAGAACAAAGCCTTCTTAACCTAATAAAGAATTAATTTTCTAGAAAAACTAATATAGAGTACGACATGATTTCACTTTACAAATTCAATACCTAATTATTTTTTTGTACTAGAATATAACTATGTTTTCATAAGCACGAATTTTTTTTAAAAGTCGATGCATGATAAAGTTTCCAAGTTAGATATAATTTTAACACATACAAAAAATACATAAGCATTCACAAAATATATTTTATGTAGGTATAGGAACATATGATTTTTACTTGTATGTAAGAATCACATTCAGGAAATCTCTTACTTTGAACGAGTATATTCTAAAGTGAGATAGTGTAATAATTTATTCCCGTTGTGAATCACGAGTATTTTTATCATCTTAACATGGTGTGATTTAGCGTTTCCGACTCCATAAAGCGAGAACAATGCTCCCTGCAAAAGGGTAAGGCCTAATTCCATACACCTGGTCTCACTGTTGACATGACTAAATTTGGTTTCGGTCGTTTTTCATCTCTCGCCTGTATTAAAGTAAGTGTATTTTTATTTCTCAGACCCGATATTATGTAGGATTTATAACGCTACGCTCTCATTGTCCCCTGCTACACATAAAATATATATTTCTCTCATATTTTATGCTTATTAATTCTATCCACCCGGGACTTTCCTTTCATTGTATTATTTTTATTATCTCTAGCTTAGAACAAAGGGGACTTGCTATCAATTTTTTAGCCCTGACGACATTGTATCACAGTTTTACATGCAGTGTGTTTTTTTATTTACAGTTTTATATAAATCTAAGTAAAACACTGTAAACTCTCACATCAGCACTTTTTTTTTCAAAAAGAAAACCACAGCTCAAATAATACGGTTTAATAACAATCAATTACAAAAGTCCTTGTTTAAGTTCCACTAAAAAGGTAAATTGAGTTTTGGAAAAAATAATAGCCATACATAATCAAAAACCTCTAGGTTTTTTTGCGATAATGATATTATGTAGTATGTGTATTGAAAAACTGGTAATTAATTTCTCATAACTTTAATACAATATTTATCTCAATATCAATATATTTCCATATACTCGTATGTATCTACATATTTATCTCATCGAAAAAATTCCGTATTTGATTTTCTACGACTTGTAGGTATTAGGAATTGTTGGTACATTTGTGAAGTCGAATTATACAAATATTTATGTAGTATAAATATTTTAAGTATGCCTTCGACATTGATATCCAAAACGTAATGGGTTAATTTTTTCGTGTCTTTTCAAGATTTGTGTATTAAATTCTAAAGAGTATTTTTCTCATGAAAGCAAAACTTGTCATGCAGTCTAGATGGTTTTCTTCATATTTTGATCCCACCTTCTCCCTTTTCAGCCCCTCGCAAGTAGGGCTTTTATTTCAGGGTGACGTCTTTTTCCTGAAAACCCCTCGGTGAAGCGCAGTCGGCAGGCACTCAGGCCGGAGCGGAGGATCTAAGTAGTTTTTCACCTTCACTCTTCACTAAAAGAAGAATATGAAAGTATGAAAGGGCTGTAAAAATGTATTAAAAATATATATCAAAGATGATATAAGCCTATGTTGAAGATTTAACTAACTTAGGTCAAAAGGAAATTGAATTACTTTTAAATTGAATTCATGAAAGAACATAGCAGAATGGAACCTAGTACCTAAAATTGGCGACCACCAGACGTCCAAGGGTCAAAAACTGAAGGATTGGATGATGACCCACTTATGGCTAAAAATTTATCGCTTGAAAATCAGTTTCCTTTCTAGTTCAAAATACTTCAAAATTCTGGTTTCAATTGGTTGTGCCAAGAGACTGAAATAAGCTAATTTTAAATTGATTTAATTCTTCGATATAATTTTTTTTTTTAATGATTACAACCCGAATTATTATTAATATTTTTAAAACAAAAATTTAAGTGCGGTGCTACTACATGTTTATACAAAAAAATTAAAAATACACATACCCACAAATCTAATCTTCGCATTGCTCACAAATTTCCTTTGAATTATTTATGCATTCCCAACGACACTTATACAAAACCAATGACAGCAAAAACATCACCGCACTCGTGTAGAGGCGCCGCATCTCAAAGCAACCTCCACTTAGCCACTGCCACTTAATCTTGACTGCAAAAACACACTCCTGGACCACAAGTACAAAACAACTCATCCAAACAGAACCTCAGCGTATCACCAAAAAGGTATAAAAACTAAAACAGTGCGTCCAGTGAAGGTTTTGCGTTCAATACGTTTTTGTTAAAACGCTGTGGTTGAGTCTAAACGCAGAGTTTTACTTGTGGAACTGTGGTATGGGGGACCCTCTCTTCTGCTCATGAATGCTAATTGAGATCGTCCACGGTACCTACAAAGGGTCAGCCAGAATCCGTCCAGACAAAGTTCACGACATTTTTTTTGCTGCCGAACTCAGTTAGTTTCCCATCAATTAGCAGTGGATTCTGGCTGTGTCAATAATCGATAATCTCAAAGGAATTGAATGTCAGATTTGCTTGTAGATAACAATGATAGCCTTGGTGATTTAATTCATTAATTTAAACTGTCACGATATCTGATTTATTTTGGGATTTAAATTAAACTTTTGTACATTTTAGATAGCATATAATTTTTGTACTCAATAGAGACTTGTTTGCTCGTTTATGAATACTAGAAATGCCCTCCGTTTGAAGCAAAATTTTCACTTTAATACAAGCGATGAAGAAGAGCCCGCGGGCCGTATGTTGGACAAGCCTGTGCTAGAAGATTCCAGGCACGCACACACTCACACATCTGCTAGATTATACATAATTTTTACTAAATATAATCAAGCTGCCGCAGTTGTCCCTATTACGTACTGTTGATACAAAAGCTACAATGTGCCAACTTCCATATAAGCAAATACTTACCTAAGTTCTAGCTCTACTTTAAATAATAAATTAAGCATTCTTCAACCGTAAACTTCCTTCAGGCAACAATTACAAAACTCCCCCGTTTACATATCTGTCTTTTCTTCCGAATCATTAAATTCTATAACCACAGCGTTCGGTTCCACAAACAATGGCCGAAGTAAATTGCATTACCCTATTTCAGCACTACGTAGATGGAGATCAGTGACGGCTGCTGCGGAGAGGTACTGTGGTTTTGCAACACCTCCAAAAGAAAACGAGAATAAAGGAAATCATCAAGTCATAAATGATTAATTTAAAAAGTATATATAAAATTGCCTATCCATTAGGCACTGCGTTTGAGTTTTCTCTTCAATTAAGTATTGTTAAAAGTTTTACTAGCATTATTTGTCAATTGACAAAAAACACGGTATTGAAATCAGGTATCTCACAAACACTCGGGTACACAAGTTATTCGGAATTTTTCCTCACTGCCTTGCTGACTCTTTTTGAGCTTTTAATGAAAAAGTTTTTTTTTTCTTTATTCACTCAATAATAACTGCCAATTTTTTAGATTTATGAATAAAAGTAAAAAATATTTTTAATCTTAATGAAAGCTTTCACCACTATTCGAGAATACGTTATTTGGCACAAATATCATTACCGGATTTTCGTTTCGCATTTCTTGACATTTAATTTATTGATAAAACTCACCTGCTTACAATCATATTAACTTTTCATAATAATTTGTAAAAAATATATATTAATCAAGTTTTGACGTAAATATTTTTATTTAAATTGTACGAAGCACTCTTAGATTTCCTCCCCTCGGCCACCACTCTTTAGATGGAGATATCTATTCTGGCTGGTCTGGGGATGACGGCGCGGGCGGAACAACACGGGGTGGGTCTTGATCAACCCTTGTACGGAACTACCTACGTATTGTGCTCCTGCGAAATCTCATTAACCTTTTCCGAGAGGCATGCTAGAACTGAAAACTAAATTGTTATTTTTGCACCCTGCGAGTGATATTTCCGCCTATTGAACCCTAGTTTGTGAATACCCATGAAATCCAAAAATAAACTCACATGATTTAAAAAAAAATAGTAGAATTGTGAAGAAGAATGCATACACCAAGCAGTTGACTTCATGCGAAAGCAGAAGCTTGCGAGCATGCAATGGCGTCTGTTGAATCAGGGTCGAAGTTATTGTCAAAGGGTCAGGCGTGATTCGAACCAGCGTATTTCTGTTCCAAATTCGCTAGTCAAGAATAGTGTCTTGGCCCTTCGGTGATTACGCATCTAATCTAATCTAATCTAATCTAAGCTGCAAAGATATATATCATTTAAGATTTATATTAAATGCATTCCCACAAGCAGACATGTATAATTTCGCGCTAACACATGGCATGTGGACCTGCAATATAAAAACCCAATCTCAAATGAACATAAGCCCTGCAACTCTTGCCGTCCTTCCCTGAAACAGGGGTGACATTGGCAAAGTGAACCATTTTTTTTTTACAGTATGGGTGGTCAGCCGCATACGAACCTATAAGTCAAGGAACTGGGTGGTCAGCCGCATACGAACCTATAAGTCAAGGAACGAACGCATGATATATTTTTTTCAAACCTGATATATAATTCAGTTTTTATATTTTTTTCGACGCTAAGAAACACTCTATAACCTATTTAATTTAGCTAAAAAAAAATGTTCGAGTCTAGCGTTTGAAGTAAGAAACAATTAGTCGGGAATTATTTCAAGATATATAAATTTTCTTTTTACTGAAATATTCCTTCATTTTCAATTTATTTTCACAATTAAAATCGCTCATTTATTTTAAATTGTCTGGCTCT
Organism: Agapetus fuscipes; assembly: GCA_951799405.1. Taxonomy (NCBI): domain Eukaryota; kingdom Metazoa; phylum Arthropoda; class Insecta; order Trichoptera; family Glossosomatidae; genus Agapetus; species Agapetus fuscipes. The sequence continues at coordinate 9,828,650 of OX637346.1, read as the reverse complement.
CGGTAAAATGTTCTTTATAACCTGAGTTACAAAGATAACATTTAAATTTTACACTCTATGTACCTACATACAAAAAAAACACGAAAAAGCTTACACGTTTTGCAAAACAAACCCTGTAAAATAAAATGTGTGTTCTTTGTAATAATATTTTGTATTATCTCAAGAGCAAATCAACATCTCAGGTTATTATTGTATACATTTATACAACCAGGCTTTGGCTTTCACATATAAAAGACAATGCGTATCACAAACGAGCAAAGCATGATCAGTCGGTATTGAGCTGTTAATGTTTCAGACTCTTTATTGGAACTAATACTCGTACAAGCTAGATTCCTAGAGGAGCACTAGGGCTAAGTTTCTCAAGTTTTTAAAAAAAATTGTAAATTTGAAATTAGAATTTTGTATTTGATTTTAATGTTTATCCATATTATTATTTGTTTTTTTCTAAAATGTAATTTCTTGTGTATGTTACTAAACTTATGGGTTGGTATGCGGCTGATCACCCATGCTGCAGAAAATGGTTCACTTTGCCAATATCACCCCTTTTTCAGGGAAGGTCGGCAGGAGTTGCAGGGTGTATGGCCATTTGAGATTTGGTTTTTATGTTGTAGGTTAACATGCGGCATGCGCAAGCGCAAACTTGTACGTGCCTGCTTGTGAGAATGCATGTAATGTGAATCCTCAATGTTAAATATCTTTGCAAAAATATTCTTCTCGAGAGTAAAAAACATATACACTTTTTGATAAAGGTATTTGATAAGATTCATCAAGAAATACTATCAAGCCTTTAAACAGCTGGGCCGTACTTGAGAAATTCTCCATGAAGGGGGAGATTTGCAAGTCTCTAAAAGTAATTTGTATCAAATGATTATCGTAAGAAAAAACTATGCGATTAAAAAGGGTGATGGCGCCTGACGTTATTACTGGATAGCACTAATAGAATCCTCCCTTTGACTTTGATGAGGGTCAGCATTTGTAGACCGCAAATTGTTATGTAGATTATGATAATCCAGGGAGGAGGTCCAATTTGAGGCCTCCAGTACAAAATCCAACGTTCACACTCAGCCAAAAAACATATGGAAACTAAAACAGCCTCTCTTATGAGCTTTTAAGTGTCAATACATTTTCGTTAAAACGTTGTGATTGAGTGTAGATGTAATGTATCATACTTGGGTGCAGGAGTTCAGCGACTGGCCCAGAGGCGTTACTCTTTTATGGTCTCTGAGATTCCTGACAAAGACTCTGGCTTAGTTGAGATTAAAGCCGCATTACAAGATTCATTGTTTTTGAATGTCAGAGATGATGTCAACTGTGATCTTGTAAGATGATAAAGGTAATGTGCTTCAATGGGAAAATCAAAATGATCCTTTGTTTATTTTCAGAATAAAATCTTTCAATTACAATAACATTGAAAAGATCCTAATTATTTCTAGTACTAGTAGAATATTTTTGCACAATTATTTCAAGTTAAACAACTTACAAAATACTATCATGGTTGTTTTCTTAACCTGTTAATTTCTGTAAATGTTCAAAAGTGTTATATTTTTTCAATTATAAAAATCAGAATTATGTTTTGCATATATGCGCAGATAATGAATGTCAAAGGGTAAAAAAAAAAATATTCGCCATATGTTATACTGTGTTCTTTTCCTGTTAATTTACATTTTGTCATGATACTTTCTGTACAGCACTAGAATAAGACACTATTTGAGACAAATTTTTAAAAAGCTTTTATGTGGCAGACAAATTTATTATGAAGCCAAACATTATAAGAACAATTTATTTTTGATCTAGCTACCGATGATTTATTACCAAATTTTCAGATATATATCAACACTTAAAGCTCTTATTTAATGCACACCCACAAGCCGACACCGGCGATCACTGATGAAAATTTAAACTCATTTTTCAAAAGACAAAACTAATATATAAATAATCGAGGGGTATTGCCTAAAATAGAAAGTTAAGCTGTTCTAAAATAATAATTGAAAAATGTGTTTGAAAATCCCGCCTTTGCGCATTCACGTCCGCCACGGAGTGCTTTATTTAAAAGCCAGGCGTCGCTTTTTGTCCTCCCGGCTTTGCAGGTGAGAGAGGGCAGACCTCCAGTAGAGGTAATTAACGAGAGCCCCGTCCAAGTGTGATTTCACCAAAATAATCCTGCACACCCTGACCTTACCCTCTGATAGATCAACCCAACACAATAGTACAACCAAGTACCCAAAATGTGAAATCGGGCTTTGTGACCGTTCTCGACGCATCACGCATACTTATGCAATCATCACCCACACCCATAAATGAGATATTCTACATGTATTATTTAAGTTGTCAACTTGACGTTTAAATGTTTTCTAGTTTTCAGTGTCAAATTGCACACGAATAAAACATAGAGCTACACGAATAGAGTAAAAAAAATGACAAATGTCAAAAAATGTGTTATATTAAACAAAATATGTAGATACTTAAACAAACATGTCAAATACGCGGCCGCGTAGCACGTAGGTACTAACAATCCGATCTTGTTAATTTTATTTTCAAATTTTACATAAATAACATTTTGATGACCCTCTCCTCTATTCGAAAATTGTAGGCATTTTGGTTATTTGCGGCCCCCAACTTAGTACAAAAAAATATAAGAATAAAAAATGACATGCGTGTACTAGACATATTTTTAGGTGAAATTGGCACAATGGTTAACGGCTAACGTGAAAGTTTGTCTTCATAATTCGTTAATTAATCAACACAATCTCACAGACTTAATCAACTTCATTTGAATTGCCTGTATTATGGAAAACAACACACAAGACGTATGAACGACAACACTAGGATCTCAGTAAATGGCGATATATACTGTCAATATGTGCTTGCAAACATGCACTGCTATTGTGAAAATCCCTGTTTGAATATGTGTGTGTGATGAGTGCGTATGTGTGTTGCGTCCAGAATGGTCTCAAACACGGATTACATATACCGGCCAAGCAAAAAGGACTTTACCGTAGCAATATAATTTTACAACCCAGTACGGTTATAAACTTTAATATGCCGCTACATTTTTATTCCTGACGACTTTACGTATTTTTTTTTAATTTCAGGTTGAAAACCAGCCTACGCAAAAACCAAGTAGGTACTTAATTTCAGCAGAAGTTTTCATCAAAATTAGATAAAAAGAAAACATCTTCGAATAAGTAAAATGGAGGTAATGAAAATATTATTCTAATAACTTATAAGTTTTTTGGAAGATGTTGAAAAAAATAACACGCACTATTTGAATCATGTAATATGCTGTCAAAATATTTTCTTGTTATTCTTACGAGAACATTAGTAGGTACTTTAAAAAAAAAAAAAAACAATTTCACAATTTCTTTTGCGTGTTTCACAAGATCCTAGATATTTTAGTCATTATTAACAATTTAGATTTTTTTCATTTGCAATATATTGAACCGGAGCTTCATCGCTAAATTTCCAATCCTGAAATACCAATCGTACTCACCTTATATACTCTTGCAAAATTTGCAATTCAAATGAAGCTGCAAGATGCTTTTAAGGGCTTCATTTGTAGACCTCTTTTCAATTATCCGCGGACCCTCTCGGGCCATTACAAATTACAATTTGCCCATTATCCAGGGGCAATTAATTTGCTATTATAAGCGAAAGATTAATATTATTTTTGTTTTATGTGAAGCTGGGGTAAATGTCTTAATGAAGGCAATTTTCACAAGGTCAATTGTTAACGCCATGGACTCATGATAAGTAGGTCGTTGGTTATATTACCGGCAGAGTAAAAAAAAACATTTCTAATACGCCCTTCGACTTGTTTATAAAATCATGCGCTTTTACATGCCTTACATTCCTTGACTTATAGGTTGGTATGAGGTTGACCACCCATACTGTAAAAAATGGTTCACTTTGCCAATGTCACCCTTGTTTCAGGGAATGTCGGCAAGAGTTGCAGGGCTTATGTTTATTTGAGTTTGGATTTTATTTGTAAGTACACAATCAGCATTTGTTAGCGCGAACTACACGTGTTTGTTTGTGGGCATACATCTGAGAGCTTTGAATGAATATACCCTTGCAACTTAGATTATAGATTATAGATTATAGACAGCAACTGGGCCTGACTTGAACAATTAACGCTTTCCTTAGCGACAATTAAGCTTGTAGAGGTGTAATTCGCAGACAATAAAACATCCTTACGTTAATTAATTCAATGTTTTTTACTTTATAGCAGTCCGAAGGACTGTTATAAAGTATTGTATTCGTCCGAAAAAAAAAAAATGAGGTTTCAACGGAAATGAGTTGTCCTGCACCAGGACATGCAAAAAAACCTAATTTGTCGAACCTGTCCGTCCGTCCGTCCGTCCGTCCGTCCGTATGGATGTATGTATGTCCCAGCCGGAACTACTAATCGCAGAGATACCAATTTTTGGATTTAGAGAATTGACAACCACAGATTTTGATGGACCGACCGGCATGGCACCAACCTGAAAATTCAAGATGGCTGCCATACAAAAAAAACATAAAATTGCACTTTTCTCAAAAACGGCTCTAACGATTTTCTTTAAAATTTCAGTGTGGTCGTTGCTTAAACTGTTGCAAAGAAAATTTGTTATGGCAACACTCTTCCCAACCTGCGTCTATGAGTTGCCATATGAAAGAAAAAAACGATTGTGATTATCTCGGAAATGGCTGGGTTGACAAAAAAAAAATGTTCTACAATATTACGCGCAATATTAATTTCTACAAAAATTTAAAGAATTCTATAAATTTTTTTTTACTTAAAGTACCGTTTACACGATCTCAAAATTTTCATCTAAAATATTAAAAAGACCCACAAAAACGCAATTTTGTAAAACTTTTTTTAATTTCACAAGAAAGAAAAATTTATAAAATTCTTTGTGCTATAATTTGTTTTTGGACTTTTTAAAGTTTGTGTATTCACACAGTGAAAATTCATTTTTATAAATAATTATAAAAAATTATAAAAAACACAGAGTTTTATTTTCACAAATTGAGTATTTATTTCAACCTCAAGTACTTTCGACTTATTCACGTCATTATCAAGTATCCTCTTGATAATGACGTGAATAAGTCGAAAGTACTTGAGGTTGAAATAAATACTCAATTTGTGAAAATAAAACTCTGTGTTTTTTATAATTTTTTATAATTATTTATAATTTGTTTTTCACTATTTTGAGAATTCAAGATGGCTTCCAAAGAGGAGAAAACTTCAAATGCGATTTTCTCAAAAACGGCTCTAACGATTTTTTTTCAATTTTCAGTAAAGTAGTTGCTTGATACATTCTTATCAAATTTAGTTATGGCAACATTTTTACTAATCTGCGTCTATGAGTTGCCATATGAAAAAAATAAACAATTGTGATTTTCTCAGAAGTGACAGCGTTGACAAAAAAGATATGTTCTACAATATTATACGTAACATCAAATTCTATATAAAAGTAAATAAAATTTTTGAAAATAAAAACATAAAGGGCCGTTTACATGATATCAAAAATTGAAATTAAAAGGCTACAAAAACCCATCAGAACGCAAAAAACTTTTATGTTTCTTAACTTTATCAGAAAGAACTTTGTAATCACTATAACTCATAGTGAAACATTTTTCAAATTTTAGAAAATTCAAGATGGCTTCCGAACAGCTGAAAATTTCAAATGAGATTTTCTCAAAAACGGCTCCTACGATTTTCTTTATTTTTTCTGCATAATCCTCATTATAACACTGCTATGTAACAACAATAACCATTGCCTCATAATTTTCTTTGTTTTGGGGGTTGCCATACAAGAGGAAAAAAAAATGATAAATTTCTCGGCAGAGAAAGGGTTAACTAAAAAATAGTGTTCTACAATTGAAAAGCGTTTATATATACCTACATATATGAATCATTACTTTTTTCAAAAAAAGATTATAAAGTATAGCCACCATACTAAGTGACAAATTTTCATACAAAAAATTATTGTAATATTTTTGGTAGCAAAACGTCTAATACCCATAAATAAAGCTACATAACAATTCTCTCAATCAATTGCTATAAAACAACTATAAGCATTGCCTCTTAATACTCTTTGTTTTGGGGGTTGCCATACAAGAGAAAACAATATTTTAAATTTTCCCGGCAGAGAACGGGTAAACTAAAAAATAATGTTCTACAATTGGAAAGCTCTTAAATATACCTACATACATTAATCATTACTTTTTTCAAATAAATATTATAAGGTGTAGCCACCATACAAAGTGACAAATTTTAATACAAAAATAATTGTAATATTCTTGGTACTAAAACGCCTAATATAAAATACTAGGCTGCGAGTCTTAAAATCTAGTAAGTTGTACCCATATAATAATCAATCATAACTTTCCAAAATATCAATGAAAAGTATAGGTACCCACCAAACAAAGTTTTAGTTTTGATACAAACGGGATCAATGATAATACTGCAAAAAGACGATTGCTTAAAAAGATTAGCTTCATTACTTACACACAACTAAATGTTTTGTTATGAAAATTGGCTACGACCTAAACATGACCGTATTTTGTGCTATAAAGTCCTGTGCAGTCCACTGTACAATTTATTAAGTTTGTTTTCACTTGTAAAAGAGAAATAGCCTTAAGCCTTCCCAGACTTAAGCATGACTTTATGACTTTTATTATTCTACTTGATATTCTATCATGTTAACGAAACAAGAAACTCGTGCTAAATTTTTCACAGAAAAACACACACAAGATAATATGAAAAACACACGGTGAAAGATTTTACGTATCAAAATACAAGGTAACACTTTATACAGAGGAGAAAATAATTGAAGCTTTTGAAGCCTACACGTCGTTATTTCATTGAAATCAGAAACCAAACACGTGGTAGGAGAAACAGGGTTCAAAATATGGGTCTCGACCTATAAAAAGTATCCGTTCCCCTGTATCTTATTCCTAAAACTAGAAAAACAAACAAAACACGTTTACCACTTTTCTCAAAGCTGATGTGTTTGGTTTCAGTTTGTTTTAATACACCAATTTAAAAAAAGAAGTAAAATTTGGACCACGGTCAAAATCTGGAACCAAAAAATCAAGACATTAAAAACATCCATTATTATATTACTCCAGGCCGTCGTCATTCGCCTTGAGTTTCGATTTTCAAAATTAATGCCATCACAGCAGATGAAATACATTCGCGATGTATGGAAAATCAAATTGTGTATATATGCTGCAAAACAGTACTATTCGCGTATGTGTTTGAACCCCATACTAAAATACACTTATAAAACCTTATAGACATTTTTGTTTTTATATCGAAATACGTATGAAACTATATTGACATCTAGCGGCAAAATTAGAAAGTTTTTTTTATATTTTCTTTTATTTGATTCAAAATTAAAAAAAAAACAAACTAAATAAAAATGGATTTAAATCTGTAATCTCAGTTGCAAAGATATATTACATTTAAGATTCATATTACATGCATTCCTACAAGCATACATTTGTAAGTTCGCGCTTACACATAATGCATGTTGACTAATACAACATAAAAACCCAATCTCAAATGCAACTCTTGCCGACTTTTCCTCAAACAGAGATGAAATTTGCATGGTGAACCATTTTTTAAAGTATGGGTGGTCAGCCTCATACCAACCTACAAGTCAAGGAAATTATTTTGTGTATTTCTTTACATAATCTGAGTTGTAAAGATACATACCATTTGAGATTCATATTAAATGCATTCCCACAAGCAGACAGGTTCGCGCTTACAAATGCTCCTTGTGGACTTACAACCTAATCTCAAATGAACATAAGCCCTGCAACTCTTGCCGACTTTTCCTCAAACAGAGATGAAATTTGCATGGTGAACCATTTCTTACAGTATGGGTGGACAGCCACATACTAACCTATAAGTAAAGGAAATTATTTTGTTTAGTTCTATAATCTAAGTTGCAAAGATACATACTATTTGAGATTCATATTCAATGCATTCCCACAAGCAGACATTTGTAAGTTCGCGCTTACACATAATGCATGTTGACTTACAACATAAAAACCTAATCTCAAATGAACATAAGCCCTGCAACTCTTGCCGACTTTTCATCAAACAGAGATGAAATTTGCATGGTGAACCATTTCTCACAGTATGGGTGGTCAGCCGCATACTAACCTATAAGTCAAGGAAATTATTTTGTTTAGTTCTATAATCTAAGTTGCAAAGATACATACCATTTGAGATTCATATTAAATGCATTCCCACAAAAAGACATTTGTAAGTCCGCGCTTACACATAATGCATAATGACTTACAACATAAAAACCCAATCTCAAATGAACATAAGCCCTGCAACTCTTGCCAACCTTTCCTAAAACACAGCTGAAATCTGCAAAGTGAACCATTTTTTAAAGTATGGGTGGTCGATTTTCTTTTACTAAGATTGCATGTTTTTATTTTACATGTTTTCCGAATTTTAACGCGAGGAAACTATGCGCAATATACACATTCTCCGAATGTTAAGGGGTTGGGCTGCGTAGCAGCCAGGGGCAACGCCCCTAGTTTAAATTTATTGTCTCAATTTGCTAGATAAGTATTCCCCTATTAAAAATTTTGTATTTGAAAACTGAAAATTAAAAAGAAAACCTGAGGGATTAGGTTTTTTTTTCATCAACAGCACAAAAACCTTTATTAAAATACCCAAAAAAAATAGAACGCAAAATTATCTTTATTTTCATTTACGACTTATTATTTTTAAGCGCTTTTGACGGTCTTAATCGTTATAATCGCGATTAAATTTTTAATCTCTAAAGTAAGGACGGGCTTAATTTTTTTAATCCTTATTTAAATCTTGTTATGTGTACTTCAACTAACAATCTATATTTGTACATTTTAAAATATAAAAAAAATACAAAAAAATACATTATGAAAGACCATATTTTTCTTCTAAACATGGTGGTGGCTGTGTATTAAATTGTCCAAAGTGAAAAAGGGCAAATAATTATGTCCTTCCTAAAAACGTTGATATTTTTTTTCGGGTTTTGACCGTGGTCCATTTAATCTAATCTATCTAAGTTGCAAAGATATGTTACATTGGAGATTCACATTACATGCATTCTCATAACCAGAAACGTACAAGTTCACGCTTGCACATTCCTCATGTGAACCTACAACATAAAAACCAAATCTCAAATGGTTTTTATAGTCCATAGTTTCCATAGAAACTTTGGTCCACGGTGAAAACCCGAAATAACAATCTCAAGCAATCTGAATCGAAGCCGTGAAAGCCTAAAACATTCACTTCCTTTACATTTCTGATTGTAGTCTGCTATGAAAATAGTTTTCTCTAACCCCTGGTCCTTCTAAAACTGGCCAATGAAAAAAGGAGAAAAAAATAATCAGAAATAAACACAAACGGCCCCACCATGGCATTAGCAGACGTTAGCAGATAGCTGTTTAATTGGATGAACCATCTCAGACGATTTCTGCACACTTTCCCGAACCCTCTCGGCGCATCGGATCAAGACTCAACTTATAATCGTGGCAAGTGGATCTGTTGGGGCGGCTATCGGGGGCGGGGGTGGCATTAGTGAGCCTTAAATCGCGCACAAAGCCGCCCCCTAGGTCCCGCTTGTTAGGCAAAACTCACTACTTTAATCTCTCCAGGATTATCCCGGCTTCCTTTATTTTCCGCAGCTGTTTTGTTTCTCAACCGAAATGAAATGGATATCTGTGTACTGGCTTGAGCACCAGATCGTATGGACCAGAAAGGGCGCTGGAGCATCCTTTACATCAAGTAAAAAACTTGAACTCAACCTTAGCGTAGTACAAAAAATATATGAAAATGTAATCCTTCGCTAGAAGCGCTCTTTAAGTTACCATACATTTTTTGGTGAGCGCTACGTTTGAGTTTTATGCTTGGGTACTTTTATTGTATGTAGGTGTCGCAAGGCTAGCGGGATGAGATTCCTGAACGTTCCTACGCAGTTAATTTAATGAAACTTCATGGGCTTGCTTGCATTTCTGAGAATTTTTACATAAGTGATCCCATTTATTTTATTTTGCATTAAGCTGTTAGCAAATTGTACTGTTAAGAGGTGAAGTAAGTTTATTTTATTTTTTTAAAAAGTAAATTTGTTTTGCTGACCATCCACACTGAAAAAAAAAATTAACTTTGCCAATGTGACCCCTGTTTCGGTGAAGGACGGCAAGAGTTGCAGGGTGAATGTCCATTTGAGATTTGGGTTTTTGCATGCGGCATGTGCAAGCGCGAACTTGTACGTGTAGGTTTGTGAGAATGCATATAAAGTGAATCCCCAATGTATCATATCACTGCAACTTAGATTACATTAGATTAGATTGATTTAGATCCTGAAACCAAACATATCATATATTTTTTTAACATAATAAATAAGTCACCTTCTTTGTCAAAATAATTAGTTTGATACATCCAAGACACGTTCTTTCATCACCAAGATAAAATGTTATGCTGAAAAGTTAGTCCCCTTCTCACCTTCTCCTTTTGTATTGTATCGTATAAGAAAAAATACATTTCTTCGCAAATAATAATTTGCTTGGATTAGTATCTCTTTTTGTCCCAAAGTGTTATGAGAGAGAAAACAGTCTTTGTTGTTGAGGATTTATGCAGAGAAACATTCGCAACGTTACAGGTCCCAGTCCCAAACCATACGTGCAAACGTAACAGGAGTGTTTTCCAAAAAATACATAGAAACTAAAAACTCTCTAAAGGCGTTGCTTTCAACTTTTATAGAATTACAGTGAACGCTCTGGTTGAGTGTAACTGGTAGATTTTATACTTGAAGTAGGCGGCATTATGTTGGCTCGTGTTTACACTTGAGCTGGTGTATATTACTCCCATAGAAACGCGCCAGGAAAAGCCGCCTTTTCATTTTTGCTAATGCTTAATTAAATTATATTTTCAGGGTACGTGAACTTTCAATTTGAGAGATTTCTTCCGCGGGATCCCGTGCCAAGTGGGTGTTTTTTTAATACCTACTCGTGTGTTTAAAACCGGGTGTGAATTTTAGAAGATCCAGTTCACTTATACACTTCTATTTTACTTAATTATTATTTTTTTAATGCTTACTTTAAATTTCTCTTTTAGTTTCCTTTGTAAACATCATTATAATGGAAAATTAGAAAAATAAAATTGTTTGTAAAAATATTTAATGTTCCTCAAAACTATATTTTTTCTTTCAATAATTTTTCAATTTAATACGTCATATTATGCACATTTTCAGATGGCGTAGACATTTCTGAGGCCAAGGATCTGCGTTTCAATTAATGACAAAAAACACTGAAGTGTTTTTTTTTGTTTTTTTTGTTTATAGGTAGACTTTGATGTTTTAAGCGGGCTCTATTTCATAAAAGCTGCGGTTTCTTTATTTTACACAACCTATTTTGTCACTTTCGATTCAGAGCTACATTTGCACAACATATGTAAAATGATTGATTTATTTCTGAAGTTACATGGAATTTCGGTACTTAATTTATACTAAAAATAAAGATCATTATCAAAACATGGGCTATGTTTTTACTCACTTCTAGAGACTTCATAGACCTACCGTTTACTAACACAGACAACCCAAACACAACTATCAATATCCTGCATATTCGTATGTTACACTTTGCTTTTCTGTAATATATTTTTAATGTTCAACGTTCTTGCTTTTCATTGGCTGGAATCTCAAGGCTAAAAGTAAAAATTATGAAAATTGAAAAAAATCTGGGTCCTCTCCTGAAAACTCTTATAAGTGCGCTTTATTGTGAAAGAAAAATGTAAGTCACTTGTTTCTCCTTAAATGGATTAAAAGATAAAGCAATGAGATCAAATGTACACGGCGCGGCGTAAAGTTAAGAAAAACTTTAAGATAAATATTTAAAAATATAAATGGTAAAACATTGTTTTAATTCACTTTATTTTATTTGTTTATGCTCGAATATTTTCGCCTAATGAGGCATCTTCAAGAGCAGAATGGTTACAAATATATTTTTATAAAATAATTTTCAAAACAATTTTCAAAATAACTTTTTTTCCAAAACAAAAGCAAAATTCATAGACAAAATTTTTTTTTTAAACACAAATGTAAGATTCAAAAATGCATTATTGTTAGGTATAATGAAATTAAAAATTTGAATACAATAAAAATAAAATATGTTAGTTAAATAAAAATAATAATAGTAATAACAAATAAAAAACAAATTATTGCAATATTGGTGAAACATGGGGAATCTGCACATTCACTAAGTCTTTATTTTTATTTTTGTAGATTTCCAACGCTTCCAGAGCCATCAGTCTCCTCACTTCACACTCAGAGTGCATTACCTCAAGTTAAAGTGAATTATTAAAGTGAATTAAAACAATGTTTTACCATTTATATTTTTAAATATTTATAAAAATGGACTTTCACTGTGTTAACAGATCAACACTAAAAAAAAACTTTAAGAATTTGGCATTTCGCTAGTGCACTTTCGCAGATGCCATCCCAGCGTATACGGGGAGTATTGCACTGGATGGCAAGGACCTGAGCACTACAGTTGTAATAGAGGACACCTAAAAGTCGTTCTGCCACTTGCCAGAGTGTTATTGCAATTGGTTTAATCAGGAGAACAGAACACCTCCTGTAATTTTGGGAGAATATACGAACAGTGGGTACTACAAATAGATGCGATGAATGGATATTACTATGATAAAAGAAAAACAGCTTTGTTTTCGATTACGTGATCGTAATCACTCACGTAATCGAAAACAAAGCTGTTTTTCTTTTATCATTAATGATGAACGATTACAAAGTTAATGCCTCTACAATCAATAAAATTGGATATTACTATTTTTAAATCATTAACTTTGTTTTCATCGCTACCATTCCGCATCTTGGTGGCAACCACTAATGGAAATTGGACACCATTCGATCTTTTTGATTATTTCTTTGCTTTCAATTTTCGCATTTTTTTGCCGTCTTGCCTGTTTGCAGTCCGGTCGATAGCTCAGTTGGTAGAGCGCTTGCATATCATACCGAGAGATCGGGTTCGAATCCCACCAAGGGTTTCAGAAATGATTTCCCGTTTCCGTGTTTATTTCTAACCCATAATAAAATGGCGGCATGATTTACTTGGCCTGACAAGTATTAAGTATAATGCCTTTCGAGAGCTGGGAAACCCAACTGAATTGGTTGGCGTAAGGTCTGCCCTGCCCCCTTCCCTGCAAAAATAAACGAACCCACTCGCCACACGCGATCTCTTCGGGGATAACGCGGCAAGAAGTTACAAAATATGTGTAGCTTAGTAGCATTGCATTTTTTTTTCATTTTCCCACACTTTTATTCAAATTTCATTGAATTGACTAAGAAAACAAACTAAACAATAATTTCTAGATTTTCAGCAGTAACTTTGTAAAAGTTCATTTTTATTTTAATCTAAACGATATAATTAATGAATAACTCAAATTATTCTCTAATGTACATAATATTTCTAGCACAATTTCAGCTTTGATTGGAAATTTGATAGACTTCTCACTACAAGCTGACAGATCGTAACGTTTCTCTGGAGTAATATCCAATAAGTGATTTAGATTTGGTTCGCACCGTGATGAAGTCACTCACCTGGCCGCACCGGCGCCGCTCAGACCTCTGATGACGTAACTTTTCAAATTACACTTTTGACAATCGGAAATGTTCACCGTTCATTGTGGACTGAGGAGTTAATTTTCTGGTATTGAAAGTGACTACAGTTGAGGGAATAACCTTATCTTGTGGTTAATGAGTCGTATGGAACCAAAGACGGCAATCTACATTTTCTTAATAAAAAATGAGATGAATGTATGGAAATAAACAAAATTTCATTTTCTGTACATTTACTTTATTGTCAAAAAAAACAGAGATTGTCGCCTTTGTTCCTTTGAAAATTAATTGAACTGTCATTTATATGTATACATACACCTATGGTAGTTTTCCACAAATATAATCTTGAGTAATATTAATATTCCTTGACTTATAGGTTGTTATGCGGCTGACCACCCATAATATAAAAATTGGTTCACTTTGCCAATGTCACCCCTGTTTCAGGGAAGGACGGCAAGAGTTGCAAGGCTTATGTTCATTTGAGATTGGGTTTTTATATTGTAGGTCCACATGCGACATGTGTTAGCGCGAAATTATACATATCTGCTTGTGGGAATGCATTTAGTGTAAATCTTAAATGATATATATCTTTGCAGCTTAGATTAGATTAGATTAGATTAGATTAGTAATAATTTACCGAGGACCTAACTTTTATTTTTTTATTCCACTAAAAAAACTGTAATGAAAATACACAGAAAAGAACTGTTTTTTTAATTACAACTTTGGTGAAAGTATTTTTTCACTTATTGTGATCTTTTACTTCTTAATTATGATTTTTATTAAAAAAAAAAACAGGGCACATGATTGTTTTAAAAATGTTGAATTACCCATAGTTTCTTTTTTGTTCACAAAATGATTTAAATAAGTCTTTCATTCAAGATGTTCAATAATGTTTTAAGTGAGTTTCATTATAGGGCTATAAAATTAATGTTACCAATAAACAAATAACTCTAATACAATCAACCTTGTTGATGAATATGAAAAAATATACACAATCAAGGTACACTTTTAATGACGTTGAAAAAACGGCTTTGTAAAAATTTAAATGACGTTTTTTGTTGTAGAAATTCAGATCAAAAGAAATCAAACATAAATCGAAGTGTTTGATCACGTAGCGTTATTTATTGAATTAACGGGAAAAATCAAAAGGTAACCTACAAAGCAGAGGATCCGCTATGTGTGGGGGGTAGGGGGGGGGTAAGGTTAGCAAGGGGTGAAATTTAAAATGAAATAGAACGGGATCACGCACGCCGTGTAAAATAAAACGCCAATATAAAAACAAATTAGAGAGTCGATCGGGGTTTTTTTTGTGCCGCTCGGCGTAATGAGGTACAGGCGAGGCGATCCGGAATATCTCACCCCTTTTCATTATGTCGATACTGGATATCTCACCTTCTATCACTATAGAAACGCGAGATATCTCACCACTTTCTATTATGTTGATGGCGGGATATCTCACTTTAGATCACTATGGAAATGCGAGATATTCAACAACTTTTTATTTATTTCGATACGGGATATCTCACCTTCTATCACTTTGAAGATGCGATATATCCCACGACTTTTTATTATGTCAATACAAGCTATCTCACCTTTGATCACTATGGTAATGCAAGATATCTCACCAATTCTTTTTATGGTGTCGATACGGGATATTTAAAAAAAAAGCCTAACACTGCGCTCGGCTGAGACTGGAGCCAAATCAAGGATTGAAGATCCTATAAGAAGAGTTAACACAATGTTTGTAGAGCGTATATTTGCAGTTGCTGGCCTTCTGGCCTGGAACCACCTGCCACATCATGTGAGAGAGCTGGAGGACCATGGAAAGTTCCGTAACGCACTGAAGACAAGCTAATTTCTGGCATCGTTTGCACAAGCGCCCTTGGAGTGACTACATCACGAAACGGCGTTATAAAGAAAATTATCAACTCATCATCATCATCATCATCTTACTTTCTATTGTTTTGAAAATGCGGAATATCACACCTTTTCATTCTGGCTAAAGGGAATAATCACTCCTTTTACCAGATTTCACTATCAACTATGATGACATACGAGATCTCAACTCTTCTCACCATGGTGATAAGAGATTTGTTACGTCTTTACACAATCGCGATACGAGATATCTCACCCCGTTTCATCATAGCGATCTGGGATATCTCACCCCTATCCGGTATCTCGCTGCTTTTCATTATGGCGATCAGTGAGCGGTAGCGGGCACACGTCTACTCTCAGGAATCCAGCTCTCTATAGTCTCTACCCAGCACCCATCCAGCCTGCGCGTGGTAATTTATGCTCGCATAATTCAACAAAAATTAGATGGGATGGAAAAATGCGAGGATAAGAAGAAAAGTTCTGGAAGCACAAAAATCATCTTTTCCTTAAATATCGCAGTTATTCTATAAAAAATGTAAAATAAAAACAAAAAAGCGTAACACTTACAGCCTTGTTACTTTTTTTTTTTTTGTAATTTTTCTCCATATTCTCAAATACTACATTTTTGGGGTTTCCCAGCTCCTGAGCGGGCTAGTCATCATTTATTGTGAGGAATGAGTAAACCTCCGGTATTTAATTTTGGGTTTGAAATGGACACCGAAACGGAAAAATCATTTCTGACACCCTCGGTGGGATTCGAACGGGAGCTCTCGACATGGAATGCAAGCACAACCGGATCCGGATAATAAATCATCCTAATGTTTATATGAGGCAAAATTTATTTATATGTTCACATTGGCATGAGTTTAATGTCCAGATAATTTAGTAACTCAGCAATTGCATGAACGAGTTGAATTTGGGGTGATGTGATCATTTGATGGACAGGCTCACGCACAATTAAATGTTACTTTGAAGCGATTAAGCAAAGGGTTGCCAAGTAAATTGCTAGCAAAATAAATGAAACACATGCTTTCTCAGAAGAACTTAATTGATTTTGCGTACAATTCTCGTGTTGAAAAAGGATCTTGTCCATAATTATAGAGTGGAGGCGGACTGTCGTGTGGTGACAGTCTAATCTTAATAACTGGAAAGAAAGGCATTGAACAGGCAACGGTGACTGCGGTTGATCAAGGTGGCCAAACCTCACTCTGGGTTTTTGTGTCAGTGGTGACGATGATGATGAAAGCTCTATTGTACGATCATATAGGTACTATATAATAATATTAGAATTACTTATTTGGTCAACGATGTTTTTGTGTGAATCACACCTCAAGAGCCGTCTGCGAGCTTTGTCGTTGCTATAGAAAGCGGCAATTCTCAAGCAAGACCCTGTTACTGTAAGGCTGGATGAACAATGGTTTTTGAACGATAACGCTACCTATTAATGAGGTCCACACGTGAGTTGACATAGACAATATTGTGTCGTCACCCGGGCAGGTTGCTAGGGAAGGACATACAAATAATATGCTATTGCTTGCTAAGGACAGCAGTCTCATACAATACTGATGTTGGCTCAATGTTTCGACGTTATTGTACTAGGTTTCCTACATACATTATACCAAAATAAAGGAACCTAATTATTTTACCATTAAGGACCAAATATGGTAAATGACAATGATTCCCATAATGACGTCATCCTGTTTTTTATTGAATTAATGTAATGCAATCCGTCTATTATTGACACATAACCAAATAACTATCATCAAGCTCTATGTGAACCGCGTTTCATGGGATAATTCGCCGCACTGAGTTTACAAGCATTTTATGAGCTTCACGACAAATCCATCAAAAGGTTCCACGACAAACTCGTTCACAGACAGCTTCATCATAGACGAATCAGTTAAACGACAGTTCTTTCACAAGATTTTTCGATTAACGACATTTCGTTCATATTACTCGCCCACAGGCACATCGGTCACAGACAATTCGGTAACACGATATTTCGTCCACACTAATTTTCAGCCAACGACATTTCGTTCACTCACAATACATTGTACACAGACAGCTCGATGGATTACCGAAAATTTGTCGGTGCTATGGCCGAGGGGGCCAAGTGGGCTGATCTTTCTGGCGTGTTTGTTGAACGTTGGTTCGATCCCCGCCTGGGTCATTTGACTATACCTTTGACCCTGGTTCAACAGATGTTATTGGGTAATTATTAATTAATAATTCATTAAAATAAACAATAATGAATCATTAATTGATGATATTAATACCTGTTTTTGGCCAGACACAATCGGTTGGTGAATTTCATTCCTCTTTACAATTCACAAATTTATTTATTGAAAAATATAAAAAAATTAAAACTGTACGTTATAACAAAGCTTTCTTATGTAGCAAGTTGTCTGCGATGGAGCTGTCTGTAGAACTATATTGTATGTGACCGAAAAGTGGTATGGAAGAACTGTCGCATGACCAAATTGTCCGTGACTGATGTGTCTATGGGCGAGTTTTATGTAGCCGAGCTGTCTGTAACCTAAATGTCGTTGACCAAAAATCTGTGTGGACGATCTATTGTGTGACCGATTTGTCCATGGATGACCTGACTGTGGACGAATTATCTTGCACTGATTTATCGTGGCACGCATTTTATGACTGGTTAATTGTTACAAATCATGTTAGAGTTGAAAGCCCGATGTCATTTCAAATTGAATTTGTTTGAGTGAATTTAAAACGTTGTCAATTTATAAAATACCTACCTGATGAGTTACGGCCCATTGGAGTTTTACAATGGTTTAGGTATTAAACTCACCCCCCCCCCCACCCAACCCCCGTCGCGTCGCTTGGATTTGAAATAAATTTTTCACATGTCATTAACGCTATAAGTATCCATTGGTCCGAGAGACTCGCAAAGCGTCGATCTGTAATGGCTTTTAGAACTTGGATTTTTTTTTATAAAAAAAAAAAATCACCAGTTAAACCCTCAAAACTTTTACGGTGTATTAAAATTTAAAAAAAAGAGTGAAAAAATTTAGAAAACCATTAGTGCTAGACCATTTTTTTCCATAAGTGTTTCGTTGTGTTTAAGCCTTTAATAAATATAACTTGTACATTAATGGTTTTTCTTTTTTGAAGTTTCTTGATCATCATTTAAAATTATCGTTCTTTATAAGAATACACCAAGTTTTTGTAGGCTCAATTCCCATTATTGGATTAAAAGAATTCATGGCAAGCTATGGAGTCTTGCAAACATCAATAATATTAATTTAAAATTTAATCAAAACTATAACTACAACTTTTAACATAATATTGTAATGTAAATGGTAGATTAATATAGGTGTACATCGTAGGTAGTAATAGTTATTATAGCATTATGTCAAAAGTAGATTAATATATGTGTACACCGAAAGTAGCAATAATTAAAGTCTTAAGAAATCTAGAAATTAAATGATCCTTGTGTAGTCTTGAACTTGGTAGAATGTTCGCGAATGTGCTGGCAAAATTAGTCACTGGAGAGTTCTGTCTGTGAAGTATCAGGCGTAGAATTGAGTGCGCTAAGCAGTGAGATAGTTGCCTTTGATTTGAAGAGTGTAAGCGATACTAAACTCTGAAAATATTTTTTTGTTACTAAAAGTGTTAAAAATAAATGTAAATTTTTAAAATTAATTAAGTGCAAATGAAGATCCTGAAAGAAGACCTGTATGTTTAAATTTAGAGACTTTGTGAACCCAAAAACATTACAATATGTAGCATGCAGCATGCTAGCGTAGACAGCTTGGATGTAGAGCGTAGCTGTAGGTAAAATATTTTCGTAAAATATAAATCGACTGAAGCATCAATATTATGATTGGACGTCGTTTTTATTTATCATCACAATTTCGACTGCGACATTTTTTACGGGCACAATTTGTCCTCGATAAGATTATAAATTTTGACGAACGGTTCAGGAGTCGTATAAGGACCAATTCGGCTGATCCCACAGCTATCTGCCAAAAATGGAAAGCGTTTAAAATATTAGGTTCGGTCGACCCGTCGCAGGAGTCACCTATATAAATGCTAATACATTTATCTACACATAACGCCGGAGAGTATCAACTTTTATCCACACATAACCTAACTGCGGATTCCCGTTCAACGTAATTTTCCGCTTGTCTGGTTTCATGACGCTCCGTGCGGCCCGCTCGCTTTTCTCTTCTACTTGGAAACCCTGCAAGGATCATGCCGCATCTGACAACAGTCAGTACTCACTAAAGTTGTTGGAATTTAAAATGAGTAAATGCTTACAATCTTTTATACACATATTTTTAATGCACTCAAACTTAATTAAAAATTATAAGAAGTGTCCATGCTTTGGATATAGGATACTAAGAATAAATGTACAGTTTTCAATTACATATTAGCGCCCTTGGAGTGACATTGAGTTACGAAACGGCGCGGCGCTTATAAGGAAATCATCATAATCATCATCATATATATGAAAAGAGTAAAACGTAGACTAGAGGTTGTGATGAATCAAGCTTTTCATCAAAAATAAAATAAAATAATTGGAGTTCCTATACATGTGGGCGTATCAAACATGTGTAGGAAGATTTTTCTTGTCCATACGTATTTTTTTTCTATGGGACTATTTAAGTTCTGGAAGGGGGATGCAAGTCAGCCCTGAACCACTGGGGGAATGGGATTCACGTCAATCGGGAAGCACGGGCTTATCTTAAATCTGAGCTAAACAAATTCGAAACAAAAATACTTAAATTAAAATCGGGATTTAATTCGGAAGAAAATTTAAATAGAGTAAAAAGATTCTTCTCTTAATAAAGACGCCGGGCTTCAAGCGAATCGTTCGTACGGAATTTAAGGGAGAATAAGTATTTACGTGGTTGTAATAATAATTAAATATTTGCCAACATAATATTCCGGGGTGTATTTTTCATGTGTGCTGTCTAAAACTAAAAGTATGCTAAATATGTAATTTCCGTAAACGCAGTGATTCTCAAACTTTCGAACATAAAAATAACTTCCGATTGAAATTTTTGAATAAAATAAAATTAAACCAGTGGTTGCTGAACGGGAAGGCGCATTTAATTATTTAATAATCAAATTCATTAATCCGCGTAAACACATAGTTCGCTGAGCTGCTTCGCAGAAGGATGAGAGATTTCAAATTATTTTCTAACACACTAAACTAATCTAATTAACTTGCGTTCTAAAATGTATTCAATCTTCATATTTTGAAATGATTTGTTGCCTATGTTTCAGTCCGAGGGACTGCTGTTGCTGAGTACTCCGATCTTAAAATTTACATTTCGTATTGTAAATAAAATGTTTGTCTTTCGGGTTAAAAGGGGTGAATTCAACATAGCTTTCAATCAAGGGGCGCAAATGTCCTGAAATGCTTATAAATTGTTGTCTTTTTCCACAGCCTTGCAGTTACTAACAAACACACCTTCTCTCTCACAGAACACCTGTGTCAGAAAGAATTGAACGCTGTTTGCTTTATATCTGAAATACCTGAACCTAACGGTTCTTTGCTGCTATGAAGGAGTTCGCATTGTGTTGGAGGTGAAAGCTTTCGGCTTCCAAAACTTTCCATCAAAACTATAAATCCAATGTTGACTGACAAGGAGCCATGCTCCGGAGCACGTCCTATGTTTCCTTTGGTTCATAGCTTGACCTCTCCTTCGGCCATGGTTATCTGCGTCCTCAACATCATCACTGAACGAGGGACGAGGTTACTACCAGACTTGTATCATGACTTGGATATAGCTTCCATTGTTCCTCTGTTATGGGCTGGAGTCAACTGACGTCATTCCAACATCACAACACCTAGTTCCTGCTGGATTCTGACACCAAAATACAGTACGAGCCTCGACATGGCGTTCGAGTTTTAAAAAGTCTCCATTCATTGTTTTGGCGTTCGGTTATTTCATGACGCGGAGTAAGGTTAGGGCCAGTCCCTTCTAAAATATCCTTCCCGTGGTCTGAAAGGACCAGGCCGTGGGGCCAACCTGTTAAATTCTTGGAGGAAAGAGGAAGATGAGCTTTCTTCGATTTTGGGTCTCTCTTGCTTACGAGCAAATGAGGAATCCCATTTACAAGGAAGCTGGGGTGAAGGGAGTCATCTTCTACTGGGCCGGTTTGTCGTACCAGTTATTAAAATCAATCCCTTCCTAAAACACACTAATGAAATTTCTTCCACAGCAAAGAGAATCTACAAAAGGTGAGTGATCTTGGAGCGAGAAATGTTTACGACCGCTGGTTGGATCTACGGCGCAGGGAGAGAGAGGAAGAAGAAAAGATCAAACCATATTCTCTTTAATTTTGCTAAAACAATACTAACCAAATAACTATTATTCAATTGATGTTTGATTATCTCCTGTTTAATTGAGCTGTTATTATTGTACTTGTCTTTGAAATCAATTCATCTGCATTAACTGGCGTCAAAATTAAATAAACGAATCTCGCGGAAATTTTGTCAGAAATAAAATCGAACGCGCTACTACGCGAATGCAAAATCTTGCATAATTCGGCATCGTAACCTTTGGGTTAGTTAATAAAATTCATTAAAATATGATTAAGCTAGGCACATCTGTATTTCATCCTCACCATCATGAAAGAATTTGGGTCCACTACGAAGGTAGGTCTGAGACAGTAAAACAAAAAATGACACAACGTTCTGTTTCTACCTATCGCACATCGAGGGGTCATAACCGTAAAATAGACGATCACACAAATGCATAAAGATTATTGGCCATGATCTTACAATTTTCACCTAGGGGTGAATTGACCGGTTCACTCCAGTTGAACCGTGAAGGAGGATTGATTCCTTTCAAAGGGAGTTTTTCCATAGGTCGGTTTCATCTCAGTGAGCCGTGACCATGAATCCCCTTCATTTCCTCCGGATTTAATTCAGGAGACAGAATCTTTTCAAGGTATATATTATGTTTTCAACCAATACAGGTGAAGCTTTTTTTTAATTCTTAGGAAATATATATATATTTATAATGATATCTATTTTCAAATTGTGGTGCATTTTTTATTATTATTTTCGTTAATAAACTGACACAGGTTTGTTAAAAACGGCAAAGTTACATGAAAAGCTTACACAATAAAATAAACCTTTAAAAAGATTCCACTACTTTAATCTCACTCCCACACATTCTAACAGAAAGTACAATACGAAGAAGAACATCCATTCTGCGCAAAATATATCAATATACGATTTTATTATTACACCTACTTGGAGAGCAATATTAAACACTTATACTTAAGTTCCTTGACTTATTTATAGGTTGGTATGCGGCTGACCACCCATGCTGTAAAAATGGTTCACTTTACCAATGTCACCCCTGTCTCAGGGAAGGACGGCAAGAGTTGCAGGGTGTATGTCCATTTGAGATTTGGTTTTTATGTTGTAGGTTCACATGAGGCATGTGCAAGCGCGAACTTGTACGTGTCTGGTTGTGAGAATGCATGTAATGTGAATCTCCAATGTTACATATCTTTGCAACTTAGATTAGATTAAATATACGTAGATATAAATAAAATAAAAATGCACTTTCACTTGGCGCCTTGTGTCTGCAGCTTTCCGCACGAACTGAGGACCTGTCCTAACGAGTATCCTCCTACAGATTAAGCCGAGTGTAGTGACGATCTTTTGGCCGCGCAGGTCCGAGCACTGGGGGTGGCCAGAACCATAAAACGCTTTTCGCCGGAACGGGGATCAGTGTGTGGACAGCCAAACCGCTAACCGTGGCTGATGGCCGATAGTAAAGGAGGCACTGGGTCAAGGAATAACGTACAAAATGGTGGCCATTTGAAAGTGAAAATGAATTTTATATCTCATAAAAAATGCTATATTATAAATTTAAAAAAAATAATGTTATCAGGAGCTTATTATTTCATTGAATCAGAAAAAAAAAATTGTAACCACTTGAAAAATTACTGAAAATTTTTTTTTCCTCAAAAAACCTGTTATAGCTTTCGTAGAGTGTAAAAGTTAAAACGCGCACAAGAAGAAACGTAGGACTGCTCAGAACATCTGAAATGAAAGATCTTAGGACTGATCACAGGCAGAACATTACGAGATCGCTAAGGCTTCTACGTTTTACGAAAAGCCTGTTATATAGAGGAAATAGTGAGATGGAGAAAATCTAGGAGGGGATTTTTGAAAAGTGAAATCTTCAGAATGAATCTCAACTGGCACAAATGGTAGATAATGGGTTGCCAATTATAGGTCAACGCCCAGCTAGAAGACCTCGTAATATATGAAATGATAGCTGAACGACCATATCCCCGGATCTATGAGCCGATATGAAGTTTATTTTGTGAATCACAGATCAAAAGATATACAAGATGAAATTTTAATGGTTTCAATAATTAATGTATCGCACGCTTAATCATAAAGAGCAATAACTCGAAAAATAAGAATGTTGGGAAATCACGTTTGAAGTTCAGACAACCAGTACAACTTGTATGGGATGAAAAAGGTGACCGATGCTTTATCTCGGTCATATTCGACCAAATTGAACGGCTGTCGCATTCTACCTATTCTCCTCGCATTGTTCTTGTGTTTTATTACAAAACCTCGATTTTCCCATTTTTTTTAGTTATTTCTCTTTATGATTAATCGTGCGGTATGATGAATTTATATTTTAAATTAACTTAAACAAGTGACAATTTGTTTATAAGCATTTTCAAATCAAGCAAATACATTCCAACTTCAGAATTCTTCCGCACTTGGCGTATAAGATAATGTGGGTTAAAGTAGACAACAAACATTTTAACAGTTATTTTCATGCCCAATTAAACACGAGAACGTCTCTTTAATGCCTAAAACAAAACCCCTAAACCTACGCAGGCTTCATTTAAATGGGGAACCTCAGTCCAACCCTTCGGGGGTAATCTTTAAAATAACGTAAAGTTTTTAGGCGGGTCCGTATATTCAGTTCGCTATATATTTAAATAAGAAGCGGGCTTACCCGGAAACTTTCCTACGGGCTTAAATAAAATTGAATGCTTTTGTAGGAGCCCACGTGTCTCTGTCGTTGAGCGTTTCCCTATTCGATCACCATTTAGAGCACTTACGTAGGATCCCTACCAACGTTATATGTGCTCCCGAATCCCGTGTATAAAACTTTACGCGTTTTCCCTAAAATTTAAAAAAATAAAACACTCACAAGAGGCGCTGTTTTAGTTTCCGCAAAGCTTTCAGTCAACGCTATGGTTGTGATGAAACATGAAGTTTTATACTTGGCCGTGCCCTACGTATACATATATAGAATACTACTCAAAATGAAACAATCTATTCTTGAATATCGACTCAAGTTTATGTTGAGATTATGAGATCGTGATTATAAGAAAAGAAACGAGGAAAACATTTTATAAAAATATGATTTTTGAAGGTACCCAGATGTGAAGCCTTTACATTAGGTACATACATTGTAATGAGATAACATTATTCGCGATTTAAATTTAGCTCTATTGGAAAAATAATATGAAAGTCTGGAAAGTTATAAAGGTCGTGTTGTTTATTCGGTTTCAATGTTTACGTAAAGTTAAAATGTGAAAATAAAACATTAAATTAGAAACATACTTCGCGAAAAACAATTAAGTACATGGAATAACCACGACGGCATTTTTTCAGTTTCTAAATATCGTTTTTTATATCGTTTCTAAATATCGACATTCTTTACAAAAAACGTGATCTATGATGCGTTTGAATTAATACAATTATTTCGTAATAAAAGTGTTTAAATATTCTTGATTCATTCCATTAATAAGTGTTTTGAATACTTAAAAGCATTAGCTAAATATGTGCTAAAAGTTTTTCTATTCTTGTACGCTCAAACACATTCTATGCACGATATTTTTGATAAATTGTGTCAAATCATGGCGTAGCCCCTACGTGGTAATTTGTAGTGTTGTTTGTATGCCGCAGAAGCGCCAAAACTATCCATCGCAACTTTCCCTGCTGATGCGTTATGTATGGCGTGATTAACGCTCCTATTCGCAAACAATGCTATGAGACCTCGAAATGCTATGCGTTAAGTCGAAATGTATAATTGCTTGTTTTAAATATGAGCATAAATATCTCTTCTAAATTCTCAACATGTCTCTAGCCAAATTTTTAGCTTTCTTCACGCCTTCCTATTAGATCTATTATCCAGCCATTTCTTCTCTGCAGTGCATTGACATCATTGAGCCATCTCAGCTGCGATCTACTGAATTGGTCATTGTTTGAGTGAATTGTGAGTAGGTACTTTTAAGTTTGGGTTGTTATTATTTATTTGTCCCATGTCTTCAAATATTTTGTAAACGCTGAATCAAACTTCAAGAGCCATCTCTGTGGATGATTGTTACTAGTCAACCCCAATATATATCATGCTTGATGAACATTTGTGACTTCTGTGGTTATTAATTTAGAGTTAGAGAGGTAGATCTGTTTACTCCAGCGGAGAGCTACAATACTCAAGCACCAATCAGATGCTTGTGATTCACGCATAGCATTGAAGTCTCATGGCATTGTTTATGAATAGTGGCTTAAGTGAAATTCGCGATACTTTTGCGGGCGCACGAACAATGTCGCATCAGGCGACCGGCCATGCCAGTAATGTACAAAGTTTCCTTAATAAGCCCGTGTGATTAAATAATTGCCGCCACTAATTAAAGGCGGCGAGACCGAGGCATGGGCAGACACTTGCTGGGGCTCCGCACAGCGTACGACCTCGAGTCACACTGTGGGAGCTATGAGCTGTACGAGAACCACATCATGTGAATGTTGAATCATTGAGTGAGAAGAACTACAGAGAAACCCGTAGAAAAACTAAATGAGAGCGCAAAATAAGTATCTTACTAATTAAACTACAAGGGAAGAACAACGAATGCCAGTTGAACGACATTTTGAGTAAATCAAAATTATAAATTTGAAAGTTTGTATTTCTCATGGTTATTGCCTGTCACAAAGAACTGGAAATATCGTCATAACTGTGATAGCGGCTGTTGTTGCATTACTAATTTAGCAGAGCTTTATATACACACAGATGCCATGAACTGTTTGATGTAACATAACAGTAAGCGAGCACAAAAAGACCAGGGATTTATTAATTAAGTAAATAACATTCCAGAAATTCCCCACGATCGTTAAAACATTTAAAAACTAAATCACTCACTAGGGGATGATGGGTGTCTCTTCCATAGAGTTTTTAACTACTTTACCGATGGGGTATTACGCAATTATTTATAATCACGGTACTTAAATAGGTGTAAATTAATTAGACAAGTAATTGCAAACAAGGGTGCGTTGTATTTCTTCTTCAACTCTTTGTTTTGTACAGACACAGGTATAAAAGTGGGCCAAAAAATTGCGTTTTTATTTTTTTAATAAACAAAGACCTTATAATTAAGATTATAAAAGAATTACCCTTATGTTTTGATCTTGTCAAAAGCTTGTTTTGGGCAAATTGTCAATTATCAAAAAAAGACTTATCATTTGGTGGTTTTAGAACATCAATGCGTAATAACAATTGGAAATAATTAATTAGAAAACCAAAACTCAAACCGAATCTTACGCAAACTGAGGTCTTCCCATATTGAGGTTTCTCCGTACTGTAATATTGTTACGCTGACTTCCTGGAACTTAAATACTTAGCTGCTGGTCTACCAGACGACCAACATCTTCGGGGAGACTCGCGCTGCAGCCTTGGCCCGACAACAACAATACATAGTTGAACTAATTTTCAGGGCGGTCTGAAAGCTATAAGACGGCTTTTAATTCGAAAATTCAAGATACTTTTTAGACTTATCAAGAAAAAGCATCACTCAAACCGGTAACTTTGTCATTTATTTTGCTTTGTCACAGAATACAGTTTCTGAAAAAAATGCTTAGAAATAATTTGGACAATTTGACACACTTAGAATTTGGAAAATTTGAAAATTAGACAACAAAATAATGGACAATTAGTGTCTAATTGTCCATTTTGAAAAAAATGGTTAGAAATAGTTTAGACAATTTGACACACAGAATTAAAAAATATAATTTGTATGGTGAATCTACCCCACTTCATTTCATAACTTCTTGTATGTTTTATTTAAGCTTATCTTAAATACTGGTTGATTGAAGATTGAAGCTTTACCATTTTCTTCTTTACCAGAGGTCTCAAAACTTTACATTGATTAATCGAGTAGGTACACTGCAGAAAAGGAGTAGAGTAGGGTGTTTTGAAAAAGCTTACTAGGTAATGCAGTCATTAAATGCAGTCATTATTATTTATTTTTGCTAAGTTTGAAGACCCCTGATATACACAAACACAGAGTCCTAATGAGTTGAATCACTATAAAAGAAGAAGTTAATTTTCTCTTTATAATGATAAAGGTCTATTAAAATCAGCATTTAAAAGTGGTCTTATCCACAATAAAGGCCCATTTTTCTCTTAAATATTAAAGATACTCAATTTTTCACATCAAAACATTCATTGAATCGTTACGAGTTTATCGAAAAATAAAGCGCCAAAAATTGCAAGAAGTTTTTTTCGGCTCTCAAAATAAAGAAGCAATGAATTCAAATTGTACATAATATCCGTGATACAAATTCATGGAATAAGCCGCCTGGCTCCTCCAAATCGGAAAACAAAGACCTCGCAGAAGAGTGCGGGCGCCCGAGGAAGGTGGATCCAGCAAGCAAGTGAGCGGTATTATTGTAAAAACGGCAAGTAAGAGGTTTTCGGATAAAGCCATTTATTTGTTTTTTCCCTTCGAGGAAAAAAAAGATTTTCAATTACGCGTTTATTTACCAGCCATCTTTGCTGGTTGTTTTATGTTACTTTTGTTTTTTTTTCAAGAGACAAACAAAAAAGTGAAAAAAAAAACACACACAACACACAAACAAAATGTAAGCACTTAAAATGATGATTTATTTTTTGATATGTATGAAACTTGTTGCTTTTCCTGTGTTTCCACTGTGGATGGTTCAAAGAAATTAAGGAACTTAAACACTTGGAACTTGGGCTTGATACTCTAATACATAATCTGGGTCTTAAAGCACACTGCTACGCTGACGACTGTCAAATCTACGTGGACTGCAAGCCAAATGACATGTGTGAAGCAATTAACACTATAACCAAAGTAATTCAAGACATTGGGCATTGGATGGCGTCTCACAAGCTCATCCTGAACCCGGATAAAACGGAACTTCTTTACATGGTGACTAGAAAGCGAAAACAACTCCTAAATCTATCACCAGTTGAGATTGGCGGAAGCTTCGTTACTTCAGCAACTAGTGTTCGTGTTCTCGGCATTAAAATTGACCAGCATTTGACGCTAGATAAACAAATATCTAAGACAACCAGAGCAGGCTTCTTCGCTCTTCGGCAAATTAGAGCTATAAGAAGAAACCTGTCAGTAAACACTTTAAAAGCTGTTCTCAATGCTTTTGTCGTGTCAAAGATCGATTACTGTAACGCAATGTACATCGGACAAACAACCACAATTCCAGTTGAAGAGACTCCAGTCTGTGCTGAACGCAGCGGCAAGAATTATCCAGCGCCTCAAAAATTTGCCACATTACACCACACCTGCAGTCCCTTCACTGGCTGAAGATGCCGGAGAGAGTCCGATACAAGATCAGCTTGCTGGTTTTCAAGGCCCTGCATGGAACCGCACCGCAGTATTTGAGGGACCTCATAGCTCCAGCGACTGTCAACCATAGGACGGCAACACTACGGTCAGCTGCGTCGCGCAGCAGTCGTCTGGAGTGTCAAGATCTAGTAATCAAGACTGTGTTTGGAGAACGAGCTTTCAAGGTGGCTGCTCCAGCTGCATGGAACATCCTTCCAGATAACCTGCATGAGATGGATCTGGAAGCTGGGTG
The DNA here is from genome assembly GCA_951799405.1 of Agapetus fuscipes. Lineage (NCBI taxonomy): Eukaryota > Metazoa > Arthropoda > Insecta > Trichoptera > Glossosomatidae > Agapetus > Agapetus fuscipes. Next base: position 9,799,289 of record OX637346.1, on the reverse strand, counting down.
TAGAAGGGGATAAAAGACCCACCTCTTCGCACCCTCTTTCGAACAAGCGCCTTTGGAATGATTTAAAATCATGAAAAGGCGCTATATAAATTTAGAATTGTTGTTGTGAAAAGCAATAACAAGATGATGTAAGACTGGATAAAGTTTTATTATTTATTTTGAATGACGCTTTAGTGTCTTTTCAAACTACTTGAATAATCTTGCATTGAAATTATCACTGCTTGTTTTGCCTCTAGCCCGGCCAAGTGACGTCGTATAATTGGTGAGGCTGACCTACTTTAAAGAATGCTTCACTTGGCAATGTCCCCCTATTTCAAAATAATTTTGAGAAGTTCATTTGTAGAGCGATGGACTTACAAGATAATAATTAGTTGATTGCCTTACCTATAACCTTTCTATAATAAAAATCATAGACTACCTTCTTATAAACACCTGAGGTGATAATTATTAGACTATAAAGGTTTTGTGAATAAGATGAGATAGAATTCAAATTCTGCATTCAAATGCAGAACCGCCATATTCTAAAACCTTTTTTTATGTCATAACTCATCATCGACATTTGTGACTCTCAAACACTGGAATAATAACGTTTTCTTTATCAAACTATTCCGATATTCAGCGAAAGATAGATTCTCACTGGGGGAGGGTGGGAGGTGGGGTGTATTCGTGATTGCCGTGATAAATCACCCCCGTCCGTGGTTATGGGATATCATTCCCACCCTCTCCCCCTTATTCACCCCCCCCCCCCCCAAACCCTGCTCCATTACCAACTCTCAAAACTATAAACTTGCAAATTACTTCACGCCGTCTGTTAATCCACGAAGACTCTATTACTGGACTGAGCCCCAAGTATAAAACTCCAAGTTTCACAAAAGGTACAACTAAAAATATTCAAAAACTGAAACGCTCACTAGAGGCGCTGTTTTAATTTCTATGCATTTTCTGTTCAAAGCTGTCGTCAAATTTTATACTTAGGGTAGGGGAAACCTTTAATAAACGACGCCGGTCTGAAATAAATCAAATGTTTTATCGCCGCATCTATCCCATAGTAATCAGGTGCAAATTCTGAAATTGTATGTTTGTGCTACTTTTATGTTCAATCACATTAAAACTTGTACAGATTTTGTTCATAATTTTTAAATTTAAAATTAAGGCAGTTATGGTGAGTAGGTACAATGTGTTTAAATACTTTTTTTAAATGGAATATTGGTTTTCTTTCATAAAGGTACCTTTAGGTAAACAATTATTATTTTTATTTAACTAACATATTTTATTTTTATTGTATTAAATTTTTTAATTTCATTATACCTAACAATAATGCATTTTTTAATCTTACATTTGTGTTAAAAAAAAAAAATTGTCTATGAATTTTGCTTTTGTTTGGAAAAAAAGTTGTTTTGAAAATTGTTTTGAAAATTGTTTTGAAAATTATTTTATAAAAATATATTTGTAACCATTCTGCTCTTGAAGATGCCTCATTATCGAAAATATTCGAGCATAAACAAATAAAATAAAGTGAATTAAAACAATGTTTTACCATTTATATTTTAAAATATTTATAAATATTTCAAGGTTTATGCACCTATTGTTTTTTTCGTCTTACCACCAATAAAACTCAAAATTTAATTTATTCAAAAATAATGAAGCTAGCGCCATCTTACACGGCATCTACAAAGATGTTTGTTTTGTAGGTCATGTTTTGCATAATTTTGTATTTTCCCCAAGCCAAATTTTCACCGCGAACAGTTGAAACAAACTTCCAACGATATTTCACAGAGTAACCAGTAATTTTCTGCAAAATGAGTATTGCATCACAAAGAGAGCTTTTCACTACAAGTGGTTTGCGTCTTGGCTAAGACTTGGCCAATGAACTTGAGTACAAACTTTTTGTAGTTTACAAGAGATGGCAGTAACATGACCATTTCTTTCAACAATTCGAGTTGTTAACAATGGTTGTTTATGCAATTTATTTACAAAATAGCTCCAAAAATACATTGACATTATCCATTTTATCCTTCGTAGATGAATTCTATATAAAAGTAATTTCAATGAAAAGATGTTATGTATGAAGTCATTACATTATTATTCAAATAATACTTACCTACACTTTTACCAAAATTGGTCTGTTTCAAAGAAAGTGAACGTGAGTTGCAATTTTTAAGTTCATTTTGGATTCAGGTTTTAATAATAATAATAATAACAGGCTGATTTATTTTAAATTACACATGATAAGAGAGCGCCGTTTTTGTGTGTGTCACACCTCAAGGGCCCTCTCCGATCATGGATAAGACTTTCTAAACAAGTGTGCCTTGAGTGCTCCTCGAAATACACCCACAGATTTGGAGTTCTTCACTCCGGGTGGCAGTCTGTTCCACTCCACCGGCCCCGCAACACGGAAAGCGCGGTCTCCGAAGTTTGTACGAATCTGACGGCGCGGCTGAACCAAATTGACTACTCCATCACCCGCAGATCTGAGTGTCTGCCTCCTAACACCCATTTCAACAGGTGAAATCATATCAGCCAGATAAGGTGGGGCCAAGCCATTGATGGCTTTATATACCATTAAACAAACACGGAAGACCACCCTCTCCGGAAAACGAAGCCAATGAAGTTTTTTTAACAGCGGGGTGATGTGAGCGAATTTGGGAATCCCGAATATGAGTCTTGCTGCCGAATTCAACACAGATTGAAAGCGATTAAACTGTTTCTTCGGCTGACCACTATAAAGCGTCGAGCAATAGTCAATCCGAGACATCACAAACGCACTCACCAGGGTCTTAACCGCATCTGACGGCAGACATTTTCTTATTGCCTTTATTTGGCGAAGCGAAAAAAAAGAAGAAGCTATTGTGGCATCTATTTGCCTATCCAGTGTCAGGTTACGATCCAGTAAGACTCCTAGAAGTCTTACCGAATCAGAAGGCTGGATTAGCTTACCTCCTATGGAGAGTGGTACTCTATTCACCAGAAGGTGGTCACGCCTCGATGTGGCTGCCCAGAGTATCTCCGTCTTATCCATGTTTAAGATTAGGCCATTGTTCCTCATCCACCCACCAACCTCCGCGATACACCCAGAGACCCTGCAACTGAGGTCCTCAGCCATGTCTGGCCGAGAATGAGAGTATATTTGCCAGTCATCTGCATATGAGTGTGCGATGAGGCCCCATTTTTCAACAATACTCTCAATCTCAGCAGTATACAATATGAAAAGGATCGGACCCAGCACAGAGCCCTGTGGGACCCCGGAAGACAGCGAGTAGGTAGGTGAAACACTATCACAAATACGCACCGCCTGTCTGCGCTCCACCAGATAGGAAGAAAACCACGCCAAAGTCGGTCAAACCAAATGACACCTCCAATCTCTCAATAAGAATTGGGTGACTTACTGTGTCAAAGGCCGCACTCATATCAAGAAGCGCCAGTAAGGCTAGATTACCACACTCCACAGCTGATATCATATCCGATACAAGCATGAGCATACCGGTTTCTGTTGAGTGATATTTCCGGTATGCAGACTGCCTCTTAGGCATTAAGCCGCTTGCATCCAGATAGGATACCAACCGCCGCGAGACAATCCGCTCCAGCACCTTCGACAAGAATGGCAGATTTGACACAGGTCTATAATTTGAGGGATCACCGGGATCCAACTGTGGCTTTTTAAGGATTGGCGTGATGTGTGCTACCTTCAAAGACGGAGGAACAGTGGCATCCATTAGGCATCCATTGATTACCTTAACAATAAATGGAGCCAGCTGTAAGATGCATTCTTTGAGTACCCAGACTGGTACAGGGTCAAGGCCACACTGCTTGTTTGGCGATCCTACCACGATCTGACACACCTCATCTATGTCAGTTAAATCAAATACTTCGAGTCGCGAAGCACTTCCAATCCTTGAGACAGAAGTACCTGCAACCCAAGCAAAGTGCAATTGAGGTATTTTGTTTTCAAAATACGTGGCAAAATCGCAAGCAGTCGACGTCAAACCTACACCAGCCCGAGCACTCCCAGACAAGTTCTCCAGAAGCTTCCACACCTGCTGCAATCTTTCCACAATAAAAATCGGATTTCTTCTGGAGAATAGCAGACCTGTACACACCTTGAGCGTCAATCCATGATTGCCTAGTGCTACCTGGCTTACCGTTTTTAAAATTTCGCTCTAGTTTTCGCATATTGCGTTTCAGCGTACGGCATTCATTGTCAAACCAGATAGCACAGTTTCGCTCTTTGACTACTTTACATTTGATTGGAGCATGCAGCCCAATCAAATCGCCCAAGGATTTATTATACAAGTCTACTAACTCGTCCGGTTGCATTGAGACATAGGTTTCCGGACAGCAGACTGGTGAAACAGAAAGATCTTTTTTAAAGATCTCGAGATCGAACCCGTTCCAGCACCTAGAGGTTATGCTCTTATAAACAGGAACAGGCCGTCCCACATTAAGGCTAGATGTCACCAATCTGTGGTCCGACAAACCTATATCTACTACCTTCGTCTCTGAAGGTGCGTCCTCCTCTCTGGCTATAACTACATCCAGTAGGCCACCCGCATCATGAGTTGGTGCGCCAACCCACTGTCTGCAGCCATAGTCCGCTAACAAGGCGGTGAGAGCCACACTGTTAGTGTCGTCTCCACGCTCAAGCCTGACGTTGACATCCCCGACCACCAGAAACATCTCGTTGCGCGTCACAAGAGTCTCAAATAGTTCCCGGAACTCCCTAAAAAATTCAGCCGTTACAGGCTTGGAGCCCGGACGATAAACTACAGCAACAGTGAGAGCCGCACTCGAAGACACTCGACACACAAGGCACTCAAAAGACGTCGTGGGGAAAATTTTGATCTTCTCCACACGAAATCCCGAACGTACCAGCAAGGCCACACCGCCGTGATTGGACCAAGAGATGCTCTCTGTTCCTTCACCACGGCGCGGCCTTGCCCGTGCTTCCTCAAGCGTCGTGTATCCTAAAGCGCGCAATGCTCTCAGTGATGCAGAGTCGTGACTCTCATGCCATGTCTCTGTTAGGGCGAGGATGTCAAGATCATGGCTCTTACAAAAGTCGTCAATTTCAACAATCTTATTTGCAATAGAGCGCGCATTCCAGCAACCCAGTTTCACTGTCTTCTCCAATGCTTCCCGATGTCTTCCTCCGCTGCCAGTCGGCAGGGAGTTCGAGGGTGGAGGTCCCACCGAAGGCTGGTCACTGGTAGCACGCTCCTCATCATTGCACAACTGCGCTGGCAAAAGAAGCGGCGCTGGCCGTGCTGAGTAGCACAACCTTTGTCCACCTCTCTTCCCCGGTCTTCTTCTGCGTCGTCGGAGTATTAAACGTGGCCATGATGATGTGTTGAATTTGGTAGAGTTCGGCTTTAATTCAGCAAAAATGTCAGTGAGTTGTTTCACTGAGTAGACGCGCACTGTATGTACCAACGTGTTTTGTAGCGACATGCACAGGTACCAGACACACACTTACACACACACAAACGTTCGACGCATGCCGACACAGTTGTCAATCGGACGTAGGTACCTCTTGTAGATGCAGCGGCAATATAAATATTCTCTCACAATAATATTCGCCGCCGCAAGTACCCACCTCTGCACAATGATATAATAGATAATTTTATCAAAATTTACGATTCACAAAAAACACATGAACACCAAAACAGTCCAGCTTCAATTTGATACAGATGTTGTGGCATATATTGGCCGACACTTTAAACTATATAAACTATGAAACACTCAAGAACCACCAGTCAAAATCTTTTTTATTTACAGAGAGCTTCTACCGTCAGCTTGTCAGCGTCGGTAGGTAGTCTCTCTTTTTTTTGTTAGTTTTCTTTTGTTAGAACGCCCAATTGACCAACACTCCATCCATGCATCTTGATTTGCATTCATCCACTGCGTTCATCTCATTTATCATTGATAGGTAGGTACCTACCTACTTTATGTAGTCTGTAGTCTAGTGGTAACGCTCGTAATTGGAAGGTCCTGAGATCGAATCCCACAGGAGCACAAAAGATATACCATTTATTTTTTTCAAATATGCTTATCGCTAGCCTGACAAATTCATATATACCTCTACCAAAGATCGGTCACGAAATGTTCATACAGCCTTACAGCAACAGGGTCTTCCTTGAGAATTGGCGCTTTCTATAGTGACGACGAAGCTCGCAGAGGGCTCTTGAGGAATGATTCACACAAAAACAGCGCTTACAAAATAAATCATCCTTCTATTATTAGTATTACCTTTCGTAGTCCGTAGTCTATAGTGGTAGGTACCTAAGGGTAACGCTTTGGACTCTGTTAATGGAAAGCAACGACCAAGTTCGCATAAAGGGCGCTCTTGAGGTGTGATTCACAGAAAACAGTGCTGAACAATTAAATAATCCTAATATTATTCTTATTTTCTTCATCTTAGCAATGCCACTTGCCAATGTCACCCCTGTTTCAGGGAAGGACGGCAAGAGTTGCAGGGCTTATGTTCATTTGAGATTGGGTTTTTATATTGTAGGTCCACATGCGGCATGTGTTAGCGCGAAATTATACATGTCTGCTTGTGGAAATGCATTTAATATAAATCTTAAATGATATATATCTTTGCAGCTTAGATTAGATTAGATTTAGATTAGATTAGCAACTTTCTATCCTTGGTATGTACTTAGAAATAACGCCTATCACCTTTTGTATTCTCGCAAATGATGCTTCCATAAATAAGCGAGTTTGTTGTTGTTTCCTCTCTCTCCTCTCTCGACCTCTCACTTCACCAGGACCCGCACAAACAAACTTTTTCATCTCCGAGTGATGGATTCAAGTGATAAAGTTCGTTCTCATTTTTATTCCCCGCGGCCAACAAGCACCTTCCTCCCACAAGCATAAAACTCTACACTTAAATTTAACCATTGCGTTTGCCAAAAATGTATTGAAAATAAAACGGAGCCTCGAAATGGGCGTTTGAGTTTCCATACAAAAAAAAATTGTGACGTTTTGTGTGAAGTTGTATACTTGGGGTAAAAATGTCTAAAAACCTGAAGTGTGGACCGGTGGACATATTTTTTTTACCACATTTTGAGGTAAGACCTTAGTGACTTAGTTCTTGGTAATAAAAGTGTAAAATAAAATATTACATAAATAATATTTTTCAATGTTACAATCCTGAGAAAGGTTGTTTTTTTTTTAAATAACGAGTAAAAAACAAAAGCTGAATTTTCTACGTTGCCTTTTCGTTTTTTTTTTTTTGAATGGGCTGACTCATAGGTCGATTACGGATGCATTAATAGGAGGATGTATGCGTGCTTCTTATATAAGCACACGCTGGAGAGCTTGTATAAGTATTCACTGGCAAAATGGCAGCCCACGCACACACTCATGCTACTTATGCATTAGTTGCCAATAGTGTGAACCAAGCATGAGTGTTTTCAAAGATTTAATAAAATAATCAAATCGATTACAGCATGTTCAGAAATTAAGTCCAGTCGAAAGCACAGTATTGGAGCCAGGAGGATAGAGTTTGATTCCCATCAAGGGCACCAGACATTATCTCTCTTTTTGGTGTTGTCTTCTATCCCTAATTGTAGTGTCGCTAAGGTTTAGTCAGCCTTTACAAGAAACGAGAACCTTCTCGAAAAGTTGCAGGTATATAATCAATGACGACAAATTAGGATATTATTGAAAATGAGATATATAATAAGTATAAATATTTAAAAATATAAATGGTAAAACATTAATTAAAACAGTGTTTGACCATTTATATTAACAAATATTATATAATAAGTAATTTAAAAAATGCTTAAATAACTTTTTGTCTCTGTTTCTATACTTTTATCTCATTTAAAAATAAACTAAATAGCCTTGACTTACAGGTTGGTACGAGGCTGACCACATATTCTGTAAAAAATGGTTCACTTCGCCAATGTCACCCCTGTTTCAGAGAAGGTCGGCTCGGCAAAAGTTTTTTAAAGATTGGATTTTATGTTGTAAGTCAACATGCGGCATGTGCAAGCGCAAACTTATACGTGTCTGCTTATGGGAATGCATCGTAAATGATATATTATTTGCAACTTAGATTACTAGGTTTTGTACAACTCCTATGTGCAGTTAACTTGTTTTTTTTTTCTTTTATAAAATTGAAAAATACAAAGTCAGTGAACGAAATAATGTAGGTACTAAAAATACGATTGTAAAACTTTGTAATACAAACTCTTGAAGATAAAGATGATGCATTACACAAGTATGTCTTTGGACTTACTTTATTTGTATAGAAGTTTTTCGATACTTTCAATGGAAAAGTATGCAGTTTCTGGAACGCCTTCATCATCTCGATTGGCTTCATACAAAATATTATCATCTGGATAAAAGTTAGGGGAAAAGTTTTTGCTGTCGGTGCGATATCTTACTCGCCCCTCTCGAGTTACAGTTTGCAGAAAACTGACAAAACTTTACAAATATCCCATAAATTGAATGAGTATCTGTAAATTTCAAAGATAATAATTTTTGTAACTTACGACTTCCATTCAATATTTTAAATAATGTTTTTGGAAAATCGTAGAGGACATTTCCATTTTATTTTTGTTTTGGGTAAATAAATAAAATTCAATTACGTCAACCTTTCTTAAAAGCTGAACATTTTAGTTTATTTTTATGGTAACAACAGTATTAGGACTTTTTCTAAAATGAGATACACGCATTCGTTTGAGGAAAAACAAGATATTTTCATCGTTTTCAAAAAAGGTAGGTAGGTTTTTCACATTTTCTGTACAAATCATAGCTGGTTGTATTTTACTCTGTACGACTTAATTATGAACTGATTGTTTATTGAATTGTGTGTGTTTTTTTTGTTTAACTCTTATTGCCATATCAATATTTTAATTTAGTTGACCAAGAAATCATCGTGAAAATTATTTTCATTTTATATAGCTAATAATTAATAATTAATTAATTAATAATTAATAATAAATAAATAGAAATAGCCAATAATTCACTATCAATTATTTAATAATAGGGCGGAGTGTACCTAAATCAAATCAATGTTTGATGTACATGCAATAACTGTATGAAAAATGTTTGAAATAATTAAAAAATATTATTGCAATATTTCCTTTGTTTGAAATATTCCAACAATGAAAGTCAACTTTATTTTTTAAACATGTAGCAGTGTATGGACCGTTGCGGCCACATCCGCGGTAGCTAATGTGAGGGCATATGCCCTACGGACCTTTTGTGGCTCTGTAACATACACACATAGATACACATGGAACTTGGCTTGGGATCAGATTAGCGCTTCGCCTAGAATCCGCATGACTCTCGGTCTACGATTCGCATGGCACTCCGTCTAGAATCCTCATACCACTAGGTCTAGAATCCGCAAGGCACTCGGTCTAGAATCCGTATGGCATTCGGTCTTGGATTCGCATGGCGCTCCATCAACGATTCGCAAGGCAATCGGACTAGAATCCACATGGTACTTGGACTAAAATCCGCATGGTACTCGGACTAGAATCCGCATGGCATTCGTTCTAGGATTTGCGTGGAACTTGACATTTCACCCAAGACCAGAAAAGCGCTTAATTACCCTGTGTGCGTGTGTTGCTCCGTATACAATCGGCGTGATTTTCAATTATTTGAGATCACTAGATTTTTCCCTAAAATCCGCATGGCACCCCACGTAGGATTCATATCATGCTCCAGCTCCTAATACCGCATGGAATCTACTTGTAATTCCATCCGAGATCAGAAAATTGCTTATCAAATGGTGTGTGTGGTATTCCGTATTGAATTCGTGTGATGTTCTATTTGAGATCAGATCGGAGTTTTTCCTAATCCGCATGGCCTAGGATCTATATCATGCTCCAGCCTTAAATCCGCATTGAATCAGCTTGACTCTCTGCTTGATTTAGCTTACCGCTTTACCTAAGATCCGCATGGCGCTCAGCTTAGTTAGTGTTCTGCCTAGGGTCCGGTTAGCGTCGACACCGGAAGCGACGCACAGAAGCGTCGGTCGCTAATATTTAATTACGCTCTACACGAGGAGTGTCGTGTTAGTCCTGCCGGATCTACGCCAAATAAATCTCCCGCATGCGGATTTCATACTGTGCCCCAAGTATGAATCATTACGTTTAAACTAAAATCCGCATCCGAAGCGTTTACCAAAAAATATTTAGTGTAACTAAAACGCTCAACTTGTTTCGTTGTTTTAGTTGTCGTATATTTTTTGTAAAGTTGCTATGGTTGAGTTGAAACGTAAGGTTTGGTACATGGTGTTCTGTGTCCAACTTGATATTAGGCGCATCTTTCACACGGAATTGACAGCCGTGGGAACAATATGGGTTAGAGCCTAAATTGGACAATGTTAGTTGTGAATTTACAATGCTTAGGAATTTACATTTCACGATAATTGCAACTGAATAAATTTGAATAAACTGTCACCATGCCATGCACTGTTGTAAAATTTATTTATTGAAACTTTTGTCCATTTGATCACTATTCACAGAAAATACAAATATTATTTGCTGCGTCAAGAGGGGCATTGAAAAGAGCTTCTTTTGTGTTTTTGTATTTGAAACTCATGTATTTTGTGAAATATTAAATCTTTTAAAAATGATTGTCTGAACGCAATATATTTGGCGAAAGTTTGGAAAACAATATTTTTTTACGCACTATCCAAAAATAATAATAAAAATCCAGCATTAAAAATTATCTCACGAAATTCTTCAAGCAGTATTGTGGGAAGTCGCACAATCATTGACTACATCTGTGTGGATGAAAGATTGAGAGGAGCCGTAAGAGATAGCCGTGTCCACCGCGGGCCTGAAATAGGCAGTGACCACTATCTCTTATGTGCTAAAATAATGATTGGGGAAGTAAGAAAGAAGAAACGTAAGAAGCAAGTAAGAATGCCTAGAATAAAAGTAGAAAGGCTGAATGAAGAAAATGTGAAAGAGAAGTATGTATCAGAGCTCCACAAAATTTTAAGTGTGAATGAACTTGAGAAGAACGTGTGTGGAAAAGATATTGAAAGTATGTGGAAAGATCTGAAAGAAGGAATGACTGAATGCGCTAAAAAAGTATGTGGGGTAACGAAAGGTGGAAGATTGAAAGGAGATGCCTGGTGGAATGATAGAGTGAAAGAAGCTGTGAAAGTTAAGAAAAAGTATTATGAAAATTGGCTGAATGATAGAAATGATAGAAAGCTAGAAGACGAATATAAGATAGCTAAGAGAATGGCGAAGACTATAATTTATGAAAGCAAGATGAATGAACAAAGAAAGATTGATGAAAGGATTAACAGAAGTTACACCGACAGTAAGAAGGAATTTTGGAGGTGGATCAATGCGGATAGAAATAAATCTTCTGCATTGACCACTCCGGGAGTCAAAAGTGCTGCCGGTGAGATGGTATGGGAGAATGAAGAAGTATGCAAGAGATGGAAGAACTATTTTCAAGAAATTTTTGGTCAGGGTGAAAGAAGAATTTATGAACAGATAGATGAAGAAAATGAATTGAATATTTTGAAAGAAGAAATGAAAGTGTCTATTTCACGTCTGAAGAATGGGAAGTCTGCTGGGTTTGATGGTATAAATGGTGAAATGTTAAAAGCAGGAGGTGAATGCTTGATAGATTGGATGTACGAATTATGTAAGCTTTGTGTGAATGCAGGAGTAGTACCGATGGATTGGAGGAAGGCAGTCATTGTTCCCATTTACAAAGGTAAAGGGGACAAAAAAGACTGTCAGAACTTCAGACCAATCAGTCTACTCAGTATACCAGGAAAAGTCTTCTGTAAGGTGATTATAAAAAAAGTGATTCTGACAACTAGTGAAAGGATTTCCGATGTACAGTCCGGCTTTATGGCCGGTAGAGGCTGTGTTGATCAGATTTTTACTCTACGACAACTTGTTGAAAAACAATTGTCGGTGAGGCGGAAGCTGTTCACGGCCTTTGTAGATCTGGAAAAGGCTTTTGACTCAGTAGACAGAGGTATGTTATGGGATGTTTTGAAAGCATACGGAGTGAATGGGGCTCTCCTAGGTGCGGTGCATGCAAACTATGAAAATAGTAAGGCATGTGTTCGTATTGATGGTGAGTATAGTGAATGGTTTGAAGTTTATAAGGGTGTGAGGCAAGGATGTGTGATGAGTCCTTGGCTATTTAACATAGTCATGGACAAGTGTGTCAGAGATGCTAGACTTAATGATTGTGGATTGATGATAGGAGAGAGCAAAGTGAGTGTTCTACTGTATGCAGATGATGCAGTTCTTGTATCTGATTCTGCAGTAGAATTGCAAACAATGCTCTCTAGATTGAATGAAGCTTTGTTAGGTAACCATTTGAAGTTGAATGCAAGTAAGACGAAAGTATTGATTTTTGAAAGAGATGATGAAAATATGAATTATGAATTTAAAATTAATGGAATGAATGTTGATGTCGTAAATGAGTTTGTATACCTGGGAAGTAAGTTTGAAAAAGATGGAAGAATGACCGGTGAATTTGAAAGAAGAATAATGAAAGGCAGGTGCGTACTGGGTGCTACCGCTAGCATCGCCAAGAACCAGAATCTTTCAAAAAATGTTCGACTGGCGGTGCACGGTGGTATACTAGTGCCCACTCTGATATATGGAAGTGAAGCCTGGACGGTGAGTGAAAGTGAGATTAGTAAAGTCCATACAGTAGAAATGGACTACTTAAGAAGTATGATTGGGAAAAGACGGAGTGATAGGGTAAGGAATGATTTTATTAGAGAGGAATGTGGTGTAAGAGAAAGTGTGAAAGTAAAGATTAAAAGAAGTATGCTTAGATGGTTTGGACATTTGGAGAGAATGAATGAGGAAAGACTGACGAAGAAAGTATATGCTGCGAGAATTGATGGATGTCGTGGAAGAGGAAGACCGAGAAAGGTATGGATGGACCAAATTTTCGAAATAGCGAATGAATGGGATATCCAGAGTCATAATAAAAGGAGAGCTTGTATGAAAAAGGTTATGGCTCTGGATGAAATGAAAGAAGTATGCAAGGATCGAAAGAAATGGCGGTTGATCTGTAATGCTGGCGGTTAAAGCTAAGGCTTTTAAATTTAAAAAATATGTGTTGTAGCTTTTTAATTTTTTACTGTTTAATTGCTTAGAATTTATTTGTTTTATATATTTGATTGTATCAATTGCATGTACTCCTTGATTGATAGGTTGGTATGCGGCTGACCACCCATACTGTAAAAAATGGTTCACTTTGCCAATGTCACCCCTGCTTCAGGGAAGGTCGGCAAGAGTTGCAGGGCTTATGTTCATTTGAGATTGGGGTTTTTATATTGTAGGTCCACATGCAGCATGTGTAAGCGCGAAATTATGCATGTCTGCTTGTGGGAATGCATTTAATATGAATCTCAAATGATACATATCTTTGCAGCTTAGATTTAGATTTTTTTTTAGTATTAAAGTGAAACTTTCACCCACAACTATTCCCACAAAAAAAAAGTTGGCAAGTGACAGAATAATCCGTTTGGATTCGCTGGGAGGTTGACCGTCCCCTTGACCAGTAGCCCAAGTACAAAACTATGCGGTTAAGCTCAACCAAAGCGTTTTGCAGAAAATATTAGGAAAGTGAAACGCTCATTAGAGGTGTGTTTTTAATATTCATATATGTTTATGGTAAATGTTACAGCTTACTTTCAGTACACGCAGTCCAGACGCGAACACACCCCACAAACAGAATAAATCTCTACCAAGCCTTTGTCATTTTTATCTCTCATACCTACCCATTAAGTAAGCAACAAAAGAATTTCATTTGTGTCGTTTTTATTTCGCCATGAAATTTTCGAATGTTTTTTAAATATTATTTATATGCGTTTTATTAAAACTGTCATGGCGCGGTGTGAATGAAATTTATTTTTTGAATGGAAATTTACAAAAAAAGTGATTTATATTTTCACACTTGTTGTGTTGTCAGCAATCAATTAAATTTCCTTTGTTTTTCTTTTTTCTTTTTAAACCTCCCAAAATTTGGAAGCTAACTGCTAGTAATAAGTAAACAGTAGTAAAACTTGTAAAACTCATACGGGGCTATTCTTAGACATTTTAGTCGTCGGTTGAGTCCACGCTTTGACAAACTAATGATGCATTTGTATGAAGACCTGTCAATCCAAGATGGCCGCAATTGAACAGCTGATTTGTTTTCATACAAATATTACAAAATTCGGTAGGTAAGAATGACCATGCTGATGAAACTTCCAGCGCAGGCACCATTAGTTAGCACCAAAGCTTGGGCTCAACCGACGACTAAAATGTCAAGAATAGCCCCGTTAGTTTAATGCAAAGATTTTCCTCGATTTTTGAAAATTATTTTGTAAATATTTAGTCGTACTCAATCAAAGGTTGCAATTGTTTGTATTAAAAAGTATATATATATATCTTTTAATGTAAAATATATGTAGGTAATTTTTGTCATATTTCATCAAATAATTTCTAAATCAATGTCTTTGATTGATGTGATTTTTCTAAGTTTGTATTCAATTACCAAGTTTAACCTTCAAAATATAAGACGATTTTTTTTTTATTAATTTGTATAATTGTACCTCAAATGTGAATTCATTAATAAAATTTAAATTGCAGAAAATAAACACTGAATAAACAGCATCATGTCGGTTACGGTAGGAACGAATTCTGCGAAATCTCTTTGCATCAGCAGGGAAACTTTTGTTAAAAAAACCAAGAGTTTTCGGAATCTAACGCAAATAATTAATAAAAAAATGTAAAGAAATAAAGTTGTTGTAAAAAAAAAATGGCCTATAACTTCTGTATAAAGTGACCTCAGCAGTAATTATGTTTTCTTTGTGTAATGCAATGTATTTTTTGTAAAAGAAGCCAAAAGTTTAACATTGCATTTGTTATTGCGCACTATATAAATGTGTATTTTTTATTTTTGTTTAATATAAAAATCTTGCAATGATAATGGGCGACACCTGATAGCTTTGTGTGCAGAGCACAGCCTTTTTGCATCAAACACATGGTTTCGACATAAGGATGTGCATCTGTACACAAGGCAGATTGTGGGAAGTCGCACAATCATTGACTACATCTGTGTGGATGAAAGACTGAGAGGAGCCGTAAGAGATAGCCGTGTCTATCGTGGGCCTGAAATAGGCAGTGACCACTATCTCTTATGCGCTAAAATAATGATTGGAGAAGTAAGAAAGAAGAAACGTAAGAAGAAAGTAAGAAAGCCAAGAATAAAAGTAGAAAGTCTGAGTGATGAAAATGTGAAAGTGAAGTATAAATCAGAAATACAAAAAAAGTTAAGTGTGAATGAACTTGAAAAGAATGTTAATGAAAAAGATATTGAAAGCATGTGGAAGTTTATGAAAGAAGGAATGATTGAATGTGCTCGAAAAGTATGTGGAGAAACGAAAGGTGGAAGATTGAAAGGGGATGCCTGGTGGAATGCTAAAGTAAAAGAGGCTGTGAAAGTGAAGAAGGAATGTTACAAAAAGTGGCTGAACGACAGGAATGATAGAAAGCTAGAAGATGAATATAAGATAGCCAAGCAAATGGCGAAGAATGTAGTTTATGAAAGCAAAGCGAATGAACAGAGAAAGATTGATGAAAAAATGAACAGGAGTTTCACCGACAGTAGGAAGGAATTCTGGAGATGGGTCGGTGCCAATAGGAATAAAGATTCTGCATTGACCACCCCAGGAATCAAAAGTGCTGTTGGTGAGATGGTATGGGAGAAGGATGAAGTATGTAAGAGATGGAAAGAATATTTTGAAGGGATTTTTGGTCGGGGCGAAAGAATTTTGTTTAGAAAAATGACAGAAGAGAATGAATTTAGGATTTTGAAAGAAGAAATAAAAGTATCTATTGAATGTTTGAAGAATGGAAAGTCTGCTGGGTTTGATGGAATAAATGGTGAAATGTTGAAAGCAGGAGGTGAATGCGTGATAGATTGGATGTACGAATTATGTAAGCTTTGTGTGAATGCAGGAGTAGTACCGATGGATTGGAGGAAGGCAGTCATTGTTCCCATTTACAAAGGTAAAGGGGACAAAAAAGACTGTCAGAACTTCAGACCAATCAGTCTACTCAGTATACCAGGAAAAGTCTTCTGTAAGGTGATTATAAAAAATGTGATTCTGACTACTAGTGAAAGGATTTCCGATATACAGTCCGGCTTTATGGCCGGTAGAGGCTGTGTTGATCAGATTTTTACTCTACGACAACTTGTTGAAAAACAATTGTCGGTGAGGCGGAAGCTGTTCACGGCCTTTGTAGATCTGGAAAAGGCTTTTGACTCAGTAGACAGAGGTATGTTATGGGATGTTTTGAAAGCATACGGAGTGAATGGGGCTCTCCTAGGTGCGGTGCATGCAAACTATGAAAATAGTACAGCATGTGTTCGTATTGATGATGAGTATAGTGAATGGTTTGAAGTCTTTAAGGGTGTAAGGCAAGGATGTGTGATGAGCCCATGGCTATTTAACATAGTCATGGACAAGTGTGTTCGAGATGCTAGACTTGATGATTGTGGATTAATGATAGGAGAGGGCAAAGTGAGTGTTCTACTGTATGCGGATGATGCTGTTCTTGTATCGGACTCAGCAGTAGAATTGCAAACGATGCTCTCTAGATTGAACGAAGCTCTGCTAGGTAATTATTTGAAATTGAATGCAAGTAAGACGAAAGTTTTGATTTTTGAAAGAAATGAAGAAAATACGAACTACGAATTTAGAATAAACGGAATGAATGTTGATGTGGTAAATGAGTTTGTATACTTGGGAAGTAAGTTTGAGAAAGATGGAAGAATGACAGGTGAACTTGAAAGAAGAGTAATGAAGGGCAGGTGTGTACTGGGTGCCACAGCTTGTATCGCCAAAAATCAAAACATTTCTAAAAATGCTCGATTGGCGGTACGCAGTGGCATACTTTTACCCACCTTGATGTATGGAAGCGAGGCCTGGACGGTGAATGAAAGTGAAATTAGTAAAGTCCATACTGTTGAAATGGACTTTCTAAGAAGTATGATTGGGAAAAAACGGAGTGACAGGGTGAGGAATGATTTTGTAAGAAAAGAATGTGGTGCAAAAGAAAGTGTGAAAGTGAAGATTAAAAGAAGTTTGTTAAGATGGTTTGGGCATATGGAGAGAATGAATGAGGAAAGACTGACGAAGAAAGTATATGTTGGTAGAATAGATGGATGTCGTGGTAGAGGAAGACCGAGAAAGGTATGGATGGACCAAATATCCGAAATTGCGAATGAATGGAATATCCAGAGTCATAATAAAAGAAGAGCTTGTATGAAGAAGGTTATGACTCTGGAGGAAATGAAAGAAGTATGCAAGGATAGAAAGAAATGGCGGTTGATCTGTGATGTTGGCGGCTAGGGTTTGTTAAAGTGAATTTGGTTTTATGATTTAGTTTTTTATGTCCATGTATATATTGTTATTTTTATTCTTTGATTTTAAAAAATGTAATTTGTCATGTATGTTCCTTGACTTATAGGTTGTTATGCGGCTGACCACCCATAATATAAAAATTGGTTCACTTTGCCAATGTCACCCCTGTTTCAGGGAAGGACGGCAAGAGTTGCAAGGCTTATGTTCATTTGAGATTGGGTTTTTATATTGTAGGTCCACATGCGGCATGTGTTAGCGCGAAATTATACATATCTGCTTGTGGGAATGCATTTAGTATAAATCTTAAATGATATATATCTTTGCAGCTTAGATTAGATTAGATTAGATTAGATTGCAAAATTTATTATTTCATTTTCATGAAAAATGAACCTTCTGGCATTTTTAAACGTTTTTTGGCAAAGCCACCAAAATTAAAGGTCCAATTGGGAGGCTTTCACCGAAATCCCGTTGGCTCACAGTCACTCAATACTGGGCTTAGGACTTTTCTCGACAGGGCACGCGAACTTTCAAGGACCCGTCTGGAAGGAAGAAGATAAATTTCATTTCAGACGAATTTCTACGTGAGAGATTCTTTATTCAATAAAGTACTTCTAAAGCACTACAACCAGTAACAATGATCAAAGCTATTATTTTCAAAAACTTTATTTCATAAATTCAATCAACAGATATTCATTTAACCTTTTTCATAAAAATAATTGAAAATGATAATAAATTCAAGCGTTTTCCTCACGGAAATTTCATTTTTTTTCTCGATAGGCAAAGGTCCCACGTCTATGTATGGGGTAGTAAGTTCTTTA
Organism: Agapetus fuscipes; assembly: GCA_951799405.1. Lineage (NCBI taxonomy): Eukaryota > Metazoa > Arthropoda > Insecta > Trichoptera > Glossosomatidae > Agapetus > Agapetus fuscipes. Next base: position 9,781,097 of record OX637346.1, on the reverse strand, counting down.
GAAACCAACAAAATAAACAATTATTAGTTAGTCTTTGTTCTAGCAATCTGACCAAATGACGAAACATTTTTTGTATTTGGTATTTTGTAATTTAATTATTTTAAAGTATGTGGTCTTAAGATAATGGCTCTAATAAATTAGTGAAAAATGAGAAAATCGTGTATGAATGGAGTGATATATGTCGAAAAGATGATAGAAGTCTAAAACTGCAGAATAAAAAGGTACTGGCTATCCTTAGCGGAATGGCGACTGGATACAAGACAAGGTAAGAACAAAGTAAAACAAATCGAGAGATTAAAAAAAATATTCGACTGAAAATAAAATATACTAACCGAACAGTAAAACTATCGTACGCCTATTTATATTTTTCGATACGCAGATTCGTAGCGTAGACACGCTTCATGTTTACCGATTACAAGTTTTCTGATTGAGTTTTTGTTTGCATTGAAGATTGCAAAATATTGTTTAACCGGTCAAGAATAAACATGAAACAGGCTGTGCGCAAATAAATGACGGTAGCACATAACGGAATCGAAGGATAATAAAAAGGAATCGGAAAAAATGGAAAATGTTGGTCTATTTGCATAAGACCCGGGGCATCAAAAGCTGCTACCAATCCCAAAAGGCTGGGGCGGTTTGGTCTGACCTCACGCGGTGAATGTTCTCGAATAACATCATTGAAGTTTGGTATAGTTGCACTAGCAGAGCTTCTGCTCGGTGAACGTGAGGCTTAAGTTTGAATCAGAGAATATCAGACATCATTTCAAAATTTTCTTCTAAACGAAGTCATTTTAAAAGTTGATAAATTCAAAATATTGTTTTGAATTTACATTTCAAATAATTTAATAAAAAAAACCGTTGTTTATTTTACATAATTTATTTTAGATACGGTTTACCTAAAGAGTCAACTTTACACCTATTAAGGTCGCTTGACTTTTAACGCTACCGACAGCTTTGACTCTTTTTTTATAGAAAGAATAAGGATTATTCTCGAATCACTGAAAACTGACACATGCGAGACTTTACTAAAACACTCGAGCAATCTTGACCAATACAAATACAATCATATAAGTACCTTACATCTAGAGACTTCACAGATTATATCACAGACTCTAAAACTAACACACAATTACTCATTCGCAACAATATATACTTATATAGACTCTCCTACTTCTATAATCTGTAATTTGAGTTGCAAATATATATTGATAGATACGTAAAAATATCATATTCAATGCCCACAAGCAGGCACATGTAAGTTTGTGCTTACACATGCTGCAAGTGTACATGCAAAATAAATCAAACCTCATATAAACATAAACTTGGCATCTCCTGCCCTGGCGCCTTTGCCTGAAACCGTGGTAGCAATGGAAAACGTGGACCAAGTTTACACAGCATGGGAGTTCCTTGACTTATAGGTTGATATGCGGCTGACCACCCATGCTGTAAAAATGGTTCACTTTGCCTATGTCACCCCTGTCTCAGGGAAGGACGGCAAGAGTTGCAAGGTGTATGTCCATTTGAGATTTGGTTTTTATGTTGTAGGTTCACATGAGGCATGTGCAAGCGCGAACTTGTACGTGTCTGGTTGTGAGAATGCATGTAATGTGAATCTCCAATGTAACATATCTTTGCAACTTAAATTAGGATGTCAACCTCATACCAACCTATGTACCTGATTGTAGGCATGCATTGAGTTTGAGCCTTAAATGTCAATATACTCTGCTGCTTCGATTATATATTATAGAAGTATGCACTTGTTTTTTTTAAATAATGTATTTTCATTATTGTTTTAAAATTTAATAACCATTATAATGTCAATGAAAATATTGAAGTTTTCATGCCAGGGGCGCGCATCTCATAGGCCTACTAGGTAGGCAATATTTGGTAATAAACCATTTGAGCTTAATATTCAGATCTAAAATTAAAAAAATAAGTTAGATTGGAGCCATCGTTAGTACTTGAGTCAATTTCAAATGAGTAAGAAATGGGGGAAAATATTTATTCTGAAATGTAAGTAATAACAGTCCGGTCGATAGCTCAGTTGGTAGAGTGCTAGCATTCTATGCCATGAGCTCGGGTTCGAATCCCACCGAGGGTGTCAGAAATGATTTCACGTTTCGGTGTTTATTTCAAGCCCCAGAATAAAATACCGGCAAGGTTTACTCAGCCTTCACAAGAAATGAGTACCAGCCCTCTCGGGAGCTGGGAAACCCCCACTTCAGCTGAAGTGGTTGGCGTAAGGCCGGCCCCCTTACCTGTAAAAATATAAGGTTCAACTCGCCACATGCGACCTAATCTAATCTAATCTAATCTAAGTTGCAAGGATATGTTACATTGGAGATTCACATTACATGCATTCTCACAACCAGACACGTACAAGTTCGCGCTTGCACATGCCTCATGTGAACCTACAACATAAAAACCAAATCTCAAATGGACATACACCCTGCAACTCTTGCCGTCCTTCCCTGAGACAGGGGTGACATAGGCAAAGTGAACCATTTTTACAGCATGGGTGGTCAGCCGCATACCAACCTATAAGTCAAGGAACACCCACACACGACAAATTACATTTTATACATCATTAAATAATAATATCCAAATACAAAATATCCATTTACAAACAAAAACAAATTCCAATTTAATAAACCCTAGCCGCCAACATTACAGATCAACCGCCATTTCTTTCTGTCCTTACATACTTCTTTCATTTCCTCCAGAGTCATAACCTTCTTCATACAAGCTCTTCTTTTATTATGACTCTGGATATTCCATTCATTCGCAATTTCGGATATTTGGTCCATCCATACCTTTCTCGGTCTTCCTCTACCACGACATCCATCTATTCTACCAACATATACTTTCTTCGTCAGTCTTTCCTCATTCATTCTCTCCATATGCCCAAACCATCTTAACAAACTTCTTTTAATCTTCACTTTCACACTTTCTCTTGCACCACATTCTTCTCTTACAAAATCATTCCTCACCCTGTCACTCCGTTTTTTCCCAATCATACTTCTTAGAAAGTCCATTTCAACAGTATGGACTTTACTAATTTCACTTTCATTCACCGTCCAGGCCTCGCTTCCATACATCAAGGTGGGTAAAAGTATGCCACTGCGTACCGCCAATCGAGCATTTTTTGATATGTTTTGATTTTTGGCGATACAAGCTGTGGCACCCAGTACACACCTGCCCTTCATTACTCTTCTTTCAAATTCACCGGTCATTCTTCCATCTTTTTCAAACTTACTTCCCAGGTATACAAACTCATTTACGACATCAACATTCATTCCATTAATTTTAAATTCATAATTCATACTTTCATCATCTCTTTCAAAAATCAATACTTTCGTCTTACTTGCATTCAACTTCAGATGGTTACCTAACAAAGCTTCATTCAATCTAGAGAGCATTGTTTGCAATTCTACTGCTGAATCAGATACAAGAACTGCATCATCTGCATACAGTAGAACACTCACTTTGCTCTCTCCTATCATCAATCCACAATCATTAAGTCTAGCATCTCTGACACACTTGTCCATGACTATGTTAAATAGCCATGGACTCATCACACATCCTTGCCTCACACCCTTATAAACTTCAAACCACTCGCTATACTCACCATCAATACGAACACATGCCTTACTATTTTCATAGTTGGCATGCACCGCACCTAGGAGAGCCCCATTCGACCCCTTTGGGGATAACGCGGCAAAAAGTTACACTATATGCGTAGCTTAGTTGCGTTTTTTTGCGTTTAAATAAATTTACATATAATGATAATAATAATAGGATGATTTATTTGGTGAGCGCTGTTTTCGTGTGTATCACACCTCAAGAGCCCTCTGCGAGCTTGGTCGTCGCTGTAGAAAGCGCCAATTCTCAAGCAAGACCCAGTTGTTGTAAGGTTGGATGGAGCTTTCAGATACCGGTCTTTGGTAAAGGTTTATGAATTTTTCAACTCAGCGAAGAGCACGTTCGAAATATTAATGGTAAATTTTTTGTGCTCCGCCGGGATCCGAATCCACAACCTTCCATTTTCGAGTCCGAAGTGTTGCCACTACGGACTACGGACCGGTCCAAGATGCCAACGACACGCGGTGTACCTGAGCGGTCACCCATCCAAGTACTGTCCGCGCCCAATGTTGCTTAACTTCGGTGATCTATGGGAACCGGTGCTTTCAACATGGCTAACGTCGTTGACAAATATATACATACAGGCAAATGCCTATACCCTATGCACGCTCCTGTTTTGTGCCCAAACGTCCCATTCCCACGTCGGAGACCAGTGTCGGAAAAGTGGAAATAGATAAGAGCCCCCCGCCCCGCCCTGAAGGGAAATATTATTTACTTTTATATCGCGAACGACTGTTTGTATTTCGGCCGCATGCAAACCTTTTTAATACTCTCAGACATTGATTTATTCAGCCCACTCGGTTTCGCGCTAATCGCATTTAATTCCAACAAGAAAATCGTAATAATATAATTGCGATTACGCGTAATTCCATTGTGCCCCCTAATCGCAGATTGTGTGTGTTTTTGTAATTAAATATTCCCGGGTGATGGTAAATTACAATTTCATGTGTCAACTCAAATAAAACCATGGTCCCGTGAGAAAATATTGTTTGTAAATACTTCCCTGTGCAAATGTGTATATTAGACAACTTTTTCTAAAACCGTCAAAAAGTTTGTCGTTTATGTATTGACTGGATTATTCGGGAAAAAAGTAAATAAAAACAGAAGGCCGAGAAACATACGGTTGGATTAGATTGTGGTGAAATTGTGAAAGAATGGAACATACAAAGCGAATGTAAAAGAAGGAAATGTATGAAAATGAACTGAAAGAGGTATAAAAGGATAGGAAAAAATAGAGGCAAAGCTGCAGATTCTCTAGCCACCCCTAGTGGAATGGCGAAAAAAATAAAGAATTAGCCAAGAATAAATACTGGTGGACATAAGTGCATTTTTTGCAAAGGCTTTCGACGTTATTCGCATCCATTAAATCAGTGGCTTATCCACCGTGTGAAGAAATTCTTTATACAAAAACTGATCGTAGATCATAGATCACGTAGGTATTGATTTAATATTTTATGAATAACAATTTTTGGGGTTGGTGTAAAATAAGTTGCTAGATCATATTATTATTCACTTTCACATTCATCACTTTCAAGGACCCTAAACCATGAACAGTACTTACTTAAGTCATTATCATAGCATTGGTCATATTATGTGTCTATTACTGCAGAACCGTTAAAGATTTCTTGACATCCGTTTAAAACTCTACACTAGCCGTATAAAATTGTGTTCCTAATATATTACAATGAGTTATGAGCAATTCAGTTTGTATACTTTTTATACTCAACACACCTGTTTATAAAGATGATAAAAATTACATTTGGAATGTTGTATTGTTTACAATCTTAAAGTGATATAAATAAGAATATATCTGACAAATAATTACAATTTTCAAAAGAACCGTGAATATGAATGAAAAATTCTAGATTGGCGCTTTTGGTTATCTACAATGACTTAACTTATCTATACTAGGGGCTCCGCCCCTGTCTGCTACGCAGCCCAACCCCTTAACATTAGGCAATGTGTATATTGCACATAGTTTTGCATCTAGGGAATCAATCATTAGAAAACATGTATAAAAAAAATGCAGTTTTTGTTAAAAAAAAAATTTGTTAGTCTTTTAACAAAAGAAAGAAAACTAAAAGCAAATAAAAAAAAAGAAACCGGTTTTAATTTGCTCCATTATAGTCCTTGACTTATATGTTGGTATGAGGCTGACCACCCAAACTGTTAAAAAATGGTGCACTTTGCCAATGTCACCCAACAAAAGAAGAGCCTGTATGAAGAAGGTTATTACTCTGGAGGAAATTTAAGAAGTATGTAAGGACAGAAAGAAATGGCGGTTGGTCTGTTATTTTGGCGGCTATTTATCTATAATCTATAATCTAAACTGCAAAGATATGTTAACATTTAAGACTCATATTAAATGCATGCCCACAGACAGGCACATGTAGGTTCGCGCCTACACATTTTGCATGTGTGCATAAAAATAAACAAAACCTCACGTGAACATAAATCTTGCAACTCCTGCCGCCGTTCCCTGAACCGGGGTGGCATTGGCAAAAGTGAACCGATTTTTACAGCACGGGGGGTCAGCCTCACACCAACAGTTAAGGAGCACAAACAAATATAAATGATTTACAAAAATTCTTAATTACTTATACACATAACAGATCCAAATTAAAATAAAGTAAAATTAGACTTAACATTTAAATAAAATAGGAATTGGTTTTGTTTTTAGTTTTGATGTCCAGACATATTATTATTTGTTGATTTAAAAAATGTAATTTGTCGTGTATGTTCCTGGACTTATAGGTTGGTATGCGGCTGACCACCCACGCTGTAAAAATAGTTCACTTTGCCAATGTCATCCCTGTTTCAGGGAACGACGGCAAGAGTTGCAGGGCTTATGTTCATTTGAGATTGGATTTTTATATTGTAGGTCCACATGCGGCATGTGTTAGCGCGAAATTATACATGTCTGCTTGTGGGAATGCATTTAATATAAATCTTAAATGACATATATCTTTGCAGCTTAGATTAAATTAGATTAGACCCCTGTTCCAGGGAAGGTTGGCAAAAGTTACAGGCAAAAGTTTGTTTGTGGGCATGCATCGTATATGAGCTTTGAATCTATATACATCCTTGCAACTTAGATTATAGACCTGTGTGTCAGGGAAGGTCGGCAAAAGTTGTAGGGCTTATGTTCATTTGAGGTTTGGATTTTATTTGTAAGTAGGTACACATTCAGCATTTGTAAGCGCGAACTACACGTGTTTGTTTATGGGTATGCATCTGAGAGCTGTAAATGAATATATCCTTGCAACTTAGATTATATATTATAAATTATATTATAGTATCTGTAAACCGACATTATATCCTTAGATTGGGTTTTTTGGTCCATATGGGACATGTGTAAGTGTGAACTTATACGTGTCTGCTTGTGAGAATGTTGTAATATATCTTTGCAACTAAGATTATAGATTTAAATCCATTTTTATTTTTTTTGTTTGTTGTTTTTTTGATTTGTATCAAATAAAAAAAAAATATCGTAAAAAAAAAAAAAACTTTCGAATTTTGCCGCTAGATGTCTATTTAGTCTTTTTACATTTTGCATACATTTTCTTACATTTCAATACAAAAAAAAAACAGGTTTAAAAAAATTGTGGCGGCTTTTTAATAAATACTTTTTACAGAAATTATAATTACTTCTACTAAAAACTACTGTTTTACGAAAAAAAAAATTTTTTTTGTAAATATTGAAAGAAGTTATAGTGTATTGGAGTGTGTTTCTCAAACACATACATGAATGGTCCTGTTTTGCAGCATATATACAAAATTTCCCTTTCCATGATTGCAAATGTATTTCATCTGCTGTGATGGCATTAATTTTGAAAATAGAAACTCAAAGCGAATGACGACGAAAGACGACGATGAAGGGTAATATAATAAAGGATGACTTAAATAAATGAGACTGTTTTAGTCTTGTAAGCACTCGTGTACGCAAATATGATAAGGTTTATCCTTAGCTTAATGTAGGCTTGGTTTATTCAAAATTCTTAGAACGAGTATAGTCGAGGAGATCCCAAATAGATTGGCAAAATTAGCAGCCCGTGGGTATACAAGCCCACGATTTCGACCATGAAGTCCCGATTGGGACAAGATGGGACTTATCCAGTCCAATTCTCCGCTAATGAATATGGGATGAAAATACCTCGCACCGCCGACGCCATTAGCGAGTAAGAGTGTAGGGATTGTAAGGTAAACACAGAACTTAGTACCCCAAGTAAGCTCACAGCAATTGCGTGAATCGAAAAATGTTTGAAAACGAAATCACTCACTAGGAATGCCGTTATGTATTCCGTAGATCGCTAATTTACGCAATCGAATAGAGTTTATGCGAATGTTTTATACTAGGGGTACAGGAAGGAAATCAGGCAGAGTGCCTAGAGACATGAAGATCCGCAAATTAAATTGCCCGGATCCTGCTTCAGTTTTCTTCGTCTCAGATGCTGAGTGGATTTGATACGTTTTATTATTTGTTAGCTCTCAGTGTTATAATTTAATTTCACCTACATTTTAAGGAGCTGCCCGCCCCGCGCTCTCGGCTTTTTATTCCGGTCCAATTTACGGGGTGCTTTGCATATTTAAAGCATTAAACTTCTTTTTTACAAGGTTTTTATGCCGCTTCCAGGCAATTTATTTTATTTTTTTGTATGAGAAGGTTGTAGGATTGTGGAATTGAATGAAAATATCAAACTAAGGCCACTTTACGCAAAAGGCTATCTTGGTTCGCTGCTTAGCATGGGTCTCGCCCAAACTGTTTTCCTCGTAAGTATTTTTTTTCTATTTAAATGAAAGCGTTTCTTTTTGCTTATCGTGAAAATATTGAAAACTGTACTACAATGTTGTAAAGTACCATTTAGTCTTATTTTCTTTCATTTCTTAATTTTATACAGTACAAAGTTAGAAAAAAAATCGTCTAAAGTGTTATTTTCTAGGTTTCAATTTAATTTTACACAATTTATTTGAGGAATTCTCTCACATCTGGTTCACAGTTTAAACGTTGTATGTACTTCTCGCTTAATAGCTCGGGTACTAATCGGGTACTGATGCTCTGCAAAGCACTGGAACTGTATTTATGGGTGACTAAAGGCTATTCTAACACGCACCAGACCATGCCAGAATAGTCTCAAAAGAAAGCTTTGAGTAAACACGAGGAAGTACAACTATCCAAATAATTACGTCTTGACACACATATACCTACTAGTTGGTAAAAACACAAAGACACACAATCATAAATAAAAATACACAAACATTAACTTATACATTCGTAACAATACTTTATATGAAATACCAAAATATTTATATGAAATACAACGTGTAAAAATCAGGAATCACATACTTCTACTACATGGTCATAAGCAATGTTATTATACCTACCAGAAAATTATACTTTAGTACCACTCGCCACATGCAACCCCTTTGGGGGAACTCAGCAATAAGTTACACTTTATGTATAGTTTAGTTGGGTACACGACATTCAAAGCTTTAGTATTTGTAGAGATAATCATAAGTCAAGATATTAACTCGACATCATAGTCATCTAATTTTATTTACTTTTTTCACATCCATAATTTTTTGCTACCAATTTCTATTATTTTTTAAGACACCAATGTAATCACAGTATCCATAATCATTCAATTACAGATTATTCTGTATCGGGAATTTTCAATACGCCTGTATTGTTTTATACCCCCATAAAATTAACATCGTCTCCAGATTAGCGAGGGGGTGTGAGGCAAAGGCAGATTGAAAAGCCTCAGGGCGTTTCTTTGGAAATTTCAAAGGCAACATTAGTGTTTAATGGGGTAAACATGTTTTTCACACCAGTCGGGGGAAAATTATAGATTATCGGCACATAAAGAGAAAGCGAGCCGTCTTACTAGAGATTACACTTTGCAGTGTAAGCCAAGACGCCACCGCTGAAATGAGGATAGATTTAAAAACAGATATTACTATATATAAAATGAAAGTACAATCTAATTTTCTTAAAATTCACTTTTTTAACTTATTTTTTACACAACCAGTTTCGGAAGAAGCAGTACCTCCCATCTTCAGGTGTAAAATGAAACCAAAGACAAATGATCTTTTAAATTAGCTGGTCGGGATTTTGGACAGGAGTCCTAGGTCGCTGGTTTCTTGGGGATGGTCTTCAATAAAATTCTTGATGATCGGTTGATATGTGGGTTTTGTATTTTAGGTATACATTTTACAATAGTAGATCGGAGAATTTATCACAGAATAACTAGGTAGAATATAAAAAAAAAACAGTTCGAGTAAATGAACTGCTCAAATTATAACAAGAAAAGGAACAATTTTTTCAGCGAACATTTGCTTTTAAAGCACAATAATGCAACCCACATATGAACTGCTAACAAAAACAGATGTCAGCCAATGGGAATAATTGACCAATCAGATTCTGACACGTCATCTCTTCACTGAGAAGATGAATCATGCTTCACTGAACTGAGACTGTAATATTTTTATACCTACCATTATACATTTTATTTAAAGTAAAAATTCCCAAATCATCACTATCAATAGGTTCAACTCGCTACATGTGACCCCTCGGGGATAACGCGGCAAGAAGTTTCACTATATGTGTAGCTTAGTTGCGTTTTTTTTTATCACCGAAATGTTTTTACAATGTTATTTTTTCTCTATCATATTTTCTCAAACAATTAGCAAAGGACAATTTTGAAATTTGAATGATATTTTTGTTGTTTCCTGTTGGAATCGAACAAACTACCTTCCGTTTTATAGTTTGTAGCGCTAGCCATTGGAATACAGACCAGTAATTATAAAGACACACAATCCTGAGTAAATACATAACTATTAAGTCTGATGGTTAACACTTTAGACCCATGATTGGAAGGTATGGGTTTCGAATTCCGGCGGAGCATGAAAAAATATATAATTTCTTTTATTTTCTCTTCACTGGGTTGAAAACTTAATTAACCTGTACCAAAGACCGGTCACTATAGGTTCATTAAGCCTTACACCAACTTGATGTTACTTGAGAATTCTACAGCGACGACTAAGCTCGCAGAGGGCTCTTGAGGTGTGATTCACACAGAGACAGCGCTTTCCAAATAAATCAGCCTAATATTAATATTAATTAACTAGAAGATTTCGTGCAATGTGGACCGATCTAGTTAAAACACCAGCGGATATCGTATAGGGTCGGTTAGTGAATTATAGCCTAAGAAAATCGTAGAAATTTGCTTTAAAAACTATTTTCACTAATTAGAAAAGGAAGAGGATTTTATGTTGATTATGTTATTTTTAGTCTGTAAATATATTTAATTGCAGATTTAATCAAAATTGTTGTTAATTTAAAAATGCCTTACCAGAGCCGTGGTGAGTTCTTCGTTTTGTAGCCGGGATGAATAAGTCTTTATTATTTAATTAAATCACATTACAGAGTCCGCCGAGCATTTGTGCGTTTTCCTTGTTTCTCTGGAATCAGATAATACATTTCAACAATGCTGATGAAAATACAAATTCTCAAATAAACGAGCCGGCGAGAGGTATAACGTATTCCGGTATGATTGTATAGATGAACGCTACGCGGGTGCTGATTTTATTCCTCAAAAATCAGAGAACCGCATGTTAATCGGATATCTATTTCTCTACTCTCTAGCGTGGTAAAACTTTGGACTCGTGAATGGAAGGTTGTATGTTCGAATCCCGGTGGAGCACAAAAAAAATATCATTGATATTTTCAAATATGCTCTTCGCTGGGTTGAACAATTCATAAGCCTTTACCTAAGACCGGTCACCAAAAGTTTATCCGAATTGGCGCTTTGTAGCGAAGACAAAGCTCTACAAAGTCCGGTTGATAGCTCAGTTAGTAGAATGCTTGTATTCCATGCTGAGAGCAAGGGTTAGATCCTCACCTAGGGTGTCAGAAATGATTTCCCGTTTCGGTGTCATTCAGGTAAGGTGAACTCAGCCTTTACAAGAAATGAGAACCAGCCCCTCCAGGAGCTGGCTCTTTATCAGTAAAAATAAATTGGTCCCGAATCGCCACCAAACAAGCGACAGAAGCTAAAGGCCAAGGCTTGATTTTGGCTGTAGCGCCATACGAATAAAACTTTTTTATACACAATACACCCAAGACCGGTCCGTAGTCCAGTGGAGCACAAAAAATATTTATATTTTCAAATTTGCTCTTCGCTGGGTTGAAAAAATCGTAGAAGACCAAGCTCGTAAATACCTCTGCGGCACTACAACAAGTGTCATAGACCCCTTCTTCTTCTGACCCCTAGAGTCTCTGAAATCTAGGGACTCTCCCGCACAGAATTTCTTAAAAAAAAAACATTTTTTACTTTCTTGCTATAGCTGAAGGCTATAAAGAAAGTATTGATTTGGTGTGAAAAAAAAATTTCGAGGTTTTCACGGAAATGAGTTGTCCTGGTGCAGGACATGCCAAAAAACACTATCTTTCAAAAACGTCCGTCTGTATGTGTGTGTGTGTGTATGTATGTGTGTCACTTTCCAAAGTATAAGACCTAGAGATACCAAATTTTGGCTACTTCAACTTTTTTGGACATGTATTAAGTATGAATAATACGGCATTACACCAACTTGAAAATTCAAGATGGCTGCCATACAAAAAAAACATAAAATTGCACTTTTCTCAAAAACGGCTCCAAGAATTTTTTTTAAATTTTCAGAGCTGCCACAAATTAATTTTTTACTTAATAAATTAGTTATGGCAATACTCTTGCTAATCTGTGTCTATGGGCTGCGATATGAAAAAAACAAACAATTATGAATTCTCGAAAGTCAAGGAGTAAACCAAAATATAATGTTTTACAATATTATAGACAACATAAATTTCTACAAAGTTAAAAAAAAAGTTTTTTGAAAATATTATTATAAAGCACCGTTTACACGACCTGAAATTTTAAATCGAAACTATTACAAAAACCCATTAAAATGCAAGATATTTAAATTTGTTTTCGATTTGATAGAAAAAATTAGTGTATTACTTTTATTCGTAATATTTTTTTTTTACTTTTTTGAAAATTCAAGATGGCTTCCGAAGAGCTGAAAATTTTATATGCGATTTTCTCAAAAACGGCTCCAACGATTTTTCTCAAATTTTCTGTGAATCTGTTTATAAAATAGTGCTATCTAACGGTTATAATTGTTGCTTAATCATAATCTCGGTTTAGGGAGTTGCCATACAAAAGAAAAAAAAAAAAAAAAAAATCTCGGTAGTTAGAGGGTTAATAAAAAAATAATCTGTCACAAATGTAAGAACATAATAATAACTTATATATTGCCATCATTATTTTTTCCAAAAAGTGAGTTAGAAGTATAGCCGCCATACAAAGTGAAAATTTTCCATACAAAATGTATTAGCAATTTTATTGGTAGTCAAAGTGTTAAAATTAGATAAAAGGCTACAATTCTTAAAATTTTATAAATACGAATAATAATCAATCGTTACTTTTTCAAAATATAACTAAAAAGTTTACCCACCATACAAAGTCCTAGTTTGCATACAAAAGGGTTCAATGACCATCTATAATAATTTAGATTCTAGATTCTAAAATCTAAGTTTCAAAGATATATTGAAATTAAAAACTCATATCAAATGCATGCCCACAAACAGACACGTGTAAATTCGCGCTTAAAAACGCTGAATGTGTACTTACAAATTAAAACCAAACCTCAAATGAACATAAAACCTGCAACTCTTGCCGACCTTCCTTGAAACAGGGGGGACATTGACAAAGTGAATTATTTTTTACACTATAGGTGGTCAGCTTTATACCAACCTATAAGTCAAGGATCTTCTTGTGTGATTTGCGCTTTTCCCAGAGAAGACCAACCTCGCAGAGGGCTCTTGAGGTGTGATTCAGATAAAACGGCGCTCAACAAATAAATCAACTAAATATTTATATTTATTTAAGTATTTATATGACTATATCCATATTGTACGAGTGTGCAGGTACACACCGCGGTGGAATAAAATTGATTTATTATTGATATATTATATTTTTATTGAAACGACATAAGCTGGTAGATGATTCTAGCTTTACATACGTCATACAGTGGGTTAATTTTTGCAAGAAAGTCGAGTACAGATTCTGTGCAATTTATTTATTATTGTAGACATTCAAAGTAAAATCGTCTCCCGTGTTGTGGGGCATGCTCTGGCACTAGGCAGGCAACTCTCAATATGCGAGATTACACCGAGCTCGCGCTTCGTGTTATCTCTATTGAGATTCGTATTCCGTTTTCTTGGATTTAATATTCAGCGAGTGCCCGGCGGGCCTCCCGGCGGAATCATCGTTAGTGCTTTAGTTCGTATCTCGAGAAATTAAAAGTGATAATTAACAATGCAGAACTCACAGTATAAAACACTAGGGGCGTTGCCCCTGGCTGCTACGCAGCCCAACCCCTTAACATTTGGTGAATGTGTATATTGCGCATAGTTTCCTCGCGTTAAAATTCGGAAAACATGTAAAATAAAAACATGCAGCCTTTGTAAAAGAAAATCGACCACCCATAGTTTAAAAAATGGTTCACTTTGAAGATTTCAGCTGTGTTTCAGGGAAGATTGGCAAGAGTTGCAGGGCTTATATTAATTTGAGATTGGGTTTTTATGTTGTAAGTCAACATGCATTATGTGTAAGCGCGAACTTATAAATGTCTGCTTGTGGGAATGCATTTAATATGAATCTCGATTGGTATGTATCTTTGCAACTTAGATTATAGAACTTAACAAAATGATTTCCTTGACTTATAGGTTAGTATGTGGCTGACCACCCATACTGTAAGAATGGTTTACCATGAAAATTTTATCTCTGTTTGAGGAAAAGTCGGCAAGAGTTGCAGGGCTTATGTTCATTTGAGATTAGTTTTTTATTTTATAAGTCCACATGGGGCATTTGTAAGCGCGAACTTATACCTGTCTGCTTGTGGGAATGCATTTAATATGAATCTCAAATGGTATGTATCTTTGCAACTTAGATTATAGAACTTAATAAAATAATTTCCTTGACTTATAGGTTAGTATGTGGCTGACCACCCATACTGTAAGAATGGTTTACAATGAAAATTTTATCTCTGTTTGAGGAAAAGTCGGCAAGAGTTGCAGGGCTCATGTTCATTTGAGATTAGTTTTTTATTTTATAAGTCCACATGGGGCATTTGTAAGCGCGAACTTATACCTGTCTGCTTGTGGGAATGCATTTAATATGAATCTCAAATGGTATGTATCTTTGCAACTTAGATTAAAGAACTAAACAAAATAATTTCCTTGACTAAAAGGTTAGTATGTGGCTGACCACCCATACTGTAAGCAATGGTTCACAATGCAAGTTTTATCTCTGTTTGAGGAAAAGTCGGCAAGAGTTGCAGGGCTTATGTTCATTTGAGATTAGTTTTTTATTTTATAAGTCCACATGGGGCATTTGTAAGCGCGAACTTATACCTGTCTGCTTGTGGGAATGCATTTAATATGAATCTCAAATGGTATGTATCTTTGCAACTTAGATTAATGAACTAAACAAAATAATTTCCTTGACTAAAAGGTTAGTATGTGGCTGACCACCCATACTGTAAGCAATGGTTCACAATGCAAATTTTATCTCTGTTTGAGGAAAAGTCGGCAAGAGTTGCAGGGCTTATGTTCATTTGAGATTAGTTTTTTATTTTATAAGTCCACATGGGGCATTTGTAAGCGCGAACTTATACCTGTCTGCTTGTGGGAATGCATTTAATATGAATCTCAAATGGTATGTATCTTTGCAACTTAGATTATAGAACTTAATAAAATAATTTCCTTGACTTATAGGTTAGTATGTGGCTGACCACCCATACTGTAAGAATGGTTTACAATGAAAATTTTATCTCTGTTTGAGGAAAAGTCGGCAAGAGTTGCAGGGCTCATGTTCATTTGAGATTAGTTTTTTATTTTATAAGTCCACATGGGGCATTTGTAAGCGCGAACTTATACCTGTCTGCTTGTGGGAATGCATTTAATATGAATCTCAAATGGTATGTATCTTTGCAACTTAGATTAAAGAACTAAACAAAATAATTTCCTTGACTAAAAGGTTAGTATGTGGCTGACCACCCATACTGTAAGCAATGGTTCACAATGCAAGTTTTATCTCTGTTTGAGGAAAAGTCGGCAAGAGTTGCAGGGCTTATGTTCATTTGAGATTAGTTTTTTATTTTATAAGTCCACATGGGGCATTTGTAAGCGCGAACTTATACCTGTCTGCTTGTGGGAATGCATTTAATATGAATCTCAAATGGTATGTATCTTTGCAACTTAGATTAATGAACTAAACAAAATAATTTCCTTGACTAAAAGGTTAGTATGTGGCTTTTTTTTATTTTTAATTTGCATGAAATAAAAGAAAATGTAAAAAAAACTTTTACGTTTTGCCGCTAGATGTCAATATTGTTCCATACATTTTTAGTATGAACAAACAGATTAATTCCTAAAAGTTTTCATACATTTCTAAACACACACGCGTAAGCTCGCCGCATTGCAGCATATATACAAAAATTAATTTGCTATAGAGCATGAATGTGTTTCATCTGCTGTGATGGCATTGATTTTGAAAATCGAAACTCGACGACGAATGACGACGACGAAGGGTAATATAATAAAGGATTACGTACAATCCCAAATATCACGTTGAACCATTTCTATTTTAAATCTTAAACGCTCAGTAGAGGCACTGTTTTGCTTTCCGTACATTTTCTTTACGCTTACGTAGAGTATTGTTTAGTTGGCTAAAAGCTAGCTGGATTTTACAAAATCCTTTTTAATTTATATTCGCCCCATAAAAAAAGAAACCATCAAATTTCCACTGAAAGTTTGACCGAGCTACCGGCTTTTGTTTTATGATTTTTTTTCTGCATGCATGAAATTTTAATTTTTCTTCTGTTGTATATTTAGGTTGTCTTCGGTCGAGCTGAATATACAGTGATTATTTGACAAGCGTATGTTTGATATAAAACACCATCGATTCGATTTTCGTTCCACCCTCTTGATGATGAGTTTTGATCTGGGGCTTATATGTACATATGATTGTTTTATCACATGTTAATGAATAATTTGTAATAATTAAAATAGAAGAATTAATAATCAATAATATTTAAATAGTGAGTTATGAACATGCTTTTTTCCAGGACAAACAAGTTTTTGTAATTGCATTCCACTGAATGAGTGAATTAAAAAAAAAACAATAGAATAGATAACTATATTGCATCTTCAAACTAACATTTTTTGTTGAAATAGGTAATTGAAGTATTTCATACATGCAAAACGCTTTTTGAGTCACTTTAATTGTTATAAATTTTTAACAATTACACTTATTGCTTATAGTTCAAACTTCTTTTTATTATTATATATAAAAAATATAACTAGTTTCAAAGTATTGAAAACAATGGAAACTAAACAAAAGCCATCTGAAAACTACTAATCAGCTCTTGTAATAATTATTTCACAGCGCTTATAAAACGGTACACGTTCAAATACGAATTCATCCAACAAAGATAACATAAAATGAATTCTCTATTTCCAAGATCCGTCTTGTTTGGATCCTTTGTTGCCAATATTCCTGAAAGTGCTTGGAACGTGCAGCTGCAAGCTAACATGAATGGTTCTTTATATTACTTCAAAGTTTACATTTAAGTTTATACCAAGAAAAATACATACATTGACATAAAATAATATAAGGATAAACACGTTTTAAAATGGAAGTGACAATGAGGAAGACAAGGAGATGGAATATTAAAAAAAAAAATGGTGACCTCCTCCTTAATCGACGACAATAACGATAATCGATTTTAAGAATATAACGATACCTTGAATGCTAAACTGAATTAATTACATAGTAAGCTAACATCTCAGATAAATGCACCTTTATTCCTTGTTTCTACGAGAGAAAACGCTACAAAGGTATGAAAATCCTGTAGTTTAGAAGTTTTTCAAGTGCACTTGCCACAATTCTTCACATCAGTGAATCAGTACTCATTCAATTTAACCTGAAAGGAGACGATATCTTTAACTCGATGGTTGTCTAAGAAATAATATAAAAATTAAATATAGGAATTAAAGAGAAATATTAAGTGAACTGAAGGCCCGATAAAGGTTCAAAATACTACATTGATACGTGTCTAAAATAACGTAAGTATATCAGATAAGAGATGGAAATGTACGTACACATTTTTTTTACTTTAAATCACACATTCCATAATCTCATATTTCATGCATGCCCACCAGCAGACACACTATAAGTCGAACTACAAATCCTACAAATTAAACCAAACTTCACATGACCATAAACTTGGCAACTTCTGCCGGCTTTCCCTGAAACCTGGCAGAAGTGAACCAAATTTTTACAGCATTCAGCCTCAGCCTCATTCAAACTTATTAATCAAGAAATTCAACAATTTCGGAAAGTCAAATAATTATCGCAAGCAATACACATTGATGAAAATATAGTAGATGAAAATTTTACTTAACTTAAAAAGTTGTATCACAATCTAAAGTTACGACCAATATGATAAAATTTATTTAAAATAAAATTATTTTTTTCTTAAACGTAGTTTAATTTTCACAATAATATTTTATATCTCGAGTCTTGAGTCTTGATAATGACCTGAGTATTGAAGGTCGAAAGTGCTCGAGATATAAAATATTATTGTGAAAATTAAACTACGTTTAAGAAAAAAAAATTTTTTTTAAATAAAATGAATTTTCACTGTGTGAATACACAAACCCTACAAAATCTGATAAAATTTAGCTCTTAAGCCTTTTTGCAACTAAATGATGAATTTACGGCTCTAACATCCTTCAGGGTGAGATGCCAAAAAGCAAAAAAAAAACTAAAAACATTTTACTTAATTATGCATCACAAATTCAAGTTTCACAATTTTTCTGTAGACCCATCGCATTAAGGTTGTATAACTCATATTTTCATTTCTTGGTATTCGGTCGACTGATTCAAGTGTATAGGGTACCAATCCTTTTCCTATGTCCTCCTCCCTCCCTCCACCCTCCCTCCTTCCTCCTAGGTCCATCCCCCAGAGAGCTGAAGGGCGGATGTTCAGATTTATTTATTCTTAGCGCCGCTCCCGAGAGGTGCATCCTGGGGGTAAAATTTTTATTCGATTCCACACAAAAATATCACGCGACAAGAGATGTTTGACTCTCACGTACATATTATATCATTGTGCTATAAGTATAAAACATTGCGTAAACTCCTCTCAATTCGTCTCCCAGTGCTTGTTTGGCTAATCTAACATTTGATTCAAAGATGACCTTTCAATGGTATTGTCTTAAAAATCCCATTCTACACAATCTGAGCTAAAAAAACGTAAAACACGATAATGTGAGAGTTGTTTTAAATATTTTTGAAATCAATTTCCAATTTTCATAAGTTACATTGGTACACATACAAAAATTGTTCATGTGAAATAACTAGTGATACCGGAAATAAGACAAACAAGCACTAAGGGAACGAATTGTGTAAAACGAAAAAATGCATGAAAATTAAATTACTCAGTAGAAGTTCTGTCGTGTATTCCGTACATTTTCAAATTACGCATTAAGGTGGATCGAAATCGTTTTTTTGGGAATTTCGATTTCGCGTTATTGCTCTATATCAATAAAAACAATAAATTATACTACCATTAGGTCGAAATATTTGATCTTATACTGCCCCAAAGACTCGAAAAGTTAATAAAAATCATAAAAACTGCCATATACTTAACTTTTTTTTTTTTTTATTAAGAAAAAAATAATTGAAGTATAATGAAGTTCAAATTTAAGCACAAAGCATGATTTTCTATAAATGATAGAAAAAATACCCTTTTATGGCAAAAAAAATGAAAAAATGGCAATCAACAGAAGTCCAGAAAAAAGTGATTTTAAGAGAATTGGTAATCTTTCTTTAAATTGAAAAAAGGCATTATTTGTCGTGATTCCAGGTTTGTTTTAATGAATCCATCTCTTCTGATAAGACTGCAAACAGCAGCTGAAGTTTCTGTTACATTTTTTACTATTTTTTCAGTGGCTAACGTGTAGCAAGGAAAATGGAAATGGCTTGAGATTAGTTCGTCAACGAGCAGTGGATTTTCTTAACAACGTGATGTTAATTCACCGTTCATAAATTTTGTAACAAGGGGCTTGGTGACATTATTTTCGTGCCAGTTTATAAGGTTTTTTATAATTGTTTGCATCAAAATCAAGTTTTGGCCGATCGTAGGTCGAATTCTCAAAATTGTGTCCTGTCGCGTTTCAATATTCTTCACAAGGCTAGAACTCATAAAAAGGCAAAGCAAGTGAGATATTTTTTGGATGATTGAAATATCCATTTCTCTGTATAACAGGATGTAGTATCTGCTTTAAATTATCTGTCAAATATCGCGTCATGTAGATTGTCTTGTGTAAGTGTCTAGCACCATTAATGCAATGTGGTTAGTTTTGACGTAAGACCACATAAGAGCATCCACTTTCATTATATAATTGATAATATTAACAGCTTGTCAGATGGTTAAAAAAAAAGAACATAAAGCTGTAGTATTCTGTGAGCCATCTTGAATGCACTAGTTTTCCAGGGTTTCTTTTTAATAAGCTTTGAGAACAATATCCAGACTTTATAGTTATTCTCCGTCCAATACGTAGATAACATTGGATAGTTAGAAACGAGACTATTGGAAGCTCTTCACAACTTTTTAATACCTTTTCTATGGGTTCAGAGTAACTTCTTGGTCCACATGTACAACCATCAATATATTCAAATAATTGGCGTGGCAGTTCGTTGGCATGGAGTTGACAAATACACCACTGCAGCGGTTTTACTAGATATTTTAATTTTTTTGGAATAAATTTACCAATTCCATCTGTATTAACAATTCCATTGTAAATTAATAGTTCTATCACGTCCGATTACAGCAAAAAGGATGACATTGATATCTTTACTGATTAAAATATCCATAATTTTTCTTGTTATTATTGCTGCTTTTTCAGTGCTTAAAGAAATATGACCAATGTACTGTGACCTTGCGTCCTTAAGTAAGCTAATATGCTCCTCTTTGATTATATTTCTCTTATGATCCACTACATTAATGGTTTTTTTTTACGTCCATCAAAGTATAAACCCAAATCTTAGTAATCATAATCAATGGTCACACCGCTGAACTTAGTTCTTTGCTTTTCACGGGTTCTTCTAATTTTATTTTGATCGAAAACTTTGGATAAATTGTTGTCTGAATTAATACCAACGCTTTGTTGCCAAAACAAGAGCAGCTTCAGCCTTATTGGAAATGCCAAATTTATCCGTTTTAGGTTTTTCCAGTATGCCAAACTCAATATTTTTTAATGAATATGAATACGAAGTTTGAGGTAGCGTTCACTGAAGTGCTAGTTTTTCTATTACTGTTGAGACTGGTTGTTGAGAGACGTCAGTTGATAGATCAGACAGATTTGGCAATGAACTTATAGATTTTTCTTCGTATGGTTCATATTTATGTTTCCGGTTCAGTTTTTTTTTTAATTTCCCGCAGCAGTTTTCAAATAAACACTCCTTATGATCATTTATCTTTTGGTTCTTTGATCAATCAGAGTATTTTTGAATTATCGGTACTTTAAGATATTTTTCATAGTTAAATGAAGCCAATCTGTTGCATTAACACGCTGATATATCAAAAATACACTTAGGATCTCTCGCAAATTTGTATGCGCAAAAAATATGAGTAGCGTACAACTATAGTTACATCTCTGAGAGCACCGAATTGGTGACGCGCGTCTGCGCGGAGTAACAAATTTAGGGGGTGCCTCCACCCACCCTTCTCTAATTACAAGATACCAAACACGTAATAATAACTATTTCATTCATTTTAAAGCAACAAAAAATTATTTCGTTTGATTTTATCTAATACTTGATTCTTAAACACAGGGGTAAAAATGAGTAGTTTTATGTATTTTTGTTATTTTTCTGATGACTTGGGGCAGTATAATTAATTAATATTTTAATAATGTTTTTTTTTATATCAGATACTCACCCCATAGAGCAACTGTTCTGCACAACGCAATTACGAAAAAAATATTTTTAATTTTTTCCATACATACAGCGATCCACCTTATTACGCATTATTGAGGGGGTTTATGTAGTAATTTTATACTCGGAATGCATAATACTTAGCTTATTACTTTTCTTTGAATACCTTACAAATGCAAACAATTCTTGTATTGTTCTGTATTCTAATAATTGAAAAAGTAATTCTGCATGTTGTTCTAGTTTTTCTTATTATATTATGTACATTTGTGTTCGTTTTCTTCTTTTATTATAAGAGATTGCAAAATAATAAAGTTAAGAATGAATTATTTTGGAAGTGCTGTTTTTTTGTGTAAATCACACTTCAAAAGCCTTCTGCATGCTCGTTGGTCACTAGTCAGCTCCAACTTTGCAAGAAAGATCAATTTGCTCTGAAGCTGGATAAACCTTTTATGGCCGCTCTTTTCAACTTCCGATTTTCGTTGTATTTTGTTAAGATTTTACTTATTTGGGGTTTCGTTTAATTAAATTGCAATTTAAATTTATTTCACAAGAATTCTTTTTCACAAAATCGTTAACTATACAGTGTACACTCTTCACTCTTTGCTTACAGGTGTTCGCGTTACAATGATCTAAGCGACTCTACTATTCCACATAATCTTTTCTCATATTTAAAGGTACGAAAAAGACGATTCTTGCATGTCCTAGAACATGGTAGATACTTCCTAGTAGATGGTACTAGAGCATTGTTACACACTAAACCAGAGTGTTCGACACTATACCAGCGTGCCTAGACTCACGTGTGAGGAATCCATAGTCTTCAACAATATATTTAATTGATTAATTGACCGGTCCGTAAATCAGTGGTAACACTTCGAACTCTGAATGGAAAGGTTGTGGGTTCGATTCCCGGCGGAGCACAAAAAATATACCATTTATATTTTCAAATTTGCGCTTCGCTGGGTTGAAAAAGTCATAAAACCTTTACCAATGACCGGTTACTAAAGGTCCATCCAGCCTTACAGAAGCTGGGGCTTGCTTAAGAATTGGCGCTTTGTAGCGACGACGATCAAGCTCGTAAAAAGGTCGATAGCTCAATTGGAAGAAGGTTAGATCTCAAAGGCTTACTCAGCCTTCACAAGAAATGAAAACCAGCCCCCCCAAGAACTGGGAAACCCCCACTTCAACTAAAATTGGTTGGTGTGAGGCCGGTCCCCTTACATGTAAAAATAAATAGGTCCCAAAGCGCCACATACGACCCCTGCGGGGAAAATCAGGCAAGAAGTTACACTTTATGTGTAGCTTAGTTGCGTTTGCGTACTTACTCCTACTTTTGCATTATTTACGTCATTCAAAATGCATAATAAATCTTCATACCGCAATCCAAAAATGGCGCATTCTTTCAAATTAGCTTAGCGCGCAAATGAACATACATACAAGTACATTAGGCCCGTTGTTAGTTTATAATGCTCGGCTTGTATTTACGCGGGAGATTCAAAATTAAACACAAACAAGCGATAATGGAAAAGTCATGTCCTCTCGTCCCGGCCTAACGAATGTGTCGGGGGATGTAAAAAGTAAACTGCCTCGATGCGGTAGGAAACTTTTTTGTGGCGCCATAAAATCTTTTCGGGGTAGGTGAACGATCGCGCTCCCAGAAGTTTCTTCATCTTGAAGAATCATGAGTCTTTGAAGCTTTGAGAAAATTTAACATCTCAGAAGATGATTCTAAATAATGTATTTATTGTAAATTCCTTCTTTTGTTGATTGTATTAGTGAAAAGATGTATTTCATTAGTTTTCTGTTACAAAGCTTGCCTAATGGAATTTTCTTATAAAATATGTTTAATAAAATATCAATGCGCTGTGTCTTTATGTTAAACATTTTTAACAATTAACAACAATTTTTCTAGGTTTAAAGATTAAAATATTTAACAGGTTCTTTATCAAAAATCTAAGAATGTAAAAAAAACACAATATTTTTCTTCACGTTCTTTGTGTTTTATTTTTACATTATCAATTTAAAATGGATCTTCACTATGTCAATCCACAAACCCTCAACTTTTTTATTATTCATTATAATTCTTTTGTCAATAGTTTCCAAACGGCGCTGAAAAAGTCATCACATTCTCCATCATCATCATCATTCAGTGTCCGTTCATCCATTTGGGGCCATTTACAAACAAGATATGTTCGTTTACAAAGTTTTTGGTTCGATATTCTTTTTCCTAGGAAAAGCCAAGATTTTTGCTTTGTGTTCCGGATGATAGAAACTTCGTATTTCCTTGTAAATCTGCCCTAAGATGAAGGCATAAAATATGCAGATAAAGCTGTAAAATTCTTCTCAAGAAATCATAGCACCTGGGATAAATTATGAGAGGAAAAAATAGTTTGTGCTTCTAACATAGAATATGAAATTCGCACTGAGATAATTTCATTGTTACATTTTGAGTCAGGAAAAATATTTATAAATTAAATCAAAACATCCTAAAGCTTTTTCACGTGTATTTGTTTTCCCATTCAATTTATTTTTTAATGGTGCGTTGTTCAAGCGCAAAAACAGTGAAATTATTAAATTAAATTTTTAAATGTTTAAATTATAATCTTTCTTTCTTACACAATTTGTACATAAGATGTAGGTACATATGTTTCAAAAACAGAAATCCAAATAAATTTTCATTTTCATGAAGGACATAAATACCTAAACACGAAATTAAATGGCAGCCTACAGTGGTGGTCTATATAATTTAAACATTTCATTTCAGCTAGCTTCAGTATTAAATATTTACGTCGAAAGCTAAAGAAAAGTAAATAACTTGTTTGTTATATTTCTAATGAAAGAATATTTGTGAATGTAAAATAATATTTTTTAAAAGGGCAAAAGTATAACTTCAAAGGTTTTTTTTCAGACTAAAAATCCCACGTTATTTGTTTGCTGTGCCACGTTGTAATTTTTTTGGGTATAATTAAGGTAGGAATAATTTTGTTGGCGAGGAATTTTAATTTTTTTTCAGGTCTTTCTTAAATTATATTTTTCCTCGGCGTCTAATCCGTGGAGTTATAAGCGTCACCTTTCCTCGGGTTGCCTTACACTCAGTTTATAATAATACCGGTGTATTAGTCGCAGGCTAGCAGGAGAATCAGGGAGGTTGGGACTTTCTTAGGCGCTTCATGAAATGCCTGTTGTGCACCGCACAGGTTATTCAATAGAATGCTTAGGGATTTTCCGGTCATATTTAGTCAACTCGTATGCTCATGAAATATTTTTCAATAAAAGTACACCCATACTTTTAAGAACTATGTTAAATATGAGTATGACAACTCCAATCGATAACTTAGTTGTTACAGTCTGCTTTCTGTGACTGAAATCTTTGAGTCAAATTTCAGGGTTTTTAGAAATGATTTCCGCTTTAGTGTTGCCCTTTTTTAAATTTTTATTGTATGGCTTATTATACACCGGAAAAAGTTTCATAACAAAGCATATCTGATGTAGATATTTCTAAAAGCATTCACATCGAACTTAGCTCTAGAAAAGGCACTTTACATCATATTCGTTTGAAATTGCGTTCAAGCAGTATCATCCTCACCGGATCCAGTAACATAAAAAGGCATTTCAAATTGTAATCTTCTTTAAGGTTGTAGTCTCTTCACCGAGCTAAGTTTCGTAAAAAGACATTTCAGATCATATTGTACCAGGATATAGCACCTAAACCGCGCTGAGTTTTATAAAAAATATTTCATTACATCATCTGCCTGATTCTGCGTTGAGGCTATGGCATCCGTACCTCGCTCAGCTTAAAAAAAGGCATTTCAAATCAGAATATCTCAATTTTGCTATCGGTTCTTGATATCTACAACAAGGAAATTGAATAAAAAGTTCAATTCAAATCAGAATTTTACCATCGGCTTTGATATCTACAACAAGATAATTGAAAGAAAAAGGCATTTCAAATGATAATCTGCCTGATTTTACGTCTACCTCATACCATCCACACCGGGTAAAGTTTCATAAAAAAAACCTTCGTGATTATAATAATTCGGTTGGCAGAAGAAAGCCTGCGGGTGAGACGTTAAGCCCTCGTTCCCTCCCCCATCTCCCACAGCCTTCATCCCCACACCCACCACCCCCCCCTGGGCTATTTCCCAAGGGGAGAGATCACGGGCGCTTGTAAACAATGCTAAATACAGGTCGACTGTAGCGCAGCGATTTAGATTATGCAACTGAAAAATTATGTTGAAAAAAATTACAGTAAGAATTTAAAACCTCCTTACAATGAGCTTTTCAACTGCCAAACATTTATACTTTCCTTCACTGAACCCTTGTATTGTTCATCATGAATCAAATCGTTATATTTCTTGTAAACTTTTATTTTCAAAATAACGTGACATTAATTGATTCTTTAATTTTCGCATAAAAAAATACCATTATCTCAAGAAGGCTTTTTTTAAACGAAAAATTTTAAACTTCTTATTTATTGTGAGTTAAAATACCTTTTTATGTTAAAGTTTCTTAAAATTCTTCTTTTAAATCTTGATCGTGGTCCATTGCTGTGTTTTTTTTTCTCTTCCTTTTCTATTGACACTTACCTATACTCGTAGTCATTGGTGTTACTGAAATATGAATTTTCTGTACAAAAAAAACAATGATTCATGAATCAGATATAGATCGATCAAATGCGTTTTGAATGACCATGATTAAGTATTTAGTAAATCAAGACTGTTTTCATTTAAAAAAGGACTAGAAGAGGGTTTACTTGCCCTTTTTCCACACCTTACATCACCCTTATATCAAGTGCATCCCCGCCTTCATTTGTAGATCAATAACAAACTATTCATCTCTTCAAGTCTTGAGGGTTCTGCATGAGCTCGCCAGGTCATCTTAAAATCACGAGGCGCGACCCAAAAGGTGCCGTTAAACTTTTATGCGACAAGACACTTTCATAGAATACACGCTTATAATAAAATAATGACGTCATAAAACATTTCTCCGACCAAGGTGTTTTAACTTCGGCACTTAAAAATATACTACATTCATAAAAGGCGGACAATTTTTAAATCGCCGCTGTGATGAAAGAAAGCATAACTGCGCAACTTGGGGAGCACATTTCTAATTTATTTGTGTGTTGTTATTAAAACAAGCTGCAGATTTATTCTCCAGACAATATAATTTTATAATACTATAAAAATATTTTTTATGCCTTATTCACAAACTGGAGAAAACAACCTATTATGATTATGTAGTACCTATGTACTGACGTAAATATCTAGTACACTTGTATTCGTTTTAATATTATAGGAATGAAATGTGAACTAAAAAGCGATACATATATTAACATTATTAGTCAACGAACACAAAAATACCATAAAACCGTAATATATGCATGTTTCATATCCATCGTATTTTATATGAAGTCATGTGTAATAGATCATTAAATTTCATTCATTATAAGGTTCTTGATGTGTCATTTAGAAGGAAACATGAGTGACCAAAATAAATCATCCAAATA
Source organism: Agapetus fuscipes (assembly GCA_951799405.1). Lineage (NCBI taxonomy): Eukaryota > Metazoa > Arthropoda > Insecta > Trichoptera > Glossosomatidae > Agapetus > Agapetus fuscipes. Next base: position 9,753,905 of record OX637346.1, on the reverse strand, counting down.
TCGGATACAAAGGACACAAATGGTAGCATAGTTGAGTTAAGCACAGTTAGATCCAAATTGATTACAAATAACAGGTCCAAAGAAAGAACACTCATCATTTTTAATGCTCTTCAAAGATATATCTGGTTGATTTCTTTTACAAGCGCCGTTTTCACTAGAATTTAGTTTCAAGAGCTCTTTATTCCCGGTATGACCTTTCAAATAGATGTGTCTTCAGCTTCTTCCTGAAGCTTGCCCTGTCCTGTTCTTTCTTCACCTCAACCGGCAACTCGTCCCAAGCCGTCCCAAGCCGTTCCAAGCCAGATATTTGTTATTTGTATGCAGAACAATCTCTTTCTAAATATTTGGGTAAAAATAAAACATTACGCTTTCTCAAACTTCACTTAAATTTCCGTTTTATAAATAAACGCTCTGAGTTTGAAAGTTCACGGAATTTTTTGTTTCGTTTTATGCGATTTTTGTTGGTGTTGAATTTATTCCGTTTTCTTGCGAGAAATTCCGAGTCGGGCATTCGGAAGCGGGTGTACAAAGGTTCGATGCGGGGTGTGGGGGGTAGTGTGAAAGGCCAGCCGAGTAGGTATTGCCGGAACTTCTTTAAAAAGGGACGAATAGGTAGCACGTATCTGTACACGTTTCCCGGTAATTTATGGCCTTAAAACGAGTATCAAAACAAATAAAAGGTAACGAATACAAAGATCCAGATATGATTTATAGCTCAATGTTGCCTTAGCGGGGTACATTAGCATTTGCTTCCTGTACGGAGGAAGCGAGGAGCCGAGGCCCGGATGGCGTGCAACAAACACTACCGCAAACAAGGACTATTTTGCATTTTATTTGTTTTTCAATGTTACCTCACACATCTATCTCTTTATTGAATCAAACTTGTGGAAGCTCTGGGCTGAAATGCTGAGGCTGACAAAGATACACCACTGAGACTGAGATGCTGCAGCTCACAACAGGGACTTGATACTTTTGTTAAACCATTAGCATAGGTTTTTCAGCCACAAGGCATTCTTCATCCCCACGCTGTCATCTGTTTCTATTTTGTAATACGTTTTTTTTTTATATGGCTTGGTCACGTATTGCACCCTCCGCGTGACCGGACTGGAATACAGATTTATTATTATTATTATTGTAAACCTTACAGAGTGTGTAAACAATCTTTTTTTTTATGACTACTTGAAATACTTTATTGCACAAAAATGACATTTTTCTACCTAACTAAATAAGAAAAAAAATGTATCTAAATATCAATGTTATTGGATAGGCAATATTGTTATTCAACAGCTGATCCATAGCCAATACATGGATCATTGTTTTTTTTTGGAATTTTCATTTTAGGCAGCGGATGAGCCATGAATTTTCTGCATTTGAATAACGCTGAAAAATTCTTTATGAAGACTTAAAATATTGCTTTTTAGAAAAAAAGTATTTACACCTAAAACATTGTAAAAGTTCAAATTAAAAAATTAAGAAATTAGTTGAATTGAAAAGACGAATCACTAATGAAATAATTCATTCTTTATCATCTTTGTCTAACCTCATGGACATACTGTGGTGCAGTCTGTCTTCATATACATACAATGTAGCGCCACTGCGTTTCCCCCAGTCAACTACAACAGAACGCCACTGGTCACTGCCCGGCGAAAACAATAGACGGCCCGGAACAAAGGGATCTACGGCGATCTCTCATTGGCCGACACTAGCTAGGAGCCGACAGTGGACTTATTAACTGTAGTATAAAGATAGGCCGCTGTCGGCTGGGAGGGCAGTACAATCTCAACACTCGACGAATACACACGCTCGCCCGCTCGCTCTCGCCTGACACCAACACTTCGCCTGACGACCGGACACTGCCAGCACCCCCTCCGCCACTCTTCAACCGCAAGAAACTCGGGGAACTGCATTGCTGCCTACAATACCTGGCCACCACGGCTAACTGTTCTCAGGATCGAGAAACCTCTCCAAACCCATCCTTTCCTTCCGAGCTCAACAGACGCAAGTTTCGATCCCATAGTGGACCTTTTCAGGACCACTCTTTCTCTCAAAAGTTTACGCCTTGCGTCTAGCAGCTCACTCTTCTTTCCGCTAACCTTCACCCTCCTCCAAACTCTTCCGCACTCTCGGACATCCTCCGTGAGACCATGGGAACTATTTGGAGACCGGAGATCGACACGCCGCGACAGTCTCTGGAAACAAGACTGCCAAACGCCCTTCAAGAAATCACAACAATATTGTAAAAAAGCTGTACACAGAATTTTTCCAATAAACGAAGTTTCCACAATACCTTTGTCATCTCTTTGCTTTTAATACTTCTTATTGTTTTCGTTTTCCACACACATTAACATATTTTTTACGTCATCATTTGAAGCTAGGTACTAGTATATCACGCCTCATTTTTTTTACAATCCCATAAAAAGATTTCTCTCAAAAACATATCACATAGCAACTACATTTACAATGCACTAATTTGCATAGATACTTCATCTCACAACTTTTCAGTATCCATAATAAAACTTTGGCAATTATTGTTTTATGATGTTTTCCAAGACCTGATTGCTTTTGTTAAACCTCGGATCGCTTCACCGCCCTGTAGCGCAGTACCTTTCTTTCCCACCCCTCCTCATCCCCTCTCCCCACCCCACTTCTTCGCCCCTGAAGAGTCTAGCCGAGCATCGCAAACACCTGCCGAGGAATCTCAGTCCGATGCAGACATTTTCCAACTAGTATAAAACTTCAACCATAGAACTCTAACTAAAAATATACAAAAAATAAAACGCTCACTAGACATGCTTTTAGATTTTGCATATTTTCTTGGTAAACGCTTAGATTTAGTTTAAACGTGAAATTTTATTACTTAAAAGGTACTGCTGGAAAGCTTCTGAAATAATAGATAACTGTATTATCTAAAGCGAACATCCACTGAGCATTCTAGGTCATATTTTTTTAATGTTATGTACCTACCTAACAGAATCTAGGATTTAAAATACACCTTGAAGAATTATTTTGTTAAATAGTTTTGAGTGTTTGAGTTTGAGTTCTGAGTGACAAAACAAGCTTCTGAAATCACTCGTATCATGTTGTTACAATATCCAACTCAAATGTAAGAACATCTCTATCTAAATTAATATTTATTTTGTATATGTTTTTTTAAACAAAGTCTAATAAAACACTGTTTCTTTTCACAAGAGATCAATTTAATTTAATTAATATACAAACGTTTTCGATCTTGTCGATCATCTTCATGTAAGAATATAACAAATAAATCCATATGAATTTTAGTGTTAATACACAAACCTAAAAAACAAAAAAAATATACTAAATTAATATATATTTATCACAACAAACGTCAGGCATTTTCGTTATGTTGTACATAAAATACAAAAAAAAATCCATATAAAATTCCGAGTAGGTATATTGTTCTTCCTTGACTTATAAGTTGCCATGAGGCTGACCATCCATACTGTAAAAATTGTTTCCCTTTCGCCAATGTCTCTTCTGTTCTATGGAAAGGCAACAGTAGTTGCAGGGTGTACATCCATTTGAGTATCACGTGTAATCATGAACTTACAAGTTTCTGGTTGAGAGCGTGCATTGATTATGAATATTGTTATCCTTGCCATTAATACTATAGATTATTGGTTGAAGGTTTTCAAAGAATATCAAACAAATAAAATATTAAATAAAGTTTAAAACATTCACTTTTACTTTCATTGTCGATATTAATTAACAAATCATATTTGTGTTCTTTCGGGTTTGACCATGTCTGTACTTGCAGCTCTTCCATCTACCGACGTTTCGCTTTCAAGCGCAGAAAATATTCTCAAGGCGAGTCATCAAAGCGCTGAGGAGGTCTAAAAAAGCTGCAAATAAAACAGTCAACCCCGAAAGAACACAAAACGATTTGTAAAATAAAATATTATTTACTGAAATAAGGAGATTAAATTTTTCGGATGCTCTTGCAATTTCTAAGAGAAAGGTATCACAGTTACAGCTACTCTTTGTTTCATTTTCCTCTACGGATATCATAAAACTCGCTGCAAACTACGTGTTACACACGAGAATTTTATTAGAGGGCGTTATTCATCTTGAGTGGCAAAGTTATCTAATAAAGGTCGCAGGACAGGCACGTTTGTCGGCAGCACATGTCAGGTACGGGCAGAGCCAGTTCCTAGACTCTCTCCTTATTGATAAAACGTATTCGACAAGTACTGTGACCTCTACCCAAAGTAAGCTCCACCATAGCGTTTCACCAAAAGATATGCTAAGTTAAACAGCGCATCTCGTGAAATTATCAGTTTCTATGATTTTCTGTGAATACGCTTCGTTTAAGTTTAAACGTAGAGCTTTATGCTAAGTGTATCTTACTGCTGAAAGGCTAGAGGAAATTGAGACGGGTTACTATATGGATTCTTGTGTGACGTGGAAATGCAGTATGGCTCTAGAATGTAATGCAATTCTTAGATGAACTTCGATCCAACGAAATGCCTTTAAAAATGTGTGTTTGCATATTCTGGCACCAATGGTGAGAGTATTTTTCTACTCAGACGGAATGAGGGAAAACTGACGAGGATGAGCATGATGGATTTTTCATAGTAATGTTTCTCATTTTTTACCTCTACTTCTTCTTTATGTGCCCTTTCGGGCCTTTCCAACATTGGCGATCACCGCCACAAACATGTCCTGTTTTGCATCATTTGAATAGCTGCTCCATTCGGATGCCGCTCCACTTTCTTATATTTTTTTGTTGTGCTATCTGTAAAACACATTCATTAAATTGAAACTTATCCTAGTTTACCATACAATTTACACCATATTTTTTATCTAAGAAAGATTATCAGCGTATGAAACCAGTATATTGTCATAAATAGTTCCTTGACTTATAGGTTGGTATGCGGCTGACCACTCATGCTGTAAAAATGGTTCACTTTGCCAATGTCACCCCTGTTACAGGGAAGGACGGCAAGAGTTGCAGGGTGTATGTCCATTTGAGATTTGGTTTTTATGTTGTAGGTTCACATGAGGCATGTCCAAGAGCGAACTTGTACGTGCCTGGTTGTGGGAATGCATGTAATGTGAATCTCCAATGTAACATATCTTTGCAACTTAGATTAGATTAGAATAACGTTATAACCTTCATTCTGATTTATTTTGGTTGACAAAGTTTTCCTCATTTTTTACCATTTTTAAACGTTTTTGAAAAAAGTTACTCAGGTAAGAAAACGGCTACTGAACTCATTTTGCTTTGAAAATGTAGAAAAGTTCTATACACCATATAATTGTGTTAAAAATGTGCACATTCATAGTCAAAATGTGAAAAACTTCCAAAAAAACTTCCAAAATTTTGGCAGTTTTTGAGAAATTCAAAAGTATACCGGTGGTCTGCGGAGGTCAAAAACTTAGATTCTGCATCTCACGCACATCCTATACAAGAAAGAATTAATAATAACTTCCTGCGTTCAATTTACTCCATACAATACCACGGCAAAGTAACTGGGCTATAATTAACGAGTGTACTCATAAGAATATCTACATGATATTCAACGAGCAAGAAAATACGTTATTAATGAAATCATTGATTTTACATGGAGCGTCTGTTTTTTACGCCTATTATCATTCTTTAATTCAAACACAAACAACATTGATTTGTCATTAATTGCAGCTGGATTATTTGACGAGATATTGTCTGCCCGTTATTCTATCTCTTCCACAGCTCGCTCCGAAATAATTGAATTAATAACGAGCGCACATCAGATAAATTCTGACCTCGATTGTTCAGCTAATCAATATGATGAATGTATTAAGATAAATCCCATTACTTACTCAATATCACAAGCTTGCACTTCATAGATACGAATATATAAGAAATAATCTGGATTTGTTATAAGAAAACAAAAAACAGTTTAAGAATTTGAAACATCATTATCATATGGTTGTATTAAAATTTGTATGCTCTGCTTGTTATCTACATATATCTATGGTTTCACATCTCTACTATCTAAATGGATTGAAAACAATTTTTCCCATTTAGTATGCAATTGCACAAATCCATCTAATAGGTACATGTCTGCTTTGAATATGTACAAAGAGCCTACAGTACATGAGCGCTCTTTCAAAGCTTTATATTTTTACTGTCGACTGCCGTGAAGTTTTGACACAACAATACAAGTCAGAGTCACTCCAACGAGAACATGTGAATGGGTATTCTTTACTAGCATGTATATTTCCTTGAGAAAACGTTGCGAGATCTTGAAGAGTGTGAGAAATTTATAGCGCAGGATTACTGGGAATCCATTGAAGATTCAGTTTTGCAGAAGACCCGTAGAACCACTCGACAGTATTGAAAATAGATTCAGTAGTAACAAAGTCTTTGTAGCCGACAGGACCTATCGACAATTTTTCATAGATTTATCTTCAATAGGAAATCATCAATGTGTACAACCTATATAGGACGTGCAAATTCTTAGCAGTTTTTTTTTTAAATAGAGTTTTTCTGTGAACCGGTTGATAGCTCACTTGATAGAAGGCTTGCATTCCAAGCCGAGAGCCCGGGTTCAGATCCCACCGAGGATGTCAAAAATGACTTTCCGTTTTGGTGTTTATTTAAAAACCCAAAAAAAATACCGGTAAGGTTTACTCAGCCTTCACAAGAATTGAGTACCAGCCCCTCGAGAGCAGGGAAACCTTCACTTCTACTGAAGTGCTTGGCCTAAGGCCAGCCCCCTTACCTGTAAAAATAAATAGGTTCACTCGCTACATGCGATCCCTTCGGGGAGAATGCGGCAAGGAGTTAGACTATATCTTTAGCTCAGTTGCGTTGCGTTCTGGTGCTAAGTCCTGGTTCAGCAGAAAAAAAGTTAAACAAGGAACCATTTCAGATACCCTCATGTTAGATCCCATACCTCCCACTGAGAAATCAGTAGCAAAACCATTTGAACTGTTGGCCAGACTAATCAATATTTTATTGGAGATCATGCTTCGCTTCAGTATTTATGGGGGCGTTATCACTTGACTTTATTAAACCAATATCTCAGCGCTGGTGGCATATTTGCAAGCGCCGACGTTCAGTTTATTGGCAATATACAGTCCCACCATCAGCCTTTGCGACCCATATAAAACGTGGACAGAGGTGAGACAAATTCTCCTCGCTCGTGACACGTGGCAAGTATGTAAAAGGCTTCGCTACCTGATGGGAGTGGTTATATTATCTACACATTGTGTTCACATGCTTTGTTTTCGCTGAGAACAAGTTTTCAGGAAGCTTTTTCATATGATTTCAATACTCTTTACATCATCCACCAAAAGTTTCCGCGATATTTTAATGACTGATTTTCCGAGTATAATTAACTATTTTATTTAAGAAATCCTGTGCGAGAGACTCCCTAGATTCTAGAGACTCTAGGGGTCTATGACACTTGTTGTAGTGCTGCAGAGATGTATGAGCTTGATCGTCGCTACAAAGCGCCAATACTCAAGCTAGACCCAGTTGTAGTGCTGTACGACTGGATGGACCTTTGAATCCACAACCTTCCATTTACGAGTCCGAAGTGTTGCCACTGGGCTACGGACCGGTCCAAGATGCCAACGACACGCGGTGTACCTGAGCGGTCATCCATCCAAGTAGCATCCGCGTCCAATGTTGCTTAACTTTGGTGATCTGATGAGAACCGGTGCTTTCAACATGTGATCGTTGTTGACAACTTGAACTCTGATTATAATTTGGAAACAATTTTTAAACGAGTAGTACTAATCATTAATTTGTGAGGCACTTACTTTATAACCCTTCATTTTCAAATCTTTGAAAAATAAAAATAAGCGTATCTGGTTACGGGGCAAGTGATGTTTAATACAATCGGTTTCGTGAAGAATCTTCACATTATCATGTACTGAATTTAATTAATTCAAATAAAAAAATGATATGAGGCTGATCTACAGTCGTTTAAAATTATAAATTTGCATTGGTGAAGAGCGGCAATAGTTGCAGAATCTGGGTATTATTTTAGGGACGAACTTTTCCTTTTATTAGGCTTATTTTCAGAAAAAAACATGTAAAATAAAAAGTAAAGTTTCAAGTCAAGTTTATTATCATTAGATTTGTTGTTATTGTTATGCGGCTGACCACCCATGCTGTAAAAATTGGTTCACTTTGCCAATGTCACCCCTGTTTCAGGGAAGGACGGCAAGAGTTGCAAGGCTTATGTTCATTTGAGATTGGGTTCTTATATTGTAGGTCCACATGCGGCATGTGTTAGCGCGAAATTATCCATATCTGCTTGTGGGAATGCATTTAATATAAATCTTAAATGGTATACATCTTTGCAGCTTAGATTAGATTAGATTAGATTAGGATGGATCTAAAATTCTCAACCACTCTTGCCTGTCCATTACCTTTGCTCTCCATCTACGTAATATGTCTATACCTAAATGTTTATAAAAAACAATTTTTGAAGGTAAAAAAAAACAAATCGTTACAAATTATACAACTTACAATTTAAGAAAATCTGCCAAATTGGTCCTTTAAAAAAGTTTTTTGGATTTTCTTTGAAAGTCAATGAATCTGTTTTGAATTCCAAATCTTTTTCTCTGCCAGTTTAACCACCTACCGTACATGTTAAAGACATTGGAATGAATTATTATGTTTGTCTTTATCTCGGCTTCGTTTCTTTTTTGTTGGAACTTGTTTCACAGTGTGAATTATTTATTGCTTTTGTCTGTAGATTCCCATCACCTAATGGCACAGCAATAATAATAAAACGGCATTGGTATTGGAAGTAACATCGTTATATTTCACTGAAAAACTCGTTTCTTTTTTATAAGAAAAGTGTGATAATAAAATATTCCATGGATTTGGAGGCGAAAGTTTATGGCAGAATATACGTGTTTGACCTTTAAAATTGAGAAAGTTAATCGAATTCAGAAAACATACAAACGTTTATTCTACGATATAAAAATGTACTAACATTTGTAAGATTTTATTTCATAATCTAATAAAAGGAGAGTCTGTATGAGAAAGTTATGACGCTGGAGGAAATGAAAAAAGTATATAAGGACATAAAGAAATGGCGGTTTATCTGTAATGTTGGCGGCTAGGGTTTTTTAAAAAAAAATCCGTTTAGTTTTTGATGTGTATATATTATTGTTTATTGATTTTAAAAATGTAATTTGTTGTGTAATGTGTATATTCCTTGACTTATAGGTTGGTATGCGGCTGACCCCCCATGCTGTAGAAAATGGTTCACTTTACCAATGTCACCCCTGTTTCATGGAAGATCGGCAGGAGTTTTTTTTTTTTTTTTAAGAAATCCTGTGCGGGAGACTCCCTAGATTCTAAAGACTCTAGGGGTCTATGACACTTGTTGTAGTGCCGCAGAGGTGTACGAGCTTGGTCGTCGCTACAAAGCGCCAATACTCAAGCAAGACCCAGTTGCTGTAAGGCTGGATGGACCTTTGGTGACCGGTCATTGGTAAAGGTTTATGATTTTTTCAAGTTAAAGGGATTATGTTAATTTGAGATTCGGGTTTTATATTGTAGGTCCGCATGCGGCATATTTAAGCGCGAACTTATACGTGTCTGCTTGTGAAAATGCATATAATGCGAATCTTTAATGTAACATATATTTGCAACTTAGATTAGATTAGATAAGACTAAAAATATTTGATCAAAAGTCATTCCGCCAGAATATTTGTCATAAAATTCCTGAAGAAAAATAACAACTTTAAAGAGTTTCAGTCATCGCAGGAAAGTACGGGCAGACAAACATTAATGGCTCCTCCTGCGCCACAAAACAATATAATATTATGGAAAGTTACAAGTTTGCATGAGGAGCCCGTGTGTGTCTATTCACAGCTCGGGATTGGCGATGGCAGAGACGCTGTTTATGAAACTGAAAACTTGCAAAGTTGGAGGAGTGTGCTCTGTACCCGAAGTATAAAGCATTACGTACAAACATAAGCAAAGCGTTTTTTTCAAATATGTATGTAAACTAAAACGCCATAAGTTTCTCCACTAGAAAAAGCTATGGTTAAGTTTAAACGTATCTTTAGTGTAATACTTGGAATGCTAGATAAAGCGGTAATATAATCGTCTGATGTAAACGCTGTACGAGTATAAGGCATAACTTAGATATGCGCAACTAAGTTACACATGTAGTGTAACTTCTTGCTGCGTAATCCCCGAAGGATTTCGCATTTAGTGACTGGAACCTATTGTTTTTTACAGGTAAGGAGACCGACCTAACGCCAACCACTTCAGTTGAAGTAGGGGTTTCTCAGCTCCCGAGGGGGCTGGTACTCATTTTTGCAAATGCGTAGTTAGCCTTGCCGATATTTTGTTTTTGGGTTTTGAAATAAACGCCGAAACGAAAAATTGGGAAATATCTCAGTGAGAATCAAACCAGAGCTCTCTACAAGGAATGCAAGCACTATTCCAACTGAGATTTCAACCGGCCGAGATATGTTTTTTGTTTATGAGAAACGATTTTGACTCTATAGGTTCAACTCGCCACATGCGACCCCTTCAAGGATAACACGGCAAGAAGTTACCCTATATGTGTAGCTTAGTTGCGTTTTTTAGTTGCGTTGTTTTACAAAATTAAAAAATTGCGTATTAATAGAAAAAGAAAAATGTGATGTGTGGGTGTGAGAAAAAATATGAAATTCACGTTAAGCGATGTAAAAGAATTCAGAGGTATTTACTTTTTTATCCTGAAAATTACCAAGCCAACATAAAAAAAATACGACATATATTTTATGGAAAGATGAAACAAACTTTTTTATCAATAATTCATCAAGAAAATAATCTTTAGTAACTCTTAATAGAATTTAGTGAAATCCTTAATTTCTTGCATACTTAACTAATACTCATAGAATAGTCTGAATGTACGCAAGCCACACAGCTTGTATAAAAAAAAAACAAACAAATGAACAGTTATGATAAAATGACTTTAATTTTGATACGACGATTATCTTTCAGATTAAAATATTCAGATATCTCAGTCTACGCTGTCCTCTACGCTTGGCGTAGCACTCAGCCGCAGGCCCGCTAAGTTGGCCAACTATCTCTTTCACTCATATGTCGCTAAGTGTTCAACTCTCTCGCTCTCTCAAATATCCCTAAGCGTAGAACTATCTCTCGCTTGCTCTCTCATACATCCTACAGTGTACAACTCTCTCTTTTCCTCATATGTCCCTAAGCGTAGAAGTTCTCGTCAACCCTGTGATGAACCAAACTTTGTGTTATTTTACCTCTTAATTGACATATATGAAGCCGAGACAACATTGTGAGATATCATTTCACCTGTTTGCATGTTATTCTGCTGTAAGAACACCCTTGGTACAAAACACATATGGAGAAAAGTTTAATTTTATTATGTGGAAAGTAAAAGTGATTCTTTTCAAAAACAAACTCCATATTCAAATATATGAGAGTTTAAAATACGAAAGATAATGCAATTGGAAAAATTAATACTCGATGTGGTTGGTAGCAAGTATAAGGAAAAATATCCCTACAAGGGAGCTGAACTGTAGTTGTTTGAGTAAGGTTAATTTTCTCTCAGTGAACATTTCGTAAACACCTTTCACATATCTAATCTAATCTAATCTAAGCTGCAAAGATAGATATATCATTTAAGATTTATATTAAATGCATTCCCACAAGCAGACATGTATAATTTCGCGTAATAATTCACCTATAATTCAAGGAACATACACGACAAATTACATTTTTTAAATCTAATCTAATCTAAGCTGCAAAGATATTATATCATTTAAGGTTTATATTAAATGCAGTTGGTCTTATGGCCGCGGGGATTTGGAACCGGATAACGCTGGTTCGAGTCCCGCGACGATAACTTCGACCCTGGTTCAACAGATGCCGTTGCATGCACACAAGCTTCTGCTTTCGCATGAAGACAACTGGCCAGGCAAAATAGGTTGGTGGATTGCATTCCTTTCCACAGATCTATTAAAAAAAAAAAAAAAAAACCCACAAGCAGACATGTATAATTTCGTGCTAACACATGCCGCATGTGGACCTACAATATAAAAACCCAATCTAAAATGAACATAAGCTCTGCAACTCTTGCCGTCCTTCCCTGAAACACATATCATTGGTGTTATAACCAAGCGGATGAAAACGGTAGCTTTGATTTTCGTGTTTGATTTAAAAACAATGCTTATTAAAGTACTTTCTCCTTATACCTTTAAGTAATCATTACAATTAAAAAAAATACGTTCCTTCTTTATTTTTCTTCAGGTTTTTCATGACTTAATAATTAAACATTATTTGATTTACATTCAACAAACAATGACTTTATTTTGTTGGTGTAAATGAATGTATCAGAAAGAGATGATAGATAATTAGTTATTTCAAAATAAAATCTCTCGCTGAAATTTTCCTGAAAAATATTTTTTGTGGAAATAAGAACGTTTGGTTTTACAATTTGTATGAGTACTTGTAGATAGATATAGATCGTTTGTTTCATTGTTCCCTCAACATTATGAAAAATACCACAGAATTCAGAATTTCATTCAACCGCCATTACAGAATACCAGCGTAACAGTGCATGATATAATTACGATTTGCTTTGTTTTCCATTGCTCGCTGTTTTTTTTGTTTTCAATTTTAGGGGAAATTCCCACAAATCCGAGGACAAAGGCATTCAAATGTGATTTTGCTATTTCGAGCAGAATCAATATTTACTATGGCACAACCAGCGGTGCTATTAATTGACAGAGTGTAGCTGCAGACAGAGTACTAGGGGAATAGATTATATCGTTTTGTTTCTACGTATGAAGCCACGCAAAACTACTATGTTTCTATTATTGAACTACGCAAACGTTTCTACGTATGAAAAAACGCTAAGCTACTAAATTTCAAAGTAAAACGCTTCAGCAAGCTACTATATTTCTATGAACTTGTGAAACTACCATAATACTTGGTATATAACTACGTTAAACTACTGAATTTCAGCGAAAAAAGTCAGTAAGCGAGCAAGCTTCTACGTTTTTTTCAAAACCAAAAGCTTCCTAGATATCGAGAAAAAATGTTTCGATAGAAGTAACTTTCATAAATTTTAAAACATGAGGCTACGTAAATCTGCTTTATATTTGCCTCATTTATAGTTGAAATCATCTCAAAACCGCTTCACATTGAGTGTAGCTTTTTCTCTCCATTTAATTATTTTTGTTTATTTCAACGTTTAAACTACACACAGTTACTACATCTCTACATTTAACTCTACACAAAGCTAAAACATTTACGAGAAGGCACTACATTTTTATGTTTGGAGCTACGAGAAGCTACTACATTTCTACGTATGACGCTACGAGATGTCACTACATATGTCACTAAATACCTTCAAAGCACTGCGTGGGAGTGCTCCGGGGTACCTGATGGAGCTGGTGTCTCCAGCTACTACAAACTCGCGCGGACAAACACTGAGGTCAGCTGCATCAAGAAGCAGCTGCCTGGACATCCCTGCAAGAAGGCCCCGCACTGTTTTTTAAAGCGGGTGATCGACGTACGAGCTATTATACCGCGGTTTTAGAGCGACGGTTTTACTCGCGGCTCGTCAGCGCTGATCGACTAGCGAGCAAAACAGTCGTGCGATCGCGGTCGGTTCAAGATGTCGTGCTCAAAATATGAAGTTTTGTGTTACCTCGCTATAGCATGCAACGAAATTAGAAAAAATAAGCGTAGACGCCCTAGAGTTTGGGTTAAAAGTTGGATCGAAAAGAGGCAGCACTTGTCGCATACCCATTTGATACGTGAATTGTCAGCAGAACCACTTGATTACAGAAATTACCTCAGAATGTCTGCGGATTTGTATGACGAATTGTTGACGTTAGTGGCACCCATAATACAAAAACAAAACACAATAATGCGGTTTCATGGCGAGCCGAGTAAAAAATCAAACATACATGACGAGCCACGAGCCCGGCTCGTCGGTATATAATACCGCGGTATTGCAATGATACACCGGCGAGCATTACCGACGAGCCGCAACACCGCGGTTTTACTCGCCCGTCGATCAGGGCCTTAAGACAGAGCATTCAAGGCAGCCGCTTCAATGACTTGGAAGGCTATTCCCGCCTCACTGAGCGAACTGGATATGGAGAGACCATTTAAAAGAGGTCTCAAGACTCACCTCTTCGTCCAATCATACGGACAAGCGCCTTTGTAGTGACACACTGTCATAAAAGGCGCTAAACAATTATTATTGTCTTATCTATCTATCTATCTATATCTACGTATGAAGCAAAGAGAAGCTACTACATATATACATATGACGCTACAAGAACACTACATTTTTAAGTATGAAAGTACTACATTTCTACGTATGAAGCTACGAGAAGCTACTTCATTTCTACGTATGAAGCTAGAGAATCTCCTACATGTCTACGTATGAAGCTACGCAAAACTAATGCATTTCAACTAGCGGACAGCGGTAGGCAATGCAAGGCCAGTTTTGGCTGCGGTTCATTATCATACTTAAGTGAGGACCGGCGGACAAAATGCAATCCCCCCTTTTGTTTATATTTGCAAAACAACAAACAATCTGCTTTTAATTACTCTCTCTCTCAGAGAAATACATGAGCGAGGTAATCACATAATGCATATTTTATAGCATTCATGCTCCGTTGACTTTAATATCCAATTGCAAATATGAATTCTACAAATGTCAATTTACTATTAAGTATTGTATTGTCAGCCGTATAGATGTTTCTCTAACCTTTTTTGTTAAGTACTACAGGAATTAAGTCTTTTGGGTTGTGAAAATAAATTGATTTCAGTTAGATACATGCAAATTACGAAAAAAAAATTGCAATTAACTAAGTTTTTCGTATTTCATGTTTCATAAAAAAATAATTAATTCCTATAATTTTTCATTATGATCAGAATTTCAAAATTATATAGATTTACATTTTTTGTCTGTGACTATAATTTTACCATTCTTTTAGGGGTGGACACAGTTATTACAAAATATCTTCTATCTCTTCTTCTTACCCTGGCATGCCACATTCAATTCATTCATATACCATTTTTCTATCTGTTTATTCCTTCTCTTACTATCTAAATCAGGGATTCCCTAACTATGATAAACGTACTACCAGTGGTACGCGACGCTTCTTAAGGTGGTACGGTACGCAAGCAAGCAGCCATGGCTATAGAACATCATCATCATGATCATCATCATTGGCACGACAACCCGGGGTGGGTCTTGGCCTCCCTCAGCAACCGCTGCTAGCGCTGTCTATCCAACGTCTTCCTCCTCCAGTCCCACATTCCCACTGCACGGCAATCCGCCACCACTCCATCCAGCCATCTTGAACGTGGTCTTCCCACCGTCCGGCGTCCCTCCGGGTTCGTCATCACAATCGTCTTCTCCAGGCTCCGATGGTCCATTCGCTGAATGTGCCCCAGCCAATGCAGTCTGTTGACCTTTATTGAGCGGACCACATCAGCGTCCTGGTACAGCTTATACAGTTCAGCCATAGAACATATATAGTAAATAATAAGATAAAACGTTTGTAAATTTCGCGCTCTTTACTTTACATTTAGCATGAGTGAAAATGTAATCAAAATATCAAAAATCACAGCACTTCAAAAAGACCCGGTATCACCAACGTTATTATAGCGACTTTAAACTAAGTGAAAAAGACGCACTTATGTCAATCGTGCGGGTAGTATTTTTTATCAGCCTAAAGTCGCATATATTCATGTCAACGACGTTAGCCATGTTGAAAGCACCGGTTCCCATAGATCACCGAAGTTAAGCAACATTGGGCGTGGTCAGTGCTTGGATGGGTAACCGCTCAGGTACACCGCGTGTCGTTAGCATCTTGGACCGGTCCGTAGTCCGTAGTGGCAACACTTCGGACTCGTATATGGAAGGTTGTGGATTCGGATCCCGGCGGAGCACAAAAATATACCATTTATATTTTGAATGTGCTCTTCGCTGGGTTGAAAAATTCATACACCTTTACCAATGACCGGTCACCAAAGGTCCATCCAGCCTTACAGCAACTGGGTCTTGCTTGAGTATTGGCGCTTTGTAGCGACGACCAAGCTCGTACACCTCTGCGGCACTACAACAAGTGTCATAGACCCCTAGAGTCTTTAGAATCTAGGGAGTCTCCCGCACAGGATTTCTTAAAAAAAATATATATAATATATGCTTACATTGAAAATACCGGGCCTAAGTGTTAGCCGCCGGCCATGAAAGCCTAAAGGTACAAATTCTTCAGCTAATGTAATGTGCATACATTGTATGTATGTATGTGACTCAGTTTTTGTCATATTTAAAAACCTCTGTTTTTATTGTGTCATCCAAGTCCCGTTTTGCTTTGTATCAGTATTTCAGCGGGATGTCGACATTTTAGAGTTATTCTCGCTTTAGCAATTTGAAAGCAAACTTGCATACAAAAAAAGTATCAAATGTTTTCTAGATTTTATTGCTGAGCACACATAAAATTTCCATCGTAAATTCCTCCAGAAAGGCGGGCTTCCCTAAGGCTCGTAGTTTTATAACCAACGGTATATAACACCTATACATCTACTGATGTATTCATATACATTGTTTACATATCTTTTACATTATTTTTATTATTCTGTATCAACAAAACCAAATAAGAATAGAAATATAGCAAGATTTGTCTGGCAAACACCGTTTTTTGCGAAGATCATTCCTCAAGGGTCAGACCCAACTCTCTTGTACAAAAACCAGCTTATTTTTATTTTGGTTGTTTTTTTAGGATATTACACGCGAAAATATTTCATATCAAAAATTATGTTTTATGAGTTTTTTGGTGACTTTTATTTTTTATCACACCTCAAGAGTATTGTGCGAGCTTGGCCGTCTATAATCTATAATCTATAATCTAAGCTGCAAGGATATGTAAGCATTTAAGGCTCATATGAAATGCATGCCTACAGACAGGCACATGTAGGTTCGCGCCTACACATTCTGCATGTGTGCATACAAATAAAGAAAACCTCACATGGACATAAACCTTGCAACTCCTGCCGCCGTTCTCTGAACCGGGGTGACATTGGCAAAAGTGAACCGATTTTTACAGCACGGGTGGTCAGCCTCGTACCAACCTATCAGTCAAGGAGCACAAAAAATTATAAATGATTTACAGAAATTCATAATGAGACACATTACAAATTAAAATTAAAATAAAGTGAAATTAAAATTAAACTTATTATAACACTTAGAATTAATGCCCTAGCCGCCATTGTTGCAAATCAACCGCCATTCATTTCGGTCCTTACATACTTCTTTCATTTCATTCAGTCACTTTGGAAAATGCGAATTCTTAAGCTACTTTGGAGATAAAACTGGATGAAAGTTGGGCAAAATCATGTTTCTAAAATATATAATTAAAGTTGCAAAGATATATTCAAATTTAAAGTTCATATTAAATGCATGCCCCAAACGACACGTGTAAGTTCATGCTTACAAATGCTACATGTGTATCTTATTTCACTATTAAAAATCATTGCCGACAGTCAAAATACATCATCTAACATGTGTACGAATATATAATCAAGTTTGGGATAAGTTTTATAAATTTGTCAATGAACTGAAAAAAATATTTTGTTTTTAAGTCTTTTGTTATATTTCAGATATTGGTGTTTTCAAGTTTTCTGTATAATATTGAGTGAAATATTTAAATATTAATTATTAATTGATGAGACATTCACTTTGTATCTTTTCATTTTTAAAATATATTTTTTTAAGAAATCCTGTGCGGAGACTCCCTAGATTCTAAAGACTCTAGGGGTCTATGACACTTGCTGTAGTGCCGCAGAGGTGTATTCAAATTAAAAATCAATAAACAATTTGTATGTGGTTACGGGGTCAATATTTTGTAAGGATTAATATTGTTAAACTGTATTTTATTAAAAGTCTGTAATTCCTTGGAGTTTTTTGATTAATTACGTCAATTAAGTGAAACCGCACCATCACGATACAAATTTTCAAAATACAAGATCTCTAATGAAAACCTCAAAACATAATCCTGCCTCTATTATACACAAAGTTTCTTATAATACATATCGGGCCGTGGCCTTAAAAGACTTCCTTTATTGAATTAGCGAGGGTACATTTTTCATTTTCTTTCTTCATGAACCTGGCCCGGTCTTTTATAATATTTTTTTTTGCGTGGACAATGAGAATGATAACAAGAAGAAGTAACAATGGAGTGAAAGTACGAAAGAGCGGGGGTGGAATAAGTGAGAGATTGAATAGCCGAAGCTAGTCCCGAACAGTGATAATGAAATCTAAGGGAGAAACCTCACTTTTCTCCGACTCACCTTGGTGAAAAAAATCACTTTGCGGTTATGGAGGGAAAAAGTTTTTCGACTCTGAAAAAGTAGAAAATATTTTTTTCATTAGGGAATGAAAAAAAGAGTCGTTAAGAGAACCCCTGACTGATAGTAGTGTTTTGGGTGTTATAATCAAGTTTTTTTTTTGTCAAAACAATTCATGTTTTGATCCACAGTAGAGGTCATTAAGAACATTTCATTGTTATTTTAAAAGTCTTCGGGCTTGTCGACGCAAAAACTCAACTATGTTGCACGTATAGCACAACTTCTTGACGCATTGTCCCCAAAGAGGACGTATATAAAATAGAGAAAACAATGTCGGTATTTTTATTTTAGATTTTGGTTTCAAATTAGTTCCTTGACTTATAGGTTGTTATGCGGCTGACCACCCATACTGTAAAAAATTGGTTCACTTTGCCAATGTCACCCCTGTTTCAGGGAAGGACGGCAAGAGTTGCAAGGCTTATGTTCATTTGAGATTAGGTTTTTATATTGTAGGTCCACATGCGGCATGTGTTAGCGCGAAATTATACATATCCGCTTGTGGGAATGCATTTAATATAAATCTTAAATGATATATATCTTTGCAGCTTAGATTAGATTAGATTAGACCAAAATGGGAAATCATTTTTGACATCCTGCTGTAGCCATTTAGCTTATAGCGTACACTTTCAATCACGCTACAATACTAAGCTACACATATTGTCTAACTTTTTGCCGCGTGGTAAGTGGAAACTATTTAATTTTAGAAGTAAGAGGGCCAACCACTTTAGTTTACGCGGGGGTTTTCCAGCTTCCGAGGGGGCTGGTACTCTTTTCTTGTAAAGGCTGAGTAAGCCGTGCTGGTATTTTATTTTGCCTGTGAAATAAACATCAAAACAGTAAATCATTTCTAACACCCTCGGTGGGATTCTAACTCGAGCTCTCGGCATGGAATGCAATCACTCAAACAACTGAGCTATCAAAGGAGCTTAATAACCTTCTTAAATGAAATTCATATATTCACTCAAAAATCGTTTTTTTTAAATAAAGTCTATTTCTTTTCATTTCAAAACTATATAAGTAGGTACTTACATAAAAATACTTGAGAAGAAACAATCATCTTGAGCAAACCGTTTAGCTCGAATGTGTTAATTAATATAAGCTTAATTTGACTAACAAGAAAAATCTCTTATAAGGCTATTTAAGCAAAATCTATGTCGTGGTGTTGTCACAACAATTTCTTCTAAGTGTAACTTATGATTTTTTCTGCCCTCTTTATCGTGGAAAAGATTTCTCCATAGCTTCAGAATAATGAAAAGGGCTGTGATTTTGGCGCACTGCTCCAACAGGATAAAGGCCGGTCCGTAATTTCTTATCATATTTTCTTTTGAGCGGAAGAAAAGTAGCGTTCTTATGGTGCGTCATTTGTCAGGCTTGAGTTAATGTTTCAAGTATAAACAGACCTCTCCGCCGGCCTTCCCAGAATTGTAATAAAACATCTCGGGAATTTTTATAAGATCTCGGAAAAAAAAGGAAACCTCTTGCGTGACTTTGGGAGGAAGATAAAGGAGGAGTTAGTCCTGGAAGATAAGCCATAAAAACAGAAATAAATACAGACGGTAGGCATGCGTGACGAGATAATGCTCGCATATAGCAACAAGTCCTGCGGGGTTTGGGAATGCTTCATTACTCATGAGCATCTGCCATACGAGATAACGTCATAAAAGTGCTCCGCCAAGGATTTTTTATGAATCGTATGGTATGAGCGGTATTCTCGTTTTAAGCGATACGGATGAAGTGCTTTAAAATAATTCTTCGTCTCATAAGGAAACTTTCCTTTTTTAAATTTGGTATTTTTACAGAAAATAACGGTAACCCTTTTATTTCCTTTTATTTTTATTTTTTATTTTTATTTAATTTTTTCTATTTAATTAGTATAGATTTCCAGTTAACGAGCATCAAAATGTGCTTTTTTTTTTAATGTAGTACTTTTTTAAATATATTTGTGGAGAGGAATGCAATTCACCAACCTTTTCTGCCTGGCCAGAAACAGATATTAATAACATCACTTAATAATTCATTATTGTGTATTTCAATGAATTATTAATTCATAATCACCGATTATTAATTCATTCACCTCTGCGGCACTACAACAAGTATCATAGACACCCAGAGTCTCTAAAATCTAGGGAGTCTCATAGGGAGAATAATAATGACCCAATTACATATGTTGAACCAGGATCAAAGTTATGGTCAAATGACCCAAGAGGGGATTAAATCAGCGTTATTCTATTCCAAATACACTTGACAGATAAGCAATTGACCCTCAGCCATAAAAAACGATACTTTGTTGTAGACTTTTCAGAATCTAGGATAGTAAAAAAAAACGATAACTTTCAGGAAACCCCTAGTATGAATTTAAAAACCAAATTTTAAATTAAAATTAGAAGATGTGCCATTTATTTTCCACTGAAAACTTTGAATAGACATGTACTAAATGACTTTCAGCAAAAACTTTGCATATATGTATGAAAGTAATTCTAACCATGTCAAAGTTCAACAGTCACGATGAATAAACCATTCATTTTTAAATTTACTATTCCATGGTATACTTGGCTATGAAATGAATCTTCTCTACAGATCTTTTGACTTGAAGTAGCGGTGCATGCATGTAAAGTGAATGCTTGCATATATAAATGCACATCCCACGTTTATTCCAATGAGCGTGCTTTATCACTCACTAGCGGTTGCAGCCCCTTACAACAAACTGCACAATATAACTGGAGTGCCACGTGCAAGAGATCTCTCGTAAAATCCACTCCACACTTCATACTACTTAGTATATTATACAAGTGGAGCAGAGTCGATGCAACACGATTCCCATCAGCTTCAATTTCGTATTCTAACGATCATTGTAACATGGTGAAATGTTCTCGAAAGGTCCATACTATATTATGCTGAATTGTCTATACACGTCGTGTGCTAGATGCACCGACAAAACGTTGACGCTCATTCAAAGCTTCATATTTTATTTTCTTATAAATTCAAAAGCAACCGCTTTACAATACAGTGACTGCTAGGTCAGAGATGCGGACAAAATGAACTCTTCTTGGAATGAGTTAACTTTTTTATAAAAATAATATTGTTATAACAAAGTAAAAACGATAGTGAGAAACATCTAGTAAACATAGTTTGTAGAAAACAAGGTTCAGTTATTGTCAACTTATATTATATCTATACTAATCTGGAATCTAAGTATCAAAGATATATTACATTTAAGATTCATATTACATGCATTTCAATATGCGATTATACATGCCTCGTGTGAACTCACAGCATGAAATCCAACCTTAAATAAACATAAGCCTTGCAACTCTTGCCGACCTTCCCGAAAACAGGGTTGACATTGTCAAAGTGAATCACTTTTTACAGTATAGTTTATCAGTCTTATACCAACCTATAATTGTTAAAACTCGAGTAAGAAGAGACGCCTCTTGTCCCTAGGACTGAATCAAAAGTCACAAGTGATCGACAGAAAGAACCACAAAACTATAAAAAAAGATCTTTCATGAGGAAGGTGAGTCATTTCCCACTAGTCAAAGACTCTTATCCTTGTTACCTGATGGTGAGTGATTTTGTCAGATTAGCCTGTGATCAGTTTGATCAAAAGCCTACTTAAATTAAGGAACATCGCTAAATCCTCTCTTTCATTTCATATGGAAGAGTCATACTTGGTTCCTGTATGGCCTTATAATATCAATAAAAAGTATTATTAATTTTTTTTTTTCAAATATACTTTTGTAACGGTGCTTCACTACAAAAAAGAATACCCCTTCTCCTTTGCTTCATACCAGCTTCAACGAGAACACAAAAGAAAAAAGAAAATGTTCACATTAAACCTCGTACGAATGCCTTCAAATTTTATTGTGTTTTAGTCGTTTTCAAAAAAATCTGCATGCAGTTGCATTTTTTGTTTGTTTACAAAACAATGTGATATTAAAATCTGAAGTATTAAAATTGCACAGTTTTTAAATTCAAAAAATACTACGAGGAATTTAATTTGATATCTTTGTACATTCAGGGTTTTTATGACATAAAAATGCAACGAATATTTTTTGTATATGCGAAGAAATATACACTATACATCCTGGCATTAACGTTTTAAATAAAGTAATGGAATTATTCTGACAATAGTCAAATGTTTAATATCTAAATAATCATAGATTATTTTCACATTTTATATTCACAGAAATAAAATAATTACCGTTTTCAAGAATCACATGTTGAGCAATCTTTAGCTAAGTTTAACAAAGAAAATATATTGACGTCAGCCTGTAGAAAAAAATAATAGTTCTAGAACTGCCATGCATGAAAAATCATCTAGTAGACGACTTCTGAAAAAAAATGAAAATATAGGATTGAAAACTATGAGTAAACATTATAGGTAAGAAATTACTATGAAAAGATATACCATCAATTTATGTAAGCCAAAAAAATAAGATATCGTTTTGTAGGTACCATGGAATTTTCACCATGTTAAATATTTGCCGTAGTAATGCGCTAGCCCCCATAAAGCATAGTGTACTTAGTACATTAGTGAGTAGTTAGTCGTAGATAAGGAGAACGAGCTTTTACTAGCGGCAGTGGATAACGACACTTTCCACTCAGCGTAGCGGCTACGCCCGTAACGAGTAACGGCGTAGCATGTAACGGCGTAGCGAGTTACGGTGTACGCCAATAATAACCGAATAATCACCTCGTTACGACTGTTCGTGTCCGAGTCGGACTGTCATACACGAGATGGAACAACCGTTCGTTCAGTTAGTACACTGGTTAGTTCAGTTAATTAACGTTGAGAAAATTATGACTAGAGTAGTTTTGTATTAAAACTGTAGCTAATAGATTGCAGCAGATGTATATGAAATACATATATGGAGAGTACATTTTTAATCAAACATAATCAAGATTAAAGTTATTCGAAAAAAAATGTAAAAATAATCTACGTCGGTTATACAAATATCTATGATATAAAAGATTTAAGTATAATAATTTATTTTAATAATATTTTATTCTTTTTTTTTTATCAAAACTTTCTATTCGTAAAGTGTGTTGACAATAAAAATGCTATAAACCTTCTATCAATGTGTACATGCTTGTCATTAGAGGTTTGATCATTTGGACTCTCTTGACTCATTTCGACTATTAATTTTTTAACGAATTTATTTCATGTTTGTGAAAGGCAGCTATTATAGATATTTCAATTTATTTATTTTCTCTAGAATGTATTTTTGGGATCGGATAGACTTTAAACAACAACAAAAAACTTGTCTCTTTTTTGGATATTTATTAACACTTAATTTATTTGACAATTTTATATTTATTTTTAACATTTTAGCAACTTAAATTTATTTCACAGTTGAGCACTTCTCACTTGTTCTTGGATCAAAGGCGAATATCTATCTGCTCTCCTGCACTTAATTTTGCTCCTTATAAACCCCAGAGACAGAAGTCTCTAAGGACCAATTTGCTCGAACGCTCTACCAGCTTTGAGAGTACAAAGGGATTATTTCATTTCTAGATTTATTAAGCCTATAATAATTAGTGCTACCTACGATGTACACCTATATTAATCTACTACTTACGTAATAGTATATTTATAAAAAATAAAAATAAATGAAGGTGATAGAGAGCAGAGAAAAAACTCCTTTGAATGTGACGTGCGAACTGAAAAATCCCGTTGACGAGTCTCCATCCCGCGTTGTTGTTTTTAATTCCCGTCGTATTTTTAATTAGAATAAAAGCTGTTGCTCTCGCGGCGGCAAACATTAATAAATTTCAAATTAAAAACGTGTTTTTCTTCGAGGACGGAAATGCAGCCGTTAATGGCGCCGGCCCGATGGTAAACACTTTTTTGAGCGGGACGACAACTCCCCGCCCGGGTTATTGTTATTGTTGCATTACGACATTACACCGGCGAGTGTTGTTTTATGTTTTGCGCGGCATTTTGTATGCGGGCTTCCCTCTCGGCTTTCCGAGTCTCTCACTTACTCGCCGCTGCACTAAGCCGGACTACTCTGGGACTTGCACATTAATGTAATTAAATTTGAAATATGGATTCAGCTTCACATTTTGTGACTGGAATTACATCTGCATGACTACATCTATTATGTTATTTATGTGCCCGGCTTATGTTCCAAAAATATTGCAGCTTTTGAGGTAAAATAAATGGTTTGAACTGTAGGTATTCAATAATGATTATCGAATCTAAGAAATAAATAAAAGACTTGGGAAAAAAATGTGTAAAATTGTTTTAAATAACACCTACATTATTTATTTCTATATTTTCCTCAAATAATATGATTGGGCTTTGTTTTTCTTCTCTGGCTTAACCCGAGCTTTGACCTCCTTCAACTTTTGTCTTCATCTGATTGGAGACAAGACTTCCAGTCCTGTAATAATAATAAAAATGATTCTGTGACGATGTTTTTTTGAGCGCTATGTTGCTGGAATCATACCTCAAAAGACCTCCGCAAGCTTGGTCATCGCTGTAGAAAGCGTCACTACTCAAGAAGTAAGACTGAATGTATTTATGGTAACCAGTCTTTGGTAAAGGTTTTTATGCTCCGTCAGGATTCGAATCCACTAACTTCCAATCACGATTCCGAAGCTGTAACCACTAGACTTCAGACCAATTTAAAATAGTTACTCAATAATGAATATAGACTCAAAGAAAAAACTGTAAGATTTTTTAAATAATATCTGTTCATTTATTCTACATTTTTCTGTCAATATCAGTGGGCTTTCTCCTTCTTATTTTTAAATGACAGTACAGCCCAATCCGAGCCTTGGTCTCCTTTCACTTCTGCCTCCAACCCTGCCTGTCCTCTGGTACCGTTCTCCACTCCGCAATCTGCAGAAGCTGAGCTGCATCCTTTTCCACTTCACCTCATCATCTTAGTCACGGCCTTCCCACATTTGTCTTTCTTTCGGGAAGATGGTCATTATCTTTTTGATGACCCGTTAGCCTGTCAATTTCTTTTATCTTTTCTCCTAAATATATAGGTACCAACAGGCTTAACTAAACGATTTTCTCGCACCAGCAACTCTCTAAACGTTTCTTAACTTCTTACTTTAGAGCTTACCTTTGTTTCTTCACGTTCATTCGTATTCGGTATATTTTTAGATATATGAATAATTACTTACTGATATGCCAAACTTGTTATTATCTTACATTGTTGTTGGGTGTATATTTTATGGCACGCCTCACACAAAGCCGGCGGCTGTATATAAATAATATTAACTTGTGATTTACAGGCAAATTCAGCGGATAATATAATTTTCTTTGAAATTTATTGCAAATTGGCTGAAGCGATAGTATCAACGTAGTTGTGTTTTCATATCGCATTATTTTGTAAACAGAAGTAATGGGTATTTGTTGACTTATCGCTTTCCAACAACAATAAACTTTCCTCGGGGCGAAACTTCTCATATTGCGAGAGGCTTATCTCGGCGAAAATAAAACTTGTAATGAAAATATGCTATCTGCTGAGAAACATCTCTGTTCAACCGTGAGACGTTATTTTTCTTCGTAAAGAAATAATCAGAATTACCCGTAGTTGCACATGAGTACCTACATGATATACTCATTTCTTGTAAAAATAAACAGACATTGTTTTATTACACTGATATTTTTATTTTATGATTGAACGATGAAAGAGTTTTGAACGGTTTCGGCCACTTGGCCATCTTCAGAAAAACTACGATTCTAAACGTTTTGAGAAGCTTTATAAGGTGAATTTAAGGTACGACAGAGTTTTCTGTTCACGCTTAAACTCTTTTAAAATGGAGTATTACAATGTTTTTATTTTGAGCATTTCATTTCCGTTACTGTTTTGCCTTGTGTGATTGTTTTTTTTCCATTGATACTTTTGGTTTGAAAAACACCTCAAATCCTCTCTTGGGCATTGAACTGAGTCGCACAATAAGAAGCCGTGTAAGCCATGGAGGAGTTCTATATGTCGATGGTGTAACCTGTGAACTTGCATTTTTTTTAAAACTCGAACTCAACAAGTTTGTCTGTACAATCATGTCCCTTAAGCTCTGCTTTTGTACGTCTCAGCAAATGCTGTCTACTGACTTTTATTGACTAGAACAACTCAAGCAGCTAGACCACTTTTATTTTATACATCCTGCAACTTTTTCCGACATTCCCTGAAACAGAGGGGATTTTGGCCAAGGGAAACATTTTTTACAGTATGGGTGATCAGCCTCATACTAATCAGTAACCTATAAGTCAAGGAAATTCTTACGTTGAACATAATTAAACAACTCCACTCATAATGCTTCAATAACACATACATAGGTACTTGATACAAAACGTCATTTTCAAGAGGACACTTTCATTTTAAAAAGGAGTGTCCTCTTGAAAATGACGTAAGCAAGTCTAAGTATTTGAGGTGAAATAAATGCTCAATTTAATGCGAAAATATAACTTTGTGTTTCTTAAAAAAAAACGGTTCATGAAAATGAATTTTCACTCGAATTTTCAAACAAACTCTAAAAGTCAAAATTATGTTGTTACGAATATAATCTCAAACATTTTCATCACTTCACTTCAACCACAAGTTTCTCAAAAAAAGAAAAACAAGCATTTAACAAATTCTATAGTCGCTTAAGCGTTTTCTCGTATTGCGGTCCACTCAGCGGGTCTGCGCTGAGCTAAGGGAAGCCTAGTCAACACATCTTACCTGCGACTTCCGCCTCCGCCCCCGCTCCCCGCTCTCCATCCCCGCCCCCTCTCCATCCACGCCGCGTCTGCCCCTGACAGCTCATTCAATTTCACAATTCTCTTTGTGAGCGGTGCACAAAATTTAATATCTATCGGCAAAGACATGAAAAATATTGCTGTCTGTGCTGTTCCATTGGTGCGTCTACGACTGCTGTACAAGCTCGCTCTCGGTACGATTCTGAACCGGCAGATTGACAGTTTATTAAAAGACTTTCGTCACCATTGCCATGATACCCCAGGATGAGGAATCCCTTGACTTATAGGCTAGTATGAGGCTGACCAATCATGCTGTAAAAAATGTCACCTCTGTTGCATGGAAGATCGGTAAAAGTTGTAGGGTTTATGCTCATTTGAGGTTAGGATTTTGAATTGTTATTTGTAAGTTCACATGCAGCATTTGTAAGCGAGAATATGTATGTATCTGTTTGTGGGCATGCATTTAATATGAACTAATGAAATGTTAATATGTCTTTGCAACTTAGATTAGATTATTTTGGATGGTCGGTGCATTTACCTGATGATGATTACTGTGTAGTCGAAAACGTTTGTGTCCAAATAATTTAAAAAATAAAGAGTGTAATCATAATAGTGTTTTAATAACTTAAAGATAGATTAGATTAGATTAGTCTTGAGCTCCTTATTATACACAGCTATAACTTCCTTGACTTATAGGTTGGTATGAGGCTGACCACCCATACTGTAAAAAATGGTTCACTTTGCCAATGTCACCCCTGTTTCAGGAAAGGTCGGCAAAAGTTGTGGGGCTTATGTTCATTTGAGGTTTGGATTTTATTTGTAAGTACACATTCAGCATTTGTAAGCGCGAACTACACTTGTTGGTTTGTGGGCATACATCTGAGAGTTTTAAATGAATATATCCTTGCAACTTAGATTATAGATTATGGATAACTACTAGTCGTGGTTGCACCAAACATAGCCAATTTTGTGGATTTATTTTGTTGCATCGTCACACTGTTTGTCTCTAACCGATGCAACTGTACCAAGTTGGAAGTCAAAACGGAGTCAAAACGAAGTCAATCGAAGTTAAAACCATGATGTCAATTTGGCTCGCGTATTCGAGCAACATGTCTAGTTATTTTATTAAGATTAACACTAAAAAATATTTTATTAAGAATTTGAGCTCCCTAACGAGATAAGATTTCAATAATTACATCTCACTTATACAGGGTCCGTCCAATACCTAACCATGTGTTCAGGAATTATCTTATGTAAAGCGTTATGATGAAAAAAAATAGGCTCAAGCAATAAACGAAGACTTCTCCCATCATCCATAAAAAGCTGTTTTTTTTTACATCTTAATGATCGATATAAATTTATTTATATCGATGGCTTATGTTCATTTGAGGTTTGGATTTTATTTGTAAGTACACAATCAGCATTTGAAAGCGCGAACTACACGTGTTTGTTTGTGGTCATACATCTGAGAGCTTTGAATAAATATATCCTTGCAACTTAGATTATAGATTATATAGATTATAGATTACAACTTAGTCATGAAAAATCTGTTTTTTTTAAAGAAACCTTGTTTTTCAACTTCGAAAAGATAATAATTAATTAAATCAAATCGATAATGATGACGGTGAGTTGTTGATTTCTTTATAGCGCTGTTTCGTGATGCAGTCACTCCAAGGGCGCTTAAATCTACTGATTTTTTGTTTGCAAAACTTGTCGTTTCAGCATAACTATATTCATGTTGTACTACGTATGTCCATACATAATTTTCTCATCAAATTTTGCCCTTTCAAGCAAATGTACAATAATGCTACATTCATTTCTACAAATAGCATTATCAAATCTTGGCATTCCCGATGTAACGAGCCGGCAAATTCTGCTCGGGGTAATTCACTTAAAAAGTCATTATTAAAATGAGTTTGTATTCCGCGCACCCCGCCAATGGCTACAGCACGGATGCTACATGGAAAATGGATCAAGGCACCGCGTCGCAGCGTTCCTTGGAGGCGGACTCCCAGCGAGACCGTGAAAACACGTATTTACTTCTTGCAAGTAGAGCAGGGGTTTTTTTTCATCATCCCCATAAAATCTCATATGTCATCCAAGTATCATCAACACATTTTTTAACGTTTGGAACTACGAGTACATATTGGTATACATTTTCATTTCTGTACATAAGCAGAACTTAATCGCTTTACACGTGTTTCCAAATAATGTGACATGACAATGTGAAAAGGCAATCCATAAGTGCAAAGTGCACATCTCAAGATGTATTGCTGCATTTCCCAGAAATTATGCTGATAAAAAGTTTGAAGGTACACTATAAACAAGACATTAAGAGAGAGCAAGCACAAGAAGCGTTACAATATTTTTATGTTTGAAAATAGACACGAATTGATCTATTATTAGTTATAAATTTTCCAGTGACAATTTTTTTTTTTAATTTTTTCGGATCGAACCATGTTTCTATTCGCTTCTTTATTTCTGTCATTTTAAAGAGAAAATATTTTTAAAGCAAAAGGTTGGTACAGGATCCAAAATAACTTATTGGTGTCATCTTCTATTCGCAGCCACTATAAATAAATTATCGTACATGGATTCCCTTTATTATTGTCACATAAGTGAAAGTTTATTGTTCACGTTTCTTTATAAAAGGGTTTTCTTTAGGCATTTTCTTTAAACGGCACACAAGCGGTTCCTAGTTTCCATGGACAGAGTCATCGTCCAGTTAACCTCTCCTCCTCCCCCCCCCCCCCCCCCTCCCCTGCACACGCGCCATCTTTATTACGCACGACTACCTACGTGACGTCAGAGCAGACCCCATCACAAACCGACAACAACTAGATCGGGGACTCCCAAAGTGGTCCATGGGAGACTCGACGGAGGTCTACGTTGGCGTGGAAAAGAATAAGAGATCACAAATTGTAAAAGGGGATCCAAGAAAATGGTTCTGGTTTCGATAGTGAAGAAAAAAATATTGTCTTGGCTTTGCCTGTCAATGTATCAGGTCGGGTCAATAGTAGCTCAAAGTCAATCGGCATTTCCTTTCAGTTTCTCAAAACAAAGGCAACACAACGTTACGCAGCTAACAGCTCTGCTGCAAAGGATCAGGACATTAGCCAACACCCATCGACACCCCAGCGGCACTTCAACAGGTGTCATAGACCTCTAGAATCTATATAATCTAGGCAGTCTCCCGCTTAAAAAACGCTTATAAAAAAATCCAGAACAGTAAATTCAGTGCAACGCGTATCGAGACATGAGAAAGCGTTGTTTTTTTAAATAGTTTAAGAATTCGTGTTACCACAAAAAAATCTTTAAAAAAAATATCACTAGCTGATTTCAATTGTTGAAACTACCAATTTTCACATTTTTGACGAGTTTTTTTGGGAATATGCTGGAAATGTAGCAAATGTAGCAGGCCATCGAAATCTGTAATAATTTTAAAATGGTCCATAAGAAAAAAAGTTTTAAGAGCCATGAAGACCAGTTACATTTTCTTTGTTTTTCTCAATGTGCGACAACGTGTCTGTTGCAAATACTAATTATTTCAATGTTCGCAGGTACTTTCATTTCACACTCGTATTTGAGCTTTCCTTACATTCACAGGTAATGATAACAAGATAGCGTTTTGAATGTTAAATAAGAACGGAAAACTACCATTAAATATAATTTCACTTGTAAGTACTTCTAGCACACATATTATGAGTTTGCAAAAAATAAAACGACATAGGATCGCAAGAAGAAAATTGTTCTTTTGTTTTTTTTGTTTTAACACTTTCAGCTATAAAATCTGGTAGACGGTATTTATAAACCTGCATTAAATTATCAAAATTAACTAATTATCAAATGTGACCTCAACATGATTGTGTGTTATTTATCAATTAAGATTTTTTACCCATTTTCTTCGGCAGTTTCAAAATAAAAAGCTTATTAGTTCATTTTTATTACGTTCAGCTCTAAACCCGGTTTTAATTTTTCAGTCATGGCCGGTGTTAGATAAGTAAATTCTTTTAAATTTGATCATGTTCGGTTCGCAGTTATTTTACATTCTGATTGTAACGAAATACACTGGTAGATGCTTATTGGTGTACGTGTGTTTTGAGAGAATGTTCTGGCCCAGACGATTGTAATTGTAAGGTGTGTATGTAGGTAGGAAATGGACTCTTCATGAAATAAATATGTCCAGAATCGTCTATACAACTGTGGTAGTGGAACTTTCTAGGGCAGGCTGGAATGGCCCCTAGGTTCCGCTATAAGAAGGGCGACAATCGGCTGAAGCGAGTCAGTCTTTCGAAGCACTCACACAGTGGAATATCTAGTTACTAGGGCGACCAATATGGTGTAAAATAAATGTAATCTGTACGAAATAAATAAGTGTGTTAAAATAAATCTGTTAAAATAAGTCTGTTAAAATAAATCTATTGTAAGAAAGTCTGTGTAAATAAACTGTATGGCTAACTTGTGTTGAACTTGTGTTTTAATTAAAAGAACCCCCAGGAAAAACGTAACATGATGTTTTGTTTTCGCGAGCGGGAAAGATTTTCATGGCTGTTTATCGAAGAGACGCGTTAGCTTTTGCGTCTTTTTTTTTGCCGGTCACTGGATGGATGTCTGATGCGCTATATATATCTTCATCAGTTTTATTTTTAAAATATATTTTCTTTGAATGCATTTATAAAAAAATAATTTAAAAATACATAACGGTTTGGTTTTTTTTTGCTCAAAGCATTGGGCCAAATAAAACAAAAACTAATAAAAAGAACTGCAGAGAAGTCTTGCCACCACTTAGAAAGAAAAATGTAGCAGATGTTGTTTTTAATTTCTTGAAATAGTAACAGAAAAAACTATCTTAAAACAGCAAGAAAAAGTGCAAAAATTAAAATAGCTGCTTTGTTGTACCATGCCATTTCAAATAATTTCGCACTTTAGAATAGCTAAATTAATAAATTAAAAAAGTATGTTTATAATATATTTAATAAAAATAAAATAAATCAATAAATTCATGGACGTAAAATCAAAACTAGAAAAAAATACAAAATATTTCTAATCGCATGTCTCCGGACACTAAATTCAATGACTTCATGCGGCGTTATTCATTACAACAAATGCATGGCTCAACCGCGACTTAACGTGAATTTTCCATACGAAAAAAAATAATCCATGGATCAGCTACGGATTAAACGTGTTGTGAATAATTCCGTAAAAGTGTAACATTCCAAACGTTTACCAGAAACAAATAATTACGAGTCGGTGGAAGAAAAAACCTCAGCAATTTGTAATGTTACGCTGGACGGCCACGCTACGATAAATAAATAATATTTTTTACACAATCTGAGCATTCCATCTGAATATTTTCTTCATTGAATATTCTCGGCACGCAAGGAAGAATGCATAAAACTATCAGAAACCCAACTTTAAAAGTGCACGTTTAAACTGAACAATTTACAAGAAATGCATTGAAACTAAAACGGTCCTTAAATGCGCTATCAATTTCTTCATACATTTTTAGGAAAGCCATATGGTTGAGTTTAAGCGTAAAGTTCTATACTTGGCATGGTAGGGGATGTAACGGGTCGCTGTATGGAAATTCCAATGTAAGCTACACTCATATCTGGTGGTTTTCTGGAACATTCCATAATCTTCAATCTCAGTTGCAAAGCTTTAAGATTTTCACTTCATATACGCAAGGATCCAGAATATGTTTACCGTAAGAATTTAGTACAAAATGCATTTGCATAGTGAAAATTTGAATGGTTGAAATTGCAGCTTTTCTCTTTAATGGAAGGACCCATGAACCAATTAGCAAATGGAAATAATATGTTATTGTGAATTGCAAGGTTTCTAGGTGTAATAACTTAAATCATTGTAATTGTATTTGTTCGAGATTGTATGAGTGTTTACTCGAATATTGTAAGTACACTGTTTTGTCAAAATCTTGTATGTGCCAGTTCTCAATGTTTCGAGAATAACCCTTATTCTCACTTTTAAATAGATACCAAGATGCTCTGTAGCCAGACTAGTGTCTGAGCCGTCTAGCTATACAGTTCAAAACATTGTGTACGAACGACATGTGTTGGGTATTGAAATAAATTCAGCAAATTAAATATCTACATATTTTTTTAATTGAACCCGGTAAAATCATTTAAATATTTTGTAGAAGAGATGGTTAGTCCCATGTTGTTTTTTTATGTTTTTTTAATAAGCATAACATGAGTCATAAAGAACTAAAGACGGCCATCTAGGGATTGCTGTCTATATAAGAGAGGCCTAGTCGTACCATTATAAAGTATTTTATGTAGGTAAATTGTCATACACTAAAAGGTTGATACATGGTAGATTGTTCTAAATAGATCAGACCCCATTGCCTTTTCAGTTTAAGAGAAAAACTGCAAATAGGTTTTATATTTGTTATATAATAATAATAATATGCGTTTATTCCAGCTTAGTCATGTGGAGGGTGCAATACATGACCAGCCATAAAAAAATAATACATCAATAGAAAAAGTACATAGAAAATTACAAAAATGTAGAAACATGAAAAATATGTGATGAAATATATGAGAAAAAAGAGCAAACAAAATATATAGTTAAACAGTGAAAGAAAAGAGAAATACATGGTCATTGTACATTAGAATATCAGGAACATATTAAACAGGGAAAAAAGGCTATGTAAGCTTCAAGTTCCTTGCCCAATGACGCCATATGCCCAACTCCCATTTCAGGCCTCTGATTGCTACGATCAGAGAGTTTTCGCTGGATTCAATTCTGTCTCTGAACCCAGCCATTCGGGTTCGCAGCAACCCATTCCAGGAGGGTAGTTGAGCCGCCACAAACATCCCACTCGCACTACAGCTCTTCCGCAGTCGTAACAATGCTCTATAGCCCATGTTGTAGCAGACTCTCATCTCGTTCATGCTTTGTGCTTTATAGTCACACCACAACTCGCTGGTGTATTGTTGCGTACATAGAACGAGGAAGAGCCTGTTTTTAACGATATCCGAGCATTGTGCGAACCGCCGGGCTAGCATATTAGCTTTCCTGCAGTGCGAGCGTAGTTGTCGTTTGATGTCATTGTCATCAGTTAATGTTTCATTAAGCACGTGGCCTAAATATTTAAACTCCCGCACTCGTTTCATCTCTCTGCCATTGACACTGACTGAGGGTACATGAAGGTTCCACCCCTTTGGCTTGAACACTAAAACTTCGCATTTTTTTTCATTATATATTAGCCGTCTTTCATTGGCGAACTCTTCACAGACTGCCACGAGCTTACGCAGCCCTGCCAAGGAGGGTGCCATCAGCACCATGTCGTCTGCATATGATATAGAGTTGATGAGCTTTCCATCCATGAAGCAGCCCACCCTAGTATTTATCAGCCTTTCATGCAACGGGTCGATATACAAATTAAATAAGCATGGTGAGGATATTCCACCTTGCTTGAGGCCTCTTTTGGCTTTAAATTTGTCCGATATAGCTGATCCCCATTTTACTCTGTATAAAAGATGGTTGTTCAATGTTTGACACATTTCCCCAACCTCCTTCGGCAGGTTTTTGACCTCCTGTAATACATTTTGCATTATGTTGTGACTCACCGTGTCGTATGCTTTTTTCAAGTCCATGAAACATGCATATATGGGCGTTTTCTTATCATTATACCTCCTGACTATATTTTTCAGTACAAATATCGCCATTTCAGTACCAGAGCCACTTTTAAATCCAAATTGATTATCGGATGTTGTTAATTTCTGATTGGCTTTCTCCATCATGATAGACTCTATGAGTTTAGCTGCTGTCGTGGCAACAGCTATCGGCCTGTAATTGTCTATTGACATTATGTCAGCACTTTTGTTTTTTACGATTGGACAGATGAGTGAGGTGCATACATCATCCGGTAGATATGCATGTCGAAACATCGCCGTGAAAGCCAAGGCCCACAGCAGACTAACTTTGCAGTGGGCGGCCTTCACCATCTCAGCCGTGACTCCATCCACCCCAGCTGCCCTATTGCCCTTGAGTCTGCGAATGGCACACTCAACTTCACTTACATTGATGGTTAGGTTGCTTTCGAGCTTATCATTGAGATACGCCTTGTCATCACCATCTTTATACAAGTCGTTGTAATGATTTTTCCAGAGGGCGCAAATTTCTTTTTCACCTGTAACTTTGTTTATAGTCGTTGATATAGTCGATTTCACCGCTTTCATTCTATTGGTATGTTTCCAGAATGATTGAAAGTCTGCAGTTATCATACTTTTAGTCATCGCATCGGCTTTAATCTGGTTCTGGTTAATGCGCACTTTGCGCATATTTTTTTTAAATAATTTACGCGTCTCAACTCTTTTTTGGAAAATAGGTCCACTAGTAACTTTCCCAGATTGAACCCACTCCAAAAAGGCCTTTCGTGCTTCCTCATGTGACTCACGGACATATTCATTCCATCCGGGTGTGTTCCTCGTCAAGACATTATATGTTTTCCTTCGGAATATCTCTTCAGCTGCCTGCTTGAGTGCATTCACCGTATCCACATAAAATGCTTCAATTTCTTTTCTATGTGCTTTACAATTTATGCCATTGCATTTGATCGCTTCGTACGGGATTTCGATGCCTTGACATAATTTTTCAGTTCGTTGGGTATACTGCAAGATTTTATCTTTTGAGTTATCCCACTTCACTTGAGGTTCCTCTTTAATCTGTGCATGAGTCATCGTTCTCAATATGCCTTGCATGTCTATTGTTACAATCAGTGGATAATGATCCGACATTTGTAGGTTTGTGTCCACATTTATATATGTTATTCAAAAAAATATTTTGCCATTACAGCTATTTGCTGTATCCCTTGTTTAAGCGAATCAATTAATTATTCATTCTTTAAACCAAAGTTTTCAAAATAATTTATTTGTAGAATGTAAAATTTGTAGAATAAGAAAATGCAAGCGAAGGGCAAAATAAAATGTTATTTTTGTCACGCCCTGCACCGCATAAACATTCATATCGCATTTCACCTCGGAAAATCCACCTCGCCTTTCACCTCACACAAAGTACGCACAGCCACGACATCTCCCAACACAAGACCAACATTGTGTGCTCTATACAAAATGGGATCATCGACAGTGGCTTATCCTTTCCAGTAAACAACGCAATGTCGATACACAGCGAAATGCAGTGTAGACAAATACCCATTCCGCTGTCGGATCGCCCCGCTGCAAACATGTGGTACATATAAAGTCTGTAAGTTTATTCGCTCTGCTCTCAACACCTTGAGAAGCCGAAGCTCGTTCAAAGAAAATTGCCCTTTGGAAATACTGCATCGCAAGTACAAAACTCTACTTACCAACTCAATCGTAGAGTTTTACAAAAATGCATAGAAAATAAAACAGCGTAGCTAACTGAGTGTTTAAGTTATTATACATTTTAAGTTGAGTTTTAACGTAGTGTTTTGTGCTTCGGATACTGAGAAAGTTTACGCTATAGAATGCTATGTTGGTGCACGCTGCAAGTATGGATGATGCTAATAGTATGTTAGTGACTTTATACGAAGGAAAATTGAACGAAGCTGATCGTATTGAAGTGCAGTTTACATTAGATGTGAATTTTACAAATAATGTGAAAAATTATCCCCATGCAATTTTTGAAAAGTGTTTAAAAGAATCTTGTAAAAAATTGCTGGTTTCAGATTCAAACACTTTCTTGGATCGTTTAAGTTTTGACTGTATTCTGTCTTGTCGTTTAGGGAAATGAAAGAGCTCAGAACTCACAACGGACTATTTTATATGTAACCAACTTCCCGAGATAAAATAATGCGTCAATACGAAATAATCGTCGGTGTTATGGCCGCGGGAATCAAGACAGGTTATTTGGAACCGGATAACGCTGGTTCGAATCCCGCGACGATAGCTTCGAGCCTGGTTTAACAGATGCCGTTGCATGCACACAAGCTTCTGCTTTCGCATGAAGACAACTGGCCAGGCAAAATAGGTTGGTGGATTGCATTCCTTTCCACAAATCTATTTTTTTTTTTTAATTAAAAAAATAATTTGTTTTACACGCCAAGAATGAATGGCATTATGCTTTTAACACAGTATGAATGATTCTTACAGCCCGAGCAGCGCAAACATTCAAATCCTAGGAATTGAACATAAATATAAATCAATAAATAATTAAGTTAAGATTAAAGAAATACACAAAAACAATTGTTATTAGACAGATCTTCCAATTAATAATATTGCTAATAAATCATCATTGCCACCATCAATATCATATTCATTTCCTTTTTCGAGCCTTGGTCTTCTTTAACTTCTTCTTTGAACTTTGTGTATTCTCCGAAGCACTTCTCCCGTTTGTAACTTGCAG
This sequence comes from Agapetus fuscipes, assembly GCA_951799405.1. Taxonomy (NCBI): domain Eukaryota; kingdom Metazoa; phylum Arthropoda; class Insecta; order Trichoptera; family Glossosomatidae; genus Agapetus; species Agapetus fuscipes. The sequence continues at coordinate 9,716,475 of OX637346.1, read as the reverse complement.
AAAATGAGATGTATCAATCTCATCAATATCATCAGTGGTTTGAAAACCTTACTACGTTTTCTAGCATTCATCGTTTTTTCCGTTTCAGAATACGTGGTTTGCTCTTTTTAATCCCAAATTTCCGTTTTCCTTCCAATTTTGCACATTCAGTTTTTCTAAGGCTGCGTCTTATACTCGTATAAGTTATCCTAAAAATGATTATTCTAGATAGCTAGTGTTTTTTCATCCCTCTACACTACATATTATAAAACAGTGAACAAAAATATTTAAATTTTATAAATATAAAATATTCAACGAAAAGAAAAAGTAACACCATAACTTTTTTGTTACATTTTAAAAATCCTTTGTCGACACGAGAGCGAAGCTTGGAAAAGCTCACAACAAAAGGAGATTGCAGCGCGGAAAGAAGCATAAAAAATACCCATTTATTTTTAAATCAGTCAAGTGTTTTGTGGGCTTAGTGAAATCATTACATGGTTGGAAGTAATGGAAAAACCCTGGCCGCCTATAAAACGACGATGAGCCACAGGTTATGTATACATTTTAGTGCTTTCGTACCGAAGGGGGAGGGGGGGTCTGCCTTGCGATCCGCCACCCGGGAAAACATTAGTTTTTCCTTCTTTGTTTTTCCTCTCTGGGCGTTTGCTTTGGCTACCCAATGCCATTGTGCCGCAGGATGCCGGTCATTTGTAATCTTCTGAACGAGAAAAAAAATACAAAACAAACGAGGAAAATGCTCCCACCTTAATTTTAGATTATTTTACAAGCATGCGAAACACAGAAATGAAAATTTGTGTTCGGGTGGGTTTTGTAATGTTTCTCTTGTGTCGTAAATTAACGGTAAAATTTAATTTTCATTGTGTATACGTGGGTTATTGTTTTAAATATTAATTGGTCTTTTTTCGTTTCCATTCAATTAAGACTTGAATTAATTGAAAAACACATATCTTTATGCAAATGTAGATTTTTCTGCAATAAAAAATCTCTAATTAACTTTAAAATTTAATTCAAATAAACATATATTATTGTTTGTATTAATTTTTCTGGAATACAGCATTTCCGCTTTAGTTCTTTCATAGAAGATGGTTTAATGTTTTCTTGAAATTTTGTAACACGAGACTTGAAATGTGCACAAATTATACAACTTATATAAAGTACAGATTTGAAAGTTAATTTTTACAGATTAATTAATCTTTGTAACTTTAAGAACAATAATATTTACAAAACAACTTTCACGATGTTAAAAAGTTAAAAATCTTTCAGCAACAAATTTATGAATTCAAGTTGATAAATTTTCAATCAGTTTCTGTCGTTGCTCTTCGTTGTTTTTCATGAACAATAATGTTTTGCTTTTCCAATCACAGCTTATTTCACGTTTAATATTTAAAATACGGATTAGCTGTAATCTTGAGAGCTTTCCGGTTTTCTCTCTCCTCTCTTTTTATCCCTCTCTGTTTCTCTTTCTCTTCCATCAGAGCAAGTTTGCATGGTGGTCAGCTAAAGCCGGATCAGCCGTGAATAGTTAACCATGGGAATGCCTCGCTGAGATAAATATTATTAGTAGAATAAACGGAAAGAACGGATGGCAATGGAAAATGCTTCTAAAATGTGTCTGGATTTTTAAATACAACTCTTGTATATTTTACGTTTCTTTTTCATTTTAATACAACAGTGCTAGAAGTATTTTTTGCTAATTTTGTAAACTATTTAACAATTTTATTAAAAATGTATGAAAACTTAAATGTGAATATGTAAACTTTAAAATTGCTTTAAGTTCTTAGGTTTGAAACAAACTACTGCAATATTTTAAAGTAAACGTTTCCGAGCATTTTATGATTTTTCGTTTTTGGAAATTGTTTTAAGTTTTTAAGCTACGCCACTTACCTACAAAACAAACGACGTAGAAATAAAATAGTATACGTTACCTTGACCAAAACAATACTTTTTTGTCTAATATTTTAATTTTTAAGAAGCAGGATGAAGAGATGCTGTCATGAGGCATATTGCCGAAAATGAATAAACGCAAGATTATGAATGTAGTGAAGTTTGTAAGTAGTAGGATGAAGTGATGAACTTAAAGCAGCTGTTAGTAAATATGAAGAGATGCTACCATAAGGAATGAAGATACCCTGACATTTAGGATGAAGATCCGCTGCCGATATGATGTTATCACATGTCTTCATAATAATATTATGTTACAATCATAAATTTGAACCGAAAAGAGCAAAAGCAAAGAGGTGAAGCTTTTTTTTCAATGTCATATTGGTAGTCCGCTTTATTTAAAGTTACTCCTTCACTTATAGGTTGGTGTGCGGCTGACCACTCATACTGTAAAAAAAATGGTTCACTTTGCCAATGTCACCCCTGTTTGAGGGAAGGACGGCAAGAGTTGCAGGGCTTATTTTCATTTGAGATTGGGTTTTTATATTGTAGGTCCACATGCGGCATGTGTTAGCGCGAAATTATACATGTCTGCTTGTGGGATTTTTTTTTTTTTTTTAAATAGATTTGTGGAAAGGAATGTAATCCACCAACCTATTTTGCCTGGCCAGTTGTCTTCATGCGAAAGCAGAAGCTTGTGTGCATGCAACGGCATCTGTTGAACCAGGGTGGAAGTTATCGTCGCGGGACTCGAACCAGCGTTATCCGGTTCCAAATCCCCGCGGCCATAAGACCGACTGCATTCAATATAAACCTTAAATGATATATATCTTTGCAGCTTAGATTAGATTAGATTAGATTTAAAAAAATGTAATTTTTTCGTGTATGTTCCTTGAATTATAGGTTGGTATGCGGCTGACAACCCATGCTGTAAAAATGGTTCACTTTGCCAATGTCACCCCTGTTTCAGGGAAGGACGGCAAGAGTTGCAGGGTGTATGTCCATTTGAGATTTGGTTTTTATGTTGTAGGTTCACATGAGGCATGTGCAAGCGCGAACTTGTACGTGCCTGGTTGTGAGAATGCATGTAATGTGAATCTCCAATGTAACATAATATTATTGCAGCTTAGATTAGATTAGATTAGACTTTCCATCTTTTTCAATTACATTTCTTCATTTCTCAAAGTAGCATTTGTACAACCCTAATAGCATGTCTTCATCCCTGACTGCAGCTTTCGTTCATCTCTTACACCATCTCCCAGATGCCGTTTTCCAATTAATTCGACACTCGGTGGCCTGTTTAATTATAAAACAATCGTTGGATGAGCGCAAATGGTGGCAGAATGGTTCGAACGTAGGAAGAAACTTGCACCGTAGATCTGTACTCTTAATATACATCGTTTAAACTCAACCAAAATATGTATGGTATCTTAAACGCTCACTAGGATGCGACTTTTAACTTTACATACAAGTTTGTTAAAACGCTATGCTAGAGTATAGGGGTAAAGTGTAATGCTTGGAGAATTAAGCCGGGAATAATCCGTATTTACGAGCGCAGGGCCTGTCTGAACTCCCAACGGAGAGAAGACGACAAAGGGAAATTGGTAACAAAAGTTTCCTTTCAAAATAATTGATCTGATATTTTTTAAATCTTTGCCATGAGCGTTTATATACAAGAGGTCATTGCGGATTGTTAAAAATTCCACTTCAAGATAAGTATGCTTTTCATTGAATGCTTTTAGTCTTTCATCTTCTCAAAGTCAAATAAGGGTAATTTGTAAGTGAACAAAAGTTCTCGTTTGTATGACATTTTCGAAAAATGCTAAATGTTTCAAAACAAGTCATAAAAGCAAAACCTCAATTCCACGAAGAAGCCTGAATTGTTAGTGTTTTTATAACGAGTTCAAATAGACCAAAAAATGTGACATCACACGGAGGGGTTTATAGGACGACTGGAACTAAAAATAAATAATTTGATATTGGGGGTTCACGACGATTTGTCGTTACATAAGCGTGAGACATTTGGCCACCGAGAAAAATTCAAATTTACTATATCGGTGGCGAAAGCATTCCAACTTCACTGACAAATATGTGAACGAAAAAATGTTTTTTCTTCTAGGTAAACAAAATAATCAGTTAATACTGTATTGTACTTTAAACTTTAGACCTACAAATAAAAAGAGATATCATTCTACTTTTCACCCAGTTGACCAACTTCAAAGCACTATCTGCATTATTTTTTATTTTGTTTCTTTAAACAAGGTATCTTGAAAAATTAAAATTAAAATTAAAAAACAAATTGTATTAGGTTACGGGGCGAGTAAAATTTAATAATGTACGACCGGTTTCGGAAACAATGGTTGGCAGCAAAACTCTGTTCAATCGCTGAAAAGCCTCCTACGCTTCTCAAATTTCCCTAACAGGAACCAATTTGGGAGCTAGGAGAGTCGCTTTGCTCCCAACAGCCTTCACAACACAACAAAAGACAGAAGTTTGAGTAGCTTAATTCTCCTCAACTTTCCAGGAAATAATGGCGGGAGTCTGGGACCGGGGATTCCTTACTAATTCATTTCCGCGGCCCCTTTTCCCGCCCAAAGTCTCCTTTTCAATTATTACCGACTCCCTTTCTTCTAAAGATCCAATGTTAAATTAATATTTTTTTGACACTCTGGACAATGCTTTGCATGTGTTAAGGTTTTACCTGTGAATTAAAACGAACAAAAAAAAGCAATGTTCAATTTCTTGTTTAATTTATTATCTCGTTTTATTATTCTATGATTTATTTACATCCTGGCAAAATGTTTCATTAAAGGATACTTAGAATTTCATCTCGGGAGGTTTTTGCTTTCATAAGTCAATTATTATATTAAGCGTTATTTAATGCTTAAAATAAAATCCGCTACCCTTTAACTCACTTAACAAGCTTTAATTAAACAACAGTCTTTTTCGAACTTACGTAGGTAGAAAAAAAAACAAACTTGAAATTATACTTTTGAAGCGAAACACGAAATAACACAAAACAAATTACGCAAGTATTTAAATAAATAGTTGAATTAATTAAAGACTATTTTTAAAGCGCTATTGTACAATTTATGAAATGTTTCAGTAGAAACTTTGTAGAAATCCATTTAAAAAATATACTGTAATGTATAATTATGATATGATTATTTAGAGTAGGTAATATCATATATAAGGTAATGTATTATTGTAATATAATATTATTAGAGATTATTATTGCTTCACTGAGCAGTCTGGTTTTGTCTCTCGCCTTGTAAACACTGAAATGGAATAATACATCACATTGAAACCAAGACTCATCTGTTCGTCTGATTGATATCCCCCATCCACAATAAACATCCCCAAAATACATCACAGTGGCGCAGTCAGGATAAAGAAGAACCATATAAAACGGGATAAAAAAATTTTTTTTGGAAGAAATAAAATAATATTGTTGCAAGAGCAACATGTGGGAATCTTCGAGAAGGAAGAAGGATCTGAAGACTGAGGATCACGAAGCCAGCTGAGGCGAGGTTGCTGCAGGGAGAACTGGAAGAAGTCTGAAGAGAAGGAGCGGTTTTCTTCAAGAGGAAGAGAACTCACGGAGCCAAGAGGAATCGCTGCAGGGAGTTACTGCAGCGGTTTTCTTTTCAAGAGGAGAGGATCCAACTGGGGCGGAGTGCTGCAGGGAGTACTGCAGGAGCTGGGAGCCTTGAGGGTCATTTTCCTGGAGGTGACTGCTGCAGGGAGTGGAAGCCACTTTCTGAGGGTCACGTAGGCGTTTCCTGGACTGTCGGACGCAGAAGCAGATAAGATTTTTGTTTTCTTTCTTTCTGCCGTTTCAGACTATGGAGGGAACACGGAGGAGTCTAAGTCCTTTTTGCCATAGGACTGGAGATTGGGATGTCTTCAGACTTCGGCTCGACCAAGTCCTCATTTTGTATGATGAGAAGTTTTTAACTGAAGAACGCAGAAGGGCTGTTCTATTATCGTCTCTCACCAGGGAGACTTTTCAGACGGTGTCTGATCTATGTTTTCCGAAAAAGATTTCGGAGGCAAAATTCGAGGAGTTGATTGATATTATTGGGGGTCATTGTGGGGTAAAAAAAAATATATTTGAGTATAGGGAGTCATTTTATTCATGTAAACAGCTCGAAACCGAGTCAATTAAGGATTATATAGCTAGATTGAAAAAAATTGCGGTAGACTGTAAATTTGAGAATAGATTGGAGGCAAATTTGAAGGATATATTTTTAATAGGTATCAGACAGAACAAAATAAAGCAGAGAATATTTTTAAAAGCAATGGAATTGAAATTATCTGAATGTGTAGAATTAGCGAGAACAATGGAACATTTGTGTGGTCAAAACAATTCAGAAAGTATAAATTTAATGAGTTCGTGTAATTCGAGGGATTCCACAGAAACTCGGAAGTCAAGGGATAGACAGCGAAATTCTGAAATCAAGCGAAATAATTCAAATGATAGTAAGAAATCTATTTTTAGACATGCAAGTATTTCAAGTGATAGGAATAATAATTATAAATGCTTTAACTGTGGTAAATTCGGTCATAAACAAAATGCATGCAAGTTTTTAAATAAAAATAATAATAATATTAAATGCTTTAAATGTAACAAATCTGGTCATTATGCAAATAAATGCAAGTTTCGAAGAATAAATACAATAATGGCCATTAATGAGATGGATGGTCCCATTTTTTTAAACGTAAAGGTAAATGATACAGATCTAAAAATGATTTTAGATACGGGTTCTGGGGTGACTATTATTCCTTGGCACATATTTAATGAACATTTTTCAAATATTAAGTTAGAACATTGTGATTTGAAATTATCAAGCTATGATGGTACTCAACTACAAGTAAAAGGTCGTAAGAACATGAGAGTAGAATATCAAGGAAGTAAAGAGTACATAGAAATAATTGTTGTATATAAAGGGTCGTCTTCTTTATTAGGTCGGAATTTTTTGAATACTTTTAAAATAAATTCATTCAATGTTAGCGATAATATTTATTCAGTAGGAAATAATAATACGAATTATAATGCAGATTTTTTTTCTAGTATGAGAAAAAAATATCCAGCTGTTTTTGAGAGTAAAGCAGGTACTTTTAAAAATTTTGAAGCGGAGATAGAAGTTATAAAAGACTTTAAGGCAAAATTTGTTAACCCGAGGCCAATTCCTTTTAATTTGAGAATAAGGGTAGAAAAAGAAATAGATCGCATGTTACAAGAAGGTATTATTGAGAAAGTAGAGACTAGTGAAATGGCAAGTCCAATAGTGATTGTGAAAAAAAAAAATGATGAAATCAGAATATGTGCCGATTTTAAAAATACTTTGAATCCAATGTTAAAAAAAATAAAGTACCCGTTACCTAGAGTAGAAGATTTAATAAATAGAGTAAATGGAGCAAAATTTTATGCAAAATTAGATTTGAGAAATGCTTTTTCTCAAATTAGGTTGTCGGAGGAGTCGAGAAATCTTTGTGTGATTTCGTCACCATTTGGGTTATTTAGGTACAAGGTACTTCCTTTTGGTCTCACGACGTCACCAGCGATATTTAGCAGAGCTTTATATTCGGCAATTCAAGGGTTGGATGCGATAGCATTTATGGATGATTTGTTAATTTATGGGAATACATTGCAAGAATTGGAGAAGGCAACGGAAGAGGTAATTAAGCGTTTAGAACGTAGTGGATTTAGTGTTAATTTACAAAAATGTGAATTTGGGTTGACAGAAGTTGAATATTTGGGATTTCAAATATCGAGGGATGGTGTGAAACCACTTCAACATAAAGTTGTTCCGTCAAAGGATAATAAAGCAGATTTTTTGTCGAGGTTACCAATGAGTAGTACGGATAATGAGGGGGAAGATAATATTGAGATCATAAATGAGATAAACATTGAGGACGTTGAAGGAGAATTTTTAAACTGTATTGCAGTAGAAACAAATTTAAATGTAGAATGCATCAAGGAAGCATCTCGTAATGACAAGGTCATTTGTGAGATAAAGGAGTATTTAAAAACAGGGTGGCCAAATAAATCCAAAATGACAAATGGATTGGTAAAATGGTGGTTTTTAAGAGAAAAGTTAAGCGAATCAAATGATTGTTTATTTTATGAAAACAGATTGGTAATACCATTGGCATTAAGGGAAGATATTTTGAAGTTTATTCACAAATCTCACATGGGAATTGTAAAAACGAAAACTTTGGCTAGAAATTATTTTTTTTGGTTAGGGATGAATACAGAAATTGAGAAAACAGTGAGAGAATGTACGCAATGTGCAAGAAATATGGGATCTCCAGATAAAGTCGAGTTGAAAAGTTGGCCGGTAGAACAACATATTTGGAAAAGGATACATTTAGATTTTTTCGGGCCGCTAGCAGGAAAATATTTTTTAGTCGTAGTAGACGCAGCATCAAATTGGATAGATGCTGTAAAAGTTGATAAAATTGATGCAAGGCATACAATTAGAGAGTTGAAGAGAATATTTTCAGTGTTAGGTATTCCAAGTTGCATTGTAACGGATAATGGTACGGCATTTACATCAGTAGATTTTCAAAGGTTTTGCAAAAATTTAAATATTAAGCATTTAACTTCAGCAGTAAATCACCCAGCGTCAAACGGTTTGGCGGAGAATACGGTAAAAACAACAAAAAGTTTTTTAAAAAAAATTATGAAAAATGGTATGTTTCCTAACGATTATGAAGATAAGCTTTTGGAATTTTTAGTAGATCATAGAAATACACCATCATTAGCAACAGGGATGGAGCCGAGCGTGCTTATGATAGGTAGAAAAATAAGATCCATTTTTGATACAGTAGTGCCTGGGGAGAAATCATTTAAAAAGACGGGGAGAAAGGTATGTGTTTTTAAAAAGAGAAATCAGGAAAATCAACAAAGGAATTACAGGGGAAGAAAGATTAAAGGACTATTCAGAATTGGACAAAAGGTAATGACTAAGGATTTCAGAAATGTAGGGAAGTGGGTTCCATGCATTATATTTAAAACATTGGGAAACAGGATTTACTTGGTAAAAGCTGGAAATCAGATTTGGAAAAGACATCATGATCGGATTTCCGGAAGAAAGGTGTCTTGGGAGGATGAGTCTGACAATGACCTGGGGTTGGGTCAGCTGTTGGATGAGGCAGGACAGATCTCTAATGACTCGGGTGTTTCCAGGTTCCAACCATGGTCGGAGCGCCTGCGTCCGAGGGGGGAGAACCGCCTGCGGTACCCAAGATGAAAGAAGATGAAATTGTATAAGATATAATTTTTATTGATATAATATGTTATAATGATAAGTATGATAAGTATGATATAATGTAATGTAGATTCGTCATTTAGTGAGGGAGGTGTAATGTATAATTATGATATGATTATTTAGAGTAGGTAATATCATATATAAGGTAATGTATTATTGTAATATAATATTATTAGAGATTATTATTGCTTCACTGAGCAGTCTGGTTTTGTCTCTCGCCTTGTAAACACTGAAATGGAATAATACATCACATTGAAACCAAGACTCATCTGTTCGTCTGATTGATATCCCCCATCCACAATAAACATCCCCAAAATACATCACATATACATATGAAAAAAAACTGTTTAATTCTATTATTATTATATTTTTTTATTTGTTAATAAAACAAATGGTGAGTTTGACTGGTTTTAGCCCCTTGTCCATCTCTAGATAAACAAACACCTAAAAATAATCTAATAATAAAACATACCATGAAAAAACTCTTGTACACAAACATTTTTTTAAATTGTTGTATGTTGTACTGTATATGTATTAACACTGAAAATTCATATTGATTTTTAATAAATAAAAAAATTGTAGACAAATTTTAATAAAAACACTGAAACACAAAACACAAAAAAAAACACTTTTTTTTGTTTATCTTACTAGCTTATAAACTTCAATCATGAATTATTTTTATACTTCTTTTCATTTAAAAATAAAGCGTTAACGTTCCCTACAAACTGTTTGCAATATACGAGTGGAAGAATTTCATTTGGAGATAAAAATCAACAAAGAAAACTGTACGTATTTTGGAATGAACAGCGGAAAGATGCTTCGACAGATATAATCGATATTCGATGCACTCCCATGCACCGTGCAACCATTGCATTGGTCGGAACTGCAGCCGTATTTTCAGGAATATTTTTCTTCCGAAGGCTGTCGCGGGAAATCCACAGTTTGTTGCTTTCAACGAGACAGGATGATAAATCACATACCTACATATTTTTATACGCTGACAAATCGCGAGTCGCAGAGCTACATATTTTAGAGAAACTAGTTTTTCAATGTATTGATCTAATATCATTGGTTTTGACTGCAATTCCTCAATTTTTTCTGATTCAAATTTATTACTTTATTGAAGTCAAATGGCTTGTCTAATGGCGCCAACTATGTATATATACTCTTATTTTTAAATATGTATCATTATTGGTTTGGCATGAGGCTCACCACCCATGCTGTAAAAATGTTTCACCTGTCACAAATGTTTCAGGGAAGGATGTCAAAATTTTCAGGGCTAATGTTCGTTTAAAGTTTGGTTTTTAAACAACAACATAACCTTTCATTTACGAGTCCGAAGTGCTACCATTGGACTACGGACTAGTACACTGATCTGAAACTATTTGAATACTTGGGTTTCATTTGTCGAGAGCTTTCTCCTATATTCCATACACCTGACGACGACCGCACAGCTCGCCTCCCAGCCGTTCTAAATCACCTTCCCTAGAAAATGTATTTCCGTGCCAGCGATGAAATATCACCCCAATTAAAGTCTTCAGAGCGGGCATTTTAAAAAGAAGGGTGTGGTCGGCGGGTGCGCAGTTAATGACTTCTTTAAGTATGGGAGCCTTCATGGTGCGAGGGGCACGTTATAAGTTCACATGTCGGCGCCGCAATTTCGAATAGCGTGTGGGAAATACAACTACGTTGGTTCAATTCTTGTTGGGCTCCTGGATTTTGACCCTGGTTCAACAATATTATAAGTTGTGTGTAAATTAATAATTCATTTTAAGACACAACATTTTAATTTCTAAAGTTAATAAGTACTTGATTTTGACCATCCAAAAATAGGTTGGTCAGTTGCATAAATCTTCACAACTTTATTTAAAAAAAAAACAATAAATGGTCACTAATAAACGTTTCAATTTTAATTTTTACTTTATAGCAGTCCGAAGGACTGTTATAAAGTATTGTATTCGTACGAAAAAAAAAAAAATGAGGTTTCAACGGAAATGAGTTGTCCTGCACCAGGACATGCAAAATAAATTGTACAGTGGACTGCACAGGACTTTATAGCACAAAATACGGTCATGTTTAGGTCATAGCCAATTTTCATAACAAAACATTTAGTTGTGTGTATCATTGATCCCGTTTGTATCAAAACTAACACTTTGTTTGGTGGGTACCTATACTTTTTATTGATATTTTGGAAAGTTATGATTGATTATTATATGGGTACAACTTACTAGATTTTAAGACTCGTAGCCTAGTATTTTATATTAGGCGTTTTAGTACCAAGAATATTACAATTATTTTTGTATTAAAATTTGTCACTTTGTACGGTGACTACACCTTATAATATTTATTTGAAAAAAGTAATGATTAATGTATGTAGGTATATATAAGAGCTTTTCAATTGTAGAACATTATTTTTTAGTTAACCCGTTCTCTGCCGGGAAAACTTAAAATATTGTTTTCTCTTATATGGCAACCCCCAAAACAAAGAGTATTAAGAGGCAATGCTTATTGTTGTTCTATAGCAATTGATTGAGCGAATTGTTATGTAGGTTTATTTATGGGTATTAGACGTTTTGCTACCAAAAATATTACAATAATTTTTTGTATGAAAATTTGTCACTTTGTATGGTGGCTATACTTTATAATACTTTTTTGAAAAAAGTAATGATTGATATATGTAGGTATATATAAAAGCTTTTCAATTGTAGAACATTATTTTTTAGTTAACCCTTTCTGTGCCGAGAAATTTTAAATTATTTTTTTCTCTTGTATAGCAACCCCCAAAACAAAGTAAATTATGAGGCAATGGTTATTGTTGTTACATAGGAATATTATAATGACGATTATGCAGAAAAAATAAAGAAAATCGTAGGAGCCGTTTTTGAGAAAATCTCATTTGAAACTTTCAGCTGTTGGGAAGCCATCTTGAATTTTCTAAAGTTTGAAAAATGTTTCACTATGAATTATAGTGATAAAAAAGTTTTTTCTGATAAAGTTAAGAAACATAAAAGTTTTTTGCGTTCTGATGGGTTTTTGTAGCCTTTTAATTTCAATTTTTGATATCATGTAAACGGCACTTTATGTTTTTATTTTCAAAATTTTTATTTATTTTTTATATAGAATTTAATGTAGCGTATAAAATTGTAAAACATATCTTTTTTGTCAACGCTTTCATTTCTGAGAAAATCACAATTGTTTATTTTGTTCATATCGCAACTCATAGACGCAGATTAGCAAAAATGTTGCCATACCTAAATTTGATAAGAATGTATCAAGCAACTACTTTACTGAAAATTTAAAAAAAATCGCTCGAGCCGATTTTGAGAAAATCGCATTTGAAGTTTTCTCTTCTTTGGAAGCCATCTTGAATTCTCAAAATAGTGAAAAACAAATGATAGTGCAAAGAAGTTTATTATTTTTTTTTTCTTGTGAACCTAAAAAAAGTTTTATAAAATGGCGTTTTTATGGGTCTTTTTAATATTTTCGATGAAAATTTTGAGATCGTGTAAACGGTACTTTAAGTAAAATGTTTTTTAAAGTATTCTTTAAATTTTTGTAGAAATTAATATTGCGCGTAATATTGTAGAACATTTTTTTTTTGTCAACCCAGCCATTTCCGAGATAATCACAATCGTTTTTTTCTTTCATATGGCAACTCATAGACGCAGGTTGGGAAGAGTGTTGCCATAACAAATTTTCTTCGCGACAATTTAAGCAACGACCACACTGAAATTTTAAAGAAAATCGTTAGAGCCGTTTTTGAGAAAAATGCAATTTTATGTTTTTTTTGTATGGCAGCCATCTTGAATTTTTAGGTTGGTGCCATGCCGGTCGGCCCATCAAAATCTGTAGTTGTCAATTCTCTAAATCCAAAAATTGGTGTCTCTGCGATTAGTAGTTCCGGCTGGGACATACATACATCCATACGGACGGACGGACGGACGGACGGACGGACGGACGGACGGACAGGTTCGACAAATTAGGTTTTTTTGCATGTCCTGGTGCAGGACAACTCATTTCCGTTGAAACCTCATTTTTTTTTTTCGGACGAATACAATACTTTATAACAGTCCTTCGGACTGCTATAAAGTAAAAACCTAATTTGTCGAACCTGTCCGTCCGTCCGTCCGTCCGTCCGTATGGATGTATGTACGTCCCAGCCGGAACTACTAATCGCAGAGACACCAATTTTTGGATTTAGAGAATTGACAACAACAGATTTTGATGGGCCGACCGGCATGGCACCAACCTGAAAATTCAAGATGGCTGCCATACAAAAAAAACATAAAATTGCATTTTTCTCAAAAACGGCTCTAACGATTTTCTTTAAAATTTCAGTGTGGTCGTTGCTTAAATTGTCGCGAAGAAAATTAGTTATGGCAACACTCTTCTCAACCTGCGTCTATGAGTTGCCATATGAAAGAAAAAAACGATTGGGATTATATCGGAAATGGCTGGGTTGACAAAAAAAAAATGTTGTACAATATTACGCGCAATATTAATTTCTACAAAAATGTAAAGAATACCTATAATTTTTTTTACTTAAAGTACCGTTTACACGATCTCAAAATTTTCATCGAAAATATTAAAAAGACCCATAAAAACGCAATTTTGTAAATCTTTTTGTAGGTTTACAAGAAAGGAAAATTTATAAACTTCTTTGCACTATAATTTGCTTTTCACTATTTTGAGAATTCAAGATGGCTTCCAAAGAGGAGAAAACTTCAAATGCGATTTTCTCAAAATCGGCTAGAGCGATTTTTTTAAATTTTCAGTAAAGTAGTTGCTTGATACATTCTTACCAAATTTAGGTATGGCAACATTTTTGCTAATCTGCGTCTATGAGTTGCCATATGAAAAAAATAAACAATTATGATTTTCTCAGAACTGAAAGCGTTGACAAAAAAAATATATTCTACAATAATATACGAAACATCAAATTCTAGATAAAAATTAAATATTTTTTTTGAAAATAAAAACATAAAGTGCCGTTTACATGATATCAAAAATTGAAATTAAAAGGCTACAAAAACCCATCAGAACGCAAAAAACTTTTATGTTTCTTAACTTTATCAGAAAACGCTTTTTTATCACTATAATTCATAGTGAAACATTTTTCAAATTTTAGAAAATTCAAGATGGCTTCCGAACAGCTGAAAGTTTCAAATGAGATTTTCTCAAAAACGGCTCCTACGATTTTCTTTATTTTTTCTGCATAATCGTCATTACAATACTAATATGTAACAACAATAACCATTGCCTCATAATTTTCTTTGTTTTGGGGGTTGCCATTCAAGAGAAAAAAATAATTTAAAAATTCTCGGCAGAGAAAGGGTTAACTACAAAATAATGCTCTACAATTGAAAAGCTTTTCAATATACCTACATATCTGAATCATTACTTTTTTCAAAAAAGTATTATAAAGTATAGCCACCATACAAAGTGACAAATTTTCATACAAAAAATTATTGTAATATTTTTGGTAGCAAAACGTCTAATACCCATAAATAAACCTACATAACAATTCGCTCAATCAATTGCTATAAAACAACAATAAGCATTGCCTCTTAATACTTTTTGTTTTGGGGGTTGCCATACAAGAGAAAACAATATTTTAAGTTTTCCCGGCAGAGAACGGGTTAACTAAAAAATAATGTTCTACAATTGAAAAGCTCATATATATACCTACATACATTAATCATTACTTTTTTAAAATAAATATTATAAGGTGTAGCCACCATACAAAGTGACAAATTTTAATACAAAAATAATTGTAATATTCTTGGTACTAAAACGCCTAATATAAAATACTAGGCTACGAGTCTTAAAATCTAGTAAGTTGTACCCATATAATAATTAATTATAACTTTCCAAAATATCAATGAAAAGTATAGGTACCCACCAAACAAAGTGGCTATGACCTAAACATGACCGTATTTTGTGCTATAAAGTCCTGTGCAGTCCACTGTACAATTTATTATTCTTTCTAGTTCTTTTCCTTTAAATGACAATCGTCATCTTTCAGGAAGATTTTTTTTTTAAATGCAATAAAAAACATGAAAACAAAATCTATTTTTCAACAAATGGCCTCTTACATTTTTGCTCTGTATATTTTTTAAACTCTGCTGCAAAAGGTAACATAAAAAGTCACAAATATAATACGGTAACAGATGAATGTATGTACATGACGTTTCTCATATATCACAATATAAGAATAAGTTGATCCTCAATTGTCGTGCATAAAAGATTTTCCCTGATAACGTTTGGCTACGACGCCAACGAAATGTCTAGAATAATTCAACGTTATGTATAATATATGAAAAGTGAAAATAATTTAATTACATTTTTTTTAATTATGAAGATGCCTCATTAGGCGAAAATGTTTGAGCAAAAAAAAGAAATAAATAAGGGACATACTCTGTTTGTGTCCATTTGAATTTTTAAATAATTAATTTTAAAATTAGTTGTTGATTGCGAATACGTCCATCGACAGTAATTCTTGTTTAAATTTTACTTTTACAATGTGCATGTTAAAGATTTCGTAATAACTGTACACACAACCCTCCCACAATATAAATAGTACACGTGAAAACCCTCTGTAACAAAAACTGTTTAAAAACGCATTAACGGCCCAAATATATTATCGTATCTTTGAGGGTGTAGGTACTCTCAGGTTCGACTATTACGAGATTAAAATGTGTATTGGGAAAATGGAAATTATCGGGTATTAACGGGTATACAGGGCAAAAACTCATTAAGCTTAAATCTAATAAGAATTTCATAATCCACGTACAATACAAATTTCATACAATAGCATTATTGTGCAATACTGTATTTCAGACAATATTTATAAATTTGAAAAATGTTAAAAAATACATCAAAGCAATCAAATTTCAAGTATCTTCCCACATCATCTATTGTTATCGATGAAGCAATTATATAATGCTAACAAAAGGTTTTCTATAATCTATAATCTATAATCTAAGTTGCAAGGATATATTCATTTAAAGCTCTCAGATGTATGCCCACAAACCAACAAGTGTAGTTCGAGCTTACAAATGCTGAATGTGTACTTACAAATAAAATCCAAACCTCAAATGAACATAAGCCCCACAACTTTTGCCGACCTTCCCTGAAACAGGGGTGACATTGGCAAAGTGAACCATTTTTTACAGTATGGGTGGTCAGCCTCATACCAACCTATAAGTCAAGGAATATGAATAAAAAATTACATTTAAATATATAAAAGAACAAAACCTTACAAAGAAATCTATACAAAAAAAGTCAAAAATTTCCTATGCAAAAAATGTAGCAAATGAATACACCAACATTAGAAATCAACATTGCAGATTAGCCGCCACTTCTTCCTGTCCTTGCATACTTCTTTCATTTCATCCAGAGTCATAACCTTTTTCATACAAGAAAGTAAATTACCTACATATTTAAAAACACAAAGTTTTATTTTCACAAGTTGAGTTTTTTTTTCACTTTCGACTTGCTAAGGTCATTTTCAAGAGTTTTCGTTTCCAAAAATAGGTTTTTTTTTATAAAACAAGCTTTGATTTCAAATAGCGTTTGTGGCGGTTGATGAAGGAAATCAAGGCCTTGATATGAAAGTACTGATTTTTGACAGAACGGATGAAAATGAAGAATACACGTTTTTGTTGAATGGTAAGAAAGTTGAAATTGTGGATGAATTTAGATACTTGGGAAGTATGTTTGAGAAGAATGGAAAGATGACAAGAGAACTTGAGAATAGGGTGTGCAAGGGAAAACAAGTGGTCGGTGCAATAGGAAGAATAGCAAAGAACAAGCGATTGACGATGGATTTGAGAATGGCGGTACACAATGGCATATTGTTACCGACTTTGTTGTATGGAAGTGAAGCATGGACAGTGAACGATAGCGAAATGAGTAAAGTATGTACGGTGGAAATGAAGCATTTGAGAAGCATGACAGGAAAAACTCTGAGGGATAGAGTTAGGAATGAATGGGTAAAAAAAGAATGTAATTTGAAAGAGGATGTGAAAGTTAAGGTACAAAAGAATGTGATGAGATGGTTTGGACATGTGGAAAGAATGAATGATGATAGACTGACAAAGTATGTATACAAAGAAAGTGTGAAAGGAAAAAGAGGGAAGGGACGACCGAGAAAAGTATGGAGTGATCAGATTGAGGAGATTGTGAAAGAATGGGATATACAAAGTGAGCGTAAAAGAAGAAAATGCATGAAAAAGGTGATGGATATGAATGAATTGAAGGAGGTATGTAAGGATAGGAAAAAATGGAGGCAACTCTGCAGAGGCTCTGGCCACCCCTAGCGGAATGGCGACAGAGTTACAGTTACAGTTACTGATTGATTTTTTTTTCAATATAATATAAGGGGAATGTTGTTATTTATTCTGTTATAGTTAAGGGGTTGAAAACTGTGCCTAGTTATTTTATATTCACAAGAAAATTATTGAGGTATATTAATATAGTTTACATCAAATATGTTGAAGTTTCTATAAGAATTTTTAAAATACTCTTCTTAGTAGCTGCAATTATCAACAATTTTGATTTTATCATTTCAAAGACATCTCCAGTCTCTCCCATCAGTTTAAAAAAACGTGGATCCATAATTATTTCTAACTCATGACACGGCTATCACTTACCGCGTCACCTGCTCTGTCTACCCCTAGTCATCGCATATTTCAGGGGTATGGGGTAGAAAGCCTCCCGCTAATGGTGCGCGGACCCCCTCCCCTCCTCTCACCACCTCATCCCTCCCCTTATCCCCCCTACCACCCCCGGGCATGACTTATTACCCCGCAAGGACGCGATGTGTGCAGAGAGAATGGCTTGATAAATTTGCCTTTGGCCCACGTCCGCGGAACTGAAAATCTTCCCCGTAGTTCTCGTCCCACGGGGTTAACTTTGCAGCTCGGTTGGCTGTGTTTCAGCTAATGAGTGAGAATTGAATCAGAACTAACTTACCTGTATAAAATAAAATACCTTTTATATTCATGAAAAACAAGTTCTCGTTTTTTTCATGAATATAACGAGATACGGCTTTATCCTCTTGAGATAGCATTTTCCAACCAAGAGTTATTTCAAAACGCCAACTTTTGTACCTACTTCAGTAAAATAATGAGAACTCTATTGCTAATAAATAAATGGCGTCTTCTGGATTTACAAAATGAGCACCCCCTTGTTTAAAATATTGCATGGCGTAAATAGATAATTTTAACAGAAATTTAATCATTCATTAAGATGCTTTTGTAACTTTTATATATTTTGCTATTTACAAAATGGTGAGAAATCAACCCCATGTTCAATAGTACAGAGTTAAACAGTTTAAAATAATAACTTGTTTATATCCATTCTCATTTCAACGCCTAAATATATATATTTTTTAAAAACACTCATTCTATATGTCTTTTATTATTTTTAATAGTTATTTTAATGATTTTAAACCAATAAAATGGGGATAGAAAAATACCTACGTCATAGTAATGAACCTACATTATATTATTTATAGTAAAATACTAAGCGCCCTTGGAGTGACATTGAGTCACGAAACGGCGCTGATAAGGAAATCATCATAATCATAATCATCATCATCATCATCTACAAAACATTTGCAGGTCACCTGTTAAAAAGTAAATTAAATGAAATTTCTGCAAAATGTACTTGATTTGCAAAAAGACTAATTTGAATATCATCATAAAAATTAAAATTAAATCTACTCTCTATGAATTGCAGATTATAATATTTAAAAAGTAACTGCTGCAAACAAATCAAGGCAGATTTTTCATCTAATTGATATTCTTACCAATTAAAACTTTTTCAAAGCCTACATTATTTTGCCGAAAGTGCTGATAAACTCTGGCTTTAATATTAAGTTCGGAGCCTTAAACATTCTCCTCGTAAAACTGCCGATGGATTATTTGAACCGCCTGCTGTGATAACAAAGTACATTTTCGGGCATCAAAACGGATTTACAAGTTCACTGCTTTATAATTTTTTTAATTAACTTTGGCGACTCTTTTTACATCTGGAAAAATTACAAATTCAGTTTTTTGATCAATTTAATAATACTGATGATAGAAGAATACTGGGAGTGTTTATGAATGATCACTGAAGAATATAATAAACTAGGGGCGTTGCCCCTGGCTGCTACGCAGCCCAACCCCTTAACATTTGGTGAATGTGTATATTGCGCATAGTTTCCTCGCGTTAAAATTCGGAAAACATGTAAAATAAAAACATGCAGCCTTTGTAAAAGAAAATCGACCACCCATAGTTTAAAAAATGGTTCACTTTGCAGATTTCAGCTGTGTTTCAGGGAAGATTGGCAAGAGTTGCAGGGCTTATATTAATTTGAGATTGGGTTTTTATGTTGTAAGTCAACATGCATTATGTGTAAGCGCGAACTTATAAATGTCTGCTTGTGGGAATGCATTTAATATGAATTTCGATTGGTATGTATCTTTGCAACTTAGATTATAGAACATTACAAAATAATTTCCTTGACTTACAGGTTAGTATGTGGCTGACCACCCATACTGTAAGAATGGTTTACCATGAAAATTTTATCTCTGTTTGAGGAAAAGTCGGCAAGAGTTGCAGGGCTTATGTTCATTTGAGATTAGTTTTTTATTTTGTAAGTCCACATGGGGCATTTGTAAGCGCGAACTTATACCTGTCTGCTTGTGGGAATGCATTTAATATGAATCTCAAATGGTATGTATCTTTACAACTTAGATTATAGAACTTAACAAAATAATTTCCTTGACTTATAGGTTAGTATGTGGCTGACCACCCATACTGTAAGAATGGTTTACCATGAAAATTTTATCTCTGTTTGAAGAAAAGTCGGTAAGAGTTGCAGGGCTTATGTTCATTTGAGATTAGTTTTTTTATTTTGTAAGTCCACATGGGGCATTTGTAAGCGTGAACTTGTACCTGTCTGCGTGTGGGAATGCATTTAATATAAATCTTAAATGGTATGTATCTTTGCAACTTAGATTATGCAAAGAAATACACAAAATAATTTTCTTGACTTATAGGTTGGTATGAGGCTGACCACCCATACTTTAAAAAATGGTTTACTTTGCAAATTTCACCTTTGTTTCAGGGAAGGTTGGCAAGAGTTGCAGGGCTTATGTTCATTTGGAATGGGCTGTTATGTTGTAAGTACACATGCAGCATATGTAAGCGGGAACTTATACATATCTGCTTGTGGGAATGCATTTAATATAAATCTTGAATTATATACATATATCTTTGCAGCTTAGATTAGATTAGATTAGAACTTATACATGTCTGCTTGTAAGAATGCATGTAATATGAATCTCAAATGTTATATATCTTGGCAACTTAGATTACAGATTTCAATCCATTTTTATTTTGTTTTTTTTTTTTTTAATTTGCATGAAATAAAAGAAAATATTAAAAAAACTTTCACGTTTTGCCGCTAGATGTCAATATAGTTCCATACATTTTCAATATGAACAAACAAATTTATTGAAAGAAGTTTTCATACATTTTTAAACACAAACGCGAAAGCTCGCAGCATTGCAGCATATATACAAAAATTAATTTGCCATATATCATGAATGTGTTTCATCTGCTGTGATGGCATTGATTTTGAAAATCGAAACTTGACGACGAAAGACGACGACGAAGGGCAATATAATAAAGGTGATAATAATGAAGAAAAGTCATGTGATAAGTAATGTGAATCTGCCTGATTGAAACTGAGTCAGCTGAGTGATGATAAATTTATTCATACAAATTTGAGAACCGATGCATGAAAAAAATCTTTAAAAAAAACATTGTAAAATAATGTTCATGGGCTCTTTAAATTTTACACAAAAACAATAATTTCATGGAATACTAGCAAATATTTTTTAAGTAAGAAAGTTGCTATGGCTGACAAAAGGGCGCTTCAAAATTGGCAATTTTTAATAAAAATGTAAAAAAAAAACTGCACAATATTTACTTTCACCAACAATAATTTCCCCACATTTTACCAAAGCAGTGAAATAATCATTCAATTAATCCGATAATTAAGGACAATCAATTTACTACGAACACCTTTGTATTATGATGTATTTGTGGTGATTTTCCCGCAAATTCATCAGGCCAGCAACTGCTTACGCGTGTTGTATTTTCAAGCGGCAACCGTTTATCAGCTAAGTGGAAATAGATAACGAGATTTCCCTCGGCACGACCGCCTCGATTCGGGTAAATTAGCGCTACGAATCCCATAACCCGTTCACACAGGTCGAGTGCGAGTGCATTAGTAGATAAGTGTGTGCTTTAACACCATGGTTTTGCGAGTACGTACATACCTCACTACACTTAGCGACACGAATAGATTCCTTTCTATTTATCATGCAAGTAAAGTGAAGCAGTGAACAAAACCAATGTTGAGCATGGAGGTATTAATAATAAATCGATGTCCCTTTAAATATCGATGTATGCTTGTAATACATGTGTATCCATTTTTTTTCATCTGTACATTACGTTAATCTTAACTCAATGGCGTAAATTGAAAATATATTCAAAATGAAAATAAAGATACGACAGCAGGACTAGAGATAGATTTCTTTTTCACACATTTTTTCGATTAAAATGATCCATGTGAGTCCACGGAATGTATTATATTCCGGGTACTGAGCGATAGTTTTTTTTTTGTATTTTGATATAAATAGAATTTACACTTTTGATTTATTTTGGTTTCTCAAAAAGTCACCTGCATCTTCTTGAATCTATTTGATTGTTTGAATAACTTACTCATTTTATATTAATTAAAAATTACTCACCTTTTCTTTATTAGTTGTATTTTCAAGTTACTTGCATGTATTTGGTCAAACATTTCAACTTTCCTTTTTACTTTTACTTGTACTCGGAACTAAATAAATACGGCAGTCTGAACCAGACAGTAGAGCTACGCTTGCTACGACCAGCTAGGGCGTAGACTGTAAAGCCTCGCGCAGGTAAGGTCTACGCCAGGCAACGCTCTCGCTTCGGCTTCCGCTGTGATCTCATTATCGCCCCAGCCAAAGGAAATTAGATCGAAGCCTGTAGGGTGTACGCCAAACACTTCAATTGTTATTTTAACAACGCAAATCGAAGGCGATGATCAAAGGTTTATTTTTACATACGCAGTATAAAACCAATATCCAAAGTCAGATTTTTGTAGTCGTTTCTTTTTACATTATTTGAGCAACTCTCTGGCCTAGAGGTTCTCATTTTTTCGTTTCGTTACTTTATGCTTCACAAAAGGCTTTCCGTGACTTTTAAAATAAATAATTTAGTATGAGCCAAGAGTCCATGTGCTGTGGGTTCTTCTGACATTTACATTAAGGATAGATAAAAGAAGGGCTTGAGCATATCGTTATTTAAAATATAAGTCGGTTTTTGGTTCAAGATGCGATTGTGTATGACTTTTGCTTATTTTATTTGTTTACTTTTATACAAATATTTTTTTCGTACATTAAAACAATATTCCCGAGTAATCCATTTTTTAAGACTAAAATATATAGTAAGCTACTTACAAAAAAATTTCATTAAAAAACGAAAGAAATTTATCCAAAGCAACCAAACTTACAATAGAGTGCACATTTCATCCCCCAAAAGAGTGGCAGATGGCAAGTGAAACCTTTTCAGAGGTAAGAGAGCTCTCCTAAAGTCTGCTTTGTAGTGAATGTTTCCGTCCTTTAAAGAGGGTAAGTTTTTTATTTGATGGCTCACTAAAACTTACTGAGCATGATTTTTGGTTTTGATATAAAAACGAAAGCGGTTTAAAATTCCACTTTTACTGGAAAATGAAACCTAGCCATCTGCAACACAAGCACTCTTCCAACTGGGCTATTGAAAGAACGTTTTTTAATGAACTTTATTTCATTACTGTTTTTATCACTTTTTTATGAAGGCAGTAAGGCTGTTATTCAATATTCCTTACCTTCCCGAATTCTCTCGCAATCTTCTCCGCCTCCTTTGTTTCAATTCAGTAATTTTTTGCTTATTACAGATACTACGTATTAGTTACATGTTTTCTACCCAAGGTGGTTATCATCAATGAAGTCCGAACATTTTTGAATCTAGAACTTTTTTTATCGACAAAAACACGTCAGTCTTGTATGAGACTGTCATTCTCAGCAATCAATTACGAAATATTTGTTTGTGCTTTCCCAGGTAACTTCACTGGGTGACGACGTTTATTTTTTCGCCATTTAAAATTTTTGTTCTCATTGTTAATCGATTTTGGAAATGATGAGTAAATGCGAAAAAAAAGTCAAGTACCCGATGAAAACAAGGTCAAAAATCCTTGTTAAAATAAGCTCATTTGCGTCCTGATTTTCAGTAGCTTCTATTGGATGGCTTTGATTTTATTTTTCGCACAAGAATATGGAAAAAAATAATTTATTTTGATATCTTTGAGTTTTTTCGATTGTTATATAAATAAATAACACCTTATTAACTTTAAAACACTGTTTATATTTCACAAAAATATCATAAATTTAAAAATTAAATTGTAGATTAACTACTAACGTTTTCGACCAATATGGTCATCCTCAGGTAGTCAGACTATAATAATCTATAATCTAAGTTGCAAAGATATATTCATTTAAAGCTCTCAGATGTATGCCCACAAACCAACAAGTGTAGTTCGCGCTTACAAATGCTGAATGTGTACTTACAAATAAAATCCAAACCTCAAATGAACATAAGCCCCACAACTTTTGCCGACCTTCCCTGAAACAGGGGTGACATTGGCAAAGTGAACCATTTATTACAGTATGGGTGGTCAGCCTCATACCAACCTATAAGTCAAGGAACTACTTATTAATAATAGTAATTTTTAAATTTATGATATTTTTGTGAAATATAAACAGTGTTTTAAAGTTAATAAGGTGTTATTTATTTATATAACAATCGAAAAAACATGAATTTTCACAGTGTTAATACACAAACCATAAAAAATATAATCTTTGAGTTTTGACTGCGATTTTTTTTCCTGTTGCACATCTAGAGTCTTGTCTTGTATCCTGCCGCCTTTCCTCTAGGGGTGGCCAGTACCTCCACACAAGTGCCTCCACTTGACTCTGTCCTTGCATACTTCTTTCATCTCATCTAATTTCATCACTCTTTTCATGCATGCTCTTCTCTTGTTTCCACTCTGTAGATTCCATTCATTCGCAATCTCATTTATCTGATCAATCCATTGTTTCCTAGGTCTTCCCCTTCCACGCTTACCAATTCTAAATATTAAAAAAAAAACGGGTACGGATCTTCTTTTTCAGTAAAATTTCTATCAAAAATTGTTTCTAAAAGTTCAACGGAGCATTCAGATAAACAAATTCTTGTGGCTTTGTGTCTCTTTTAACATCTAAATAGGATTTAGATTTATTTCAAATTTGACGGGACAACGTCTATGACTTATGTAAAGCCACAATTTTTCATTGCCAAACTGCCTGTTTATGAAAGAATCTACCAGTGTCTGTGTTTCTTTCTCAATTTTTATCCGGTTTTATTTAAAACCAACATCAATCGACACTTCCTTGCAGTGCCTCACGATAGAAGCAACAATTCAAGCAACACCTCTGCGGCACCCTTCCAAGGTGACAAAGACCCCCAAGCCTTTCAAGACCTTCCCGTACAGGATTCTTTAACATAAACCTTAAATATACAATACCATAAATTTAATGACATAAAAACATTTAATGAATTCAAAATGACTTACATTATTCTGAAACCGCTCTTGAAATACACTTATACTTTACGCGAGTATTAATAAATAGTAATTTACATGTGCTAGCGCAAGCTGTCGGCTGCTGCTCTTATCTTGGTTTTCACATGGCACATTATTTTATTTAGAGTGATTCATTGAAAATATTTTTAACACACTTAATTCCAATCACTTTGATTTAGAATATAAAATATTTTATAGTCCTACGTGTTATTTTAATAGATAAAAATATTAATATCGCATTTTTGCATGTTTCCTTATGATGTTGCTCAGTTGAATAGAGAAGAAAGAGAAGGAAACGGTGCACTCTTCACTGTTTTTTTAATGCAACACTTATTTTAAAAACAAAAACATGTTATATTTGAATAGTTAAAGAATCAATGGCGGAAATCTACTTTTTTTTCAAATTAAGTCCGGTCGATAACTTAGTTGGTAGAGTGCAAGCATTCTACGCATGAGAGCCTGGGAAACTCCCACTTCAACTGAAGTAGTTGGCGTAAGTTGAGCCCCCTTGCTTGTAAAAATAAATAGATTCTCCCGCAGCAAGAAGTACCACCTAATGTGTAGCTTAGTTGTTTTATAAAAAAAAAAATGACGTAATTATTTCGTTTATTTCTGTATATTTTATTTGATTTTCAAAAAAACGTAAATTGCCGCCTTTGTTAACATACGACTCATTCAAATTCTGTTCTGATTACGTTCAGTAAATTTTTTTTTATTAAATAATAAAGCGAGGCATCATAAGTTTATTTGCTTTATTGTTTACACTTTTTAATTTTATATCACTTGAACCTATTTCAAGAAACGTGTCGAGAAAAAATTGACATTTACTCGCGAACTTTAGATTTACGAAATCGAGCGCCACGGCGCACTTGCTCGACATAACCGCACAGACTGCTCATAACGCGATCGAGATTCTATTTAAGTACTTTCTCTTGCTCAGCGACTTTCTCTCACTGTGATTGGTTGGGGGCGTGTCTTAACGAGGGTGGGGTTGATATCCTACATCATGAGAAAGTTTTAATTTGTCATTTGTGACAAAACACGATAGAGTGCTCGCTTACTTATTACAAGCTGATCGTTGATATCGTTCCACTAAAGAACCAAAGTCTGTTGTTTGGCAAAAGTAGCAGATTTTTTTTCCTTGTCACCGAACTCAAAGTACAAATCGTCACGTTTATACGAACGTTTTTAAGCTACACATATAGTGTAACTTCTTGCCGCGTTCTCCCCGAAGAGGTCACATGTAGCGAGTTGAATATATTTATTTTTACAAGTAAGGGGACCGGGAAACACCCACTTCAGTTGAAGTGGAGGTTTCCCAGCTCCCAGGGGGCAGGCACTCATTTCTTTTGAAGGCTGAGTAAACATTGCAGGTATTTTATTTTGGGTTTGAAATAAACACCGAAACGGGGAATTCTTTTTGACTTCCTAGGTGGAAATCGGACCCGAGTTCTTATACATGAAATGTAAACACTCTACCTACTGCGCTGTCGACAAAATAATAAATATTAGTTGATAGAATCAAGAACCCTCAACATGCTTGATCGTCACTAGTCTGGCATATTTCTCAATCAAGACCCATTTGTTATCAAGCTGGTCTTTGATAAAAGTACCGCCAGGCCTGGATCAGCTGGGGGCTCTGATGCGGGAAAATCATGAGGGACTGCAACTCCCTTCTTTCCTACTCCCACATAAAAAAAGATAAAAAATATATATACAACGTCTTAGGGGCCCCTAGGACGCGGGGGCCTTGGTTCGGCTGCACCACTCGAATTGCCTTTAATACGGACCTGTCTATGAGTAAGTGAAATATTTTTAGTATTCTTTTTGTGTGAATCATCAGAGAAAATCCAAAACGGTTTTTTTGTGTGTTGTAAACTTGTAAACAATATTCAAGAAAATAGCTCTCACTTCATACGTCACTTGCATAATTTCCCAACAATTTCAAAGCGGCGAGCACTCAACCCGAACACCGTTCAAGTGCACGCTTCGATGGAAAATTTATCTCACATTTCGTATGGCGCCGGGATGAGCACATAGTCTTGGAGTGCTCGTGAACAATATCCCAAGTACGCAAAACTTTACTTCCAAACTCTTCCAAAGCTTTAACCGTGAAATTTACAGAAACTGAAAAAGCCCCTCTAGAGAGCGGCTTAGTTTGAATAGGTTTATTGTCAAACGCAAGGGATGAGTTTTATACTTTGAGTGCAGTATGAACAAGCCCTCCATACACTTTTGACCCGAGCTGCGAGCACTTGAACCGGTCCGCGCCCACTCGTGAACCAAGTCGCGCGTACTGCGCCCACCAGCCGGATGTACTCGTATAACTTTTTGCGAATAATCTTCGTCAGACAAGTGGATACAACAGGCAAATTGTATTGCTATGTAGCATTTACTAACAATGCTGTTCATCAATCGTAAAACAGAAAACAGCTTCACAACATCAGTGTGTTCTATAGCTGGTACGAAGTTCACGGATAAAACGCAACTAAGCTACGCAAATGGTGTAACTTCTTTCCGCGTTATCCCCGAAGAGGTCGCATGTGGCGAGTTGTACCTATTTATTTTTATAGGTAAGGGGGCCGGCAAGCTCACGGCATGGAATGCAAGCACTCTACCAACTGAGCTATCGACCGGAAACATTATTTCCAATTTTACACAAACGAGCACATTGGATGTGACACATTATTTCGAATTTTTTTTTTCATACTCACGTCTTATTATCAGATTAAATGTTTACTTACTACATCATAAAATCTTCACGAAAAATTCAGAACGAATAAAAAATAAAAGGAATAGACCCACAGGAATTTTCTGATAAGCAGTACGAATTGAATGCCCAAATTTGAAGGGCTTGGTAGATTTAGGGTAAATGAAAATGTAGAACAGAAAAACAATGTCCCTTTGCCTTCGTCATATGCGTCCGTAGTCTAGTGGACACCGCTACGGACTTGTACACAGGAGTCAGAAGTTTGATTCCCAGCAGAGCACAAACGAAACATTATTTGTTATAATATATTCTTTACTGGATTAAACTTTATTACCCAAAAGCTGATTGCTAAGATTTATACAGCCTTAAAGCAACTAGTAGCTTTCAAAATTGGTAACAAGTATTGAAGAACAAACATTCAGAGGGTTCTTCAGTTGTGATTCACAAAAAAAATGAATCACACCAAATGAACTATCGTGCTATTTATTATTTTAACTTTCTCTATCAGGCATGTTGGTGGATTTCCTCAGTACTCAGATAAGATGAAAAAAATCTTCTTCATTGTTTTCGCAGTGGGTGATCATTTTTTCATTCGACATCTTTTTTTGATGCACTGTCATTTCAACATGATTTTTTTCCTCTCTTCTTGACATCATTTCTTCTACTTTAGAGCGTAAGAATTTTCCCTCCATTCAACTATCAAGTCGTGAATCTGTCCCATTTTTATGCATCCTTACAAGAGTTTCATAACATATTATGTAGCTTCTACATTTGCTCTGCGCGTTTCAGCGAGTTCAATTTGCTCGATTTATTGACCTCGTTTTGAAGAATTGTGCTGCATTTTGCATTTAAAAGAGTCGTAGGTTGTAATCATCACTAATATATATATTTCCCTCTTTGATGAGACGATGTTTATAGCAAATGATATCAGAATATAATTAAGTCTCTCTTTTCTTTTCTACTCGTTGTTTTTAAATTATTGTTAAATTAATTGTCTTAACTTCAAAAACAAAAATACATTGACACCATAGACTAGCTTATACAAGGAGATTTGTTATGTTAATCATAATTATTTTGTCTGTGATATCTACCAGCGCAATGTCAATTGCTGAAACGCGGCTTTATGAATAAAACTTGTTCGGCATATTTAAATAGACGTATGACTACATTTATATATTTTCTTATCTGAGACCTATTACATATCTAACGTTTGTCAGATTAAGGTTATAAATCCTAGACACTCTAAAATGAGCATTGAAGTATATATAACCCAGCATCTATTTGAATTTTTAAATGAATTTGTTTACTCGACGATAAAAAAAAATATGAGCAAGCCAACCCTTTAAAATAAAAAATATTTTTATTTAAATTTACGTGTCAATTTGACGCTTGAGAACGTTTATGAAACTTTCTTTACGAATAAACTCATCTAGACTAACAACTAAATGGCATTACAGCAGCTGTATACTGTTTACATTGAAGGGTGGGTGTGTATGTACACTCCCCCTCCCCACCTATCTCCTGCTCATCCCTCCTGTCCCCTTGATGTACTCTCTCCCAGAGTGGGGACATGTTTTGATTAGATCATGAATGCCAAACGAGACGCGAGAGGGCAGACCGTCGGCGTGTCGGCTGCAGAAGAGGATACATGTGGCATGTGCAGGACGAGCCACGAGTCGATCTCGGCTTATTGGCGACCTGATGAATATCATATGACTTGTGAATGGGAATTACGTGAACCGAACAAGCTCAAACCAGATGTTAGAATGTTTTTATTGCGTTTTTAACATGCCACCAAAGTCTCAGCGAGTCTGTTTTAGCGTAAACCGATTATTGAATAGAAATTGAAAATTAGAGTCTACGCGTCTGTAATCTATAGTATTAGTTGCAAAAATGTATTAAAATTAAAATTCATATTGAATACATTCCCATAAACAGACACATACTTACAAATGCTGCATTTGTACTTACACTTTTAAAAACAAAACGTCAAATTAACAGCCCTGCAACTTTTGCTGATCTTTCCTGAAACAGGGGTGACATTGGCAAAGTAAACCAATTTTTTACAGCATGTATCGTCAGTCTAATACTAATCTATAAGTCATGAAATGTTGAATGTGAATCTAATACAATCAATTGTCACATAAGCCCATCTATAAATTGAGATTTCCTTGAATCACTTACAAAAAATATTTCACTAAGAAGTCTTTTTTACAACAATAAAAGAATGTACATGTTTAGTGAATGGAGAAAAAAATACAAGAAATATTTTTAATTTACAACAGTAAGAAAAATCGGCAATGTTTTCACAGCAAAAAAGTTACTTGCAAATACAAATATGAGTACTTGGAATTCATTCATTTATATCTTCTTGGAATTTTAAACGTATTGTGTTATTTATGAAACATTATCATAGGGTGGTTTTTGTTATACAACAATGGTAAAACACACCACGTAACTTCGTGTTTATTCAATTCAAAAATAATACTAGTCCGCTGTGATTAAATTTATAATATTGCCATGAAATTCTAAAAAATCCATTGACTTATAGGTTGATATGAGGCTGACCACCCATTCTGTAAGATATGATTCACTTTGCTAATGTCACCCTTGTTGTAGGGAAGTACTCAAAAGTTGATGGGTTTATATTCAAGGTATGGCTTTTGATTTGTAAGTACACATGTGACATTTGTAAGCGAGAACTAACACGTGTCTGTTTGTGAGCATGAATTTAATATTAATTTCAAATGTTAATGTATCTTTGCAACTTAGGTTACAGATTATAAAAATTATTATATTGTCCAACATTTTCTTTGAATTTGGTATGTTAATACATTTGCAAAAAGCTAGCGAAATCAATCATAACTTATATAATGATATTCAAGACTGTCACATTTCGTCAGTTTTCTTCTATACGCACACGCCGCCACCCAGCAGAAACTTTTCCCTTTTAAATTCCAGTTGACGTAGACAAATCGCCTAGTTTGCAAACAATATCAATAATCACCCATTGTGCGAGAGGCAAAAGAAAAATTGCGACTTTATTAAAAGCCTCTGTCGCATTATAAAATTGAGTCGCCTCGAAACTTTCGCTTCAAACTTTTTCGTTTAGGGTACGAGGGAATTTTTCTTTTTTTCTGCCTTCGCGAAAAAAAGATCTTTTCTCTGGAAAGAATGCAGCGGGGTAGTGGAGTTGACATGCACAGTTGAGCAGTTTTTCACAGAACAGAAAATACCGACCGACCATAAAATTCCTTTGCCGCTTAGGTACGAACCCCTAGAAAAGATGGCAGCAGGGGAGAGCGATTGAAAGCATTGAACAGTCCGCGAGGAATTTGCTAGAATAGTTTTTTTTTAAGTAATTGGTTTCGTTTTATC
Source organism: Agapetus fuscipes (assembly GCA_951799405.1). Lineage (NCBI taxonomy): Eukaryota > Metazoa > Arthropoda > Insecta > Trichoptera > Glossosomatidae > Agapetus > Agapetus fuscipes. Next base: position 9,685,484 of record OX637346.1, on the reverse strand, counting down.
ATTTTACTGTGGAAATCATGCGCAACAATAAAATATATTTGAAGAAAATGTATATTCATTTTGAGAAAGATGTTTTGTATTCAAGTTAAACTTAACGAGAAACATACTTCAGATTTCAGGAAACATATTTTAGAGCAAGTTTATATTTGTCTTGTGATATAAAACGTAAATGATTCAAAAGATCTATCGAATTCAATGCAATGTACACAAAAGATTTATATTTATACAAGGTATTTCTGTCTGATCCATTTTCAGTATTTTTCTCATTAAAGTTCCTTGACTTATATAACTTTAGTATGAGAATGACCATCCATAATTAAAATTTATTCACTTTTGCCAACATCCACATCAACATGAATTGAATATAAGATCCTTTGAGATTTGGGTCTCTTTTGTAAAGAAACATGCCGCATGAGCAAGCTACAACTTATACGTATTTACTTGTATGCGTGCTGGTACAAAAAAATGTTAATTTTTTTTTAACTTCAATTATACAAAGATCAAAGAAAGGTCAACTGCCTAAACAAACCTATACTTACAGTTTTTTTGCAATTCAAGCAAAACTTTTCCCTCATCTTGTATTCCATTTCTCTCAACACTTTGCATCTAAACAGACGAAAATATTTTTTCATAAAAGAATCACAAAAATGCAAAGCAGATTCATACTTGGCTGAGCCAATTCATTTATGTACTTGAGAGTATGCGAAAGAGAATGGTCGGGGCAGAATATTTCAGCCCCATACAATGACCCCTTTGAGTATTACAGCCAGGGATGATGAAAAATTAAGGGTCTGCAAGAAAAAGCATTATGCAGCCATATAATTTTGGAATAAAAAAACAACAGGATATTTTTTTTGTATTTCGTGAAACGTTAAATCTGGGAATAAAATAGAGTTCGGGAACAATCGTTGGCATTTGCTGTTATAATTTTTATTTATTTTTGATATTTGAAAATGTACAAAATATATCACGAGATGTTTTGGACGTACTATAGAATAAGTGGATGATGGAAAACTGACAAAGTATGTATAAAGAAGAAATGCGAAAAGAAAGACCGAGTAAAGTATAGCTTGATCAGATGGTATACATTATTTAAGAATGGGAAACATTGAGAGAATTTAAAAATATTGATTCGGGCGTAGTGAATGGTTTTTAAAAAGATCTGTAAAAATTAAAGATGAGAAAAATTGAGGCAACTCTATAAAGGCTCTGACCACACCTAGCGGAATGGTGACCGAGGCACTGTTAAAATGATCAAAATGGCATACACTTTGATCGATCATTTTTCGCATATCATTTCAATTTAAATTCTTATAAATCCTTAATTTTAACATGATTTCATCATTTTATGTTTGTACAAAAAAATCAGGCTGGGATCACATTTTCGTATCTTATTTTTAAACATTAAAATCATGAAATACATATGACTTCACTTTCAATATTTCTTATGTAAGAACCAAATGTGTATTTCAGTGGATAGCTAATAGAAAGATACCACTTGGGGTATTCTCTCTATCACCTGTATGTTCTACTAACATAATATCAAGTCTCAGCTCACCTGTCTACTTTCATCCAGCCACCAGTATCATTATTAATAAAGTTTCGGGTAACGTCTTCCAGGGCCATATGACACCTACATTATTCCAGCACACCAAGTACAAACCTTTGTGATCAAACTCAGCCAAAGCGTTTAATAAAGTATATCAAAACTAAAACTCTCACTCCAGGCACTGTTTCAGTTTCTGTATATTTTTTTGTAAGCGCTATGGTAAAGTTTTATAGTTTTGCGACTGGTTTCGAGCTACAATTTTGGTTTGTTTATATTAAATAATGTATTTGCTTTATTCAATAAACCCACAGCTTACTCCCTTATTACCTGTATTACTTTCCTTTATTAGGATATTCTAAATCGTTACCAACTGTTGCTAACAAAATATTATTTCCATACAACGCACTTTATATTTTTATGACGTCATCATTCCTTATTTTGATTTTATTTTTTAGTGATTAAAAATTAAGGTTACTGGTGTCAGATTTTTGTGCGGTAGGAGTTTGCGTCTTAAGAAAGAAGGCGTTGGACAGGCAGCGGTGGCTACGGTTAATCATGAAGGCCGAGATGCACTTCGGGTGGTCATGCCATCTACGATGATGATGATGATAGCTACAAAAAAATTATATCTAGTAACCGCATACAACCACCGTTTTAATAGGGATAGGTACCCATATACAAAAGCTTGTCTAGTTATCTTTGTAATCTCTATCTTTGTATACTTCTTTCACATTAATACAGACATCAGCAAATAACTATGATCTAAATCAAAACAACATACCTACAACCTTTAGGAACATATGAAATATAATAAAACAGTATCGGGTTTTTTTTATTTTTTGCATTCACTAGCATTTTTTTTTTACAGCTAAATTCTTATTTTTCACATGCAAACTAGCATTATGAATTCAATTCAAAATAAAAATAAAAACATATTATAAATTATGTAAAAATGGAACATAAAGTTGTTCTTGACGAGTTGATAATAAGAAAAAAATTGTATTATTAATTAATAATATAATTATACATTAATAATAGTACAATAATATAATAATACATTATTAATTTAAATTTAATCTTCACAATATCGATGTACAAATAACATTTAATTTGTTAAACATTCTCTTCGCTAAGTTGAAAAAAATATCTTTACTCAAAGGTTGGTCCAGCCTTACAGCAACTGAGTATTGCTTGCAAAATCAAAACTAATATTGTGATTCACACAAAAACAGCCAAAAAAACATCCCATCTTGTGTAGTGTTGGATTGACAAAATAAGAGTATAGAGCAACATCTTACATCACATTACATTTTTTTTTAATTCTCATCTACTTTTTTCATTTACCGTATCAGAAGATATACCCAGGACATTTATACAAATTTATGCCGTCGCACGTTTAACTTAACCTTATATTCTCACATTAATCATTAACGTCGTAAATTTGAGCTTCTTCGTTAAAGCACACACACACACATAATATCCGATGCTCGCTAGCGATACGTACGTTAATTTTCCAGGCAAAAGCCATAAAGCCGGAGTGTGAAGAGGTGATTTGATTACTCCGTGCTTCTGTATGGAACCCTGTTCACATCAAGACTTTGCGCAACACTTTTTGCACAGAAAACACACTTTCAAAGTTAGTTTGACGTTAATGATATAATATTATGTTTTTGACCTCAAATCTATACCGTTATGTTACTCGCCTACAAAAAAAAAACTAAAATTTGTTTGAAGTGAGTAATTTGCTGTTATTTATTTAAAACATAGTGCGTGGTGACATAAACGACGACAACATATTATTTATAATGTTTGATAGTTAGTCATCGCCAAAAAAGAGCGTCAATTTTCGAGTAAGTTCAATTGCTGTCGAAAGTTGTATGAACATTTTATGAGGAGATCTTCTTCTTCTTCTTCTCCTGTTTCAATCCTAGGATTGGTTTGCAGCAATATCTTTTACTCTTGTTCTCCATTCCTCCCTGTCTTGTGCGGCTCTTTTTAGGTCTGCATATGTTGAGCAGCGCACGTCCACCAGCAGGTCCTCCAGGTACTCTTGGCGTGGGCGTCCCCTAGAGTTGGTCCCTTCGGTCACCCCCTCCATTATGGCATGCAAGAGACCTTATTGTCGCATTACATGGCCGATGAGGAGATAATAACGGCAAATTGATTTTAGAGATTTGAACGGGAAGCGAAAATTGATTTCTGTTTTGCTTGAATAGATGTCTAATACACTAATCTGACCACGAGTACGCAGCGCTAACCACTAGACTACGGGCCGGTCAAAAAATGTACAAAAAGGCAAGCACAATGTAAATGCCTCCAGTCTTTGCTTTCCAACTTACCATCAATCATAACGTACCACTAAGTCTTTCGATAGCTCAGTCGGTAGAGTGCTTGCATTTCATTCCGAGAGCTCGGTTTCGAGCCCCACTGAGGGTCTCAGAAATGATTTCCGTTTCGGGATTTATTTCAAATCCCAACATAAAATACCGGCAAGGTGTACTCAGCCTTCACTAAAAATGAGTACTAGCCCTTAGGGAGCTTGGAAACCTTCATATTAACTGAAGTGGTTACTTGTAAAATACATGAAGAAGTTACATTATAGTTAAGAAGTTACAGAAGTTACACTATAAATATAGCTACTAAGGTACCTACCATTTATCACTAACTTCTTAATACTTACTACTTATCACTTACCACTTATCACTTACCATAACATCTCCAAGAAGGCGCCTCGCACATCAGGTACCTTATTCACCTTATTCTACAATGCACGCTGTAACTCCATCCCCGTGAGATTGTGGATCTCGTTCGCGCCCCATTCTTGTACCACAACTATCACTTTACGTGTAAACTCGACCGTAGCGTTTACAAAATAACACAAAAATGAAAAAAGCACCTCTGGTGAGCGTTTAGTTTTTGTACACTTTTGGTAAAACGCTCGGGTGCAGTTTAGGGTGTGGGTTGTATGCTAGGGATTTTCCAGGAGCCTCCTCCACTCCAGGGTCTATGGTTGCGTCTCACCACTTTATATTGCCAATAAACCGAACGTTAACTCAGCAAATATGCAAGGCCGAGAACCGTGACGCCGAGATGTGGGAGCGCGAGATCAAATCCCGTGACGTCACTACCTCTGAATATTATAATTGTATTCCTTATACTCACTTACAACACACATTATGCGGTGTATGACGTATCAAGTCAGAATTTGATTAAATATTTTGAGAAATAATGGAAGCTCTTAATTTGCATTTCTTGAAAAAAATTAACAATATTATTAGGATAACGATATGTTTAATGACGATGATTGGTATCCAGTTATAAGGGTAATCTATCTTGCTGTAAAAATTGATTTACTGTTGCCAAATTCGCCTCTGTTTCAGAGAAGGCCAGCAAGAGTTTAATTCGGGGTTTGGAATTTTCTTTCATAAGAATTCATCCAGTATGTATACACGTCAAGCTTGTGGCCGTTCATTTAATATGAACCAACAATGTAGTGATATTTTTGCGATAGAATTTAGAAATCATTTGACAATCGGTGCTGAATCCTTGTGTGACTGTTGCTATCAGGAGTAGCGTGAGGAATACAAAGAACAGGTTTATTGTGAATCCGTTGAAAATGCAGCTAGCCAAAAAGAATGTAAAATTTTGAAATTTAAATAATTCATCACAAAATGTATTTTCACATTTCTTGAATGTTTGATAATTGGCATTTAAATCATATGCGAGTTTCAATATGCAAACAAAAATACCTAAAATTTATCGCCTCCCTTTTCCCGTTCTCTTGCTTGTAATCCGATATCATTTTATTTATACAATGTACGGTGATAATATTACACTCACCAACAAGCCTTCCGGGCAAGTAAAAGCGTAATTTAATTTTGAACATCAGGCAAATATTTATGCTGAAATAATTTTCGCTGATAAATGGGTGAATGATTGCGCGACGCATACGCTGCTAAAGCGTTACAGGGAAAAGTCGGCAAGTGTGTAAAAGTATATGTACAAAGCACTTCACACACGTGTCGACTTGTACATGATTTGAGTATGCTGTTCACTGAGCTGTTGTGAAATTTTTACCTGCTTTCTTCTTAATGCTGTTCCTCATTGCTGAGAGTTGTGACCCTTGTGGAGCAACCACTCTACTCCAGTTCTCTCTTGACTTTGCTGTCCGTAACGATCCAACCACCGTGCTGTTGTCTTTAAGTGATTGTTCCGTCGTGTAAGGGATCTTTTTCTTTATATCCTTGTCTCAAAGTTACCGATCGCAAGCACTCCTCCTCATCCTCATCGCCACGGACAACTTTTATATATACCCCGAGGCGTAAATTTCAACTCATCAAGTATTCGAACACGTTGCATTATTTCAACAAACGTGATTGCTAGCAGTCCAATCCTAATTTAACTTTATAATAATGAGGTCCGTTTGTCTTAAAGTTTCAGTCCTGTATGATATAAGTTGACTTCTAGAAGTAGTGCCAACCTCACCACGTATGAAGCAGATTTTTGTGTAAACAAAGAGTCATAACTACACTGTGAGATGTGATTTCTGGCACCATTTTCATCTCTATAGTTTTAAGTTGTAGAGTTGCTGTCCAATAACCTACTAATAAGCAGACGAAAGTATGGCCAAAGTAATGAGATTGTTGTGTATAAAATAGTCAATGCAAATGTAACGAAGGGATTTAATAGGTATGTATGAAAAAAAAAGAACATAGGGAAATTTTGAATATGAGATAGAAAAACAAAAAATGATCGCAAAGGAGAAAATAAAAGATAGCTTGCCCAGCTTCAGAGGCACAGGCTTGTGTAAATAATGATTATAAATATTGTTGTGTTTAACATTCTGATGGTGAATAAAATAAAGTGTGCGATAAAGTTTTGGTTGACTCTCTTCTTTCAAAAGTGTTTTTGTTCTCAGCGCTCTAGCAAGAATCACAATAAGTGTTGAAAGAATTCTCTGGAGCGCGGCTTTAGTTTTGAAGCAGATTTTAAACAGATGCCTCGTTGAAGACCTCGTAGATACGTAAATATCCTCACACTACACTCCGTGATTTCTGGAATCCTTTTTATATTGCGCTCTTTGTCGCAGAATTTCAGTCCCGTGAGCTACAAATTTACAAGTGGAGGTATGGCCAAACGCACCAGATTGTTGTATATAAAAAGGGTCATCGCTACACGCCGCGATGTGATTGCTGACGGGCCACCCAACTGATTTACCGCTGTCATAATGCCGACTGTTTGTCCATCTGGGGCGCGTGATGGATGTCGTTTCACAATCATACTTTTCCCAGATATTGTTTGGTGTCCAATCGTTGAAATTTTTATGATTTTTTTACGCCAAAGTGCTCAAACAATGCAATGCGCTAAAAATAACGCGCGCTGTCTGGCTCTTGTCATATTTCGGCTATAAATCTAACAAGTTACAAATTAAAAAATCCATGTGAAAAGTTTATTTAGGTAGTTTTAGTAAACTTTAAAAAAATCTTTGTCTTCTGAGAAATAAAAGAGTATTTCTAAAATATGTAACTGCGTAAGCTATTAGTTTAATTTAAAAAAAAAATATCATTTCTTTATTAAGATAATTATTATTTAAAAAGTCCCTTGAGATTCTCCTATGAAAATCCCTAGACTACGAGAATCTGAACTCTTTCACCAAATATAAAATAGCCTTTTTTATACAACTCGTCTTCAATTTATTTATGTAACAAAATTGAATACAAGCTGTGTAAAATTTTGATACAATTTTTGTTTCTCCATTAATTGCGTAGAGCCCACCCGTCGAGTGCTACGCGGCGCCATGAGGCTACACCGGATCCGCAGTTATTAATGATGCTCCTGCAGCTACGCCGTAGCGCTCAAGTGCTTGACTCCGGTACCAGTACACCAAACTATAAAATTGTACGTTTTAACTCAACCATGTGGTTTACCAGAAATGTATGTGAACTGCAACTCCCATAGGAAACGCTGTTTTTGTTTTTTTACATTATTTAGATTGACTTTGAACGGAAGGTATTAAACTTGGGGTCTGAAGACTGTTTTACGACAGAAAAGTAGTATAATACTCTATTTGACTGCCACTCTTAGCCATGAAGCGGCATGCAGGTGACTCGTAGACCCAAAGAGTGATAAGATTTTATGTTTTTATTATTTTAATTAAGCAACATGATATCGTAGTTAAAAAATGTACAGTATTTAGGATGCTGTTTTAGTTACAAATTTAAAATACCGTGCTCTTGACATTGAAGTTTAGTGTTTATACATAAATGTGATTTTTTTTACTGTAAAAGCCGTCAGCTTACAAGTCCATGTGAAGTTGGAGGAAGCATTAGAATTGCAACTGCTTTAAACAGCAACAAAGCTTGGTGTCAATAGAATAATCATCATTTTTATCATCAAACATCACGGAGTATAATGAGTGTACTACTCTTAGTAAATCTTATGTTTTTAAAACGCAATGAAAAACACTGCTTACACTATAATAATCTATAATCTAAGTTGCAAGGATATATTCATTCAAAGCTCTCAGATGTATGCCCACAAACAAACACGTGTAGTTCGCGCTTACAAATGCTGATTGTGTACTTACAAATAAAATTCAAACCTCAAATGAACATAAGCCCCACAACTTTTGCCGACCTTCCCTGAAACAGGGCTGACACTGGCAAAGTGAAACATTGTTTACAGTATGGGTGGTCAGCCTCATACCAACCTATAAGTCAAGGAATATGAATAATAAATTACATTTAAATATAAAAAATAACAAAACCGTAAAAAGAAATCGATACAAAAAAAGTCAAAAATTTCTTATGCAAAAAATGTAGCAAACTAATAAACCAACATTACAAATCAGCATAGCAGATTACACAAATTATATAAAATGTATTTTAGATAAAAATATTTGTTGAGTCCCTTGAAACTTAAATAAATACGCAATTTTACGTATTTATTATCGTCGTTTTACGTCTACGAAAAAAAAATCCGTATTAAAACGGAAGCAAAAAAAATTGAAGATTTTTGACAATTTGTTCACCTCTTTAGTCTACGCCGAACGTCCCACCCTCTACGCTTACATTAAGTCCCAGTAAATCAGCCTCTACGATCTCCGGATGCGCGCTGTACCCGAGTTCTTACACTGCAAGTGAAACCCGTACATTTTACTTAATCTGTTAATCTGTCCTCCAAGTATAAAACAATACATCCAAACTCTAGAATATTGTTTCGCCAAAAATTCATAGAAACTAAAACCCTCACTAGAGCAGGTTTTTTCATTTCTATTCATTTGTTAGGAAACGCTATGGTTGAGTTTTCAAGTAAAGTTTTGTACTTTTGGTACGGTTCTGCTCACTTCACTATTGTTGACTAAATAATAACTTGAGCGCTTTCTTGCTTAAAATTAACGATGAAAAAATAAGTTACAGCGCAGTTTATGTAAGGAGGGTTCTTAAAAGAGCAATAAAACCCATTTATATAAAGGGGCTCTACTCTGCTCTTTTGTTTCTGGCTTGTACTTCATTGTAAACACATCTTATGTCTAGCCCTAACTCATAAGTATTATGTTACGAGAATTGCAACAGAGCATTTTCTGGAGTCTACATTTTGCCCGGAAAACATGAGAGCTTTCATGCTATGAGAAATACTTGTAGACATTCACGTAAACTGGTTTTTGTATCATAAAATGAAAATAGTGAGATACTCGTATTATATTTTAAAGTACATTTACTCTGTGTACATTAAAAGGTACTTAAAATGCTTCACTTCTTTCAATTTCATACTTCTAAGGAGACAAAACAGAAAATGATTGACAACTTGTATGTATATCGGCGAATAGACAAAGTGGTGGTAATTTGACTGGCGTATATTTGAAAAAATCAGAGTTGGATTGATACCCGCGAGAGTCACTAGACCAGGGGTGTCCAATATAATATTGTGGAGGGCCAGGTTTAGTATTTTTATAATCGTGGCTCATTTTTTTTTCCATAAGTACCTACAAATATGTACATGTTATTCATAGTCAATATTTAGATGCAATATTTAGATGCGGGCCGTATGTTGGACAGGCCTGCACTAGAGATAGCTTTGAAACTGAGTTATCAGATCTTTTACTATGTAATTATTCATGAAAAAACTAAAAATATATTAAATTGATAATATTAAAACCTGTTCCTGGCCATGCAAAAATAAGTTGAGGAATTGCATTTTTCTTCAAGAATTAATTTAATGCAAGTACTTCTAATTTAACTAAGAGAAATTTGTTTCTGAGAAAAACATTATATTGTTTAATAATAATCTAATAATAATCTAAGTTGCAAGGATATATTCATTTAAAGCTTTCAGATGTATGCCCACAAACAAACACGTGTAGTTCGCGCTTACACATGCCGCATGTGGACCTACAATATAAAAAACCCAATCTCAAATGAACAAAAGCCCTCCAACTCTTGCCGACATTCCCTGAAACAGGGGTGACATTGGAAAAGTGAACCATTTTTTACAGTATGGGTGGTCAGCCTCATACCAACCTATAAGTCAAGATTATCTTATTATCACTAGTCTACATCTTTGTAAACGCTGTTGATTTAAAAACTCCGGTGAAGATAAAATTATGTTTTTATTATTATTTTATTGTTCTAAAATAGAAATGAAGATGAAAGATTATACTTAAATGGAGTAAAAAATATGAGAAAAGAGGAAAAAAAACTAACAGCAAAGAGGTACTTTTACTTTTGGTATTTTGACGTATAAAAGTCATAAATAATTTAGGAAGTTGAAACGGCAATGGAGGCTGAAAAGCAACCCAGATGTCGTCAAAAAATAAAAAGCAAAACTCATTCCGCGAAATTCATGACGCAATATAAACTTAAACCATTTGGCACTTCATCCGCCCGAAATGTGTGTCGTTAAATAAATACAGCCACATAAGTGACACTGATGTTGATAAAGTTTTTTTTGGCGGTAATTCTTGAATTTTTCCCTCACTGGTCAGTAGCAGTCCTAGACCTTAGCTAGATCCTTTTTAGGTGTCCCCAGGGACCCCTCACGGTTGGGCAATGACCTTTTTCTCCCCAAAGTCTTGAGGCCAAGGATAAGTGAGTAATAGTTTCATACGATGCATCATTTATATAAAAAGCAAGTAGGTTGTATGGTCAAATATTCAGCACGATATGGACGCATAAAGTTGGATGTCAAATGTTTATGTCTTTGCGACGTACCTTTTTTCTATCCAATTTTAAACATAGCCTTTTTCAGTGCTATATTTTTTTTGCTTTGCCAAAAAAAGTACCACTTAAAAATAATGTTAAATTAGAAATTGATAAAATAATATTGTACCTACATTTTCCATGAATTGTAGCTCAAGGCTTTCATGGCCGGAAGCTAACGTTGTGGCCTGTGGGTAGTTTTTCAGGATATGTTTCTCTGGTCCATCGAAACTGGAACTTTCATGCGTTATCGTTTATATTTACAGTGATTTTTTTTATAGCGTAATACGATTTTGAAAATAAAAATACTTGCATCAACATAGTTCGATAAATATGTCGATATTTCGATTGAAAAGTTTGTTTCTTTATCTTTGATTAAACATTTATATCAGATTTTTTTTTACATCCATAAGGTGATCGACTAGATGTATTTTATGAATTTAAAATTGCGGTCAATATTATTTTTCTGCTTGTAGTCCAAAAGTACTCTCCTGATAAGATGAACTCATAAGTTTTTCCGAGAAAACTCCATAGATATTCCATTATTACTTTCCTCACTTTGAAGCCACTAGTGCATTTGATTCAGCGAATGTTACAAAATTTACATTCACACACAATTGCGCCATAGATTTGTTGTTTTAGGCTAAAATGAGCTGAAATTATTTGATCAGGAGCATACTGCTGTTTTGCATATCGGACCGTAGTTAATTAACTTTAAAATGAGATTCATGGACTTATGTACAATAGGATGCGGGTATTTATCCGACTGCAATGTTATCTATCTATGGAAAAATGCTATCAATGTTCATGTGAACGCTCTCGAACCTGCATTTGAACGTTCCAAACCGTAAGTATAAAATTTTGTGTGTAAACTCAACCATGGAAATATACCAAAAAATGATTATAAACTAACACGTTTTCTTGAGGTGCTGCTTTTAGATTCCATCGATTTTGGTTAAAACGGTTTTGTTGAGTTTAAACGTATTGTTTTCTACTTGGAGTACGGGAAATAATACAAGCTTTATGAAGCATTTTGTATTTGATCGCTCTTATACTGTTATTCAAATATTAACTATCAATATAATGTGTTTGTTCAAACTCAATAATGTTGCCATGATTTGTGTGCATTGTAAGGTAATAGGACTTTGCAAAGTGAAATGTATCCTATCTGGTGAGCTGTAAAGAATAGCTACTACTTTCTATGGCTGTATTCGACGTTTCCTGTATTCCTTCTATCAATAAATAAAGTTCAGTTGAAAAAATGTAGGCTGTTTATTCATTTAACATAGTAATTTCAAAACCTAACTGTGTGTTTTCACACACTAAAAATCCATGGCTCAACCGCCACCTTACGTAAATTTTCTATCTAAAAAATGCATCTTCTATGGTACAAATGTGTTTTGAACAGCCCTGTTAGAAACTAAGAAAACAAACAGTCATATTCGGAGTCAAAGATGTCGTCAAAGTCAAAGTTAAAAGTCAAAAATTACTGAACAAGCGCTAAATATTAACAAATCTCATGATTTATGGCTGATCTATGGAAACAAAAATATGGATTACATTTTGTATTTGAAATTTTAATGACTTCAATTACAAAATGAAATCGATCTCTTCAAATTAAAAAAAACAGCCATATTTGGAGTCAAACACAGACTAAACTAGTGCTATTCACGAAATACTTGTTCATATCTGATCCATAGACCATCGTTTTTGTATATGAAAAATTCCCTTCAGGTGGCGAATGAGCCATACATTTGCTGCAGATTTGTGAATCACAAAGTCAAACGCTTACAAAATAATTTAATCAAAATGTTTTCTGGTAGGTTAGGTTAATAAAAAGCCTTTGTTCTTGTCTTGAAAAGTTGTAAGGTTGTAAATAAAGCTAGGAGTAGCATTGTTTTTAATTTAAAAAGAAATGTACTTTCTTTTTTTCCTCCCTATATTTTAATAAATTATACATTAGGTAAAGCTATCGTTAGGGTGTGTTTATAATGCCTGCTCATGGGAACAAATTAACATCAAATAATAATTGGCAGATACATATCAAATGCTAATCATCATTAGTGTAGCACAATCCCACTAATTATAATTACATCCCAAGTCTCATTAATGCAGTAAAATCTGTCATTGAACTGTCACCCTTTGCCCTTGGAGTCGCGCCAGCCCCTCCTCTTGCCAAAGCCACCCCTTTCCATGCTCTGCCACCCTTATGGGATGTGTTGATGGAATAATTGCGTCGTTACTAGAGCTGGTCGGGAGCATTATATGCTGTAGACCACTTGGTATCAAGGAGACCATCCCCCCATTTGAAGGGGTCGGTACTAGATTCAGTTCCACAGACGACGCACTTACAAGATCTCAACCCTGAAATGAAGATGGTATGGTCCATCAACTCTCTAGTGTATGATATGATCTCATGGGCTTAATATTCTTCCCCCTTGTGGAAAGAATCATTTTTCTCAAGTTCTCCATTAAATGTGACGCATGCAGCGCTTCAACCAACGAGATGCTTGTTTTGTCTTCATTGAAACTATCCAACGTAATTTTTTTAACTCTAATAAATAATAAATTAATTATTATAGATTATAATAATTAACAAAAAAGCCTCTTAACGGAAAATCGTGGGTTTGACTCTCGGCAAAGCACAATACAAATATAATCATTCATTTTTCATATATTCTATCTGGGCTTTTACCAAACACCTGTCGCAAACGGTCTATCCAACGGCTATAAGGAGACTAGTTTGCAGAAGGTTCTGGATTCTCACTAAAACAGCGCTCACCATGTACATAAGTCATACCAATAATTATTCAATCTTCTCCAGGGTACCGATCACAGCTAGTTGTTCCAGGCTATTGTTTTGGCCAAACACAACGTGCGCAAAGAACTGAAATATCCGATGTATAGGTACAGATGGTCAAAATCAGGCATCCATTTTTCCTAGAATCAAATACCAAAAAATGTAAAAACCTTATTTTATTTAACTGGTGAATTTTAATCGATGTTTTTTTCTCTGGCATTTTTAATTATTTATTTTTATAAATATTTTCAAAGCTTTTTCGAAAAGACGGACTTGTTTTCTTGGAAAAAAATGTTTTTCATAAAACCATTGTTGACTAGCTGAAAGAAAATATTACCGAGAATTTTATTTACGCAATACACAAAGTTTGCAATACTCAGAAAGGAAATCAAAAGAAAAATATTTTGATTATAAAATAAATTAACTATAATTTTGTAGAAATATTCTCTCTGTATACTTTTGAACTCCTTACAGAAAAAGTTGCGTTAATTCCTCACCCCTTGTGAACTGCGAACCCTCCACTTCAGCTGTCGGCCCTCTTACCTGTGATAACGAATAGATTCTAGGAAGTTTAACTATATGTGTTGCAAATCGCATGTTAAAAGTGTCCTTGTTTTACAAGTTGATTTATTTCTCGAGCGCTTTGATGCTTTTGATGTCGAGTTTTCTTGATAATTGTGTGAAAACATCGAAGCGCTCGAGAAATAAATCAACTTATGAAGAAAAACTTTGTTTAATTGATACAATATTATTTTCAAAACAAATCTTTACAATGTCAATACATAAACCCTTAAACTTTTTTATATCTTAAAGTGCTAATACGCAAAGGCTATAAAGCTTTAATGCATATCCAATGTCTATATCCTTTAAATTTCAAATGAATGCGCTCTCTAAAAAATCTAACTGAACACTTGGCCACGGTTTTATAATGAGAGAGGGGAACAATAACGCAGGGGATTGGATATTTAGTGCCGGCATTACAGGGCAAATGGAAATGCAGGAGGCTTATTCATTACACGGCCTCGTACACTCTAATAATTGCACTAATAAAGCCATTTTACTGAAGCGCGGACGATTGCCGGCTGAATTAATAATTTTAATTCCATATTTGCGTGGATCATGGACACTGTTTATGAATAAGCGTACAAATGATCAAAGCAAGAAACAAAGAGCTTTTAAGCCTATCTATTTAATTTCGTACCCTGTTTGGAATTTTTAGAGTAAAAAATTACGTTGAATCAAATATTTAAATGAGATAAGTAAAAATAATACGTACATAATTTATTTTAGGGAATTTGAAATGTTCAACCTCAACATTTAAGTCTATGGTAGTTGCTGTTACCTTCAGATGGAGGTAGGCTTGTTTAGAGTATTTAAACTCGAATCAATAGGTTTCTTTTGTGTTCTTTTCACAAATATTCGATCTGTCTTTGTACACTTGCATCTTCTGGATCAACTTGCTGCATCATCGAGAACAAGTCTTTTTCTGCAAGTCAAACCAGCCCACAGCCAAGAATCCCAAACACCCTTTTACATACTTGTTTATAACTTATTAAAAATTAATTTAATGTTTTCTTCTGTTAGCTCCTATTCCACATTTCATTTTTTTTTGTTCCTTGACTAATAGGCTGGTATAAGGCTAACCTACATGCATGACAAACTTGGTTCACTTTTACCAATGCCACCCTGGTTTCAAAGAAAAGCGGCACGAGTTGCAAGGTTACGTATGTGAGCTCTAAGATGAAAACTCATCGTTCCTTTTTAAAAGTTACAAAATGCATTTAAAATATAAATTCTTCATCTTCTTGCTTGTGGCAAATTTCTTGCAGAGAGCAGGGGCGCCAATGCCATGTTGATGAAACAATAAATGAACAAATTTATTAACTCCATATGTGACAGTACATTTATGTTATATTCTCTTCATACAGTTATGATTTTATAAAATAAAAGGTGCAACTTAATAAATACAAAATCCATTGATTAAAAAAAAATCCGGAGAGTTAGAAAAATTAAGGGATTCGTTTATTTGTACATGTACGATTTAAAGTGTAAATTTAATTGCTTAAGAAAATATCATCATTTAAACTTACCTTGCTCTTACATTAACTTACTTTCTCTAACAAACAGGCAGCAAAAAAACAACATGAAAAGAAATGCTAACATTTTTCGTTTTCCCTTCAAAGAAAAATGAAGGAAAAGTTCTTGAAAGGTGTAATTTTTATTAATTATAACTTCTCGGTAAGTTTTTCGCCTCCCTGTTGAGTAATGTGTTCGCGTAGTGTTTTTTTTTTATTATTATTGCTATACGTTTTATATTTCACATATTTTGTACAAATCCTGTTTGTACAGATTTGTGAAGATTTTGCTAGATCCAAAATCTGCAATTTTAGTTGCAGAGATTTATTAACATTTAAGATTAATATTAAGTGTATGCCCACAACTAAACACGCGTTTTTTTGCGCTTACATGTGCTGTATGTTTGCTTGGAAAATTAGATTCACATATTAATGAAATCTTGCCGATTTTTTCTAAAACAATGATGACATTACCAATAGTGAACCAATTTTTACAGTATGGGTAGTCATCCTCGTACTAACTTATTAGTCAAAAAACGTATAATCGTAAAAATTTAAGTATATCTGTAAAACAAACAATAAGAACTAAAAAAAATACAATACGGCAATTAAAATAAACATTTTATACTTTTAAATCTTAGCCACTAACATTGAAGATCAACATCTATTATACAAAATGTACTGAATACATTTTGTACAAGAAATTTATTATTCTTATTGAAGACAAAACCTTCAAGTGAATATTAATTTTAATTTCTAAAGGTTTCGCCTCGGACATTGTGATAATTTTCATCTTTTAATACTTTTGAAACAAATTAAGGGAAAACATAAAAGTTTGAAATATCGATTGTATTATTATTACTCATTGTATTTATTTGCGTAGAAGTAAATTAATTTTGATTTCACAAAAGACGTTGAAGCCTTGTAAATTTATTTTGTGACGAATAAACTTTTAAGACGAGTGTAAACTTTATTCTATTAATATATCGGTTTCTAAGACGAAATAACTTGAATGTCATTTTAATATTTATTCCTTGACTTGTTGCTAGAGAAACTAGCAACCCATACTGACAAAAATGGGTCACTTTGCCAATGTCAGCCCTGTTTCAGGGAGGGTCAGCAAAAAATGAAGAGCCCTTATATATTTATTTAGATTTGGTTTTTATGTTAGTGTGGTGTTGAACTGGATTACATTTATAAAAGTTCTGTTTCCCCATGTTTTTTATTTTCTAAGCATTGTAAAAGGAACTTTTAGCGTTCATGTTAGCAAAATAAATAGTAGGTTTACCGTAGACAAAAGTTTAAAATTGATATCTTAGCTTTTTTTTCTAACCAATGGAATTCTCAATTTAAGAAAAAAAAAATTGGATTATAAAAAATAAATATAGAAAACCTGGATGCATGTATTAAAGAAAACCCTAAATACAAAGCGACCCTAAAATTCTAATACAGAACATTAAATTCATACATTTTTAATTTTGTTTTTTTTTAGGGTCACTCATGGTTCTTTTTAATACCGACCCACACAAATAATAAATGGGCATCATGTCTGAATGCACAATTCTAAAAATAACTTTTATCTCGACCGCAGTTATATGTTTAATCAGATTACATGAAAACTAGCGTGTAATTCCTCTGGTCATTTCAGTACGTGATCTGTATTCCGAGCTCAAAACTCAACGTTTAACTTAAGCGTAGCGTTTTTACAAAGATGTATGTAAACTAGAACGCTAACTAGAGGCACTGTTTTAGTTGCTATATATTTTTTGGTGATCGCTGTGGTTGAGTTGAAACTTAAAGTTGAATTCTTTGGGAACTGTGCGTGTATTCAGAGCACGGTTCCGTTATGTGGACCGTCTCCCGTCCCCCTTACATTATGCGTCCTATGGCAGAAGTACATTATTTTTGTACTGAAGCTAGACGGTCTTGGAAGACTTGTGACGTTAATGTTCCAATATTCTTATGGTTTTAACAGCTTCAATGTAATAAAAATTTCGGTTATTTATTTTGAAATATGGTTCAAATACACATGGTTGCATTTTAACTGTAAAGCTCGACGGCTCAGATACAAGTCTCAATGCAAAGCATCTCGGTCTCTATTTATAGGTGAGAATAAGAGTTATTCTCGAAAACATTGGGTACTGGCATATGCGAGACCTTGCTTGAATATTCTATTTAGAATATGAGAGTAAATACTCACACAACATCGAACAAATTCAAGTACAATTATGTACACACTTACATCTAGAGGTTTGAAGTAAGATTGGTTTCGCTGCAAAACAGTTTTGTTCTATAATATGGCAGTACATTTTTTATACACATACGACAATCTTTCCCCCATTTTTTTATTTTTTCATTATAAATAAGTTCCTATTAAATAAATATAAAGACGCTTAAACACAATTTTTTTGCAATATAAAAAGGCAAGCCTCACCTACCCAGCACCTTGCCTTTTGTTGTACACCTGTCCGCATGAGACCCTATTTGGGGGTGCGTCCTGCGTGCCTCCCACCACCCCGTGAGGTCGCCCCGTGCAGGTATAATTTGAATATGATTTCCCACAAATGATACACGACAAAGCTTTAAGCCACTTTATGCTCTGAAGCCATTACGGACCTTATTGCTCTGCGGAAACATCGCCCGGTAAAAGCTCAAGTACTTTATTATGTCGCTGTTATATTACGTGCACATTTTATGTCTTATTTCATATGTAAAAGATTTTTGAATTGTGTTTTTTTTCATAAATATGCTTTGCTTTCAGAAAAAAAAATCTGTCAATCCAGATCGATTGGGAGAGTGCTAAGGTCCCATGCAGGCGCGTGTAAAGGGTAAAGGCAAATACATTTCAGACTAAATATTTTCTCCCATTCCTTTTAAATAACTCATTTGAAATAATCTTTAGTGCTAACGATGGCTCCAATTGGACTTAAATTTTGAATTGTATCGGAATATCAAGCTTAAATGTCCTTTAGTTTACATTGCCAACCTATTAGACGCATGTGCTTGTATGGGATGCACGCCCCTGGTTCAATGATAGGGTGCTAGAATTCAATCCCACCAAGGGTGTCCGAAACGATTTTGTGTTTTGGTGCTTATTTAAGTCCCAAAATCAAAATACCAGCAAAACTTACTCAGCTTTCACAACAATGAGAACCAGCAACCCCGAGAGCTGGGAGCCCTCTAATTTAATTGATGTGGTTGGCGTAAGGTAGGCTCCTAAGCAAGTGAAAATTTAAAGGAAACACACCGCACATGCAACCCTTTTTGGCATAAGCGGTAAGAAAATGTACTTTTCGTGTAGCACACACCAATAACATAAGAATTTTTTATTTTTTTTATTACAATCTTTTTTTTAAGAAAAAACCGGAAAAAGTTTTATGTTAATGCTTAAGAATTAATAGAAAATTGCTAGAAGCAAATATATTAACAGCAAAGGAAGAAAACTCATGTAAAACAACTTTTTGTCAAATAAAAAAGAGAGATAAAAATTCTAGCAACTCAAAAATACGGCTGTTTTTTAACAAGATGCTTTCTTATTCCTCTCCGTAGAACAAATGTTTTGCTTTTTTTTATCTTTTATATTTTCACAACATTAAAAAAACATGACAAATATTTTTGGAGGACAAAAAGTACAAAGCGTCTGAAGTAAAAATTATCGTGAGCCGAAAAACATCTTGTTGTAAAATTACTGTTAATTAAAAAAACTCGCTTGATTATCATCGTCTACGGTTGCCACCACCTTCAGAAGAGGGTGGTAAGAGGAAAGGGGCATTCTTCCGCCTCAGCTATCTCTCACCCCTGCCCACCTTCATAACAGAATCTGACCTGTAGATGGCTTCATAACAGCGTGATTCTAACTTTAAACCGGTGACTTCCAGAGCCAAGATATCCCGACAAATTAGTCCTGCCTGCTAAGCTGTATACGAGATACCTCGTCTGATAGAGAACAGCCATGAATGAGATGTTTGATTTTATATTGTTCGGCTGGTTTGCGTCACAAATCAATGTCTAATATATTACCAAATACTTTGAGAATGCTACGCCGTAGACAAGATACTTCATCGTTTAAGCTACATATGTGCAATAAACAAGGGTAAGGTATAGATTCAACATAGGTTAATAATTTGATTTTTTAAGTCTCCAAACTATTAGGCCAGTTGGAAGACCTAGAATGAGGTTAGCGCATACGTCATGAGAAAATTTGAGGAGAAACTTGAAGAGAAAGGCGTTGCGAAACTGATAGCGGTATAGCTCAAAGAGACACCCGGGTGTTCGTGCAAATCAGAGGTAAACATCTTATGCAGACACATTTACATATTAGGTAGGAAATCTAGATTTCAAATGAAACTTTATGGTTTAATTTTAGTTATCGATAAATGCAAAATTTCCAATGTAGTATTTTAAAGAAAAAATACATTTCTTTCCGCCTGTACCCAGTGCACGAATATATTGTGTCATCCATCATAAAATGGACGATTAATATCTAATGAATCACTAGTTTAACATAAACACTATGCATTGAACTAAATTAAACCTTTTTTGTTAAGCATTTTAACTGAGAATGCACAAGTACTTTAATCAGTGTGCAAACGTCTACGGATGACTACGAGGTCATTTGCTTAGTATTTGTTTGTCTTCTCCCTAGCAATCCGGCTGCGTGACATAACACTTTTGTCAATTCATTTCTATTCCTTATTAAGAGTATAGAATCAATGGCAGCAATCTAAGGTTTATTGGAAAATTATGTAAAAATGGAGAAAACCAAAGACTCATTTCCAAATATTTGTCTCATTTTCGAAATGAAACCTAAATGGCCGTCTTTGATTCTATATGGCTCGTATGGAGAATACTCTCATACATTTTTTTACTCGTAATAAAGCAGTTTAACAGTTATAGTTTACTTTTTTCGTTGGCAGAGAAAGTATTGAGCACGGAATTCGTCTTAACCCGCATAAATAGAACGTTCCAGACTCTCCGCCCAGCTGGGAGTTGCGATTATAATAATATTATATTCCCGCTCGCACAGCCAACATTTTTTCGTCGAGCTTTTCTTTTCACAAAAAAACAAAAGAAACGCTCGAACAAAAAAATGTTGAATTCCAGAATGAAGGGGTTTTAAAAAAAGAGTTCTACCTGCGGATAAAGTGAAGAGCTCTGGGACTGTGTATAAAAATGAAAAGTCAAAAATAATCTTGATGAAGTAAAACGAAATACATTTTTATTCTTCTTCCAATGACGTCACGGCCCATATCTATGATTGGCTTTATGGAACATTCGCTTACAGATCTCCTGTCCTTTGTGACTGACTTGCAACTTGTCACCTGGAGAAACTGAACTGCATCCTCTTCCACTCTGTCATCCAATGTCAGTCTGGATCTTCCTATTTTTCTCCTTCTTCCTGGGTTTTCAGTCATAATTATTTTAACGACGCTTGTATCCCATTCTCTGTCCCAACCCATCTCTGCCTGAGGAGAGGCATGTATACAATTTCAATCTATTTTATCTATCGCTTATAACTTGTTTTATTAATGTCAAAATAATACTTAAGATGTTTATTTTGCAAGCGTTGTTTTTATGTAAATCACACCTCAAGAACTCTCGCTCGTTGCTTATTAGGGTCAACGAAAACAAGACCCAACTGTTGTAAATATGGATAAATCATTGTGACCGATCTTGTACAGATATGTACATGGATTTTCATACCAGAGTGTACGGCACTTTGTATTTTTCTGTCACTTTTGATTAATCAAGATCACCACCTTCCGATGCCAATTCCAAAAGTTTAAACCCCTAGACAAAAACTGTCTCAATTCTTCTTTTGACATTTTAGTTCCCCCTGGCGTTGATAATCATACAAGAATAGGCTTCTCGGTTTTTAACAGTACTGAACAGCTCCTCCACAGTCCTCATTAACTTCCTGTCACCCATTTTTCTCATCAAGAAATTATTTGCCTCCAATACCTCGTCAGCTTGTTCAATATACTGATATACAATATAGCTGTTTAGGCTTACACGGCCGGCTGATGATGCTGGAGTGATGCTTTCCGGGATCTGTTGCCGTGGTCTGTGGGAGCTGGAGCTTCCGGACGTTTAGCCCATTTCTACGATGGGCTTCTTCAGCGTGAAGTATGATGATGATGATGATCTTGATGAGTACTGTGATGAGTCACAGTCCTCATCATCATCATACTTCACGCTGAAGAAGCCCATCGTAGAAATGGGCGAAACGTCCGGAAGCTCCAGCTCCCACAGACCACGGCAACAGATCCGGGAAAGCATCACTCCTGAAATACAATAATTTACAAAGGTGTACTCTTTTGAAAATAATAAGTAAAAAAAATACCATTTTATAAATAGACGCACCCAAGTGTAAAAACTTAATATGTAAGTATTTTGTTACAAGCGCTTCATATAAAATAGTTTTTTCTTATTTCAAGTGAACATCAGCCTAAAGGATTATCAGAAGCTAAAGAGGTTTGGGAAACGCTCCGATGCAGAAAGTTAGAGAAGTTCGTTCGCCCAAGTTACTCCAGATAAGGAGAGTTCGAGAAAAATCTGTGTTCAACATTTTTGGTGGGAAAATTTCTTTCCTGTTTTCGTCCTTCAAACTTGCGATGCCTATCTAAAAATAATTCCTCTTTTTTTTTTGAGAAATTTATCGGATTGAAAAACTTTTTAACGAATAAAATATTGAAGCATGAAAATCTTGGAAACATTAAAGAGATACAAAACAACAAATTTTATTATGATCTTATTGTAAAACAAGTATTATATTACCCAATAATTCAAGAAGCACATAAAAAAATTGGTACCTTCCTACAAATCATTACGTTATTAACAAATCTCATTGATTTAAGATTGTTTTTAAGCTCTTTGTTACCCCTTGTCTTTTCTTCGAGAATAAATTTATTGTTGCATCAAATGTAAGTTATTATTTTTTTATCAAATGTTTTATAAAAAGTGATACAATTATTGGTATATGATCTCCTTTGGATAATTTCCAATTGTTGTATCGGTCAAGGTCACTGAATTTTTCTATTATTAAAATTGTGAAATATGAGGAGAAATTTTCGAACGTCGACAGAAATTCTTTCGTTTTTTTTTAAATCCTGTGTTGGAGACTCCCTAGATTCTAGGGGTCTATGGCACCTGTTGTAAGGCCGCAGAGGTGTTTTTACGGGTTTGGTCGTCGCTACAAAGCTCCAATACGCAAGCAAGACCCAGTTTTTGTAAGGCTGGATATACCGTTAGTGACCGGTATTTGGTAAAGGAATATGAATTTTTCAGCCAACGAAGAGCGTATTTGAAAATATAAATGGTTTTTCTTTTTGTGCTCCACTGGGATTCGAACCCACAACCTTCCATTTACGAGTCAGAAGTGTTAACCACTAGACTAAGGTCAAAGTTTTTAATAACCGGTCGTTACTTTGGTAATAGTCATTAATTGAATTTTTTTTGATTGCTATATAAATAAATAACACCTTATTAACTTTAAAACACTGTTTATATTTCACAAAAATATCATAAATTTAAAAAATAAATTTTAGATTAACTACTAACGTTTTCGACCAATATGGTCATCCTCAGGTAGTAAATTTTTGTGAAATATAAACAGTGTTTTAAAGTTAATAAGGTGTTATTTATTTATATAGCAATCAAAAAAACATGAATTGTCACAGTGTTAATACACAAACCATAAAAAATATAATTAATTGAATTGTTTGTATGAAAGGCTTTGCATTTACATTCCTTTTAACGTTCTTTTTTTAATGGACATCCTTTCAAGACCTTGATGCTGGACAAGACTGTGTACATGCAGAATGAATATAACAACAAGGTTTGGCCGTCAATTGTTATTTTCATGAATAGAAATGTATTTTGTTTGCAATGTTGCCAAAGAATAAAAAAAAAACGACCTTCATTGTTCATACACATTTAATTTGTCTCTATATGAAGTTAATCCTTTGTTTGATTATTAAATATAATATGTATAGCAGTGCAATTTGCTGATACAATATAAAGTTTGTTAGTTCCCCTAAGTAAGCTCGTAAACTCTATCAGGAGATCATGTTAGTGCAGCCCATAAAATGATTACTAGCATCGGCTACAAGTTTCTTCTCAGTGTGAGATCAGCACACCAAGTAAATAACTCAACTACTGCGTTTCACCAAAAATGTACTAAAACTGAAACTCTCACTGTAAGCGCTGTTTTAGTTTACGAGCATTTATGGTATGATGAGAAGGCTGATTTTCAGCGTTAAGTATTACACTTAAGTTTGTGTACGTTCACTTGGATTAGTATAAATATATTATTTACAGCGCTCTAGCTTACTGAGATGGGAGATAAAAAGATGGAGGCCTGCAGCCCGAGTATAAAACATTGCATGAACTAAGCTCGATTGCGTGAATCGAAATAATGTATAATAACTAAATCGCTCTCTAGGGGTTCCGTCATTTATTTCATACATTTTCGATTTATGCAACCGAGGTGAGTTTACGTGATGTAGTATCTCCTTGCGCCACTCGCGGGAAATGGCGCTGAAGGGGACAAAATGCTCTACCAGGGTATGACGGGCTACGATTAGGCTGATACTGAAGGACCTTGGTATACAGTTGCTTTGTTGTACGTCATTTCTTTTTTCAAGTTCTAAATAAAAGATTCTAGAAAAAATTTGTAATCGAGAAAATATTTTTTTACAACACAATTATTTGAAAAAAAATTGTAAACACTGTAAGACCCGTAATGAATCGTATGTATGTCGGTAGATTACAATCTAACGTACATATTCAAAATCTCTATTTTGCAATTCAAAGGTTTTTTAACATAAAACGTTTTCTTCTATTTGAAATAAAATTAGAAATATATCCACAGCTATGAACTGATTTGGAAAAAAATATACATATTCAATCGTTAGGTACCTATCGTTTTTTAAATATTCTTTTCTCTTAGATCTACTGAACATTATCAGTAATCTGCTTCTCAAAAGAAAGTAAATTTAGTTTAAACGTTTAACATTTTGAAGTAGGGCACAGTAATGACAATTTGAGATCATTTCTCGATAAATAGAATATTACAAATATTCAATTTTTAAAGACATTTTCGTGCAGCAAACGTCTTATACTGAGTCTTCTCCATATATATGCAGCTTCCACCTAGAAAAGTTCCATACAGCGTAGGTACCGGTCACCAGATGGGCATTTTAACACATCGTTGCATCTACAAACACGGCCTCAAGCCGGGATGGCGACGACACGGCTTAAACTGAAATTGCATTTATACGACGGATATAAAAATTGAAGCGATTGAGCAGAAAAATCATTCGGCTGACCAAGGCTATTCCCTAACGTAGAAGATTGCAATCTTCTTGCTGCGAAATGCAATTTGATTTTTAAATTAAACACATTTGGCTACTGAGATACATAGTTTATCAGACAAACTTTCACTTGTAGGCTCCCGTCAAATTTCAAACGATTTCTTTTAACCTGTTTTATTTACATCTAATTCAAACGCCCTTAAGCTCAATCTTGATCTTCTTCAATTTTTGTCTCCAATTCCACCTATTTCCGCTTCTGCGTTCTCCAGTTTGTAATCTGCAGAAGCTGGGATATATCTTTCCATATCTTCCTTCGACTGATAGGTTGGTATGAGGCTGACGACCCGTGCTGTAAAAATCGGTTCACTTTTACCAATGCCACCCCGGTTCAGGGAACGGCGGCAGGAGTTGCAAGGTTTATGTTCATGTGAGGTTTTGCTTATTTGTATGCACACATGCAGAATGTGTAGGCGTGAAAAACCTACATGTGCCTGTCTGTGGGCATGCATTTAATATGAGCCTTAAATGTTGACACATCTTTGCAGCTGAGATTGTAGATTATAGATTTTAGAATGAAAGAGGATAAAAAACGCGATCTTAGTCACGGTCTTCTCATTATTTATTTTTTCCTCCCGTATGTCAGGTTATCATTTTTTTGAGAACCCTAACATTCGAAACTTAATGAAAACGCTGGGATTCTCAAAATATTATCATGCAAATCATACAAATATTACCGATATCCCTAGGTAAGAATTACCATGGGGATTGACTTCCAGCTCAGCTCACAGCAATTTTATCTACAATTGTATTTTAAATGGTAAGGCCCGCTTTGTTTTTTAAGTAAATGAGACGCTTCAAAACATCATGTTGGTTTACCTGTAAAAATACATCAGTACTTCAATATATGCGGCATCTGCAAGCGCGAACTTATACGTGTCTGCTTGTGAGAATGCATATAATGTGAATCCCCAATGTTACATATCTTTGCAACTTAGATTAGATAAGACTGCATACATTTCATCTTAAACTACATATATGCTTATCAAAAAATATACAAAATTATCATATTCGTTTCAACCAGTATCGTAAATGTTAGAAATAGTACCTACAGTTTTCGTTTCAACTAGTATCGTTTACACATCAGCTACCAACATATTACATAAACACAGTATCGCAGTGTTTTTTCACCCTTATAAAGCTGTTCACCCTTCGAGAGCTGGCTGTTGGGACGATAAGCCTGCGTATTGTCGTTGGTCGGGCTGAAATCACGCCTCCGTATCTGACGAAACGTGTCGCCCGTAATTAGGTGAGGCGTGCTAGAGGCAGATAAGATACGCCGCCGCCCTTTGCATGCTACCACGTTCTGCAGGCGGTGCGGCGGTGTTTAACACGGAGATAAGTGCGGGAAATTGTGATAGTTTTGCTTGTCGGTGATACATTACGATGGTTGGAAATGGTGATGCATTACATTGGTTGGAAATGGTGATACATTACATTGGTTGGAAATGGTGATACAGTACATAGGTTGTGATGGTTTTGCTTGTCGGTGATACATTACGTTGGTTGAAAATGGTGATACATTACGTTGGTTGGAAATAGTGATACATTACGTTGGTTGGAAATGGTGATACATGACGTTGGTTGGAAATGGTGATACATTACGTTGGTTGGAAATAGTGATACATTACGTTGGTTGGAAATGGTGATACATTATATTGGTTGGAAATGGTGATACAGTACATAGGTTGTGATAGTTTTGCTTGTCGGTGATACATTACGTTGGTTGAAAATGGTGATACATTACGTTGGTTGGAAATAGTGATACATGACGTTGGTTGGAAATGGTGGTACATTATATTGGTGTGATGCACACAACATGTAGATGGGTAATAATAGCTAAGGTCTGAAATAAACCATTTGTTACATCCTCAGTGGGGTTCGAACCCGATCTCTCGGCAAGGAATGCAAGCACTCTACTAACTGAGCTAGCGACCGGACCGGCAATACAATATGTGTAAATTTCTTCATCGACTTTACATACTCTATTTTTTAACTCGAACAATATTACACTTACTTTTTATATAAAGCATCTCGATTTATATAGTAAACTTTTTTACGTTCATTTTAACAAAGAAAGTATTTTTTTATTGTTAACTTTTATGTAAAAACAATTATTTTTTCTCTGGAGAATTCCAATAAACCCTTCTCTAGAAGAAACCGTTGAAATTCTCGGCGTGGAAACGTCACAAATCTATGAGACTATGGTCCTTTAAAACCAATAACAAAATATCAGTTTGATCATCCCTAGTAGTCAGGTCGACGTCACAATTTTTTGTCTTTGGAATTTGAGCCTAGTCGTTTTTTGGCGTCTACGCTTCAAGAAAAAAAGCGTAGACTCTCATTTAAATCGTAGCACTTTGACGACGATATAAAATAAATGGGATACACTGATAAATATCCCGTTCAACGCTGTAAAGCATACATCCATCTCTTCGAGACTCGTCATGATTCAGTAGCGCAACTTAAACAAAAGGGGGGGTGTGGAGGCTTTAGTGTCTAAATCTAAATCCATCAAACACGCGCGCCACCCTCGGGCTGGTTTACGATTCCATTTCCTTGATGGGACACTTTAAAAAGTGCCGCCTTTCCTTGCAGAGTGTCATATCTGCCGGCTACACACAAAGCTCGCGAGTTGTAGCGCCACGCCACCCTTACATGACGGGGAGTTAAGTTACAATGAAAACTACAAGTTGCTGTGAGCTGTAAGCTTGGAAAAGTTATTGCGTTGAATTTAAGAAGTGTTTTAAATTAAATTTTAAGTACATTTTTCACCTCACCACACGAGGTTATAATTTTATGCATTCCTAAATATCCAGAGAATACTTTTATTCGTAAAAGGCAAAAATGTTTAAAATACTATTTTTGTATTTGAATTCTTATTTTAAGCTAAGCAGCTTTTGTAAAACGGGCTTTTGAATAATTACGTTCGCATCTGTAATCTGTGGTGAAGATATGGTAACATTTAAGATTTACAGTTAAACGGATTGTTTGCAAAACCGGTCGTAGAATTTATTATACTCGCCGTAGTCAAAAAAAAAGTTGTTTTTATTTATTTTTTCTTTTAAGATTAATGATTACAAAGTGAATGCCTCTACAATAAAAAAAACTTTTTTTGCACTAACACATGCTGCATGTGTAGACACTAGCAAAATAATACCCGAGCCCGAAATTAATTTAAGTCCTGAAATCCAGGCTGATTTTCAAACAGGGATGACATTGGTAACAATGAATATTTTTTATTAAGTATCTGTGTTCAGCTTCACACCAACAGTTATGTCAAGGAATGTTTATTAAATCTGCAAAAAATCAGGAAAACGTAATAAAAAGAAATTTATACGACGATTATATGGATATACAAACAATATCAGTAGAAACTTAATGAAAACGATAAGTTTTTGCTTTTGTCAAAAATCCCATGACCAATCAAAATACTATGTAGGTACTGTTATGTAAATAGTAGATTAATATAGGTGTACATCGTAGGAGTGATAGTTATTATGGTATTATGTCAAAAATAAATTAATATAGGTGTACACCGTAGGTAGCAATAATTATAGGCTTAAGAAATCAAGAAATTAAATGATCCTTTTGTACTCTTGAAGTTGGTAGAATGTTCGCGAGCGTACTGGCAAAATTAGCTCCTAGAGACTTCTTTCACTACAGTGTATAAGGAGCAAAATTGAGTGCACTAAGACAGTGAGATAGTTGCCTTTGATTGAAGAGTGTAAGCGGTGCTGAACTATGAAAATAAATTGAGTTGAGAATAAGTTGTGTTAAATAAATATAAATTGTAAAAATAAATTAAGTGAAAATAAAGATCCTGAAAGAAGAGCTTTATGTTTTAATTTAGAGACTATTTCGAACCAAAAACATTACAGTACAATATAGGAACCAAGTAGATATGAAACAAATCGAATAAAAAACGTATTTTATAAGAAGAAGTGTCAACATAACATCAAGGATCAAGCTCTCATAATGTTGTTACAGTCACGAAACACGATAGTTATGTATGGTTGCTACACTTAGTAGTTCAGCTCTGTCGTATCAATTTCCACGCAGGCTTGTCCACGAAAAGTATCGCAGAAAAATATGAGACAGAAAATACAACACATGTGCGAAAAAAATATTGTGTTGACTTAGTTGGTTCCTGAGACGTGCAAGATGCTGGATATCGCACACTGTTATTATTCCACTCAAGTGTCGGATCACATTCACGGTAGATTTACGGAAAATATCATTTCGACATATCCCAGTACAAAGTAGGTTCCCAACCAGTGGGATGCTCCTCTTTTTGAAAACGTAGAGTGACCCAAAAAAAATATTAAGGTTATTAATTTAGTGTGAGAATCACAATTTAAGAGCCCTCTGTGAGCTTGGTCGTCGCTATGAATAGCGCCAATTTTCAAGCAAGACCCAGTTGCTGTAAAGCTGGATAGACCTTTGGTGACTGGTCTTTGGTAAAGGTATATGAATTTTTCAACCCAGCGAAGAGCATATTTGAAAGTTGTCAAAAGCAAACGGAGGATAAAGGTGCCCCGTCGCTTCGAGCCTTGAAAATTTTCCTCGCTCGAGGAAGTTATGCTCCTTTCTTATGCTCCGCCGGGATCCGAACCCACGACCTTCCGTTTATGAGTCCAAAACAAAGACTGGTCAAAAAAAGGCCGAAACCATTAAAAAATACACAGCAATTTTTTTTTTAAATCCTCTTCTCAAAGGATAAATGAAGACCTGCGGGGGCTGGGAAATCCCCACTTCAACTGAAGTGCTTGGCGTGAAGCCGGTCCCCATACCCATAAAAACAAATAGGTCTCGAATCAGCACATGCAACCCCTTCGGGGATAACGCAGGCAAGAAGTTACGCTCTGTGTGTACCTCAGTTGCGAAAAAAAACGTTTTTACACAGTGAATGGTTAGCCTCATCCAAACATATAACCGCTTCGGGGATAACGCAGGCAAGAAGTTACGCTCTGTGTGTACCTCAGTTGCGAAAAAAAACTTTTTTACACAGTGAATGGTTAGCCTCATCCAAACATATAACCGCTTCGGGGATAACGCAGGCAAGAAGTTACGCTCTGTGTGTACCTCAGTTGCGAAAAAAACTTTTTTACACAGTGGATGGTTAGCCTCATCCAAAATTCGAGAAACTGGGAGACCTGCTTTCAGCACATGACAGTACAATATTATATTAATAGTAATAAATCAATGATCCCATCCAATGAACGGCTGACCACCCATACTGTAAAACGGCTGACCACCTAAACTGTAAAAAATGGTTCACTTTGCCAATGTCACCCCTGTTTCAGGGAAGGACGGCAAGAGTTGCAAGGCTTATGTTCATTTGAGATTGGGTTTTTATATTGTAGGTCCACATGCGGCATGTGTTAGAGATGACGAGACGTATCTCGAGAAGGAACTTTTCAAGGAAAACATACTTTTAAAGTATCAATTAATTTACGATGAGGGATAATTTTATTTATTGTATCTGATTTTTTTTTCTTTTCTTGTTTGACTTACTGAAGACATCTTGTATAAATAGGTCTGGACATAGTAAGTAAGTAAGTACATAATTGAAAGAGCAAAAATATTAAAGGCAGGCTTGTTAAAAACTTTCAGAGCCACCGTGTTGTAGGAACAAAGGGAATGTTACCAACTGATTTAATTTTTGAAATACGATGTTGCTTACGTTCAGCAACAGAAAAATACGACGTGGAATGTTCATCTCTGCGACCCGAGGGAATGGGGCTTTATTCGGTCAGCTGTTGTCCGAAAGGATATAAGGGTGTTTCAGTTTTGAAAAGTTGAGCTTTTGTGTTTCATTACACTTCGCATTTTATTTCGCAGAAAATGGGCATTTAAAAATCCATCGCTTCGCGTTTCGTGGAATTGTGAAAAAGGTTATGTTCCTCGCTACAACACTGAGTATTGTCAAATATTTGTAAATGTTGGTCAACACAATGAAATTTACTTTATAAATGAAAATTTAATTTACTAAATGTAGCTTTTTCCACAAAATTTAATGAAACATGACAATTTCATATCATTTAACTTTACAAGGCTTTGTTTCATTAAATACTGTTACTGTAACTCTGTTGCCATTCCACTAGAGGGAGGAGGGGGGTTTGATGCGTCTCCGGACTATTTTTATACTTCAATTCATATAGTTCATCACAATAGGGCCCACATCACCACATACGACCTCATAGGGGATAACGTAGACAAGAAGTTATACTACATGTGTAGCTTTGTTACGTTTTTTTTCGTTACCCAAAATAAACTTCTTGAAATGTATTTCCACAGATAACATTTAAATATTCTACGCATTTCAGCTTACAATTTATTTGATTTTCTTTCAAAAATATTAGATTAAGTTGGCAAAAATAGCCTTCACTTATTGACTCACCTCTCTGTTAGATAAATAGACCACAAAATCAAAAACAAACTGAAAGAGTCCAAGAAAAATATTTTTCTGGAAAAACATGCCAACACCTTGCGAGCTGGATACATTAGCAGGCCGGAAATTGTGTTTCTGCGAGACATGTTGTCCCCATTTTTTGGCTTGTCAGTAGACGATTCGTCCTGCAAAGGCCCGCTTAAAAAAATAGCAAAAGAAACCTCACATATTCAAGCGCAATCGAATCGTAAATAAAATGGGTCCCTTACAGTAGAACTTCAGATCGGATCAGAATTTTTCCCAAAGTGACTGACAGCATGATACTCAAAGCGGTGATCAAAAATGCTTATTTTTACCCCCACGTTCATATTTCTTCAATTCACGACTGATGCAACCGCGACCAAAACCAAATTTAACAAAATGCGCAAAAATACACGGATTTTGCGACCTAAAAACGATATTAATGGTTCAGCATGCCCCAAAATAGACACCCTTCGTACTTTGACCAATTTGGTTAGCAACTCTCTATAATTCGGGCATTCAAAAGAACATTTGTGTTTTTTTTTTTTTTTTAAGAGATCCTGTGCGGGAGACTCCCTAGATTCTAAAGACTCTAGGGGTTATGACACTTGTTGTAGTGCCGCAGAGGTGTACGAGCTTGGTCGTCGCTACAAAGCGCCAATACTCAAGCAAGATCCAGTTGCTGTAAGGCTGGATGGACCTTTGGTGACCGGTCATTGGTAAAGGTTTATGAATTTTTCAACCCAGCGAAGAGCACATTCGAAATATAAATGGTATATTTTTGTGCTCCGCCGGGATCCAAATCCACAACCTTCCATTTACGAGTCCGAAGTGTTGCCACTACGGACTACGGACCGGTCCAAGATGCCAACGACACGCGGTGTACCTGAGCGGTTACCCATCCAAGCACTGACCACGCCCAATGTTGCTAACCTTGTCCGTTCAAAAAATGCGTAACATTTTTTGATATACATACATACTCATTACTCACATTTCATTGTGCTAATTTTAAGAATCAATGTTAGCAGGTAACCACCAAACGTTGTTGTCACCGAAAAAAAATTACTCAAGACAGTACGAGCTGCTTCATCGTTAAATTTATCGTAGAATAAATTCTTAAATAATTTTAAGGAGAATATAAGTACAACAGCAAAGCTTACAATAAACCCTACGAATCCCATTTAGAGTACTTTAATCTCTCAGCTTAGATACGTGCTGGTCGCAACGCTTTAGCCTCGCTGATGTGTGTGAATTGGCCTTAGGTGAGAAGATGGGAACACGGAATCCAGTAGCGCTAAGGAGCTTCGCCGGAAAACGCCATTTATTGACTTCTAAAGGCGACGCTTGAGAATTTCCGTATGTTTACGGACGGTTTTTATTGTTGAGCCATGCATTTTTGAAAATAGGTATTCTGCAAGACCTCATTCTATCCCATTTGGACAGCAAACGAAATTAGTACTTAAAGTTTGATTTACCTATTGAATACTATATTATACAACGAGAAGCTTTTTTGAAATGGTATTACAATATATATTCACATTTGATTAGACATTTTGTATAGAAATAAATACGGACTTTTCGAACCGTGTTGTAGAGGAAAACGGGTTGTCAACTTTTCTTCGTAGTCGTATCTGACGTCATTAGGAGACGTGTCTCTAGATAATGATTAGAATTTTTCTCAACGATTTTGTTTAAAAAAAATAAACAGTGTTTAAGGAATGAAAAAAAAAAAACGGATTTTACTGACCGTGTAAAAGAGAAGAACGATTTTCTCTACGTTTCGTCGGAGTCATATCCGACGTCTTCAGGAGACGTGTGTCCTTCACAAAAAGGAACCACGAACTGTTGAATTATTGTTGTTTGTTCGGGGCCGAAGGTTATAGGTATTTTTAATAACCTTCGGTGATGCGTCCATAGATGTCACTATAGCTCACCTTTTTGTGAAGGACACACGTCTCCTGAAGACGTCGGATATGACTCCGACGAAACGTAGAGAAAATCGTTCTTCTCTTTTACACGGTCAGTAAAATCCGTTTTTTTTTTTCATTCCTTACAATGTCTAACGACCGTAATCATAATTTAAAATCTTTAAACAGTGTTTAAAATTGTTTAATAACGCAAAATGCAGCGCAACTTAATCATTATATACAAATTTAAACGCCCTTTAATTGGCCAATCATTAATATTGATATACATAAATATATAGTCTGGCGTCTACAAAATTTTAATTTTTTTGAATCTCAAAGCTTATAGGAATAAATTTGGCACCAACTTATTTCTGATATTCAAATACATTTTTTGCGTTTTCAACAAATCCTTCAGTATTTCAGTTCCAACGTTGCGTAAATTATATTATAATGAATTAGTTTCGGGGGCGGAGGAAGTATGAAAAAAAGAAGGCCGAGGGAAAAAAGGAGGGAAACGCGGATGGGCCTGTTTTTCCTCTCGCTCAGAATGGCGGCTTTCAAGGCAGGGCAGTGCCTCAAGAATAAAATTTTTCCTTTAAACTCAACTATCAAGTTTACCGAAAATGCATACTTACTGAAACAGTGCTTTCAGTGGATGTTTTGGTTTTAATACTTTTTGCTGAAACGCTTTGGTTGAGTTTTCACGTAGTTTTATTCTTGGGGTACAGGCAATGACAAATGATCTGACGGTGGCGGGCAAAATGACAGAGACGTTAGTACTTAAATGGGTGTAGTTGTGTGACGTTGATAGAAGATAAATAGTTTCGGATCGGAGAATTTGTGCCGAGTAATGCAATCGATGAATTTCCACCGCACAAAGAATATTGATGTGGTTTTATTTGCAGTCTACGCTTATGATGGAACGGAAGCGTATTGAAGCTTGGTAATGCCCATCGAAGGTTCTAGAGGAAATTGACTGAAAACATTTAACGCAAACAATATTTGTATCAAAGGCAGCATTCTACGATTTTGTTTTCAAATGAGATAAATATATAGAACAAAATATTTAATTATTAAAAAATGATAACAAACTTTGTTTAGTTCTACTTTATTTATTTTTATTTAGTTACAAACAAAAATAACGAGTTGTGACCGGTTTCGGCCTCTTGGCCATCCTCAGAGAAACTGAAATCTTAAAATAATGGGAGACTATATAAAGCAAAATGAATATTATACACACAGTAGAATTAGGAGAAATATGAAAAATTATAAAGAATAGCTTTGTGAATTTATCAAGTTGTATACTAAGAACAATATGGACAAAAACAAATAGTTAAGTGAAGAGTAGGAAATTTACTAAGAATAAATTTAAGTAAATTTAACCCGTAACAAGGAACAATACAAAATTATGAACAATTATAAAGTAACTTTATTTACCAATACTAGAAAAATGACAAGTGTAAGATAATGTTCTGAGAAATGAACCATTAAGAGGATTAAACAAACAAGAAGGAATGTATGTTTTATGTAAATTTGGAAATTTTGAGGTTGAAATAAATACTCAATTTGTGAAAATAAAACTCTGTGTTTTTTTATAATTTTTTATAATTATTTATTTGACTATTTGTTTTTGTCCATATTGTTCTTAGTATACAACTTGATAAATTCACAAAGCTATTCTTTATAATTTTTCATATTTCTCCTAATTCTACTGTGTGTATAATATTCATTTTGCTTTATATAGTCTCCCATTATTTTAAGATTTCAGTTTCTCTGAGGATGGCCAAGAGGCCGAAACCGGTCACAACTCGTTATTTTTGTTTGTAACTAAATAAAAATAAATAAAGTAGAACTAAACAAAGTTTGTTATCATTTTTTAATAATTAAAATGGAGTTCTACAATGTTTCCGCTAAAACTTTTCAAAAAAAAAAAAAAAAAAAACAAAATATTTGTATATATATATTTTTTATTTATACCCAAACTGCGTTTTCGAAGTATGGTTTTGGTGTAACCGACAAGATTTTAGCCTTTTTCGTCCTAAAGGCCCTTGTGACATAAAACATCGTAAAACCACATTAATATGAATGCCAATTAATGCCTTTTTTAATGTTAGAGCTGCTTTGATTTTAACGATATGATAAAAATAAAAAAGTTATGCCATTTTTTTTCAATCTTAAACTTTAAACTGCTCTCTTGAACAATTTAGTTTTTGTCGCTTATGCCCTACTTCCTTTTAACCGTCGATATAAACACATTTTTATATTATTTTTGAAAAATCTTAGATTTCCTACTTTGGTTCTTCCATACGACGCATTTTAAATATAATCAGGACGAAAATTACAGGTCCCAATTCCATTATAGGGTTAGTTACTTAAATAAGAAAAACTCTTCAAGCTATTGAAGGGAGATTTAGTTTCAAATCAATCGTCCTTAAATGTCTTTAGTAGAAAAACACGGCATATTTTAAGTCTTTCTGAACTTTTCAAAACCGGTAAATGATGATAAATTTGATGACTTGTTAAAAGCACTGTTTTGTGATGTGGTCACTTCAAGGGCGCTCGTCTCATGAAAATGATCCCAGATTGTTTTTATTGCCTTCAAAATTTTCCATGATTCTTTATTTCTCTTACATGGTGAGTTTTCGTATTCCAGTCCAGAGGACTAGCAACTGCAAATGATCTACTTATTTCAAAAGATTTTGGAATCGTAGTCTAAAATTTTAAAATCAGACGTTTATTATGTCATATGTATACCAAAAGGCACAACTGATTTTCCGTGAGCTTAATTCTGTTGGAGAGCCAAATAGCTACCATTTAATAATCACTGCTTTTTTCAACCCTTTTTTTCCTCCGAGTCATTATATTAAATCTGTCTCACACGCTAGGGTAAATTTATTGATAGAGCAAGATCTCTCTCGATTCTTCTCGGGCAAAATAGAGTTAGCGAGTCGAAAAGTGATTACGGGGCTTCCTATAGAAGTCCAGTATCCCGTGTAAGCTCAAAAAAAGAGTTTCAGCAAAAATGTTAAGAGTACAACAAGCTCACTAGAGCTGCTGTTTTAGTTTGTATACATTTTTTTGTTTACGAAATGTTTGAGTTTGAAGGTTGTGTTTTTTACTTGGGTACAGTGAGCTGAAGCAGGTAAATTAATTGGTGTGAACCGCCCCCGCCCTCCAGCTGCGATTTCATTATCAACCGCCCATTGAATAAGCCGCCCACCTCCCCTGCTAGCCGCCACTCGCCGCTTCCTAATAAAACCAACCGTTTAATGGGAAAAAACCCAGAGCTGGGACGTGTCTATGTAAGGAAAAAAGCAGTCGATTAATCCGGCTGAATTTTCAAAAAGTCATTGTTATCCGAATCTTGGACTAGATTTTTTTCAATTTATTCTAAATTGAGTCATAAACAAATATGTATTAATTCAATTAGGTACAATTATGTTGTGTACAAAATTAACTGAAGTAGTGTATTTTGAGAAAGTTGAATGTGTAGTTAAATTTCTAAAAATGAACTTTCACAAACTTAGTGCCGAAAAATCCAGGTTATTAAAAAAATATATTGGTGTATTTTTCAGTTGATACCTCATACTGAATTTTTAATTAAAGATTTTAAAAACATAATCAATCTTAAAATTCATATTATATTGAGCTGAGCTAAAATAAAATAATACATACAGCTTTACATTTAAGAATTAAATCCGTGAAATGTTTTAATAATGAATCCATTTTTTGCGTAAGAATTTCTTATCTCAAAACTTACCTCTAACAAAAAAAAAGTCTTACCTCAAACGGCATGCTGTTAAAGGAATTACGAAAAAAAATCCTCATTTGATTTTGAAGACATTTTAATTAAAAATAATTGTTCAGGTAAAAAAATCTCCTTCAAAGCTGATTGAAATTCTTCATATTATTAATACAAAAAAAGTTTAAATACGGAAAAGAAATTACAAAATCTGTGTTATTTGAAGCATTTTTTACTTACCTAGGTTTATAGCGAGGAATTTAATCTTTGACCTTAGCGTACAACTTTTTTTTAAACCCAATCAAGTCGCTAACAATGAAATGTATTCTTACTTTGGAGAGCGTTTTACTTCCATGTATATTTTCTAAGCTTGGTTTAAATTTGGTGCGTTTCAATTTTTCACACTTGGGGCTTTTACCTCTAAATTTCAACTTTTTGATACTAGTAATTAAATCCAATGGAGTATTGGGAGAAAATGATGAAGAAATGTGAATTTTTACCTCTGATTATTTATAGATGAAAGTGGATAGGTTTCCTATTTCTGAGACATTCTTATTTATTTCATCTGCCTCGCTTCTTTGTACTAAATTTTTCTAATCATTCAGTTAAACCTCTTATAAGTTCAGGTGAATAACTGGGTCAAACGTGAATGTATCTATAGTTCGACGAAAATTCACTTTTTCCAGATAGAACAGAATTTACTTGTAAAATTACGTTAAAAAACATTTAAAGTGTCTTTATCATTGATATAAATAAATTATTGGTCTTAATGTTTAAAAAATGTGTTTGCATTTTTAAAATTTTATTGAATTAAATACTTGTAAAGCAAGTATTACAGTGGTTTTTTGAATAATTTGTATTGTAGCAGATAATGTTATTCTTTCAAAAACGTATAATGGTTCTGAAGACAAAAAGTTCCTCAATCCTCAAAGATTTATTCGTTCAATATGTTTTTTAATAAGGTGCTCGACTGCTTTCTTGAGCATTAAAAATTGGAATAAAACAGAAATATTAACTTCATCTGATGTGAACATTTTTCGAACCTAAATATTTCTATATTACCAGTCAGTCTATCCTCGCGAACTACATAATATAATGTAATTTTAGGGATATTGACAGTTTTCGCGACAAGTCGAGCAACATCCCCAAGTCCTCATTAAAATTCCAACAGTGTATGGATCATCAGTACCCAAGTATAAAACGCTTAAACTCAACCTAAACGTTTACCCAAAAATATCTTGAAACTAAAACATCTAATAGATGCTCTTTTTTTGGTTCTACTTATTTATAGGTGAACGCTATAGCTGCGTTTAAATGTGATGTTTTATACTTAAGGCACTATCTCCTCTAATATTCACAGCGTACGTGGTGGTCCTAGGGTCATATGTGGTTAACGGTGTGAAACCTCATCGACAGGTCCCCCAATACATGGAATAATGTTTCACAATTCTGTCACCTACTCTGTCAAATCTAATTTCTGCCACCAAAATGTGAGAAATTTTCGAGATTTAAGCTTTGCTCTTATATTTGAATTTAGCTATGTTATTTAAAATTTAATGCAAAACAATTGTATGGAACATTAGCATCGACAGTAAAGTAAGAATAAACTCGAATACAACTTGTGTAAGATAGAAGCTAGAGTGGGACAATAATAACGAAAGGACTACTCAGAGAACCTGAAATACATGTTGGATTGCGGGCAGAACATTGACAGATCATATCC
Organism: Agapetus fuscipes; assembly: GCA_951799405.1. NCBI lineage: Eukaryota > Metazoa > Arthropoda > Insecta > Trichoptera > Glossosomatidae > Agapetus > Agapetus fuscipes. The sequence goes on along the minus strand of OX637346.1, from coordinate 9,646,705 downwards.
GGAATGACTATATATACCTTTACTAAAAACCTGAGAAATAGAAGACATAGTTCATGATCTCATAGATCACGTCCTCCGAATGTGTCTTGAAAAACTCGCATAGATCGTAGCTAATTAGTTGCCAATAGGTCAATGCCAAGCATATGAATGCGATATAGATCAGAAAGATGTTGATATAGAATAATAATAAAAATAAAAGTAGTACAATAATTTTACGTACCGATTGCAGTACCTTTTGTTTGTTTTTATTTTATAAGATCGAGATGAAACTGAAAAATAAAAATCTAAATTCACTTCTGACTCAACTTAAACATTTTTAGTTCATGAGAATCAATAAACGATGTTTAAAACGCACAAAGTTTTCAGTACACAGTAAAATATAAACATTTCACTGCGATGCATTTCCTTGCCATATTTTACTTTTTCATTCTGAAGAGATGTTTCCTTTGACAAACAATTATTCAGGGAACGGAAAGTTCAAAGCTTTTAAAAAACTAGAGCGTGGAATAAAAAAAAAAAAAGCTCTCACAAATTAATGTATACTGAAGTACTTGAGAGTTTCGCATTGTGAAATTCAAGACAAAAAACTTTGGGTACCGTCCGCTACAGGCATTTCAATAGTCACTCGTATTATAACAGCAAAAGCTCTCCTGTGTGTCTATCGGATTTTAACAAATAAAACAGATTTTAACGTTATTTTGGTGCCTTACTTTTTTTAATAAAAGAAAAATGTTTATTTTAATCTATTTCAGATTTATTTTTTCACAAATTTGTACTAAATAGAACTTTAAAAAACGGGGCACAATAATACATAGCTTTTTCAGTCCACACACAATGAATGCCCAAGTTTTCAATCAAATTTCACTGCAGATACAGAGAGCTGTTTCCCAGAAATACATTTTTTTGAATACATGATGATGATGAGGATTGAAAACGTTTGTAATTTCTCACAATTAAAGAGTTAATAGTTTTCATAAGAAAATAAATGTACTACAAATTTATATCAAAATAAAAAAAGTAATAAATTTTGGAAAAAAAATGTAATTCACGTAAAAATTATAATTCTTAATAATAGAAAAAATAAATATCGAACTCGAACCATTTATCCTCACACAGCATCATAAAATTTGTAAGGATAGTATCAAGTAACTCATGATAGTTTACAATATTACGAGAAGAAAAAATATCATTAAATGTGTTTTTAATAATTACTACAACAACGTCCATTAATTCCTTATTAAAGGACGATTAGACGCGGAAAATTGAGTAACTCGGCAATTTTATTTTCCTTGCTAATGCGGGCTAAGTAAAAGGCAGTCTGGGACTGGCTTTATAATTTGGTAGTGGAATATTAGACGATAAGAGGTAGCCGCCGGTGAGGAGAGTCTAAAGTACTGAAATTACGGCTAGAGTGCTTTTTAAATAAGGCAGACTTGCATGTCGACATAGTCGGGAGCGGGGGAGTCACTCCTTAACCAACTCACAACACGGAATGCTCAAGGAAAACATGGAAATGTTCACAAATTAACGGGCTGCACATTTAAAAAGTTTAAGCTTTAAATTGTGAAAGCACTCATAATAAATTATTTACGGGAAATTTCATTTTAAAGGTCATCAATTAATCTTGTTCCTGCCATTTGCTTAACACTTTTCATGCATTATTAACCGGTTTTTTATTCTTAAACAGTAAGCACATATTCAATCTAATCTAATCTAAGTTGCAAAGATATTTTACATTGGAGATTCACATAACATGCATTTTCACAAGCAGACACGTACAAGTTCGCGCTTGCACATGCCGCATGTGAACCTACAACATAAAAACCAAATCTCAAATGGACATACACCCTGCAACTCTTGCCGTCCTTCCCTGAAACAGGGGTGACATTGGCAAAGTGAACTATTTTTACAGCATGGGTGGTCAGCCGCATACCAACTTATAAGTCAAGGAGCATACACGACAAATCACATTCAAGGTATGAATAAAAACTGAAACAACTTACATGTTGAAATAACTTTAGTTTCGCCATTAAAATTAATTTAGATTATTACTTGACATATGTGTCGGTATGAGTGACAACTAAAACTGTAGCAAATGGTTTTCATTTTTCTTTTTCTGGAAAAGTCGGCATGAGGCAACATGTTGCTTTCAACTAAATATTTCTCCACAGTATTGTTAGCATTGGCTGTGGAACCTTTTAATGTGTCAAAATAAAAATCACTTTTTCAATCATCCGTAATCTAAGTTGCAAATCAAATAAGATCTCTTTATATATATTTACATATAATGCATGTCCACAAGCAGACACATGTAAATTCACGCTTACAAATTCTGCATGTGTGCATTCAAAATGAATCAGAGCTCACATGAACATAAACTTTTTTTAATAAAGTTGCCTTTCCTATTGGCAAAAGTGAACTATTTTTTTACACAATGAGGGTCAGTTTCATGCAAACTTTGAAGAGTTTATAATAATTCAAGAAACAATATTTGAAATCAGAATAAAAGTAAAAGGTATAACAACAAAAGTTTACGTAAGACAAAATGTTTGTTGCTGAAAAGAGAAGCACTCAAAAAGATAAGACAAAACGAAAATACATATATAGGTTACACAAGGATAGACGAACAGTGTAACTAATTAAATGGAAGCTGAGTTTAACAAGAAAAATACGAGTCATCGTAGAAAGCATTCTCATCCATGTATTAAACGTAGCAAATATATACGTACCTACGTATAACAATACTCTGAATGTTTTCAATACTGTATAATTCCGTAAGTTTAAACTCAACCAAAGCGTTTACTGAGTTATTATCGAAACTAAAACGCTCACTAGAGGTGTTATTTTTTTTTCTATGTTTTTTTGGTAGAAAGTTGTGATTGAGATCAAACGTTAAGTCTAGTACTTGGGGTAGAGATCTCTTCCACGAACGATAAAGACTATAGAGCATAAGACTCGGAAGTTTGTAGAACTCTCTCTTAGCTGGATAAGCTGGATTAATATCACAACTTATAATATTCATTATTCAATACATCCGTACTTTTCCCGAGTTTTATCACTGCAACAAAGCTACACATACAGTGTAACGTATTTCCTGCGTTATCTCCAAAGAGGTCGTATGTGGCGATTCGTGACTTTTATTTTTACAAGTAAAGGAGTCGGTCTCACACCAACCACTATTTTACGTATTTTTGTACCTATTACGAGCAATTATTGAAATTATTGATTTGTTAATGCATTAATGCATTTTTTTTACTCATGTTTTGACTAATAGGTTGGAATGAGGCTGACCCTTCATGCTGTGAGAACTTTCCCCGAGAACCACACGGTTTTCGGGGAAAGGTGGCACGAATTGCAAAGTTTAAGCTCATGTGAGCTTTGATTTATCTTGTATGTACACATGCATCATGTGTAAGCGTAAACTTACACGTGGCTGACAAAATAACACAAGGATTAAAAATCACATGACAAAACATTACCTAAAACAGACGTACGATAAACGGCACATGAAAAAACAACACAAAACACCGTAAACGGCATGTCAAAAAACTCATGCATGTATTATGTTGTGTTACATTGTGATGTACTCTCCTGCGATATTTTGTCATGTGTCGTTCTCTCATGTGTCGTTATGTCATGTGTCGTTTTTCACTGTCTTTTCATCGTTCTATCATAGAACCGATGCATTCACATGTAACATGTGCAAATCCCACACTCGCGATACAACTTCCCCGTGCATGTCAAAAATATACGTCAAACGGTGATACGCCCTCAAAGAAACTCAAACACGAATCTCTTCATATCGTCGCTCCATGTTGCATCTCTCCTTAGAGCAAATATTTCCGCACATTATGAAACTCGCTGGGTATCGAGTATTTGCAAAGTTAACAAAATTTCTTGGAGATAGTTTCGCACAAAGCGGTGCAGGTTATAAATAAGGAGATTTCCAAGACTTGGAAACTATTCAAGTGTTTGCTGAACAAACTGCGGCGGCAGCATCTCACCAGCAAATTATATTAAGGGATATATAATTACGCGCTTATTGAGCGTTTGGTTTATTCTAACTTTATGTTTTCATGTTTGGAATAACTTCGCATTTATTGAATCAACAAGTGTTGAATAATTTATATAACCTTGTGAATATAATCGATTGAAATTTATCTTCTGCTCTCATTGTTTTTTCTTCTTCTTCTCTCATATCTTGATTAATAGATTGAAGTGATTCTGACCGCCCACATACTTACAAATTGGTTTACTTTTGCTAATGGCATGCCTGTTTCAGGGAAGCGTGGGTAGAGCTGTATGGTGTATGTCCATTTGATATTTGGGTTTTAATGTTTTTGTACACATGCAACATGTGTGAGCACAATCTTTGTGTACTTTTTGGTTACTACGCTATGCTACTAAACTACACAATATATTGTGTATTTCGTTTTTCTTGAGTGAAACATAACTATTTTTTCAGGTAAGGGAGTCGGTTTCGCGCCAGCTTACGGAGCTGGTACTCATTTCTTGTAAAGGCTGAGTAAGCCTTGCCGGTATATTATTGGGTTTGAAAGAAACAACTAAACGGGTAATCTTCTCTACCACCCTCGCCTTGGTAGTATTCAAACCTAAGCACTCGGCATGGATTTTTTTAAGCACTCTACCAACTGAGCTATCAAACGGGCATACATTTAATATGAATATTACATGGTAATATGTCTTTTTGACATGAATCATATAGATTTTAGGTAACTGAGCATGTCACCCCTAATAGAGGGTTCTTATTCGACCATTGCTTTCAAATTCAGAGTCAAATATATCGTCAAGAAGGCTACACGGAATTTAAACATAAGGTATTTTATTTTAAGCACAACAGTCAAATTCCCACTGCCGTTTTCGTTTAGCCATAAAATTTAATGAAATAAAAATGAAAAAATATTTTTTGTAAAAACAAACATCTTCTCGTCCAATAATTTGAAAAAAAATTATATTCATTATTATCATAGAGTATTTTTGTTTACAAACTGATAATTATAATTGTAGGCCCTACGCATAATTAACAAAGCACTTCATGCGTATACCACGGCTTTCATGTTAATTCACCAAATTCTCAAAAATATTTCAGGCAAGTAAACAATACTTTATTTATATTTTTAATGCTTTGCGTATGAACACTGTGAAAATTCATTAAATATATATATATTTTTTTTAAATATAAAATGTATGTTTTTCTTTATTCATAATACAGTTTATTTTGAATATTTTTTGTTAAAAATTACAAACATTTTCGGGAAAGATGATGGTCTGAGAACATGTAAAGGTACCTGATGATGGTATGATGTCTAAAAAGTTTTGTGTTTTTTCACAAAAAAAATGTAAAACTACACAGTGAAGCAAATAAAAAATAATAAAATAATATATTTTTTTTAGGAACAATAATTTTCGATTTTTTTGTTTTTTTTTTAATTTTCCTTCATTTGATTTCGTGGTTTTCATTGGAAATCTTGAAAAAGTCTATGATATTTTTTTCCAATTTTTAGCACCTGCCTTCCTTCATTTATACCCAAAAAAGGCTATAAAATCTGAAACTTGGAAAGTTCCAGCTTTTCATCGAGTTTGATATTTTTCCGAGCGGTTTTTTCTTCCACCCACAAGTATCGCGACCTCAATAACCCAAGTATTTTATTTCCCCTTAAACTCAAAAATAGCGTTTGAAAAAAAATTAATTGAAAGCAGGACAGCGCCTCTAGTGGGAGCTTTAGTTTTCTTTCTATTTTTGGGACAACTTGGGTTATATTTTACTTGGGGCACTGGAAGGATACAAAGTTTGCAGTACACAGCCGCACCCCAAACGGGCCGGTCCGCATTTTTCATTAATCCATTTTTCTTTATAAGACCATCTGCATTCATGAATACATTAAATAAATTTTCATTTTATTGCTCATTTGTTCCAAAAGTCGAGCCGGGGCAGTGCTCTTTTTTATTATCTAATTTGCATGCCTGTCTCCCCAGATAAGTTATATTTCTCTTAAAATATACTGCCACCATCATCATCATCATCAGAAGTTCTATACTTTACAGTCCATTATAAATCTTGACGTCTTCCAATAATTGTTCTCACCTCCCTCTTCCCTAAATGGCGGTACTCGGCATTTGCGATCTCTTCGGCGACAAAACGGTAAGAAGTTGTACTGTATTTGCAGCTTAGTTGTGTTTGCGTTGTGGACGAATACACACAATTATTTTGTGAACAGGATAATGAAACTTAAATTTTTAACCAAATCAAGCTTATCTAACTTTAAGAAAAGTCGAAATAAAGGACAAATTTATACTTAAAACATTTAAAAAGTTATATGTATTTTCTGTTAGTAAAAGGTTATAGAAATCAACTTCCAAGGCGAGGTAATATGTAAGACTAAGCCGCCATACAAATAACATCGTTCAATATTATGTGATTTATTATAGCACTACAAACATGTTGTATCACTCGCCCCTTTTATTTTCTGCAATTCATGATAATAAATTCGGTAATATCCAATTTCTTGACATTCAATCTGTTCTTGTTATTTCGCTTTTTTCCCCCTAAAAAAACGTAACGAAATTTTTCTCAGTCTTAGAAAAACACACGTAATGTGATGTACTCAAGAATCGATAAATCTCATGTCTATCCATCAAGTTCGTGTTACCTTCAGCCGAAAATTCTTAGTATATATAATTAAGTTCCAGAATTTTCTAATTTATCTGCATTTTTTTATGTTTTCCATAGTATTATTTAATCAATAGAATACAGGAAAAAAACGTAAATTCAGGGAAAAATGCTAACGGAGTTTTTATAGAAGCATAGATGAGGAAACAAGATTATCCATTATTTGTAGAAAAAATGGACAAAATCAGTCTCTCATGAGTCGTATAAATGCAAACGCCGTCAACTCATTACGCGATGATTTTGAGAAAAATTAACTTGTAAACTTGTAAAACGACAACACCAGTTGGAGATGACGGCGTTTGCACGAAATCATACTTTTTCAATGAAAATTACGAAGGATTAAGTGAGGTTTACATTATATTGCACACAGCAAATGATTTGTTACACTGCACAGAAAAAAATTCAATCATTATCTCAAAAATCATAAATTTTGGAGATGACGGCGTTTGCAGTTATACGACTCATATATCGTACTAACTAAACAAACTCATGGTGCCCGTCCTTGTAAAAGACCTCCTTGTGAAACAGGTGAAAAGACGGCTGGGAATCCACATTACAGGAAGTGCAGCTAACTGAAGAAAATGACCTTACTGGTATATTATGAAGAAGAAAAAAATAAAAATTAAGTAAAAAATTACTTGTACAACACATATGAGTATTAAACGAATACAATGTACACCCATACTGTAAAAAATGGTTCACTTTGCCAATGTCACCCCTGCTTCAGGGAAGGTCGGCAAGAGTTGCAGGGCTTATGTTCATTTGAGATTGGGGTTTTTATATTGTAGGTCCACATGCAGCATGTGTAAGCGCGAAATTATGCATGTCTGCTTGTGGGAATGCATTTAATATGAATCTCAAATGATACATATCTTTGCAGCTTAGATTTAGATTTAGATTTAGAATGTGCAATAATCGTATCACTTCAAGAATACTTATGCAAATAATGCCAGATAGTGGTTTGCTTTAAGTACCTTTAGAAAAATTTATATGATCTTCTATCTCTTTTGTATGGTAACATTGGTGGTTCCATGCCAAAGGACCAGCAACTGCAAAAACACTCTCACCAAACACAGTGTTCACGCTTCTTCCTAGCTCTTAAATCATTGTTTTGTCCCCGGTTTTCCTGAAAGTAAAGTTTTTTTTTTGTCATGACGTAAACATGATTTATAGCTGTGACTCCGTCGGTAACTCCACTAGGGCTGTCCAGATCCTCGAGAGAGTCCCCTTTACTATCCCATCTCCCTTTGAAGGCATTCATATCCATCACCTTTTCCATACATTACCTTCTTGTACATTTGCAACAGCATGAATTCGAGTGGCCAAAGCAAGCCGCGCTCCGAATATACAATTTCGCTTGAAGGGATTTTATAGGTAATAAAATTGGTCGTCCGCCTACGACACGCGGGCGCGGAAAACCCAGCTTACAAGTACGAGTATGTTACCTTACGCCATATCGTTTACTACATAATGTACAACAAATGCAGCAGCGCCTCAAGTGAGTGTTAAAGTTTTAGTTTAGTTTGGTGAAACGCGTTTTGTACTTGGGGTACAGATAAGTTGGCTTCCCTTGGTAGCCAGCCCCATGCATGTATTGATTTCTCATCCCCGAGGTCTGCGGACAAGAACTTATCCCGCCAGAACACGAATCCCGACCAAAACAGCGATCTTAGCTGCTACAATGAAGCAATTGATTGCTGGTCTTGTAACTTTTGAGCTAAATCAAATCAGGACAATTTTAAGAATTTGTGTTGTGAAAATCAATTTGCTTGATAAGTACGCAACGCAAAAACGCCACTAAGCTACACATATTGTGTGACTTCTTGCCGCGTTATCCTGAAGGGGTCGCATGTGGCGAGTTGAACCTATTTATTTTTACAGGTAAGGGGGCCGGCCTTACGCCTACCACTTCAGTTGAAGTGGGAGTTTCCAAGCTCCCGAGAGGGCTGGTGGGTACTCATTTATTGTGCAGGCTGAGTAAACCTTGCGATTCTTTATAAGGTAATCTTTGAACAAAATAAATGCTTTACTAAATTATAAATTTCATTCCCCATGCAGACATTAAAGGTTTCACGTTTTATACACGCAGCATTTGTATTGTTACTGTAACTGATGAAAGTTAAAGTACAAAAGAATGTGATGAGATGGTTTGGGCATGTGGAAAGAATGAATGATGATAGACTGACAAAGTATGTATACAAAGAAAGTGTGAAAGGAAAAAGAGGGAAGGGACGACCGAGAAAAGTATGGAGTGATCAGATTGTGGAGATTGTGAAAGAATGGGATATACAAAGTGAGCGTAAAAGAAGAAAATGCATGAAAAAGGTGATGGATATGAAGGAATTGAAAGAGGTATGTCAGGATAGGAAAAAATGGAGGCAACTCTGCGGAGGCTCTGGCCACCCCTAGCGGAATGGCGACAGAGTTACAGTTACAGTTACTGATACCCCGTCACCATTCCGCTAGGGGTGGCAAGAGCCTCTGCAGATTTGCCTCCATTTTTTCCTATCCTTGCATACCTCTTTCTAGCACACTAGTACGAGTATAAACAAACCTGAAAAACAAATGAAGATAAACTGTGCAGCCTTCATTTAGAAAAAAGGTTGCACTGACAGAAGTGTAGCATTTTTACTACCTATACTAGTCCCATACTAGCCTTTTGGTAAAGCGAAAAAAAGTCTGGGGCTTTATGCACTTACATAAAATCAAAAACCTTCTCTCTAATCACAAAAGGTCATCTAGCACCCACCTTTAAAAAAAATACTAAGTATGAAATTGCTTATAAATCAAATTATCAATAGTTTGGTGATGATGATAATGAAGCATAATACATACATTCGTAGTTCATAATCTGCTAGCAGCCGCATTCATAGATGGCTCTTGAAATTAATACCCTGCATTTCGAGCACAATTGAAATACACAATGATGGACTTGGATTAAATACGCATACATGACTGAAATCCTGTATTTAGTTCATCAATACAATTTGACTGAGTTCAAATAATTGTGTTAGTACACAGCTATTATCTTGAAAGATAATCATTTTATTTTATAGATCAAAAGTATTCCTTGACTTATCAATTTTTACAATTTAAAAAACCTTCATTTCCTGTAAAATTATTGGTCCTGCTGCGTTACGTGTACAAATTGAACAGGATTCGTAAATTAAATAATACTATAACTGATGATCAAAGTGTTTAAAAAACCAGAACATTAGGATACAATTCTTAATGAAGATGTCAGACATGATTCCCTGTACCTACGGTGTTTTTTTTTCAAGCCAAAATCATAGTAGTTACCATCATAGTTTACTCAGCTTTCAAAATAAATAAGAATAATAATATTAGGATGATTTATTTGGTGAGCGCTGTTTTTGTGTGTATCACACCTCAAAAGCCCCCAACTACCTTGAGAGTAAAGAAACTCTCATACAAAAAAAACGTTGCAGTAAAAGCCAGCTCTTCTTTCTTGTGAAAATAAAAAGGTTCCTTTCAATTGCGTGCTAAATGTGGAGCTACGTTGCTAATAAAATTTAATTTGATGTTGAAAAATAAACCATTCCATTTAATATTAATTTGTTTGCTGCGATACTCATTTATTATGGCCTGTTCTTCCAAAACGATTGTGCAAACAAAACGTCGAATTCATCCAATTTAATCAATTGTTTATCGGAATACATCGTCAATTCATAAAAGTTGATTTATTGCACGAATTATTATTTTTTTCAGATTTACACATATAAAACCAGCGCCGTTCGTTCGTTATATGAAACAAAATTGACTCATTTATGGACATAACTTTACTGATTTTGATAATCAATTAATCTGAAACAATAACAACTATATTTTGTTTTAATTCATTACAATACTTTTGCTTCCCCACAATCGGAAAAAAATGTGACGTAATTTTGCAGGGTTGCTGGGCACTGATTCGTTAAATGCTTTTCAAGGACCTATGTTCTGCATCAGAAGGGCTATTCGGGATCTCAAAGGCGAGGCCGAAGGCGACTGATACCGATTCGTTACCGAATGAAAGGTGAATTGTGATTCTCGTTTGAAAATTTGGCTGAAGGCTATTTCTTATAAAGGTGAGGAATCTCCCGGAACTGTCAAAATATAGCGCGGCCGATTTACCCCGCCGTACAGCGAAGGACAGAAATTGTCAGTAGATTATTACAAATATATTGTTACGAAATTAGGGTTCAATTGTCTTCAAATTAAAAATACACAGGTCTTCTTCAATAGTTATTTATTTTACACAGTTACAAAATTTATTTTCACACTACTTTCTCGATTATTCCACTTGGTTTTGGTTCACTGATCAGATGACTTCGATGTGTTTGTAAGTCTCTATGATACTGGCCGCTCTGCAGGCCATTTGCACCCTTTATACTCTTTAGAGCAGTATAATCTAGACCCAAAGTTGCTAGACGGTTCCAGAGTAATTATTACTTCTCGATGATTCACGTACTACCTAGACACAACCAAAATCCTACCTACAAATGTAATACAGTATTCCTATAATTATAACAAATACCTACTTAGCCTAGAGAATTCTTATAACTATAACTATCCATACTTATTTCAATATTTATATTTACATAACACTATAACTACCCATACTTATTTCAATATTTATATTTACATAACACTACCCCCCACCTAGACTGTTTCGTCCCGGAACAGTCTTGACTCTGTGTAGGTAGGGGCATGCTGATCCACGTCGACACCCTGTGGTCAGGAAGAAGTGGCAGTCCACGGATTTCTCCCCACTGGCTCTCGGCTGCGCTTGCTCGCAGCACACCACGACGCTGATGCCGACTCCCGAGAACACTGCTTCAATCATACTCCGGATTATCCGCCAGTCTCGATTAGCGCGGCCGCCACCCATCTTCGGTATTGCCAGACGCGCCTGCTGATCCTCCAACATGTAGTCACGCAGCTCAACAAGGCCGTCCCACAATGCCTTGTAGTCCTCTTCCAGGTTGCTGGAATCCGGGACAACCAGGCAGTATGCTTGTTGACGCCCCTTCGGTAGTCTCAGAGCTCTTCCTTGCGGGCTGCTCGAGGGTTGCGGTTCTCCGAATTTGTATCGGAAGACCCGTGCAATTCCTCTAGACATATCTAGATCTTCCGGTACACTGCATGCCAGTGTGTGGTCCCTAGTGACCTCAAATAAGTCCTTGTGGACTTCTGTGGTCACTCCATGGCGAAACTTCTGCCCTGCCTTCGCGTTCTCCCAAAACGTCTCAAAGGCTGGTGATCTTTCGGATGCGACGCACTGTCGTACTTTTTGGGCTGGTTGGTCATCATTATCGCCTAGGTATGGTGAGAGGCGATTGTAGTGCACGACCCTTGGTTTTCCGTTTGGTCTCTTTTTTATGCGGTAGACCACATCGTTGATGCGCTCCAAGATCTCGTACGGCCCGTCCCAGGAACGCTGAAGTTTCGGACAGTATCCTTGGCGCCTCTTGGGGTCAAAAAGCCACACCCAGTCACCAGCTTTGTACCCCATGCTGTCAGCTCTGGTGTCATAGCGCTCCTTCATTTGATCGCTGGCTTCCCCGATGTTCATGCGGACCTGATCATGGATGTCATCCAGCCTCCTGCGAAGGTCTGTCACATAGTCTTCTCCGGCTAGGTCTTCACCTGGTTTGCAGCCAAATTTGAGATCACAAGGAAGTCGCATTTCTCGCCCAAACAGTATGCTGCTGGGAGTCTTCTTCGTCGTTTCCTGAACAGCCGACCGGTAAGCCAATAAGAACAAAGGCAGATGTCGGTCCCAGTCCCGCTGATGGCTGGACACTACTTTGGCTAAGTACCTCCCCACGGTACGGTTCATCCTTTCCACCATTCCATCAGACTGTGGATGTAGCGCAGTGGTCCTGGTCTTGTAGATCCCTAGCCGCTCACACATTTGCTGGAAGATAGCAGCTTCAAAGTTCCTTCCCTGATCAGAATGTAATTCCAGGGGTACGCCAAACCTGCTGATAAATTCGGTAACTAGAACTTCAGTCACGGTTACGGCCTCTTGGTTAGGGATTGAGTAAGCTTCCACCCACTTGCTGAAGTAATCCATCACCACCATGATGTACTTGTTACCCTTCTCAGTTGTAGGAAATGGGCCAGCTATGTCGATGGCAATTCTTTCAAAGGGGCTGCCAACATTGTACTGACGCATTGGTGCTCGCCTTTTCCTTTGCGGTCCATTGGCCGTTGCACAGGTTACACATTTTCGACACCAATCTTTGACGTCTTCGCTGCAGTTGATCCAGTAAAATCGCTCTTTCACTTTCTCCAGCGTCTTCTTAACGCCTAGATGTCCTCCAGAAGTTCCTCCATGCAGCAGTCCAAGGATTTCCGGTACTCGGCTCCTCGGAACGAGGGTTTGCTTTCTTCTAAGTGTGCCGTCTTCCTTCTCGATCTTTCGTTTCAGAAACCCTCCTTCTATCACTATGGATCCCCATTGAGCCCAATAAGCCTTGACAGTTGGTGATAAGGGGGCGAGTTTTTCCCAGGTTGGCCTTTCTCCTTCTCGCGCCCATTCCATCACATACTTCAAGTCCGGATCATTCAGTTGGTCTTGCGCCAATTTTTCATCTTGCCAGTCCTCATCTTCGGTGGTCGTCCTTTGGACAATTGCTACCTTGTCCTCCATCTTGCTGCAATGTTTGCAGTCACTGGCGCATGGTCGTCTGGATAATGCGTCCGCATTTCGATGAAGCGTGCCAGGTCTATGTTCGGAGTCATAATCATACTCCTGGAGCCTTTCAATCCATCTAGCCACTTGCCCTTCTGGGTTTTTGAATTTCAGAAGCCAAACCAGTGCAGCATGATCAGTCCGTAGTGTGAATTTTCTCCCGTACAAGTATTTGCGGAAGTGTTCCACTGATTTTATCACGGCAAGAAGCTCTCGTCTGGTCACGCAATAATTTCGTTCTGGCTTGGAAAGCACTTTACTGAAGTAACCCAGAACAGTCTCATGCCCATCCTGTATTTGGGAAAGGACGCCTCCTATCCCCACATTACTAGCGTCGGTATCCAGGATGAACTTTCCATCTTTTCGTGGGTAGCTCAAGATGGGGGCACTTGTTAATCTTCCCTTAAGCTCTTCAAATGCTTGTGCGCAGGAATCACTCCAATGGAAGCGAGTGTTTTCTTCCGTAAGCTTGGTGAGCGGTTTTGCAATGTCCGCAAATCTTGGCACAAACCTCCTGTAATAAGTGCACAGCCCCAGGAAACTCCTAGTTTCATGTTTGTCCTTCAGCACGGGCCAGTCTCTTACTGCCTTGATTTTGGCAGGGTCAACTTCAACTCCACGTTGAGAAACTATGTGTCCCAGGTAATTTACTTGTTTCTTGAACAGGTTACACTTTTTCGGGTTGAGCTTCAGTCCAGCGTCTTGTAGTCGCCCGAAAACTTGCTCCAGATTTCTCAACTGATGGTTGAAGTCCTTTCCCAGGATGATTATGTCATCCAAGTATACCAGGCAGGTTTCCCATGATAGTCCTCGCAGCACATTCTCCATCAGCCTTTCAAACGTGGCGGGGGCATTGCATAAGCCAAATGGCATCACGGTGAACTGCCAAAGTCCAGATCCAGTCGAGAATGCAGTTTTCTCCTTATCTTTGGCATCCAATTCAACTTGCCAGTAGCCACTTTTCAGGTCCAATGTGGAAAAAATGGTGCATCCTGCCAATGTGTCCAAGGTGTCGTCAATCCTTGGCAGAGGGTAACTATCCTTTTTCGTAACATCGTTGAGCAGTCTGTAGTCCACACAAAATCTCGTGGTGCCATCCTTCTTTTTCACCAGTACCACCGGGGATGTCCAAGGGCTACTTGATGGTTCTATGATGCCATCCTTGCTCATGTCTTTGATGATCTTGTCAGCTTCTTCCCGCTTTGCAAAGGGTAGTCTTCTTGGAGCCTGTTTTATTGGTCTCGCTTCTCCGGTGTCTATGCTATGTCGCACTACCTTGGTTCTTCCCAGACGGCCATTAGAGTCCTCGAAAATGTTCTGGTAGCGGCAGATCAAACTCCTCACTCTCCGTTTGTTTTCCTCGGTTAGACCTTGGGAAGCGTCGTGGACCAGGGCTTCCAATTGTGTTGACAATTTGTTTCCTTCGCATGACATGTTTGTCATCTGTTGCACAATGGAAGTTATCCTCTCACATCTGCCCAAAACAAAACCTTCATTCATTTTAACTGGGTAGCTGTTCACATTCATGATCTTGACAGGAATGGTCTCCTTTGCGCGAATCACTGTTCTTGCCACCATGACTCCTTTGTTAACATTGTCCATGTTCTCCGGTTCTATCATACAGATTTGGTCATTTGTACTACTGGAATCCAGGCGGGCACTCACTATCATCTCGGATCGCCCCTTCACTTCGGTATTCTTGGCTAGGATAACACGTGCAGCCAGTTCTTTCCGTCTTTGCAGGATGACTTCTTCATTTCCAATTTTAATGGACCCTTTCTTTAAATTTAAACTGCACCCAAATCTGTCCAGTATGTCCATTCCCAATATAACGTCTTCTTCAATGTTGGCCACCAACGTCCGATGATCAAAAGTGGTGCTGCCAATTTGGAAGGTGGCAATCGTCTCCCCATACACCTGTGCTGACTCTCCCGTGGCGGTGTGCAGAGACCACTTTGTTGGTGCAATCTGCTTACCTCGTGCCACTATGTCGCGTCTCAGAATTGTCCTGGTTGCTCCCGTGTCCACCAGTAGTTCACGAGTTACTCCATCTATTATGCCATTGATAAAAATGCTGCTGGCTTTTCCTCTCACGGTTGCGACAGTAGCAGCAGATTTCAGGGCCTCTCCAGCGTGGGTCAACGGTTGCCCCTTCCCATTAACCCTTTCTAGTTTTCCGCAGCCTGTTTTCTGGGTTTCTGAGGCTTGGGACACTTGGTGCTAAGGTGGCCCAGCTGTCCGCAGTTCCAGCAGCGTGGGTCTCGTCTTCGAGGTCTCAGACGTTCCAGCACTTTTTCAATTAGCTCCTCGGTTGTAGGTAGCTTGACCTCCTCTGCCTCGACTGCACGAACCCTGGCGTGGCCCCTGATGGACTGTTTGACAGCCTCAAACTCGAGAGCTTGGCTGAGCGCCTCGTTCAAAGCCTTGGGATGGGCCAGTTTTACGGCTTGTTGCGTCTCCCATTCCCGCAATCCATTTAGGAACTTGTCCACTGCCAAGCTCTCACAGATGTCGTCGGAGGCTGTCGGGTAAGCGTCTCGTACCAGGCGGGCGATGTCCATTTCAAACTCCTGGAGGCTCTCGTTGGGCTTCTGCACCCTTGTGTTCAGCTGTGACTTGTACAGCTGCTCCAGGCACTTGTGGCCATAGCGCATATCCAAGCGCTGCTTCAGCTGCCCAAAGTCACCACGGTTGTCCAGGGGTATGGCCTGCAGAACCCTGAGAGCGTCTCCTCGGAGCGACAGGCTGAGAACCGAAGCCTTCTTCTGCTGGCTCCAGGCTCCCATCATGGCAGCTGTCTCAAAGAGGGTCAAGTATTCCTCCCACGACGTCTTCCCGTCGAAGGTTGGGAGGTTGTGCTTGGCTAGGGAAGGGTCATCATCCCCTCTTGTGATCCTGGTTGGAGTTGAGCATCCCTGGTCGGTCTCGTCGTGAAGGCCGCCTTTGGGGGAGATTCTGGTGGACTCCATCTGGCACTTGTCAGCCAGCTCGGCACGCAGACGGTCTTCCAGGTTTGACATCCGAGTCTCCATTTCCCCCTTCAGGGCCGAGAGGTTGGTTGTCATCTTCTCCTCTATTTCTCCTTTCAGGGTTGTGAGACTATCCGCTATCTCCGCCTTCAGGGTCCTGGCGTTGTCAGCCATCTCCGCCTTCAGGTCTTCCCTCAGGGTCTTGGAGTTGTCAGCCATCTCCACTTTCAGGGTCTTGGCGTTGTCAGCCATCTCCCCTTTCAGCTTTTCCTCCATGGAAGTGAAGTTTCCGGTGATGCTGAGGTTTAGCTCGTCCAAGGCGCGGTCCCCTCCAGACGCCATGACAAAATATGCCGGGTCTTCGCCTGACTGTTCTAAGGCCTCCATGAGGCGTGCCTGTAAGGCCGCCTTCCCTCCTGAGGTCTCCAGGTCCCTCTCCAGAAGCTCATTTTTAAGCTCAGTGACTTTGAGGTCCTTGATGTTCACTTTGGTTGCCATTTTTTTCAAAATTTACTTCAAAACAAAAATATTTTTAAATTTATTTAATACGGGTTATGAGTTTTATATATAAAGTTATTTTAAATACGTACTTTAGCAAAATAATAATTTATCTAATTATACTGACGGTAGGTAGGTACCGCCTTTTAATATTTATTTTTAAATCACCAAATAATGATATTAGATAATGATTATTTACTTTGCTTCGTCAGATCGGCTAATGAGTATTTACTAATACTAACACAATATTATTAACACGTTATCTATCCACACTTCAATCAAATTTTTAGCGGGTAACCACACGATCGTTTTTAATTCAAGTTTAATCAGTTTTATTTAAAACTTTTTTTTTTATTATGTTGTCCAGATATATTTTTCAATACTTTCAAGCACAGTTTTTACTTGGTACTTGGTTTTAAACCCCACACCTGACACCAATTGTTACGAAATTAGGGTTCAATTGTCTTCAAATTAAAAATACACAGGTCTTCTTCAATAGTTATTTATTTTACACAGTTACAAAATTTATTTTCACACTACTTTCTCGATTATTCCACTTGGTTTTGGTTCACTGATCAGATGACTTCGATGTGTTTGTAAGTCTCTATGATACTGGCCGCTCTGCAGGCCATTTGCACCCTTTATACTCTTTAGAGCAGTATAATCTAGACCCAAAGTTGCTAGACGGTTCCAGAGTAATTATTACTTCTCGATGATTCACGTACTACCTAGACACAACCAAAATCCTACCTACAAATGTAATACAGTATTCCTATAATTATAACAAATACCTACTTAGCCTAGAGAATTCTTATAACTATAACTATCCATACTTATTTCAATATTTATATTTACATAACACTATAACTACCCATACTTATTTCAATATTTATATTTACATAACAATATGACTTATTTTCTTTAATGACCTAAATAAATGTATTCGCAAACTCATTCCTTATGTTTATTTGTGACCCACGTGACATTATTATAGGAAATTATGACGTAGAATAGGAACTACGATCTTACGAAAATTGGCATTCTGAACGGCATAATATGCGCGTCGCTAAGTACGTCATGCAGATAATTATTATGCTTTTGACAACAATAAATTTTCACAAAGAAATTGCGTTATTTTTTCACAGTTTCATCTTCATTTGTGATAAATTGTAAACATAATTATTTACAAGTGATTTTCAATCATTATAACGCTCAATTTACAAAGATTTAAGCATAGATTTAATTGTCAAATGTCAGTTGACAGCAGACGTGAAGTTAGCCTGATTTGCCAGCCTGCTATGCGAGAGCTGTGAACTATGAGAATTGCCCCCAAAGTCCAAGGAAAAATAATTTCACATAAAATGTTATTTATAATCATTTCCTAATTTTAACATATTTGAAATAAACAAATCACCTTAAATTTTTTAATTAAAATAAATTGGGCTAGTTTTAACAAGTTGAAGGAGTAAAAGTACAATATAAACAATAGTTTTCACCAAACATTGTATTGTTGAGAACTGAGTTTTTTATTACATTGTAATGTAGTTTTATGTATTTTCATTCCGTTGTTTCGTACTTATTTGCACTTATTATTGTTTTACTACTTTTTGATGAAGTTTTAGTATTTTTTTTAAATATATGGGGAAATTTACCCTTTGGGCTGGCACCTGTCGGACGATTATCACATCGATCATCCGTCAGTCTGGCCAATCGAGAAAAAACATACAAAACCCATTGCTGTCCCTTGTAAGGATAGTCGGAAGGTCGGTGGGAACGAGAATCGCAAAACGGCAAAGGAACTCTTTCGCAAGGGCTATTAATCTCCACCGGCAACTAATATCTTTAGTGCAACCGAACATCGAGAATTGCACTTCTGAACACCATCATGCACCGTCCTGGTTCTATGCGTCATGCATCCAAAATAAAATAATTCAGCAGACACAGAACATCCAGTACCCTTAGTACTAGTTGCAAAACTTGAGAAATGTAAAGTTTACGGCAATTGTTAAAGAGTGATTTCCCCCAAAATCTGCCGTTTTTGTTTGTTGTAAACTTTTCTTTTTAACTGTAACTCTTTTGCTAAGACCATAAAGTGTAAGAAACAAAAACGGCAGATTTTGGGAGAAATCACTCTTTAATATTTTTCGCAAACTTTACTTTTCTCAAGTTTTGCAACTCGTACTAAGGGTACAGTTATAATTCGATACATAAAATACATAACGTAGGTGGACTTTCATTGCATTTCACTGTAAGGGTATTATAGAATGGTGTACAATAAAAATAAAATCCCTGATTATCTAGAATTGAATTTTTAGTTCACCGTGGCGTTAACCTGTGACTTCATCCAACCGAAGTATTTTTCGAATGTGCGGCCATTGAAAAAGAAATCTCAAGGGAGTCCGTAGATTTACAAAATAAAACTTTGGTTGTATAAGACAATGGGTGGTGAAACACAAAAAAAAACGCGCTATAAAAAAGTGTTCAACTTTATCCCAATAAAGCAACAAAAGAAGGCATTTTGTAGCGCTGCTGAAATGTATCAAGATTTTATAGCTTTTCTGATAACATGGGTTTACGATTCTTAGCAACGCTTTAAATTTTTTGTTACAATTTTCAATATCATACAAAAATTAAAACAAAAATACATTTTAACGCTGTCATTAAGACAACCTTTTTCCCTTATTTGGTTTTGCTGGATTTAAAACAAAGGTTATTTAAGACAAAAATATGTTTCTAAAGATCGGAGTGATCAGATTGAGGAGAATGTGAAAGAATGGATATACAAAGTGAGCGTAAAAGAAGAAAATGCATGAAAAAGGTGATGAATATGAATGAATTCCAAGAGGTATGTAAGGATAGGAAAAAATGGAGGTAGCTCTGCAGAGGCTCTGGCCACCCCTAGCGGAATGGCGACAGAGTTACAGTTACAGTACATTGATATTGTGCTTGTATAGATATTACTTTTATATTAAACAGTAAAGAACATATTAAAAATAACATGCAAAAATCTTCCCGAAAAAAGTCACTTTTACATTTTATTTATTTTGGATTTGGTACACAATTTGTTTACACCTCCTCTTGCTCTTCGCCAGATCGTCTTATATACTAGCACTAAAAATTAATCTTGAGCCAATTTTAGCGTGTCTACATTATTCCACATACACTTTGTAAGTTTGAGTAGGTATCATGCTAGAAAGCTTCACACACCCACACTGTCTCATCTTCTTCTAAGCGGCCATAATTATTTTCCACTTTAAGATCCACTAATAATACCTACTAATTAATAATCAAACATTCCCAGCCATTCATGTGACAATGATTTTAACTATTTATTTTATTCTTAATTCGTTTAATTTGATAAAAATAGTTAGTTGTCTTTTAATCGGTCGACTTTTCCTTATTCAAAAAGACGTGTTTAACTTTGGTAATAACTTCAATCCATCTAATTGATTAAGACCGAAAAAGTTAAATAATCTAAATTAATAAACGCGCTTAACCTATTCGTCCTGAAATTAACTTTATTAAAATAATTGCTCATCGAAGTGTCTCATTTCCTGGAATGTTAACATGAATATTTCACGATCGGGAAACGACCGTATCCTAAAGGTCGTTAGAAAGGTTGGATTAATAATATAATAATACGTAGTAACACAATCCAATAATCTCCCTGTATGAATCTGTATCCCATGTGGTACGTTCAAACTTTACCAAAGCGATTACCAAAATATCTAAATCGCACACTAGAGGCGCTGTTTGGGTTATTATTTATTTATTATTCCTCCTGTATTATCCTTACCAGTCCGGTCGATAGCTCAGTTGGTAGAGTGCTTGCATTCCATGCCGTGAGCTCGGGTTCGAATCCCACCGAGGGTGAATGATTTCCCGTTTCGGTGTTTATTTCAAACCCCAAAACAAAATACCGGCAAGGTTTACTCAGCCTCCACAAAAAATGAGTACCAGCCCTCTCGGGAGCTGGGAAACCCCCCACTTCACTGAAGTGGTTGGCGTAAGGCCGGCCCCCTTACCTGTAAAAATAAAAAGGTTCAACTCGCCACATGCGACCCTTCGGGGATAACCTACTAGTGTAAGAGTAGTTAGATATAAAATAATGCAAGTAATAGGCAAAATAAATAATATAAACATAAAAGGTAGCAAAAAATCTTGAATACTAAAGATTTTTACGGAAGGTACAACAATTACTAGAAAGAACTAAATCATTCAAAATCGAATCATCTGGTACACCAAAGCGCCTGCATAAAAGGAGACATTTTGCACATTAAATAATTCAGTGAGAAAGAAAATATTGCAGTGTATTACATACTAAAAAAGATAATATTTAAAGTGACGTTATGTGATAAATCACTGCAAGGGCACTATTCAATTGTAACATCTCCAAAACGAGCATGTCTTTAATCCCGAACTAAGCGCACTTGCACTCTGTACGGCTCTGAGCTTGTGATCTAGTGGCCAAACATCATCCTGTAATCCTATAAAAAGCAATTTAAGCTCTTCATAAAGATCAAATATGCGTTTTAATTGTAGAAGATCTTGAAAGACAAAACATTTTACACCCTGCAACTCTTGTTGTCCTTCCCTGAAACAGGGGTTCACTTTGCCAATGTCACCCCTGTATCAGGGAAGGACGGCAAGAGTTGCAGGGTGTATGTCCATTTGAGATTTGGTTTTTATGTTATATAGGTTCACATGCGGCATGTGCAAGCGCGAACTTGTACGTGTCTGCTTGTAAGGATGCATATAATGTGAATCTCCAATGGAACATATCTTTTCAACTTAGATTAGACTAATTATTTAAAAAGATTTAGATTAGACTATATTATTTAGGTTTTTTGCAGTAACTTCGTGAAAGTTCATCTTTACAATTTTAAAAAAATATATTAAAAAACTTTGTTTTCATTCACTTGTGACTTAGAGTCACAAGTGAATGAAAACAAAGTTTTTTTATTATTTTTTTTAAAATTGTATAGATTAGATTAGATTAGAGCAGGCGTACCCATACTTTTTCTTGAAGAGATCGACATTTTAACTGTTTAGCCCACATACGTTATCTATGGTTTAGCCCAACAAATATAACTCATAATTCAAAATGGTTAAATATTTATTAAGAAAAAAATAAGCATAAGTAAAATTACATTGAGTGCAAAATGTCAAATCAGTTTTAAGGTCGATCACTGAAATTTTAGCTATCCTCGGCGATCGACCTTAAACGCTCCCGCGATCGACCGTATGGGTACCTCTGGATTAGATAGAGCAAACGCTGTGATCTAGTTTGAACGTGCAGCTTTATACTTGGGTTAGGTACTGACCAAGTTTGGTGGATCCCTTGGGTCGTGACTTGGTCCTTATTGCCATCAGTCTGCTCGTATGGGACGTGTGCCGATATAATGAAAGTATGAGATGAATATCGCAAATTCAATGGAAATTTACATTACAAAGGAGATATCGCTTATCGAATTTCTGATGTGAGAAATGAAATTCAGCGACAGTCTCCTCCGCGTATTACGCCTACGATTACGTGGAAATTGTCTGCCGGAAGAGCTTTTATTGAAATCGATAAAGAAGCGGTGATCTTCGTGTCTTTGTACTTTTTAAAATGTAGGTCGACGTATTTAACATAACATCCACGTATGATACATGTTATAACACCTACATTACATTTCCTCATTCAAAATTAAGTATCTCTTTGCGATTGTGAAAACTCAATGAGCTCGACACATATTTTATAGACAACAACATTGTAAAGCTGGATTGAGAACAATAATATATATATTTAAATACACAAAAAAACAACAAAGTATATTGTATGAGCCAACCTTTAGTTTTCTCGGTGTCTGGGATAGTTGGTGAAAGTTGAGTTTTATTTTAGTACACATGCATCATGTGTAAGCACAGATTGGGAAGGCAGAATCTATTGTAAATTTTGGGGCGTGCGTAGACTCAACTTTTTAAAGGGTCTCTTTCATGATTTAAAGGGTCAACATACAAAAATGGTGCTCTTTTATCACGTTTTTTTTTTAAATCTCTTATATGCAAACACGTGGTTGCTTGTGGTCATGCATTAAATAAAGGTCTTAAGTGAATCTTTACATATAAATAAATAAATAGATACACAAATTCGGCACCAATTATATAGTCGGTGATTTGACAAGTCGTTATTCTTGACTAGCGAATTTGACATACAAAAACGTTGGTTCAAATCACACCTTGCTCTTTGACCATAACTTGGACCCTGTTTCAACAGATACCATTGCATGCACAAAAGCTTCTTCTTTCGCATCAAGGTAACTGGCCAGGCAAAATAGGTTGGTGAATTGCATTCCTATTTACAAATTTATTTTCATATATAAATATTTAAGTATGAATAACTGTAATAATGATTATTTAAATACATATTGTTCACAAGCTTTCCACGTCTGAGATACAGGATTTCCTAGTTCAGGCACATGTGTTATTATTCTCTTATTTTCTTATTAAGATAAAAAAAAACATTTATTTCAAAATTTTAATTAATCATTGTTCAGAGACATGTAAAAATGTTATGTTAAGAAGTATTTTTTTGGATCATTATGATTATAAACTTATAAAGATATGTTGTATAGAAGCTCTCCACGCCTGAAACACAGGTTTTCCTAGTTCAGGCACATTTATTATTTTCTTACATAATTATGTTAAACTTCTCTAAAACATTTTTATGAATATATTTTTAAAAGTTATAATTATTATTTTTATATTTGTGCATGAATAAATCTTCCATATAAATTCATCACCAAATACATGACACACTTCTGGTATCTTAAGCCGAATACGGGGCCGGATAAACCGTTATGTACGGATAGCGTCAAACGTTAGACAATTAATCCCGAAGCGGCTAAAGGTTTGTTATGCCGCCATCATCCCTTACACGGCGTACTTACCCTCCCCCCTCGGACAGACCTCTGCCCCCTCAGCAAACCGAGCACACGCCCTAATACTCACAAAGCGTCCATCGCTATCAAAGGTTTCATCTCGGCAGAAAGTGCAGAGGCGGACGCAGTATATGTATGACTTTCAACTGAAATTTTTGGTTCATTGTTACAAGAGATTTCTTTATTATTTTTATCGTTTTATTGCATTTTTGTTTGTGGGGCCGTCCATATATTACGTCATTCGAATTAAGGGGGGGGAGGAGTCTGGTCTGCGGATGATGGCAAATGACGTACGAGTACCAAAAGTGACGTCGTTCTTGTAAATACCAATTTCTACAAAATATACATAATGTTATGTAAGATATATAACATTATTAATTATAAAGCTCATCCATTATTACAGCAAGAGGGGGAAGGGGTCATTAGATAATGGCTATAGGATGATTGTAAGGGGGGGGGGGTCGAAAATCGGTAAAAGTCGATGACGTAATTTATGGACGGCCCCTGTAGAGGTCGAAACGAGTTTAACTCAGGACATAATAGTTTGTTAGAGAATGATATGATTTGACTTAGAAACCTGCAGGAGATCTAAACTTATCTAACCTAATCTAAGTTGCAAAGATATGTAACATTGGGGGTTCACATTACATTCATTCTGACAAGCAGACACGTACAAGTTCGCGCTTGCGCATGTCGCATGCGAACCTACAACATACAAAACAAATCTCAATAGACATACACCCTGCAACTCCTGCTGACCTTCCCTAAAACAGGGGTGACATGGCAAAGTGAACTAATTTCTACCTATAAGTCAAGGAACATACACAACAAATAACATTTTCATTTAATAAAATGAATGCAGACACTATCTGGACCGTGCTTTCCGGTTTGCGGGACCAATGGAGTGGAACAGACTGCCACCTAATGTGAGGAAGGCAAAGACTGTTGGTGTCTTTAAAGGAGCACTAAAGACACATCTTTACAAGAAATCTTATCCGTGATTTGAGAGGGCCCTTGAGGTGTGACACACACAAAAACGGCGCTCTTTAATTATGTGTACATTAAAATAAATTATCCTTATATAGATATATCTATAATCTCCGTGACTAAGACATCTTGTATAAGTATTCACAAGATATCAATATCCCAAAAGCAGACACGTGTGTAAGTTTGCGCTTATTCATGCTGCATACAAAATAAAACTCAAATGAACATAAACCTAGCAAATCTTGCCACCCTACCCTCAACAAGTATGAGATTGGCAATTTTAACACTTTTTTACAATATGTGTGTTCAGCCTCATTTTTCAGATGATCTCTGTTTATTGAATTCAAACCCCATTGCACCAGGATCCAATGAACATGGTGATTTTCTGTGTAACTTCCAAGTGCGTGCCTTGTATCACGCGTGTTTTGTGTAGTAGTACCGTGATCCCTTGTACAATAATAATGTGTTTCCTGGCGACAAGACGCTGATGTGACGGTCCACACTGCATCACATCACATCACACGACATCACATAGCATAACATCACATCACATAACATCACATCACGTCAGGCAACTAATCACATAACTAAATATGATTAAACATCCTTGTGTTAATGTCATCACACATTAAGCATAACTGTGTCTCTTATTAAAATGTACCCATATTTCCCCCTAACTATAGTATATCATACTTTTCTGTTAACTGTTAGGTCATCAAATTATAGATGTGATGAATCACACATTTCAATTTTTGTCTTCATTTTTAGAAGGATTGTAGGCGACGTAGAAATTTGAAAAGTCTGTCCATAAGAAAACGTCAAATCATCAATCTTCAAAAAAGTTAATGTTTCGCATGTGGCGAGTGGAACCTATTTATTTTTACTGAGAAGCCAGCCTTAGGCTTAATACTTCGGTTAAAGTGCAGGATTTCATTAGGAGATTTTGCAAAATGTAAGAATCTCTACTCTCCCACTTCAAATGAAAGTGGTTGGTGTGAGGCCGGCCCCCTTACCTGTAAAAATAAATAGGTCCCGAAGCGCCACATGCGACCCCTTCGGAGAAACACAGGCAAGAAGTTACACCATACGTGTAGCTTAGTTGCGTTTTTTTTTTTTGCGTCTGCACTGAATTAAAAAAATATTTTTGTAATAGTTCACTTTACAATATTGTTAAGATTTTTAGTGCATCAACATAATCGTAATTGGAAACTCACATTCCTTTCATCCATTTCGCACCGAACCTTCTCATTATAATCTTTTGTTCTTTCAAAATTCATAATAATACACCGGCCATAATAATGTAGACGTATTTTAATTAAAGTCTCTTGTGCCGCGCGCTCGGGAGCGAACCCTTTTGTTTGGGGATGAGTAGGTGCTCATTTTTTAATGAAAACATTTTCCCGGGACGCTCTGCTTCTTACCCACTACCCCAAGTGCAAAAAAAAACATTTAAACTGAAGCCATAGCGTTTCCCTGAAAATGCATGAAAGCTGAAACAATCAGTAGAGACGCTGATTTATTTGCTACGTTTTCTTTGCGTAAACGCTATGATTGAGTTTTAACATTGTGTTTTATACTTTGGGTATAGTGCGGGGTTGTAAGGTTGAATACTTTGAGATGGGAGGGGGGGGAGGGCAATGCGCACACACTCGTAAAAAGTGAAGTCATTCAGAATTAAAGATATGTCCACTGCTTTTAATGAGCTGCCCCGACGACTGAAAAGATTGCACCCGTTGGAAGAGGCGCTGAATGACAAGAATGTTATGTAGCGTGGTCTGCTTCCAGGTTTTCGTTTTATACTTTATTTCAGTTATGCAATACGTAAAAAAAGAAATTTAAAAAAAAAATACTTGATATAGTTTTGGTAAGTTTTTCTGGATTGTTAAAACGCTATTTTGTAATTACTAAAAACGGTACTTTTCAATGTGGTCTACGCCATACATCATCTACGAACACAAAAATTGACTGCAAAAGCAAAATCAACGAATTACTTAACCAAATCTTAAGAAATAAGAATCTTTTTAACGTCCTTTAAAATTATTCTCCCTTTTAGATACAGGTACGTCTGATCTATAATCTAAGTTGCAAATGTTTATTGACATTTAAGGCTCATATTTAATGTATTCCTACAAACATACACATGTAAATAAAGTGCTGCACGTGTACATACAAAATAAAGCAAACCTCATATGAACACAAACTTCGCAACTCCTGCCGCCTTTTCCTGAAACCGTGGTGGTATTGGAAAAGTCAAACCAAGTTTTCACAAAATGAGAAGTCAGCCTCATTCAGACCTATTAGTCAAAGCATACAATCCAATGTAAAGCTACCATCCAAATAATCACAACAAGCTTAGAAGAACATAATATGCTTTTCTGAAATTGGTATATTTATTATTTTTTACACCTTCAATCCTAAAAATATTTGTAATACTTTGCATTTTTTCTTTTATGTTTTAAGAGTGCTTAACATAAAATTTTCTATAGGGTGGTGAATGGTATTCCTCTTCACGATTTTTTTTTTTTAAATCGTAATAATCATAAATATATCTCATACATTTTGTACAGCATGTATTGGGAGCATTAACACATGATATTTTCCATAGAAAGCGTGTTGATTTATATTGTCACGGCGTCATTTGCAACCTCGTCACAGTTCGAGTCGCAAGTGACACATCTTCAGTGAAAAGAAAGGACGTCTCCAGCAAACGACTCTCGGCTTTATGTCGACATCTCCGTCCCACTCGCACCCGCAGTCCCTGACGGCGATTGAATCCTCAAATGAGAGAGACGGCACACACGATTGCGTCATAGATCTTCATGAAAGCTTTTTGAGTTATTGATGAGCGTCGTGTGAGTGGGATCCTTTGTATCATCCCCTACTTGAACATTTGTAGATATTTGAAGTATAATAATAATATTATTGCGATGATTATTTTGTTGAGCGCTGTTTTTGTGTGAACCACACTTCAAGAGCCCTGTGCGAGCTTGGTCGTCGCCATATAAAGCGCCAATTCTCAAAAAAGACCCAGTTGCTGTAAGGCTGGATGAACATTTGGCGCCCGGTCTTTGGTAAAGGATTTTTTTCAACCAGCGAGAGCATATTGGAAACTATAAATGGTTTATTTTTCGTGCTCCGCTGGGATTTGAACTCACGACCTTCCATTGGCAAGTACAAAGCGTTTCCTCTAGACTACGGACGGTTCAAGTAGAATTTTATTTAACAAGTGAATACAGAAAACACCAGATGTAAGACACTGATGACCTGTATTGTAAAAATTGGTCAATGCCCCCCATGTTTTCCAAGAAAGGTTGATAAGAGTTGCAACTTTTATGTTCATTTGAGGTTTGAAATTTGAGCAGCGGAGCTCAAAAAGCTTACCATTTATATTTTCAAATATGCTCTTCGCTGGGTTGAAAAATTCATAAAACCTTTACCAAAGACCGGTCTCTAAAAGGTCCATCCAGCCTTAGAGCAACTGGGTCTTGCTTGAGTACTGGCGCTTTGTAGCGACGACCAAGCTTGTTAACAACACCTCTGTGGCACTACAACAAGTGGCATAGACCTCTAGAGTCTCTGAAATCTATGAAGTCTCCTGCACAGGATTTCTTTTAAAAAAATGGCTTTTTTACTTTTTATGGTTTTTATATGAACATTGAAAATTCATTTTGATTTATTTTTTACCATATTTTTTAGAAACCAATTCTAATTAAACACCGTTCCTTTTCACAAGAGATCAGTTTATTTTAATTAATAAAACGAACTTACCTGGAAATGATCGACAAGATCGAAAACGTATGTTATATTAATTAAAATAAACTGATCTCTTGTGAAAAGAAAGTGTTTCATTAGAATTTGTTTCTATAAAATATATTAAACCAATAAATGGCTGTTTTGTTTATTGCAAAATATTTTGAAAATTGCGTTTTTAAACCGATGCGTATTCGTTGGGAATAAACACTTTTTTCTCTCTTGGCATTTTCCCCGCAAATGCTCCACTATCCATTTGTGCGGAAAATCAAACATTTGTTCTCCTTTTTTATTCAAATGATTGCCATAGCGCCCCGGGCAAAGGAAACTGGGCGGTC
The DNA here is from genome assembly GCA_951799405.1 of Agapetus fuscipes. NCBI lineage: Eukaryota > Metazoa > Arthropoda > Insecta > Trichoptera > Glossosomatidae > Agapetus > Agapetus fuscipes. The sequence continues at coordinate 9,617,849 of OX637346.1, read as the reverse complement.
TGCGAATGTAGGCAGTTTCATGTAAAGACAAACCCTTACGACCATTTTATCAAATGACGCAGAAGGAATTCAACATTAAACAGTATGTGAATTGTACTAAAAATGATCTTGACAAAGGGAAAAATTCGAAGTATTGCGCGTAGCCTAAATTTTTACTTTCACGAATTCCTTTGTGTACTGGCTAGGTATGAGATTGACAGAGAATAGTGTTAAAAATTCATTCTTTATTCATCTCAGTTTTTCTTATATATGTAGGTACCTACCCAATAAATTAATATAATAAATATTTCCATAATATGTTTGGCGAGGGCTATTTCTGTGGGTGAATCACACCATAAAAGCCCTCTTCAAGCTTGGTTGTCAATATAGAAAGCGCCGATTTTCAAGCAAGATCCAATTGCTTTCATACTGGATAGACATTTGGTAGTTGGTCTTTGTCAAGGAAGATGAAGTTTTCAACCCAGCGATGACTTTGAACAAAACAAAAAAAAATACATTCTCTGCCACGAAAATAAATCTGAACTCGACCTTCCGATTACAAGTCCGTAGCGATAACCGCTATAATATCGACCGGTGAAACAGTGTTTCACACCCCAAGCACCATACAGCACGCACCTTTTACGGACAAAGTGGCAAAGAGACAGCGAATGTCGCAGGAAGAATGCCCTGAAGACTTGGTACCACTTGTAAAAGACCTCCCTTCAGGAAATAACATTAAGTGGCTAGTTTTGAGATCCCTAAGCAGGCTGAGAGCTAATGTTCAGAAAAGCCTGGGGCAAAATGTTAACTTGGAGAATTCTAGAACAGGAGGACTCTTCCCTTTGCGAGTGTGGAGTTCAGCAAACCATAGAGCACCTACGCTGTTGCCCCTTCTGTCTTACAAGCTACTCCATGGATTAGTGGAGTGTTATTCACAAAGCATTCGATCCACAGCAGATCCATGAACCATGAATTATGTCACTCCTCTCTTGCAGAATCTTCACTGGCTGCGTGTCCCGGAGAGAGTGGAATACAAAATGTGCCTGTTGGTATTTAAATCACTCAGAGGAACGGCCCCTTCTTACTTAGCCGAACTATGTAAGCTTGACGAGATTTTTGATAAGCGGTGCACTCTTCGCTCGGCGCAGAGTGATGCTATCAACAAGCTGAAAATGCCATCTCGACGGAGCAGAACGAGCTTTGGGGATAGGGCGTTCAGTTCGGCGGGACCGTTGTGCTGGAACCGGCTGCCTTTGAAGCTGAGGACGGAAACCAGCGAGGAGCGCTTCAGGAAGGAGCTGAAGACCACCATCTTCACAAGAAGAGAGTGAGCGGTGGGCGCCCTTGGGGTGGCTGGAGCCACTAAACGGCGCCCAAAAGAAGAAAAGTCATCCAAATATATATATATGAAATTTTCACATTAGGTGGTAGTTGACCCGTGGATTTGCGGTGGGTGAATAACACCGTCAGAGCTTAAGACGTCGCCCGTCAATGGGCCAATAAGGTATGAAGCTGACTCGAAAAAGATTAAATTTACATGCCTGGAAATGTGAATGGAACTAAGACTTCATATTATAATTTCCGATTTTACACTTTATTTCATGAGGACGATGAAATAACAAAGCTCAAAATATATTTATAGAAAACATATAAGTAACGTGAAGAGCCATAAATATTTCGTTTTTATATGAGACTTTTCGAACCTTATTTGTATCTTAATATTTCCGCCATATATTTTTAACATCGCATCGAGATAAATGGCTGAAATTTATGTGGCAATAAAGAACGATGTAAAGAAAACAAAGAGCCGCCTTGTCGTGTACAGCCCAGCACACTTGGAATGCGCCATTTAAAAAAAAAGACAAATTGAAAATATATATTTCCCATTTAAAACGATTGCGTCTAGTTTCTCTGTTTCTGTCTCTTTAATGAATTATTCAAACCGAGAATTTAATAAGATGTCTTTTCTCTTTTTCTCTTGTTTTTTTTACGACATTTGTTTTAAACGTCACGACCAGCTGAAACGTCCGACCCGAATGAAAATGTCTTGAAAAAGTTATTGCTGGAATGTTTACTAAAGCATTCACGGGATGTCATCACATTAAGGACTTTGCCCAACCCTGGTCAGTATGCAAGGAATGCCGAAATTGTTGGGGCGGATAACCCGGGGTCGGCGGGCAGTCCATGTGCCCAGTTAAATAGGTTACTGGCGATTACTTAGCGAATGCTTTACACCTCACCTGTTTTCATTTTGGCCGACTTGATATTGGAATTAGGAATTTGAAGGATGTTTAATTCTGTTATTTTGGAATTTTCATCATTCAAATTACAAAAAGTTTGATCCTTTAAATTATTTCGTATAGCTTAATTTAATTGCGCTTAAAAATATTTAAAAAAAAATGTATAGGGGCTAGCATTCTGAACAATACTTTTTAAGAAAAAATAAAGTTTTTAATTTACATTAACAAAACACATCATTGAAACAAATTCTAAAATGCTTACTTTAATTTTGTAAAAACCTACTTTTTGTCAACTCGTACTCACATATCTATATACATCATAGTCAGAAGAAAAATAATGAATTCATAATTTTCAGGATGATTGATTTGAATCTTTGAATTACACCCCAATAATTCTATGCATGCTTGTTCTTTGCTATTAAAAAATTAATCATCTTACTTAAAGGTTGTACAACCATTCGTTTATGAGTCTGAAACGTTAAATACTAGACTGCGGACGGATTCTCAAACATTATAATAGCAAAATGGTAATATATATTTTTTAATTAGAGTCATTTAAATCGAAAAGGGTGCATAAAACTTATTTTTCAGATATTTCATACAATTAACAAACTAAAAGTATAAAAAAGGCTGAAGGCTTTATTCGAAAGTAACAAACTGCGAAGCGGAGGCGACAACGATGTACATAAAATTACACTATATGGCAATGGTGCATGGCACTCCTCTGCTGAGTGTTTTCAGAGGCCTTTGGAGCGCGGAAGGTTTTTCAATAAGACGTCCTCATACATCAATGCGGAATCACTGGCGCGAACACAACTCCAACAAATGGGAGTGTTGCCTGCCTCAAGAGAAAAATAACGCGTAGATCTACAGGCACAACAAGTACAGAAGAGCTACGCTGTACGAGTATTGAGTACAGAAGCATTTTCGTTATTTCGACATACGAGAAAGTGAGAAAATAACACATAGTAGTTCAGGAACATGAAGAAAAAGAACATGGGCTATGCTGTACTAGTTGAGTACAATAGCACCTCAATAATTGAACAAAAATCCGACAAATCAGAGTGTAAGTAAATAATGTTTGGTCCTACAAACACAAAAAGGTAGAACATTGGCTATGCTGTACGAGTATAGGGTACAGTAGCACCTCAATATTGATTAAAAAAGCGACGTATGAGAGTTTCAGAAAATAATGCGTAGTAGGTACTAAAGGCACAAAAAAAACGCAGAACATGGGCTATCCTGTACGAGTATTGAGTACACTAGACGCTCATTAATCGAACAAACCCTACGAGAAATGGGAATTTCGGCTTCCTCAATTGAAAAAGGAACTCAAGCAGAAACAGAAGGGTGACACTGTTGAAGTACTGAGTTCGCGCTTACACATGCTTCATCTGTACTTAAGAAAATGCATAAAATCTCAAATTAAAAAAATCCCGCAATTCTTCCCGCTTTTTCCTGCATCAGCGGTGGGATTTTTCACAGTATGGGTGTTCCATAACTTATAAGTTGATCTGAGACTTACCACCCATTCTACTGTAAAAATTGGTCCATTTTGCGAATGTCAACCCTGTTTCAAGGAAGGGCGGCAAAAGCTGAATAGCCTACGTTCATTTGAATTTTTTTTTTGGTTCATGCAATACGTGTGATTGTGTCTGCTTGTGGGCGCACATTGAATGGACATCTTTGCAACTAAGATACATAAATATATTTTACATAGGTGGTCAAGCTCATACCAAAATTTAATTTAAGGAATTTCGTAAAATTAATTATTTAAATTTCCTTCAGGTTTTGTTTTGTTTCTGATATCAACTAAAATGACTTGTTAAAAACGACGACTGTTAAGGTAGAGCCCACCCGGGGAACATGCAAGCAGGCACAAAGTTTAGGGTGAGGGCGCTCTAGTATAACTCGTCCTCCACGTGTATGTGCCCGCTTGTACATGCTGCGAGGCAGACAAACAACTGCGTGCTAAACAATAAACTTCCCAACAATGGATTTTTCACCTTTACACGTCCCTACACGGTGTAAACGACACTTTTTATCCGATAAAAATGAAAAATACGACTGAACGTGTCAAGAAATCTATAAAAGTTGTTGAACGCTTGTTATTATTTTTTAAATATTACAGCTAACGTAAATCTTGTATATCTTTTTTTTATTTAATCTGAAATAAAAATATTACAAAACTATCCATACGTAAAAGTATTAATAAATTCACAAATATTTTTCTGAAATAATTTAATTTTTATATATTTTTAAGTGTAAATCTATTAACACAGTGAAAGTCCATTTGTAAATTATTTAAAAATTCAATTGGATAAAAACAGAGTTTGAATTCACTTTGTATTATTTTTTTTTTAACAATTCTGCTTCCGAAGATGCCTCATTAGGCGAAAATGTTTAAGCAAAAAAAATAAAAAAATAAAGAAAGGAATTAAAACTCTGTTTTCGTCCAATTGAATTTTTAAATAATTTCATTTTTATTGATTGTAGAGGCATTACCTTTGTAATCGTTTATCTTAAGAGATAAAAAGAAAAACCACTTTGTATTCGATTAATAGAGTAATCGATACGTAATCGTGGTTTTTCTTTTTAATTTCATTTTTAATTACTTCTGGCCCCCAAGGACCAAAAATTGAGCTTAGGTTAGGTTAGTAGTTACATGATTAGTTTATGAATTTAGGTTCCTTGACTATCAGGTCGGTATGAGATTGACTTCAATTTTGTAAAAACTTGGTTCACTTATTTATCTCTAACGACTTATATACCTATTATATTCTGATTCACTCATAAAATATGCAACATAAAGGGATTTTCAATTTATTTTATGTGACATAAAAGAGAGTTTGCTGTTTAAAAAAATTGTCCTTTTGTCAATAATGGCGTCTTGTTTACACACATAAAAAATACAATTAAAATGAAACAGTAAGGATTCATAAAACAGAATTGAAATTATAAAATTCCCTTTTATTAATGTAGAAACATGGGACAATATAAAATTTGTTAGCATTGTTAAATAAAATTAATGTTTTCAAAATGAAAATACAATAGACTTAATGTCTGAAGAAATGTAAACACGCTTGTTTATCTCGCATTTTATTGTTTTGTTTTTTTTTCAGACATTTAAAAATAAAATATTTTGTTTGTTAATACTCTAGAAAGAAGATAGAAATATTTCAGATCGTGTATACAAGTAGTGTTCATCATCATCATCATCATCATCATTTGGGGCAGATCATTTTTCTTCGGACATTTTATTGAAAATTGAACAACGTTGGTATGACCCTAACCATATATGCTGTAAAAACTTGGTTTTCTTTTGCCAGTTTCAGGAAACGACGGCAGGAGTTGCAAGGTATATCTTCATGTGGGGTTTGGTTTTCTTTATATATGCACACATGCAGCGTGTGTAAGCGCGAACTTAACATGCCTGCTTGTGGGTTTGCATTAAATATGATCCTTAAATGTCAAAATAAATTTGCAGCTTAGATTAGAGATCCGAAGAAAAACACATAAAAACTGAAAGTCTGCACCTGAAAAACATTCGTAAAATAATCTATTGTTTTGTTAACCATCAAAAGCGACAACAAAAATTCAAGTTAAACATATAATTGTAACAGTATCCAGTTCTCATCATTTCGCTAGCGATGGCTAGTTCCACCAAATATGCCATAATATGCGTATAGTTTGTTTAGTCCTTGATTACTTATTTAATCACCTTTCATTGATTCATAACTCCCTTCATACATGCATTTAATATTTTCAACATTAGAATAAGAATTTTTCGTTGGAAACCTACTGAAAAAAAGCACTGAATAACTATACTGTAACTGTAACTCTGTCGCCATTCCGCTAGGGGTGGCCAGAGGCTCTGCAGAGTTGCCTCCATTTTTTCCTATCCTGACATACCTCTTTCAATTCCTTCATATCCATCACCTTTTTCATGCATTTTCTTCTTTTACGCTCACTTTGTATATCCCATTCTTTCACAATCTCCTCAATCTTATCACTCATAAAGGTGAAAAATCACTCCATCAAGTTGTCGTCGTTTTGTTGCCTCTTTACTGTTCCACGAGTATATAATTTTGCGTGGCGTTTTACAAAAATATGTATAGAAGCTAAAACCTGGTTTAGAGGCGCTGTTGTAGTTTTCGTAATTTTATGGGAAAAACTCTGTGGTTGAGTTTAAATGTAAGTTGTATACTTGGCGTTTGTACTGAGCAGTGCATTAAGTAGGAGTAGATACCCGGCAGAGAATAACGGCCGTTGGGTGGCGCGCCCGGCGCCGTAACGATGCAATTATTCCGTTATTATTGCCGTTAGTATAGTATTGGCACGGCGCTGTACATTTTTCTATGTATCTATACACTATAATAATAATAATATCTATAATCTAAGTTGGAAAGATATATTAACATTTAAAGCTCATATCAAATGCATGCCCACAAACAAACAAAGTGTAGTTTTTATTATTGTACGTAAAATAGGTCAAGCGACCGTAATTCCAACTTAAACCTTACAAGATACAAATACATATCCAGCGCCGTTTTTGTACGGGTCACATCTCAAGAGCCCTCTGAAAATACCGGGTAAGTTTTTTTGTAACAATGCGTGCTTAGTGTTTCTTTAAAAACATCAACAGTTTTTGCCTTCCTCACATTGGGTGGTACCTGATCACAGTTTTAATTCAAAGTTTCACATCAGCCGTGTTAGTTATGTTTGCACACATCTCGAGTCGTAAAATAATCGTGAATAAATTATTGTGTCACACAAAACTAATTAATTAACCTCAGTCCCCAGACTCCTCACACCTGCGGGTCGCGCATGCGCACAAACATGCACGTAAATTAATCTAATGGGGTTCACCCCACCCCACCCCTGAAGTACTAAAACATCACGTGTAAACTGAACCAAAACGTTTCACTAAAATATCAACCAAAATCAAATTCTCCCTAGAGGCGTTGTTATTGTTTACTTTTTTTTTTTAATAAACGCTGTGATTGAGTTAAAATATAAGATTTTATACTAAGGGGTAGTCGGGCTGTGTTTTACTTCAGGCTTCACCTCCCCCTTGCCATTCCTTCCCTGGTGCATTGCATTGAAACCAAGCAAGGCTTGCACAATGTCACCTGCTGAAAGCCATGTCGTAGCTAGAAGATAAAAAGACATTGAAAATTAATAAACTTAGAAAAAACAATGTGATAATTGTACAAATGAATCATATAAATTGGATACCAGTCAGGACTTGGTGTGCTCTATTTATTCAAATCAAAGCCTCCTTATATACAGGTACATGGTGCTGAAAAAGGTCGAGAGTTTACTAAAGCGTGTTTGGATTCTCCGATACGCTAACACCAGAAAGGCTGGAAACACAGGGCTGGAAATGTACTAGATCTACTCTAGACGCGCATCCATTATGTATCTCAATGGTGTCATTCATAATTTGATGATACTTTCATTAATTGAAATTAATATTGATATGAATGGACTTTAATGCTCTATCAATTCAAATTAAATACGCCTTATATACATGGCACTGAAAAAGGGTCGAGAGTCCACTATAGTGTGTATCAATTCTTCGATATACACTTACACCAGAAAGGCTGGGAATGTACTAGAAGACTATACTCGCATACATTCACATGGTTATGTATCTGAATGGCTAGAATTATTAACTACTTAAGACAGCTGTCATTCATTTGATAATACAAATTGAAATCAATTCCTATTAATACATACTATGATTGCATTTGAGTTTTCATGAAGACTGCCTCTGCCACTATAATAATTCATATTCAATTGCATTCAGTGCCTACAGTAAAACTCAAAATGCCGTGATTTTAAATATGTTTTCTCATAATCTTTGGTTTCTTCAAATAGTCACCTTCGCCAGAAAGGCAATAAGAAAACATTACGGTTTGAATCCCACAAAGCACACTCTTCCCGCCAACGTTTCCTCGCAGATGATCATTTGAGCGCATCGAGGAAATCATGAGGATGCATTATGTATAGGGAATTCCTAGACTCGATCCGACGTCGTACCTGCATTTTCTCACTGTGTCCACATACTTACTCGGTATGTACTTACAGAGCATACTGACTTTGAATTTGAGAATATTTTCAGATTCAAATAATTTTTCGCATTTCCAAATTTTTATACCACAACTTCTAATATCTAATCTAATCTAAGTTGCAAAGATATGTTACATTGGAGATTCACATTACATGCATTCTCACAACCAGACACGTACAAGTTCGCGCTTGCACATGCCTCATGTGAACCTACAACATAAAAACCAAATCTCAAATGGACATACACCCTGCAACTCTTGCCGTCCTTCCCTGAGACAGGGGTGACATTGGCAAAGTGAACCATTTTTACAGCATGGGTGGTCAGCCGCATACCAACCTATAAGTCAAGGAACACAACTTCAAGACTATAAATCACCATCTTAAAGGTACTGTACTGTACCCTGCCCCGTTTCACTAAGGGTGGCCGGTACCTCCGCATATGCGTCTCCACTTTTTTTCTGTCCTTGCATACCTCTTTCATCTCTTCAACGTTCATCATTTTCTTCACACATACTCTTCTCTTATTCTCACTCTGCAGGTTCCATTATTTCGCAATCTCAGCTATTTGGTCTATCTATTCCTTCCTTGGTCTTCCCCTTCTACGGTTCTTCTGTACACTTTCTTTGTTATTCGTTGATCATCCATTCTTTCAAGATGTCTGAACCATCTCATTGTGTTTTTTTGTACTTTCGCTCTTAAATTGTCTTTTATACCACACTCGTTCATCACCCAATCATTGCGGACTCTATCATTCAATGTCTTTCCAGTCATTGCTCTCAGGTAAGCCATTTCAACCGTACATATTTTACTCAACTCACATTTGTTAACTGTCCACGTCTCACTTCCATACATCAATGTCGGTACCACTATGCCATTGTGTACCGCCAGTCTCATATTCTTTGTGAGATTCCTAAATTTACAATCCTTCCAAAGGTAAAACTGAATAAGTCCTGATTCATTGATTTGAGAAATCGTGGATAAAATCATTTTACTGGGTGTAACCCCTCCTAGTAAGTTATCTTACTCGTATTAAAAGGAAGTGCTCATGAAAAACTTCTAAACTACAGAAGTTGTACACTTTTGAAGTGTTTTCTCACGTAGAAAATAGACAAAAAGGGGCATTTATCTGAGAGACTCGTGTTAGCTCAAAATATCGCTTATTCGGTTTTAACTCAAAGGTAAAGTATAATCTAGGTAGCAAAGATTAGAACATTGGCCAAGTATGTGAACTCTAACACTCGTAGCATCTCTCTGCTATTGACAGCAACAGGGGGCGCGTGAAGGTTCTACTCTTAGGCTTAAACACCAACAGTGTTATTCACACGCAGCAAATTTATGGTTTACTCGTGGCCTAAAGTGAAAATCCTATACAAAATAATGCTCATACATGGATAAGCTATGGATCAGCTGTTGTTGCGAATCTCACTAAAATAGTTCGGTGGCTAAATAATTACTTGAAGATGCAAACGGATTGTTTAAAAAACTGGTCGTGGAATTTCACATATACTCGCCGTAATCAAATACAAAGTCGTTTTTATTTTTTATCTTGTAAAATGAATAATTACAAAGTAAATGCCTCTAAAATCAATAAAAAAAATATATTACCTTACTTGAGCTTTGTTTGTCTAAAAAATCAAAGTCAGACAACCTAAAATTAGAAAGTACACAACTTAAAAATAAAAAGCGTATAATTAAAAATACACATCCTATTTTCAAATGTTTTTATTTTATTTTTATTACACGTAAATAAAACATCTAAACTAAGTTTAGAATTGTTTATATTCTCACTTCAGCTAAGATACGTAAAAATGGCTTGATGTTCATCATCCAAATTTTCAAATAATCTAGAATAACTTGATTATTGAATGGAAAATGGCGTTGAGCACATACTCCATCAGCCATGTGGTGAGCTGGCGCGAGTACCAGCCCCGGCCGCGTGTTCCCATTCCACGACCTAAAAGGAATGTTTACTCAGACAAGCACACGGAAAAAATTTAATTCATCAAGTAGTTTCAGTTTTTCCATATTTACTCAAAAACTATTGACATTATAAAAAAACGGTTTCGATACTACACTAGACAATGTATAGTTCTATAAATAGAATGAAAAAAAATATTTCCAAAACATAGCACACACGAGAAAGTAGCTACAGAAGTGAAAAAAACGTATTTTTTTAAATATTTTTTTGTGGTCGCAATTTTTAAGTTATATATTTTGTTTAAACTTTATAATTAAGATAAAAAATTAATAAACATGCTTGATTTTTTTCATTACTGTCACTTTTTTGCTAAGACCATAAAGTGTAAGAAACAATAACGGCAGATTTAGGGTATGATACTTCCGTGTGCATTTCTGAGTGAACATTCCTTTTAGGTCGTGGAATGGGAACACGCGCCCCGGCCGAGCGTCCCGCAGTGGGCGCCGAGTAATCACGCCTCCCGCCCCTGTATGGAAATTTTATTCAATACTTTTCACGGCATAAAATACTAAATTCCTCCCTCAACATCTCGTTTTCGTTCCGCCGCCATTACGAACACCTCGTAATGTTCCTTTTGTGAATAAATTTCCGATCTCACCGACTCTGGGTATTTTTACGACAAACGATCCGGAATATAATCTTGGTTGTGTGTGTTTTGAATTTGAATATTTTAATGAAAAATATTATATAGGAGTCTCTTATGTACAATTATATCCCTTTTTTAACTATACAACAGGCGCGTGCATCCCATACAGGCACATGCGCCTTATAGATAGGCAATATATGGTAAAAAAAAAAAACATTTAAGTATTGAGATTTACAACACTCAAAATTTTAATTTAATTGGAGCCATAGTTAGCACTTCAGTCAATTTCAAATGAGTTACTTTAAAGCAATGGGAAACAAGATTTATTCTGAAATGTATTTGCCTATACCCAATGCACGCGCCTGCTATAGGTACGAGTCTATTAAGATTTTATTAAATCCTTAAGGGATATGGAATCTCTCCCTGAGATTATAATGCATTTTTTATTTTGGAAGGCACATTATACAACAAAAAATTATCCAAATTGACATGACATAAGATCGGCCTCTTACCTTTGTAAACAATCACACAATGACACCCTCATTTATAAAAAAAAGTTTCAATTTGTAAACCAGTTTAAAGTAAATACTCCCATACTAAAAAGTGATTACAATTCGGATATTAGGTTCACGCCAAATGCGGCCCCTTCAGGGACCACTAGATAATAATATCTACTGAAAGTCGAACATTATGTGCAGCTCAGTTGCGTTTTTTGACCTGCATTTTTTTGAAAAATGATTATGATACGTTTCATCATAGATCAGACAAAATTTTATAATCTTGTTCCTTTTTCTGTCAAAAGATGACTTACCATGTTTTGTTGAGAAAATATGTTTAATCCTAATATTAATATAATATTTACTGATTTAATCATAAATTTATATATTTCTAACAGGGATATGCAGAAAACATTTTATAGCTGATCTACGGGTCATCGATTTTTTATATGAAAAATTCATCTTAGGCTGCGGATGAGCCATGGCTTAGCTGTTTGAGAATAGCACTGTTACTTATTATATTAGACAGTATTTATTGCCAAACTTGAAATCCTAACAATATATCCCCCCCACGCTAGCTGGTGCCTGGTATACGTACGAGTACTCTCTCTCAGCGGATAGACGCCGTCTTGTATGGAAGTTCACAGCGCGCCGACAATGGCGGGAAAAGTTGGTATTACCTCGCTAGTCCCAACTTATCGGCCAGCAAATGCCTGAAGTTTCAGCGCATTAAGCTCTATTTATGCCTCACAGAGCCAGATAATAATTAGACTGTCAGCCTCATTACTGCAATCAACATTAGGATCACTACTCCAAGGACTGCATAGAAAATAAATGCGACAATTAATGCAGATGGCGGTGCCAAATTAAGAGATTTGTCACTATCATTTTGCGACCCTCATTTTCATACTAATGCACCGTTCAACCTTCGTTTTTCAACCTTACTTTTTAGTGGGTACTCTTGATGTATAGGTAAGAAATACTAAGCTACTAACTACTAGAATAAGTAACTCCATGCTGGATACATAGAATTTTGACAGGAAAACAAAATGCCTATGTTGAAGTAAAAGTGTTTTTTTATTTGTCATTTATTACGGAAGATACGAGTAGCTAAATTCACCTTCTTTTTCGTGTTCACTTTTTGTTCATTTCTGAGGATTTTTATTCTCGTAGAAGCAATGATTTTCCAGTCATCCCTTGAATGTGATGTATGCTACGCTTCAACTATCGGGGTGTTGCATTTTGTCTTCACGTGATCGATCCACTAAATGGTTGCTTTCCCATCCCCAGACTAATGATCACAGTGAGGCAATCCAGGCCAACTTTATTGCTACGCGCAATGTGTCTGAAAAATCCAGCTTTGCAGATATGGGTGATAGTCAAGATATCCTATAGTTCGTAGCTCCCGAATTACAAAATACGAGACATGTATACAGGGATAGAAGAAGAAAAATAGCTACGAAATACAAGCTGTGAGATCTGAAAAACAAGATGTGAAAGTCGAATGGTGAGAAGTGAGAAACAGATCGGCCACCCGGAAGGAGGAAAAAGAGTGGTAAGGCCTTAGATGGAGGGATGTGAAAGGGAGGATGCGGTGTAACTTTTACAAATTGTTAACGGAACAGCGGCGTCAGAGGACAGGTGGATTTGGAGGCAGAGGGTTGAAAGAGACCAGGGCTCGAATTGGGCTGTAGCGCCATTGAAGAAGAACGATATTCTAGTTAACTCTAGCTATTTTATTAGTGCAATAAAAATTATGTGTTGAACTATATAGAGGAGTTTACGTTTTGAATAGAGCTTTTCTTGGTCCGATCTTTGTTTCTCGATATGTGGTAAGTTCTTGCACCGCGCTAACCAGAAGTTGGTCCACGAAAGACCTGCCGAGCGGACATGATACGTGGCGATCGATGACTCCAGCAACATTCTTCCTTCGTATCTTTAGAAAGATGCCAATAAATTGTAGCAAAGAAATAAGGTGATCTTAAAGTACAGCAATGTAATCGCTTAAAAAGTATATAAGAGAAAAAAGCTTCTGACTTAGAAAATACTGAATTCATAGTATTTGTAAAAACATATAAAAAGCTTAAGATTTTTTTTAAGCTTTTGGACCATCTAGTAGATATGGTATGTCTACACGAGATTAGTTCTTGTAATCTTTTACCTTGTTTTCAATTGCGCTTGTTCAAACGTTAAAACAAACACTTTATACATGCAATACACTATACAGCAATTTTAAAACTAGCCCGTAGCCGTACAAGTATTCAACAGAACAATATAATCAACGTTTGCCTGTTGATAAAACTAGCGCACTTCAGCAGAGGCACAGGAAGGCAATCAACTAAAATTGACAGTTTACACCACAAATTAAAAAAAAATAATGCTTTTCTCGGCAGTCAAACGTCACACTTGTACCTTTATGAGTATGTTCAAATGACAAAATCTTTTTTTGAATTTTTCTCAGTAATCCGGTCATTTGATGTCACACCTTAGCCCATATAAATTACATATAAGTCCATTCTCATTAGGGAGATGATGTTTTACGGAAGCACATTTATTTCAATACTCCATTGACTGCACTGCATGCAGTTTACTAATTCTTATATATATATATATCAGGCTTATTTATTTTTAATTGCACATGATAAGAGAGCGCCGTTTTTGTGTGTGTCACACCTCAAGGGCCCTCTCCGATCACGGATAAGACTTTTTGAAAAGGTGCGTCTTATGATTCAGCAAGTAGTTAACAACACATACTAACGACAAGTTCTTATCTCCCGTAAACCCACCTCATGCGTAGTTTAATGTACTTACTTGAAAGGGACTTTTTATTCGGGCCCGGCGGCGATGGTCGCAAAAAAACATGGTTGCCGTCCCGTGGCCAGAATATCTTAAGCGCAATGTCCCTCGAGAATTAGTAGGCATTATGGAGGGGTCCATAAGGACCACATTCAAATATTTTAGGTCAATCTGATATGGAAATGCGAAAAGCCTACGTGACCACGATCCCAATACGTTCCAACTTTTCCCGTTACAAAACTTTGCGTAGCTTAACCGTAGCATTTACTAAAAATCTTAAAGAAACTAAAACTCTCACAAGATGTGCTGCTTAGTTTCTATACATTTTTTGTTCCTTGTGGTAGGTAACTATAAAACTTTCCGCTTTAACAGAATCGAAGTGTTTTCTTAAAAAAAAGTTCGTAAAATAAAGCAGCGTCGACAGTGAGCGTTTTAGATTTCTTACATTTTTGGTTGAGTTTAAGCACCAAGCTATATACTTGGGGTACAACGTTTTCTAACCCGCGAGTAGGAAAGCTCCTAGTGAGCCCTTAAACAAATCTCAAACAATAATACAACTATCAGTTTTCAATTTATTTATTCTATCTTTGTTTGATATCTGTTTCCTGTATATATATTTCTGGATTTCATAAATGAGTTTTATTTTCTCTCCTTTTTTGCTCTTATTTCGCAACCTTCGATTTCCCTTATCGGTTTTCCGATAAATATAATGTAACTCACAGAGATTATAATTTTATGATTAAATTTCATGGACTATCGGTTTTCACTTTAATCATTTCCATTACTTTTATTACACTTCAGAGCTTGTTGAATCTTTTGGAAAATTATCCCAAAATCTCATTTGAAATTAAAACTCAATCGAAAGTATTATTACGGAATGGTTTGTTAAAAAAAAGTGAATTAGCTTTTTTGTGGTTTTTTATATTATTTTATTGTCTTTTAGTAGTATCATTAGACCAACTTGTTACATATTTATTATAACATGACAAAAAAGCGTTGTTTCGTGTGTGTTCGCATCTCGAAGGCCATCTCCATTAATTATAAAATACTTTAAAAGCTTGGAAAAGGTTCAGTGCTTCTTGAAAAAATCAACAGATTTTGCATTCCTCACTCCAGGTGACAGTATGTTCCACTCCATCGATCCCCTAAGGCGGTAAGTACGGTCCCCAAAATTTGTGCAAATTTAGCGGAGAGGCTGGATTAATCTGATTGCGTCACGACTCTGGTGACCATTCAGTGACCATTTACAACTACTGTCAAATATTTTTCAACTATGAAAATCATGATTGTGGTCAAGAGTTCTTTGGTCATAAATCTAGCTACGAGTATTTATTAAATAACTTGTTTTTTTTTCTTCTTCTTTTTTCTTCTGAAAAAAGCAATGTCTATGTTATCCAAAGTTAAAATAAAACAATTCTAGTGCGAAATTTTCATTACTTACTTTACCACTCTGATAAAGGATAAAATAAAAATGAAATAAATAAGATAAATCAATAATGTTGGAAAAGCTAACAATTTTAAATTCAGTTGAGATATACTCGGTGAAGCACCCTAAAAAATAATATTTAGTTGGTTTTCAACCATCGGCTGATGAGTTAGCTTTTGCATTACATATTTTAACTCTACTAAAGCCTTTTACCAATAATATATACAAAGAAACTACAACAGCACCTCTAGTGAGCGTTCTAGTTTCTATACAGTTAACGTTTATCAGAAAGTTTTATACTGCGGCCACAGGCTAGTACGCCTGTGAGGATTAAGTGAACAGCGAGCAGTAGGACTGCACCAGTGTCCTTGTACATATGTTGTATCCAACGGAGGCCCCAGGACTAACAAACATATTTAAATGTATTCTAAATTCCTTGGTTACGGAAGCCAAAAATAATATTTTTTAATGAGCTAAAAAACATTTTTTTAAATAAATATGGTTGCAGGCTTCAGGTTTCAAACAAACTAAGGATTCTCTGTGAGAGGCCCTTTCTGAGAAACAAGGATTTTTTTAATTAATTCTGAACGAATCACCGACAATATTTGAAAGTAACTAACCTCATTCATATACTTTAAAAAAAAATAGATAAATTTATAAATGCGGGGGGAGAGGGGCCCCTGCGATGAGTTCCCGCACCAGGGCTCTCAATGCGCTTAATCCGGGTCTGCCGCTTGAGCATATTATTGACAGTCCTGTTAGGAAAACAGATAACAGCTCGCCCGATGGAGAGATCCCCGTACAACTCTAGCCAGCAGGATTTCCTAAAGTTTCCATTAACTTTGTTCAAATTAAGATGAATTATTTAATTACTGAGGCAATTGCCGTTCAACTTTATTTATCGCGACTGACTTTATTCTGGAGCCATAAAGTGAACAATGAAAAATGAGGATCACACCGTCTTATGGGAGGAGGCTGTAAAAATGTCGGCGGAAATTTATATTTGAAATAAAGGCGATTTAAACGATTGAAATGTTTCATTTTCTTAATGGACACTGTGCAATTTTAGGGCGTTGCTTATTTATTGCCTGTATAAAACCATAAGATAACATGATTAACTTCATAGCATTCTATGATACAAGGTTTTTTGTGGTATTCTTATGATTTTAACCTCCAACTGGAAGAAACAGTATGTACTTACTGTAACGATATTCAGATTTTTAAGCTTACGAAAAGGAGGTTAATTTTGAATACAACACAATATAAACATAGACGTTATTTTTAAGGATAATTTTGTTATTACATTGAAAGTCCGTTGTATTTTTTTATAAAGCCAATACGAAAAACAAATTTTTAATTCACTTTTATTTATTTTTGTTGCGAAAGGAAATATAGTTTTTTAATATTCTCAACAATTAGTGTATTTTTTTATTATGACAATTATGCTCCTGAAGATACCTTATTAAGCGAAAATGTTTCAGTAAAAAAATGAATAAAAGTAAACTAAAACTTGTTTATTCCTATTGAATTTATAAAAAAAAATAGACATAGAAATATAGACTTGTTGAACATCAAAAACTTTATTTATTTTCGCAAAACCCGCCTTATATATTATAAGCGCTTATAAAAAATCCAAAGCTCGTTATACCGTGTCTGGACTCTTCCATACATACAAGCATGATGAGAATTAGAAGACTCCAAGCATAGACGCATTCAACACCCATTTCCACAGCTATAATTAATATCTTCAATTTAGCTACTAGCCCGTCTTTTAGCCATTCATTTAGAAACATGTACATTGTACATTAACCAGTACAATAGTGCCCCGCTATTTTCTCATACAATACAATAATTTCATTTAACATTTTTCGAAAAAAAAGCTCCATCAGATTGTTGTTGGTGATTTGTTACGTATGTATGTAGACTACACGTATGAGTTATTGTTTTTGCGGCAATATCCGTGAAAATAATTCTCGGGCCGTATTTTGTGATCCGCCTCGCGTTATTTTTGAGTCCGGAATGAATCGCTCCGTAATAGCAGCTCTGCCATAAATAATTGAAAGGTTCTCCTATAAATAATTACCCGTGAAATATCGGCTAGGAAGTCATGAATCATATTTTCAACTCGCGGCCGCGATACCACGTAACATGTATGAACTTCCCCATAAGATGTGTACCTACGTGGGGCGTACTGCAAGTTCCTTGAACTGATTACTAAAAAAGATAAAAATCTATTGTGGGATGAATAAAATTAAATAATGCATAAATATACTACGCTGATGTTTGGGTGATTGTACAACGTTTTATTATTATTTATTACTACACGTGTTTGTTTGTGGGCATGCATTTGATATGAGCTTCAAATGGTAATATATCTTTGCAACTTAGATTATAGATTAGAGACTTGATCGGCAAAGAATACCTTGTGCAATGAAAAAAATAAAATCAACATAACTTACAAAGTAGATTACATAAAAAGACGACGTCGTTTAGAAAATACTTCACACAGTGTTTTCAAATGAAAATTGTGGCACGTCCATTATTCAATTTGGATCTTACTGTGATTTGTATATTTTTTTTAAAAATTAAGAAAATTTAAAAATATGCAATGTACCTACAATTGAATTCAGTGGTTGATGCGTTTTAAAGGATAAAAAATGGTCATCATCGATTCTATAGAATGCGAAACAATTTAACGAAACATATATTCCATTTTGGGAATATAGAAGTCGCCTATGAAATTGATGTGTGACACGAAAATATGCGACAGCATACTCACACATTAATTGTTTATATGGTGACATTTTTTTGTATCTCATACATTAAATTTTCAAATTTGTTGTGACGTCAAAAATTTATGAACCTTCAGACAATTTTAAAAATCAAATGATGTAATCAAATCCTATCTAAGAGGATTGTATCCAGCAAAGATCTAGGGCCACCATGAACTTTATGTTAAAAAGCTGTCAAAGTGATGACGAGTTTTATCATTTATTTGCCTAGAAACTGAAAAACTTTCAGTACGACCTAAGTACACTCTATGTGAGAATTCATCGCCTTCGCCGCTAAATACAAAGTTGCTCTGCAGTCCGCTTCAGTAACGACTTTAATCGCCGCCATTTCTTTTATCACACATCGGTGCTGATAGTTTTACTGTAGGTACATACTATTGCAGGAATATAATATAAACTGTGGTCTGTGGTAACGGACGAAGAGAATGAATTATATTCCTTTTGTAAAGGAAAACGAAAGCAAGAAATACGAATGAAGGAAAACGATTGATTTATATTTAGAATTTTCAATTTATTTCAACAATACTTGGGTAACACAATGGGTTGAAAGATGAGGGAAAATATTAACTTGAATGTAAAAAATTCTAAATATATTAAAACAGGTATATTTTGCATCCAAAATCAAGAATATAGAAATTTCATCAAATGATCTAGGCACAAATTCAAATATAGACGAAAAATGTCACATCACGCGAGCGGTTTGACAAGGATAGTTAGAGAAAAACATATATTTTTTGGTTGTTTAGTTCCCAAGTCACTTTTACTTGTGACGTTGGCTCGCCGGAAGAAAAAATCTTATTTCATTTTTGTGCGGAGTCTCTTGACAAGATTCGGTAAAAAAGATGTTTCTACTTTATCGATAAACTATAAGAGTACTGAAAATACTAAAATGTGTAAGGCTAGGAAAGTACAGGGACAACAATATTAGTATTACATCTTGTACATAGATGGGTGTGCTCATAGGTGTTAGTTGATATCCTTTGAGGGATTCAACTCGTGTAAGCCAGTGTATTGGTGAGTCTCTACTATATCTCTTGAGTTTAGTATACAGACATATAATACGACTAGTTTCAGGGAATTGAAAGGCTTTTCACTTATCGAATTTTCTAAAAAAATATAATCGCACGAAATTCTGTATGTTTTCTGTTTGAATATTGCTGTGTATGTTTTGTGCCAGAAATTTGATTTAAATTAAGATTATCTTTATTCTAAAATTCTCAAGCAAGGTTTTTTTTAGGAAAATTAAATTGCACTTCGTTGATGAAGTCAAAGAACTAAATTAATAGTATACATTTTACTATTTACAAAAAAGTAATAAACGCGTGAAACCTGAATATTTTAACTCTAAATACTTAAACAAAAATTATTGCTTCACAGTTATTTATCGGTTCCATAAAATAACCAAAGGCTCGCAAAGAATATCACATTGAGGAAGTTTCAGGAAACTCCGATATTTTGTGTCCTCATCCCAAATCCGAATTCCTTCCGGGAATCACTCTAAGGCTCAGGGAAGTTTGGTCAACTCCGCTACAAACGTATTTCCGTAGGAATTACTTCCCTTCTCCCTACCCTTATTCAATAGGTCAGACACACTATCGCCAGTCTAGCTGCCAAATGCTACTGACCTATAAGTGTAAATCATGTGACGATGATCTAAAATCTCCACTAGGGTTTGTCTTTAAATGACATGGTCTACAATGGTTTTATGGAGATATCTAAGCAAATTGTACAACTTCGCAAGTGTCCACAAACGTGACGTTTGGAATTCATATTTGACTTTGCATAGCTGTTACTTGTAAAAAGTGTAGAGTGAGAACAGCGTTAAAATTCGATAGATTACAAAAAACAGGACAAAGTTGGCAGATGAACCTGAAAAACAGCAGACGTTTGTGTGTTACTATATCCAAGTATCAAACATTACACAAACTCCCCTTAAACGTGTAAATGGAAAAAAAATATATTGAGACCTTAACTACTCACTTGGGGTTCTGTTGTAAATTCCATACATTTTTCTGTCTACGTGATCAAGGAGGGTTTACGCAAAATGTTATACTCTGTAACTGTAACTCTGTCGCCATTCCGCTACGGCTGGCTAGAGCCTCTGCAGATTTGCCTCCATTTTTTCCCATCCTTTTATACCTCTTTGAATTCATTCATATCCATCACCTTTTTGATAAATTCCCCTCTTTTACATTTGCTTTGCTTATCCCGTTCTTTCACAATTTTAGCAATCTTATCCATGGTTTGGACATATTGAAAGGATGAATGAAGACTGACTGACAAAAAGAGTGTATAAAGGGAATGTAATAGGTAAGCGTGGAAGGGGAAGACCTAGGAAACAATGGATTGATCAGATAAATGAGATTGCGAATGAATGGAATTTACAGAGTGGAAACAAGAGAAGAGCATGCATGAAAAGAGTGATGAAATTAGATGAGATGAAAGAAGTATGCAAGGACAGAGTCAAGTGGAGGCACTTGTGTGGAGGTACTGGCCACCCCTAGAGGAAATGCGGCAGGATACAAGACAAGACAAATCCAGCCAAACTTTGTCGGTCTTCCCTTTTCTCTTCTTCCTTCCACATTTCTTCTGCATATACACTCTGGGTAATGATATCTTCGATTTTGTAGACCAAAACCGGTAAAATAATGTAATGACATGTCTGTAGATGCCAACATTTACAACCTTGGTGCTTCTCCCCCTCCCTCCCCCCGAAATTCCAACAATAGTATTTTATTCACACCCCCTCGGGGAGTAAAATATCAGTATTTCGTCATTAGCGCGAAAAAATATTTTTTTGAAGAATTTCTTTGAATCTGAACGCTCAAATCAAAAAAATACTCGGAAAATTCCACAAAAATCCAATACCGAATACTGTAATGCCAAATGCTAGTAACACTGATTATTGAAAGAGATATTGAAAAAATCCATTGGACATAAGAAAAAACTCTCTCGAAAAAATACTCGTGTTACGGGAAAAAGTCATATTTTTATATGTAGGAGTAAACAGAAAAACTAAATCTGAATGATATAAAAATCAAATGGTACACAAAAATTTCAAAATAATAATAAAATACTTTTAAAGGTAAAGAAACTACTTAAGTATAGACGTGTGAAGATTCATTTGAAATTAATGATGTGAAAAAACTGAAACTACTTAATTTATTTAATTTCTAGAGTTTTTCCACATTTTCTCAAAAATTATTCACATTTTCGAAAATTGGCTTATTTCGAGACGAAATAATATGTACTTAATTTTTTGTCATGTTACAAAAATATAAAATAAAACAAAAAAAACTATAAAAAAATAAAAAACGTGTTTTTGTTAAAAAAAATTGTCGTGATCATTTTTTTTTAATTGTAGAAAAATAGTGCTAATTTAATCAATTATATTATGTCAATTCAAAATAAAAACAGTTATGTATGTCAGAGGCGCTGTGCAAGTAGGAACCTGACAGATTTCTCTTTAAATTTAAATTTTTTAAGTTACATATATTTTTTAATCTTATAATTTAGATTAATAATCAATAAACACGCCTGTTTTTTTTTTTGATAAATGTAATTCTTTTACTAAAACCATTAAGTTACAAAAACATATTTTTTATAAAACTACACGTGTAGGGTATGTACTGCTCATAATATATTTTGACAATATGGGCTGTAGGTAGGGCAGTCTGAATTTTTCATACATCTTGCTTAATTTAATTTGTGCACCTTTGAAAAATGGACGCAGTGCTTCTTTAATAATAATAAAGATGATTTCCCCGCGGTCTGCGAAGAATTTTACATTCCAAATACACTTTTTCCACATTGTAGCTCAGTATCAGAACCTCAATAATTTCAAAAACTTAGGTTCAGAATCTTCTGTAATATTTTGATTTCAAAAACCGCAGTTGATCAAATTTAGTTTGTTAAGCGATTTTAGAAACTACATATAAGTTTGAATTTCAAGATACCAAAGTTGGCAATGAAGGAGTTTTTTTTTTTTTCAAAAAATGAGAATATCGTTCTCTGTGCTCCCATACATTTATGTCTATAATCTATAATCTATAATCTAAGTTGCAAAGATATATTCATTTAAAGCTCTCAGATGTATGCCCACAAACCAACAAGTGTAGTTCGCGCTTACAAATGCTGAATGTGTACTAACAAATAAAATCCAAACCTCAAATGAACATAAGCCCCACAACTTTTGCCGACCTTCCCTGAAACAGGGGTGACATTGGCAAAGTGAACCATTTTTTACAGTATGGGTGGTCAGCCTCATACCAACCTATAAGTCATATTAAAATAAAATTGTAAATTACCACCTCTAGCTCTACAATCTAAAAAACACATTTTATAAAGAGATAAATTCTCGGATGTCAAAATTACGACGAAACAAGCCTAAGGAATGTTTTTTTCTTTAAACTCTCGTTTAATTTTTATATTGTTTAACTTTTTTTTTTGTTTTACCATGTTTTTTTTAGATTTGCTCTTCAAATTGAGACGAAGATATTCTCTTGCTTTCTACTACTGTGATATTTTAACAAAACATAAAAAAAGATAATACAAAAATTTATGAAAACCATAAAATGTTTCAACGGATTTTTTTTTTATTAAGCAAACAAACAGTTATACATGTACTATATGTGAATAAAGTATTTATGTAATGTAATATAGTATGTGAATATAATATTTGTACAACTCAATTTTATTTTTATTTTTTAATATTATGTCTACTCATAAGTATAAGTTGAATCAAGCGGTGTTGTCCCTCCTGTCCGACAAGCTGCTCCATGGATGATCTCTTTGCGGGAAACCAAAGAGCTGTAGACATTGCTCGTTACTGGGCCAATACGGTGTGAAGCTGACACGAAGAAGAAGAAGCAGTGTTGGTTTTCATATTTTAAAAAAAGTATATAAAATAAAATATCGTGTTAAACGACCTTCATTTTAGCTTTTCATTTTTATGCGTAGCAACAAGCGGAGCCACAATGAGGAGAAGCGTTTTATTGTTGGAACGAAAAATAATATTAAAAAATAATACGCTGAAGTTATTACAAAGTTTTCAAATAAAACTTGTACACATCGCTATGTGGGCAAGGAGCGCAAACATTTTCTCTTTTACTGTAAATTTCTCTTTGAACGGACTCGCTCCGGTCTCTCTCATTATGAGGGCAAAATAATAAAAGCCGGCAGATACGCTAATATCCAATAACTGGGCTCCTTTGAGCGCGCTCCGAAATTTAAATATAAAGAGGCGATGGTTTTGTGTGGTCGATGAGAACACCAGCATTTCGTTATGGCGAGCACGACGAATTGTTATTACCCAGATGACATTGTGATATGCAAGGCTGCTTACCTTTTGATGTTGGGTTTGAATTAAAATTATCAAAAAACGATTTAAAAGATGCCAACGGATTGTTTTTTATAAGCAATCCTGTGCGGAAGACTCCCTGGATTTCAGAGACTCTAGCGGTGCTATTCTTAGACATTTTAGTCGCCCGTTGAGCCCACGCTTTGACAAACTAATGATGCATTAGTTTGACAAAGCGTGGGCTCAACCGACGACTAAAATGTCTAAGAATAGCTCCGTAGTGGTCTATGACACTTGTAGTGCCGCAGAGGTGTCGGTGATGTGACGGTTAATGTCCTGATCCTTGTAAGCTGGGCTTTTAGCTGGGTAGTGTTGTTTTGTGTGTTTCGTTGGCTTTGTTTTTAGACTCTGAAAGGAAATGGCGATTGATATTGTTTTTTTATAGAACAAGGTTCAAATGGGGTGAGAACACAGATCCCGGTAACTCTTCCCATAGGCGGGCAGTTTGGCTGAGTCGTGAAAACACCAAGTTCTCATGGTTTTGATATCGACTGCAAAGGGATGAATGTGAGACGATCTACGAGTTGTCCTTGTTGTGACGAGAGGAGGAGGTATAAGTGAGAATACTTCATCAGAACGCAAGAAATGATGTTTGCGAAGCGGTCGTGGAACCGAATATACTCGCCGTTATCAAAAACAAAGTTGTTTTTATTTAGTATCTTTTAAGATGAATGAACAAAGTGAATGCCGATACAATCAATACAACAAAATGAATTTTCAAATAAGAAAATATGGGAAATAAAATGCAAAGACATAGTGTTAGTAGAAATTGTGGTCAAAAGAGCTTAACCATGATACCTACAAGCTTTTTCCGTAGTCTTATCCAGTTCGTGGGTAAATAGATACCAACATTGCCTTCTCTGTGTTGGTTTACACTATCATTCTCACCTCCTTGTATTTCCTGATCGGTGACCTATTAGGAACTGATCTTTCTTGAAAAATTCTGATAAAAGCACTTTATTTTTAAACTGGATGAAATGTAACACTGAGAATGGGTAAGCATTTTTTCTTGATGAGAAATCTATATCTATAAAGAAGGATGTATGTATGTATGTATGTATGTATGTATGTATGTATGTATGTATGTATGTATGTATGTATGTATGTATGTATGTATGTCCCCTATAGACTCATAAACCGCTCATCCGATTTTGACGAAATTTTCAGGAAACATGTAACATATTCTTAGAACGAATCCTGTGAAGTTTGATGGTGATCAAATAAACAGTGGTTCTCAATTCTCGATATTTCAGCAACGAGGTCGGTAAATTTCGAAACCACCCAATAGAAGACGACCATTATATTCAACTACAATACATAATCTTTGTTGCAAATATACATTTACATTAAAGATTCATATAAAATGCATGCTCACAAGTAGACACATGTAAGTTCACGCTTACAAATGCTGCATGTGTACCCACTCATAATTTAAAATCCAAATCTAAAATGAACAACCCAGTAACTTTTACTTTACGCCAACTTGAAATGGATGTTATTCAGCTCCTGAGTGGATTGACACTCATTTCTTATGAAGGCTGAGTAAGACTTGCCGGTATTTTATTTTGGTTTAAAATAAACACTGAAACGGGAAATAATTTCTGACAACTTCGGTGAGATTCTAACTCGAGATCTCGGCATGGAATGCAATCTATCTATCTATATCTATAAAGAAGGATGTGTGTATGTATGTATGTATGTATGTATGTATGTATGTATGTATGTATGTATTTATGTATTTATGTATGTATGTATGTATGTATGTTCCCTATACTCATAAACCGCTCATCCGATTTTGACGAAATTTTCAGGAAACATGTAACATATTTTTAGAATGAATCCTGTGAAGTTTGATGGTGATCAAATAAACAATGTTTCTCAATTCTCAATATTTCAGCAACGAGGTTGGTAAATTTTGAAACCACCCAATAGAAGAAGACCATTATATTCAACTACAATACATAATCTTAGTTGCAAATATACATTTACATTAAAGATTCATATAAAATGCATGCTCACAAGTAGACACATGTAAGTTCACGCTTACAAATGCTGCATGTGTACCTACTCATAATTTAAAATCCAAATCTAAAATGAACAACCCAGTAACTTTTACTTTACGCCAACTTGAAATGGATGTTATTCAGCTCCTGAGTGGCTTGACACTCATTTCTTATGAAGGCTGAGTAAGCCTTGCCGGTATTTTATTTTGGGTTAGAAATAAACACTGAAACGAGAAATAATTTCTGAAAACTTCAGTGGGATTCTAACTCGAGATCTCGGCATGGAATGCAGTTACTCTACCAACTAAGCTATAGACCGGACTTTTTACAAATATGGTGGATCGATATCGGTTTGGTTAGGGGTAAGCAACCTGCGGCTCACCAGCCACATGCGGCTCTTTGGGTGTGAAGTTACGGCTCTTTAGCTTCATACGCAAATATAAAAAAAACACAGAATTATACTTCTGATCGAAAAAAACTAAATCGTTCTGAATCGATTAACGATCTCTCCGCTACTTGTACTCGCTTTTCACCCTCCCCCCGCCCCATCGACGCTATTTATTGTTGGCAAAAAAACATTTGTGGCTCTTTACAAATCCAAATCCAAAATAAGATATGTATCATTTGAGATTCACATCAAATGCATTCCCATTAGCAGACACGCATAATTTCGCGCTCACACATACCGCATGTGGAACTACAATATAAAAACCCAATCTTAAATGAACATAAGCCCTGCAACTCTTGCCGACCTTCCCTGAAACAGGGGCGACATTGGCAAAGTGAACCATTTTTTACAGTATGGGTGGTCAGCCTCATACCAACCTATAAGTCAAGGAAAAGCTTTGAAATTTGTAAATTGTAATTTTTGGCTCTTCCGACTCAAAAGGTTGCCGACCCCTGGCCTAGACAAAAGTTCCAAATTAAAAAATGTTATTCAAGTATTCCAAGTTGAATTTTAGAAATGTAAGAAAGCTTTTATATCCCGCACTTATAAAAAATACGATAAACGAAAGTTCGTAGGTCACAACTAGAAGACCATATTGAAATATATTATTATTATTAAAACCTTTTATTGAAACATACTTTTAATTAAAATATACATAATATAGTTGTTTTTTCAAAAACCGCATTTCTGTAAAATTATATACTCACCACAAATTTAAAGATCGTTTTTTTCTCGGCGGTTAAACGTCTTTCTTCTATGTGACAATGGTCCAAACGCAAAAACGCAAACGCAACTAAGCTACACATATAGTGTAACTTCTTGCCGCGTTATCCCCGAAGGGGTCGCATGTGGCGAGTTGAACCTATTTATTTTTACAGGTAAGGGGGCCGGCCTTACGCCAACCACTTCAGTTGAAGTGGAGGTTTCCCAGCTCCCGAGAGTGCTGGTACTCATTTCTTGTGAAGGCTGAGTAAACCTTGCCGATATTTTACTTTGGGGTTTGAAATAAACACCGAAACGGGAAATCATTTCTGACACCCTCGGTGGGATTCGAACCCGAGCTTTCGGCATGAAATGCAAGCACTCTACCAAGATAAACAAAATGTTTGCCTTTTACCTAACCCGGCCGTGCGACTTACAATTTTGTTGTCAATAGAAAATGTTCCGTGCGCACTACCTAATCTAATCTAATCTAATCTAAGTTGCAAGGATATGTTACATTGAAGATTCACATTACATGCATTCTCACAACCAGACACGTACAAGTTCGCGCTTGCACATGCCTCATGTGAACCTACAACATAAAAATCAAATCTCAAATGGACATACACCCTGCAACTCTTGCCGTCCTTCCCTGAGACAGGGGTGACATTGGCAAAGTGAACCATTTTTACAGCATGGGTGGTCAGCCGCATACCAACCTATAAGTCAAGGAACTTTCACTTATTGAAATAATGGATAGAGCACATTTTAAATGTGGGGAAAAAATGTGAATTCACTTGGCCGGGATAAAGACAGGACAGGGAGTCAAAACTTCAACATAAATTAAACACTTTTATGGAGATAGTTGAAAAAACACTTAAGTGCATCATATTGTATGAAGCATTTTCCCCAACTGCATACGTTTCACAGTGCGGTTACATTGAAAAATATTCCTGATTGTTTGGAATACATTTATTTCTTCACTTTGCTCAAAGAGTATAGTGAATTTTATAGATTAGTTCTTTAATTATATGATTATAAAATTTAATTTATTGTTTATATTCTTTTCTTGTATAGGTCAATATGCATCTGACCAACTATAAATAGAAAATGGTTCACTCTGCCAATGTCACCCCTGTTTCAGGGAAGGTCAGCAAAGAGTTGCAGGGTGTATGTTCATTTGAGATTTGGGTTTTTATGTTGTAGGTTCACACGCAGAATGTGCAAGTGTGAACTTATACGTGTCTGCTTGTGGGCATGCACTTAATGTGAATTCTAAATGTAACAATTATATCCATGCAACTTAGAATAGATTAGATGAGTGACGTTACATAGCCGATTTTTTTTATCTTAAATATAAATGGAGCACCGCAATCGATTTTCCCTATGCTTGGCTCTGCTGCTTAACAGTTATACCTAGACCTTTTTTTTTAGAAAACGTGAACCTAGAGATAAACTTAGAGATAAATTGTGTGAAGCTTGATTCCGATTAGCACACTTTTTTTTTTGATCCTGTTGTTTCCTCTTTTATCTGTAGAAAAAAAATGATACCACATGCCCAAATGGCGTAGTGAAACACGCCGGGTACTGCTAGTAGACCGATAAAAGGCAATTAAACAATCGGTGTAAAACAACAATAAATGGATTTTCTTAGGTAAGGTGAACGAATGAAGTTAGCAAGATGTCAAAAAATGGCCGTAAATGCGTAAAAATACTGTTATCCGGGGGTCTGGATACTTTTAATGATGAAGAAAATGATATCCATTTTTTTCTCATAAAGATTGATATATATAGTTTCAGGCTATTGCAAATCATTTTTTAACCAAGAATTTAGTATGTTCAGTGAACTCGTTTTGATGTCTCCCCTTCTCATTACAAACTTAGAAGCAATCCTAAATTTAATAAAAATAATAACAAACATCTATCAACAGTTTTCATTAAGGTGAGTGATATCAAATCACATTTAAAAAGTTTCAATACTTTGTCCTTTGTGAAGACAAGGTCTTCGGATATTAAAAAACTTATTGATAGGTATCGTAAAAATAGTTGTATAGTTAAATAACGATATTAAAAAAGTAAGTTTGCTAGTTCAAGTCGCATTAGCTGAACTCAACTATAACTCAAGCAAACTTAACGTATCAACTCAATCATAGCGTTTACCCAAAAATGCATGAAACTTACAGCAGCACTTTCAGTGAGCGCTTTATTTTCTTAACGTTTTTAGTGAAACGTTTTATACTTGGGGTACTGATAACTAATAAGATATAAGGAATGAAAAGGCGAGATAAAGTTGGTCCGAGCTGCTCTATAGCGATATTAAAAATCTTTCAGGCAGCTCCCTTTACTTCCGTGAATTCCATCTCGGATGAAATAATATCTATCTGGATGAGCTTTACGGTCCGACGTAAACTTGGCAGAAATACCAACCAACTTATGGATAAAGTAAAAACCATTTACATTTCTGAAGGAACCTAACATTATGTTGGTTCTAAAATACTGCAAAAACATTCTTGAGTTTCTTTTATCTTGTTGGTTCTCCGAACACTAATTGCTGCTAATTTTTGTAAATTATACAATTATGGACATGATTTTCAGGAATTAGGACACAAGTCACCCGCAAGCGTAATTTATGGATAGTTATCATTATATTTACAACAATATCTATCAAAGCAATTCATACTGTAACAATAACATTCGGGTTAAAGCATCAATTGTATATTTGCGCCTTTATTTTCTGAACCAAAGAGACACTATTAGATTAACTTTCCTCACGATTTAGCTGTAACTGTAACTCTGTTAACATTCCGCTAGAGGCAGCCAGAGCCTCTGCAGATATGTCTGCATTTTTTCCAATCCTTGTAAATATCTTTCAATTCATTCATATCCATAACCTTTTTCATACATTACTAATTTATATGCGTATCTTTCAAATTTCGTCTTCCAGATTAAGGCCAGACAAAACCTCCGGATGTTGGTATATTCACCCGCATTCACGCGGACAATACAACTTAATTCATTAAATCTCTGCGTTTTTTTTTGCGGTAAAAGTTAACTTTCCACAAGAATGGCCCGCGAATCCATCCATCATTTTAGCAGCGCGCGTCTCGCCCGGGCTTTCTTATTTTGTCTTATTGTGCTAAGTCGGGAATGAGCGCCATTGTCGGCATTCAATTTATGTGGAAGCCTTCCCAACAATACCTCACGGAAACATCAACACACTGAAAGGGACTCCTTAATAATGTTATTTTTAACATGAGATGTTCTAAGGAACTTTTTTTTCACAGATTTTCCTTTCAGCGCGTTAATGTCATTCATACCTCACGTAAAAAGGTATTTGCTCTCTATTACTCTGGGTATTTTTTTTTGCCCCAAAAAAACTCATGGTTCCCTTTTAATTCTATCGATGTTTTTTTATGGTAAAATTTACATCGGATTTACTGTTGCTTGACATATTTATTAATGAAAATGCGCTTTAAAACAAATGAGTGTCCTCTTGAAAATGACGTAAGTATTAAGTAAGTCGAAAGTATTTGAGGGGAAACTTGTGAAAATAAAATTCTGTGTGTGTGTGTGTTTTTTTTTTCAATTAAACTTTCTTGTAAATTTAACTTTTTTTATATTTGACGATGAGGTCGTACCTACTCGTAGGAGAATTCACATTTTTGTAATTGACGTCGTAATCAACGTTTTCAGAAGGCACCCTTTCTGCCCGACGATTAAGGATGAAACATTAATAGTTCAAGGCTTTTATGAAAGAGTGTTTGTTATGGATACGAATTTGGCTTTGAGTTATCAAGCAATTGTGTGTCTTCCTAATTTTTTCCCCTTTCTATCAAATTTTCTTCTTACCAACGAGCTGACAAAGCTACCTTTTATAAAAAAAAAGTATCTTTTTACTTTGAAAAACTAATAAACTTAAGATAAATAATTAAGTACCTATTAGGTGTCAGATTAGCTACGTTACTTGGGAAAATAAGTAGGCATGCTACCGTAATGCTTAGCTTTCCTTTAAATCAATATAATTGATCACTAAAATACGTTTGTCTCATTAATTATTTGTATTTTCAATGTCACAATTATGAAGCTATTTTTCTTTCTACTTATGTGTGATACTTGCATTTGTTTGATGGTGTGACAATTTGTTCGAATCTTTAAAATATAATATCTAATCTAATCTAATCTAAGCTGCAAGGATATCAATATAGCAAAATCACGATTGTTCCAGTTCCCGATGTTTCAAGAACCGTCCTTATGTCGTACTACATAAAGGGTCAACGCTTTCTGTAGCGCAGACTTGTATTAGAGCCGTCGAGCTAAACAGTTAAAAAAAACACTCAGTAATCGAACCAAATGTAAACGGAATCTTAAAATAAATTGTGTGAAATAAATTAACCGAAGTTTTTACTAAATTGAGCCCGGCAATCTTAATAAGAATTTTTCACATTGGCATTCACAGTTAACCTTCGTAAATTTTGAATAAAATAGTTTTTTTGTGATATTTTAATGTAACTTGTTGCTCGGCCTACTTCACCCTTCGTACAGTCTTTCTTCCCCCCCTGAGAGGGCGCCTTCACCCCATCCTCCCCCCAGACATCGGTATTATCGCTTCACGCACGAGCGCCTCCTTCATCTCGCAAGTTTTCTTTTGTCGCCATTATCGTTACAAAGGTAACAAACACTGAACTCTAGCCCGAGTTCAAGGAATTACGTATACACTCAATCATCGCGTGAAAAGAAAAATCTGTGTTCAAGATGCGATAGCGCTTTAAGTGAGAGTTTTCGTTTTCGTTATTTTTATCAGATTACGCGATTGTTGAGTATTTACGCGATGTCGTATACTTATTGAACTGTGCTTGTTTTTATTGTATTTTAATAATCTTGACAACTAGTGAGTTGTGCCTTGAAAACGAAAACTTCCGGTTTTTCTCCAAAGATCGAATTTCTCAGTACAAAGTAACCTTTTCAAAATACATTATATACCTAAGATCGTAGAGGATAATTGTGAAGTGACAAAGTAACGATCTGGTTTATCCTTCAGTCACTGGGATGGTCGAGGGGATAAGGCGTTTGCAGTCGAATTTGCGTTATTGAAAATAGCACCGGTTCGAACACCGCCTGCGCCGTGTCCTGTCGGCAACAATTTCAATCCTGGTTCAACAGATATCATTGCATGCACACAAGCAAGGTGAACTGGTCAGGCATCTTTCAAACCTATTTAAAAAAATGTATTGTAGGTACTAAAAAATCACTATAATTTTTCAGCCAAAATCTTAAGTAAAGCTGAACCAAGAAGCACATAAACTGTTCCGTATCTTAGGAAAATTATGCAATCGTAGCATAATGAAAATATTTGGTAAATGTTGAGATTGTAAACAAATTCATTCACAAGAATTACAAACTATTACATTTTTTAGCTCTATCTTGGAATGGACTGTGTACTTGAAGAACAGCAGGGAGTCATGTAATTTGTATTGGAAGTATACAAATATTTTTTTCTAAATATATACGAGTATCTATTTCAATCATCGATATATAAGGACATATTTTATCCGTACATTTACTTTGAAAAACACTAATGCTATAGTTTTAATCTTTTGATACCGCATCCTTTCAAATTGAATTTCCTCTGAAATAAAAGCAAAATTTAATAGTAGCTCGCAGGTAGCACAAGGCTAATATCAGATTAGTGCAGTACCTATTGGCTAAGCCCAGCTCGCGCGCTCCTCTGTTTTTCATCATTTTTCTTCATTTGCCATTTGATCCATTAGTTCACGACCAGACTTCCTCCCGCCATTTATCATAGCACGTGATCTCTGCCCAGAATTCTCCTCATCGCTCTTCCTCCCCGTACACACGCCGAAGATCCCGCCGTTCCACTGAAACGTGAAGCAAATGCAGGAAACTGTATTTTTGCATTTGGATACTGAAAAATTGCTGAGTAAATGTAAAAGAAGAAAATGTAGAGATAAAGATAGCATGAACTATTTTTTTCGCCAGTAATAATTATAAAATATGTATCTAAATTGCAAAGATATACTATATTTTATATTCATATTAAATGCATTCCCATAAGCAGACACGTAAAAAATTTGCGTTTACACATGCCGCATGTGAACTTGAAAAACCCAATTTCAAATAAACATAATAAACCTGCAACTCTTGCCGACCTTACCTGAAACAGGACAGGGGTGGCATTGGCAAAGTAGGTAGACTAGATACAAGTGGAGAGAAGTTTGTAGAATAGTGTTCTGGTTACTTTAAGTGGAATGGTGACGGAGTCACAGTTATTCCTTGGAGTAAAAAAAGATAAATAAAATTGTAGAGTTTAATCAATGAGAATTTAAGTTTTTTGGAGTGTATCAAACAAGGTAATTTTTTTGACACAGAACATGTAAAATTTAATTTTAAATTGTATTTAAAAGTTAATTTTTACTTTTTTATTAAGTACGGTAAAATGAGTATCAACTCTGTAGGTACGAAGGTAGTCCTTTTTTATTTTTCTGCTTGTATTTTATTTAGATTAAAATTCTCTAGTAGGTTCAGTGTTAAATCTAGCAACGTCTTCCAGACACGAATAAATTCATTCCCGTTAAATAATATTGTATTTCCTTCTAAAGGGGTTGTCTTGAATATGTTTAGCAGGCAAGGTAAGTGCGCGCCGAGTAGGTACACGGATAATGGAAGGAGAGCTCGCTGAATAAAATATACAACATGTACCACTTCTTATCTGCGAGCAACTCCAGTTTGCTTCTCATTATTAAAGCAAACATGACAGTATGTAATGCTCCAACCAGACTAGAAGCTACAGGGAAAGTTTGGTCACTCATTTCGTCTTTAGATTTTCCTTTCCAGAAATCAGATATCAGGTAAGTAAGTGTTAATTGCACTTCAAAACATGGAGTTAATTGATGCTTCAAAAGGATTATCGTAAATTTTAAGAAATGATAAGTGTTTGAATAACCGAAAATAGTTAGAAATAAACAGCTTACTATTTACAAGCAACTTACACTGTACATGTTCGAAGATTCTGTTTTTTTTGTTCTGTCTGAAAAATCAGAGTACGAGCTTTCGATGTTCTTCACACACAGCAAATCCATGGCTCATCCGCTATCTCAAGTGGATTTGTGAATTACCCCATTAGAGGCTACTTTTTGTTGCATGGATTCCAATAATTAAAATAATAATCTGATTGAAATAATCAAATAGATGTTAACGGTAGTCTCCAAGATGAAGATTTGCCATCCAAGATGATTTGACTCCTTGGCGTGAAGTGTTATGGTTGACGAAATTTTATAGAAAATGATATGAAGGCTTGATCTTAATTGAATCTTCTTCACAAAAATAAAATCCGTGGCTCATCTGAGGCCTACAGTGAATTCTCCAAGAAGAATTTACTGTAGATTAGCATGGGTCTTCTATGGATTAACATTTTTTGTGAATAAAACTGCATAAGTTCTTATCAAAAACAATTCACTTATGGAATTCAGGAGGCAGAAAGTAAAAACGAATTGGAGGCAAATTGTTACAATGTTTCAGAAAAAGCTACATATGTGGTATGGTAGTTCGTATTGTGTAGCTACGATAGTTGTGTGATAATTACCCATCGTCCATTTTATCAATGTTACTATTTTATGTTTATTTTATCAATGAACACACCACAACGACTAAAAGATGAAGAAGAAAAAGAAGCGGCAGTTTACAGAAAGCAAGACAATACCTGTGTCCCTGCTTTAAAGCTTTGAGTAAGCTCACCTCGATTGCGTAAATCGAAAAATGTTTGGAAACTAAAACACTATCCTAGGAGTGTCGTCGTATTTTACTCGTACATACATTTTTTATCAAGGCAATCGAGATCAGATTTGCGATTTTTTTTATAATCGGGGTTCTGAAAAACACTCCAAGGAAAAAACATCTCTTATTTTGTTACCATTACATTTTTAAAATCTGTCTTCGGGTCTGGATGCGGCACAAGACTGGGACCTAAAATTGAACGACTCATTTTTAGTTTGAAGAGCGGAGGCTCTCGGGAGAGGACGCGGGAAAGCAAGAAAGGAATATCTAATTAATACTGATGAGGCAGCCGGAGCGCGAGCCGACACTCTCCAATGTTTTATTCCGACTCACTGCTTTTGTGGGGATGATAAAATTTTATTGTTGTAATTTTTAGCTGGCTATTAATATAAATATCACGACTGTGAGACGCTTCCGCAGTAATTAAATTCTACGAGTTATGACAGCCTTTCGGCTTTATCTCAAACTAGGAGTAATTCTCAGTATAATGGTATATTAAAATGAGTACCTTATTCTGTCATCAATCAAATAATTGATATTGTACAAGCTGATAATAAAAATTCAAAATTTTCAAGCGAAACACTTTGGTAAGCCATTATCAAATACACTTTATTTATTCGAAAATAATTGATTAATATATTTAAAAAATACACAATTGTTTTCATAAAAACAAACAAATTTAAACGTTGTTTAACCACTTTATATGAGTACATTGCAATAACGTTTTCGTTAGCTGACTATCATCTTCAGTTATAATTCTTATACATATGTATTTGATATATACATTATACATATATAATTGATATTGCTTGACTTGTTTTTTGACTTAGACTCACTTTGCCAATGTCATTGTTTTGCCAATGTTCAATTGAGATTTGGATTTTAAATTGTAATTACAAAAGCAGCATTTGTAAGCGCGAACTTCCACATATCTAATAATAATCAATCAAATAAATATACTGTTTTAATTCACTTTTTTATTATGCCTTGCCTTTTTAGGCGAAAATTGTTTGACATATTTAAAATAAAATAATAAAAAAGTGAATTAAAACAGTATATTTATTTGATTGATTATTCAATGGACTTTCACTGTGTAAACCACCAAACCCTGAAAAATATTCCACATATCTGTTTGTGGGCATCCATTTAATATTAATTTTAAATGCAATATATCTTTGCAAATTAGATTAAAGATAACTATACCTAAATACATTAATCGTATAAACTATAGAGTCATAGGCGGAAATCAGAGTCGGAATTTTTTGGTATGGTGGTATGAGCATGTTGATCCAGTTCGGACAGTTCATCGTTGCTTCCCTAGACTCCATTTTCACTTATGGACCCAAAATTCCTTCTCAAGATCTTCCTCTCAAATAGACCTTTCATAGTATCACAGTCCGATGTCAACTAGAAGATAATATACCAAAAAAAAAAGTAGGTCTATATGATAGACCCCCGCAATCAACAGCATCATCAGCATCTGAAAGTTTTCTTAGATTTTTTCAGGAAAACAAAAATAATACTATTTTTTATTAATCCATTTTATTTACAATAATTATTTATGAAGTCTTGTAAAGATTGAGTAAGTTGATATAATTAAATAATTACATATTACAATGATGAGCCTTAACTTTTTACAAACGCAAGTCATTAAAATTAAAAATATCATTATCAAATAAAACGTCTCAAAAGTTACATTGTGTATAAGTCTATTGTTTTTAATGTTTGGAATGCTATTCACTTGATATAATTTCATAAAAATAAACGTGGAAGACAGGACAAACAATAAAAGAAATTTGTGCGAAAAAATGAGATTCATGAAAATTAAAATTTCAGTAAATAATTAATCAGTAAAAATTCATACAAATCTACTGTGTACATTGTGATGGGATTCTAAAAAATATAGGACTATTTTGAAATAAAAAGTTTTGTAAGACATGGTACAATGATATACTTTCGATATGTCATAATTGTTTTTTACAGATATAGAAAACACCTCTACAATTTTACTTGAATAATTGGAAAGACTTTGTCCATAATCCCCGACGGACTGAGACGTAAAAAAATTGAAGTATTTTTAAGTGAAATGTTCATTTGATATATATTTTATAAGAATATTTTCACAAATGCAAAAAAATCATATAAAAATAAAATTTAATTTTAAGTCCTAAAAAACCTGAGCCAACACCAATATTTTTTTTTCATTTATTCTAAAAGATAACTTAATTTAAAATTCATTTTTTCTCTTGATTATTATGTTTTTAAATATTATTGTCCAATATTTCAAAAGGTACATCAAGAAAAATACCATAGTTTTAAATATTCCATATTGAAGCATGCAAGTTAAACAAAATTATAGTATTTTGGTTTTGGAAAATAAAAATAAAACACGCATCCATCAGAGATTTTTTTCTATAATTTAAACTACTTTGTAAAATATCATTTCAAAAAAATAAATGTTTTTTTACATTATTGCAAAAAATACATTAGATCATTGATTGGCAATCTCATGTGATCTTAAAACAAAAAACGTAAAAATCTTACTTTCCTACACGATGGATACATTCTAGAGATTCATCAACTATTTACAGAATACAATAGAAAAAACATTGGATTTATAAATTATTTACAGTCGCATTAAATGCAGGAATGATCTACATTATTTTTTTGTGATTTAAAATCACCTGTCATTTTTTTTTAAACTTGATAAAAACCCTATTTCATCAATTGCATCTAATAGTAGTAAAATGGAAAAGACAGTATAAACTTACAAAATGAGACACGCGCTGAATTCATCCCCTACTTTTATTATATTTCTTGAACTTTCCAAACGAAGTTGCGAAAAAATTAATAATTTGCATTTCACACTGAGTCTACATTAAATCAGTATTTTTTCAGCAATGTAGATACAAATTTTGTCTTTTTTTCACACACTTTTTTATTGTTCACAAATACATAAAATTACTCATTTTCTTGAATTTTTTTGTAGTCCTTTATGTCCTTTGTAGATCATTGTTGAGATTATGCAAGTCTTCAGGCGACAGAAGCTAAAATGAAAAGACAAAAATACGTAAATTATTAATTCAGGCTATTACATTTTTAATTGTTTGTGAAAAATAATTATTTTAAAAGATTCTAGATGTAAACTGTCCGAACGTAAAATTAAAATTAATCTTGCAATTTCAATTAAATGCCCTAGCCGACAGAATTGCCAATCAATCGCCATTTCTTTCGGTCCTTACATCTTTCTTACATTTCATTCAGAGTCATATTATTTTTCATGCGCCCTCTCTTTTCTTACAACTTTGAATATCCCACTCATTCGCTATTTCATAAATTTGATCCATCCATACTTTTCTCGGTCTTCCCCTACCACGGCTTCCATTCATACTTGCAGCGTACACTCTCTTCGTCAGTCTTTCGTCATTCATTCTTTCCATGTGTCCAAACCATCTTAACAAACTCTTTTTGATTTTTACTTTTATACTTTTCCTTGCACCACATTCTTCTCACACTAACTCATTCCGCACCCTATCTCTCCGCTTTTTCCCAATCTTAGAACTTCTTAGAACGTCCATTTCGACCGTATGGGCTTTACTAATTTCCCTTTCATTCATACATCTAAGTACAAGGGTACTAATCTATCACTGTGTACCACCAATCGAACATTTTTAGATAAGTTTTGGTTTTTGGCGATACAAGCGGTAGCACCCAGTACACACCTTCTTCGATTGCTACAAGGAGTTTTAGAATGCCGGCACAGCATCGCAAGACAAGTTGAAGCTCTTGTTGGATTGTTGGATTCCAGGATGGTGTACTCACCGTGGGCGAGTGGCGCATCTGCCTGGACTGGCGCTGTGTGGGCGGCGCCGCCCCGCCCTGCGCGCCCCACTAGGGCGGGAGGCCATGCACGCGCGCCGACAGGAAGTTGTGCAGGATGAAGACGGCGGGCTTGGGGCTGCCTTCCATGTCCAGCTCCTGCAGAACAATTACAAACAATATGTTAGCAGGGTGGAGGAGTAAAGAGAAAAATCTTTGCGGAGGGGTCACCAATTTTTGTTGGTTTCACATTTTCTAGATTTCAGCGAATCTTGAGGCTGTAATGCCGCAGAGGTTTTGGCGATGTGGCTATTGGTATACGGCTGTTAGCTGCGTAGTGTTGTATTGTGTTATCATTAAAGGATGTGGCGATTGATATTGGTTTTGGAAAGGACAGGATTAACTTAAAGTGAGTCGTGAAAACACTCAGTTCTGAGTGTTCTAATATCGACTGCAAAGGGCGGAAGACTACATAATGCTTACAATTTTTTAAACCCCTTTTATCGATGAAAGATAAACATTGTCAGGTAGCTAGCATGTCAGATAGCTACCTGTGGAAAAAAAAAAGAAGAAGAAGACATGATCTGTCAAAACATTATACCTGTCAAAGGAAAAATAATGTCATTACCAACTTGAAAGAAATTGAAGCGCATCTTTAGCCACAGAAATTGAACCGGATCCAAATGAGAGGAAGAAGACAGGCTGAGAATGACAGTTAGGAGGGAAACACTTAAAATCCCCCGTTAAGCTCCGCATCGCGCTGGTAGGGAGTTTATAAAAGGCGTCGACCTCCCACAATCGGGGACACAAGCTCTTCAACACCTGAACCAATAACACCTACCAGGCGTGGCCAAGAACATCTATCGGAGAAGGCTTGAGTCGCCGTTGTTGCCAGCACCACACAGCCCCTGGCCGCGCCTGGGTCCCCCGTGGCGGATTCCTCGGAAGGAAGGAGCCCCTGCTTTCTACCCATCGCCAGCGCCCGCTTGGCTACTCGATATCCGGAGCCCCGTGCCCAAAGTTCCTCAGGAGGACGGAGCGCCTGCCCCGTTCAGCCGAGCGCTCCCGTCTTATCGCTGGCTGAGCCCCGTGCCGCAATTCCTCCGGAGTGTGGAGCCCCGACATCCCGCCAAAAGCGTTGCCGTGCCCGAGGCCGGCGCCCCAGCATCGACTACCCGCATCCCAGCATCAAGACTTCTCTCCGTCCTCGTGAGCTAATCAAACCCTTTAAATACATTATCTAATTAAACTTAGAACCAGTCAGTCGTGCAGTTTAGCGTGGTGATGCTCTCATTTCTCATAATTTAAAATAAATCCCGTCTTTCCTTTACCCGGTTTTTCTCTCCATCACCTATATTTTTGAACCTCTTTAGCATCAGTGGAAAGCGAGCAAGGTGTTGGGCCTGAACACCACCCTCAGGAGTCTTGTGCTAGCCGGGCAACTGCAAAAGCGCGCAACCTAACCTCAAAGGAGCCCCCTGTCCGTTGTCGGAATCCTAACCTCAAAGAGGTGACGGTTCGCGGCAGCGCGGGGGCCCAGCAGGGCCGCGCTTCCAATCTCTTCATTACAGTGGCGCCTTAACAAAAGACACCGTTGCTCGATTCACATTATATTTTCCCCATTAACAAGTAAAGTTTTATTTCAGCAAATTGTGTTCTAACGGAAAAGTGTTGTTTTGGTGTTTCGGATTTTGTGGTACTTTGAAGTCGTTTCCACCTGGGATATTTGTGTTTTTGGTGGTTATGCTTTATCATCTTGAGGATTGTTAACCGTTTTTCGTGGTTTGATGATAATTGGACGAATTCAAAATTTGAGTTACGTAATTCGAAAATGCAGACAAGCATTCTCAAACTTGCGTAAATATTTTGACTGAATTTTTTTTTTCTTTCCAAATTTTTTGGGCGTCTCTATTTCCAGAGGCGTAACCATTCGTAAAGTTTTCACAAAATTTTTTAAGGGGTGCTCAACATTAAAAAAAAAAAAAAATTGTTTTTTTTTTCAACAAGTACTCTCCGGAAGGGCCAAGGAGAGCCTTGTTGGGGTGGTGGATGTTTTCACGAAATATTTTTGGGATATTTCCATTAAAATATGCCACAGATGCAGCAATAATAAAGAAGCTTGAGACAAGCATCTTTATTTCCCGGGGAATGCCGAGGTCCGTTGTTTGTGACAACGGTAAACAAATCATCAAGGCGGTCGAGGAATTTCTGGAGATGTATGGAGGGCAGACAAGCGGACGTGAGGGGCGAGTGAAAGGCTGTTTGGCTTTTCAGCTGGGAGAGTATCACGTGAAGG
The DNA here is from genome assembly GCA_951799405.1 of Agapetus fuscipes. NCBI lineage: Eukaryota > Metazoa > Arthropoda > Insecta > Trichoptera > Glossosomatidae > Agapetus > Agapetus fuscipes. Next base: position 9,577,062 of record OX637346.1, on the reverse strand, counting down.
ATATTCTCGGAGCTGGACCGACTATGGCGGAAGAGTGAACTACTTTCCTACGAGCAAACGAGAAGTAGATGCGTAAACTCATTTACAAACACCTAGATGTCTGCAATGATCACGCATGACGTCTTCTCTATAAACTTATTACTCCATATCTTATTTTTGCAAATTCCATTTTTGTCCTGAAATATGACTTTGACCGTTCCCCGTTGAATTGGCCTTCAGCAGGGAGTACTGTTCGGAGTCGTTCCGTTAATCTTTCTACATCAATACCTACTCGTTTGCTCCAGGGAGACCTGGTTGGTGTCCATTTTTTTTTATTATTTAAATGAATGTTTCTTTTTCTTCTTACGTATTCTTTCAACTCGCATATTCATTTATGCTCAACTGCAGAAAACTGTCTGTTTTTGTCTCCGACCCACAGTATCAACTCCTTGCGAGTTGGATCAGGTAATTTGGCCAGGTCGTGAGTCAGAATCCAGCGGGTTCTCTTCGGAGAATGGATCTGTACTTTCTTTCTTGTTTACACGCTTTTGGACGCGGGTTGTCTTTTGATTGCGGACTCAAAGTACACACTCTCATGAGTGATGTCAGGTAATTTGGCCAGGTCACAATCCAAGGTCACCAGCTGTTTATCCAACACTGTACCTTCTTTAATCTGTTTCATTGTTTTTGTATTTTATTACTTTGTCTACGTTTATTGCCTGCATGATTTTTCAACTTTCCAAGTTTTGATAAAAACTTGGTGGCGCTCAAAAAGGGAACGAGAAGGAGAGCTGAGCTAGTCCAGATGTAGACATCAAGAGAACATTTGTGAACATCATAGGCAATACACCTTGACAAAGGTGGTATGCTGCCGAACGCTGTGGATGCGTGGGAAGACGTAGCGAGCACGTCTTGGGAAAGGGTGGAGCCCTTGCCGGTAACGCTGGAGTGCGTTGGAGCAGTCGAAGGGGACTGGACACAATCTGGGATGATTGTGGGGCGCTTGGGAGAAGCGTGAGGAGTGGTTTGACGTAACCGGGATACTCCTGCAATCCAACGGGATTGGCAACGCCGGAGTGCGTTGGAAGTCTTACGAGACTTGAAGTCCGACGGGACTTGGTACCAGTCTGACGAGACTTGGGGGAGTCTGCTGACTCAATTTTTTGAAATCACCTTGGAGTGATGGGTACGCCAGGCTTGCATCTTCGGATGGCGCCAACGGATTGTATCCCTGTGTTTATTTATCATGTTATTTATTGACGGAAGGAAGGTTTTCGCCATGTGGGCAAAACCTGAGGACACACTGGAACCCAAGGAGAAGAGTGGTATGAAGATTGACCACCTCCTGAAGCCAGGCCTAGACTACTAAAAGCATTGTTAGCTGGGAAAGTCACCACGGCGTAGTGTTTGCCGGGGAGTTTAGTTATTGTCATGTACGTCGGCGTATACTGCCCTGAGTCAGTATATACCGAATGTTGACTCACTCAGAAACCCCTCAGAAGGGCTTGCTTCGGGGCGTACGCTAGTTACCACCCTATACCTGCCCGGGCAATGATCAACGCTTCTTCGTTGTTCATTGAAGCAAAAATCCTAGCACCCAACTTTGTGACTAGGGCTAGAGTCCTAAATCGTCGCTGGTCGGAGCGGTCAAGAAATGCCGACAGAATGTGGTCAGTACTGTGTCTTCAGACCGGTATTGTCACATCTCGAGCAGGAGATCTTCACCTCTACTTCAAATTACCACAACATCTGTCTGTCTAATATTTTTGAATTTTCTCATGTAATGTATGTATGTAATATGTATACCCTGTACTTCATGTATATAATATGTATAACCTGTACTTCCCAATCCCAGGATTACCTGTGTTGAATAGTGAGATCAGTGTGCCACGCCCTCTTGCGTTGCACTGGCCAATGAACGGGCCACCTCATTGTTTTTCCATGGTGTTCCTACCTCCTCTCCGCCTCTCTTGGTTTCTTATCGGTTCTTCCAAAAGAGTGTGAATCGAACCGAAGGATCATCAGTAGTTAGATCCTTTCCTTTTGTAACCCACATGTAACAGACAACTTGTTATTGTTTTGTATGAGAGCTCACCGCGTTGTACTTATTGACTGCTGGCTGGATGATTTTGGTCTGTTAGGCAGGTAGATACCTAAAAATAAATTTCTGTGTACAAAGGCAAAATTTTTGTGTTTTCAAGAGCAATAAGTGAAAAACGAGCTAGACTCGTTAGTGCTTAGGGTCCTGTTCCCCAAATGTGAATTGTGTGCCACCATTAAAACTTAGAACAAAGACCAAATTCTACCACTTAATAATCATGACTTAACTTTTTACTATTTTACAAGAACAAAAAAATCACTTTTACAATTTCATTTTATTTTGTCTTAACTATGTAATGTACAAATTTGTTTCTGTGTCAATTTCAATTTACTTTGTCTCATACTATTTTACACCATTTCTTATACATTTTTTAAACCTGTTTCAGAGCTACCTGTGTACAATTCATGTCGTCTGCGTACGACCTCTTCTCTGTATGTCTTGTTCAACCACCGCCACCTACGCTTCGCACTGACTGGTATACTGTTAAACATATATTTTAAACTAACTTATGTCTGAACACAACGTCAAAAACTCACTTCGCTGGATTCTCTGCGCGAGGTGCGTTTTTGCCTCAGCGACGAGCGGGAATGTCAGGTAGCTAGCATGTCAGATAGCTACCTGTGGAAAAAAAGAAGAAGAAGAAGACATGATCTGTCAAAACATTATACCTGTCAAAGGAAAAATAATGTCATTACCAACTTGAAAGAAATTGAAGCGCATCTTTAGCCACAGAAATTGAACCGGATCCAAATGAGAGGAAGAAGACAGGCTGAGAATGACAGTTAGGAGGGAAACACTTAAAATCCCCCGTTAAGCTCCGCATCGCGCTGGTAGGGAGTTTATAAAAGGCGTCGACCTCCCACAATCGGGGACACAAGCTCTTCAACACCTGAACCAATAACACCTACCAGGCGTGGCCAAGAACATCTATCGGAGAAGGCTTGAGTCGCCGTTGTTGCCAGCACCACACAGCCCCTGGCCGCGCCTGGGTCCCCCGTGGCGGATTCCTCGGAAGGAAGGAGCCCCTGCTTTCTACCCATCGCCAGCGCCCGCTTGGCTACTCGATATCCGGAGCCCCGTGCCCAAAGTTCCTCAGGAGGACGGAGCGCCTGCCCCGTCCAGCCGAGCGCTCCCGTCTTATCGCTGGCTGAGCCCCGTGCCGCAATTCCTCCGGAGTGTGGAGCCCCGACATCCCGCCAAAAGCGTTGCCGTGCCCGAGGCCGGCGCCCCAGCATCGACTACCCGCATCCCAGCATCAAGACTTCTCTCCGTCCTCGTGAGCTAATCAAACCCTTTAAATACATTATCTAATTAAACTTAGAACCAGTCAGTCGTGCAGTTTAGCGTGGTGATGCTCTCATTTCTCATAATTTAAAATAAATCCCGTCTTTCCTTTACCCGGTTTTTCTCTCCATCACCTATATTTTTGAACCTCTTTAGCATCAGTGGAAAGCGAGCAAGGTGTTGGGCCTGAACACCACCCTGAGGAGTCTTGTGCTAGCCGGGCAACTGCAAAAGCGCGCAACCTAACCTCAAAGGAGCCCCCTGTCCGTTGTCGGAATCCTAACTTCAAAGAGGTGACGGTTCGCGGCAGCGCGGGGGCCCAGCAGGTCCGCGCTTCCAATCTCTTCATTACAACATCCTGACGATTGTTAGTTTAGATGCTGAAGCTCTATGTAAAAAAAAATGATACTTTTTTTTTCATCAGACAGACAAATCTTCAACCCAACTCAATACCTTTGAGCTATCACATCACATTAGGAACCACATTCGTCATAGATCATAATGAAAAAAAGTGTATCAAAAGTCAAGAAACAAAAAAATGGCATGGCTTTCGACTAACATTCTCTCTAAACTTTCTGAAATCCAGACAAAAAACAGCCGGTTGAATTACATTTTTTGCTCCAATAAATTGACTTATAGCCGGATTTATTTTTACGTCAGACTCAATTTTCACAATGTAACCTTTGTATTCCGAAACCTGAAATCAAAAACCACCTGAGCGTTTCCCAAACACGCGGATAAATGCTCACCATACGACACTTCATCAACGTCGGGGTATCCTACGAATGTGCCGCTCGAGGACGTGAGCTTTCTCCCTCGTGATGATAATAATTAGGGCTCTTCCCTCAGCGAAGGTATCGGGTTCTACACCCCAAGTATACAACACTAAGTTTCAACTCAAACATTTCGTTTCCCCAAAAGATGTGAACGCTCAGTACATGCGCTGTTTTAGTTTATATATATGTTTTGGTGGACGCTATGGTTGAGTTAAATACTTGGTATGGGGAAAGCTGAAACATTGCCGCTGCCACCCCTATCCCCCACCCCTTCACCACCCAACTATAATTGAATATGACGAGGTGGGGTGCCGTGACTCGCAAGAGAACACCACCATGTCCCCAGCACTCTTCAGGCGATGGAAAGTTTCGCAGACTGCGGTAGAATGGTGAAATGATATCGCGAAAACTTTAACTACCCAGATTTTTTTAACCTTTGAACCCCTCATTCATAAAAAGGTTTGCATTTTACACCTGGTTTAGTAGTTTCCTTGACTTATAGATTGGTATGCGGCTGACCACCCATGCTGTAAAAATGGTTCACTTTGCCAATGTCACCCCTGTTTCAGGGAAGGACGGACAATAGTTGCAGGGTGTATGTCCGTTCGAGATTTGGTTTTTATGTTGTAGGTTCACATGAGGCATGTGCAAGCGCGAACTTATCCGTCTCTGGTTGTGAAAATGCATGTAATGTGAATCTCCAATGTAACATACCCTTCCATAAAGCAGGAGCGATAAATGACATCTCTAACTACAGACCTATATCTATCCTCTCTTGTATTGCTAAAATTTTTGAAAAATTGGTCCATAGTAAAATATATCCACTACTTAAGCACTGTATTCCTGATAGTCAACATGGATTTGTCAGATCACGATCTATAGTTTCTAATTTGTTACTGTATTCTAATTTTATTTTTGAGACATTTGACCAGGGCTCCTCTGTTGATAGCGTGTACACTGATTTCCGTAAAGCTTTCGATAAGGTAGATCACCTTATATTACTTAAAAAGCTTCACTTCAATGGAGTCCAAGGTAACTTATTTAGGTGGTTTTCTTCATATCTTGAATCGAGATATCAAACTGTTACCCTGAATGGATACACCTCATCATTGTGTGCGATAAGCTCTGGCGTTCCTCAGGGTTCCATATTGGGTCCTTTTTTATTCACAATTTTCATATCTGATATCCATAAATGCTTTAAAAACAGTAAATTATTATTATTCGCTGATGATATGAAAATTTTTAAAAAAGTTGATAATATTAACGACTGTTTATTACTACAGGAAGACATCAATCGGCTCAGTTTATACTGTTCGATTAACAAACTGTCACTCGCCTTTGAAAAATGTAAAATTATAACCTTCTCGAGGAAACGCATTCTGATCAAATACAATTACAAGATTTCCAATCACACACTTGAAAGAGTATCGTGCATACGTGACCTAGGTGTGACTTTCGATTCGAAACTTTTGTTTGACGTGCATATTGATGCCGTTGTCAATAAGGCCTTTCAAATGATGGGATTTGTGTTTCGTGTAACAAAAAAATTTAAAATGTTATCTAGTTATATGACCTTATATCATTCATTAATACGATCTCAAGTAGAATTTGCTGTGACTATATGGAATCCTTTTTATAATGTGTACAAGACTCTTATAGAGTCCGTACAAAGAAGATTTACAAAAATACTATTCCATCGTTTAAGCTTCGTCAACCGCACTTACGAAAACCGCCTAGTTCACTTAAACCTAATTAGTCTTGACAATCGGCGTTTATTATTGAGTGCGTTAACTTTGAGGAGTATTTGTCTATCTGAAACGGATTGCCCTGGTCTTCTATGTCAGATTAATTTTCGCATACCAAGAAGTGCATCCCGTTCGTTACAAATATTTTCTCTGCCCAAATGTCGAACAAACTCAGGTCAAAGAGCTCCTATGTATAGAATGTGCAGTGATTTTAATATATATTTTAGTGATTTAGATATATTTAATAAAGTGAAGTACTCCTTTAGATCTGACCTATTAAAAAGTATTTATAAAATGTCCGTGCTATCCATTATATCTTGAATGGGTTTTCTTTTTATCTTTTTTTGTATATTTTTTGTTTATTCTTAGTTTCTCTTTTCACTTTTTTTGTTTTCTTTCCTCTTATTTTTATTTCTGTTGTTAATTTGATTTACTTTTTACCTCATCGATTTCTTTTATATTTTTATTTTTCGTCAGCTATTTTATTGTTTTTACATATCTGTGGGAATTCTTTAGGATTAAGGCACACTACTGTTTATGTTTACATTTTTCTTGTATTTGTTTTTGTGTCTGTATCTGTTTTTTCTCCTTAAAAATAAAATAAAAATAAAAAATAAAAAATAAACATATCTTTGCAACTTATATTAGATTAGATTAGATTAGTAAGTCGTTATATACTTGCGCTTTAGATTTTATTAGATTGTGGTTTGAATATAAAAATAGCAGAAGATTGATGTAATGATAAGAAAAATGTTGTGGATGACAATTATTAAACTAAATAAATTTATGGTTTCCATAATGAACAATAATACAACTTATTGTAACTAATTTTTTTTAATAGAAAAATAACACAACTTGGCTATTCCACTCTCAACCGGTCACAAACATACCGTTTGCATCGTAAGGTGGTATAATTAATATGTATAAACTAGACCATTTGACGATGCAAACGAAATGTTTGCGGAGACATGTTGTGGATATAAAATTGTAATAAAAAAATCTAAAAACCAAGTTCAAATAATAGCAGGGAGACAGAGGAAGTTCCAACAAAATATCCTGCGATTATTTCCTGTCTATTTCTTAGTAAGGAAATAATTTCCTCTGCCAAATATAATTATATCGTTTCCAAGGAGTAAGTGTTCTTGAACATAACGTATGAGCGGCATCAGGTATCCACATTAAGCTAAATCTCAAACGCCAAATGCTGACTTATTACACCGAGAATCACAGCCGACAGCGCTTTACTTACATTGTAACGCCAGACGTTATTATTCCAGAAGAGATTACTATTGCCACTCTGATGTGGAACGGGGGCGTCAAATTAATCAGACTGAAATTCATGCCAATTAAATCAAGTTATTGCGAACGCTGTATTTGATTATATTTCACTTGATGACGTCACAAGTTTCCCGGCTGATGTCAAGTCAGCGCACTCGGTTCGCGTGAGTGTTTTCCTTTGCGACTGTCATATCAAATGCGGGTGAACGAAGTGAAAATCTAAAGCGGTGGAGATAGAATAACGAGTTAGAACGGAATGTGATATGAAAATGTGAGAAACTTTCGAAATAACAATAATTATTATTAGTCCAGTCGATAGTTCATTTGGTAGTGTTTGCATTCCATGCCGAGAGCTCGGGTTCAAATCAGTGTGCCAGAAATGATTTCCCGTTACGGGGTTTATTTCAAACACAAAATAAAATATCGGCAAGGCTTACACAGCCTACACAAGAAATGAGTTCCAGCCCCATTTGAGAGCTGGGACTTTTTTTTTTAAAGAAATCCTGTGCGGGAGACTCCCTAGATTCTAGAGACTCTAGGGGTCTATGACACTTGTTATAGTGCCGCAGAGGTGTACGAGCTTGGTCGTCGCTACAAAGCGCCAATACTCAAGCAAGATCCAGTTGCTGTAAGGCTGGATGGACCTTTGATGACCGGTCGTTGGTAGAGGTTTTATGAATTTTTCAACCCAGAGAAGAGCAAATTTGAAAATATAAATGGTTTATTTTTTGTGCTCCGCCGGGATTCGAGCCCACAACCTTCCCATTCAGAGTCCGCAGTGTTACCACTGAGCTACGGACCGATCGAGTCGAGTCACTTTGCCAATGTCAGCCCTTTTTCAGGAAAGGTCGGCAAAAGTTGCAGGGGGTATGTTCATTTGAGGTTGGGTTTTTAATTTTAAGTAAACATGCAACATTTTTAAGCGCAAACTTACACGTGTCTGTTTGTGGGCACGCATTGAATGTGAATCTGAAATGTTAATATATATCTTTGCAACTTAGATTATGCAGATTTAGAACGCAACAAATTCATACAAAGTTGCAGAAACCTACGCTGTTGTCTATTTGACTGCATACAAACGATTCCACGGGCAAGAGAGAGTTTTAAAAAATACACAGCAATTTGCCAATGGATATTATCGCGTGGAATAAATCACGGCACTATAAAAAGTCATAACTTTCCAGAACAAATATCGGCAATGTGAATGGATGCAGCGCGGAGGGAACGGTTAATTTGGCAACTGCCATTAAACGTTACGCCACTGTGTGATCAACACAACAACCAACAGCGAATTTTTAATCAAAATATTCGACAGCGAAAATAAAACATCGTCTATTTGTTAACGGCAACATCAAAAAATGTTGTACAATATTTAACAATAAAATGAACGCGGAATATTGAAAACGAGTTTTCTTTTTTAATAAAAATAATCAGCGTTAATGAATGTAGGTAAATATTTTCGCTAGGGGATGAAAAATAAATTTAAATTTAAAAATGATGCTGCTTTTTTTTTACAGAAAATGGAGAGATAAACGCAACTAAAAAACGCAACTAAGCTACACATATAGTGTAACTTCTTGCCGCGTTATCCCCGAAGGGGTCGCATGTGGCGAGTTGAACCTATTTATTTTTACAGGTAAGGGGGCCGGCCTTACGCCAACCACTTCAGTTGAAGTGGGAATTTCCCAGCTCCCGAGGGGGCTGGTACTCATTTCTTGTAAAGGCTGAGTAAACCTCGCCGGTATTTATATAATGGGGTTTTAAATACACACCGAAATTGGAAATCATTTCTGAGACCCTCCTCGGTGGGATTCGAACCCGAGCTCACGGGGTAGAATGCAAGCACTCTACCAACTGAGCTATCGACCGGACTTGAGACCGGAGAGATGATTGAAATTTTTAAACAAAAAAACCAAACCGTGTTTGGAAACAATTTTCCTGATGTCTAAAAAAAATACTTGTGAGGGATGGAGATGAGAGGATGTGATTTGTACAATTAAGTCTCATTTTTTGATGAATCACACCTAAAAGGCACATTGACGAAATGAAAAAATATTGCACAATGGAGGTTTAGTGTTCTGAATTTC